>OU744276.1:7500000-8750000 GCA_916610125.1 Cheilosia vulpina
ACATCTATAATCAGGCTTTATAATTTTAAATCAAGCCTATGCAATATTAAAATCTGAATTATGTTTTTTGCACACAAATACAGGATCGAATAAGAATATTCGGATTCAGACGATTATCGTCGAAACGATAGACCTCCAAATGTAGCAAATAAGTGCCAAAATTATGAGTTTGAGACCTTAATCCAGTTAATTTCCCACAAATGTAATGAAAGCTGACAATAGTGAAACAAATTCGGGAAGAATATAACTTCTAATGGTCATTAAAATTTCAAAAACGATATCGTCCCGACGATTATTGTTATACGGAAGATTCTTCTCGTAAAATTGAATAATGGAAAGACATATTTTAGATTAAAGTCCATTTAAGCGTTTTTCTTTCAATAAATAAATATGCTTTAAAAAATAATAATTTGTTTTATTTTCTTAAACAGAAAATTGACGGACTTGACAAAAAATTTGATAAATAAAACTGTAAAAAAGAGAGAGGAGAATCTTAAATTTTCTTGAAGAATTCCAAAAAAATTTAAATAAGGATAGCTTGTTCTTATTAAAATTTTTGAAAGTTTAATTCAAGAGTAATTATTTTGGGCTTTAGGGAACATTAATTTAACTGCTGAATTAGGTGAAAAATAAAGTGATTTTGAGCTTAATGTGGGCTCACACATTCTTAATTGCGTTATGTTAAGAATAAATAAGCTTATTTTATGGGTACAATAGGCCTTTTTTATTATACTCACATGATCTGTATAGATCATTGATTTCCATGGTATACAACAAAAGTGAGCATAATAAAAAAGGCCGAATGATCCAATTTCAAGTCGTTTAAGCTTACACGTTTTTAATACTGTTATAGAACAATCTTAAAATAAGAATTGAAGCTTATTCAAAACAAAACAAAAAAAATTTTTGCATTTGGATTAAGAATTTCGGAGCTTAACAGACTTGTCAACGGATATGCTTGATCTCACACTGATTATCTTGATTTTATCTCGTTTTTTCCCTGAGTGTACGTTCTGGTACTGACTGGAGGAAGATACCAATGGTCAGTTGGAATTTTTATGCCATGAGGGGGTACTTCTCCATACATTCTAATAATAGTTTAACCCTATTAGTATATGTTATGATTGATGGATAAAGTATGCGCATATTGAAAAATAAATAATTGAAACAGCTTTTAAATGGTAACTTCTTTATTTTAACTTACATTTTTATTCCAACCGTCCGCCTTTGTAAACAATCAAATTCAACAAACAAATTATTTTCAATTGTCAGCTGTTAGTTGTCAAAATAACTTGATGGAAATAAAACGACGGAGACTTCCAAACTTAAGTTTGTTGTCACACAGTTTCTTAAACCTAAACGATTGTGAAGAAGAAAGCGTTAGGAGTGACATGAAGCAAATATTCGCTTTCGCGTGATTTTTTTCGTTTCTTGATACGCGAAAGTGTGTTTCGTTTCAATTTTTAAAGAATCCCATCCCTGATTTATTTCTATCTAAAGACGAAGCGGTTTATTTGAGGTCTCGCCCTCCATACTGTTCAGAGCAGAGATAATACTGAGACCACCAACTCCGACCGATTTCCCGTTACTTAGCCTACAAGCTATATTTTTATGGGGTGGCAAATGCTAAGTGCGCTTGTATTGTTACATAGAAATTCGTATTGACAAATGTCATGTAACTTCAAAAATTCCGACTCACCAACACGCTCGCACCTTGCATATGCCACTTCCGCTGTGGGCAAAGTTGCTGCCAGCGTTCATAGAATTTTATCCGTTAAATTGGAAATTATTCGTTACGTTTGGATAATATTTTCTTTCATGGGTAAGTGTACATTTGCTTAAAATATTAATGAAAAATGAACAATGTAGATTGGTTGAAGGAAAATGCAAACATTTTGAGCAAATTTTCTTAAGTTATCTAAGAAAAATTTACACACGAAATCGAAGTTAAATATATTCAAAAGCAGAAAATACGCAACCATAAGTTTCTAGAGTATCGAACATCTCATTTAGCTAGTTTTATTTACCAAAGAAATCAAATTTTACGCCTTTTAACAATTTATAATAACTAACCAATGGTAAAAATGTGGTATTCCCGAACTCTAGCACATTTCCCCACGGTTGTCGAGGTTGGCAGCTTTTATTTTTGTATATTTTGTATGTTTTTGCATGTGACACGGATTCTTAATTGACACAACACCGATAGGAAAACAAAATGGCGAATTTGAAAAAAAACTGAGGGGCCCAGCGGCAAGAGGATTGTGAGTTGGGGGTCTCAGTATCATTTGTCTCTGGTTCAGAGCTCAGCACTTTACTCAGAAGCCTGTTCTATCAGCAAGAACTTTTAATGTGTGGATGATTTGGCCGTACATCAATTGCCCAAAGATGAACTTTATGAGTGGGACATTGTCACACGGAAACTCTGGGCCTTACCAATAAATCTTTTTAGTTTCGACTCTAAATTTTAGTGATTCACAGTGGATATACTTACCATACAAATTTTGTAATTGTGAGCTTACACAAATTTAAAGTCGAAACTGAAAATGCTTATTGGTAAAGCCCTCTGTCTTTGGATAGAACGATGTGCATTTAACCGGAAAAAAAATCGACTTTTCATTTAAAATGCCATTAAAAGTCAAGAAACTCCCATCCCTTGGCAAACATCAGATGCTCATATCAATATCAACAGCATCACGTTACCCCCAAGCCAACCGTAGATTAGATCAGATAATCAAATACACAAGTCTGATCCATAAGGATAATCGTATTCTCCACATCGATATGTAACCTCAAATCCAAGCATATAATACCGCAAAAAGGAAAACATCTTTATTTATCCTTTGAGCTTCCATGTGCCACAAACGCAGAGAAAAAAAAAAGAAGAAACACAAGCAGCACTCTCCCCAACAGAAGTGAACAATCAAACGACACAAACTCAAACCACCTATCGTTAGGGAATATTCATAAATCCAAACCTCTTTGATCCTCCAAATGCTCGTAAGTTCACACACACGCACACGCCACACACTCTCATGCCAACGCCATGAAATTGAATTTGCGCTTCAATAAAGGGAATGCAAACAAAAAATCACACCAAAACATTTGGTCCGTTGCGCGCCACACAAGGATACGAGAAAATCATTATCCCGAACGGCGATTTCGTGTTGCATTGTTGAGCGTCAAACAACAACCCAGTATAGCGAACATATTTCCCATCTTTTCCGACTCTATTATCTTGGTGGTTTACCTAAAGAGAAAACCCATTGACCTAAGGTCATTCCAGATATCCTTAGGAGCACAATAAAGATGTGTCAAATGGAGGAATAAAGAAAATTGTATTGTCCCAGTTTGGGGTGTTTAGAAAATCGATTCGAATATTATGTATTTCAGCCAGCAGAGTACGTATGTTAAAAAGGACATCGACAACACTGTGTGTATAGTGGTGCTTCCTCGCTCATGTCCATTTGGGGTAATGTAATAAAGTTGATTTTTATAGACACATTAGGGTCCATTATTCAGAAACGCAAAGAGTGAAAAAAAAAACTGAGACGAAGAATGAAGTGGACATTGTCCTTTATTGAATCGACACACACACAACAAACGACGCTCTCTTAAGGAAGAGGATTTACGTTTTTCTGGGGGATACAAATTCTCTTGGGGGGGGGGGGGGGCTGAAAGTAGGAAGTATGGAAAACATACGAGTGGCTTGGACATGATTATGATTGAGAATGGGAATTTGCATTTTTCATCCTCGCAGTACTGCACAAGGAAGTCCTGGGTAAAGTTAATTTAAAATGTGGAGAAAAAATGTATATAGGAGACGGAAGGAGATTAAATTTTCTGAGAACCTTTATTCTAAATAATAGTCTGTTCTCGCTTATAAATCAGAGCTTGGTAGAAAGTGGACACTGGACATGCACGTCTCTGCGTCTGGACAGCGGAGATTATTTGTTTGGAGGGAACGGGGTTATTATCCTTGCGGTGTGATTTATGCTAAATGGATTTTGTTTTTTTACCAAGTAAACATCTCCTGCTAGAGGAGTGAGAGAAAGGGGCTTTGGGACAAGTCGATTATTTGAATCTTTTGTACATTCTTTTTATACCTACTCACATTTGGAGCTGACCAGTGGAGTTTGCTGCATCTAGATTTTTGTCAAATAAAGTCATTGATGTCTTATAGGGATAATTATGTATTTGTATAGCGCCGTTTACTTTCATCGAGTACCTACCTAATAAGAGAGCTCTGAATTGAACCAAAAGCCGAGACATACACCAAAATAAATATTTTACAGCATTTCAGAAGAAATGTTTGCATACCTGCAGGCTTTATTGGAGCAAATTACTGTGAATTGTTTTGTTGAGAACTCACTACGCGCTCGAGTTTTTCAGTGCCCTGGAATTGTAGTGCTAAAATATATTTAACACTGTATTTACCGCTTCCGGCTTTCCGTTGGTCTAGTCATCCCAGTTGGGAATAGCGGCGGCTCAACATCTTGCAATGGTCCGGATTACAGACCAATTATAAATTTTATCGACTATTTCACTCGAAAGTAAAAGATAATAAACAAGTTAAGTTATATTTATTGAGAACAACCAACTTCTAACACCTTTTCATGTGGGCGTTAAGGCTGTCCAGTGTCCACAGCTGTTCCACTGCTTTACTACGTCACAACTGATACCGATTCTTGGCTTTCTGATTTTTCTGAGGCATTTGACAGCGTGGATTTTGATATCATTACATCCAAATTAGTTACTCCTTATGTGCACGGAATTAAGACGGTTTGACAAACGAAGCAGAAAAAAATTCCGTCACGTGTTGCTCGATCAGAAGTAAGCCAATTTGGCCGCTGGTGTCTTACTATCTCAGACAGCACTCTCAAGCTCTGTCTATTAATAACAAAATATCAGAGTTTCAAGGCGAATATTGGTATACCACAAAGCTTCGTCTTCGGTCCCATGCTTTTTGTTTAATATTTAATTACTAAACTGTTCCCTTGCTCAATTCACATTTATTCTGACGAATTACAGATTACAGCTCTGTCTCTATACACGTATCTCCCCTCGGTTTACTGAAGAATGCTTTATATCCTGTGAATTGTTATCTTGATGCAATTACTCTGCGGGGTAATGGAAGTAAGTCGATCCTTAGTCCATTCAAATCTGAAAATATTCCTCAATGGCAAAGAAGAAGTTTTCTCCTGACACCTCTAAAAATCATTTGAAATGTTTTGTAGCCTAAACCTGTCTCTCGAAAACAGATAATTTGATGTGACTTTACACAAGACATTTACATTTTCAGTTTGACTGCATATTTCGGAATACAGTATAAGGAATTTCAGGTGGACCTCTGGAAGACAATTTGAAGCTTGGAAGACTCATATTTTTCGAGAATTTATGCTAGAGAAGCTGCCAAAGTATATTTGTTTGCGGTCACTCTGAGGCTTCGTTGACTGTTATACAACCTCATGGTACAGGTATTGGTTCAGTAATTGTGTGTATGCCACACGTTTTTTGAAACTCTCCCTCAAAGAAGACTGTGAAGAATTGAGAAAGCTTTAAAAAAACAAATTTTATCAGATTGGTTGATCTTAACTTATAGGATAAGCTTCGGCATTTGACCAACCAAATAACTACTAAATTGTCAAGGAACGACACGAAACAAAAATAACTTTAAAAGCGCAATATTCTACTTTCTAAAAAACTAAGTTCTAAAGAAAACAGAACAGTTCTGAATTAGTTTTGAAAGTGTTTTTTTTTCTTAAACGGGCTGCAACGATTTCAACCAAAAGTAGGTGAGGTTAACATGACTGCATACACAGTTTTCCGCTAAAAAAAATCTAATAACGGTACTTTTGAAATTTGGTTGGACCTATTAATTTCTAAGGTAATATGGTCATTTCCAACTTAATGGTAAACTCAGTTTTTCTCTGTACTATCGCAAAATAGATTTTTGAAAAAAGTATTTTTTTAAAAATTTAGTTTTCTTTAGTTTACCTGAAAACGGCAGTAACGATTTCGACCAAAATGCAGATTTAGAGCGAAATTGATCTTTTCAAAATTATCGCTGCCTTAATTTTCAATTCGAATTCACCAAAACCGCTAATTTTAAAAACTGCTCATAACTCGAAAACACCACTTTCGACTTCGATAAAACTTTAAAAACCAAGTAATGCTTGCTACAATAACTTGTACTCGGTTTTCAGCTGAATAGTTAAGCAATAGTATTTTGCAAACTAAACATTTCAATATTGGGTACTGTTTTGTCTGCCAAATTTTACAAAAACCGCTCTAACAATTTCGATCAAAGTACATATTAAAGATAATATAAGTATTCTTAATAAGATCCCGTACCTAGTTTTTCTCAAAAAAATCGAATATTACCATTAGGTAATATTGAGGTTACCGTGCAAAAAAAAGTGGCTCCGAACTGTAAGCTCCCAAACTCCAAATACGAAGTTTGAACGAAATCCGAGCAGACGTTTAGGCTGTAGGCCTCGGGACATACGGACAGACAGACGAACAGACGGGCATAATTTTGCGACCCACTTTTTTGAGTTCCGCTATCATCGTAATGTCAGAATTGATTAACATCTCGAGTTCGAAATTTTTTACGAATACAATCTTTCTCCTACTACGTAATCGAGAAAGTTAAAATTTAGACAACGACCAACTTAATTAAAAGTCAAAATTAAAATTAAAAAAAGGGAAGTTAAAAACTAGAAAAAAAAAACAAATTGTAAAAATCAAAATGTTCATTCGCCTCTGATTTACAAAATTCTGCAAAAGTTTTGGTGAATTTTAAGAAGAACACTTAAATTTTCAGTCTTAGAATAACTTCAGAAATCGGTATCTTTCAAACACTAAGTGGCGATTTTTTGTCGTACCGAATACGACTTTTTTCTTATCAGATTTGTATGAAATATGAAATAATTAAGAGATGAATTTCCATAGGTGAATTCCGACATTTACAGTTTTGTGACAATTTTTCCGTAGCAGTCGGTTTTGTTTCGACTGCAATCGAGCGATTTTTCATAATTCTTCAACCGCAGCTTCCTATTGGAAATATGCTGCTCTCCTGAACTCAAGATATTAAAAAAACAGTAATGCCAACCTCTTAAGTTTGACAGTTTGGCAGCGTTTGTGTTCAATTATATTCGAAATCGGAAGATCTGTTTGTATGCAGTAAAGGGTTTGTTTTTTATACCCTCCACAGGAAGGTATATTCAGTCTGTCATTACATTTTTAACGCCAAGAAGGAGTCACCGGAGATCTCATAAAGTATTTATATTCTGAATCAGGATCACATTCTGAATCGATTTAGCCATGTCCGTCTGTCTGTCTGTTGAAAGCACGATAGCGCCCAAAGGAATTGATATAGGCGAATAAAATTTGGTGAAAGGATTTCTTTTTATCGTCGTCAGGTTGGTATTGAAAATGGGCTATGTCGGTTAAGTAGTTCGGGTACCTCCCATACAAAATCAATATTAGACCCATGTGTCTCTCTCTTTGTTGAAAACACGATAGCGTCCAAAAGTATCCACATAGGCAAGTGAAATTTTGTGAGTGGACTTCTTTTTATTGTCGTCCAGTTGTTACTTAAAATGGGATATGTCGGTCAAGTAGTTCTGGTAGCTCCCACACAAAATCAATATTAGGACTATGGGTCTCTCTGTCTGTTGAAAACAAGATCTCGTCAAAACAAATCGACCTAGGCAAGTGAAATTTTGTGAAAGGACTTACTTTTATAGTCGTCAGGTTTATTTTAAATTTCGACTATGTCGGTCAAGTAGTTCTGGTACCTCCCATACAAAACCAGTTTTGCATCGGCCAGGACGATAATAACACTTTTACTTGTTTTAATTTCAAAGCGGTTTGAACTATTTTTATTAAATTATTCCATACAGTATTTTAGAACGAAAACTCGTGAATAGTGTATTTAATTTAAGGATTGGGTTTGGGTTAATCGATTTTAAAGACAGACCTTGCTCGAAATGCATTATAACAAAAACACTGCACATACCTATGACTAGTTGTTGGCTTTCTGAAACACCATACTTTTAACAGATTTTCAAACTTACACCCTGACTTTCGAGAAATGCGTACCCTTGGACCAGTTGCATTCGTTTAATTGGCTAATATTGTTTTATAAAAATACGAATGGAGTCTGTTTACTGTCATTACTTAGAAAATTTTAAGTTCAATGAATTTTTGAAACATCATTTAGTAAACGAATGAAATCTGTTAACTATCATTTTTTAGAAGACTTTAAGCTTGACGAATTTGAAACTTCATGTTGTTTCATTGAGTCTTATACTCCCTATAAAAACTCATACAAATTGACTCAGTAGTTTTAACCTGATACGTTACAAATCCCCGTACCAAAAGAAAAACCTTACACTTTTACTACATTCCGCATGAGAAAAGCAGTAACTCAACTAAACTTTGTCAAAACGTTATAACAAATGCGTGGGGAAGCAGTCACAAGCAGCAAGTTTCCCAGTCTATTTGTATAGTCACAGACTTTATTTGATGGTCTGTTGCGGTCGTCTCTGATTACAATTGGACCTATGAAATCCAATTAAAACTACCGCGCCTGCCCGCTTCCTCCAACTCCATCAGACTTGTTCACATAAGTGAACTGAAAATTTTTAATTTGTTCAAGCCGGCAAATTCCACTTGTCCACCTCCTTTCCATGCCGCCTACAGTTAGGATACAATAGAATAATCCAATTCTGCAAATCAAAACGCTGGAAGTAATATACGATTGGGTAGGAATTTTTTTTCGTTGCTCCTCCAGTTGTCAGCCGTCAGTAACACTCTGCGATTCCAATTGCAAATTGGTCTATTGCCACCTCGACTCTAACCACAAAGGACTTATTTCAAATATTTGCAAAATACAGATACGCGTCTATGGATGTGCTTTCCACGCGTCTGCACTGAAATGCGAATTCAGAATTTACTTTATCGGACCGTATGCAGATTGTAGAGCTGTTTGGCAAAGCTCGGTCCTCACTCACTCCACTGAGTAAGTTGCCCCTAATATCTATGGTCATGGACAATGGATATGTGCTGTGCTTTGGGAAATCCGCGACCGTTGTTATTTGATTTGGACGACGGTTAAAGGGTTGATTGAAATATCAACCCAACCAGCAAAATTTAAGGAAACATTTCTATATCAGTTTTGTGAAAAGGCTTTCAAAATGCAGGAGTTCTTTCTGAGAACTCCCAGGACGTACCTACCCACTTGAGACCAAAGTTAATTAAAACACTAAAGACACGAGAATAGTTTAAGTGCACTCCTCGTGCGCACAGCCAAGATGGAGACAGAGGACTTACAGGACTACAATCGTAATTGCTTCATTCAGTCATTTGCATATTACTTGACTTTCTGCTCATTTGGCGCTGGTGTATATATAGCAAGGACTTCTGGTCGCAGTTCTGTGATTTGAGTAACTCAAAATCAGGCACTTGGAGGATGTCTTTTGTGTGAAGAATCCTTGGCAATAATAATTTAAATTAATTGTCAGTTGGATTTTGAGGTTTTTCTTTTCACAGAAGTGGTTGAGGGAGATCTTAGTCGTCCTTTGATGAGTATAGGATAATGAGCTGCTCCTGCGGTATGATTTCAAAGGGCTTCTTCAGTCAGCTTAATCTGCTGTGAATTGCAGTCAGTTTTATATTACTGGCAGGAGAGGATATTTTTTTTAGGTATCTGATTATTCCTTTGCCAAAGGCCCTCGAGGGCCATACTGTTTGTAGTGAATTTTCTAAACTAGGGAACACATTTTGAAGAGAATGAAGTCCCATTACGGTTGATATTGAAAGTAAACCTATGTGATAGTTATGCTTCTTTTCAAAATAGGCAAGTGCAAAAGTCTACCTTTCCGAGAAGTCTAATGTGTCTTAAAACGTCCTTCGAGCTTCTAACTAAAGCCGGATTTTATGCGAACTCAAGCATGAATACAGCGCAGCAATGGCTTCTTAAGCGAGTCAGGGAGACTATGGAGGTTCCCTTAAAGACAACCAACAGTTGGGCTAAGGGCTACGGACTCAATCACAACGAAATGGATCTTTAACATTTTAGCAAAAAAAGTAAATTGAATTTCCAAAAATTTGATGCAGTGAAACTGTCGCCTTAGAACCACACAAGGACATAAATCTTGGGGTTATGCTGGACAGGTAATTATTTCAAGAAGCTCCCTGTACGGAAATACGTATTAGGAAAGACTCGGAGCCTCAACCCGGCTGTGGTGTCTAAATGGCTATAAACGCAAAAACTAGCGAGAGTGCGACGTGAAGCTTAGTTATAACAGATGCGCTTTACAACATCCGCACTGCAGCACTGTAGACATTATTTTGCACCTTATGCCACTGGTTTTACATCTTAAGTGGGAAACAGTGCGCCATATGGCTTTGTTCAGGGCAAGCAATTTTGGACACTGTACGATCCTAGTGGAGTTACTGCCGGTATTAGGTAGTAAGAAACGAAGCGTTTTTTTAAAATAGTCTCCATAGAGATCCATATACTTTTGGACCCGTTTGTACCAATTTTCGAAGCATTTTCTCCACTCTGATTGAGGTACCTCCGAAACACGTGATTTTAACATTTTGATTCAACCAATAAGAAGAAGTTAGAATGACCGATGTTTGGAAAAATGAACTTATTTGAGCCGATTGGCGAGAGCTTGCATTATCGTGTTGAAAAATGATTCGTCTTCTGCGATCGGATTACCAAACAAATGGTGATGTACCATTCAGAATTGACCGTTGCTCAAATGGCACGTTGGCGACGTGTCCAATTATTGCAAAAAACAGGCCATCATTTGCATCGAAGAGCTTCGTGCGCAAACAACTTTTGTTGGATCTGGCTTCGTCTTGAAAGGCCCATACAATCGAGTGTTGTTTAGTTTCGGGTTCAAATTTCACCTGTCACGATTCTATAAACGTCTTTTGAAGTAGGTACCGCTATTGCATTTTTTTTGGCACGAATAAATGTTTTTGACGGCCCAATGCTCATGCGATAGTGCCACTAATACCCAAGCATTCCTCAATCTTTGTCGTACAACAACCTATTTTGGACGACCTTCACGAAATTCGTCCTGTAGCGAAGTGCGACCGATTGAATTCAGAAAACCAACGATACACGGTCGCTCGAGAAGGTTCTTCGTCACCAAAGGTCGAAGTGAGTAGACCGGCACCTTGGTTTTGGTTTAGTCCACGTCGAAAATCATTGCACGATAATTTTCACAATTCAATTCCATTTTTAACTTTCTCCATTATGTAGCAAGAGAAAGATATTGTAATTCGTACAAAATTGCGAACTCGAGATGATAAACAATTCTGACATTACGATGATAGAGGAACTCAAAAAAGTGGACGGCAAAATTCTGTCCGCCTGTCTGTCTGTCTATCTGTATGTCCCGAGACGTACAGCCTAAACGGCTACCCGTTTAAACTTCGGACTTGGAGTTTGGGGGCTTACAGTTCGGGGCCGTTTCTTTTTTTGAACGTAACCTTAATATTAATTAATGCCAGTTTGACTTGTTCGAAAACGGATGTAACGATTTCAACCAAAATTGATATTTAAGCTTAAGTAGGTGAGGTTAACATCACTGCATACTCATTGCTCCGATAAATAATCGATTAACGGTACTTTTGAAATGTGGACATATCTCGAAAATGGTCCGTACGATTATAACAAAAACTGATTCCTAAGGTAATATGGTCATTTCCAACTTAATGGCGAACTCAGTTCTGCTCTGTTTTATCGTAGAATGAATTTTTGAAAAAAGTTTTTTTATGTTAAATTTAGTTTTCTTCAATTTACTTGGAAACGGCAACATCGATTTTGGCCAAAATGCAAACTTAGAGTAAAATTGATGTTTTCAAAATTATTGCTTCCTTAATTTTCAATTCGAATTCACCAGAAATGCTAATTTTAAAAACTGATCATAACTCGAAAACACCATTTTCGACTTCGATAACACTTTAAAAACCAAGCAATGCTTATATCCCGAACAATAACTTGTACTCTGTTTTCAGATGAATAATTAAGCAAGAGTATTTTGCAAACTGAACATTGCAATATTTGGTACTGTTTTGTCTGCCAAATTTTACAAGAACCACTCTAACGATTTTGATCAAAATGCTTATTAAGGATAATAAAAGTATTATAAATAAGACCCCGTGCTTAGTTTTTCACAAAAAAAATCGAATAAATCAGAATAATAATTATTTATTTGATTTTTACACATATGTAGGTATATTATGTAATAATTTCAATTTTCCACTTCTAATAAAAATGCAATAAGAGCTTATTTTTAACAAATGTGACCCACTTCTTCTTTTTTTAACCATATTGAGAATGCAACTTAAAATAATACCAACCGCAATCAGAAACTCCCACATTATTTTCACACCACACACGTCAATTGGGATGTTCAGTTTATAACTGCAAATGCAAATTCAAAAACAAATCTCCGAATTCATAAAATATACATCTATATAAAGATATAGATCTATCACGAACCCTGCTTCGAATCATAGACACCTTATACCAGCGTTACCAATCAAAATAAAAACATGACCTAACAGATCAGAAAACAGAAACTCCTACTACACTTGTCCTCGTACTCAAAAATCTTGTAAAGTATAAGAGCTTATCAAATAGTACAGTGGCACTTATAACTCTTTAACCAGAACTTGCGCCAATTCCCTTTAACTTTTAAAAACTCACAATGTTATTTGATGAATCAGGTGAACTACCCAAAATTTAATTTTATTAAACACTATTCCTTTTCCCAAATTCTATCTATGCACTGTTTTTTTTTTATCTAGTATTGTTTTTGATGAAAGGGAAAGTTTCGTTCGATCCAGTCGTGCACTTTATTTGATGATTGTTTTAAATAACTAAAGGGTCTTTCATTAAAGACTTGACAAATTAATTTTTAAATAAAAAGCAAACTATTAGAGATATCTCAAAAAAAAATTATAACTATCAAAACATTTATGAATGGAATTCAACTTCGTTCATATGTCCACCACGGGAACGTGTGCAGCGGTCGATACGTTGAACCCAATTTTCGATGACTCGGCCGCACATTTCGACTGATATGGCCGCTATTTCTCGTTCAATATTGGTTCTGAGCTCCACTAACGTCGCCGGCTTGTTGTCATAGACCAATGATTTAATATAGCCTCATCATACAAAAATGTCTAGAGGCGTTAAATCACACGATGTCGGCGGCCAACAGATTGGTCCGTTTCTCGATATAACACGTTCATCGAACTGAAACTTCAATAACTCGATTGTCACACCCGCTGTGTGGCTTGTGGCACCGTCTTGTTGGAACCACTTATCACATGAAATTGCTCAAAGAAATAACGTTCCAACATGTCACTGTTGCGAATACCATTTACCGTAACGAGGCGGTCATTTTCATTGACGAAAAAAAAAACGGCCCAAATACGCCACCGGCATGAAAACCGCACCAAACACTCACTCTTGCCGGATGAAGTGATTCTTGCTTTCTTTTGTTTCATGGAGCACATGAGGGTAGTCAGCTGTTCTTCAACGCATATTTAGCTTATTGACGAAGCCGTTTAACCAAAAATGAGCTTCATTGTTGAAGATGATTTTGCGATGAAATTCTTAATTTTCTTCCATCAAGTCCAGAGCCTAATTCAAGTACGTACGTCGCTTCATAAGATCAAGTAGCTTTAGATCTTGGGTAAGATGTAAGCCACTTGATGATCTGGTAAAGATGTAAACCATGATGCCGAGAGGCCCAATTCTTGAGAACGCGTTGAAATTGACTGACAGCCCTATTATCTATCAATTCGTCGATGATTTGGTATTATGAGTATCAATTGATCATTTTTACCCCATTGTGAATGCTAATCAAAATATCATTGAGAATGGGAAATATTTTGAAGTTTGACGTTTCTAATTGGTATTTGGTTTTTGTTTTGTGGCTGAAGTCTAATTTTGGTGAAATAATGTAAGTTGTTTTTATTAAACAAAATCCGCCTTTTTCTTAACAATTGTTAATTTATTTAGGAGTAGAGTGGTAAGCAATAAGAAACAAATCGAAAAATTGATTGAATTGATGGAAGAAAGCCCGGACCTCGCGAAGGGAATTTCATCAAAGCCAGTCCTTACCAGAAAGTGGGAAGCTATCACGATGGAACTCAATAGCTTAGGGCCTCCAGAAGACTCAGCCAAGTGGCAAAGAGTAAGTGTTTTAATTTGCAAAAATTCGATGTATTTATTTATTGATATAACTATTTTAGGTATGGGCTGGCGCAGTGGCTTAGTGGTTAGTGTGTTGGACTACTAAGCGAGGGGTCCCAGGTTCGAATCCCGAGAAAAACCCAAATTCCAACTTAAGGTTTTTTTCGCTGCGCCACCTCTCGCGAACGTCTGACAAACATCCGAGAGTATAACTGTCATGAAAGAGCTTCTCAATTGGCCGTTTGGACTCGGCATAAAATTGTAGATCCCTTCCATTCGTTCCAAAAATAAAAAAAAACTCACACAAGACGAATGGTTGTGAGAAGCTAGGCTTGGGTCCATACGGACCTGTTGCGCCAATTATTATTATTATTATTATTATTATTTTAGGTATGGATTGATCAAAAAACAAAAATAAAAAAAAGACTTACTAACAACAAAATTGAAATGACTGCAACTGGTGGTGGTTCCAGTAACATAAGCCGATAGACTGACGCTGAAGAAGCAGTCAGTCGTCTTATGCATTTCAATGACTGTGTAGATCCCCCAGGATTTGAATTTGGGTTGGAGGAACTTCCCAGTTTTATAATTGAAGATGATCTAGAGGACGAAGAAATGGTCGCAGTGCAGGCCGAAGAAATTGCCACAGTGCAGTCATCGAATTCTAGTCACAAGAAATCGTCATACAAGCAAAAAAATTAGTGTAAAAGAATTGTCCTCTTGGAAAATCAGACGTCGGCGCAAGAAAAGTTTTATAACAATATGTCAAATATAATGAGTGGCATCGATACAAAATTGGAAACTATTGAAAAAAGTATTCGCAACACGGAATATTATGCAAAAAAAACTTACAATATAAAAAAAGAAAAAAAAAAGTTAGGTGCTTAAGATTAAAAAAGAAAAGTTGCAGCTTCATAAAGAAAATATAAGAAATAAAGAGAACTACAGAAAAAACAAATTAAAACTAAAACAGCAACTCTTGGAAATTGAACAAGGAAAGCTGAATTCTTATGTTTCAGTTTGATGCTGTGTTATGTTTTGAAGACTGATCAATGAAACTTTGTGATTTATTTTAAGTTATTTAATGGATTTTATGATTACTTTTGAGTTTTGAGCTTTATATGAATTTTGTGATTGCTTTTTAAGTTATTAAATTCCCTATTAATATGTAGTTAATATGTATGTATGAATTCTTTAACGATATTTTTCTTTTACTTTTTTATTGTGCCTCAAGGTAATAAAAGCAAACAAAAAAATGACAAAACTGCTGTTTTTTAAAGCATTATTTTATTTAACATTTAATCGATTTGCATAAAACTTGCAATGGAATCCCTTATTCGGCTGCCTTCAGAGAATGTTGGGTTTGTAGGATCAGCTAACCCATCACGGTTGCCAAGACTATTGTCGTTTTCTTCATCGAATACTTCAGGATTTTCCATTCTATACTTTACACAAATATTATGAAGAGCTGCACATACGTTAAATACTTGGGTGGCTTTCTTTGCGGTGTAGTGCAGTTCTCACGCTTGCAATAGGCATCTAAATCTACTTTTTAAAACTCCAATAGTCCGTTCAACAATATTTCGACCCTGTGCATGTTTTCTATTGACGGTTGCTTGCAGAGAATTTTCTGCAGCGTCTCTATATTGTGTAATTAGGTACGGTGAAAGAGGATATCCTCCGTCACCAAGAAGTCGAAAGTCGGTTCTTCCATTACGATAGTCCGCTTCTAACTTGACTTTTAACTGTGACACATTCCAAACATTTGCATCATGTGACGCTCCTGGATGTTTTGCATTTACAAACCGAATGTTCATTAAGTGATCACAAACCTTTAAATAAAAAAATAATAATAATTGCATATTGCCTTGGAAAAATATACTTACAAGCATGGCATTTATACTATAATAGCCCTTTCTATTGTAATACACATGCCGAAGGTCTTTTTTCGGTCCGATTATTTTCACGTGCGTTCCATCTACAGCCCCAACAACATTTGGAATTCTACTTCTTTCGAAAAAGTATATTTTTGCCCGACGTTCTTCTTCCTGCGTGTAATTAAATCGGATCCATTTCGGACAAATGTACCTTTCCAAAACGCTAAGCAATTCACTAAGAACAACCGATACGGTTGGTTGTGCCATGCCAATACGAAAGTCATTTCCAACGCTCAGTTGGTAGCTTCCTTGAGCAAAAAATTTTGAAACTGCTGCTAGTTTTGTATAATTGGGATGGCTTGCTGACTTTTAATAGGTTTGAGTTTATCCTCAATATCGGTCAACACTTCTACGAAGGCTTGTTTTGATAGTCGGAAGTTCTGTACGAATCTGGAACCGAATCACATCAAGTAAAAAAAATAAATATATTAACTGCTTACATATGTTCGTCCTGCGTATGATAGCTTGTTCCCTTACACCTAATTCATCATTAAGCCCTTCAAAAAATAACTCTACCGATGACATTTCGGTCTGAATTTTTTTTTTTAATAATAGGAACAAGGAAATAATTTTTATGATTCGATATCAATAGAAATTTTGAACCGCCGGAATATTTGATATGCATCAACAAGAAATTTGTGGTTGATAGAAAATTTGATGAATATCAATTTATTTGACAACCGTAATACCATGTTTACCGATAAAACTATTCACAATAGATCTTAAATCTAATACAATTCACAATTCATCAAAAATGGTGATAGATTGATAACCATAATACCGATTCGTTCATTTTGTCGATACGTATCAATTATTATCAAATATCGTGTTGATATTTGATAGCCATAATAGGGCTGTGAGTTGGCTCATTAGCGATGGACGCCTTTACGGCAGCAATATTCTTCACACTTCGGGCAAAACGTAATCTCACTGACACGGCAACATTAAGCAGCGAATATTCTGACTCAAATTTGTTCACTAGACTATGAATATTTCTTGTCTATTGGGACGAGAATTACGGCTGAAAATTGGCGTTAACACTCTCAAAGTTGCGACCACCGAATCGGAATTTCGGAGTAAATTTAAATTATTTGTAAACGTTGTTGTTTCGAGTACTTCAGCTGGATTAAAATATTGATTTTCCTGAATATTTTGACATTGACAGTTCGGTAATCGGTTTAATGGTGCGTTTACACGGAAAGTCTGAAGTTTTTTAGAAAAACCGTTTATGAACAACACAAATACAACTCGTATGACAAAACGATCTGAATACGATTACCATTAAAAATGTCAAACTTTACGATGACAATGTCAAATTTGACATATTTCCACTGCTGTTGCCATACCTCAAGACGTAAGTAGCAACCTCCGTGCGTCATCAAGTCAGTATAAGTATAGAATGGAGCTGCGGTATCTTGTGTGCTGCAGGCCATAACCTTTAGAGACTGGGCCTTAGAAATAAATATATTATTAATTTTTGTAGTTCACAGAGTGGCTATATTTTCCATACAAATTTCGCAATCGTGAGCTTCTGTAAATTTAAAGACGATACTAAAATTTGTTATTAGTGTGGGGCCGGGGCACATGTGGTGTAGTTAAAAACGAGCAAGCTCACACACTACGGCCTTAGTAAAGTCCCAGCCAAACAAAATCAGAACCGACACGCTCTAACAACCCCAATGCTCACCGTAAGGGTCCCTAAATGAATTCGCAGTGGTATAACGTCGTATACCGTTGGGAAATTGCCAGAAGCACGTGCTTGTGCACCAAATTTAATTTAAACTTTGATAGGATTTTGTTTTAACGATTTCACCAAAGCCCACTATACGGTGCGTGTACTACAGCTGTTTTATGTCAAGGCTGTGTAAACTATAGATACCCACGCAGCCCAATCACCACTCAAACCAGACCACACCGGCGACAACTTAACAAATATTAAGAAGGCTCAACAGCATACAACATATATAAATACTGTCCAGTGTCCAGTGTCAGTTGATAGGCTGACAGAGAGATCCTGCCGCAAGGAGGTATCAATTTATTCCGCATGTTATCAAAGAGCTTAATGAGTTTTCCCCGAATATAGTTCTTGGTGGCAGCCAAGTGCTATCGGTGCGAAGGTAGTCTTGTCGTATACAAACTTGGCCAGAGAATTTATGTGTGTCCTTTATTTATTGGTTCTCATATCCTGCTTAATGTCCTATTGCCGCTGGAATTTGGTCAATAAATTCTCCGTTTACACTTGTGAGCAAACATTTTGGTTCGGCCTTAGACATGTCCATCCGGGCACTTGAGGTGGCACCATTACACACTATCCCACCACCATAACGCCCTCAATTTTTATGTGGGTCAATGTGGGGTCGGTCGTTATTGCCATGACATTGAAGATGTACTCTCTATGGATCGAAGTGGCAGCAGCAGGAAGCGTGTAACATGGTAATTTGATGGTTGTTCTATATTTTCGCAAAAGACGAACGACACAGTCTTCGGTCGATACTTTGTTTTGTTTCATGATCGGCTGTAATATTTTATTTTGTCATGCGTATGTATAGGTTGCTGCGGACAAAGAATGGGTAAAGGTCTGTTAAATGATAGGCGCAAAAGGGTGAAGCGATGGCTCTGTAAATGGGTCGGAAACATGTTCAAACTTATACAGTTGACATGATGCGATAAATATCGCACTTAATGTTACGGACTCGTTTATGGTTTGTACATAGAGAGGGAGGGGGGGAGATGTAGTTCCCATATTGGAGGCGGACTTCGTTGATACAGTGGTTGTTTGGAAATGCGTGATTTATTGTAGTTGGACCGTGAGGAAGTTACTTCTAAGGAGGAACCAATGTTGCCACAATTGGCCGAACTTAAAGTGCTTGGTGGCGTTAAACACAACACGAAATTATTTGTATAATTTCGCTTTGGAAAATTAAATAATTAATTTTTCGGAATTTGGCCTCGTTTCATTTGGCTTTATTTCACTTTTCACGGTACCAAAGAGCTTTTCAGGTTCATGGTTATAGGTCAAGACAGTTTTTGTTTCTTCCTTCCATCAGCGCCTGCACCCTTTGTTATTACCGTTCTTATTTTTTTCTTTACAGAGCTGTACAGGGGGCCATATTTTCATCTTCTAGCCAAAACTCCCTGTAAATTGTCAGCTAAAGGGTAGGTTCTCTCAACCGTTTTTAAACATACCAAGGATATGATAGATTTTGGCGTTTGTAGACAAGAATTTCAGAACCAAGTACTGGGAAATATTATTTAACCGGATGCCATCCACGAACTTGACGAAAAACGCGTCAGAAGTCTCCTATATTTTGTCCCAGATGTGATCTTACAGATTTGTTGAAAAACGCGTCAGAAATTTCCTCGAAAAAGCTTCAAAGTCGGTTTCCAGAATCAGGACCAAGAATTTTAAGTGTCAATAAACAAGCATATCTGGTGTCTCAAGGCGCTATCTCGCTGTAGCAGCCATGGTTTGCGTGTATAGACTTCTGATCAAGGGCCTACTGAAACTCTAGACGAATTAGAAGGCAGAGACATCCTCCTACGCCGCGCCTTAACCTTGCATTTGATCAAGACCTCTTGATTTCATTACCAATAATCGTCATATGCTCCCAGATATTTATTAGCTTCAGTTTATTTAGCTAGGTTTAGGCTCTTCGCTCAAAGCTTTGTGGATTTGGTCCACCTTTCTTGAGTACTTTTTTATAAACAGAGATCCATGTTGCGAACATCTCTGTTTTTTTTTATTATTAAAATCTAAGATTTAACTTGCATTAGCACTTAGAGGTCTCTTATAGGGTTAAAATAAAAATATGAGTGTGTTTTTTACAAGTCGATGCAGTACCAGCAAATTTAATTTTTAATAATTACAATTTAATTAAAGTTTTCTGTAATATTTGTATATTCAAATTTAATAACTGTTCCAGTAAAATAATAATTTTAATGCGAGTTTTCTCGAAAGATTAAAATCTAGTTTCTACAAACAATATTATTATTAAAATAATAGTTCAATCAAAAATTTTTTACAATCAATTAATATAACATCTGCTCTGTTAACGTACATTTTATTACAAACTTCTCTCAATACATTTGTATTTGGTGTTAATTTTTTTAATTTTAGTAAATATTGATTATATTTAAATATATCGGTATTACTTTTGAGCTCAAATATAGCATTTCGTCGTTTGGTAAATCAGCTAGAGTTAGTTTGAGCACGTCCTACTCATTCGAGTATTTAATGTATTATTTGAATAAAGTTTTTCTAAAAGCGAAAATAAATAAAAAAAAATATATATAAAAGTTAAAAGTCGTGAGGAATCATTGATTGATATCCAAGGAGGATATAAGTATACCTAAGTATAGCTTTAAGTTCAAAGTATTCTTATAAGAGGTTATATTTATTTTTTTGTTTTTATTTTTAACTTCAATTTTTAAATAGCAAAGATGTGGCTATTGGATTTGCTTTATTAGGTCAAGAAGGTCTACAGATTCTTGTTCATTGTCTTAGAAATATAACTATTACATATGAAACAGTAATTAACTGGCTGAATAATTCATAAGGGTAATTCACGCATATATGAGTTTTTCATAATTTAAAGTTATAGAAATATAATATTAAAGGGACGAACCACATCCGCACTCTCACTGAAAATAAAATACCAGGTAATAATGAAAAAAGTCTTTTGAAAAAAAGTTGTTGCAATATTAAATATCAATACAATTAAAGTTTTATCAGTTTAAGCAATATTTTATCAAATGAATAAAACGTTTACTCAAAAAATACTTTGTCAGTTTAAAAAAATACGATTTTCAGTTAAATAAAATTGAGAAATCGATATTTTACCAAATTGAGCATTTTTCTTGTTGCATTAACAAAGTTTTTGTTATATCCATAAAAACGGGACAAAAAATCACAAAACCTTTGTAAAATTCACGAAACTTTTGTAAATATTTGTTAGCCAAACAAAATACAGATTATGAATACTACAAGCATTCTATTTGCAGATTTGACTTACATTTTGTTTAATTAATAAACATAAGTGCTGAATTGAAAAAAAAAATACAATTTAAATAAATAATTTTAATGCAATGCTTTTGATGGCGTCATTTATTATTTGACAGGCAAAGTAAAGTAGTCTGTTAATCTGCATAAAAATTCTCTAAAAAGTAAGTTCAACATTTTAAAACTAAATAAATCTATGTATGGATAAGGACAGGCAAAATGGAAAGCATGTAAAAGACACCTTAGATATAAATTGGTAGGAATTGTAATTTTGTAATACAGGATTGTCCAATATGCATTTTATTATTTAATTACTATTATTATTTAAATTAATTAGATCAAATTAGACTTCAACTTCAACCGAAACTAAAAGACACAACTTTAAACAGTGAAGGAAATGAATAGATCTACATCGCTGTCGGTGTTTAAGGTAAAGCGGATCTTTTTATTTTCAAATTAGATACAGGCATTATGTCTTAAAAGTAATAGCCTTTTTAATTTTACAATTATGCATATTTTGATATTTTGTATGCTTTCCAGTAAAAATAATGCAATGTAATTTCTACTTTAAATTTTTTTAATAAATCTTATTAGTAGACTTATTTGTTTTGTGTATCATTTATTAATGTTATCCATATATCAATTTATTTGTTGCATTAACAAATTAAAATTGTGTAACTGATAATAACTTCATATATCCAGCAATATTCTTACAGATTCGACAAAATGACAACTGTGGTAGGTACTGACAGATTATTTCTGTAATATCAACAATATTGCTGTTTATTTAACAAAACGAAAAACGATTTCGATAGTATTAACAACTAACTAAAAGAAAAGTCAACACCATTTTGGTAAAATTAACAAAAAATTTGCATACGCCCAAATAAACAATAAATAAATTTAAAAAAAATATTTATAATCAAATCTGCGTGAATTGGTTATACTCTTCCGATTCACGCTAATTATTTTGCCCTATCTCTTTCCGTTTTTAAGATGTTCAGGGCTGAAGAGTTCTATCTGCATTTTTTCTATTTAATTTGTTTAACAAATTCAAAAACAAATTTAAGATAGGACTTTGGTGCATTATTAAGTGCAGTTGGAACCATAATGCTCAGAATGTATTTATTAGTTTAAAGTAGAATCAAATAGGTTTTGACATTTTATTTCATGTAAATTTGAAATTTTGACAATCAAAATTAAATACGTAGTTTGATTACAAGTGGAAAGGTTTTATCAAGTGAAGTAAATTCTTCTTCAGTTGTCATTGACGATGGTATTTTTATTTATTACATCTGCCTTCACTTCGACTTTCAGGATTTGACAAACTTCCTATCATTTTTTCGTAAAATCAATTTCTGAATGATCTATATTCTGTATTGTGAAAGTGCTTTTATGAGTACCTAGTGTTTTGTATATTTTAAGAAGCTGGTCACAGTGGCTGATGAACCTAAAGCATCCGACTTGAATGCTAAAGATAGCATATATACTCGGTCACGTAGACGAAGGTTTTCGCGAAGAAAAAAATTATAAATGCAGCTAATAATTTAATAGTTTAATATTAACCATTTTACGTTCATATTTTTCTTGAAATATATTTTCTATTGCCCCTGAGTCAATTATTAGCTTTATTATACCAGCAACCTCAGAAAAAAATTCTCTACATTTCTGTAAAATCGGCATAACAATAACACTTCAGAATCCCGCTAGATGGATAATGTGCCAATTGTCACTTCGTTTCATTTCGTTGTTCCTTTATTTGGAACATAGGCATAACTTTAGTAGCTGCCAGATGTTCAAAGAGAACGGACCAATGTTTTGTGTGGAAGAGTGACTTATTTTTGGTTATGCGGGTAAATTGTTGCCAAAGTTAGCTGAAAAAAGAATTATTTGTAGTTGGGTCCGTTTTCTTTATAAGGTAAGTGCCCTTTCGTACATTTTTTCTTGTATTAAATCGAATTATACCGCTCTTCTTGATAAATTTTAAATTTTTGTTTATTCATAGACCTTTTCATGACTCAAGCAAATAAAGTCATTTTTCTACAAAATATTTTGTTAGAAATCTAAGTATTCATCAAACTTTTTTGGTACATCAATACTTTTTTAAATCAGATAAATAATGTCGCAGCGTGCACAGTTATTACTGAAGTTGGCCAGAGCTAAAAACAGCTCCAATGATGTAAATCATGAAAACAAAAATCATGGAAGCAAAACTTACACAGGTTTATTTACATTTTTTTTAACCGCATAATATAAAAGTTTTAGTTTTAGCTACTGCACTTGCCGATGATGTGGTTTCGTCAAAATTTCCTACACTTCTTTCAACATCGGAAACTCCGCCAAACCAAGATGTGCCTGTCGCGTCTACCTCTCGAGCTGCAGAGTTGGACGACGTAGACTTTTCCGCTGATGTTTCGGAAGCTGACCCCGACTATGTTGACAAAGGGAAGAAGCACTCCAGTACTAGCAATTCTATTATTCGCGATAATCAGGAATTGCAAGCAGATATTGCAGTTGATGCTTCTTCAAAAAAACCGAAGCGTAAAGCTAATCCCCAGCCGATGGGTAAAAAACGTGGCAAAAAATCTGAGAAATTCTGGTAAGTCTTATACATCGCTTTCAAAGTTAAAAAAAAAAACTGTTCGCGAAAAAAAAATTGGGCCAGCCAGTGGCGAAAAGTGTAGACTACAATGTTCCAAAAAAATTACGGAGGAAGAGAGAAAAGCATTTTTTTTTCGAATAATGGAAGTTGGGAGATCTTCAAAGGCACTTCGAGTTTGTAAGTTTTTCTTTCAAAACACATTGTCAGTAACGACGCGTGCTATTCGAACAGTAGTTGAAAAAGTAGAAACAGAGCTTTTTGGAGGCATGGCAGCACTTGGTAAATTGCCCATTATGGATTAAAAAGAAAAGAAAGGATTGATTACCCTACTTGAGAAAAATCTAATCCCACAGTATTACAGTGAATTCTATAAAAATTTGTAAATGCGGATCTTACTTAAATAAGTTTTATTTCGCATCTATAATAAAACTTATAATCTAAGACTGAAGAAAACGTTTATTTTATTATTAAAAAAACGTGTTCTTAAAAAGACTGTGAGAAATAACTGAGCTTTTTGTTCCAAAAAGTACAAATAAGACTTATTTACAATAATATATCCTATCTAAGTAAATAAAATAAGTACCTTGAATAAAAAGTTCTAAGAACTGTTTTTTTTAAACTTTTTTACTCGTAAATTTAAAATAAGATCTTAAGGTTTTATATAAGTTTCAACTGAAACTACGAACTACCAAAAAATTAAACGAAATATAAATTAACTATTAAAAAAAGCAAACATGTATAACCACACAAAAAAAATAATGAAGTTCTTGTTAATAAATCAATTTTGTTTACCGAAAACGCTGTTTATTCTATTTTGGTTTTTCATTGCTCTATGATGAATTAACTCAGAAATTATAAAAAAAGATTAACTTTTCATCGTGAATTTTTTTCGGAAAAGTGACACCAGTTAGAAGGGGTAGCAAAATTAATAAAAGTTGCAAGCTTACCATTCATTTTTGCTATTTAAATTTTTATTTTTCAGTTAATTAATGAATAAAATAATGCCAAAAATTTGAAAAAAGGAAAGTATTCAAAAAATGTTCTGGTTCGGAATCTTTAAACTGCTCCCCTGAAAAACTACATTTTTCGAGTTATGCCGGTTTTCTTAAACAGCGACGATGCTATCTTTTAACATTTTGTTGATATATTCCATAACATTCTGTTGAAATATTCCACATTTTCAAAAGAACCCAAGTAACATTGAATTCAAAGTGTTGATATTAGATTTTAATACGTAGTTTAATTATTTATAAATCGAATGTATTAAAGTCCTATATAAAATTTTAAATGTATAATGGTTTGATTTAAATACTTCCTACATAGAAACAAATGTTTTCGATATTGAATTTAAATATTATGGTTTAACGATGTATTTTTTAATCGCAGACATCATTTCGTTTCAATAAATCTTTTATTGATTTTTTTACATTGAATATATAAGATGTATTTAATTCTAATGTATTTAATTTATCCAGCGTTGACGTTTTTGCTAAAGACAAAATTTGGTCTTACCATAAGAAATATGCGACATTGCTAGTAGATACCTTCTCAATTCCTACAAAGCTGTTGTTATATGTTGTTAGATTAATGTTTTTCAAAGACACAGTCAATTTCTTTTATTAAACCTACAAAAACCTACAAATTTGGTTACTAAAAATGAGTTTTAACCATTTTTTAATCAAAAAAAGTGTCCTCCTCATGTGATTAAAAAAAATGGTCACCGTAAGTATTAATTAACTTGTCGATGGTATATGTATTTAGTTTAGCCAGCAAGTCGCCATGTTTTCCTGCGTTGCACCATGATTCCGTTCCACCGCCTGCCAGTTTTTCATCCGTGTGTGGTTTTTGATATTTCTACCAACACTGAGATATCAATCTGTCTCAAACTAAATATGTCGCGACTGAACAGGATGCTCAAGAGTATTTTTCTAAGCTATAAAAGATCTAGGCTGAACATTCTATACCCGCGATCGTGCGCAGTTTCCGACAAAATGATACCCCATTTGGGAGACTTCCTTTGAGCTGTATCCTTGCAAGTATTTTTCGGTGGATCTGTTCTTCTGCCATTATTATATGACCAAGCCAATGCATGGCGTCATATCATTTTCTGTAGCCATCCCTCTTTCAATTTCACCGATAAATGTTGACGACTATGCCAGCTCATTGAGCCGATGTTGGGAACATATTTTGAATTTCCCAATTTTTCAGTGTCTACTCCACTTTGGCGTAAATGGGTCTGGATTACCTCAGAGACTTTCACTCTGATGCGGAGTCAGCCAAAGAGAAAGTCACTTTCCGTAATCACTAACCAACAGGTCCCCGAAATTCCTCATCAAACCTCAAGCTACCCACTCAAAGTCAACATGTTTGCATTTAATCTGCACAGTGCTCTCGTCAGCTGCTGTGTCGCATGGTAATGATTTGTCCATTGCAACTAAACTTCTATACCGCCGCCCTTAGGCACTTAAATACTTCGCACGTAGCTCCGAAACGGTATCAATCATCGTTAAGCGCATCTGGCTATCCTTCTTCACCATCAGACATATATGCGCTGCGGCAACTCCTTTCGCATACGAAAATAGGTTCACCAACTGGATAGTAGCGCGTCCGCTGCTAGATTACACGATACTTCCGAGACAAACTTGTGTGCGTCGTCCAGGATTATATTCGACCCCATTTCAGCTCTCCGATACTCCGATGGTGTAAGGGACCATTTCCGAATTGAAACTACGCGACTTGTCAGCATCCTGTCGTCGATTTGACGACATGGTATCGCATCCGGTTGAGCCATTATGCCATCTGGTAGACAGCTACTGTCACTGCATACCAAAGAGTGCAGCGCATCCGAGAAAAGTGGAGAAAATCCCTTCGAATTCGAATTTTTTGGCAAACGGGAGTCAGACCTCTTAACATTCCGCAACTTGACTCAATTTTCAATGAAACGATTTTCAATGGGCCGAGCAAAGACAATTTCCCCCGGATGCGGACGATACGGTATACGGACCTGCAGCTCCATGGACATGGGCAGTGTGGTGTGTGCATATACGAATACGTGCCAGGGGGATGGCTTCTCATTCAATTGCAAATAAAGTCAATTTGTAGGGAACGGGGTTCGAGTGCATTTCTCGTTCATCCTCTTCCATGGTGTGTTCGGTTATTTAGAATCTTAGGGAAATTTGCGGAAAATCCAAACAGCAAATTTCCCTTTGATCGAATTGACGTTTGCAACCATGGAACTCCGGCCACAGAAACTGCCGACCGGATTCTTCGGTCTTTGAATTCAATTTCAAGTTTGGTTGTCGATGTGCATATAGGATGTAGGATATGTGCCGTGGTGCGTCCTGTTGGACATTTATACTATCATGGAACTACTTCGAATTGAAAATTGAGCATCCGGAACGAGGACCGTACTTTGTTTAGAGAAGTGCGGTCTTGAGTTCGGCGGAGTAATTGTTCGATTTCGGGTTTGAAGTGATCGTGGAAATGGGCATGATGTGACTAAATGTGCATTCAGAGAAGAGAAGTAGAACAATTTTAATTATCTGTAAGAAGTTCAATTGGAAGACAGCTCCTAAAACCAAGTCACTCTTTTTGGAGATACTCCGATTATGGTCGAAGTCGTTCATTGTGTGTCGTTCGTTCCTGTCATCGAAAGCTCGGAATTCCGCCTCTTGATACTAAAGGAGATGCTCCAATCATTCTTCTTTATAACACTCGGTACAATTCGAGTGCCGGTATTGGGGAGTTGTTGTACTACATTTTCCGTGACAGTGGTACTCTGTAAATTTTTTAACATTCATTCTCGTCATTCCCACACGCTTTTTGGTGCACATATCATGGAAAGAATGAAGTGAGTTGCACTTGGGGACATCGGTCGTCAGCTGTGGTCTTATCTAGAGAGGTTATATACCAAATAACCAGTGACCAATCTTATGAATATTGGTAGCTAAATATCATAAATTCGAATGAAAAATATGCCTGAGTTGAGTGAAAGAGGTAACAGGTAACTACAAATTTTTAGACCGCCATCTTCTGTGCACCGATATCACCAGCAAATTTTGAAATAAAACCCTCAGTTTTCCTATTAGTTAGTAGGTGTAAAAGTATGGTCATGAGATATTGCCAACAAGTTGTAAAATATACTTTGGGGAAGCTATTTTTGAAGCAAGCAACTTTGCTGCCAGGTTGTAGGAAATTGGTTTTTATTTTACTCTAAACTGGCGCCCAGATCTATTATTACAAGATCTTAGCGACAGCTTGTCACTATGGTAGTTGTCCTGGGGCCATTAAAGCTGTAAATCCAAGCTTATGAGATGGTTCAAGGAGACAGAAGATAGAACACATGGCAGAAGACGGACTGAATATTGATTAAGTATTGGAACTTATACAGTGAACTGTCGCACCGAGACTTAAAATCAGAAAGAGATAGGACAGCAGGGGTATGCCATTGTTCTGCTACCCGTCTTTTAGGCTCATCAGAGTCCCGCTGGTCAATAATTGGACTACAGCTATATTCGCTCTGAAGAGTCCGTACTTAGCCTTTGGGCTGGTTCCGCGAAGCAAGTGCTTGTCGTTGGTCTGCTTTCTGACCTCCAGAAATCGCATTTAACTGTGGGCTCAACAAAAACCACACGCGTTTCCGTCCATCAAGACACATGCTAGCTACAAGCATGCCACTTTTTTGTGGCACCCAGAAACTACACTTAGTCGGAGGCCCTTACGGAACTACATGTGTGTCCAGTTGGAGTATTTTGTTGCCACTAAATAACAGCCCTGTTGCAGTGGCTTACTGGTAAGTGTGTTGGACTACTAAATCGCCGAAAAAATACAAATTCCATCTAAAAAATGTTTAAACTCCGCAAGACCGTGGAATAATTGAGCCGATTTTGTTGACCAATAATCGGTTGGTGGTATTAGCGCAGCGTGAATGTCGACCGACGAGGCGCATTTCCACTTAAGCGGTTACGTTAATAAGCAAAATCTTCGTTCCTGGGGCAATGGAAATCAGCGTGTGATGCACGAAGAGCCATTACATCCACTCACCCGTATTTTTTTGAGGACGCCATTGGCAATACGGTCACTGTTATTGGCGAACGCTTACGGGGCCATAATAAACGACTTCTTACTGCCGAAATTGGATGAGAGGGGCTTGGTGAACATGTTGTTTCAACAAGACTGTGCAACCGCCTTCACAGCACGATTTACAATGGATATTGTAAAGTAAGCGTTTTCTGGTCGCGTAATCTCCCGTTTTGGCGACTTGGCATGACCAGAAAAATCGCCCGATTTAACCATCCCAGACTTCTTTGTTAGGGGCTACTTGAAGTTGCAGGTTTATGCCATCAAGCCTCAGACAATCACAACCCTTAAGGAGAATATTCGACAGAAATGCGAACAGTTATGACCGGAAAGTCATGGAAAATGGGATAAAACGGGCACAAATTTGTGTATTAACTTGACGGATATCATATGTTCCCCTTATCAGAAAAAATTGTACAGATCTAAATAAAGATTTCCATCAGTTAAAATCATTTTTATTTTTTAGTTCTTAAAAAAGCAATTCAAAAACAAAATTGGATGATTACTTTGCGTCACCCTGTATAAGAAATTATTGATGCTTTTCGCAGATTAACAATACAACACGCAAACACCGCTTAAAGTTTAGTACGCTGCTCGAGCTAAACTTAATTTTATCTGCTCTCGAACTTTTCACTCCAAACATCAGCTAGAGTCCTACCTAAATTTTGACATAGAGTACGCCGAGGATAATTGTCACAGGAAACAGCTGTTCTTTTGAAAAAAAAAAACTTCCCTCAAAAATGTAATTCTCTCTTATTTCAACTATTTCTGATTCTAGGTACTTCTCGTCCATGTAAAAATCAAATAAGCTCATCATTGCATTCTTTTCCGCAACAGAACAACAAATACACAGCGATCTGTCACATTTAGAAAATGTGCCGACCCGTTGAATGGGCACGCTGAAATTTGACAGACACATGAAGTACATTCGAAACAAAAGTTTAATTATTTAGCTCTAGCTGCGTACCACTCAGCTAAATGCGTTCGCTTAAGTTTAGCTCTGCTAAGTTTTGGAGAGAATTTTGTATGGGAGCGAAAATTTAGCTCGAGCAGCGTACAAATACAAACCTTAAACATTCGCATAATCATAATCGGACAACCGCAGTGCTGTGCACACACGACGCGCTACAGGTTTATTACTATTATTTATTTATTTTATTTTATTAGCATTTTCGTTTTACATAAATAATTTTACCCGCAAAGCAAAGTGCTTATCTGCAGGTGGTTGTTAAAAAGATAGGTTTTGAAGTGCGTTAAATTTTAAATGAATTCATTGTATACAATTAATTTTGGTTTAATTTTTTAACAATTTACGTTTAGCAATTTCAATAAGTTGATTAATTTATGACTTTTACTTTACAAAATACAAATGAAGTAAGTACTTTTTTAGCTCTTTTTTTCTTTTCTTAAAGTTTGGAATGATTTTTATGAATTGGGGAAGTGTGTTTAGTAACTTTGGAATGGCACATCTCAGCTCTCGATTTCCATATGTGTTGAAGGTTTCCGGAACATCTAGCATCTCTTGGGCTCGACGTCTTGTATTTAGCTTGTGGCGTATGGGTTGCAGAAAACGCTGGTCATCCATATAGTGCAGCAATGTTGTCATCTGGAAGATTGCATTCACATCTAATACTTTAAAAGACGAATTACTGGGTCTAAAAATTTTAACTAGACGATGTTAGAAATTTTATCCAGATGAGATTTCGCTGCGTTTCCCCAGGCTAGGATCCCATATCTCATGCGCGACTCAGCTAGCGAATAGTATACCTGCTTCTGCACGTCGAGATTTGAGTATCGCTTAAGATACACCATTGCGATGATAGTGCTCTTAAGTTGAAGACGCAGGACATTTACATGCTCACGCCATAGGAAATGCTCGTCGATGGTTACTCCAAGATATTTTATACTTCCGACTACTTCAATTGGTACGTTATTGGATGATAGTAGGGAGCAGTAGTTTCGGTGGTAGATTTGGACAGCTTCCGCTCATTTGGATGGGGCGCGTATGTTGCATTACTTTTGTTTTAGATGCATTTATAATAAGGCCGTTATCATGACACCAATTCGAGACAGCGTTAAATTCATCTTGTAATATCTCCATAGCAGAATTGAAGTTCTTGTGTTTGACCACGATTGCAATGTCATCGGCATATGCATAGGCTGTGCATTTTTTAAATAATCGCAAAAGTTCGTTGGTAAACAGTATAAACAGGATAGGGCCCAGTTTTGAACCTTGGGGTACACCGTATTCGCTAGGTTTTTCTTTACTCACTGCATCAGACACTTTGACTTTTATGGTTCTATCAGTCAGATAGCTCCTAAGCCAGTTTGCCAGTACTCCTCTTAAACCATTTCTGTTGACACTTTCCAAAAGTTTTCCGTGCGTTAAAGTATCGAAAGCTTTGCTGAAGTCAATAAATAACACAAGGACGTGATGATTTTTGTTTAAACCAGCATTAACCGTATTGGTAAACTCTCCCAGCAAAGATCCGGTACTTTTATTTGTTTGAAAAGCGTATTGGTTCGGGTGTAGTACTTTGTGCTTAGTCAAAAAACGTTTAAGTCGACTGACTACTACTTCTTCCATGCATTTTTCGACTGCTGACAAAATCGCGATTGGCCGGTAGTTTTCAATGCTGTTTTTTGTTCCTCCCTTATATACTATTCGAATGATCGACGTTTTCATCAGCTTTGGGACATGACACTGATGTACACTTAGGTTTATAATTTTTGTAATAATTGGAGCAAGACACACAGAGTTTATTTTTAGATCAACTGGTCTAATATTATCTACTCCAGGACCTTTCTTATCGTTCAATCGACGCAGCATTAAATATACTTCCGATTCTGTTGCTTCTTGTACGTAAATATTTCGTTGTAGTTGCCAGTTCTCGTGGTTTGATATGTTGGTATTGCAAACATGTAAAATGTTTGATACCTGGTTCGAAAATTGCTCCGCAAATTTATCAACAATGTTGTTTACACCTTGGTCAGTACCTTGAAAATTATTTTGAATGGTTTCATCTATTGAAAGTTTCTTTCTTCCAAGAAGTTCATTTATGATGCTCCATGTTTTCCTCGGATCATTATTTGCGTTTGTAAACTTTTTTTTGTAGAAATTGGCTTTAACAAGTTGAATATTTCTATTAACAACATTTCTGAAATTTTTGTACTCGTTTTCATACGTTTTACTCCTCGGGCTATTTTTCCATCTCCTATAAAGCTCGTCCCTTTTTTTGCACATTGGGACTATTTCGAGCGTAATCCATGGCTTATGTTTTCGGGTTTTGTTGGTTGATTTAGTTTTACTTGCTTCGTTATATATGTTATTCATTTCTCTTACGAAATTATTGTAAAGCGTTTCAACATCGTTTTCCTTAAGTATATTTTGCCAGTTTGTGTGTTCTATCAGCTGATTTACTTTTTGTTGATTGATATATTTAATTTTAGCTTCAACAGATGACTCTGTATTACTTAATTTTTTTGTTGCATACAAAACGGCGTAATGGTCTGAAAGATCAGTTTCGACCACTGCTGAGAATATATCAGTTTTAGTGACGCTTACATAGATATGATCTATAAGAGTTGCAGTATTATTTCTTATGTCAACTCGCGAAGGTTGCTTGATGACATTTGTTAAACCTTTTGACGCCATCATCTCCATGTATTTTAATACGAGGGAGTTATTCTCGTCTTCGGTATTTATGTTGATATCACCTAAGAAAACGTTTTCCTTGTTTTCTTTGATCATTTCATTTAACTCATCTATGAATCTTTTAATACTTGTATTTGGTGGTCTATATGAATATGTTTTTGTTTGCCTTCATGGGTGATTTCTAGGTGTATGCCCTCGTAATTTACTGGATTAGTTGGTATTATTTTGTACGTTACATTGTTTTTAATATATATTGCGACACCTCCGCCTTTCATTGCTTCACGATTTATAAATTCGGGTTTAAACCCATCAATATTATAAAGACCATTTTTCTCTTTAGGTATATTAATTTCGTTCAGCACTAATATATCTATATAACATAGCACATTTTCGATTTCCGCCATAAAAGTATCCCATGTTTTTGTCATGGATCTTATGTTAAAACTTACACAACAAAAATTCCTATTTTTTAAAAATTCTTTTTCGATGCCTGTTACACCATGTATTACCCTAAAGTCTATGTCAGCTTCACTATATAAGTTTTCTATTTTCATTTTTCTTTTACTTCGTTCTTCCAGTCCGATCATATGCATTATTAGTTGGTCATCTTGTTTACATCGTTGCAAGTACCGATGTGTATTGTTTCACCGTTTTCAGTTTTTTTTGCAAGTATTTTGCCTGTTGTCTCCCACACATATTTCCAGTTACACTCTCTGGCTTTGTTTTTTGCCAGCCAGAGAAGATGTTTGTTAGTTGGTGTGAGCTGGTTGTTGACAAAAACAAATGCATCATTGCGCAGCTTGACCATTGCAAGTATTTTCCCTAATTTTCCTTAGAGAAATATTGCGTGTGATTTTTGCCTTTTTGATGACGTTTGTCTTACAAGTGTGGCTCGCAAAGGAGGCTATTATTGTTGATTTGTTTGGGTTTTTCTTGTTTGTTCTGTAGATGTCAGTGATATCAGATTCATTTATTTTGTAATCAATTGTTTTACCAATTGCTTGAACTATTTCTGTTAAATTTTCATTTTGTGTTGGTGGAATGTTTTTAATTTCAATGTTGTTTTTAAGTAATTGCTGTTCGAGTGTATTAATTTTTGTTTCCATCAAGCATATTTGTTGATCTTTTTTTATGTTGCTTTCTTTGAGTTCTTTTATTTCATTTGAGAGTTTCTGTAGTGCTTCGTTGTTTGATGTCATGTGCTGTTTTATCTCCTCATATTTGCTCGCAACAAATTCACAGCTGTTATTTATTTCAGACATTTCTTTTCTCATTTTTCGCATTTCAAGTAGAATGATCTGATTATTGCTGTCCTGTGATGTTGATGGGGCGTTTGGTATTGCTGTTATGTCATCTTGTTGTTGCACATCAGGTGAACTTGCACTTCTCATTCTTTTGGACATCGATTGAACTGGCGGTATTTCCACTGCAGAATGCGTCGTGAGCTCCTTTCTGCACGCTGGGCATCTCCATTCCTCCTTTCTGACCATACTCATTTTCCGATAGGATTTTTCGGAAATCGTGGTGCATCCGTAGTGCATCTTCCGTTCACATCTGAAGCATGTCACGAAGTCTCCATCGGGGGGGAGGTCGGAGAGGCATTCGGTACACGGATCCATATTGAACATGATCAGTTTTTGTAAACAAACACAGATATGAAGGTATGCGTGGGTGAACGACAAAGAGAGAAGGAAATAAATGCTAACTGCAGATTGATGTTTTTAAGAAAATTGATAGGGAATGGACAAGGAACTTTAATTGATTTTTTTTTTTTTTTTTTTTTTTTTTTTCAGAGTTTTATACGTTTAAATTTTGCAAATAAAGTTAAAAGTCACTGTCTTTGATTCACTATTATGTAGTATGAACTTTTCAAAATTAAATAAACGCTTTTTCACCAAATTGGGATCACTACTTGAGAGAGAATAATAAACACAACCGATCACTTCAAAATCACTTCAATGGCTCGCACATTCCTCATCGTCGATAGACGGTTAGCGGTAGTTGCGACTGACAATAGCAACAAGCTGCCCCTGTCATGTGGCAAATGGAATGCCAGTGCAACGGCCAGCACAATTGACGCCGCGCACAAGTAACTGTAGTTGCGACCGAGAAAGATGGCAGATCGCCTTGCCCTCACGGTTGCCGTTTTAGTGACTTTGTCGCTATATCCAGTGGAATTTTTAAATTTTTATTTTTTGTCACTAAAAAATTCAAGTATTCGATTTTGACACTTGCAATATTCAATTTGATTTTTTGCGTGTTCTTTTTTTTTATAGTAAGCTAACATTATGTATTTACATATTGTAAGTTTTTGACTTATTGTTCGTAATAAATATGTTGTTAAAATTGAATATTTTTTTTTTCATTTGTAGGTTTATTCTAGTGACTTTTTTGAAAAATTCTAGCATATCTGGTGGATTTTTAGGTTCAAGTTAGTTACTTTTTTTTAAGTTAACTTAACCCTGCTTGCCCTATGATCATCGTCTTCGTTTCGCTAACAAGAAGCGGTAGTTGGTGTTAGGGTAGGGACCGACAGCGACGACAACGAGTGTAACCCAAGTCACTGGGGACACTTAAGTATCTAGTTTAGTAAGTCTGACAGCTCTCTCACTAGATGTATCTCGGTTTTGATTGGGGGAAATCGGTCATACGAGCAGCTGTTTCAGTTGACGTTTATGGAGGGGTAGCCGACGAATCTAGTCAAGAAATTCGTTACTGAGTACTAAGTTGACAGTTCGCATATTTAACTGACGTAGGAAAAGTGACGTTCCCGATCAATCTAGTTTTTGCGTTCAGGTTACATCTCATCCAGACCAATCTAGTCTTGAATGCGGGCACTTATAAAGAACGACAGCTGAAGGGGACACAGAGCTAGGGCTATAGGGTCCATACGGATCTGTTGCGAGAAGTATTTATTTATTTATATAGTTACGTAATGTGCTTCTAATGTGCTTCTTTCCGCTTTCTTCAGCCAAGGAAGTATACCTATATTCGTAGGGCCTCAGGGCTTATAGCGCCTTTTCTCCCAAGAACAATTTATAGTCCGTTATCAAATTTTGTCGGTAAACAATACATGTGTGTATGCAACTTATTGGAAGTTGATCGCTTCTTCTATTGACTTCGGAAGCAGGGCTACGTCTTGTAAAGCATGTTTCACCCAAGTCAAGTTGAAGGTTCGGGGTAAATGAGCTTTTGTTTTTGAAGACCTTTTTCACCTCGCTTATTTCAATTGAATCCGACCTCATAGTCAACGCAGAGGTTATGTCCATGATAAAAGACTGGGGGCCTAGCTTTATGTGTTTATGAGGTTTATTTTTTTGAAGTTATGAAAGGAACCTGCAATAGAGAACTTTTTTCAAGACATCGTTGGATGTGTCTCATCGTCATCATTCGTGAGAGACTTGCTTTGGCACGGGAGTTTACAAAATATTAAATGGAGCTTTAGATCACATTACCACCGCTGTCTGCAGGTTTGCAGTTTTTGAATGGGATATTGGGGAACATACTGTCATTGTATTTGTATTACGCAACGTACCTATTTGAAGTTTCTCGCTAAAATTAAAGGCTGTACCTATTTGTTTGAAACATTTTTCCAGCAACTCGTTGTAAGAAAATATGGTACAATTTTTGCATTTCTGCTTGTTTGCTACATATGAAACAGATCTTCCCTTTCCAGAGTATGCGTAGTAGCTGCATATGGCGCAAATGTTTAAAGCTTCTAAGCATAACCCTACTCATCAAAATTGCGCGCGAATTTCATTGTTTATCAGAAAACTTGAAATATCTTCAACTGAAGTATGTTCCCCTCGCTCACACCAAGTAAAAGTCCAATCTGCTGACAAAAGTGCACTCAATTTCGTCGCAAAGTACAACACTTCAACCATAACCAACCCCATTTTCAGTAAGTCACTAACACTCCCACTCACACTCCCAGTCCCAGTCCCACTCCCACTGTCACTTAATTGGCATATCAATTCAAAGCATGTTGTCGTTGTGTCCCTCATGCTTGTGGGCTCTCTTCTGCGTTAATCGATTTCCCAATTTTATTTGCAAACAAACCATTTGCCATTCACGTCTAATGCAAATCATTGCCACTGATTAACCCAACAATGGGCGAAAGCCCTCGGGCGACCTTACAAGTGCTCACACACTCACACCGCACCGGTCCGATGTGCGGTTTCGTTTCAAGTGCGTGTTCTGTACAATCGATGGAAATTTATTTATTCTCGCTTTGCACATACACACACTCCCCCCACCCATCGATACTAATAGAGCTTCCCGGAGATAACAAAAGTTTTGGCCCCAAATCTAATTGAAACCCCGGCTGCCACTTGAGCGTAGACATTCCCTTTGGCAATCGGCATCGCCACTTGAACGTCAAGTGCTTTAGAGCGAAAGCGAGAAGGGGAGAGAGAGAGAGAGAATCAGTGACGCTCGCAGATTTGACAATGACGTGAAGAGCATCAATTTGCCACCACCTGCACTCATGTGAGAGGCTCCTCCATCAACCAGTGGAATCCCAAAGTTCGATAAATAGACGCAAACGAGTAAGACGACGTCGAAGAAACCCCCGGCTAAGGGAACCGCTTCCTGGGGTAATGAGAATTTGCATAAGCGTAATTCTTCTCGCAAAGGAAGGATACCTTATCATCATCGACAGAGTGATGATTCAATAGGTATGGTAGGTGGTAGATGTGTAGAGGACTTTGAAGAGCTCGCCTCGCCCTCTATGATATTTATCGGGTGCGGGTAATTGCATTTTGTCAGGACCTTCACAAATCCCTAGGGAAATTCTGATTGAATCGATTGGATGGTTTGCCCTCTGCCATCGTCGTGCTGCGGCGACAATTGACAAGAGCATTCTGCTGATCCTTTTCAATTTAATTTGTTGTGTGTGTGTGTACAATGCTCGTTTGCAATTTCGCGCGATACTCGCGCGTCTGAAGTGTGTGATTGAATCAATTAGAGTTGAGCACCGGGCGGCGTAAAGTGCTTGCGCAATTATCCTTTCTTCAGGTTTTTCCATCCCGTGTAGGCGAAATTACACTTAGCTCGTGTCTAATTGCCTTACACACAGATGACAGGTGATAGGTAAATCAACTGTAATAAGGGATTTGGGAATTTTAATCCTTTTCTAAGGATCTGTCTACGTTGTAGGGACATGGGTTGTACGCTTGAGGAATGCAAACTCGAATTAATTACCAACCGTCAGCATATGTACACACTCCAGACAACGATATTCAAATTAATTCCACTCACGGCTATGTCATCAGGATGTAATTGTTCCGAGGTGCCATATGTGTGCCAGTATAGTGCGGAAGGACTTCAATTTGGGGGAGGATTTGTGTGTGCGTGCGGTGCCAAGCGAAGGCGATTTGCTTCTGGTGGCATTTAAGGCGCATCATTTTAATGTGAAATTATGTTGGCCATTTGCTAAAGGAGAGATATAGACATTAGCTGCATGTGGCGCGACGACGCCGCACGGCTAGAGTTGGAAACAAGTTCAATTCGAAATATTAAACAAAAATCGTAGGTAATTAGAGATAACAGAGGTCAGAGACGTGGCAAATGCTCGCACTACGAATGTTGGTAATTATGAGTTTTGGGGGTGTCACTGGTGTAATCAGCAGAAAGATGGGAACTTTTGGATTGAGATTGGTGCCACCTATGCGTGTTTAGTTTGGTGAATTGAGTTTAGGCGGCGCAACATATAAAGTTGGGATTTTCCCCGAGTCGTATTACGGCTGATGGATAATATGTGGTAGTTCAATTTAGGAAAATAGTTCCCTCCATATGTGGTTAAATGAACGTAGTTAATTGATGTTAAAAATTGTCCTCAAAAGCCTAACTACTGTAGAAATTAAAAAAAAAATGTTGGTGCGAAATATTTAAACTCAAATCATAAGCAAATATGCCGGTGACGTTTATAATAATATTTACGACACCTTCACCTGAAAAGCTTCGAATATAGCTCAAACTTAATCTTGTAGAAACTTCGAAGGGTTAGAAAAAAGGCACCTAAACAGTGCTCTCAGATCTTGTCGGGAAAAGTGTCAGTTTTGGCGCTAAAAAAAGGGTAAAATGGGGGGGGGGGGGGCGGCTCCATGAAATTATGCCCCAATAGAAAATGACCGAAAAAAAATAATGTGAAAAAAGGCCCCACATAATTATATAGTAAGTAACAACAACGTTTGATGGTCTGATTGGGGTCATTTTTCTTAATTTTGGGCCTTTTGTCATTGATAATTTGTGGTAAAACTTCATTTTTGTTTGCGAAATTATACCCCAATGTAATATTATTGGGGACTTTTCTTAGAATGAACGAAAAAAAATAATTTGCAATAGATGAAATATCACCCCAAAGTAAAAGAAAATGGCCCCAAATTCAAAAGAGCCCCAAATTACAACGAGTAGTTAATAGAGAGAAACAAATTGTCTGTAACGTTTTTTATTATTTTAAATAAAAGCTTGAATTGTATTTTCGACGTTTTGCCTGCAATACGGACACTTATAGCGTTGTCTGTTCTCCCCCGCTACTGCCTCGGCCATCAATTTTAAGTCGCACTCAGAGCAAACTTTTAAGAGCATACAAGGCAAAAAAAGAATATTTACCCGCAAGTCCCGGCAAACTACGCAAAGTTAAAATAAAAAAATGTTCTCTTTGAAAACCTGAGCTGGCTCTTAATTTTGTAAAGCTTAAAGTCAGTTCAGGTTTTCAAATATAACTTTCAATTTTAACTTTAGAAAATTTGAGAAAATAAAAGTTAAAAATTCGCGCGAATTTCTAACTTTTATTTCCTCAATTTTTTTTTGTCGACACCATAGATAAATCATACTGAGACCCCCAACTCACAATCATCTTGCCGCTGGCCCCCTCAATTTTTTTTTTTAAATTCGCCATTTTGTTTTCCTATCGGTCTGACATGCAAAAACATACAAAAAATACAAAAATAAATGCTGCCAACCTCGGCAACCGTGGGGAAATGTGCTAGAGTTCGGGAATATCACATTTTTGCATTACTGAATGCCTTTGGTTAGTTATAATAAATCATTAAAAGGCGAATAATTCCATTTTGTTGGTAAATAAAACTATATAATGGAGTTGTTCCATAGACTAGAAACTTATTAGGAGAACCATGGTTGCGTATTTTCTGCTTGTGAATGTCTTTAACTTCGATTTCATGAAAGAAACTTGCTCAAAATATTTGTGTTTTTCTTCAAGCAATCTAAATTGTTAATTTCTTATATACATTTTAAGCAAATGTGCACTTACTCTTTAAAAAAAAAATACTATCCACACATAACGAATAATTTCAAATTTAACGGATAACATTTTATGAACGCTGTTAGCAACAAGGTGCGAGTGTGTTGGTGAGCCTGATTTTTTGAATTTACGTGACATTTGTCAATACGAATTTCTTTGTAACAATACTAGCGCACTTAGCATTTGCCATCCCATAAAAATATTGCTTGTAGGCAAGTAACGGGAAATCGGCCGAAGTTGGTGGTCTCAGTAGTGTCTCTGGTCAACACGTTGTGATCAGTGCACTTTCGTGACTAAACTGATCGATTTGTACTCAAAAAATTGAATTCTCAGGAAGTTATTTTGTCCTTGAAACGATTGACGCCGTTGAATCAATGGTATACTTCGCGCTTTTTCTCGTAGAATTTTGTTTTGATAGCAGAATAAGAAAATGAAAAATGGCCCCAAAAATATGCAAGAAGACCCCAAAACAATGAAAATACTCCCCAAACTCGTAATCAATTTTGTTGTTGCTTGCCATGCATTATTTTGGGGCAATTTTTCATTTTTTATGCTAACAATTTGGGCCCATTCTGAATTTATTTGGGGCATGAATGGAATGGGGTCATTTTGCATTATGAAATATTACCCTTTTTTTTGGGGTCCTTTTTTCATTGGGGCTTAATTTCACGGAGCCGGGGAAAGCGCCAATTCTAGCGCTAAAAAAGAGTAAAAGGAGACAATTTTCGAAATCAAAGAGCAAAGTATTGCCTTTGCTGATGAAAAAAAATTGGGGAAAACAGTCTTCAAAGTCTTAAAACAGCACCTTGTAAGGTATAATGGCTTTTTGCTTTATACGAAGGCTACTTTTGAGCTCTAAAATCCATCCTATGATAGCAATAGCCGTGAGTGTAATTTCAAAGATCAAAACATAGCCTTCAGCAAAGGTTGGGTTGCGCTTTGCAGGGTTGTAAGATTGTCACTTTTATGGACATACCGCTGAATAATTCGCCCATAATTTGCATACAGAGCTTAATTGGGGTCTCAATTTGGTTTGAGAGGTCCAACCACCACTGTAGGTATGGTTGAGGTTTCCATTATGCGCACTAAGCAAATTCATTTTTTTTTATTTAAATTGACTTATTCTAAGATGTACTGTAGAAGAATTTTTCTGCGGAAACTTTTTTTTCTATTTTTTTTTTATTTTTAAAGTTTTCAATTTTCACTGAAAAGTGCATGTATACAACTGCACAAATGGACGCGTTCACTTTGCATAACGTTTGTGCTAATGTGTGGGGTGGTGAATGCAGTGAATGTTGGAAAATATTATAGGTATTGCCATATTTCAAAAAGTTAAAACAATTGAGGTTAATTTTGTCTTTTTTGATTTTTTTTTTTTTTACCCCAAAATAAATATATGTATAAACTTTAGCTCCAGGCGCCTGTCTGACAGTTGTTGACATTCCCTTAGCGGAGCGACGAAGTCGCGTGAGCGGCTAAACCCTGAAAAAAAGGGTTAAAATCCTGTTAGCGAGCCACCCACGACTACTTTAAATACACAATACTTTTTTACAGGCACCCATCTGACAGATTTTGGTATACACTTATTCAACTATTTAACTTCGCTCAAAGCGCTAGGTGATTTTCAATTAATCTGGTAACACTGTTCTCAACAATAAACAAATGAAAAACATGTGAAAAATGTAACGGTGTACTTTTGTAAACTGTTGTAACAGTTAAGTATTCTTCTACAGTACAAAAAATTATTAAAATTTAATAAAAAAAAATAAATTTCATTTCCTCAAGAAAAAAATATTATATTTATGTTTTTTTATGCCATTTTAAGCCAGAAAAAAAATATTTTCTTGGTGCGCATAATGGAAACCCGCCCCGTCAAGCGTACCTAAAAAAGTATTACTTCAATAAAATAATATGTCCAGCTGAAGCAGCTCTTTGCATTGCATTTCGACTGGCCGGCACACTCCCATTCCCATTCGGGTCATCAAAAAAAAAACGGATTCTGCCCACCTAATTGAAAACATAAATTAACCGAAATCAGTCCTCGCTGTCCATATTTATATCGACTCGTAATTGAATTTGAAATTAAAATCAAATCACAGCCTTCAGTAAATGCCGTCATTTGAAATCATTTCACGCTAAATTAACATAACTCTATGCACAGACCAATCGCCTAAAACGACTTTCTAATTAATCCAGCAAACGGAAACCAATCGAAAATAATTCAATCCATTATTTCGGATTTAATTTACATTTGTTGTTACAAGGCCCACTTATATTTGCATCTCTGCACCCGTATTACACCTCATATGCGGGCCGCCTTCCACGCAAAAGTGCATCAACCCCGCCATCGCAGGGTTAAGCCAGCTCAGATTATGAACAACCAACCTATTTGGCGAATTTATTTTAATCCATTTATTTCGATCAAACAAAAGTGGTAGGATCTGCATCCAAATGGTAATGTGGCTCTATGTCCGATGTCGCTGCGCGCAAATATTGCCACGGACAGTAGTAGTATGTTTTAATTAACTAGCTGTCGCGATTAATTACTAAATTCGAGTGTGTCCACGCCATCTGTTGGACGGCACAGCACAGTGACGGAAGTCGGCGGGGTTAATGATTTCGATCTCTGCAACTGTGTTTATTATTTGATTTTGTTCAAAAGCTATTTTCCCATCAAGCCTAAGGGTATGCACAGTCGAATAACAAATTTTTCATCCGCTTCAGTTGGTATGAGGCACGGACTTAGGCGCACCTAAATAAATTGCATAACGTTGGGTGTTGCATGAAGAGGCAGAGGGTTTGGAGCCGAAGGTGACGCTCTTTGCGTGTTGCCATTGTCAACAAACAGACAAAATACAGTCAACACACACATACAAAATTCCACAGTGGTGCGTTCTAAATTTAGAACTACCACTTCCACTCAAGCGAGAGAGGGGAGTACAAAAAATGCTGTCACAAATTGAAACTATTTAGGGTTTTATTTGACAGCACTTATCGAATGGTTTGTGGGGGAAATTTGACTTTGTCCTTGGGTTTTATTTGACCTGTTGTTTGGTTTTATTTACCGAACAGTTTACGTGATAAGTTTGATGTTAGTTTTAGGTGTTAGGAAACGTTTTAGGGATCGAATGGTGTTAGGTATTTACTTAATTAATTTTGAAAAGGCCAATTGGGCTTGCCTGGGCAGCGTCATTTAATCGCATTCGACTGGAAACTGGTTTGAAAGTTTGTTTTAATTGTTTTAGCGCCCAAGGAGAGTAAATTTGTAAAAGGCAGACAAGTCAATATTATTTTCAATCACACTCGTTGATGGCGTTGTTTTCTGAGGAAATTATATTTGGGATATTGCGAATGTGGCTATTTTTAATCGGGTGTTCTTAGAGTAGAGAGTATACAATTTAATAGGACTGTCTGGGAGTAATCCTGCTTAAGCCAGTGAGCTGTGTTGCATTATTTTTGTCATCCGAGTTATATCTGTCATCAGGTTCTGCCTGTCAATTGGAGATGTCGCTTATTGCATCCCTATGTTAAAAATAAAAATGATAGTGCGTTATAATGGCGGACTACATTATAATATAGGTTTATTCATATTCTCTAAACGGGAGATATGAATAAACTTCGCACTGCCAAAGTGGTATTTGGTGAACTTCTGACATTAGGTTTAAAGAATTTTTAAAAATCATTTCTCCAACCATTTGCGTTCCATTTTCATGCTCTGTTTCAGATCAAATATAGCTTTTCCATCTTCTAATGCTTTTGTAATATTTTCAACAGCACTTTATTGAATTTTCGTTCACATTTGACACAAGCTAAAGCTCACTTAATGCAATTTTAGACCGACTTTGTTGTACCAACATTTTTTATTTCCTTTATTCTCTAAATTCGCTTATTCTATAGTAAGACTATTATCAGCGACAAAATGAAGTGCTCAACCAACAGTATCCATCGTAATATAAACTGACGAGTAATATTTGTAGGTACATGTACACACGTCAGCTTATGGAGGGTAATTCCTAAGTCTAGAAACACATAAAATGGGTTACTGAGTTTATTTTGGTGTCCGGTGAATTAGGACAATTCTTACAAATTGAGATAAAGCATATCCAATGGTGGAGATTTAAAGATAATAAAGAGAAACTGTCATTGGTCGTTTAATGAATTGACATAAAACACATTTGACATTTCAACTGGAAGACATTCTGTCAGTTGGATTATTTTGCAGGAAATATATTGTGCATCGGGTTTCATAAGTCTGTTAGGTATTTCAATAAGCTAACATTACCTTGACACATCTGTCAATACAACGGTTTGAGCACTATACTTCATTTTGTGGACAAATAGCCGCGGACCTCCGATAAGTCCGCAAAGAAATATGTAGTCCGTTTTACCAGCAATTTAATTTAATACACCATTTTTTAAAGGTTTGCGAGAGATGATGCAGTGACATAAATGCAAAGTAAAATTTTATTCGAACTAACACTACTCAGTCCAACAGACTTTTCAGTGACCCATTGCGCTCGATGTAAGAAGCTATACCTATGGTGCTATGGAATAGTATATAAAATGGAAAGCTACATTTATTTTCCACTGTGTCATCTCAACTGACCAATCAGTTTCATCCCCTGCTTGCTAAAGGCTTAAAAAGACTGGAAGAGTTATACGGATGAAAAATTATTCTCTTAGCAAATGTCACACGATTGCCAAAGTGACAAAAGAGTGCTTCAAAACGTCACCTTTTAAACCGATGCACGTTTGATGGAAAATAATAGGATAAAGGTATCTTCTACGACTTCAAAGGCGCTTTTTGCAAGGCATGTAGAGCCTTGGCAGCTCCAGCGGACAGCGTGGTTTTATAGTATAATGCTTTATTTATTTATCAAGATCTTGATAATGATAATGATTATAATAATGTCACTCCTGAATTGAATTTGATGACTTAAAAAAATAATTTTGGCAACAGTGGGCGAAAAATCCTTTAAAATATCTTAAATTTTTCATGTTACTATCTGGTACGACCTAAGAACATCACATTTTAATACAAACACCCGCTTTTGACGTGGTAATAGCCGATAGCATTCAGGGAAGTTCTACTTCTATGTCAGTCTTTTATATGTAAGCCTCTTCCTTTGCAAGGTGTTCCTGTCAGTAACAGTCACTAAAACAGAAGTTTTGTTGTGGAACATAAAGCGGTTGCCAATTTTGTACAAGGTTCGGGCGATAGCCATGCTTCTTCGACACCAACTCTTCTGACAAACATAGGTCTCTCAAAGCTTTGGTTGATAGTTTGCTGATTTGCGCCAATGCAGATCCATGTGAACATCTCTTAACGCTTATTACCCCTAGATATTTAGACTGACCACCAAATGGTGAACACTTGAAGTCCATCTGAAAGGGACCCCCGTAGGAAGTTGGAGAAACGCAAATATTATGCAGTCAGCGACTACCCCACTTATATACACGAAACACACCTCTTTCGGCTCAATTGCCAAACACGAAAATATTCCACCGCAATATAATAATAAATAAAAAACAACGTCACACCGCAGACAGTTCGCGGTCAAGGCAACAAAAATTTCAATGTCAGCCTAAGACGATGCTCTCGGAACTGACCTTTCCCCAATTGGTTGACAAAGCCGCAGACGAAGATGTTCCAAATACCTTACGAACTAGTTTAAGAGCTTCCCATTTCCATGGAGTCCCTTATTCACTATAACGCGAGCTCTTACCTCATCGAATCTGGTTCGGCAAGTCGGCACGTCATCTCCCTACCCAACTCCCATTAGCATAATTTTACAATTTTTACAATTCTGTGTACGATTTCTCACAGCCTTCCCATCTCGCCTATAAATTCCACTGTGGCCTCATCAAACGGTTCCAGATGTGTGTCCAACTAATCCCATGCAACATCCGCTTGATTTGACATTCAAATTTCGGCCAGCGATTCGTTCGGATGCAATGATTATTCACTGACTAGCTGTGGCCACGTGCGGAAGATTCGTCTATCTGGAAATTTATACTGACCGAGAGGGAACTATGCAAACCAAACTGCGTTTGGGAATAGAAAGTGTAGAACTGTCGCCGCCCTTATTCAAGTCAAAGATGCAGCCGAGAAAAAAATGTTTTCAACCATATTCAAGATAAATGGGAGGTGATTTGAATGTTAGAGGTCAAGGGGGCCATATATAACGTCAACGCTTGGTTTTTGGGTAAACAATTTGTTTGTTTCGCCAGAGAAGAGTCGGATTGATGTGCGATATGTATTTTTTTTTTTTTGTGAAAGGCAATGTAGTGGAGTCTTGATCTTCTCAGGGCTATCGGGCAGAGAGCTGCCACTACTGTTGTGAATTTCTATTTAGAACTTGTTCTCGAAGTAAATAAACTTGTTCTTCATTTTTGCCAAGTTTTTATTTGGTTTTTAGTCACTGATTAAACAAGTCGACTGTCGGCAATGGAATATTCATATAAAAGCAGTTAAATAATTATCAGGTTTGAGTTATGTAAGGTGAGTTGGGAGTGGAAGAACTCCCGCAAACTTGTTGTCGTCGGGCTTGCGTATTTTGAAAGATTCTGAAAGATGTCCGGCTACTTGCAGAGTGGCATCGAAGACAAATAGATGACACAAGTCTCTCTTCAGAAAACAAATCACTCAGTCAGAGGAATCAGTCGGTTTCTTAATCATACAGTCATTAGTTGCTCCTTACATACAGACGAACTAATCTGTTGCAGTCCCCGTTATCAATCTGCTTATTCCAACTTGGCTAATAAAAATAAATAAATAGTTGGGGCAATAGATGTTGGGACTTTAGGCAAAGCTTCACGCAACCATTCGTTTGGTGTGAGTTTTTAATGTTTTATACGAATAGGAGGGATCTACAATTTTATGCCGATTGAGAAACTCTTTCATGAGGGTTATACTCTCGGATGTTTGTCAGACGTTCGCAAGAGGTGGCGCTGTGGAAAAAAGCCTAAGATGTAATTTGTGTTTTCCGGGGATTGAACTTGGGACCCTCACTAACCATCACGGTTAAAAATCCTGGCGTTAAATTTAATATTTTTTGGGGTTGTATGTTAGTCAACGCCGAGAAAATTTTAAAATTTAATATTTGCATATGTTCAAATTAAACAACTAATAAAATGTTTAATAATTTTAAATAATGTCTGCTATTACAAAATATGTCTTAAATATTAAATTTTAAAATAGATGGAGATGGGTTTCAATGCACAAATATAATACTTTCACCTTAAATCCAATACTTCTTTTGCTTTTTATAAACCCATGGAATATTAAAATATAATACAATCTTAATATATTTTAATACTTTTTTAGATTTGATTTAAATATCATAGGATATATTTCAACACCGAAAATATTTTGTTTTAATATTAACTTTAATTTTTTTAAATATTGCAATACATATAGAAAATTGTCAAGCTTTGAAATTAATCCTATGCACTCTGTAATCGATAGCCAGCGGTCATTTCCCTCTGAATAAATAGAAACGGTGACAGTGTGGGAAAAAGGTGTCGCACTAAATTGTGGGATTTTTGGCGAGATAGATCGGGCACAGAAGGTGGCCGTAAAATATATATATAAAGATTGTGCCCAGTGATTTAACTCTCTTCCAATCGTAAAACGCAGGGATTCTTTTGTTCCTGGGTCCATTTAGAGAGTCCGCTATAGGCCCAACCGTACCAACGGGTGCTTAGCGGTACCAAGGCAGCAGTACATAGGCAACGGTCGCATAATTACAAACCGTATGCCTCAAAACTAACACTCTGCAGAGGAAAAGAACCCCGGACAAAGACAAGAGACCCCAAAAATCCCAGAGATTTTTTGTTTTCCTTTTTGGATTGTGGCGATATTGCCAAAGCGACACCGCGAGGGTACCAAAAGGGGGTGCTCCGCCACCTCTTACAACATAAGGAGTATTGATCCGGGACTTCACCTCACAGCCCAGCTGAGATCGACATCTGAAGGAGGTGCTCCGAGGGGGACAGCTCAGCCGAATCCCCATCTAATCGAAGAAAGAAAGTGAATTAGTTGTGTTAAAAGTGAATTTTAGTTTAGGGTTTTTGGTGAAGGATTTCCTTCTGAAATCCAAAATTTTTTTATTAGAGTAGTTCTTAGCAGATTTTTTTTTTTGTGAATTTTATATTAAGGTTAGGGTAATTTTCTGCCCTCAATATTGTTTTGTGTTTCGCGTAACATTTTGAATTTAAGCATAGCGACCTTTCTTGTGCTGGTACCAGAACAACGGGGGATCGGACTAAAGAACCGTAAGTTTTAGATTTTAAGTTTTATTTCTTTTGCTTTTTTTTTGAATTGGTATAATTAGATAGTTTATTAGAATAAATATTAAGTGCAGAAGAGATTAGAAGTAGTTTTTTTTTTAAAATTAAATGTATGTTGATAATATAATTTAAAAGTGTTTTTAATCGTGATAATGCGTGGCTAAATCGGATTCACTACCGGTGTGTGGACATATGGACAGGCCGTCCGCGGGTGGATTGACATTGACATAACGCGACGGCAACGAACGACGACTTCTGCAGTTTCTTGGAGTGTACCGGGAGGCAAATTTGGGGTTGCCATTCGCAGTTTCGGCCAGAATGGTAACCATCGGTTGTATCTATGATACAAGGGGAGGGAAGGCCAGAGTTTGCCACCGTCATCAGGCATGTCTCAGGGTTTTGACGAACCTTTGTCTTTGAGAGACAATGGGAAAGAGGATCGCGCTTAGGGTATTGTCTATCGGAGGTTAGTTTTAAGTTAGAATAGATGGTGAGTAGGGTTTAGCTTAAGTATTAGATAAGATTAGGCATAGTTTAGGCTAGTTAGGCTTAGTTTCATGTAAACTTTCCCGCTTTCTCTCAAGGGCATAGGCAAAAGCCTTTGAACTTTTCTTTTCCACTATATTCTCTTTCTAAATTAGCTTTCCTTTTGTCTGTCCGAGGTCCACGTGAATTAAAGTAACTCTCTATTTCTCTTAATTTTTTTTTTTTTTTTACTATGGCACGATACAGAAGTGTGTTGAGCAGGATGTGTATGGTGAGGGGGCAAGAACTACACCCCGTCCAACAAGCTGAGCCGAGCAATAGCGAGCGTGCCGCGCCTTCTTCGCCTGCATCAAAGGTACCCCTGTGGCAAAACCTGACTCACAACAATGGCTTCCTTCAGTAGGTATATTTTTCTAGATATTTAAATGAAAGAGAAATCATGTATGTCCGAATTATGTTATTAATTGTCAATTACTTACCTTTTGGAATGTAATACCTATATTTCTGAGGCAATGAACTCTTATCTCTAGACCGCCTTTATCTTCAAAATCAAATTAACTAGGAACATCTCAGCGCTTTACAGCTTAAGATAAAGAGCAAATATTATATACTCTTACAAGAATACTTTGACACTAAAGTAACTTAAAGGTGAATATTCTCATTGGATGTCAATGTAACCCCGTTTTAAGCATAACTTTGACTTGTTTGTATTTTTATATTATTAAAACATTTTTCTTTTAAAAAGCTTTATCCAAATCATCTACTCCATTGAAGAGGACGCTCAAAATAACTCTGAATTCTTAACTTTAGAGATTAGGGTTCAGAAAATTCGTATTAAAATGAGAATTTTAATGAAAAAATGATTAAATTTGAATATAAATATATTACAGAAAAAGTTTTATAAATTGGAAATATTGAAAACCAATTTTTCTTGTATCGCAAACACCCCCATATATTTTTAACCGTGACTAATCTACTGCGCGTACATTGAAATTATTTTTATAACCTATGTTCCCATCTTAAATTGAATAATATTATGGAATAGAACTGATAATATAGCAGTAGTTTGACAACTAATTACAGAAAAGGCGTAACACTGGTTATGATTGGTTGAGAGTCGTCATTGACATCATTAAGACTGTCGTTACACGAGCGAGTTATACCGACTAGAAGAACCATTTCAAAAACAGGTTTTCTAAATATTTAGACAGCTTTAATTTATAAAAAGTTTACTATGCATTGTTTCAAAAATAATTTCAATAAACATTATGGCAGTGATCGCCGCTTCGACCGTTTTTCTGTATGACTGTGCTAAGCTCGGCAACCACTGAACGGATTTGGCACTTTAACTATTTTTTTGCTACAATTTTTTTGGGAACGTAAACGAAAATGTTTATAGAACTCTAGTATTCGAGGTCTAAGTGGTTTTCCATAAACAGCAATGGATTATTGGATTCAAAAAAGTGGCTTTAATCCATTTGAGCTATAACCTTCTTTTTTTTTTTGGTTTCACAAAACGCACAAAACAATGTATAAGTATGTATACGTAAAATGTTAATAAATATAAGGAAAAAAAAAGCATTTCTTGATAGAAAAAAAAAAGATTTTTTTGATCTTAGATTTCTTGATAGAATAAAAAAATTGTAAACATAAAAAAAAAAAAGATTTTTTGATTTTACATTTCTTGATAGAATAAAAAAATTTAAAATATAAAAAGCAAAAAAAAAAGATTTTTTGATTTTACCGGCGGCAAATTGTAAACATAAAAAAAAAAAAGATTTTTTGATTTTACATTTCTTGATATTACGTATGTATACGTAAACATACTTATACATGTTTAAATAATTATATTACTGATTTAAAAAATAGTAATAAATTTAAAAACAAAACTAGTATACTACATCACAGAACTTTAAAAAGCGTTTTTTTTTTACATGTGTTTTTTTTTTAATAATTTACAATTTCAATCTTGTATGTGTGCGTTTTTTCATCTACTTTTACATTGCCTTTATCGATTTTGTTTAATTTTTTTAAAGTACTATCGTATAAAACATGTGATTAATATAATTTGAAATATTTAAAAGAAAAAGACGAAAACAAAAATTGAAAGAAGAAAAATAAAATTCAATACATTTAGATTTTTGTTTTCCTTTTGCAGCTATAAACTTTAAGATAAAATAAAGTACAAAATAAAATATTATTTTGGCATAGGCAATAATAATAACAAGACTTTAACTTACACAGAAAATCTAAAATCTAATCTAAATTTAATATAAAATATAATTACAGTAACAATTTAATGGCGATAAAATGTTTTTAAAAAATGTTGAAAGCCGTGCGGATCGATTAGTTGGAGAGCCATTATTGGCCTTAGAATTTATCACGACTTGGAGCAGCGTACATAGCGTAATACTGAGTAGCCCAGAGTACAGAATACAATGAAAAACATTATCAGCACCATTGTGTTCAGCCAAAGTGGGAAATTGGAGTTTTGAGCGCTTAGGACATCTTCGTATGGAATGAATTCGGTACCATTGTGTTTGCACACCTCATAACTGCTGGGATTGCCGCATCTTATCGCGGGACCCTCGCTAAACTCGAGCATCTGCATATTTTGATACGCATTATGGATCATTGAAGTGTAGCGTATCCAACTGAGTCCTGGCGGCAGTCTCGATGACAGATAGCCACCAAAGAGCTGTGTTGCCAACGTGTAGAGGGCGCTCAGTGTTATGCCAACATTCATATCCATGCAACAAGCACCTATGAAAAATCCAACGCTTTGAGCCACTATTGTATTGAGCAGTAGCAATACCAACTTCAAGAAGAAAAGCTTGAGACTATAACAGCCAAGCATCGGATAGCTTATCATTAGATACACCGTCGGCAGAGTGATCATCAATGGCAGTTCACCGAACATTTTCGCGAGGTAGTAGGCCGACAGTCTGTACGCGCCGGAGCGCAAACAACATCCAATACGTTTGCGAAAAGAACATCCATCCCTGTAAATCATGCAGAAACTCTTCAGTTCTCGGTATCCGAAACCAAATAGCGCCCGCCATCAGCCCCAAGCCGACAGTTTGCAACCAGTTTAGCTTCGACAATATTCGCGGTTTGGCTTCTTTGAAATTTCGACTCGACAATACCCGGAACTGGGTATGGAACTTGGTCGGGTAATCCAACCAGTTGTGCATCATTTCGTGGTATTCGCTCGATGCCGAGCTAAAATTTGACTGTGAATCGGCGCCCCACAGATGCTGGCCATCTTCCGGGCTCAGTTCGTTGTGATTGTTCTTAATATCTTTGTAGTAATTGTTAATGACATCGTTAATGAGAGTATCTTGAGATTTATTTGTGTATTCACTGTTGGCTGTGACGCAATTTCGGTTCAAGAAGTTCCCATGAGATTCTCTGGCTGCTATGAACAGTTTCTCCCTGATGTCCGGATAGGACTTGATTTGTTCCAAAACAAAATCCGCAGGATTGTAGTGTGGCTTGATGGCGACTCCGATGTCCTCAAAGTATGTGTAGATGTTCTTGACTTCACCGAAATAAGCGGTGCGTCCGTTGTACAGTAGCAGCAGCTTATCAAACATGTAGAACATTTGTGATGACGGCTGGTGGACAGTGATGACGACGGTCTTTTGTTCCTGTATGGCGTATCGCTTCAGGACTTTCATAAGCGAGATGGCCGAATGGCTGTCCAGACCAGATGTAGGTTCGTCTAATAGCATCAGCAACGTATTTGTGAGCATCTCGCAGGCGATATTAGCGCGTTTTTTCTCTCCACCGGAGAGACCACGATTTAGGTAGTCGCCAAATTTTGTTTGTTGGCAATTTGTTAGCTCCAGGACCTCTAGTATTCTATCGACTAATTTGATTTTCTCCTCGTAGGGCATTTTCTTAGGTAGACGCAGCAACGCTGTATAGACGATGGCTTCACGAAGGGTCAGACCAGCGAAAAAGACTTCCTCCTGCAGGACATAGCATATTTTTTGACGCCACTTCTTTGAGATAGTTTCACGGTTCAGAAAGATACTGCCACTGTCGACGCGTCGCTGTCCGCTGAGCGTGTCGAGCAGGGTGGTATTGCCACAGCCTGATGGACCCATAATCGCTAGTACTTCACCGGGACTTACGATGGCACTGACATCGGTTAGAATCTTTTTATCGTTGTGCAGGACATTTATGCTCTGAAATGTTAGCTGGAGTGTGCGATTCTGATGAACGGGAAGGTTACCATTGCGTGATCGCTCCTTGTAGTTCCCAGCACGACTTTTCCCATATTGATTTCAACTGCCCCCGCCGAGGGTCTTGCCTTGACAATTCGCGGTGCAGCCTTTTTTTCCAACAGCAATTGCTGTTTCGTTGGATCGTCAACTTCCGTTGTGACCGCCAGCTTTTCGACCTCCGCGACCGCCGCCCCGGTATCTGAATGTGAAATTGTGATGTCTTCGTTATCAATCTGAAGATGATGATCAGAATCGCTTGTACTACTGCCAGCAGTGCTTATCGTTTCGATTAATGTTGCCAAAAGCTGTTCACCAAATATGAATAGATCCTTCGATATAATCATCGCACAAGGAGACGTTGCTCCTGACACTTTTCATGCATAACGCCAGGAGTGAAAGGGGTTTTTTAAAAAAAAATCCTTTTGACTGGATAAATAAGCCGTTAAGATGCACTTTTGCTCCCGATCGTGTTTCTTTTCCAAACAAAGATTGAAATTGTAAATTATTAAAAAAAAACACATGTAAAACAAAAACACTTTTTAAAGTTCTGTGATGTAGTATACTAGTTTTGTTTTTAAATTTATTACTATTGTTTAAATCAGTAATATAATTATTTAAACATGTATAAGTATGTATACGTAAAATGTTAATAAATATAAGGAAAAAAGCATTCCTTGATAGAATAAAAAAATTGTAAACATAAAAAAAAAAAAACCGCCGGTAAAATCAAAAATTGCAATGACCGATCGAACAAGGGCTCAATGCAAGGCACTGGTAAAGCAAAAAGAGAAAAAAATGAAACAACGCAGTTAAATTGATTATGGTTTATTGTTTCTGCCTCCAGCTGTTTTCCCGTAGTTTACTTCTAAGATCGTTGACCCTATGGGATTGCGGGTTTTTATTTTCTTTCGCATTTGCTGAATGCATAGTTGTGACACCTCCTCCTTCGCTGCGCGATGTTTCGCCTAGTTTCCTCGTCCCACTGCATCCATGCACACATACATGGCTGAAAGTGCTGAGAGCGCTGATCGGTGGGCGGTTCCCAAAAATGTCAAAACATCGCATTTTTTTTTTGTTGTATGCACTTGCACTCCCTCGCTATGCGACTAATATACTTGGTTATGTATCAATTTTGCTGAGCTCCCAATTTTGGCAGTGTTTGGAATGCGCTTGATGTTTTGCCGTCGGGTTTTTGTGAGACGAAGATGATGCGGGTGGGACCTAGATGTGCTGGATTGATTGCTTCATGTTGCGTCGCAACATCCTGCCGGGCCCCAGGGAGACGCATCGAGTCATTATAGGTCATCTGGAATTTTCTTGGTCTAGTGACTGTTGATTCTCAGCTTCCGATTAGAGATGTATGTTGATGGATGCTTTCTCACGACGAAATGTTCCACACCAGTGGACAGGTACGAGTACATGTAATGGAGAAGAAAGGAGGTGTGGTGAATGGCATGTGGCAATATAGCGTTTTATTTGTATGATTAGTTTAATTTAATTAAATTCATTTAGGTTTAGTTTAAAATATTAGATTACTTATTTGTATATAAAGGGTTAGATAGATATGTGTGTGTTGTAGTTTATTCATTGAGCATTGGCAAGAAGCAAAGTTTAGTAATTGGACGCTTGAGTGATGTGGTTGCGGTCTTAATTGTGACCACTCGGATTTTTCCATCAGTTCCTTAATGCGTTGCATAAATTTTGCCGAGTCGCCAGAGCGTGGGCGGAGTTTGTTCATCAGGCAGAAGTACTAAGTGCCCTACCTTTAGCTTAAAATTTGCTGTCAGCCATTTTGGACGCTGCTGAAGCCGAACGAGATATTCGGCTCTCCATTTCTTCCAGAAGTGCTGCTGAATTTTTTGCATTAGTTGCCATCTATCCAAATGATTTTCCTTGAGTTCTGTCAAATTCCTTTCGGGTACTGTATTTAAAGATGCGCCGATTAAGAAATGTCCTGGTGTTAGTATAGATAGGTCGTCAGGATCTTCTGTAGCAGGGCAAAGTGGACGCGAATTCAGGCATGCTTCAATTTGTGTTAAGATGGTTGCATACTCTTCAAATGTCACGGTAGTATAGTGGCCGATGACTCGTTTCAAGTGGTGTTTCATAGATGCCTCCCAAAGGCCACCAAAATGCGGAGCCGCGGGAGGATTGAAATGCCATTTTGTTCCATTGGACTGCAGCTGCATGGCGATGTCCTCTGTCCACTGCCTTGACATATGCGATTGTTCTGCCTCTAGAATTCTTGCAGCCCTTTTCAAATTGGTCCCACAGTCGCTGTATAGATTCGCGCAGATGCCACGGCGCGCAGTGAAACGTATAAATGCTGCAATAAAGGCGGATGTGCTGTAGTCACTTACCAATTCGAGATGAACAGCCTTTGTACAAAAACAAATGAAAATTGCGATGAACGCCTTCGTTATCTTGCTACACCGATCCTTCCATGCCTTTAGTTGAAGTTGAACCGGACCGGCGTGTTCCACCCCCGATGTTTGAAAAGGGCGAGCTTGGTTAACGCGTGCGGCTGGTAAGATACCCATCGTCTCCTGCATTTGTGTGACGTTGTACCTATAGCATTTGACACACTTATGAATGCAAGTTTTTACGATCGATTTTAGATGTATGATCCAATACTCGGTTCGAAGCATTGACATCATGAGTTGCTGCCCTCCATGCAGCGATCTCATGTGAGCGTCATGAACAATGAGTGATGTCAGAAAATTGTTGGAAGGCAATATTATTGGATGCCGTTGTGAATAGGGCAATTTAGCATTTTCCAATCTTCCCCCTACTCGCAAAATTCCTGCCTTGTCAATGATTGGCGATAGTCTAGCCAATTTACTACCGTTTAGCACAGTTTTACCTTCGATTCGAAGGTCCGTGTGATGATTTTCAAATGGCGGATGGAGTAGCTCATCAATATCTTGAAGGAACTCATGTCCATGCCACCACCGTTTGTGTTGTTTGTTTTTGTATAAAATTATTGAATTTTGGAGGAATAAATGTTTCTTGTTTGCGAAACCGCGAAAATACACAGCTCAACAACTTTGGAGTCGACTTTGTCGCGTTTTAACTGTGTCTCTTCGTCTTTTGTGTAATCTTAGACAACTTGTCGCCAATTTTTTATATTTTATTTGCTGGTTGCTGTTTTTGTGTTTGTTTGGAAAAAAAACACGATCGTGTAGCAAAAGTGCATCTTAACGGCTTATTTATCCAGTCAAAAGGATTTTTTTTTAAAAAACCCCTTTCACTCCTGGCGTTATGCATGAAAAGTGTCAGGAGCAACGTCTCCTTGTGCGATGATTATATCGAAGGATCTATTCATATTTGGTGAACAGCTTTTGGCAACATTAATCGAAATGACAAGCACTGCTGGCAGTAGTACAAGCGATTCTGATCATCATCTTCAGATTGATAACGAAGACATCACAATTTCACATTCAGATACCGGGGCGGCGGTCGCGGAGGTCGAAAAGCTGGCGGTCACAACGGAAGTTGACGATAAAACGAAACAGCAATTGCTGTTGGAAAAAAAGGCTGCACCGCGAATTGTCAAGGCAAGACCGTCGGCGGGGGCAGTTGAAATCAATATGGGAAAAGTCGTGCTGGGAACTACAAGGAGCGATCACGCAATGGTAACCTTCCCGTTCATCTCCGAACAGAATCGCACACTCCAGCTAACATTTCAGAGCATAAATGTCCTGCACAACGATAAAAAGATTCTAACCGATGTCAGTGGCATCGTAAGTCCCGGTGAAGTACTAGCGATTATGGGTCCATCAGGCTGTGGCAAAACCACCCTGCTCGACACGCTCAGCGGACAGCGACGCGTCGACAGTGGCAGTATCTATCTGAACCGTGAAACTATCTCAAAGAAGTGGTGTCGAAAAATATGCTATGTCCTGCAGGAGGAAGTCTTTTTCGCTGGTCTGACCCTTCGTGAAACCATCGTCTATACAGCGTTGCTGCGTCTACCTAAGAAAATGCCCTACGAGGAGAAAATCAAATTAGTCGATAGAATACTAGAGGTCCTGGAGCTAACAAATTGCCAACAAACAAAATTTGGCGACTACCTAAATCGTGGTCTCTCCGGTGGAGAGAAAAAACGCGCTAATATCGCCTGCGAGATGCTCACAAATACGTTGCTGATGCTATTAGACGAACCTACATCTGGTCTGGACAGCCATTCGGCCATCTCGCTTATGAAAGTCCTGAAGCGATACGCCATACAGGAACAAAAGACCGTCGTCATCACTGTCCACCAGCCGTCATCACAAATGTTCTACATGTTTGATAAGCTGCTGCTACTGTACAACGGACGCACCGCTTATTTCGGTGAAGTCAAGAACATCTACACACTACAATCCTGCGGATTTTGTTTTGGAACAAATCAAGTCCTATCCGGACATCAGGGAGAAACTGTTCATAGCAGCCAGAGAATCTCATGGGAACTTCTTGAACCGAAATTGCGTCACAGCCAACAGTGAATACACAAATAAATCTCAAGATACTCTCATTAACGATGTCATTAACAATTACTACAAAGATATTAAGAACAATCACAACGAACTGAGCCCGGAAGATGGCCAGCATCTGTGGGGCGCCGATTCACAGTCAAATTTTAGCTCGGCATCGAGCGAATACCACGAAATGATGCACAACTGGTTGGATTACCCGACCAAGTTCCATACCCAGTTCCGGGTATTGTCGAGTCGAAATTTCAAAGAAGCCAAACCGCGAATATTGTCGAAGCTAAACTGGTTGCAAACTGTCGGCTTGGGGCTGATGGCGGGCGCTATTTGGTTTCGGATACCGAGAACTGAAGAGTTTCTGCATGATTTACAGGGATGGATGTTCTTTTCGCAAACGTATTGGATGTTGTTTGCGCTCCGGCGCGTACAGACTGTCGGCCTACTACCTCGCGAAAATGTTCGGTGAACTGCCATTGATGATCACTCTGCCGACGGTGTATCTAATGATAAGCTATCCGATGCTTGGCTGTTATAGTCTCAAGCTTTTCTTCTTGAAGTTGGTATTGCTACTGCTCAATACAATAGTGGCTCAAAGCGTTGGATTTTTCATAGGTGCTTGTTGCATGGATATGAATGTTGGCATAACACTGAGCGCCCTCTACACGTTGGCAACACAGCTCTTTGGTGGCTATCTGTCATCGAGACTGCCGCCAGGACTCAGTTGGATACGCTACACTTCAATGATCCATAATGCGTATCAAAATATGCAGATGCTCGAGTTTAGCGAGGGTCCCGCGATAAGATGCGGCAATCCCAGCAGTTATGAGGTGTGCAAACACAATGGTACCGAATTCATTCCATACGAAGATGTCCTAAGCGCTCAAAACTCCAATTTCCCACTTTGGCTGAACACAATGGTGCTGATAATGTTTTTCATTGTATTCTGTACTCTGGGCTACTCAGTATTACGCTATGTACGCTGCTCCAAGTCGTGATAAATTCTAAGGCCAATAATGGCTCTCCAACTAATCGATCCGCACGGCTTTCAACATTTTTTAAAAACATTTTATCGCCATTAAATTGTTACTGTAATTATATTTTATATTAAATTTAGATTAGATTTTAGATTTTCTGTGTAAGTTAAAGTCTTGTTATTATTATTGCCTATGCCAAAATAATATTTTATTTTGTACTTTATTTTATCTTAAAGTTTATAGCTGCAAAAGGAAAACAAAAATCTAAATGTATTGAATTTTATTTTTCTTCTTTCAATTTTTGTTTTCGTCTTTTTCTAATATAATTATTTAAACATGTATAAGTATGTATACGTAAAATGTTAATAAATATAAGGAAAAAAAAAGCATTTCTTGATAGAAAAAAAAGATTGTAAACATAAAAAAAAAAGAATTTTTTGATTTTACATTTCTTGATAGAATAAAAAAATTGTAAACAGAAAAAAAAAAGATTTTTTGATTTGCCGCCGGTAAATAATTATTTTATGTAATTATTTAAACATGTATAAGTATGTATACGTAAAATGTTAATAAATAAATAAATATAAGGAAAAAAGCATTTCTTGATAGAAAAAAAAATTTAAAATATAAAAAGCAAAAAAAAAAGATTTTTTGATTTTACCGGCGGCAAATTGTAAACATAAAAAAAAAAAAAAGATTTTTTGATTTTACATTTCTTGATATTACGTATGTATACGTAAACATACTTATACATGTTTAAATAATTATATTACTGATTTAAAAAATAGTAATAAATTTAAAAACAAAACTAGTATACTACATCACAGAACTTTAAAAAGCGTTTTTTTTTTACATGTGTTTTTTTTTTAATAATTTACAATTTCAATCTTGTATGTGTGCGTTTTTTCATCTACTTTTACATTGCCTTTATCGATTTTGTTTAATTTTTTTAAAGTACTATCGTATAAAACATGTGATTAATATAATTTGAAATATTTAAAAGAAAAAGACGAAAACAAAAATTGAAAGAAGAAAAATAAAATTCAATACATTTAGATTTTTGTTTTCCTTTTGCAGCTATAAACTTTAAGATAAAATAAAGTACAAAATAAAATATTATTTTGGCATAGGCAATAATAATAACAAGACTTTAACTTACACAGAAAATCTAAAATCTAATCTAAATTTAATATAAAATATAATTACAGTAACAATTTAATGGCGATAAAATGTTTTTAAAAAATGTTGAAAGCCGTGCGGATCGATTAGTTGGAGAGCCATTATTGGCCTTAGAATTTATCACGACTTGGGGCAGCGTACATAGCGTAATACTGAGTAGCCCAGAGTACAGAATACAATGAAAAACATTATCAGCACCATTGTGTTCAGCCAAAGTGGGAAATTGGAGTTTTGAGCGCTTAGGACATCTTCGTATGGAATGAATTCGGTACCATTGTGTTTGCACACCTCATAACTGCTGGGATCTTATCGCGGGACCCTCGCTAAACTCGAGCATCTGCATATTTTGATACGCATTATGGATCATTGAAGTGTAGCGTATCCAACTGAGTCCTGGCGGCAGTCTCGATGACAGATAGCCACCAAAGAGCTGTGTTGCCAACGTGTAGAGGGCGCTCAGTGTTATGCCAACATTCATATCCATGCAACAAGCACCTATGAAAAATCCAACGCTTTGAGCCACTATTGTATTGAGCAGTAGCAATACCAACTTCAAGAAGAAAAGCTTGAGACTATAACAGCCAAGCATCGGATAGCTTATCATTAGATACACCGTCGGCAGAGTGATCATCAATGGCAGTTCACCGAACATTTTCGCGAGGTAGTAGGCCGACAGTCTGTACGCGCCGGAGCGCAAACAACATCCAATACGTTTGCGAAAAGAACATCCATCCCTGTAAATCATGCAGAAACTCTTCAGTTCTCGGTATCCGAAACCAAATAGCGCCCGCCATCAGCCCCAAGCCGACAGTTTGCAACCAGTTTAGCTTCGACAATATTCGCGGTTTGGCTTCTTTGAAATTTCGACTCGACAATACCCGGAACTGGGTATGGAACTTGGTCGGGTAATCCAACCAGTTGTGCATCATTTCGTGGTATTCGCTCGATGCCGAGCTAAAATTTGACTGTGAATCGGCGCCCCACAGATGCTGGCCATCTTCCGGGCTCAGTTCGTTGTGATTGTTCTTAATATCTTTGTAGTAATTGTTAATGACATCGTTAATGAGAGTATCTTGAGATTTATTTGTGTATTCACTGTTGGCTGTGACGCAATTTCGGTTCAAGAAGTTCCCATGAGATTCTCTGGCTGCTATGAACAGTTTCTCCCTGATGTCCGGATAGGACTTGATTTGTTCCAAAACAAAATCCGCAGGATTGTAGTGTGGCTTGATGGCGACTCCGATGTCCTCAAAGTATGTGTAGATGTTCTTGACTTCACCGAAATAAGCGGTGCGTCCGTTGTACAGTAGCAGCAGCTTATCAAACATGTAGAACATTTGTGATGACGGCTGGTGGACAGTGATGACGACGGTCTTTTGTTCCTGTATGGCGTATCGCTTCAGGACTTTCATAAGCGAGATGGCCGAATGGCTGTCCAGACCAGATGTAGGTTCGTCTAATAGCATCAGCAACGGATTTGTGAGCATCTCGCAGGCGATATTAGCGCGTTTTTTCTCCCCACCGGAGAGACCACGATTTAGGTAGTCGCCAAATTTTGTTTGTTGGCAATTTGTTAGCTCCAGGACCTCTAGTATTCTATCGACTAATTTGATTTTCTCCTCGTAGGGCATTTTCTCAGGTAGACGCAGCAACGCTGTATAGACGATGGCTTCACGAAGGGTCAGACCAGCGAAAAAGACTTCCTCCTGCAGGACATAGCATATTTTTTGACGCCACTTCTTTGAGATAGTTTCACGGTTCAGAAAGATACTGCCACTGTCGACGCGTCGCTGTCCGCTGAGCGTGTCGAGCAGGGTGGTATTGCCACAGCCTGATGGACCCATAATCGCTAGTACTTCACCGGGACTTACGATGCCACTGACATCGGTTAGAATCTTTTTATCGTTGTGCAGGACATTTATGCTCTGAAATGTTAGCTGGAGTGTGCGATTCTGATGAACGGGAAGGTTACCATTGCGTGATCGCTCCTTGTAGTTCCCAGCACGACTTTTCCCATATTGATTTCAACTGCCCCCGCCGAGGGTCTTGCCTTGACAATTCGCGGTGCAGCCTTTTTTTCCAACAGCAATTGCTGTTTCGTTGGATCGTCAACTTCCGTTGTGACCGCCAGCTTTTCGACCTCCGCGACCGCCGCCCCGGTATCTGAATGTGAAATTGTGATGTCTTCGTTATCAATCTGAAGATGATGATCAGAATCGCTTGTACTACTGCCAGCAGTGCTTATCGTTTCGATTAATGTTGCCAAAAGCTGTTCACCAAATATGAATAGATCCTTCGATATAATCATCGCACAAGGAGACGTTGCTCCTGACACTTTTCATGCATAACGCCAGGAGTGAAAGGGGTTTTTTAAAAAAAAATCCTTTTGACTGGATAAATAAGCCGTTAAGATGCACTTTTGCTCCCGATCGTGTTTCTTTTCCAAACAAAGATTGAAATTGTAAATTATTAAAAAAAAACACATGTAAAACAAAAACACTTTTTAAAGTTCTGTGATGTAGTATACTAGTTTTGTTTTTAAATTTATTACTATTGTTTAAATCAGTAATATAATTATTTAAACATGTATAAGTATGTATACGTAAAATGTTAATAAATATAAGGAAAAAAGCATTCCTTGATAGAATAAAAAAATTGTAAACATAAAAAAAAAAAAACCGCCGGTAAAATCAAAAATTGCAATGACCGATCGAACAAGGGCTCAATGCAAGGCCACCATCCAAAGACTGGTAAAGCAAAAAGAGAAAAAAATGAAACAACGCAGTTAAATTGATTATGGTTTAATGTTTCTGCCTCCAGCTGTTTTCCCGTAGTTTACTTCTAAGATCGTTGACCCTATGGGATTGCGGGTTTTTATTTTCTTTCGCATTTGCTGAATGCATAGTTGTGACACCTCCTCCTTCGCTGCGCGATGTTTCGTCTAGTTTCCTCGTCCCAGTGCATCCATGCACACATACATGGCTGAAAGTGCTGAGAGCGCTGATCGGTGGGCGGTTCCCAAAAATGTCAAAACATCGCATTTTTTTTGTTGTATGCACTTGCACTCCCCCGCTATGCGACTAATATACTTGGTTATGTATCAATTTTGCTGAGCTCCCAATTTTGGCAGTGCTTGGAATGCGCTTGATGTTTTGCCGTCGGCTTTTTGTGAGACGAAGATGATGCGGGTGGGACTTAGATGTACTGGATTGATTGCTTCATGTTGCGTCGCAACACCATCCAAAGACTTTTGTACCAAATAATTGAACAGTCAAAGCCAATCAAATGTACATGCTAAGCAAAAAATATGACGGTTTTAAAGCATCCATTCAAAAATAACGAAAATTGCTAAAGGATTCCCATCCCATTATAAAATTGTTATGTTATCTTAACTGACATTCAATTTAATTTAACATTTGCTCCCAGCCAACGCACACATTTAACCCGTTTATTTCCTTGATTGGGGGAAAACAAATCTAAAGGCATACAACAAAAGAGACGACTTAAATCATCTACATATATGGAGAAAAGCCCCATTTTGCACAAATTATATTAGGCCTAATGCACGCATTTATATTGTGACATCACTTTAAAAAGTAATTCTGACAGTCATAAGACGCTTGACTGACAGCACTCAGATAAGAGGCAACAAAGTGGATGCCGTAGGCTTCTGGGAAAAGCTGATTTCTTTCAAGTGTCATCACATCACATTACATTATAATCACACACACTCGTGAACAAAGCTTACGCTTGCAAACAACACAACCCTGGAGATGTCATTTCGTTGCGAGTATACTTTTGATTTCAGTTAACCCACAAATTATACAAAATGCCTTCATTGACATTTCACATTGCGTACAAATGCCTACTTTCGACATTCTTTTGGCGGCTGTTAATTTGCAATTTGCACGAATAAATCAATTAATAATTTTAATGTCAATTTCCATTTTGGTAACAATGGGCAGAAGGCCTTGTTAAGCTTTTAAATAAAACAGTGTTAATTATAAATGGTAAAAATTTGCATTGTTAAGTTAAGGAAGCGATTTGGGTTCAATTTTATGCGGATCGTTTGTTAATTGGGTGAGCTCAATTTTTATTTTTATTTCACGTTGTAGACGAACTAATAATTTGTTTTAAGTGTTGTTTGCTTTATGAAATAGTCGCGGCTTAAATGAATACAATAAAATAGTCAGCAAAATTTTAAGCGGTTTTTTGCGAACTTAAGCTAAATTGTGCTGTTATGCTTGACTGGTTTGGTGGAGTTTTTTTTTCTGACACCTCTGTATCATTGTATTGAATATGAAACAGAAATACACAATTTATTTGAATCTTATGTTCAAGGTTAAAATTTTGTTAACTCTTTTAATGTATACCGAAAAATTTAATTCTGAAATAGATCGCTATAAAAGTAGGCACAACGGCGCGTGCTGTCAGTTTTGGTATTGCAGCAGTATACAATATTGTTTGACAGAAGCGAAGAAGAAGACAAAATGGACTTTCAAGTATCTATGCCTATAGTTAAGTAAGTCTGACAGCTCTCTGCATAGATCTATCTCGATTTTGATTGGGGGAAATCGGCTGTTTCAGTTGACGTTTATGGAGGGGTAGCCGACGAATCTAGTCAAGAAATTCATGACTGAGTACTAAGATGACAGTTCGCATATATGTGGCTGACATAGGAAAAGTGACGTTCCCGACCAATTCAGTTTTTGTGTTCAGGTTACATCTGATCCAGACCAATCTAGTCGACTTAAGATAACTAAATTTTGAATGCGGCCAATATGCCGGACAATAAATGAAAAGAGGAAGGGGAATTTTACAAGCAAGCTACTACGACCCACTTTTCCGCCACCATTTCGCAGCAGCTGGGAACTGCAAATCGAAAAGGAGAGCGGAATTGTTCGCTCATGATTTCGTTGTCAATTTTGTATGGAATTTTACGTTTCGAAACGTGTGTGTTAGGCTTTAGGTAGGGGCACAGGGTGCATGTATATAACATTGAGGAAATCGATTTTTTTTATTAAATGATTCTTTCTATTGATTTTATACTTTTAGAGTGTAAGCACATTCAACAAAAGTTTGGTTAAAATAATATGAAACGGGTTTTGAAAATTTGAAATTAGTTTCGCTTTTAATTGTTGGTACTGCAAGTCTAGTTTGTTAAAAGCGACAAAATAAAGAGAACATATTTAAGAAGTAAGTTATAAGACGGTATAACTTATAAAATGTAACGTTTGTAGTCCATTTGGCAATATTTTCTAGCCAAAGGAAAATTTGTATACCAAATCGGTGTAGAAAGTTTGTGGTTATTTCTAGAATTAATTCAGCATCATATTTATGTAACATGCTATGGATTAAATGATGTTGATTATATTTGATATAATGTCAATAATCGAATTTTGGCCTAAAAATACAGAGTTGAAATTTAGCAAAAGCGATACGTTAGCTTTTCTTAAATTTCTCCTATTTTTACACCAACAATTTCAATTTGCCTACTTCATTAATTGTTTCGAATTAAATCTACTACATTTCATATCATTTGCAATTTTCCCCTACTATAATGGGCGTTTTTGCTTTTGCCCACATAATCTTTATAGATCATTAATTTCCATGGTTAGCAACAACTGTTGTAAATGTTGAATCAGTCATCTATATAGACCATGTGGGTAAAATAAAAAACGCCAAACATTGAAATGACAGAAAGCTCGTCGCAAGTAGTAAAAGTAAACTAAAAAGCTTATTAAACGTTGTACTGCAATGGCAAGCAATGTTTAAAATGAAAATTAATACTCATGGGGGAACAATAATTAAAATATAAACACATAATAATATACAAAAAAATCTAAATTACATATATCGACTCTTGTAAGATATTCATCATAAAACCATTCAAGAATTTTTTTTATTGCTACGCCACCCTGTGCTTTACGCTTTATGAGGAATGTTATATAATTATCCGTGCATATCTGTATTAAAAGGTGAATGGTGTGTGTGTGAGCATAAAAGCTGTACCAACTTCGTTTTTGTACACCTATAGGAGATTGTTTGCAGAAAAAGCGCCAAAATATTATAATAGAATTCAATGGGCACAAATCAGACTGTGGCCAGTCAATTTGCGTAACTGATAAATGCTGACATTATTAATGGCAACTTCACCGTTTTTGTGTATTTACCCCTATCGAGGTATCCGTTCGGAAAAAAAATCCGAAACAAAAGTCAAATCTGATCGGAACTCAAATTGCGTTCGAAGTATCCGTTTCGGAACAAAATTAATGAAGCATATAAACGCGTTCATTTCAAATTAAAATATTCCCCTGCAATAAGTTTTCGGAGAGCTTCGGAAAAAACGCGCAGCGTAGCTGTCAAAAGTAATTCCGTTCCGAACGGATACCTCGATAGGGGTGAATATGTTACAGTAATGGACATTTGTGTCTTTGAGTCGTGTAATGGTAACAAAAATGTCAAATATTTACCATTATTTTGGAATACTTTTATTTTCACAAAATAGAGTCAAATATCCCGTGCGGTGACTAAAATTTAAACAAAATATGGATAATAGTTACAAAATTTCTACTTGGGCCGTCTCTTTTCAGTGGTAACTGCTGACAGATTATGCCTGAAATATTGTGTATCGAAATTCTAAGTTGAAAGTTTAGGTGCGTTATTTAAATTTTAAATTAAGCGTCTTTATAAGAAGGGGACCTATAAGAGGGATTGGATTTTCCCAAAAATCCCTTCCACTAGAAGGGAAATTTGAACAATTTTGACGAACTGGCAATGATTGAGAAAGTTTCGTGCCACCCAGACGTGTACTTTTTGAAATGCTGCTACTGTGACAGACCTTTTAACTGGGTTACAAGAAATAGAGCAGATTTCAATAAAGACTACACCGTATTTTAGGTAACTTGAGGTCTCTAATCTGTTGCGGCTTTGTGCAATAGATTTGTAAACGAATAAGGCGAGACCATGTCTTCAGTCAAAGAAAATTCCTTAGCGCAAGCAGCAAACGGCCCAGACTAAATTATTGGGCGTTTCAAGCCGCTACACACGATTTCGCCTTTGGTTTATCTTTGTGAACAAGTGGGACTGAGATATATAGGGTGTAAAATACTCTATCTGCGCAGCCAAACAACCCAGGTGTGCAATTATAAAAGGTACGAAAAACCAGCGTTGTTATGTGATCGTATTTATCGTAAATGTTACGATTTTCGGAGGTTGATACGACGCTCCGATTTTTGCTTTTTTCGGCCCAATTTCTACGATTTCGTAAATATTTTTCCGCTATTTTCCGATATTATACAAACATTAAATACGATGGGAAAACCAAAACACGACTCGATAAATAAAATAAAATTATACAATTCCAGAAAAGAACCCACACAAAATTAGAACTACATTTAATATGACTTTACCTTACCAACACATCCCTTTGTAATTAGCCGGCAGTAACAGTTTAATGTGGTATTCGATTGGGCGTCAGATCACTTTTTTTGCTCTCAGAGCAATTTTTATGTTCGTTTGGTACAAAAAAAGCAATCCTTTTCAGAGTACTTGCGAATCTGGATTTTTTCTCCGATTTACTTCAGATTTACCAAAACAAGTACGTTTGAGTTTGACAACTAGTGGAGTTTGTTTACGTTTTCGTGAAAATTTTCAGTTGCAAAGAAATGCATTGCATCGGGAGAATCTATTTTTGTTAATTTTTTATGTACAAATGTTTAGAAATCAATTTGAGCTCAAACTTCAAATGTTTTAATATAAAATATAACTAGTGAATGCAAACCACGTAGAAAAGTGTCGAAAGCTACACATATTCGAAACGCAAGAATATAAACACAAAAAAGAGCAATTGACGGTTTTATGTTCGATTAGGTACACGAAATCTGCAATCGGAGATCAAATCTGAAGAAGCCCAATCGAAACCACAGAAAACTCTATTTCATAATGTTGACATCTTTTCGATCTCAGGAAATTAAATTTATGTTGATGTTTTTTCGAAGAACTGATGAAACAACAGCAGATGGTGAATCAGCGCCGTCCTTGTAGTCGAATATATCAAATGCACAAGCGGGTATGCGTCGACTATAACGATGTGGTAATTTTCGGAAATGTTTCCGCCAGAAAAAACAAGGATTTTGGGCATAATTCGACAAACATTTCGCATAACCTTAAAATATAACTGGGCTCAAAACAAATGAAATAGATTTCCAAGTCACAAACAACAAAAAAAAAACAAAATGTAAAATTTGGCATTACGTAGGCTTAAAACGGTTTACAATCGGTTTAAACTGTTTTAAGTTTCCGTTTAAATCCATATTTAATGCATTTTTCGAGTGAACATTATGGATACATATAAGTTTAAATTGTGAGGTTTTAAAAACTCGGATTCAATGGTCGGGTGTAAAATGACTACACCCGGAGTAAACAACAACTGTCCGGCTTCTTGAGCATTATAAAAAAAAATACTCAAATTAAGTAAAATTAGAAAATACGACAGCTACGATTTTGAACCGAGAAAATATACGATTCTCAAACAATATCCATAACAACACTGCAAAAAACTGAAACCGCATCAAAACGCAGACGCGAATCTCTACGGCTATTGCAAACATAGGGGAGTGTTTTGTTTTTATTGATTTGAGTTCTATCTCTCTGTCCCACAGTAGCCACTTAAAGGTCATACGAAAACACCAGTACAAGTCTGTCTAAAAATATCTTTTTATCTAGATTGCACATCGATAGTGGACAACAATGTGACCTGTCTCTTTTTAGTTCCAAATTAACTTGCATTACTCACCACAAATCCAGTTTTACTGGCCAGAAACCCAGAGAGCAGTTGCAAAAATCCGTCACGTCATGATAGATCACTATAGCAATTTTCGAAACAGGCTTCATCCCATTTAATTATCACAACGTTCAATCGATGAAACCGTTAAACACATCGACAGGATTTGTACGAATCGTATACCAGTCACAAATCAAATTGGAACATCGATGCAATGACGCTGACCTTAATGTATTCAGAGCACGATTCCTCGAATCTTGTCTGCCTCTAGGTGCTGTTGTCAAAATCTTTTCGACCATACGGACCGGTCAATCCGGTCCGACATCAATTACTTATATCAAAGAGACATATTTTTATTGTTCTGTTCGCTTTGGCGTAACCAAAAATATTTCGGCAATAACAGAAAGTGGTTTTAGCCGAGTCTATAAATATAGAAATGCGCCACAATAACGGCTCATTTCTTTCAGTGGAGGACGCGGCACAGAGAAATGGTAAAATTAGCTCAATCCCCAGTCGGATATATCCTTAAACACCGCTCTTGTCATTATTTCGCAGAAGGCCGTTCCGTTTGCACTACAACTGCTGGCTGTCATTGGCCTGGCGCTTGGACTAGAAACGCAATATCTCCCACCGGCGCATCCGGAGAACACCCTGCAATCACTGGAGTTCCAGGGGTCGGAGGACTCAGTTGTAGCAGCGCACACATTGAACGAGGATGGATACCACTACAGAGTGGGCAATATCGTACGCCACAAGCGGGAAGCACTGCAGCCAGCCACGTTCGATGATCTGTACGCGCAGTCCAAGGATATCACTCAGGACTTTCAGGAGTCGCAGCTTATAGGACCATCGCCTGAACAGATTGCTGTGCCGTCGCATGACTCTGCTGCAGACGATAACCACATAGGACCGGCGCCAGATCAGATAGCTCGACCTGCCGACGAAGAATCCGTAACCGACCAAAGTGAAAATGTCCAAGACGACTATGGAGCGCCCAGTGCATTCCAGCCCGTTCCGCAAGAACTAACCGAATCGGCTGTGCTCGCCGATGATGGATACCACTATAGGTCGGCACGACGAACCCGATACCGGTCTTAATCCGAGCCAATCGTTTAAGTGTTGTGACGAACTTTTGACCAAAAACTACACCCCCTTCTTCTCCCCCCCGCCCCCAATTCAGTGAATAAAATTTTTGCGTGTTAACTCTTAATCGATGGAATTCCCTCAGTGCGCGCCGGCGCCGGTTTGTGTTAGTATAGAACTTATTTATTGTGAACATTTGCAGAACGTTTGCGTTTGAGTTAAACGAATAAAGCTGTTTGGAAAAGATATAAACCGACTTTTGCGGATCGCTGTGTGGGTGTGTGTGTTGTATTTGGTAACTGGTATCCAGTTTGGCATTGGCGACAGAGAGTTATTCGAAGAACTTTGGAGCCACCTTGGCTTGTGACTTACGTATCGCGATTTGTATCTAAATTGTCGGTGGCATCGCCCTAAAATTGGCAGCTGCCAAAAGAGTTGTTTTTTTTTTGGCAAAAACTGTTCAACTTATGCTGGCGCTTATTTTCTGTGCAATGAGAGTAGTGCAGGAGGTATCGGGGAAAATCCAAGTCGCTAGCCAGAAATAATAAATGGTTTAAAGCTTAGGTTGAGTGGGGTTGTGAGATCGTCACAAAAGACCCTGCACCACAGCGGGCACATCACCAAGGAACCACTACGCTTGAACCTAAACCAAATCGCCCTAACATTCAATTTCCGTACAGAATTTAAGTATGGTCTCAATATTGTTTGTGGATCCAACCTCCTCTAAATTATTAAATATGTACCTGCCGAGGTGATTCCTTCTACTCCGAGCAATTGACATTCACAGAGAATATATCCGTATTAGAGGCTAGGCCTCATGGCATACTTCCTCAGAAGGCAATGCCCAGAGGGTGTTCCAATCATTAATCTTTACCTTGGTCTTCTGAGATTGATGACGTTGTAGGATTGCAACACCGCGAGCGCCCGTCTTCAGTCGATAGGCACACAAGTACAAGATCATTGGCCGCTTACAGTCTGACAGTTTGAGTCATTTTAGCGTATGAACTGCACGATACCAAATTTAGGAGTTGTACGCCCGTGGTCACCGAAAAGACGACCTAATTTCGCAAGTGCGTTGGCCGCCTAAATCCCAAATAGTATATTTTTTAGAGCAGTGTGAGTTTTAAAAATATATTTCCATCAGTAAAGTTGAACAGGACTTTTTCAACAAACTTCGTACATATTAGTATAAGAGATATCCGTGTTTGGTATCTATAAGCCGCTTAATATTGTAACGGTCACTATGTCGAATACGGCAACAAATGCTGTCAGTTTATGCAACCTCGTCCTTATTGTAGCTTAGCACTTAAGTTCATTCAAGGAAAACCCCACTTCAATTCCTTTAACCACCTTATGTTGGTCACTAGCCTAAAACAGGCTTAAGCTGAATTAATCCGATGCAATAAGACTTCGCTTGATCTCAAGAAGTGTCACATACCCCGTGAGCACCAAATTCGAACTGGAATCCAGATCACTTGCTTCAAATGCATTATATATTCCACTTGTCTCATTCGCTTAAGTTGGATTACCTCCTTGTAATTATATTCTTATTCGCGGATTACTCCTTTACAGAAAATGCAAGAAAGAGACTAAAATAAGCGCGTCACACTAATAAAGGGATATTATAGTGCATACGCTAGGGCAGGATCAGTAGAAGACTTCATGTGGGCCGCCTTTTCAGGATGTTCCTTTAATGATGATAAGTGGGCTGACAGTGATTTTAATAACGATTTATGCTCGACGTCAGGTATGTTGACGAGGTCGAAGACTTGAACAGCATCAATGTGACTGTCCTGCCTATGATCGTATCATACTAGGAATACTCTCAGTTCGGAGGTGGAAACTGGTCCATCTTCCCTTTTTTAGACCGACAAAGATCGAAGAATAAAAGGACTCAATTATTGCTAGCTATACCTAGTTAAGAACAACTTTCGGAAAAGCGACAGATATTGTGAATTGAACAACACCGGTCTCCCAAACTTTTATTACATCCATCGATTTTCAGATTTTTTTTTCTTTGTAAGAAGTATGAATAGAATGGCCTGCATGGAAATGTCTTCTATCTTCTGTCTTCTGTCTTCTGTCTTCTGTCTTCTGACTTCTTTCTTCTGTCTTCTGTCTTCTGTCTTATGTTTTCTGTCTTCTGTCTTCTGTCTTCTGTCTTCTGTCTTCTGTCTTCTGTCTTCTGTCTTCCGTCTTCTGTCTTCTGTCTTCTGTCTTCTGTCTTCTGTCTTCTGTCTTCTGTCTTCTGTCTTCTGTCTTCTGTCTTCTGTCTTCTGTCTTCTGTCTTCTGTCTTCTGCCTTCTGTCTTCTGTCTTCCGTCTTCTGTCTTCTGTCTTCTGACTCCTGTCTTCTGTCTTCTGTCTTCTGTCTTCTGTCTTCTGTCTTCTGTCTTCTGTCTTCTGTCTTCTGTCTTCCGTCTTCTGTCTTCTGTCTTCTGTCTTCTGTCTTCTGTCTTCTGACTCCTGTCTTCTCTCTTCTGTCTTCTGTCTTCTGTCTTCTGTCTTCTGTCTTCTGTCTTTTCTGTCTTCTGTCTTCTGACTCCTGTCTTCTGTCTTCTGTCTTCTGTCTTCTGTCTTCTGTCTTCTGTCTTCTGTCTTCTGTCTTCTGTCTTCTGTCTTCTGTCTTCTGTCTTCTGTCTTCTGTCTTCTGTCTTCTGTCTTCTGACTTCTGTCTTCTGTCTTCTGTCTTCTGTCTTCTGTCTTCTGTCTTCTGTTTTCTGTCTCCCACCTTTTGTATTCCATCTTCCGAATTCTGTTTCCAGTCTTATGGATTCCGTCTTCCACCTTCTGTATTCTGTCTTCTAAATACTGTTTCATGCCTTTTGTCTTCTGACTATTCTGTCTTCTAATTTTTTTGTGATGTCTTCTGTCAACTATGTTCCCTCTTCTTCTTCTGAATTCTGTCTACCTTTTGTCTTCTATCTTCTGTCTTCCGAACTTTGTCATCTGTCTTCTGTCTGCCAAAACTCTGACATTCACTCACATTCCTATTATCACCCGTTTAATACTGCCGTCATATCTCCTGATCGTAATAAAAAACAAACATGTCAATATGTGTCGAAAATTCCACAATATTCCTGACAGTCCACATCAAAGTTAGAATAAAAATTAAACAGAAGTTGCAAACTTTTAACTGCAGATTCAACTATTTTAATTCCACATTCACAAACCTGTTAAAATTCCTTGATATCAATAAAATTATAATTTCAACTGACAATTAGTTCATATGGGACATCTTTCCTCTGACAGAACTCTTGTCTAACTTCAGAGTTGTTGGCCACAAAAGTCCCCAAACAAAAACCATTCACAGCAATGTCAAAATTAATTCACATGAAATCATTTTCACTTATTTCCTATCCAGATGAGTCCATATCTAACTGTCGCCACCCCTTCTATTCCCAACCCAACGGTCTCCCGTTAAACAATTGTAAAATATTTAAACATAATGCAACCGTTTACAGTAATCCCCTCTTTCTCCACCAGCCATAATCAGAACAGATGGCATTTCGGGGAGAAGCTATACCCGACCCCATCTGAGAGATGACTTCCAAACTCATAGTCTAACTATGCTTACTAATGGAACGATGAACCATCACCAGAACCATTATAATATATTTCACAGTAGAAAAAAAAAACACATCGGCAACCATTTGTTGCTTCCACCCCATTTCAGCTGCATGAGCAATTGAACGTCAGAAGTATTAATGCTCGAAACCTTGTTGCTTCTATCATCTGAATATGAGTCGTGCATTTGCACAATGAAAAAAGGATACCACCCACCCACCCCACGGTAAATATGTGTTTCAATAGAAATTCCCAGACAATTTAAAATTTCGAACATTTTTGGTTATGCTTCTATTATTACTTTTTGCCGGATCCTTGGATCAGAAGTCATAAAAGCAAATGGACTTCCTTTTCGGGTTTGGCAACGGTCAGGTCGGAAATATGAAAATAACAATTCCTATAGTGAAAAGCCACAAACATTTGTGAGAAATAATAATTTAAGGAATTAGGATGACCGAACATAGTATGTCAAGCGAAAGTGTTGCTTCATTGAATTGGGTAACCGTTTCTATTGCGAATTTCCTTAGTTCATTGGTTTTGGGGTTCCGATGGAACATTTTTGTTGGTATTGAAAAGGATTTCACTCAACGAGAAGAGGTTTCAATAACGAGAATAGAGACTATGTTATTTTGATTGCGGTTCTCTCAAAAGGTTTTGATTCTTTCCAGATTTTATGACAAAAGATAGCAGACAGAAGATGGATCACAGAAAGCTGAAGGCAGGAGACACAAGATAAAAGAGAGAAGCCAGGAGACAGAAGACAAAACGAGGGGAAGTTATAATACAGATAACAGACAACAGAAGACAGGAAACGGAAGACAGAAGAAAACGACAGGAGACAAACTACAGAAGACAAAAGACAAAAGAAGGAGATAGAAGTCAGGAGACATAAGACAGAAATTAAAAGACAGAAGACAAACCACAGAAGAAAACGACAGGAGACAAACGACAGAAGATGGATGACAGAAAGCAGAAGGCAGGAGACACAGGATAAAATACAGTAGACAGAAGGCAGAAGATAATAAATAGAAGACAGAAGCCAAAAGACAAAAGAAGGAGATAGAAGTCAGGAGACAGAAGACAGAAGTTAAAAGACAAAAGACAGAAGACAAACCACAGAAGAAAACGACAGAAGATGGATGTCAGAACACAGAAGACGAAAGACTGATAGAAACAGATCTATCAAACCATACATTAGTAAAAACCTGACAATGAAAGTCCATTTTCAAAGATTCAAGAAAGTAAAAACCAGTTTTGGACAGTTTTAAAACAAATTAGTTTGTCATACGTTTTACATTGATTGTCAGAAACAAGTGAGCCCTTTTTGACAGTTGCGCTGCCAAGCAATGATTTGTATATTGTGTCAGTTTCATCAAAGCTCGTAGCGGTGGTCTCATGCCACTTTTTCGTCTTTTTTTTTTAAGCGAAACGTTTATTTTTCAGGTCGACATATTTTTAAGATTGACATTTAATTTATGGCAGACATAGAAAGACGAATCAACTCTCTGGTGATTGTCGAAAAAAAACTATCCTCCCAAGTCCGTTGAAAGTATTCTATCTTGAAATTTTTTGAAAACGTCAGAGTCGCATCGGGCTGCGAGTCTTCCCAACAGAGATGCCAGATCAACTGGAGGGAACTCTGCGGCTGACAGACTTGTTATATTTGCAACCCTTACCATCATCCTGTCAACGGAACGGTTTCTGGCTATATTAAGAGATACCTGCAAATTAAAATGAAGTTTGGATATCATCAGTGCAGCAGACCGTAGACGAAAGAGCTAAGTCACACATCATCTGGTTGACAGCTGATCTCCTTTACTGTCTTAAACTTAGGTAAGTTTATGATTGTTGTCTTCCCAATAAAGAAATCTTCCTTCGCGTAAAGAACGGTATTTTTATTATCTCTGAGGCAAAACGTTATAAAATCAGCATATCAATCGAATACGTCAAATATCAGCGAAAATGTCAAATTAATTTAGTCTGCGAGTTGACAAACAAAAGCTACAACCAGTTCTCGAGATCCAACTCCAAAACACATATAGATCTTCCAAAAGTCAACTATATTCCGTTCGAGCTTTAAAATATACTTCAACCGTCATCAACTATGCCAAACTTGACGTCAACCAGTTCTAGTGATCTGGACGTTAAGCCACTTTGCCAAAATGCTTCATTATAGTAGAATAATTAATCAGTGCCTTCATAACCGCTTAACAAACCATATATCCCTCTGCTCCCACTATATTCGAATTATCATAATCAACGCTTGATTTGTTTGGATTAGCGATGAACGAGCGAGAACTGAATTCATGTTATGTTCGAGGAAACATTGAACTTGACCATCAAATAAATTACATCATCAGCTTTTAGAAAAAAAATGGTCATCATTTAGAGCAGAAGACCGGTTTAAAACTATTCCGTTTCGATCTATTTTTCGTAGGGAAATATTGATTAAGCAGAAGAAGAAAAAATTTTGTTTATTTGCAGAAATAGTTATTTTTTTTTAAATATATCCTAAATATTGAGCAGAATTTAATTATTCGTCAATTGATACTAATTTACTGATTAATCTATGAGTCCATTTTTCGAATGCCAACTGTCAGAATAGCTAATTAACCGCATAATTCGGCGATTAAGGGCCAACAGATGACGATTTATGTACTTATAAAATTTCGATGTGAAAATATCCGGTTATATCAACAAGTTTTAAAGCTCTGCTTACAAGTTGTTTGCCTTATGTTGACATAGGTCGTTTATCAATGAATGGAAGTGTTAATTGGATGTCTTATGGATATTTAAAGACGTCATCTTCTTTAAGGTTATAAATCTTAAAAAAAAGCATCTATACAAATAATACGCGATCTTTTTTATACTAGGCGCTAGATTAGAAATTTAAATTCTTAAGCGGCCCATACGCGATGCACTTTTGGCTTAAATTTATATTTTTTTTCAACGTTTTAGCCCAGTATACCGCTTTAGTGACCGTAATTCAACAGCAAAGATCAATGATCGCAAAATTTTATACACAAGATATACCTACTCGGATGGGACTTTGCTGTAACGTGTATGGGCCGCTTAAACTGAAGCAACGATGCGCGGCAATGAAGAACACGCATTTGGTTTTTTTGTGTGCATCGTTAACCGTTTTATATCAGGGTTACATTGCCAACCTCAGCCTAATGTGCGCTCACTCAGTACGACGCTACCAAAGGCAGTTGACATGAGCTTTTCAAAAAGACATATCAGCTATGCTCGAAACACGACGTTTAAAGTATTTTTAAAACCTGCTCTGCAAGTGCGGAAGAGCATTGGCAACACCGGCAGAAAGCCATCTTTAATGTCGGAACTATTCTGGTGGGTTTTACTCCACCACCAAAACAAAATGACTACAAAATGGCGCTTCAAAAGAGGACGAAGAGAGAGAGTGATAGCCGCATCTAGTTTTAATGTATAGGCTGCCAAATCCAACATGGACGAATCGGGCAGAACGCCACAATTGACAGCTACGATTTTGAGGTAGTAAGATACTTTGTCAGCTCTGCTATAAAATCTGTAATCAACATCTTGGCAGACGATAATAACCCATGCCAATCGCTGTTTCTTTCGGCTCAGAAGGCAGCGCCCTATCTCGAACAACTTAGAAAATTCTGTAAAAGACCCTCATAACCCAAGTCCTTCTTTACGGCGATGAAGCTGGGACTTTGTCGAAAGCAAATGAAGGTATTTATGATTGTTCGTAAAATTGTCGGTTTCGTTTGAGTTGACGGGCTTTGGAGGTGAAGATTCAATGACAAACTATAAGAGCTGTACAGCGATATGGACCTATAGTAAAAAATTGACATCGGTCGTCTAAGATGGCTAGGTCATGTCGAACGAATGAACACAAATTCGCGACCCGAAACCTCACAACCCACTTGGAGCTAATTGGAGAGGCATATTAGTTGAGGACCCGCTTCACACCGAACTGCAGAGCCGCCTAAATAAGTGAGTAAGAAGGGTTCGAATTCATATTGAAATAACAGCTTAAGTCAAGATGACTATGATGACAAATGTCCTCTTAAGCTCAGCTTAAATAGAAAAAAAAATATTCATAACAGATAAAACTTCCCGCGTATTATCCAAAGAAATTTGAATTTTCAAATTTAAAAATGGCTGAAGAATTATTAAAATCGACTTCAGCTTCTGTTATTGACGACCGGCCCTTTTCTTAATCCAATCTTCCGCAAATCAAAACATTCTAAGGCAGTAAGAGGTCGGTAGGCCAAACATAGTCTACCCAAACGTTCCCTAAGCAACCAATCCAACTTGTTCCAGCGTGTGTGAGCCTCTTTATGCATAAACGAATGCAAATCATTAAAAGTGATGAATCTAATTCTGAACAGGTTGATTTATTATCTATGTTTATTCAAGTCGTCTGTTTTATTAAAACCATGCATTAGCTCGGTTTAAGAGTATAATTTAATTTGGGACACATCTGAATGGCCAGAGTGAGCTAATATAATGAAATTGAATTTTAAATTTTTCCCACATGATTGATTATGTTATTTTGATGGACACATTAACTCAGCAGAAGATCTTTTAGCCATTCCCTCTATCTATCTATGAGTATATACTTTCATATCCGCTTATTTTATTTAGAATGGAGGAATGACAAGGACTCTCCGATCACTTAGTTTAGTTCTTTCACGTCCATTGTCACTATATTAAGAGGCCATGCTGTTTTTTGTCGTACCACTTACAGCGTTGTTTGAATGTTGATTTTTATTACGTATGGAACAAATGTAGAAAAACTTCAGTAGATAATTTCCCGAAAGTATGGATTTGTCACAACATTTACGAAAAATAAGCAGTAGGAACCTAAACTACGCGGCGAGGTAGATGTAAGGATATGACGTTAGCAATAGAACGATAAATATTAGAGCTTATTGAGGAAGCTGTGTCTTTTCAAATAAAACAAATAAAATAGAAAAACCTCTTTTTCACCAAAAGATTGAGCATTTGAAAAGTTTTAGGAAAGTTATTTTAAAACTTATCTTATGCCATGCAGAAAATGTGTTCAGAATAGCTTTTCAGAAGACGGATTGGAACTGGATTTGGAAAATGATAGACATACAAAAAATTTTAAACATATTGCATAAAAAAATTGGATGTAGCCCTAAGATCTTCCCTTAATCTCATCTCATGTTATTTACACATAGAAAGCCCCAACGCCTATGTACACGGATATGGGATACAAATTTTAGAATATTTTGCTTTGGCATTATTTTTGGTGTACCCCAGTAGAGACTGGATCTATTGTTAGAACCAGAAATAGAACTTATCAAACAAATTCCTAGGAAATTGCAAAATTAAATAGTGCCCCCAGATAGTCATCAATCAAATTTACTAATTGTTTCTTCTAAAACAAATAATTATAAATGCCCAATAATTAATTTCATATCTTGCACAAATTTTGATTTATTATACTGGTGGCAATTATGTAGACAGGAATGAGCTGCACACTAAAAGGAAACAAGTACTTAATTCTTTGAAAGATGTTTTTATTCATTTTAGTTAAACTATCGCAGCCGCTGAATTTGGTTACTATAACAAATCATAATGTTTTGCGGATATTATGAAATTCTATTTTTATGCTTAGTCCATGACTAATATATGTTATACTACGGTGTGTAAAATAATTCCTTCGAATTCTGAATAAGACAGTTGAAAGGGTTCTTAATACCGGATTGACTAAACTTGTGACCACCTGTTGAAAATTTATATTTTGCATACGCAAAATGATTTGGCTAACATTAGCTATATAATTGAAAGAAAATATTTGCCATATTAGAGAATTTGTAATCAAGGGCAATACTGACTAGGTCGTGCGTAAATAATTTTCTTGTGGCTGTTTCAGACTCTTCAACTGTTTTGACGAAAGTTCTGTCAATTATTGTGTGGCACAGTTTGCAACAACTTCCTTAAATATTTGTAGTGCGCTATCGATAATGATATTTTCCTTGTGATGTTTTCATTTCAGCAATTAGATTTACGTTGCTGACAAGGGAAATATATTTGCAATATTTGTCTACTCTATTTTCTATCGATAAAATGTTTCCAACCCCCTACTACAAGAACTCGAACTTTAAAAAAAGCCAAAGAAACTAATGTAAATTATATATATTTATTGACATTAATTTATATTTTTCCTTTACATTTATTTATAGTTTTTTATTTTATATTTATTTACACCTATTTACTTGCATTCGTTTATATTTATTTACATTTGTTTATATTTATTTTTAATTATTTATATATATTTATTTACATTTATTTATTTTTATTTATTTTTCTTTATATTTATTTATATTTATAAATATGCATTTACTTATATTAGCTTAAAATTGTAGAAAAAATCGACAAATCAAGTGGTGCATTTTGAAAAAATCTCGGATAACATGGCCCTATAGCGCGCACCGTCCACTGTTGTCGTTTGACCAGCGGCGTTCTCGAAAAAAAATTATTAGCTTTGAGCGGGTGTAATGGCTCCTTGTGCATTACTCGTGGATTTTCGGTGCCCCAGAAGCGATAGTTTTGCTTGTTCACGTACCCGCTGAGGTGGAAATGAGCCCCATCGCTCATTATGATTTTGGTCGAAAAATCGTCCACTTCGTCCTCGAGATTGAGGATTGTTTGGGCGTAGGTTACACCCGTTTTTCGGTCGACCGGCAATCTGATGCACGGACTGGACTTTGAACGGGAACATGCGCAAGTCTTTGACCAAAATTCGCCTTAGGGACGACCGGCTGATGGCTAATTGCGAGGCACGGTATCTGGTCGATGTTTCCGGCGACAGCTCGACATCCTCGTCAACAGCGGCGATATTCTCGGCACTACGGTCGCTCCGGGGCCGGCCACTCTTGGCAACGTCTCGTGTGGTCCCATACTCTTCAAGGTTGGTGGCCAAAACGGCGCAGTGTATGCTCAGTCGGTGTCGGACGGCCGTGGAATCGGCGACGGAATTCGAGCGGCACCAATACTACAGACAAATTGTTACGCAACACGATTATTCCGCGTTCTTGGGGAGTGTATCGCTCCATGGCTTGTTCACTTGTATTCTACATCTGTCTAGTCCACAAATGTCAAAACAGATTTGACATCGGCGGCCATTTGCAAAAATAAGAGCATCTTCCAATAGGGTGATCTCTTTTGGCCCACCTTGTACATTGAGCACTTTAAATTCCGAAGTAATTTAGTGAATTTTTTTAGATTTTTGTCCTACTTAAACAAAAGAAGAGAAGATTTCTCTTAAGAACATCGAAGAAAATGCCGACGATTTTTCCAGAGAGGCTTTTCAATCCACATCCCAACTTACCGAGGTCTTACCTATTTCAAGTATAATTAAGGGTTCCAAGAACTTCATTGAAATAAACAGCATGTTCCAATCCAGAAACCTCTTCTACGGAAGCCTATTTAAGAGAGTCTATACTGATTCCTTGCATAGATTCATGGTCAACGAAGACGTTATACCATCTTTTCAAGCTCTTCAGGTTTTGCTGCAGTGAGCGAGCGAGAATGCAATTTCGTTGTCAGCTGTGAAAGCTGAGTACATTCTTTGGTGCGAAAAAATATCGTCGAGTGATCCTTCTACCGAAGTTTTGAAATTGAGAGTTATAAACTCTTTCTTACGGTTTGGGCCACGCTTCCACTGACCACAGCTAGTGTTGAAAAAAACCTTTTCAACTATGAAAAGGATTAAAACGTGTCCCGAAGCGTTAAGCTCACTTGCTATTATATCTGTTCATTCGGTTATGAAACTGATAGAAATTATGTGGGTTCTTTTTTTAAATTTTAATTTTTTTTGTTTTTTTTTTTTTTCAATTTTTTGGCCTATCAATTGAACACGGTAATTACCGACATTATAAAAAAAAAAAAACTAAATTGGTTAAATATTACGGGCGATAGAGGGAAACAAACACTTTTTGCCACTTCGTTTTATATATATAGTGAAGAAGAGAAGAGAAGAGATTAAGTCTCCGGAGACTCCTTCTTGGCGTTACAAATGTAATAACAAAGTGAATATTGTACCTTCCTGTGAAGGGTATAAAAAAAGACTATTAAGCTAAGAATTTGAAGATTTTTAAAAAATTCTAAGATAAATGTTCCTGCTTCAACATTTTTTTTTAATACAAGAACTCGATTTTAGGTTTTTAAGAATCAAGTATTCCGCGTAAGAATAATATACCCTCCATAATTATTTTCTTACATCATTGCCAACAATTTCATTCTTAAATAAACATTTTGATATTTGGGTTAAGTTTTTCATTGCTGGAATTACAATCAGCCTTATCGTGAATAAAAATTCCCTCGGAATTGTGCTCCTATCGTGAATGATGTTCGAATGAGGGAAAATAATTCCCTGGATAAAAAACCTATCGTAAATGAGAGTTCGGGGGAGTTTTCGTTGGATTTTCCCTCCGATATTTCCGCTATAACTTATTTGGAGAATTTATGACAAGCAAGACAAGTTGTTTGATTATTTTCTTAAAAACTAAAAAAAAAGTGAATAGAATGTCAAAAACAACTAATAAACAGCAATTCAATGTTTTAATTGTGTCAAAAATGGCTAAAACCTCTGAAAGGACTTCGCTAAAACTTGATGGCGCCAGGCCAACTCCTTTTCGATAGCCGCCTTCAGCAAAAGCAAGCATGCGCTTAATTCAGTTATGGGTGAAATTCCAAAGGATTCTTTTCGAGAAGTCATTTCGCGTTTCGACAGAGATTAGCGATACGCGGATTTTATTTCCGGGAACACACAAATTCGGGGAAAAGCAATATTCCCTCGGAATTCTCGATAAGGCTGAATTTATTTTTCTGAACGAATCGCTCTTGTCTACTTGAGATACGAGACTCGATAGCCACGTTGACTATATGGCGTCTTATGACCCCTTCTCATTGATACAAATTTCATTTACCTCTTTGCCAAATCTGGTGCAGCGCCATCGTTTGAGGTTGGATTCATGGGGGCTGTGGTTTATCCGAGGTGTCTGAGATATTCATATCGCGACCGAATGTAACTTCGTACATATGATCGCAACTTAAAAAGTACAAGTATACTTTCTTTAAAAGAAGAGTTGCGCAGCCTGTTAAATCGATCCGCCCATATAGATACTATAACTGCAAATATAAGGGCCATCCCTCTGGCAGCGGGTTCAATGTACCCCTATCACGACACGGCGACATGACATCATACAGACTGCAGTCACTCTGACATCGCCACAGTCTGCAACTTGACATACGTCATCTTTCAATGACACCAAGGTCGCAGCTGTACTATGTGAAAATAAACCGCGCAGCAGTTAAAACGCTCACCTCACCACTGGAAGTAATCCCATATACACGAGTACCTATCGCGTTGGACCCCGTTCACACTTTTCACAATATTTAGTATGGCAATCAATTTTCCCCATTACCACCGCGTCTGGCCGTTTGCATCTATTAACCTTTTCCATAATTAGATAATTATGTTAGTAGAATTGAAAGCAAAATTAAGAACCTCTTTGTACACAGCGCCCATAAAAACAACAATGGCGCATAAAATAACAAAAATAGAAAAATAAAAACCGAAATGAGAGAAGAAAACCAATCTGTGAGTTATCTTACATTGCTGTGCATATTAAGCGAAAACCCGTAGGGCGGCATTCAACATTTTGTTCTCTCTTTTTTTTTTTGGTTTTTTGTTGTGTTTTCTTGTATTTTAAGCAAATTTCATTCTCGACGCTTCCTTATATGCGTATGTAGATATTTATTCGGGAAATTTGAACAAAACTTCTGCGGTATTCTCGGCAAAGTCACGCAAGTTTTGACCGCAAGAAAACCAGTTGGTATAGCTTAATTCGCTGCCAACTTATATAAGGTATTTTTTTTTTATTATTTATTTGTGTGTATTTTTTTATAACCAAGTGGTGAATTTAAATTAAGCAGCAGATTTGTCGGTTTAGGTGGGGAAACGCAAACCTATTCTTCTGCGATAGAACACTACATGAGGGACCTGGTCGGTGAATATGGCATAAATCAGCCGGCAAGGCGGAGTGGAAGCCTGTCAGCGTTTCGTTTTTTCTGACTATAAATGTTGAGATCGGAAATATGGAAGCGTCATTCGATTCTTTTACACCAGACGAGGAGTAGGACAACCGAATTAGCAAAATGGTGAGGATTATAGGGAATCAAGTGAAAGGACCTTTGTTTGAGAGACTTACTTGTGTTTTTTTTTTTACTTGTGATTGCAGAAAATCTTTATTGTTGGATTGGCGATAATTGCCGCTGTCAGCGCCGGAGCACCATCTGTGGAATATTTGCCCCCCGCTGAGGAGGTAGTGTCGGGCAACTTGTTGGATGCTGAGCCAGCACATACCTTGGCTGAGGATGGTTACCGTTACAGGACCGTGAAGAGATTCCGTCATCGTCGTGATGTAAACGAGCTGCCAACCAGCGAGTATCTGCCACCAGTTCAAAATGTTGCCGCTCCAGTTAACAGCTATGTGCCACCAGTACAGACTGTTCATACTGTACAGCAGCAGGGTCCAGTTGTTACGCATACAGCCATCTCGAGGGGACCTGGTTTCAGCGGAGTGTCGAGTGCAAGCGGTTTCGGCCTGGGAGCAGCTCAAGTTATTGAGGCCCAGCCAGCTCATACGCTTGCTGCTGATGGATACCGTTACAAGACCGTCAAGAAGTACCGTCATCGCCGTGATGTTAACGAGCTTGCATCGTCGGGCTACAACTACGCACCACCCCAGGGAAATTTGTTCACCAGTGCTCCAGTTAGGCATCAGGCACCGGCTCCAGTGCATGTGGCAGCTCCCGTCAACGAATACATTCCCCCATCGGCTCCAGTGAGGCACCAAGCCCCAGCTCCAATCAGAGTACAGGCACCAGCTCCAGTCCATGTCCAAGCACCAGCTCCAGTCCATGTTCAGGCACCAGCTCCAGTCCATGTTCAGGCACCAGCCCCTGTCAGGTATCAGGCTCTAGCTCCAGTCCATGTTCAGGCTCCCGTCCATGTTCAGGCTCCCGTCCATGTGTCAGCTCCAGCCAACCAATATATTCCCCCAGCACCTGTGAGGCACCAAGCCCCAGCTCCAATCAGGATCCAAGCTCCAGCTCCAGTCCATGTGCAGGCTCCCGTCCATGTTCAAGCTCCAGCTCCTGTTAGATATCAGGCCCCAGCTCCAGTCCATGTTCAGGCACCAGCTCCTATCAGGTATCAGGCTCCAGCTCCAGTCCATGTTCAGGCTCCCGTCCATGTGTCAGCTCCAGCCAACCAATATATTCCCCCAGCACCTGTGAGGCACCAAGCCCCAGCTCCAATCAGGATCCAAGATCCAGCTCCAGTCCATGTACAAGCTCCAGCTCCCGTCCATGTTCAGGCACCAGCTCCTATCAGGTATCAGGCTCCAGCTCCAGTTCATGTTCAGGCACCAGCTCCTATCAGGTATCAGGCTCCAGCTCCAGTCCATGTTCAGGCACCAGCTCCTATCAGGTATCAGGCTCCAGCTCCAGTCCATGTTCAGGCTCCCGTCCATGTGTCAGCTCCAGCCAATGAATATATTCCCCCAGCACCTGTGAGGCATCAAGCCCCAGCACCAATCAGGATCCAAGCGCCAGCTCCAGTCCATGTACAAGCTCCAGCTCCAGTCCATGTTCAAGCCCCAGCTCCAATCAGAGTACAAGCTCCAGCCCAAGTTAGCTCTCCAGTCTCGTCCTTCGGAGGTTTCGAGACGATTTCCCTTGGCTCTCCATCTGAACCAGAGCCAGCTCATACCTTGGAAGCTGATGGTTACCACTACAGGACCGCAAGGCGTTTCTAAATCAAGGAAACCAAACAACGAAGTCAAAGCTTGTGATATAAGCAAGTAGGCTATTTTACGACCTGATACAAAACTGTTAATAAACTATTTATATAAAAATGTGGTCAAACGGGTTTTTAGTTACACGTTAACAGGTGGTCGGTTCAGTCTTTTTAATTCACTTAAGCCTTGGTGTAGGTCGTCTAATTAGCGGCATAAAATATCTGTCTTCTCGTTTACTATCTGTGGCTTGCTGCGGGGAACTAGGGGAATAGGGGTCCACCAGAAGTAGAAGTAGGAAGATAAAAGTTTTCCTAGATCCACATGGCACCTTATATAGGCCGAAGTGTGACGTCTCTTGGTGACAGCCATCTCAATCCTCAACCTGAGGTAACCTACGCCGCTATGTAGGTAAATATTTGCGATTTCGAAGCTCTATTGTTGCGGTAGACGTAGAGTGATTAATTGTTATTCATTTACCCGGATATTTGTGATGTGTGACGTATGAAATGACTACTTGGCTTTGGCTCATTGACTGGCTCAACTCCCGCACGGAGTTATTTTTAGTGAGCTAATCGTTTTTATTTGATTTGGCAAAGAAAATTAATGAATGGGGTTGCACTTAATGGGAATATTTCTGCAGTTTGAAGACCCGTCGGAGATACTTTTAGTTTACCATCTACAAAGTTCCGGTTTAAAAAGTGTGCCGTCACAATTCGTAGAAATTCCAAATTTTGTGGTTGAACTTTTGTTCGATAAACAAGTTGCAAAGAACATTTTTAAAAGGGTTAGACTTAGGCGTAGACAGAGGGGCTTTAGGTAACTACAAGTAGCAGAGTGGGCTAACAATTTAAGACAAAAAAAAAGTACCTACTATGCGATTTTTTTTTCTTTGTTATACTTTGAAAAGAGTTTTAAAAAGCGGGACCAATATTTACACTTGCGCCTAAAGGTAGACTCTTTTTTAGCATTTTGACTCTGCCCGGTGAGGGAATTTACTGATTGAAAGAGACCATAAAAAATGTAACATGAGCCACTCCAATGGAATATAGGCGGTTGAGCTGAGCCCTATTTTATCTATCAAAACAAAAAATTAGTAAAAAAAAAAAATTATGTTCACGACTGTGTCGAACGTAACTTTCTCGGTTATCAATTTTTTTGATACAAATGAATTGGGAGTTGGCTGATGTGTAAATTTCAAGTATTTGGATTTATTTTTAGGGTGCGTATGCAATATGATTTAAAAAAAAAAAACAGTTGGTAAAATTAGCTAAAAAGAAGATTTGTGTAGCTGTTATTGTAATTTAATTGGAATCTTTTACAAAAATATACAGATCGAGATTTGGGTACTCATTTTTGGGAAATATTTATAACATGTCACTATAAGAATTTTTTGAGAAAAACTAAGTACGGGAGCTTTTTAAGAATTTTGTATGTATTTTGATCAAAATCGTTTTAGCGGTTTTTGTAAAGTTATGCAAGCAAAACAGTTAAAAATATTGAAATGTTTAGTTCGATAAATACTATTCCTTAACTATTTAGCTAAAAACCGAGTACAAGTTATTGTTCGCAATGTAAGCGTTATTTGGTTTTTAAAGTTTTATCTAAATTAAAAGTGGGGTTTTCGAGATATGAGCAGTTTTAAAATTACCGTTTTCGGTGACTTGAATTGAAAATTAAGGACGCAATAATTTTTAAAACATCAATTTTACTATAAGTTTGCATTTTAGTCAAAATGCTTATTGTCATTTTCAGGTAAACTAAAGAAAACAAAATTTTTAAAAAATTAAATTTTTTCAAAAATCCATTTTACGATAACACTGAGTATGCCATTAAGTTAAAAATTACCTAATTTACCTTAGAAATTAATTTTTGTTACTATCGTATGGACCGTTTTCGAGATATCTCAAAATTTTAAAAGCACCGTTGTTCGATTTTTCGGCGGAAAACTGAGTACCTATGCAGTCATGTTAGCCTCACCAACTTAAGCCTAAATATTTTGGTTGAAATCATTGTAGCCGTTTTCGAAAAAATCAAACCGGTATGTAAATTTTGTACGTGAAGTACCATTAATATTGAGGTTACGTGTCTGGGCACACTAGGTAAACATTAAACCACTGCGACTAGCACTTACTTGCTAAATTTAAGAATCGAAAACAAAATATGAAACTAAAACCGTAATGATTATGCAAATAATTCGACGAGTGCGTTCAGCAAAAAATGACTTCTAACCACAGAAACAACTTGTAGGGAATACCGCTTTCAACATTCGAAAATCCAGTTATGTTCAATCGAATAGATTGATTTGGACTAATAGTAAACTTAATTCAAAAACTAGACAATTCAAAATTCAATTAATTCAAAAAATAGACAATAAAAACCACATATACGAACTGTCAGGCTAGTACCAGTCATGAAATTCTTGACTCGATTTTATCGGTCAGCCCTCCATAAACGTCAACTAATAAAACCGCTCAGGTGACCAATGGATGTTACAAAAATCAGAATTACCCATATAACGCAGACTTTTAAGGGAAGTATTAAAAAGACATTTGATAGTGAAATTCAGAGGAAGTGGCCGCATTCAAGAATCTAGTTATCTTAAGTCGACTAGATTGGTCGGGATGAGATGCAACCTGAACACAAAAACTAGATTGGTCGGGAACGTCACTTTTCCTACGTCAGCCACATATGCGAACTGTCAACTTAGTACTCAGTCGCGAATTTCTTGACTCGATTCGTCGGCTACCTCTCCACAAACGTCAACTGAAACGTCTACTCATATGACCGATTTCCCCCAATCAAAACCGAGATACATCTAGTGAGAGAGCTGTCAGACTTCCTAAACTAGATACTTGAACGTCCTCAGTTTTATTATTCATAATTCATAGTTAAACAGTTGACAGATGTCATTATTTCCTAAATGAAAATGTAATACCAAAATATTAAGGCAGTATAGCCGAATGGTTAAATGATGCAAGAACACTCATCATAACAAAATAATTATAACAAAAACACATTAAGTTAGTCAGCTGTCAGCTTTACTAGATTCTTAAACGTGCCCAATATGTCAGCATTTGAACGTAAAGAAAACGGAAGAAAATAAAACAAAAACGTTGCAAATATTGAACATAGGATTTGAGTCGATGTTGTTGCCATTAAAGCCCGTATAACACTACATTTTTTCCTCATTTTTATCATGTTGAAAAGTCAACGGTGTGTAAAAGAGACTGAAAGTGTATTTCGAAATTACAATTGTTTGCAAAGCAACCACAAATTTATTTTCAAAAAATGTTGAAATGTCAAAAAAAAAAAAAAAAGCTGCCAACAGCTGAAAAATATAATTTGATTACATTTTTAATGCATTTTTTTTTTTTGACGTTTCTACATTAATTAAGTTGTGTGTGTACGCACTCACTCCTATCGGGAGTTTTCGTTCTAATTTTTCGTACTACTCTAGTTTCATTTTAAAAGCAGAAAAAATGCAAAAAAAAATGTAGTATCATGGAATCACAAACGAAAAGCATCAAAGCCGGAGTCGCCCAGGGATTGAAGTCAGGACCACTGCTTTTTATCACATTTATATCAGCAACTTCAAGATAGTCAACGCCCGCCCGCATCCTGTGCACATGGTTTGTTGTATTTGGTTGGAATACTGTCAATCAGTCCGCCTTTCTGCTGAGATGTATTTCACAGTAGGATTTCCCCAGCGATCCACTTTCACTGCACAATGTGACACTGGTCCCTAACCACCATACTTGATATTTCACACCGAAGACAGCGATGCACTTCAAATCGCCAAAAGGCCAACGCTTTGCTGTTAACATTTGTTTAAATTAATACAGTCTCTCCAAAAGTAACAATACACCACCTACTAAGCGGCTTGAAGGAAACTGATACCAATCTCATAACATTCATTCAATATACCGCTAATTTTGAACGAATAGATTCAAGAGAAAGGTAACAGTCATCACTAACTAACCAATTAAGACCACTTGATAGTGACCTTGATCTCCCGCCGCCGCCGCATCATTTGTTGAAATGTTGCTTTCAACTCCTTCACTTCAAATCGGCCTAACAAAATTAGCTATGCCCACGGTCTTGCCAGATTGCCAGATGAGCGTGAAATAACTCTATCAGTTCGTAGTATGGGAAATGTGCACCTAATACATAAATTATTTTTTTTCTTTTCATTTAAAGTATAATGCTAAAAATTAAACAAGGAAATGCTGACTTGGAAGCAATTTTGCATTTGCATTAATGAATTACTACCCAGATCAAGCTAATAGAGCGAAACAATAAGTATAAATTACTGGATAACCGGATAGACCAACCGGAATGCATTATCCGGCCCATTCTATCTCAAACCGGCCGGCAATAAGAACCGAATTTCATTCGAATCTCATAGAACACCCCTGTTTGGCCTTCGAAATTGCATAAACTATTTTTTAAAGCCACGTTTTGTGGCTGGCTTTCGCGCTACTATATGTCGAATGTTTTAATCGTATGCCACTCGGATGAAGAAGATCTTAAAATGTTGCGTTTCGCTATAAATAGGTGGAATGGATGTGGGAAAAGTATCACTACCCTCTCAGTGCGATTGGAATATAGTTGACCATTAAAATGGTAAGTTTCGATACGCATCCTTAATCGATTGCTTGCTTAAGACGATTTTGCTTTGATTTTTAGAAAATTTTCGTCGTTGGGTTTGCTCTGCTTGCTGTAGCATGTGTCACTGCTAGTGTACAACCATCAAATGAGTACTTGCCACCAGGACAGGAGTTATCTGGTCCATCAGACATCGCCGAACCTTCGGGGGTCCTGGCTGATGATGGCTACCGGTACAAGACTGTCCGTCGTTTCCGTGTACGTCGCCGCCGGTCAGTAAACGAGCTTCCATCTGTGGATTACCTGCCACCAGTCCAGCAACAAGTGTCCCATATCGAAGTCCCATCCAACGAATACCTGTCTCCAATTGGACCATCTGCTCAACTTTCCCAGATCTCATCTGGAGTGCTTGCCGATGATGGATATCGTTACAAGACCGTCAAGCGTTTCCGTTCCCGTCATCGACGTTCAGTAAACGAGCTTCCATCTGTGGATTACCTGCCACCAGTCCAGCAACAAGTGTCCCATATCGAAGTTCCTTCCAACGAATACCTGTCTCCAATTGGCCCATCTGCCCAACTTTCCCAGATCTCATCTGGAGTGCTTGCCGATGATGGATATCGTTACAAGACCGTTAAACGTTTCCGTTCCCGTCATCGTCGTTCAGTAAACGAGTTTCCATCTGTGGATTACCTGCCACCAGTCCAGCAACAAGTGTCCCATATCGAAGTCCCATCCAACGAATACCTGTCTCCAATTGGACCATCTGCTCAACTTTCCCAGATCGCATCTGGAGTGCTTGCCGATGATGGATATCGTTACAAGACCGTCAAGCGTTTCCGTTCCCGTCATCGTCGTTCAGTAAACGAGTTTCCATCTGTGGATTACCTGCCACCAGTCCAGCAACAAGTGTCCCATATCGAAGTCCCATCCAACGAATACCTGTCTCCAATTGGACCATCTGCTCAACTTTCCCAGATCGCATCTGGAGTGCTTGCCGATGATGGATATCGTTACAAGACCGTCAAGCGTTTCCGTTCCCGTCATCGTCGTTCAGTAAACGATTTTCCATCAGTGGAATACCTGCCACCAATCCAGCAACATGTGTCCCAAATCAGCGTTCCATCTGCCCAGTATTTGTCTCCAATTGAGTTCGCCCCAATAACTTCAAACTCATTGTCCGGAGTTCTTGCTGATGACGGTTATCGTTACAAGACTGTGAGGAAGATCAAGCGCCGTCTTTAAGTCGTTCGTTTGGCTGATAAATTGGCTATGAAGAAACCTGTACAAACAATCTGTTCCAAATGAGAATAATAAATTGAAGTAAACGAATAACAAAAAGCATTATCGAAATACATTTTTCAAGAATTTTGAATTATACAAACAGAATTTGCACGAGTCGACGTGTATGCGACTCTTTAGAGTGCAACGTCCGCTCATAAGCTGACAAACGTCAAATGTTTGATAAAAAGGAAAATGGTTGACACGAATTCAAGTCAATTCAGATTTTTGCCCGAACAGCTTGCATCGCAATGCTATTTGTCACAAATCCGTCAGTTGTTTATTTCAAAAAGTGTCACAATTCACTGACAGCGAATCAAACTTTGGCAAATATTCGATTACATTGGGCTTATTCAAAACCCCAATTTTTCATAAGTCGTCTACATCGGACTAGATGTACCCTGAACGCAAAAAACCATAAGTTTGATTTTTGTTTTTTTTTCGCGATTCGGACCATTATCTAGCAAAACATACAATTTTATTTGGCGCAGACAATAGGTCTATAAATAATAACTCAAAATGACAAAGAAAACCGACAAAATGACAAAATAAAATAAATATATCAAATCCGAACAATTGTGAATTAAATTTTTGGACAGTTTTTCTATTTTAAATAAAGCTTGCTTGTATGACACTACATTTCTTTCATGTTGAAAAGTCAGCGGTGTGTAAAAGAGACTGAAAGAGATTACGAAACCACAAATTTTCAGACGAATTTATTTTCAAAAAACGTTGAAGTGTCAAAAAAAAAAGCTGCTGGAATGAAAAATGTAATTGGAATACATTCTTAATGCTTTTTTGACGTTTCTACCTTAATAAGGTTGGTGTGTACGCACTCACTCCTATCGGGAATTTTCGTTCTAATTTTTCGTACTGCTCTAATTTCATTTTAAAAGCAGACAAAATGCAAAAAGATGTAGTGTCATACGGGCTTTAGCAGATACCTATATTTTTATGTCTTCTAGTTCCAAATCTCGTGGCAGAAATACTAAATTCGATGTTTTGTTTTTTAGCTTCGAAAACAGCAAACAAAATAATTTTCTGCTAACTAGTTTGACTTATAGAGCTTTTCAAAGTTGATCAATTGAGTTGGGTAAAAAAAAACAGAAAAAAATCGAACTTTGTTTTCTTTTTTGCAAAAACGAAAAATTTTTATTTTCTTGAATGTAGTCTACATGTTTTATATATAGGTAAGGTAAAATTTTAATAATATTTTATTTAATAAATAAAACAAAAAAACACCTTCTTTTTGGTTTCTCTACTACAAAATAATTCTCATACGTTGTCGCGAAAAATTGATCACGATAGTTGGCCCTAACTATTTGAAAAACCAACTGCAAAATTGTAGCTGCAATTATTTGCAATATTCGGAAAAATTTTAATTTTAATTAAAGTATTTTGGCGTGAAATTTTCTTCTTATGTCAATTAAAAATAGTTTTGTTATTATTTTGATCGTTAAAAAATCTACCCACTTCCATGCCCCTTTTTATATAAATGCCAATTGTTTTTTTGTACTCCGCCCAATTTAACAACTCATTTTGAGTAAATTCTTCCTAAACATAAACATATCACTCAAACAGTTTATAGGATATACTGATGCGCTGAAAAAATACTGTTTAAATACTTGCTAAAAACATTGAAAATTGGTTCGACAATTTTATGCATTCATTGTTGTAAAAAAAAATTTTTGGATCACCCTGTGAGCAAATATAGAACTGCAGACATTTTCCCACAAGATTCGTACAAATTTACCTATTTTCAAAAGTTTTTCTTTAATTCCCCTCTCTCTCTGTTAATACATTTTCTGATGTATCTGAGCTAAAAAAGAAACACGAACTTTTTGTATAACAGTTCAAGTTGTGCTCTGAACTAAAAAAGAAAAACGCCTAATAAATATTTAATTTATACAAATACTTTATTACAAATGACAGCTATGTGCTCAAATGTGTTTTATAATTACATCAGAACGATCTGAGTACGCTCGGTTCAGAGAGCGCTCATAATGCTCGAGCTCGGAAATTGAGTAAAACACTCAAATAGGCCTTTGCCATTTACGTTTTAGATACAACTTCATGTAAATGTTGTCCGCGGGTCCGTTTCAAATGGTACATTCGGAAGGTTCAATTTTGCGTCACTTTTTCGAGCAATACGGCTTGTATTCCACAGGGCCATTTCGAGAGATAAGCTGCTCACCAAATTCATCCTTCAACATTTCCATTGTTTCACGAGCTGTGTGGCATGTGGCACGGTATTTATGAAACCACATGTCAACCAAGTTCAACTCAGCCAACTGGGGCAAAGTCGCGTATCATTTTTCAATATCGTTCGCCGTTGACGGATTCACCAAGTCGATTATGACGACCATAATTATGGTCGTAACAAACGGTGCACATTTTTCGCAGAGCACGAATTTTTATAATAAATTTTAAATAATTTGCAATTGTTGCTCGTTTGTAAGTCTTTCCATAATTAAATGGCAGATCATACTGAAAACTTTTCACTTTGACAGATGACGTTTGGACGCCATTACTAACCAGTGCTGCCAACCTGAAAAACTTAAATTTTAAAAAATCCACCATTTACTTAAACTGGTCTCCGGATTGCGTTTAAATCCTATCGGATTGATTAAACGCTGTCAAGCTTAAGAAACTGGGTTTATGTTCGGGTTTAACGAGTGAATATTATGGACTTGGGTTGAGTTTTCGGGTTAAACTCACTTAAACCCAGGTATAACATTTAACCCGGATTAAAGGGAGTGAATAATATGACCGTTACATAGAATGACATAGAACTGACATAACACAGAAAATGCAAAGAATTGGTTAATGGTGTGACGACATTCCACTTTTAATTTTAAAGTACATAACTGCAAAATTTTTTCTGCTTTTGATATGGCTCCGTTTGACAGCAATTCTTTATCTGTTACGTGTTATGTCACAATTGAAAACAAGGAAGTCATATTGGGCAAGCATTTCCGTAATCCTGTTCTGTTCACTTGACTTATCACTGAGAAGCTTTATGTCGCCGCTTTGCAAAATGTGGGCCAATAGGCAATAGCACCTTCAGGCCATTACCCCGTTCAAACACGGCACACAAGTGATGAGATCACGCTTGCAAACTTTACCTGTGTCTTCACATCAATAAACCGATCAATATCACTATGCAAAGATTATGCAACGAAATTTAATATAAGCAGCCATTAATCTTTATCGCTGCCAAATCTAACAATCCACAATGTGGCTGCAGGATTTGCTGTTCGTGCTAACGCTTATGCTGGCAATCTTATGTCAATTTTTTTCTCTAGTCCTTTTTTTAATTGCGTTCAACCGCTGCGAGCTCTATATTTTGATTAAGCTGTCATTTAATGGCCCCTGCTCGACAGTTCATTGATTAATGATCTTCGGGTTTATGCCTCAAATTTCCATAATGAGTTACAAGTTTATTGGCATCTGCTGTCGAAAATTGAATTCAAGCGCTGTCTGTGTTGCCACTTTTGTGGAAAAAAAGAAACAGACCTGCAGCAATCTGAATAATATTCGTTTAGGCCGATCGATTGCAATGCCTTTTCAGCTGCTTGAATGGATTGGATTATGGAAATTGTACTTCAATATTCGCCGTGATTTACATTTGACAATGACAGTTGACACGCACATTGTCAAACCTATACATTGCGCGTGCGGAAGTATCGCACCGGCGGCTAGCGGCGCCATCTGGGCCTGACGTGTTTTTTTCTTTCTTTTCTGTTAGTTCGTGTTGCTCTTCTTCTTGAGTCGCACAAATTGGATGATGACATTGACCATTTATACCGAAGTATTATGCTGAGAATTGTATAAATATGATGGTTTCATAAGAATTGGATATCATTCGGTCGCTTGCTTTATTAAGCGATTAAACAAGTTCATCAAAAATGGTAACAGCATACCACTGAGGAAAAGGATATAGGTACAAAAGGACTAACTCGGTATTCTAATTTTTTCGTTTGCAGAAACTCTTTTTCATTGGATTAGCCTTGTTGGCAACGGTGTACGGGCAGTACTCGAGCGAGTACCAAGTTCCTCAAGACAGCTTGGCTGCTTTTGAAGAGATTGAGACTCTGCAGGAGCCCTTAAACTTGTTGGACGACAGTGGATACCGTTACAAGACTGTCAAGCGTTTCCGTCACCGTCATCGTCGTGATGTTAACGAACTTGCCCAGGAATACCTGCCACCCGTTCAGGAACTCGCTGTTGAGGCTCCAACTAACGATTACTTAGCCCCAGCTGCACAAGAGGTTGAACTCTCGTCTGGAGTTCTCGCCGATGATGGCTACCGTTACAAGACTGTCAAGCGTTTCCGTCTCCGTCATCGTCGTGATGTTAACGAACTTGCCCAGGAATACCTGCCACCCGTTCAGGAACTCGCTGTTGAGGCTCCAACTAACGAGTACTTGGCCCCAGTGGCCCAAGAACTTGAACTCTCGTCCGGAGTTCTCGCTGATGATGGCTACCGTTACAAGACTGTCAAGCGTTTCCGTCTCCGTCACCGTCGTGATGTTAACGAACTTGCTCCAGAATATCTGCCACCCGTCCAGGAACTCGCTGTTGAGGCTCCAACTAACGAGTACTTGGCCCCAGTTGCCCCAGCTGTACAAGAACTTGACCTTTCTTCCGGAGTTCTCGCCGATGATGGTTACCGTTACAAGACTGTCAAGCGTTTCCGTCTCCGTCACCGTCGTGATGTTAACGAGCTTGCTCAAGAATACCTGTCACCCGTTCAGGAACTCGCTGTTGAGGCTCCAGCTAACGAGTACTTGGCCCCAGTTGCCCCAGCTGTACAAGAACTTGACCTTTCTTCCGGAGTTCTCGCCGATGATGGTTACCGTTACAAGACTGTCAAGCGTTTCCGTCTCCGTCACCGTCGTGATGTTAACGAGCTTGCTCAAGAATACCTGCCACCCGTTCAGGAACTCGCTGTTGAGGCTCCAACTAACGAGTACTTGGCCCCAGTTGCCCCAGCTGTACAAGAACTTGACCTTTCTTCCGGAGTTCTTGCCGATGATGGTTACCGTTACAAAACAGTGAAGCGCTTCCGTCTCCGTCACCGTCGTGATGTTAACGAACTTGCTCCAGAGTACTTGCCACCCGTTCAGCAACTCTCTGTTGAGGCTCCAACTGACGAGTACTTGACTCCTTTTGCTCCAGCTGCCCAAGAAGTTGAACTCTCATCCGGAGTTCTCGCCGATGATGGTTACCGTTACAAAACAGTGAAGCGTTTCCGTCTCCGTCACCGTCGTGATGTGAGCGAGCTTCCAACTGCCGAATACCTGCCACCAGCAGCTGCCCCATTTGTTGCTGATATTCCAGTCATCGGTGCTGAATACTTGGCACCCATCGAACAGGATGAAAACATATTGGCCGATGATGGCTACCGTTATAAGACTGTCCGGAGATTCAAGGTCCGTCGCCATTAGATTTTACATAACTAAGTGTAGGTCTTAAGAATAATGATTTTGAATTGTACAAAGCTATTGATAATGAACGAAATAGTTGAAACAAAAAATAGCTTTTTTAATTAATGATTCGAATTTGCGAAAGCTTTCCAAATTTAGCTTAAGCATGCTTTAATTTTTTGTTGGGTATTTGGTGGTTTCCCAAGAAGTAGACTTGAAATAAGTTTTTTCCACGAGAAATTTAGTTGGAAACATAGAACCTCCGTTTTGAAGTTGTGCGAGTAGGTGGTGGGTTCATCCCACCGGAAAGGTCAAGGAGACTGCGAAAACGAGGTCCAAGAAATAGGGCATACAGATCTCAACGCGAAGGGGCTATTTTACGAAGTGTTCTTCTTCACAAATATGTATGTTTTGTGAAAGTAGCCAAAGTACATATACATCTGGTAATGGGACTTGGAGAACTGTAGGAGCTACATCGAATTTAAAGCCGATCCCACCTACATTGCGCCTTAAAGCCAGTAATACAGCATCTTCCGCAATCAAGTTCAGAGACTACATCAAGGATATATGAATCATATAATTTGATATTCTACACCTGTAATTTCAAAAGACTAATAAAACAATACAGTAAAACCTGCATAAGAGAAACCCGCTTATTTGAAATACTCTTTTCATACCCGAGTGTTTGTCGACAAATTACCTATTAAATACTTCGCTTAGGTGAATAACCCGGATAGCTGAAAAATACTTTCAGTTATATTTTATATTTTTCATTGAAAAAAAAAAACTCTCTTAAGTAAAATAAATTTTTGAATTGAACAGAACGAAAAATTTGCTGAACGCTTTCACTTCTATTTTTCTCGAAAATGACATTTTAGTTTCTGATATGTCACAAGTGTTTATTTTCCAGGCCACTCCAAGAGATTAATACAATTTTTTATAGCTTTAAATTTACGCTTAGTGGAAAATTTAAACCCGATTAAGTGACATTTTGTTTCCGCTTAAATGAAATTTTTTTCACTTTTTCGTTTAAGTGATAAGCCCGTTTAGGGGAAAGAAAGACTGTGATATTTTGCTGTTTCTCTTAAGAAGGTTTTACTGTATATCACTACAACATTTTTTTTTTGTATTTAAAATATTTTTATTACTAAAACCAATTTGGAACGCTTTTCGAATAGATATGTAGTTAAATTCTTCGTCAAACATCTGCTAATTAAGCTTGTAAAAACATTTAAGATGTCACGACTCTTCTGCGATACACTCGAACACATTAAATTGACTTCTTTTTGGAGTCATTCTCCGTTGCAGTAGGTTGATCAGCAAGAATTATTATCGCACTGTTGGCAATTCGTTTAATTGCACTTTCACTTTCTTTATAACAAAAAAAAAACTCTTCGCGCATTCGGTTCGATCTCTTTGACTAGTTCACATTTTGATGCTTGCTGAAGTTGGTACAGCTAGTGTGAACAATTTAGCATATTTCCTGCTAAATTTAGCAGGATTGTTTTTATTTAATCCTCTTTTTTTCAAATTATGCCAAATTTTTTTATAACGATTTCATGCTGTAACAGGAAAAATTAGCAGTATTTTGGTTTAGCCAAATTATGAATTAAAATAATCAAATAAATCAAAGCAGGCGAAACTAAATGTGAACAAGCCCTTACAATTCTCATTTGACAGTGAACACTGAGCACTGAACAACGAATTCAGCTAGCTTCAGCTTTCAATTGCAATCAACAATATTGATTTATTTTAAAACTAATAATAATAACAATATTTTATTATTTTATTTTTTTATTCAACGAATAAAGACTGAATTTAATTGAATTAAACTATTTTTTTATGTAATACATAGTAAGCGTCACAAAGCTATATTTATTTAATGATATTTTTGTGAAACACGTTTTTTTTCTGAAAAACAGGTTTTTTGTTAATTTTTCGGGTTTTTAGCAAATTTTGGTTTTAAAAAATATATTTAGCATGAATTTTTTATACAAAAAAAAAAACATGCTGTACTGCTAAACTTAGAATGATTTCATATATTGAATTGGTCACACTGGGTAGAGCGAAGTTTGTGAAATCAACGATCAAGAAATTAGGAGTATTCCTCGCCGGCCCACAAACCTAATCCAAGAAATTGGTTTTATATGCTGTAACGTTGTCAACGCTAATGGTTTTTCTTGGTTTCATTGTCTGTCCTAAAAATTCCATTTTAGGCATTAAATGACATTTTTTGTTTTTGTTTTTCATTTCTCTTCGATACTGTTCTTTTAAGAATGTCAAACGTTTGTCGATTTCACATGGAGTGCTACCTGAAAATTTACACGATATCTTTATATATAGTCTTTGCTTCTTAACGGTATTCCGGTAATAGCTTCTTCCCATAACGTTGAATTTTCTTCAACAATTGAAATCAAATGGTCGTCATCATTATCTATGGGCGGAAAATAATTTGGGTTAAAGAATGTTCTCGTTTCTATAAATACAAAACCTTTTTATTTATATGTTGGAGTAAAAATAAGATCGCTATTATCATCTTCCAATTCGCTTTCCATTTTTTCTTAATCAATTTTTAATATTGAGTATCTCGCGCTAAAACAAAAGGTGCTGACAAAATGTCAAATGTCAGAAAAAGGTATTGTTACATCCGCGGTGGGATTCGAAAAGATAAAACGCTATTCTGTTGAATTTTTCTAATTAAATCATTTTTATTACACTTTTACGAATAATTATTCTAATTCACTTGAAAACAATATTTCTACAATTCTTATCCGACTTAATCCAATCAATGCATTCTTTACAATTCTTTATCTTCACAACCGATTACTATTTCGAACGTTACCAATCACTGTTTAAAAGTCAACTCCAATTCTGCTCTTTTATATCCGCTCCGCCATCTATCGGGAAATTTCTAGTGAATTTCGGTTCGTTCCGAACAAACTCGATGGTTCTAGAATTAGCTCACTTAACTCTCCACTTATTTGACAGATTCGAGTCTCCAATTGGAAGTGGAATTTGTTTTGTGACTAATGGATTGTTTTCATTTAAGGTTCCACGATACAGTATGTTTCCTCAAAATCGTTGACTTTCAGAGCCGCCTGGTGAGGAGATTTTATAAACTATTTTTAGTGTGTGTTGGTTGTGTTGTCAACTTTGACAAAAGCTGATGTGACGAGAGGAAAAAAAAACATTATTTTGTGACTTTTTCTATTTTTTGTACATTTTCCTGAATGTGATTGCGGCATAAGGTTAGTTTTCCTAGATGAATTCCCGGATGCATTGCTTTGACAGAAATGATAGAAAAAAAAAACAAACAAAACACCGAGTTGTCGATCTACGCAATAAAAATTGAACAATAGAAAGAATCAATTGCATATTAATAGGCAACTCGCATTGTCCTACAGATTATTATCGTACCTAAGTAGTGTGATAATTGAACTAAAATGTTTGTAACTCATGAAGATGTGGCCGTAATTTTATCCAACCGTGAAACATTTGCAGCATAAACTGACAACTCACCTAACAAACCCCACACAATCTAGGCTATTCCGCATTCCAATGCGAACAAGAATTTAATCGGCCATTTGAATTCGCTTCAAAATATTGTCGCATAAAATATACAATTCGAATCACAAATTAATTACACTTTAACTGCTCTTAAAGAGGAAGGTTGTCACTTCTGTGAATGAACGCTCAAGATGTCTCGCCTTACTTGCGTTCCAGTTCTACTAAAAATAATTCATATTGCGCGAGAAAGTTTTTTTAGGCGCAAACAAATCGCCTTGTCAGCTGTCACGTTAAAAATGGAAGAAAAATAAAATAAAAATAACATCTAGTTTAATTGAATGATGAATTTCCCAAGTCTACCTTCCAAACGACCGAGCACACAGTTTAAATTTATAAAACGAATCAATCTGCTTAAGTTGGATTGAATTTATGATGGCCGCCATAAAAGCGTAATTAACATAACAAATAACTTAATCAGTATCTATTATCTTCGTAAGTATACATGTGTTTAAACAATTCAATATTTAGTGTTTTCCTTTTCGCATTGACTGTGGTTAGTTTGAAGTGGAAACATTTTAAATTCGTCAAATGATTGTGGTATAGATGAAAATTCGTGTTTATCATTTTTTCATCAGGAAGTTGACGACAAAAAAAATTATATAGCAACACTTAATATTAGAAAATATTTTCCAGTCCTGTTCACAAGATTCGATGGGTTTTGTTTTTAACCAGATTAACGTCCTTGGTGGTATATTAATAGAAAAAAAAAATCAAATTTATATCGTTCGTTATAGACATCCACTTGGTAGGTATTGGATTTCTTTTATTTGATGAGCTTGACATGAATTTGAAAGGTGGTTTTAAAGGTGATATACGATACTGGGAAACGATTGTTTTATGTAAATTATTGTTTTTCATATTTTTAAACATTTTAATGGGCGGCGAATTTATGTTTATGTTTAGTGAATCTAAAAATGCGACTGGAAATATATTGGTATATACCACAGGTTACAGGTACCTACTTAAACTTTCGGGCCTCTAGGTTTTCTTTTAGAAAACAGAAACACAGTATAATGTGTGTGCTATATAAAAAGGATCACTCTACGCCTAAATAATTCTTCGAATTTCTTAGAACTTTATTTATAAAGTGGAAAGAAATATTCGTCGAAAATGTGCACCTGTGCAGAAATCGACAAAACTACCAACGATTTGGTCATGAAAGTGCTATAACCAATTAGTTGTTCGTGAAATAGAGCCCCATTAGATTTTCCTCCCGATCACTCATTCATCTACAGTTTAGATTAAAAGCAGCTGCTACTGGAAATGAAAAAGCTAACGGACGCGTCGATTAACTGGCCAAAAGAAAGCATGTGATATAGCAACCAAAACGTGTCAAAAAATAGTCGAGAACTTATTAAAATACCGTCAGAAAACACATCAAAAAACAATCTAAAAAGGCGTCAAAATACGCTCCAAAAACCGTCCTGAAAATCCGTCAAAAAAAAACAAAAGGGGCCAAAATTTGTTTCCAAAAACGATGCAGAAAGCTTATCAAAATCGTTTAGAAAACGCTTAGGACAGCACATCAACAAACTCATCTAAAAGCGAGTCAAAAATGCTGCAAAATATGTGTTAAGAAATGAGTATGATAGAACATCAACAAACCCATCTAAAAGCGAGTCAAAAACTCTGCCAAATACGTGTCGAAAAATGCATCAAGATCGGGTCAATATGGCACCCAAAGAAGGCAATACATCTCTGAAAATGACCCAGAAAACTGATCGAAATCTCGCTAGAAAGCCGTCTACGCATATGCACCGAAAACATGTCAAAACGCATCAATAAAACTGCAAACACGCTTGAAAATACGACAAGAAATAGTTAAAAAATAGTATCTCAAAATCCGTAAAAAAAAATTTACAAAAAGTCGAAATCAGGTCAGAAGACGCGTCAAAAACTAGTCCAGAAACTATTTAAAAGAATGCGTTGTAAAAAAGTCGAGAACACGCTTAATTGCGACAAAAAAAAACATTAGCAACGCCCCAAAAAGACCACAAAAAGTCTGTCAGAAAACTTAACGCGTCAATGTTCAAGAGTCTCACAGAACTACGCAATTAAGATATGGCAACTTCAACTGCGCTACAAGATCTGTAATTGACATCACATCAAAAGTCGATGGTAAAATTACATTGAAGTAAGCCAAATAACAAGCCGACTTATTAAGTGAACCTAGCATTCTGGGCCTTTCCAAAAAACAAAAACAGTTTTAGCTTCGACTCCAGTAGTTCACAGTGGCTTTATTTTCCACACAAATTTCGCAATCGTGATCTTTCGTAAATTTAAAGTCGAAATTTAATTACAGGGCTCTAAATGTAAAAATAGACAAACTTTGGCTTAACGTCAAGGAAGTGCCAAAAAATGGCAAAAGCTCCGCAACTTCAAACATTTCATAAAAATATCATTTATTTTGATGCCACAAAAAGATATACTTCAACTATTCTAGTTCCAAATAAATCATCCACGTTGTGTGATGGATTTTTCAATTTTCAAAGAAATTCCAATACAATACGCAATTAAACTCTTTAAATACGTTACAAGCATTTTTTTCCGCTGACTTAGCCAGGAAAACAAAAAACTAGGATTGATCAGACGAAATAACCGTGACTGAGATACGTGCTTAAAGCGTCATTAAAATACGATTTCTTTGGTAGTACACGGATGCTTAACGATTTTCGTTTAAAGACTCAACAACAATTTGAACCGAACACAAATCCATTTCAAAGTTTTTTTTTTTTTTGTTTCAATTATTTGTTAAATAAAACTTTAACGACTGTTGAGATAAAAGAGGAAACGAAGTACCTATCATTTGCATATAAATTTTTTTAACTAGCCCAAAAGTGTGCGACTAATTTATAACGCGTTACGAATTCATTGAGAAATTGGTGGGCGACTAACATCAGGCCTATGATTTGCAGGTATAACACATAAAATCGTTGATAGGAGCGGCGCTATATGTGATCGAGTGATATGCAGATCTTGCTAGGTCTGCATGGCTTACATTTGATTATTCAGTATATTAGCAGTTTTATTTGGCATTTACACAGTTTTGTTTTTGTCTGTCACTTTAGAGCAGAAATTCTTTTGTGATCGGCAGAACGCCATCTAGCGTGTGCTAAATTTAAATTGATAAACGCTTATTGTACCCAAAAACTCAGGAACATTATTTTCCATGATGACAATAGCTGTTATTTACAGGATTTTATTTGGACAAAGTCTACAAGAACGTCTGAACATCATTTAATGCATAAAAATAATATCCATCGGAAGAGTTTTCTTAACAAAATTCAATAAACACTACACCTTCCCACGATCGGTTTTGTTGATGCTCTTCACAGCCAGTAGATTCAACGAATAGTCAACAACAACATCGCTGGCATCTAGCAATTTAAAGTTCACCAGATTTATCTACTCCTACTCTCAGTGGAAATCTACCTATCGAACATCAGCACACGCTGAAGTTGTGGCTCCCCCCAAGTAATCTGCTACAATTTTAGTTGAAGAAGTCTTGTTTTCCAAAACGGGCCGCGTGACTTCCGCATACGCCAAATCAATCGAACATTAGGCTACCATACGCAGAGTAACAGCAAGTGCTAAACACTCCAACAGATATAGTTTAAGAAGCTGAAGTGCTGTCCGACAAATTGTCTGTGCCAGCGGGGGCTATCAAACCACTCTATATATTTACTAATGTTTTGGGAAATCTACTCAAGCATGTACCATTCACTTCTTGGTAAGATCTTGGTCTTCTTGGAAAATTCTGTCTGACTCAAAGTGTTGATCTCTATACTCGAGGGCTTGGACCGTTTGTGCTTAATGATTTAAAAACGAAAGATTTTTTTTTTGTTGGTGGCCACCACGGCGGGGTATTGACTGTATTGACTCAGGTGCGGAAAGATGATACCATCATAGCACATGCGCAATGTTCTTATGAACTGATTACTATTAGGGGGGAATTATTCGAATTCTTACGCGTGAGTTCGACACGCGCGTGGGTAATTAGTGGAGGATGTGGTGACTTTTAGTCCACGGAAAATGGAAGCCTCCTCATTTTACGTTCCAATAGCCGATAGCCTCAGTGTCGCGACACCATCAAATAGGTCACAAGCCATCATAGGGAAAGATCCTTAAAGTGCGACAAAAGATGAACGCTGCATAGTGAGACGAAGATCCTGTGTAGAAAGAGAAGGCCTTAGGTCTTCATATGATAAAACCTGTAATTTTACGAATAGTCCTCATGGACATCATTTCTTATCTTGCACGCTGCACCTTTTGAGTCCCCTTTTCTTCTTAATGTAAAATAGGCAAAAATAGATAAAAATATAAGCGACAATTCCCTCTACTCCTAAATGTGTCTATTCTCCCCGTGGCACATACTTATGCCCCAACTATTCAACAAATTTCTTTGATGCGGCTCGGTAGATACGCGGATCTACGATGGGATTCTGTGACATATAATCAATTTGTATCGCACAGAAGTTTTGCTTTTTGTTACTTTAAAAACGATAAAAAAAAAATCGTTTTCGCGAAAAGAAATAGAAAACGAAAAAAATGCACTTAGATTTGCGTTGTTTGTTTACTTCTTGTGATTCTAAAAAAAAAAAAAAAACATTGGCAAACATTGGAGTGCCGACAGAAGTGAAAATTTGAACAATTACGTGTGTGTATTTTGTGAATCATCAGGAAATATTTTATTGTATAGGAATATTTTTAAATGAAGTGTTTTTTTTTATTAATTATTACTATAAACTACTACTACACAAAAGAAATGCCAACTAAGGCTTTTTCATGCATTTTAGGCATTATTTCATTAGCTAAGATTTTAAGGCTTGTTTTTTTCCAAAAAGCATCTTTTTTTTATTTTAAATATGTTTTTAATTTTTTTTTTTGATTCAACATAGGTACTGATTTTTTAATTTTTTCAACATTCTTAAAAAATCATTGCCAAAAAAAAACTCGGTTTTAAAGAATGTGTTTCCGCCTTCAAACTCTGTCTATTTTCCAAACACTTTATCTGTCATTCTTTAAAAATAATTCCAGCTTCCACTTCCACTTGTTTTGTTAACGTTTTCCATTTTCAATGCATATTTATAGTTTATAACGTTTGCCACTTCCACACCCAACCAACAACAAATTAGTTGTCAAAATAAAGAAAGTATTGCTTTCCACTGCATTAAAGCTGCGTATCTGCTTGTTGTTACTCTGGGCGGGTTAGATTCCATTATTAAATTAAAATAGTAACCTAATACAACAAGAAAATCTATATTGCCTACGTACATACAATAAAATAAATTATTCAGAGCCAAATGACACACTAAAGAACCCGAATAGGAAATGGTTCGGAAAGGTACATCCAGTGTTGTGTCAAAAACCAAAGCTCCTCAAACTATGAAAACGATCCTAAAACAGCATTTTAAACAGCATTGGAACCTTAAATGTAAGCAACCCATTAGTCACCAAACAAGCTCCACTTCCAATTGGAGACTCGAATCTGTCAAATAAGTGGAGAGTTAAGTGAGCTAATTCTAGAACCATCGAGTTTGTTTGAATTCACTAGAAATTTCCCGATAGATGGCGGAGCGGATATAAAAGGGCAAATTTGAGAACAAGGAGTGAACAGTTGACTTTTAGACAGTGATTGGTAAAGTGCGAAATAGTACTTAATCTGTTGTGAAGATATGAAAGTGTAAAGTATGCAGTGACCTAAGTGATTGGATTAAATCGGATAAGAATTGTTTTAAGAAATATTGTTTTAAAGTGAATAATTCATAAAAGTGTCATAAAAATGATTTTATTAAAGAAGCGTTTTATCTTTTCAATTTCCAGATCGGATGTAACACTAAACTGCTTATTAAACGATTGTAAATAGGAAAATGAAAACGAAAGGACTTACGTTTTTCAAATTTTCTTATGATTTTTTAAAATTCACATCTCTGTCATTGTTTAAGCCTGGTATCCTGCTCGCGCTAAATTTTATCTCCCATACAAAAATATCTACAAAGATAAAATTTAGCGAGGCAGTTTAGCAAAGCAGTATTCTCTTCGCACGCTTAATTCTTAACTTCATGACAAGTCTCCACTCATTTCGCTCGCGAATTAAATATCCGGTACATTAAATCGAAGATAAATTCTGACGTAAAAAAAATAAGGAAGAAGTTTGTGTTGCTTTAACTATCGATACTTTTTTGGAGGAAACAGCAAAGAACATTTGATCGAGAAAGAAAAGAAAATACAAAGACAAAAAATCATTTTATAATGTTAATAGAAAATTCGTTTTTTTTTAAGCTTCCTTTTAAATAGGAACTTATGGGATACGAAGAAAAGTGTCTTCTTCTGCTTGCTACTACAGAAGTTATTTGAGCAGCTGCAGCAATGATTCTTCAATTATTATATACATTATTTTGGAACGATTCAAATACTGCGATGTCTTTGAAGTTTGAAAGATTACCTTTACTGATTACTCTCATGAACAAATGGTTTGTGTCCCATCTATATGATGTTTAGTAATTTAGCGAACAATTGTCTTTGGTGCGGAGAAACGAAGTGGAGACTAGAGACGCTAGCAGGATACTAGGCTTTACCATCGGCACAAAGCGAAAGTATCTTTCGTTTTTGGAGTTACTTGAAGCAAAAAAAAATGTTAATATCTTTTGTTTTTCTTTTTAGTTTTGCTCCAACGAAATATCCTTTCGTTTTAAAACTTATATGAAGCAAAACATTCGTGCAAGTGAAAACGTTTGAACGTTTTCTACTTGAAAAATAAAAAAAAAAAAAACAAAAAACAATACCCTAGGCCCACCTTCTCACGAGGACGAATAGAAGAGGCATACAATTTAATTCCGAGTCGAAAAGCCTGTTTGACGAGAAGAAGGTGACGCAGAAGAAAAATCACAAATGATGTAATTTGTGATTTTTCCATTCATTTGTGCAAAAATCAGAAATGATGTAATTTGTGATTTTCCGGGGATCGGAACTGTGACCCCTTGTTCAGTAGTCACACTAAGCCACTGCGTATAATTAACCCCAAGAATTAAAACACCGGATAGGCTGGGGCCAGATTCTGTAAGGCGAAACGATCAAACGTTTTCGGCGGCACGAATGATTTGCCCTATCTTACACAAGCGAATTTCTTCGTGCACACGAAAATGCTTGAACGTTGCACCTTACAGAATGCCAACCCTGATTAAAGCCGTTTGAAGCGAAAATATTTTCAAAACGGTGTGCTTTGGACATGCGTGTTTCATTTTGATGTGCATTACTTTATATTTTTGAAATTCGATCATCCAACCAGAAAAAAAAAATAGTTCTACGAGCTTTGAGGTACAACATCAATACCCAGGGCGCAAGCTCCATTAAGCGTTAATTATTATCAAAAGCCGTTTCCAAGGAGTAGGCTTGCTTGCTACCATTTGCATAGAAAAAGTGCAATAATACACTCAAGTCAGTTTCGAATCACGACCGTATGTATTTTCCACAGTACTCGTTGTAAAATTGTTCAAAACATTTCCACATGCTAATACCAATCAAACATCGGTCCCATGGCACTCGGCTAATGACTTCACCATCCCATCAAATCGTATAAACGAATTCAAAAAAATAATCCTCTGGTTATCACTGAATGTCAATTTAAAGACACCCTTCTCAGTGACTGCCCGCCACACTTAAAGTGAGAGGCATCTACAGAATTTTTGTTGTTTACTTTTACTTTTTTTTCAAATGCGCACCCAAAATCTTCGATTCATTCTGACAGAGAAGACCCGTCTTTATGGCTTGAACACACGACACGAATCCTTTCTATAAGAAAGAAGAACTCGTTCTCAAGTCGTCATTTGCATAAATTAAAACAAATAAAACCGCCAAGCAAACTCCAAGCGACTAAGTGTGTACTCTTTAGAGGGCATTTGTTTATTTTTCAAATCTAGTTTGTCAAAGCTAACCCCGAATTTAATCGGCAATTAGAATTGGTGGAAGACGAAAATGTGCGGGCCGAACCAAAATGCGTGAGATACGAAGCCGTCAAATTGAAGATCCACATTCGAAAATTGAAAATTACTAGATCTTCGGGTGGGTAGAAGGCTTCCGTGAACTTGAAGTGACTATGGGAACCTTGAGAGTTTCGAATTCCGTCCAACAATTCATGACGACACACGAGATGCGACAGAGAAAGAGAACGCGCTACTCACCACTGACCAGATTTCCGATTTAATTAAGATTTTGTGTGTGGGGGGATTGTCGCAACGGTCTTATTAGTTTGTTAATGCGCAGAGGCAAAAGTGAAGGGGCTGCCTGAAAGACGGTCAGCAGACAATCACTTGTCTTTTGTGAAATGGATGCGCCCGAAGTGACATTTGGACAGCTATTTCCGTGCCAAAAATTATGCGTATATGAATAAAGTTCATGTGATTTTTTATTTGTTTGAGATCTCATATCTTATGGTGTGCAAAAAAAAAAAAACTTCCGGTTGTAGATATAAACGTACATCGTGTTTGTTAAGTTTTTTTGTATTTTTCTACTCACACACGCTCGCCGCGGGAAGGAATATTTAAATGAGTATGAACGATCTCATTGTCCGAAATGTGTTTGCAATCCATTGAGAAGAGCAGCGATCGAGGGTAAAGACGGGACTGGCGGGGCAGAAGTTGGACTTCTAGCATCATTAATACACACTTGGTCTCCAATTCGGGCGTGTGTTAATGACGGCGGGTTAACATATTCATGACTCTACTGTTGTAGCCTAGAACTAATGTAGTAGACCGACGATTGATTAGAAGTTCGATGATTCGAGTATAAATATGAAGCGATGGCTATATCGGGCTATCAATCGTTTCACACTTTTCTGAGGAGAGTGACCGAAAGACCGAAGCGATGGTAAGTACTGACGCTAAGGATATACGCTCATTTGGATTATTTTCGCTAACTTTTGGATGTTTATAGAAAATTTTTCTTGTCGGATTGGCGATTATTGCCACGGCATATGCCGGCCTACCATCAAATGATTACCTGCCACCTCTGGGAGATTTATCTGCAGAGAGTCCTTTGGATTTGCAGACATTATCAGATAGCAGCGTGTTAGCTGACGATGGCTACCGCTACAAAACACTGCGGAGGATCAGATACCGTCACCGTCGTGATGTCAACGAACTCCCATCCAACGACTACTTGCCTCCAGTTGAGGTCGCTCAAGCTCCAGTCGTTGCTGATGTCCCAATCGCGGTCGAAGAGCCAGCACAAGAAACCGCCGTCTTAGCCGATGATGGATACCGTTACAAGACCGTGAGGAGGATCAGGTACCGTCACCGTCGTGATGTCAACGAACTCCCAACCAACGACTACTTGCCCCCAGTTGAGGTCGCTCAAGCTCCAGTCGTTGCTGATGTCCCAATCGCCGTCGAAGAGCCAACACAAGAAACCGCCGTTTTAGCCGATGATGGATACCGTTACAAGACCGTGAGGAGGATCAGGTACCGTCACCGTCGTGATGTCAACGAACTCCCAACCAACGACTACTTGCCCCCAGTTGAGGTCGCTCAAGCTCCAGTCGTTGCTGATGTCCCAATCGCCGTCGAAGAGCCAACACAAGAAACCGCCGTCTTAGCCGATGATGGATACCGTTACAAGACCGTGAGGAGGATCAGGTACCGTCACCGTCGTGATGTCAACGAACTCCCAACCAACGACTACTTGCCCCCAGTTGAGGTCGCTCAAGCTCCAGTCGTTGCTGATGTCCCAATCGCCGTCGAAGAGCCAACACAAGAAACCGCCGTCTTAGCCGATGATGGATACCGTTACAAGACCGTGAGGAGGATCAGGTACCGTCACCGTCGTGATGTCAACGAACTCCCAACCAACGACTACTTGCCCCCAGTTGAGGTCGCTGAAGCTCCAGTTGTTGCTGATGTCCCAATCGCCGTCGAAGAGCCAACACAAGAAACCGCCGTCTTAGCCGATGATGGATACCGTTACAAGACCGTGAGGAGGATCAGGTACCGTCACCGTCGTGATGTCAACGAACTCCCTTCCAACGATTACTTGCCCCCAGTTGAGGTCGCTCAAGCTCCAGTCGTTGCTGATGTCCCAATCGCCGTCGAAGAGCCAGCACAAGAAACCGCCGTCTTAGCCGATGATGGATACCGTTACAAGACCGTGAGGAGGATCAGGTACCGTCACCGTCGTGATGTCAACGAACTCCCAACCAACGACTACTTGCCCCCAGTTGAGGTCGCTCAAGCTCCAGTCGTTGCTGATGTCCCAATCGCCGTCGAAGAGCCAACACAAGAAACCGCCGTCTTAGCCGATGATGGATACCGTTACAAGACCGTGAGGAGGATCAGGTACCGTCACCGTCGTGATGTCAACGAACTCCCTTCCAACGATTACTTACCACCTGTTGAGGCTCCAGTTGAAGCCCCAGTTGCCATTGAAGCTCCAGTTGAGGATTCAGCTGTCTTAGCTAATGACGGTTACCGTTACAAGACTCTAAGGAGAATCAGGTATAGGTACCGACATTAGACAACGTATTGTATACTTTTTCCTGCTGTAACTAGAAACCTTTTACATTTCCGCCATTATAACGAAAATACAAGAAAAACCAAACTTATTTAAAACTTGGGTTTTTTTTTATCCCACCCTCAGTCTCAGAAGGGGATTTAGATCGGACTTAGGTAGGTTACCCTTTTAGACTTCATGTCACTTAGCAACGGAAAAAGAGGAATAATGTCACATTAGCCGGGAAGGTGCAGAAATATATCAGCCACTATCCCAGGAACGTTTGCGGCAGTTCTGTCTGGCGGGTTCGACTGTCAAAAAAGAATTTAGTGGTGTTACTTGGATAAAAAGCAAGTAGATCGCGAAGAATTTTAAGCACGCCTCGATGGAGAGTAGGCATATCTGTCAAGCACCAGAACACGCATTATCTACTCTAGGGAACATTGGTAGTGAGGAGGAATACTGTTGCCCCTGATTATAAGTTAAGCCCCCTGCTCTGAGTGTATTCGCGGGCAAAACTTTTGTGGTAATCGGGAGGGTTTATTCGAAACTGGAATGTAGCCTTAGTTGAAGTAACGTACTTACTAGGAAGTAAGTATGAGGCTTACACTTCAAGCTTATATGCCATATTGGATCAGATTTTAGCTGCACAGTGGAGGCGATCAGTCATCAGTCAGTGGTAGACGCCACATTGTTGCTGTAGTGCTAGAAAAAGAGGACACAAAACCTACATTAATACATAGGTACTTCATTGCGATCTCATGTCAATTACTTTTAGTGAAAACCCGCCTTAACAATGCATTCATCTACCACATCTATTTAAAACACTTCCCCTTGGGATTTGGGTATTAGAAATGTTATTTACGCCTTGGGTTGGCCTATAACTTGAGCAATGAGTTCCATAAACCCTGTCCACCTTTAACCTCAAAGTATATAAAACGAACGGTCTTCACAATGTGAATTCATCCCAGGGGCGGCATCGTTTCGCTTTAAAAATTTTCAAATTAAAGCGTCTTGTCTATAAAATATTCAACACCTATAGGTGCATTGTTACTCTTTGGACCCATCTTAACTGTGAAATCCTCACTTTACGCTTGTTTTATGAGCACACCAAAAGAATCGCTAAAAACAATACCCCCTCCCCAGCAACGGTCCGGGAATATTTCTCTCATTTCATTCGCTGCATTGCATGCAGCAGTTTCCTTCGGAATAATGGACAAACTTTTGCCAAAACGAAATATTTGCCCTAACACTTCGGAGAGCTATAAAAGATCCGTTCAGAACTTTTTATCGGTCGTTGGTTCAGCGATAGCTGAGAATGCTCATTGCATCAGATTGCTCGCTCCCTACTATCCACCGCCGATGATGGAATGGATATGGGTAATGGTTATGTTACCGGTTTCGGATCCATGTCCAAACCCACGGAAACATACGAATTTTCTATACATTCAAACAAGCGAGTCCTACGGTCGTATACTCGTACTCGTATGCGGATGTACGAGAACATATAGCTGATTAAAACACACAAAAAAACAGGAACAACTTTGAAAGTTTCGTTTAATTTTAGCTCAAGATTCCTGTTATTTACGTGCAGTGTGGGATAACGGGTATAATACTGCAGTGGATCGAAAGTGGAACAGAAGTAATAACAAAAACAATGCCAAAGTTGATTTGAATTTGAAGAGCTCAGGAGATTTGCGGCGTTGAGTTTTTGAAAATAAGTTTTGCGACCTAATGTTGTGCAAATGAAATTCACAACTAAACTGGGTTACTCGTATGAGGATTGTGGAATCCTCTTGGGAGATTTCGAAATTCACATGAAATTTTATTTCCACAGAAGTGGGCTTGTATAACGAAAACGTTCGAATGGGGGTAGTTTTTTGTTTTGTTTTTTGAATCTGAATGAAAGACTGAAAATATAATGAAAACATAAACATGTTAGTATGCCACTGGCGTATATACTGCGGCTCTAAATTGAGCTGTTTTGTTTGTGCAAACAACAAAGAACGATCTTAAATTCGTTTGCAACTATTAATGTAAACAGACCATAAGCTTTGCCTTTTCGACAGCTGGCTATGTAACGATATTTTCAAAGTTTTTATGGCCTTTTTATTTTTACCAACAGAAACACACCACGCGAAATAATGCCTGACCAATGGTAAACTGAGAAACATTTGAGAGACACTGGAAGCTCTATTAATGGTGGACTTACAACTTCACACATTACTAAAGATTAAATGGACACCCAATCAGCATTACCTGGGGACGCTTAAGATTCATTTTGACTCCTTTTGAAGGCCTAATGGAATTTCGGACACCCTCTGAAGAAAAGAAAGAATTTCTTTTTACCTGAATGTGAATTTAGGCAATTATTTCAGTAATAAAACACAGTGGGTTTATTTAAAAAAGAAAAGAAAATATTAAGGCCGGAATGAGACTCCTTTTTTATTAGGGACTGTTTTTTTTTGGTTCTCTCTGAAAATTTGCAGAGGTAACACTGTGTCCAATACTATTGGCCGCCTGACTGAAATGGACAGCACTACATAATACGCAAAAATACGTGGCACGTATTTTGGTCGGCCATCTTGTTTATGTGGTTAAAATTATGGGAAAGTTCTGCAATATTTCTAAATCATTGGCTTATGGAATTTCGTTTTCATACAAAACAAAATGGCTACCGAAAGTGACGAGCGGACAATATTTTTTTTATTTCGTTTAATTTATCGATGAATTGTTGGTTCAATTTTACTGAAACTTATTACCACTCGCATTTGACATCAGTAATGAAAACGTTTTCCACTGATTGCAGAAATGCTGTATTTATGTTCGTTTTACATATTTGTTTTGAATTTCCTTAAATAGAAACGACGCCCGACGACAATGGCCGCGTTCCACTGCCTGCTAGATGACTAGCGGCATGTCAAACTCCATATAAAAAAAATGCACATTTTACCATTTGCGCTAGACATCTAGTGAAATATCTCTTTCAGGGAAATTTCTCATTCTAGCGCAAAACTACCCGCTGCATTGAGAGAATAAACAAAAAAAAAACGACCTCTCAAAGGAAATCGTTCAAACGTTTACAAAAAGATCAATTGTCCCTGCCTGTTCTCAAATCTGTTTCTTTTTATATCCGATCCGCCATCTATCAGGAAGGTTCTAGTTTATTCCGGTTCGTCCCGAACAAACTCGAATTAGCACACTCAACTCTCCACTTATTTGACAGATTCGAGTCTCCAATTCGAAGTGGAACTTGTTTGGTGACTAATGGGTTGTTTACAGTTCACGGTGAAGTGTAGTACGCTGCTCGAGCTAACCTAAATTTTATCTGTTCTCCCACTTTTCTCTCCAAACATCACCTAAAGTCCTAGCTAAATTTTGACATAGAGTACGCCGTGTATAAGTGTTACAGAAAACAGCTGTTCTTTGAAAAAAACTTCCTTCAAAAATGTAAATTTCTCTTATTTCAACTACATATTTCTGATTCTAGGTACTTATCGTCCATTTAATAATTAAAAAAGCTCATCCTTGCATACTTTTCGGCAGCAGAACAACAAATACACAACGATCTGTCACAATTTAGCTTGAGAAAATGTGCCGACCCATTAAATGGGAAAGCTAAATTTTGACGCATGAAGGACATTCTGAAACAAAAGTGTGATTATTTAGCTCGAGCTGTGTACCACTCAGCTTAATGGATTCGCTTAAATTTTGTTCAGCTATATTTTGTTTGGGAGTGAAAATTTAGCAGCAGCTTATTTTAAAATCTTTTGAAGATAACTTTTGGGTAACCATGCTGCGGAAACTCTTTCATCGCCATTCACTTTGAGCGAGGAGCATCGATAAATCAAGCTAAAAGTTGCGAAACACAACAAAATATACCAGTTTATAAAAGTTTTCACAAATGTGGCGTTTTTGGCGTTTTTCTTTTTTAGTTCAGAGCACAACTGGAACAGTTATACAAAAAGTTCGTGTTTCTTTTTAGCTCAGACACATCAGAGCTCAGAATTTGTGTTTCTTTCTTCGTTCAGAGCATGATCAGAGCGCGCTCTATGAGCTCAGAACAAATTGACTGAGCAGGCTGAGTATAAAGCTGATTACACACTTACAGTCACATTTGACAGAAAAAAAAAACCGGATAAACAAAATAATTCAAATGGCGGAAGAACCTTGTTGCTCTGAAACTGAAGGTTAACCAATTTAATAAACAACAATTAATAAATATTCAATTTATACATATACTTTATTACAAATGACAACTCGAGTGTGTTTCAAAATTACATCAGAACGAACTGAGTACGCTCGGTTCAGAGAGCGCTCATAATGCTCGAGCTCGGTTCAGAGCTCAACTAAAAAAGAAAAACGCCTTTTATTGAAATAGATGTTCAATAAAACGCGCTTTGAGTTAAATTTTTTAATTATGTAAGAAATTCTTTTCAACGAAGTGCAAAATAAAAGCCCTTTTGTCCGAATCTGTCAAGGACTATTCACATGAAAGCGAATTACGAACAAATCAATTGAACTATATTAATGAAAAGAAAATTGCTATTTGTTCTACTACAAAATCATTATACTTAATTAATCTAGCATCTTATCTAGAAAAAACATGAATCCCGATTGTTTTAAAAAGCGAAATTGACAATTAAAGCAATTTCCCGGCGAATACAAAATTCTTGCCGCGAACTGTCACCCATTATTCACAATCCACATAATACAGATGCGATCCACAAGCCCACAAATGATTCGTGGGAAAATGCGAATAAATAAAGTTTTCATGTCAATGAAATGTCAGAAACTACGAATATTCGCTTGTTCGCATTTTCCTCTCATGGGAATAGTCCTTAAGACAAGACAACGTCGTGAATAATTTTTCTTTTTGACTGTGTCTTTCGGTACGTATCCGAATGCAATAAAATTAAACCGAATCTTCTATTTCCTTCTACCAAAACAGACAAAAGAGAAGAACAATGCGATGGAACGAGTTAAAGTTTGCGAGGCAGTCTAGTAACAAAAAGTGACAGACGTCGGTCGAGTGAAGATTGACAAAATACTTTTTCAAATTAACTAGAATTTCTGTCTTTTATTATAAAAAGTAAGTTGAATAGAGTGATTAGCATCACTAAATTAAAAGGTTAGATATGCTTTCTTCCTCGTTCCGATCTCAAGTTCAAGACCTATTTTGTGTAAAATGGTCCAATAAAAGGTGAATTCTAGCATTAATTGTTTTGTTACAATTTTTTTTATAGAATGCTGTCTAATTTGAATAAGAATTACTCAGCAAACAACACCTTGCAACAAATCCGTTCCACTGGTTCCACAAATGGAATCCACACAATCAAATATCAGTCAGAAGAAGAATAATTTTCATTAAAGATTGACCGTACTCCAATTTACTTACCAATTCCCCAGCGGTTTATCGAAAGTATTCCATTAAAAAAACAATAGTAGTTGCACTAAAATGACACTTGAACCTCACATTGCAAAGTTAGTTCCAAGGACTCATATTAAATGAAAAACACCATAGAAACTATGTCAACGAAGTTCGTTTGAGAAGGAGTCCCACTCTCTCCATCTGTCACTGATCCAATTTCCCTCGCTTCAAGTGTCAACATTTCACAAGACAAAGACAAAGACAGATGCAAAAAAAAAAACAAACAGAAACCAATGCCAGATATAATTTGTGCCCTGCGGACTATTGCATTATCCTGGGATTTCATTTTTGCAGTTTTCTTCTCAAACTATACATCTCTGTGTCAGTGTCTCCTTGGACCAACAAATAAAACTTCTTGTCATATCAGGCGTATAACATAGTCCCATCAGAGAGGACGGGGATGTGTCCCCGCTTTTAATAGCAATAGCAGTCATCATCAGGGCAATCTGAACGTCTTCCCTTAACTCCTCCTCGTCTCCATGAGTGATTCCTCTTTGTCTTATCCGCTTTTCTCCTGGTGTGTACATTCTTGGTAGGGTCTTGATTTTCTTCAAACATCGTCGTCATCCTGCGGGCTGTGCGATACTCTCTGGGATGGGTTCTTGCCTTTGGTCTGTGCAACAACTATTTGGATGGAGTGTCTTCGCAGTTAGCTCGCTTGGAACTGTTTTTGTTTTAAAATGTTCTCAGTCCTTCCTTCCACTGTAACCGTGAGACAGAATTATGATTATTTAGACGTTTTGTAATCTACACGCAGAAACACAGAGACGAATGTCTGAGTGGAAAGTTTTTCAGCACAAGTTGGTGACTTTATTTCGAAATAAGGACAAAGGAGCTGCACGTCATGTGCAAACTATATCTTGATCGGTTCATCAGACTGGCAGTAATAAAAGAATTCCGTAGAGGGAATTCACCTAAGCATTCCCTAAAACTCAGGACAACTTCCCAGTGTCCAATAAAAATAAATCACACACATGCGATTTGCGGTTGCTTGACCATTCCGCGTGTGTACTGTCAAAAGAGACGAAGAATTCCATTGGTTTTCAATTAAGATACAAAGGATCATTGAGAAATGTTTCCACACACAATCAAACCATTGTTTCGTTTCGTGCTTAGAAAGGACATCGCTTTTTTGCACTTGCACTTAAGCTGACTTTTTTCGCTCGAATGGAAACAAAAGGCCCTTGGCAAAAGGACCCACATAGAAGTAAGGAAAAAATAAAAATCGTAAATACATTGGAACATTTAATTGCTACTCATTGGGGGAAGAAATGTCTTTGTAGTTCGATTTCAAAGAGAGAAGGTCCTTATTTGTCCTTTCAATTTCAATTAGCGCTCTCCAATTGGATTTTCTGTAATTAAACTGGAAGGCCACACACTAAAGCTAGTGGGGCGAAGTCCCATATATAGTAAATACTGTACTATAGTTTTGGTGAGCGTTTTAATCTTGGTGCGCACCGAATCGTTTCCATATAGTGTGGTGGATATTAATTGGGATCATATTTTGAGAGGATTTTTCACATACAAGGACGGTATCATTCCATCCAAATCCAAACAACACGATACGATACACAATTGACTAATCACCACCAACAATATAATTTGTAACCTCACATAGACCTCATCTGCCAACTCGGAGCGACTTTCCATTTTTCAGAAATACACCATGCTCCGCATGCATCACAAATCCACCAAGTGTACAGTGAAACATCCCTCAAAACTAATTGAATTCATTTCCTATCGTGACACAATGACAAACGCTGCCAACAAATCATGAAGGACGACGCAATGCATGCTGCATATTCAACATATCCATTTCGTATCTTTAGCGGCATCACAGATCAACTTTCATCTCAATAAATCATTTATGCCGAGCACTTGGATAAGCAAAGTTAATTTTCCACCATGCTACCTGGTCCCGCACCCAGCAGCTTCTTGAATTCCACATGAACCGGTAAAGGACAGAAAAAACGAATAGCATGCTCAGCGATTTTTGACATGGGTATTGTGCTCTTGTTCAAGAAACCAAATCACGAACTTGATATCACTCCGGCAGCAAGGATTGATTCCAATTTCCCTATACCAGTAGACTGACGGGAGCAACACAGAGAGAGAGAGATGGCTGGAGTCCTGCAGTTCCCTCCTGACTCAGATGACAGTACTCGCATATGCTTAAGGAGAGACCTTCACCGTTTTTCCGGATGATCCGCTACAAAAAAAAAAGAAAAATAAACCGTCAAAGCCCCAGTTAACTTAAGCAGAACAAAGGTCTATTCGGGAAAGCGTTTATGATTTATGAAGTCTCGTCCTTTTGAATAATTTGCGTATGATATAGGTTCTACTGGGGCTACAGGGTTATTTTTAATTGTTTACCGGAGACTGCATGACTGTTTTTAGTGTACTTTTCCCGCTTTGGTTGGAAAATGTTTATCAAATATGGTTACTTTTGGTAACCGGAAGGCTCTAGCGGTGCTGTGCTAATTGGTGTGGTCCAAGTGGCGGTTGTTGTTTTCGGACGCAGAAAATGACTGGAAGTGAATGAATTCCGAGGCGAAAGATTTATAGTGGAAGGCGTAAATATAAATTTTGTTTACAGTTACAGTCTGTTACGGGTTGGGTTTTAACAAAAAAATCGTCAAGTGCCCTACGGGCCAGAATTTACGTGAAGAATCCGCAGATATCAGCGAAAAATACCAACCTTTTGAGGGGTAGATGGTTTTGGGTGAATACATTAAATTCTTAGCTCCGTTGTGTTTTTTTTTTTCTAAATTACTAAGCCAGAAAGGAAAATGTCCTGATATTGGTAACAGACCACGTTTGTTTTAACGCAGCGATGTTGAATAATATTTAAAATTATATCGTATTGAAAAAAGTTGAGGGGGGATTTGTTTTTATCCCCAAGAGTTTGCGTGGTCGAATGTGCTACGAAAGGGTTGAGAAATATAAGGCGTTTTTATTTTTTAGTTCAGAACTGAGCTCGAGCATTATCGTTCTGATGTATTTATAAAAACACACTTGAACACATAGATGGCATTTGTAATAAAGTATATATACGACCCACACCCAAAATAGTTGGTCCACCCACTTTTTTGCACTTGGAAATTTCTATATTATTAGTTTGTCATACATACATAGTTATTTTTTACAAAAATAACAAAAACATATCATAGACAATATGCTTTTTTAATTGAATTAATGATACAAATAAGCAAAATCACAACAAGTACCGTTAAAACTGTCTGCTTTCTCATTTGTTTATGAGTGCAAAAGAGTTGGTCTACGTTATTCGTGATGCAAAAGAGTTGGTCTACTCCACATAATCGTATGATTAAGTTAACCGTTACCAAAAATTGAGCAAAAACAAACGTACTCTTGCTTTGGCAGCTTATTAGTGTACTTGTGCAATTAGTTCTAATTCAGTTGTTGGCTGATCATGACGCGTGGTGTTCCCCTATCTAAAGATCTCAGAGAATCAATTATAAAAGCTTTTGAAAATAATTTTTCAAGCTACAAAATTGCCAAAAATTTCAATCTCCCTCGTTCATCAGTACAAAATATTATTTCACTCTTCAATAAGATGGGTAACATTAAAACCCGGAAGAAAACTGGGCGGCCGCCAATAGCTACAGCCCGCGATTGTAGGGTATTAAAAAAAATAATTAAAGAAAATCGTCGTCAAACTGCTGCTGGGGTAACTGTAGAGTGGAAAAGCCGCATCAAAAAAGACGCATCTGTCGACACTTGTAAACGCAACATGATCAAAATGGGTTATATATTTTACAAGGTTTGTTTAAGAATCTTTTGTTAATTTTGTATTGTCATTTTTTCAACCCATTCTAATAGGCCAAAAAAAGCCCCTTCTTACACCAAAGCAAAAGAAAAGGCGACTTGAATGGGCTAAAGAGCACAAGAATTGGACCTTACTGCAGTGGAGGAAGGTAATTTGGAGCGATGAATCAAGATTTGAGGTTTGTGTAGGCGATGAGCGAAAGCATGTACTTCGCACCAGAGACAAATCATACTGAGACCCCCAACTCACAATCCTCTTGCCGCTGGCCTCCTCGATTTATTTTCAAATTCGCAATTTTGTTTTCCTATCGGTGTTGTGTCAATTAAGAATCCGTGTGACATGCAAAAACATACAAAAAATACAAAAATAAATGCTGCCAACCTGGGCAACCGTGGGGAAATGTGTTAGAATTCGGAAATACCACATTTTTACATTACTGAATGCCATTGGTTAGTTATAATAAATCATTAAAAGGCGAATAATTCCATTTTGTTGGTCAATATAGACAATATAGACTAGAAACTTATTAGGACAACCATGGTTGCGTATTTTCTGCTTTTGAATATCTTTAACTTCGATTTCATGTGTAAATTTTTCTTAGAGAACTGAAGAAATTTTGCTCAAAATGTTTTTATTTTCCTTCAACCAATCTACGTTGTTCATTTCTCATTAATATTTCAAGCAAATGTACACTTATTCTTAAAAAAAAACCACACGTAACGAATAATTTCAAATTTAACGGATAAAATTCTATGAACGCTGGCAGCAATTTTGCTCACATCGGAAGTGTCATATACAAGGTGGGAGTGAGTTGGTGAGTCGGAATTTTTGAAGTTGCGTGACATCTGTCAATACGAATTTCTATCTGACAATACAAGCGCACTTAGCATTTGCCACCCCATTAAAATATAGCTTGTAGGCTAAGTAACGGGAAATCGGTCGGAGTTGGTGGTCTCAGTATTGTCTCTTCTTCGCACCTCCAAAGAAGCGTTTCATAAAGAAACGTCTGAAACGAACAATCAAGTTTCCAGCATCACAAATGATATGGGGGTGCACGTCTGGGCGTGGTGTTGGTAGTTTATGTTTTGTTGACGGCCTTTTGAATTCAGTGAAATATCGCGACATCTTGCAAGAACATCTGCTGCCATCAATAACACAGCTTCAGTCAACCGAGGGGGGATCTACGTATTTCAGCAAGACGGTGCATCTTGTCATACGGCAAAGTCAACTAAAGCCTGGTTATCTACTGAAGCCATTCTATTAATGGAATGGCCATCCAGTAGCCCTGATCTTTCGCCCATCGAAACTCTGTGGCACAAAAAGAAAAAGAAGTTAAGACAGCAACCAGCAAGGACCCGCAAAGATCTACGACAGACAATCAATGATATTTGGCAATCATTTACAACCAATGACTGCCAAAAACTCGTGGATACAATGCCACAGCGAATTCAAGCAGTTATATCGAAGAAAGGTGATGTGACGCAGTGGTACAAAGACATTTTGAAATCTTAGACCAACTATTTTGCGTTCAAACGAAAGATGTCCAAATGTTATACTCACTTGTTTTCAGTAATACCTTCAAGTACTTACAACTTGTTCATTAAACTTACTTTTTACATATAATTATATATTTATTTTCATTAACAAAACTTTTTATTTGAAGTAACAAAGCAAGTTTGAATTTCTCAACAGAAAGTATTTGTAATCACATATCACAGACCAACTATTTTGCGCTTGGGCTCGTATATACATATAAATTGAATAGTTATTATTTATTGTTATTTAAATATTAAATTGGTGAAATTTGAGTTCCAGAACAACAAGGTTCGTCCGCCAAATCAACTATTCCGTTCCTATGTTCTGTAATTATCGCATCGATATATCTATATATGAATTGAAACAAAATGTCATGACGCGTTCTGTAACTGTGTGAATCGAAAATGATATAGCTATTCAAATTCCGAGCGATAAAGTATTCGCTTCAACTGTTGAATTTGATCACGAAACACAAAGCTTGCGGTTATAAAGTATTAAAACAAAAAATTCAAATGGCTAAGAATCAAAAGTAAGGAATAATATATAAAAATACCGTAGATAAGATTTTTGAAGTGATAACTTCTTTAGGCGCGTTGGGCATTTTTGATATGGGATAAAATCATTGAACTCGCGACACCAGTGTTGGTGGAATTGGAACGCAAGTTGAGAGGGTATATAGAGTCATTATATATAGACAAATGTTTATATACAGATAGAGAAGATAGGTGTACCAACTACCAACTAATGAAACAGCGACACCTAGCAGATAACAGCCCTATCATACCTCAAAGAGAACAACGGACGCCATTAATGATGTCACCGAAAACTTACCTCCATCCATCGTTTGGATTGTAGTCTATGATATTTAATGCGGGAAATAAATCTTACCATATTACAAGACATTTTGTGTTATTGTTTTGGGAACCATTTTGTGAAATAAGAGTAGGAGCTACAAACGCAGGTAATATTCACTTATGAATACTTACAAACATGAAGTGATGAATATCTTTCCGGAATTTGTTTTTTTATTCTCTATAGTTAAATCAATAAGTTTGTTGAGAAAATAAATTGACTTTCAGGTTCAGAGAATTTGAAAAAATAAAAGTAAAAAATTCGCGCGAATTTGAGAAGGGTAAATGTCCATGTGCAGAGCTGAGATGTAGATGTCGCTAAGTGCAGGCAATGAGTTGAACTCGCAGCACAAATGTTGTGTTAGTAATTTTGCGACACCAGTGTTCGGGTTGTCAACCAATTTTGACCAATAATTGCCTAACTTGAGAAAAAAGATGCATTTTGCAACAATATAATGGCTAAAATATTTTTTTTTTTGTAAAGTGCGACAATAAATCAAAAATAAAACATAAATATTTAAAAATATACAAAACATTTTGTATTTATACAACAAACAGCTTTAAAATTTGTATCGAATTTCATTCCACTTACCGCAAGTAGGAGCTGGAATTTTTTTTAAGGGAAGACATATAGTGTTCGAAAAATGGAAAGAGTTTAAAGGTGGAAACACATTCTTTAGAAAAAGGGAATGCTTTTAGTAGTGCTGCTACCATAAACTAAGTATTAAATACTCAGCCAGCCAGCCATTCCAACTAAGGCTTTAAGGCTTGTTTGTTTCTTCAAAAAGGGCGCTATTTTATTTAAATTTTTTAATGTTTTTTGTATGTTTTGACGTTCTTAAAAAATCTGGCCAAAAAAAAATTTTTATGTAACCTCGGTCTTAAAAATGTGTTTCCAATTTTAAACTCTGCCCATTTTTCGGACAATTTATCTGTCAATCTTTAAAAATAATTCCAGCTTTCACTTTCAGTAAGTGGATTAAAATTGGAAGTGGACGAAGTATCTACCAATTATTTCTCAAGTTAAGGATAATAGAATTCATCATAGGTATTTATATAAACTGATATAAATATTTTAATGAGTTACTCGAAGTAATGGTTCTACGCGGGTACCAACTAGTATACATTATTTTTCATGTACAATAGCGCATTAAAGGAAAATGAAAATTGTAGTATAATTTTTGAAGTACATATTAGTTTATAATAATGAATAAGAAAACACTTCATTTCAAAGAATTTCCTGCATATTAAAATATTTCCTGACTATTCAAAAAATACACACGTAATTGTTCAAGTTCTCACTTCTGTCGGCACTCCCGCCATTGTTTTTTTTTTTTTTGTTATAGAGGGGCTCAATAATTTCCAAGATTAAAAAATTAAGAGTTTGTTGAATTCATGGCTGCTAATTTTGAATTTGCCAGAGGCCAACATTTAGGCGTCAATGCCAACACCAAAAACAAGGCTAATTGGGAAAAGCTCTCTTGTAAATTTTATTCGAAGGGTACTAGCAATAAATCTGTGGGGCAGTTGAAGAAAGTTTGTGCATGTTTGTTTGTTTTCTATTTCATAGACTAATTTCGAATCTTAATAGTGTTGGATTGACCTAAAGGCTTCTGTGAATAGGGAGCTCTCCTTTGGTTCCTCCAACACGTGTTCCGATTATTTTTAATTTGTGCTATATTCTTATAGAAAATAAAAATAAATATTTATTTGTTTTTGATATTTAGGTAATTTGCTTTGCAAGACATCAGCCACTTCCGAAACCTCGTCCTACTAATAGCCGCAGAAAAATCGGAAAGGACCCAGCTGCAAAAAGATGTAATGCTGCACGGACCCGAATCGCGATTAGAATAAATGTATTCCTTCAATAAGTATCCGAGCTAAACCACGGGAAAAACGATACAACTCCCGAAATCTTGCTCCCGGCATTTTGTGCTATCTCTTAGTTCCTCTACGCCGATCGTATTCTTCACCCAAAATTAGTGTAAAGCTAAACATTTTTAAAAACAACGATACAACTAAGTGAAAATCCTTGCGAAATAATTTTCAATTTTTATTGTTTTTTTTTGTAGTATTTTGACAGCTTGGGAAAATCTTTCCAAAATTCCCATGAAATTAAAAGTTACTACACAATACTTTTCGCACTCCAATATTTTCCAGATGCAATAAACAACAGAATGTTTTGTTCCTAAGTTTTCGATGCGAAAAGTTATCGCCTGAGTTACAGAACATGGGCACCTGTTTACCCTGTTTTTTAAAGTGTAAACTTCCTTAGGCGTTGGGCATTTTTGAGATGGAATAAAACCGACATCAGTGTTCGCGTTACTTACCACTTTTGACGAAAATATGCCTGACTTGAAAAATATTTTTTTTTAGTTAAGTGGAAAAATAAATCAAAAATTAAACACAAATACAAAAAAAAAAACAAACAAAAACAATTTTTATTTATACAAGAAACAGCTTTAATTTTTTTTTTTTCAATTTCATTCCACTTACTGGAAGTGGATGCTGGAATTATTTTTAAAGAATGCAAGATAATTTGTTTGAAGGTGGAAACACATTCTTTAAGACCTAGGTTACATATAATTTTTTTTTGGCAAGGATTTTTTTAAGAATCTTTAAAAAATTAAGAATCTTTAAATTGGCATTTTTATTTGTAGTAGTGGTTTATATTAATGAATAAAAAAAAACAGAAAAAACCAACTTATTAATTTTCTTTTTTTGTAATTATGGCATATTAAATAAAAAGTCTTACTAATCTCAAATGTAGTCTAGTTGTTTTATATATACATAGGTAAATTAAAATTTAAATAATAAAATTACGTATTAAATAAATAAATAGCATTTTTTGTTTGGTTTGAGTAGAGCTACGACAAAATTCTCGGGAGTTTACCACGATAGTTGACCCCAACTATTTGTTAAACCATATGCAAAATTGTGGCTGCAACTATTTGCAATGTTCCGAAAAATTGTGATTTGCTTAAAAAAACTCGTGTTCCCAGTGCTGAAATTTTGGCATTAAAACCAAATTTCCTTATGGATTATTTGAATTATTTTGTTAATCAAAAGAGCTGAGAGCGTGCAATTTTCTTTTTATATCAATTAAAAATTATTTTGTTATTATTTTGATCGTGTGAAAAATGGCCGCGCGATATTGACAACGAACTGAGAATTTACATCAGTCTCACGTTTTAATCAACCATATTACGATCATATAAATATGTATTAGTAAAGTTGTTTTCAAAGTCTCATTTAATTTCGAAATTTATTTTAATATCAATGCTACATATTATACTATCACAGAGTTATAAGTAATATACTCTTACTGTGTGTGTGTTGGCATGTATACTCAATAAATCTAAAATGCAAAGACACTCTATGCACCCATTCTTTATTTCGCACATAATGACTTGTAGCCATTGCCTCATTGTTTCTTTCAAATGGAGATCTAAGTATTTATTATAAGTTTTCAATATCCGCATATGTCGAACCTTATTTTGCGAATGCTCTTTTTCTTTATTACAATGTAGGTACTTCAACTGATAAGATTGCTTGAAAAATCACAAAATTTTAATGTCTTGAAAACTAGTTTGTCAATTGCGCTAACTATTAATCTTAGGGCCAAACTGTCAAAGAGGTATACTGCTCCAACGGGCTACTTTAAACCTGGAAATAGGTAATCGACTAGCCCGTTGGCACTTTTTTTATGACATTTTCTTTCGTTTAGGTTTGCTTATTACTGTTTTAAGCCATATATCCCTAGATTATTATTTTAAAAGTCCCTGACATTTAAATTTTTCTGGCTTCGACTGTCTTTTTCGTTGCGAATCTGTTGCCCGTCTTTCGTGTTTGCCAAATACCCGCCAACCGAAAAGTTACCTACAAATTCATCATTTTAGAAAACAAAAAAAGTTTCGACTAGGTACGAAAGTCTGAAGTTTAATAATACGTACACATTGGATGTTGCCTACTTTCCGGCGTGTCGTTCGTTATACCTAAGCAATTCAAATACTACACTTTGACAGCAACTAGTGTTGGTTTATCATGGACACGAATCATTAGTAAAGTGATTACATCACCGAAACCCAACGCAAGATGGCACAACTGCCAAATCATTTGTATCTGAAAGTGTTATAGGGTTTAATTAATATTTATTTACAAACGATTTATGAGAAAACAAGGCTGTAGAATCTTAAAAATGCGACCAAACCTGGTGAATGTCGGTCCATTTCCAGAGAAAATGACATTGCAGTGTAGGACTGCAGGTAAATTATATACATACCTACCTAGATGAGAGCACTGAAAAAAACCAGTCTGATTTAAACCATTAAGGACCAATCCTTTTTTATGTACCCATAGCAATGGCAACAACAACCACCAGTTGCTACAGAAACAGGGTTTAACATTTACCGTCGTACGTGCGTTGAACTTCGTCGGGCGAGTGGGTCATTGGCATGGCGCATGGCACGTAAAGTATTTTTGATTTTTTTTATCGGCCTTCCTTATGCAATCGCAATTGATTTTTGGTGTCTGTGGTGGGAATTTCGTGTGCACTTCAGTTCCAGAAATTCCACTTATGTACCAGTTACCAGATCCAGAAGTTGTTCTATTGGTTTTGCTCTTGGTACTGCATAAGTATAGTACTTAGTTGCCGAGGGAATGAAGAGGGGTTAACAAGAAGCAAGGTGAAGGTAACAAGAACAACTTAAATGAACAATGTGAAGGAAAGAAACACAAACAATGACTATCAATATGCGATTGTATTTCTCTTAAAAAAGAAATGTCTTAAGAGACCGGTATGCGTGCGTGCTATTAAATTGGAGTATGGAATGAGTAGTACTAGTAGATGTGAGAGATAACGCAACGCACATGCGTATGCAACAGTGCAAACGATAAGAAATAACTTCTAACAAAAAAAGAATCAAAGCGAAAGCACTGTACCACAGTCGCTCACACGTGTTTCTTTTAACCTCGAGTTAATTTGATTTTAAATTTAGAGCGGTGTTATATCTCTGACGTTTACATACGAAAGAGTGAGTGGGGCTTGTCTAAGTTACACGTAAAGATGGATATGACCTTTTATTTTAATTCATGGACCGATTTTGACATTTTTGTAAATATGGAAGTGACACATAGAATTTCAAATTTCATATATTATTTCTAAAAGAATTCAAATTTCAAAAGCAGTATGAAAAGGACACTATACATCAAAATACGTCCGAAAATTTTGAAAAAAAATTTATAAATGTCTGTGCCTACTCAACTACTATAGTCAAGGCATTAGAAGTAAATGACTAATACAATAAAACATTCGCCGTAATGACGTCTTCTTATGGATTTGACAGTTGAAAGAAATATTAATTCGCTTGCAGGTTCTGCAAGTACACACAAACCCAAAGAAAAATAATAAAATAATAGTCCGCAGTTTTTTTTATCGTCTAAATATCAGTGTGACAAACGCCAATCTTTTGACATAAGTAAACACTACCTTACCTACCTTATGTCGTTTACCATTGGGACAAAGAATCAATCTTTCTTTGATCTAAATCACTTTTCGCGTTCCATTGGGAAGAAAAATCAATCTCTTTTTTGATTCGGATCACTTCTTGCAGATCTCGATATTTTTTTCAGATTTACCCATACTACCACAAATACAGCACAGCTGTTTTACGTCATTTAAAGAAGTTTGTTGTAAAACAAATGTGCAAAGTTTCGTGAAAACCAAAATAAAGAAAAACATAAACAGCAATGGATATAGTTTTGTAGGAATTATTATCTTCATTGTTTTCCTCATCATTTGGAAACTACGAATCATCGAAACTACTCCATTTGTATCTACAACAGGGGCAACATTTTTCAAGCCGAATTCAATGGTTGATTTTACCAAAAACAAATGCAATTTGAACAGCTGTTCTATGAGCCGCATAAAGTCTGAGATCTGGAAAAGATTTTTGGTGGTCCCAATGGAAAACGACATTAGAATTACATAAATTCAGATTGTGTTTGAAGTTTCGAAAGACGCTTTTTGTGCCTTCTTGACAGCTTATTCAAATGTTCAATATCGCAGTCAATACGATTTTTAAATACGAAATGATAACAGGACGACCCATGATATTTTTAAAACAAATTTTACATTACGAAAAATGACAAACTGACAACTATGTGACAGCTCAAAAGTTTGACAAGTAAGACTCTAACTATTTTCGTCTTCAACGATGTCGGAGGAAGAATTTGTTATTGAATTTTCTCCTAGAACATATCAGCGCATTCAAAATGTTAAGTTTAATAGGCATTTATCTTATAAAAAATTCAATTTCAACTTATTTTGTAGATGCTGCGGTTTACGATAATGTCCAAACAACATTACTTAAACTTTTTGTAAGACAACCGGTCAGGTATTTCTCTTGAAATTGAGAGAGTTCTCTCTCGATTTCTGATATTTGACGTTTTTCATTTTTCTACACGAACGAACCTATTATTTGTCAGACCTTCAAACCTTATTTGGAACTGTCAAACCATGTGAACATTTCACTTTTGCACTCAACTTCAGTGTCTGCCATTTCGTTTTTTGTCAGATTCTGTTTAGCAATAAAAATTTCACGGTGACGCTTTTTGACACAGAGCCGCCGCAACTACAACGATGAGTGGTAGACTTTTATGCAATTTTTGACAGACTTTTTAGCAAAATGTTATAAAATCACAAATCTCATCTAGTGGAGAAGTCAAATTCGAACTAAATTTCAAGCCTCCACTGTACCGTCAATACGCAAGTACCGAAGAAAAACAAAACAAAACAAAAACAGTTTATCAAGTTTCTCTGCACCTAAGAGAAGATTGTTAAATTAATAAACAAATTGTATTATGAAGACCGTATGATCTACTACCACACGTACGGCCATAATCAGACCTTGCTCGCCTTATTATTGCGGTTATTACGATGTCATCTGTGTGGCAGGGGGAGAGCGTTCAAAAAACCGCACTAGCAAGAAGAACAACATTAACTATAGCAGATCGTCCAACAGTCCCACTATCGGAGAGATATCGTCGCCCACGAACAGAAGCCACCCACACCTCAGCCACAATGATTTTGTTCAGTCTATTCAGTGTCGTAGATGCGCTCGGACAGCCAAGCGAAGCAAATGTCAGTCTTCTTGTCAATTGACATTGCTGTTCTTAATTTAGCTTGCCAGTTGCCACTGTAGCAAGGGTGCGAACTGGGAAATACAAAAAAAGAGAATTCCAAAGAGTAGCATTGCGTACCTTCCCAATATGTTGTCAGTCAGGAAAGGCGTTGCGTGAAAGTTAATTTAAAGAAAGATAGATACATTACTCGTCGGCCCACAATTTCAAAGAGATTTCCTCAATTTTCTTGCTGGGCTGTACTGTGCAGTGGTAGTGGTACTGTATTGTGCGTGCAAACGAAAGAGAGCCAGCAGCGAGCTGGCGCTGTGTATTACGGGAAAATAATAAAAATAAAAAAAATATAAATTCAGTGAATTTTCCACCGTCGAGTTTGATTGCCGCGGAAAAGAATCTCGCCTTGCGCTTCACCGTATACATCCTAAATTTTTGTTCAACCAACGCGCTTGTACTTGCCGGTGATTACAGAGGATTTCGGGGCCTGCTAATAATTTGTTTGTAATTTATTGTATATTTTTAAATTGATAAGACATATTCGCACCGCGCTATTAGTGATAAAAACGAAATTCCTTTGACTCGCTCAAATTCGTCGATCTCACTGTGGTGTGTGAGAGACAAACTTTATAACATTGACCTCTATTTGACATTAACAATCGTTCATTGAAAAAGAAGAGAAAAACAAAGTGAATTAAGGTTTGTATATGAAATTAAGCCAACAACAATGATAATGTAGGTATACCTACTCAAAATAAAGGAAAAAATCAATTATGAGGTCGGTTTTTTGAAATGGCCATTTGACAGTTGTTGCATCAAGTCAGTTTAAGCGGTGCATTCGAGTCCAACGGTATTTCAATTGCAATCAAACAGCTGTCACTCAAATTGTTCATTGTCATTGTCATTGTCATAGTTAAGAAGCAGAAGGAACTTTCACTGTCTCTTGAGTTGTTGATTTTTTTTTTCGAAAAATAGAATACACCACGTGAGATCAAAATAAAAATCATTCTATTTTGGATTTGATGGGAAAGGTTACGGCATAAAATCGGAAGTTAAAAATAAATGTTTCGATCAGGCGCGCGTGTGTGCACTTTCTTGTGGCCATCATTTTTCTATGCTTCCGCAGTTCAGTTGACAGGGGTGGTGGTTGGTGGATGACGTGAAATTTCGGGCAATGACCTTGAAAATGACAAATGAATTAGAAAGCGACCGGCAGTTGATTGATTATGTAAAATATAATCGATTTCGGAGTTTTATTGAGCTAGGGTTATTTTCGATGAACTTGTTTTGAAAATTTGTGTATATTCCCAGAATGTGTAAAGTTTTCGATTTTTTACATGTCAAATAATTTTTTTCTTTATCTTGGGATGGTTTTTACATTTCGTTGATTATGGTTAACTCAAGTTAATCAGGTAGTAGTGTTTTCATCTTTTTAATTTTAAATAAATCAGCCGAAACTTACAATATTGCATGAAGTTCAACTGACAGATCTGCTTCTTCGACATATTTTTTATATTTTTCTACCATTTGGTAAACAATTTCACATCGAAGGCTGTAAAATAATTATCCTTCGCTTATTTTCTGATATTTTTGTAGAGCCACAAGTGCAAAATATTTTTTTTTGTAATTAGTTTGATCGGTGTAAAAAAATGAGGTAAAGCAACTAATACACCTTACATTTGTGGGTGTGTTTTGTTGAGATATCGGTGAGCCGTTTACAAACAAACAGACCGTGTTATAAAACGCAATGAACAATTTTGTTTTGCCCTATTTATTTCGATGTACCCTGAATGCAAAAACTATATTTGACGGTAACGTCACAATTCCTACGTCAGCCACATTTATGAACTGTCAACTTCGTTGACACAAAATTCTTGACTAAATTCGTTGAATAGCCTTCCATAGACGGCAACTGAAAGAACGTGTGATCTATCTAGGCGATAGATTAAGACAGCCAGCTGTCAGACTCACTAAACTATATACTTGTACGTCCACAACTACGTATTAATATTTCTGTTGTTTGACGTTAATCCTTTGTTAAAAAGTAAGACAAATTTTGTGAAAAACAACAACTGGAATGAGAAAAACATCAATAAATAACAATTTAACCGTACCAAAAACTGAGTTTTTGTAAAAACAATCAGAAACTTCATCTAAAACAAAATTTTCTTCTCGAGTTGAAGAACTCACAAGAACTTAAAGTTGTGTCTCATTTAAGTTCTTGTGACATTTATATTTTTTTTACATATCTAAGTTCCTGTGACGTTTCTATTTCTTACACATCTAAGTTCCTGTGACGTTTCTATTTAAACTAGCTGGTTATTTTTATTGCTGCAGTGATTGCCGAAAAAGCAATTGTTGATAACTACGCGTCTTTTATCGCGTCATCTACGACTCCTCTGAGCTCTATAACACATGAATATATTTAAAAAAAATACTTTCCAACTATTTGAGCTGTAGCACATCGCAATTATCAATATAGGAAAATTGTTGCTGTTTTGTCGTTATGGGTGCCTATAGAGAGAGAGATAAAAATACTTTCCGACAGAGATGTCTGCTGAATTTAGAGCCAAACATTATTTGACGTTAAATGCCAAAATGACAAAACTATACAAACAGTTCCATTTGGTCGTTTGTCTTGTTGCAGCAACTGCATTTAACAATGTATAGGTATAGAGTAAGCCCCCGAACCAAAAATAAGTGTTCAACACATCTGTGCCAACCGTTGTAAGAGAGAAAATCATCATTTCTGCCGTCGCACTAGTTTCGAATCATTTAGTGGTGTTCTTTCGAAAATGTCGAAAACAGAAAGTCAAGGTTACGTCGAGGTTGATGCATCATCGCGTTGTTTGTTGAATGTCCGCGAACATGTTTTTATTTTCGCACTAAAGTGTTTTGAATTTAATGGGGTTTCCGACCCATTAGACTGCATGTGCGATGGTCGGCATGTAAAACGTATACGATAAGAAATCATGACGGTAGACAAACAGGTTCAGTTTAGGCTGGCAGCTCCCCTTTGCATATTCTTGGTGACATATTTTTCTGCAGTTGTCACTTGTCACTTGTCATTGGTATGTAAAAAGGTAGCGAAACAAGGACAAGTGACGGACGCGCTGAATGTTAAGCAGGAAATTGTGGACCACATGTAACCTGGTCCAGGTATGCGACCGACCTCATCCGTGCGGAAGAGCTCTTTTATATAAACGCATTGCGTGTGATTTTTTATCCTCTCTTTTTAGATTTTTTGAATAAAAGGGACACGCCTGTGACACGCACACACATTTCGCATAGGATTCCTCTAAATGTTGACATTTGGCTCTGCAAATTGTGTTTTGGCGAATCACAGCCAATTGTTTAACCGACATTTAGCCGGATAAACTCTCCGAAAAACAAACATAATCTTCCTCCACAATCGTTTGGTTTCACTTTTCTTGTGCGTCACAATTTGATACGTTCCTACACACGACTGACATTACATAATCAAATACATAAATGCTAGGCAACACATTTTTGTGAATATTTTTTTTTTTAAGCATCGATCTCGCTATCTTGAGTTGTCAGCTCTGTCTAAGTTATGGCGTCAGTGATGTAACAAATAGTTATTCTGTTTACTCTACCGCTAGACATAAGGTATGAGCTACCCCTTGGGGTCATCAAAAGATGATATTGACAATTCCAGCCTACGCATACCACCAGAGATGTTTTCGTCTTGCTACATGTACCATAATAAACGGGGTATTGTGGAAGGGGATTGCTTTACCTCATTGCCTTTGCAAAGTAATACATAAACTGATAACTGAAGGTACAACACGAAATCAGATGTCCTTATCAGTGGCTTTATGAAATGTTCAGTTGCGGGTCTGCGGTTGTGGAGCTTGGACTTAGTTCTCTTAGTTTAGAGATCACCGAAACGTTGTTATGTTGAAGAGGTTGCTTTCTTTCCGTTTAGAGGATAGGGAAGATGGCTGTGATTATAGAGTAGCATACCAAGATATCTGTCATAGTGTTTCGTTCTCAAATTGTTTCTTGTTTTTATTTTCAGATGAATCGAAGGTTTTCACGCGTTGAGTCCGGTGCGGACCTCAAAGGTTACTTTGATCGTGGTGACATTGCGTCGCGTGAGAACCGATGGAACTTCGAAATCGCATGGGAAGTCGCTAACAAAGTTGGTGGAATCTACACTGTCATCCGTTCGAAGGCTTACGTATCAACAGAAGAAATGGGTGAGCAATTGTGCATGATGGGCCCATATAAGGAGGCCTGTGCTCGCACGGAAATTGAAGAGATGGAATTTCCGCGCGGCAGTCCCCTTTTAAAAGCTGTAACTACGCTGAGATCGCGTGGATATAAATTGCATACGGGACGTTGGCTGGTGGATGGAAATCCACAATTAATCCTATTCGATATTGGATCGGGCGCATGGAAGATCGACAACTTCAAGACCGAGTTGTGGGAGAAATGTAATGTTGGTGAGTACCTGATGGTGGACATCTTTTTCACGGTTAACTAATTGAATGACATCGTCATAGGTGTTCCACACATGGATATCGAGACCAATGATGCCATCATTTTGGGCTACATGATCGCTGAGTTCCTGGAAGAGGTTTGATTGGTTCATTGAAAATGCGTTTAGAGCTCTTTTAAAATTGACTTTATTACTTAGTTTAGAAATTGTGCCGTAGAATATTCGGAACAAAATGATTTGAATAGTCCACGCATAGTCGCCCATTTCCATGAATGGCAGGCTGGAGTTGGCTTAATTGCTCTACGTACGCGTCATGTGGAGATTGCCACTGTGTTCACTACACACGCCACATTATTGGGTCGGTACTTGTGTGCCGGCAATACGGATTTTTATAATAATCTCGCCAATTTCGCTGTCGACGATGAGGCGGGCAAACGTCAAATTTACCACAGATACTGCATAGAACGGGCTGCAACTCACCTTTCTCATGTATTCACCACGGTGTCTGAGATCACCGGCTACGAAGCAGAGCATCTTTTGAAACGGAAACCAGACATAATTACACCAAATGGATTGAATGTGAAAAAATTCTCAGCCATCCATGAGTTCCAGAACTTGCACGCCATGGCCAAGGAGAAGATCAACGAATTTGTGCGGGGACATTTTTATGGGTGAGCGAGCATATAGACACATTTATTGAGAGTAGTAGGTATTTGGTTTATAACGTGTCGTGCTAATTTGCATATCATTTCTCAAATCAATAATTATTTCAATCGAGGTTTCCGTTACTACTACTTTTTGGAATGACAGAAATAATGTGCACATGCCTTCATTTACTGTGTGACGTTTGGTTGACATTTGAGGTTGTAAATGCATATTTTAATGTGGTATCCGATTGGGCGCTCCCAGAGCACTTTTCTTTGCTCGCAGAGCAAACGAAAAAAAGCCACCTTTTCCCGATTTCAGAGCACTTTTGAGAATCTGAATGTTTTTTCAGAGTTACCCGAGATTTACCAATACAAGTGCGTTTGAGTTTGACAACTAGTGGAGGTTGTTTTCGTGAAGTTTTTCAACTGCAAAGAAAGGCATTGCATCGGGTTGATCTATTTTTGTTAATTATTTATCTGCAAATGTTTAAAAATCTATCTGGGTGCAAATTTCGAATGGTTTAATACAAAACTTAGCCAGTGAATGGAAAACGCTTAGGAAAGTGTCGAATGCTACACACATTCCAATCGCACCAACATCACTAAAAAAAAGAGCAAGTGACGTTTTTATGTTCGATTAGTCTCACGAAATCTGAGAGCGAATCTGAAGAAGCCCAATCAAATACCACATAAATAACTCACTGTTTAGAGGTACATAACACAAAAATGGCCACCAACAGAGAATGTAAATTTTAATCGGTTAAACTTTTATTTCTACTTCTAATCAGTTTGACAGATAATTTTGGGCGCCATATTTAATACATTCGTTGTATCTTTTCAGTCATATGAACTTCGACTTGGAAAAGACTCTTTATTTCTTTATTGCTGGCCGATATGAATTTGGTAATAAGGGTGCTGACATTTTCATCGAATCTCTAGCCCGACTGAATGCAATGCTCAAGCGCGAGAAACCAGATACCACAGTGGTGGCGTTCCTAATTTTCCCAACGAAAACCAACAATTTCAATGTGGACTCATTGCGTGGACATGCGGTGATAAAACAACTACGTGATACCATTAATAATGTTCAGGCTTTAGTTGGTAAACGAATGTTTGACACCTGCTTGACGGGCCGCATTCCGGAACCGGATGAACTGTTGATGAAAGAAGATTTGGTGAAGATCAAGAGGTGTTTGTTCTCAATGCAGAGGGACTGTATGCCACCAGTGACAACACATAATATTGTAAGTATCGGACTAGTGTTATCTTAAGGGTTTAAATTAATTAATTACTTTTACTACATAGGTTGATGACTGGAATGATCCCGTCCTGAATGCAGTTCGTCGTTGCCAACTTTTTAACACAGTTAACGATCGTGTGAAAATTGTTTTCCATCCAGAGTTCCTCACATCGACGAATCCACTGTTCGGCATCGACTATGAAGAATTTGTTCGCGGCTGTCATTTGGGTGTATTTCCATCATACTACGAGCCCTGGGGCTATACACCCGCTGAATGTACAGTCATGGGTATACCCAGTGTCACCACCAATCTTTCAGGATTCGGATGTTTCATGGAGGAGCAAATTCCCGATCCAAAGTCATATGGCATCTACATTGTCGATCGTCGTTACATTGGTCTCGAGAACAGTGTTCAGCAGCTGTCCAACTTTATGATGGAATTCTCACGTCTTAATCGCCGTCAGCGTATTATTCAGCGGAATCGTACAGAACGTTTGAGTGATCTGCTCGACTGGCGATCGCTGGGCATTGTAAGTGTCAAAAAGTTGCCTTCGAATTTTGACTGTTGATTAACTTTATTCCCAATTACAGTACTATAGACAAGCGCGAGTAAAGGCTCTACAGACCGTGTATCCAGACTACATAGACGAAGGCTCCCTCTATGGATCACGAAGTAATCTGAGCTTCTCTCGACCATACAGTGAGCCTCCAAGCCCAGCTTCTTCACGTAAGTATTTTGCCATTCTACACAAGCTTCATATCTGACATATTGCATCATCTCATAGGGCATACCACTCCAGCGCCATCTGTGCATGGCTCCGATAACGAAGATGAAGACTCTGTCGATGAAGAGCATGAGTTAAAGGAGCTCGGAATTACAAACTAAATGCCAATTTGCCAGTCGTTGTCCATTGTTTCTTTTAAAATATCCAAACATTTATTTTTTTCCTTTTCTGTTCGTCCAACATGTGACATTTTACAATTGTATTACAAGAGTGTTCCTCAATTTTAAATATGTCTAAAAAATTTTGACATTATTCACAAAAAAAAAATCTGTCGGTTCAGGAGTATTGAAGATCGTTATGCTTTATGCCCATTTATGTCATCAGCTTTAGGTATACATTGACAAAGACCTATTTACCTAAAAACTTAAATATAAATAAAACCTGAATAAATATTGAAAAATAATTTAGCAATCACAAGTAGGTATTGTAATATTGTATATTAAAAAAAACTGTTCTTTGTAGATCTAAAGTTTATGTAATGTTTAGCACAAGATATTGATTTTTGTACAAAAACCCAAAAAATTATATATCAAAATCAAAAAACAAACAAATTTACCGTACAAACTTATAAAACGTTATTTAAATGTTGCATGTGTAAATTTTAATTAGTAAAATTTATATAAAAAGAAATAAAGCAAATAGGAACTTCTGATAATGATCTAAATTTAGAGAAAATTGTACTTCAACCCGAACAAAACAAAATAAAATAAATTATTTAAAACAAAAGTGGGCGATTTTTTTTTAAATCTAGTTCTTTAATAAAAATGAATTATTATTATTAGGTTTTAAATTTCTCCGGACCTGGGTAGCTACAATTTAGAACCTGTTGTTGATTTAAAAAAAAAAGATGGCAACTGTATGTTTAATTCGGACGTCTTAATTAAAGAAGGCAATTGAACGTTACAAAGTCTCGAAGTTTCCCATACGTCAAACCTTCGTGGAACCGCCCGCTACGGGAATGTAACATAATTCTGGTAGTACTAAAGATCTGTGGTAAAATCCCGTAAGGTGATAGGTGATAGTCAAAAGCGATAGTCACATCATTCCCTCCTACGCAAGGTGATCGCAAAATAACAATACAAATTTGGCATCACTCTTGTTGGCAGTTGTCATTTGCAGAAAATTCAAGGTAGCCTTGATATAGTCCTAATCCTAACTTATATTAAAAATGCGAAAGTAACTCTGATTGTTACCGTTTCACGACCGCTAAACCAATTTTCATGAACTTATTTTTGGAATAGGTATAGATGGGACCTCTGAGAAATACATAGGCTACTTTTTGTCGCGAAAACAAAACGTGAAACGGATGAAGTAGCGGATGCAAGTTTCTATGACGAACCAATTATTTCGCAAGTTAGGGATGTAAAAATGCATCTTAGGTATCTATACTTTAGATAAGAAATAAAAACATTTTTCGCGTTTTTTACCAATGAATTTAAATGTGTAGGTTTGGTGGGCTTGAAAGATTGGATAGTTTTGAACCCGATAGATGAGCTATACTCCAAGTACTAATTTCATACACAGACGAAGTAGCGGGTCCCAGCTATAGTATTTGATATTACTATGCCCTTTTGGTTAAAAAACGTTTCCTTATTTTTATTGTGGCGAAGAATCATAGATGACTTCCATCTATGCAGCCTATAACAACCATGTGTTAATGTAAGGGCTGTTACATTATATAGGTATTGTACTTTTGGAAAAAAAAATGTATTGGTGGACTTTATTGGCAAAATTTGTAACATATTGTAGCGTGGAACCTAAAATGTAAACAACCCATTAGTCATCAAACAAGTTCCATTTCCAATTGGAGATTCGAGCCTGTCAAATAAGTGGAGAGTTAAGTAAGCCAATTCTAGAACCATCGAGTTTGTTCGGGACAGTAACTAGAAGTTTCTGGTAGATGGCGAGGCTATAAATAGGCAGGCTTGAGAACAAGGAGTTCAGTTGGACAGTTGACTTTTAAACAGTGATTGGTTAAGTTCGAGATAGTAATCGGTTGTATACATAAAGAAGTAGTGTAAAGTATACAGTGAATTAAGTGTTTGGTTTAAGTCGGATAAGAATTGTCAAAAGAAATATTGTTTTGAAGTGAATTACTAGAATAATGTAATAAAAATGATTGTATTAGAAAAATTCAACAGAATAGCGTTTTATCTTTTCGAATCCCAGCTCGGATATAACAATATTTTGGTATAGTTTTGACTGTGGTTCGGGTACCAATTGAGGCTACAGTGACTTATTGATACATCCCAATCAGGGCCTTTTTAAAGCGCGACCTAAGAAAAGGTTAAGGGTTTCATCCAGTTATAAACATGTTAATATGCGAAGGAGTCTACTCATCTATTACTCAGACAAATCAAGTAACGTTAAGATGTTTAGAAATGCATCAAAAGAAGCGGAGATTTTTTTTAAATTTGAAAAGTCATTTTTGCATTGTAAGCTCAATTGTAATTGATTTTGTATAGTAAAAAAATCAACAACGCCGAATAATAATAATTAAATTTATATGAAAATGATACCTAAAAAGTTGTCACACAAAAGCGTTCGAAATAAAGCGGCTATTACTGTGATTAACACCTTACGTAGAGCAAAAAATGTGATTGTGACTATCAACTATCACAAATCACATTACAGAATTCCAACCCTGAATTCTGCCAGTTTAGTCTAAAAATACCGACTCTAAATAATTTAATCTTCCGTAGTTGTATATTTCAGTTGGTAAGTAATTGAGAGCACTATGTTTAATCATTATTGACAAAAGATATTTTCACCGAAGTGACGTCTACCAATTCGATAGGAAACCAGCGAAATCAAACTCATTACGATCAATAAAAATTAGGGCGAAAGACATGGAAAAACAAGCAAAAGTAATACGAATTACAAGAATAGACTCTAATGCCCAACACATATGTGCAACAATTCTGGAGGCAGCACAGAATGCAGTGCTGCAAGTAAAATACATGAAAATTATGTGACACGCATTGCATCGGCTAATATGGCTACTGCCATTCACCGACTAAGCAGCTGATGTGTTTGCAACCAAAACAGAAACAAACACGATCAGCAAATGTCAAAAGCCGATGATGCCAAATACTTGAAATTGCAATGTGTTTTCGTTTGTGTTGTGGTACGCTTGAATTTTGCCGCAAATTTAGAAATAGAGACGCAGTGCTGCGGTGAGTGCAGAATTTACGTGTGCCTATATCCATATAAACATGTGTATTCTAATCTTGCCGCGCAGTGAATTCTGCACATATGTTTTGGGCATAACTCTCACTTATGCACTTAAACTATTTAGTTGCAACAGCAACGGTCCAAAGACTGCTTAGAAACAGAATAGAAAGAAGAAAAGTTTGCAAGACTACAAAGACCCTGTTGAAATGAACAACCGAATTACTTGATTTCCACTGACTTCTATCGATCATGTTTATTTTTTTTTAATTCAATTTCCTTGTAGTTCAAGTGCTCTCCATTGCTCAACATACTGCATTTTCAAATTATTTCCTCAAAGTAAAGCTTTTTGGTGTGTCCCTTTACTTTGAAGCTTATTGGGACAAGTACATCCCTGTCAATGACTAGCTTCAGCCAGCCATAGCAGGTGCTAGTTAGCGTTGACACCATATACAAATCATTGTATTGTCTCTGGTTAATACATCCGCTATAATACTGTCATACATATACGCTGGTATACTGCTAATTATAGGCCTGTTTTCGTTTAGCTTCGATCTTAGCAAAGCAAAGTAAAGTAGAATTTTCAGCACGCAATTACAACAACTATGCTCTACTTGACATTTCGAGACTCACAGTAGTTGTTTTAATTGTGAGCTGAAAATCTGACTTTACTTTGCTTTGCTGAGGACGAAGCTCAAAAAAACATGGCTTATAAATATTTGAAATGTTTGTTACACATTAATATTACCGTAGAGTTCCACTCACAGCAGACTTTAAAAAAACTTCATCGAAAACAGAAGTTTTCCCATACATATTGCAGTTTTCATGTCGTTTTCCGTGAAAACACCACGAAAACGAGTTGCAATCGTTGGGTTGTTGAAAGAAACATATCTTTTGCAATACTCAGCAAATTCAGCAGAATAGATGTCACAATTAGTTAATTATTGCGATTGATTCACGGCTAATGTCGCACAGCTGATTGAAACGTCAAACGAAAACTGGTTTGTGTAGGTACGGTGGAATGCATCGAAGAGTTTACGACGAAAACACGGTTTTGAGTATAAGTAGGACACTTGATTCTCTTAAATATATTATTGTTGTAAAGAAACTGGAAAAATAAAACTTAAGACACCATCGCGAGTTAAAAACGTTTATAAGATTTATTTAACGTAAGGCTCCTCTTTCTTAATATTAACTATAATTACTCTCACATTTACATTTCCTGTAAGAGAATCGTGCTACTCACGAAGTTATTTCCAAAGCTTGTCACAGAAATCTGACGTTTTAATTACACTCCTTAGCTCTGTTTCTTTACTTTTAAATGCATATTACGAATTTTGAATATTTCTTACGAATTTTTACAAATTTTTACTCAATGCCGGTCCTTAACTCGAAAAATTCGTAAAAGAGAACGTCATCGAGAGGGCAAGAATACAATGAGAATATTCCGAATTTTTACTCAACAAATGTCTTCGTATAAGAATTGAAAAAAAAGTTAGGTTGAAAAACCAAAAAACCCGACTGACTGTAAAAAAAGAATTAAAAAGATATGAACAAGACATCTCTTCAAGATTTGTTTCGAAAGTGGCTATGAAAATCTTCCTTGCTGTAAGAATGGACAAGGGGAGGAGCCACGTCATGCAGTGTTGCTTTTTTCTTTTATCGAATGCTTGTTATTCAATTAGTACTAACACTTCCACATACTCGGATTCGCATATGGAACGCATATTGATGGGGGCCTTAACCAACTTAACGAGCGAAACTATAGGCAGCCTGTTACGGCCCATATCCACACCGGACCGTTATAAGAGTTTAAAGTTATGCACTTTTTATAACAGATGGTAAGCGATACCCAAGTATGAAAGATTTAATCAGGATCTGTAGTAGAAAATATACAGAAACTTGGAATAGAAACGAAAAAAATAAACAATTCATTAGGTGTTAGTTTTAAATTTTACGAAACTATCCGCGAAAATATGTTGATGTTCATCTTTTTACTACGATTTATTAGTCGTAGAAAATTTGTTCGTATCTATTCCAAGATATTTGGTTATTGGACAGAGTTCAATCGAATCAGACTTTCATGATAAGTGAACTGACAACAAATTCTTACTAATATATAGTGGAATGCGGAAGACGGATTTTAAAAGGCGTTGCATTTATGCACTTGAATTGTTACCTCCAACTATTTAATTTTCTGATACGTAGTAACTATTTACTATCAGTAATATATTTGCAGTCATACACTTTGTTGCATTTAATTAATTGAAAATCCGCCTCCTTATCAGTGATAAAGTAGGAACAAACGATAACAATCTTGTCATTGATCATTACAATAAGCATTAATCAATATTTGAACGGATTTTGTGTCGAGGCCGAGGTTTCTATTCATTGATGGCACTCGGCTAGTCAGAGAATCAACATGAAGTTAAATACAGTCTAGATGGCATTAGTTGTGATATTTTTATATCCGTCTTACCAACTTATGTCAAGTTAATGAACTAGAAAATAAAATGTATAATTATGCTTTATGTAACCTCATCTGCGTTTTCTTTTTAAAGAAAGTACTCAAATGAAAAATACCCTACTGGTCCAGTGGTTATGTAGACACATTTCCTAAAATTCGTTATCAAACCGAAAAATAAAATGGCACACGAGAAACTGTGCAGAAAACCAATTGAGGAGCATTTGCTTCTCGAAAATGGGTCCCTATACAGTAATTGGCGCTCTTGTCAGATTAAACTATTTGACATTTCATAAAATCGATCTGTCAACAACAGTAGGGTCAGACAAACTATGTCCAACTGCATAATCTTCTGTTGAAAGCCAGAAAAACTGTTTAAACCCATTTGTAACTATTCCGGCTAATAAGCAATGCCAATAATTATCATATTTTCCTTATCAACTGAGTGACATGACAATACGCTGTTTAACACCGTCTGAAATGAAGCGAAATGTGACGTTTTATTAGACAGTAAACAAATCGGACACTCTGCAAAATGTGTACTCATGTGTCATGTATCAACCCAGACAAAGATGCATATTACGAGTATGAATCCAAGAAGACTGCTTGAATTTATGTAAAATAGATTTAAGAAATCAAACATTGTATACCATTGGGCCCCTGTTATTTTTTCACCACCATTTGTTACCTTACGTCAAACAAACAAAAAGTTCAATAAAACAAAATGTAAGCCAAACGTACACTCACAAACCGACAACTTGTTCTAGGTAGGCAATAATCATCTTTAGATAGAATAATCTGTTCAATAAAACAGTTTCAAGTGAAATTTAAGGTAAAGTGTTATAAACTGTTAATATTTTGTTTCTGATTGCCACTTCTGTCTATCAAAAGTTTCAGTCAGAGGCAAAGTTCAAGGGCAATCAAATATACACCGAATTAATATAATTTGATTAATTTACGTTAATCGAATGTAATTTCTGGCTTCCTTTTCAATCGATCGTAGCATAAATACACGATACTTTATAAAAAAAAGACATATAAAAAAAATAAAGATCTTGCATCGGGCACCAATACATAAATATTCGGTCCTGGCAATTTACCTAATTTATTTACTTTCAACTAAATTAATGACAGTTTGATGCGCTGCTAACAGTATCATTATTACACCATTCCTGGGTGCAGCCATCGAAGCTACTGCAACCAGAGCTTCCCGGATAGTTGGTACAATATTCAGACTGATCGATAAATGTACAACGTTCTTTGGGACAACGATAGCGATAGCAATACGCTGAGCAGCCTTCTCTTTGATTTTTCGCACAACCCGAGCAGTCTATCAAATCTGAAAAACATTAAATTGAAACAATGTTTATAATTTATTCAACATTTAGAGTTGATATTAAAAAACAAACAACACCATGCTATCACGTGCATAAGATAAGAAAGTAATCTGTGTTATTTAAACTTTATGTCCCACCGAAAAACATGCCATGTCTGTTAGATGATTTGCGTCAACGTGATTTAAGTCAAGCTAATGTTATGGGTTATGACATTCTGACGATCATAAAAATGGCGCGAGTCAGTCAGTGACATTAAAACGGATTCAGCGCGCACGTGCTGTGGACATTCCTTAAGTCAAAACATCAAGGGACACACACAGTAAAAATGTTAATGGAATTGGGGACGTTCAAGTATCCAGTTTAGTAAGTCTGACAGCTGTCTGACTAGATGTATATTGGTTTTGATGGCTGAAATCGGTGATATTTCATATTTCAGTTGACGTTTATGGAGGGGTAGCCGACGAATCTAGTCAAGAAATTCGTGACTGACTACTAAGTTGACAGTTCGCATATGTGGCTGAAGTAGAAAAAGTGACGTTCCCGACCAATTTAGTTTTTGAGTTCAGGTTACATCTTATCCAGACCAATCTTGTCGACATAAGAAAACTAGATTCCTGAATGGGCCCATTTAATAAGTGAAAACGTCAACAAAATTAACAAATTTGTAAACGTGTGCCAATCCGAGCAGTGTTTACTCGAAATAAGTCAACGCGTTGACCCGAAAATACGTGTCAATACTGCTCTGCGCTCCCTCTGTTAGTTTTGGATGTGTTTAATTAATACAGCACGATGCGACGTCCTGTATTATGGCATAGCAGTGTTTTACAAACTTGTCGCAGTTGAAATTTTATAAAGAAACATTCAAAAAACATAAAGAAATAACAACTAGGGGGACGTTCAAGTGTCTAGTTTAGTAAGTCCGACAGGCTGACTCGATGTATATCAGTTTTGATCGGGCTAGGAACAGCTTTTTCAGTTGGCGTTTATGAGGAAGTAGCCTACAAATCTAGTCACGAAATTCGTGACAGAGTATTCAGTTGGCAGTTGTGGCTGACATGGAAAAAGTGACGCTACCGACCAATCTAATTTTTGCGTTCAGGGTCTATCTAGTCGACTTAAGATAACTCTATTTTTGAATTGGTCCGATGTTTGCTTGAAAGTTGAAACCTTCATAAGTACAATTGTTTTAAAGTTAATTGCTATTGTGGTCCTACCTTTTGTTGCACACGCTTCGTTCGCGCAAACTTGCAGTGGTGGATTTGGGGGCACCACCACATACGAATGCTGCTCAATAACCTTGGGCACTCGTAAATATATAATCGAACGATTATCACAAACACGGTCACACCGTTTATATTGCCGATTGAAACAAACCCACTTAGAGTTGAACCGCTTGCACATCCTCGGCGTAATAATGGTACAACATTTTGCACTTACATCTGGCGGTGGTGGAGACGTTGATGTTGGCGTTGCTGTTGTTGAACAGACCTTACTGGTTGATGTCTCATATGGTTCGGTGTGATAAACGACATTGTTGACGATGCTGGGTTCTTGGGATATTGGACCGGTTTGATTGAGTTCTGTGATGAATTTGTTATCAATTTCTAATACGGTAGTAATAAGTTCAGGTTCGCCACATGAATGGCCAGTCCATACAAGGCCATGCGAACAGACAGGCTCAAGGCAACGTCCTTTATAGTTCGTTCCTTTCGGGCAGTAGACTAATCGACATTCTCCATCAACTAGAACCGAATCGGGTGGACAGCCTTTTTTAATTTCTGCAGGTGGTAGTATGGGCGGTTCGACTGGGATTGGAGCAGGCGTTGTAATAATTACTGGCGTGGTGATGGTTGGAGGCTCTGTCACTTGAACTGTAGTACACGTCGAAGCACAGTTAAATATTCCACATGATTTAGGTTGGCAAGGTGCTGGCGCTGTCGGTATCGTTTGATAACACAATCCATTATACAAAGTGTAGCCTAAAAGGTGGTGAAAAACAACGTTAAATAATTTATTTTTAGAACTGTGGCAACTCTTACCGTATGTACAAGAAAGTTGTGGCGGAATTGGTTCAGGATATTGATTTGGTTGGCATTTCCCATCGACGAAATTGAAACCATACTGACAGATTTGTTGTTGTACACAAATTCCATTCATAAACGTGAACCCAACGGCGCACTGTGGTGTTTGGGGTTTCGGTTGACACAACCCATTGACTAGAACTTGAGATTCTGGACAAAATCGTTGAATACAACGTCCATCAATGTACTCAAATCCAATGTTGCACACCGCCTAGAAGTGGATAACGCACAAATTGTTGCATGAAACATTTTCGACATCATGTTGTTCGTGGTGAGTTGTTGCATGTAATGGTCTACAAAAGTTTGACCCCAAACTGTTTGTGTTTATTGTTCCTCTGCATTAACCGGCAAATTTTCGAAAGCACCTATTTTAACATTTGAAGCTGTCACAAAAATGTCTATATAGAATGACAGGGGGTTAGAGAAAATTCAAAGCACTTTTAGCGAAATCTTTGATACAATGCAACGTCAAGCATACGTGTTTTGGCCATGTGTCTTGTTGTGTAGGTATAAGCAAAGAGAACTGTCTGTCATTTATGATACTTTCGCACTTTTAGCGAAATCTTTGATACAATGCAACGTCAAGCATACGTGTTTTGGCCATGTGTCTTGTTGTGTAGGTATAAGCAAAGAGAACTGTCTGTCATTTATGATACTTTCCCACCCAGCTTTCACTGTAGTATTAATTGGGCTCCGCCTACATAATATTCTAAAACTAACGACACTTCCCAGTGGTTTCCTTCCAAATAAAGCAATATAATAGGCGTGTTTTTTTTAGCTTCGTTCTCAGCAAAGCAAAGTAAAGTAGAATTTTCAGCACGCAATTACAACAACTACGCTCTTCTTGGCACTTCGAGACTCGCAGTAGTTATTGTAATTTGTGTGCTCAAAATCTTACTTTACTGTGGTTTGCTGAGAATGAAGCTCAAAAAAACACGGCTAATATCGAATACGCGTCGAGAAATTTAGCTCTTCAAAGAACCGACTTAAACGTCAAAATATTCCTACACTAAAAATATAACACAAAAACTTAACGAAATTCAGATTTCAAAAGCAACAAAGTTCTCACTTGGAATGTGAAATTACTTTAATGACGGCCACTGTTTGGAGGCAATCTCTTTTGACCAAACTGAGTTCATATTTCTGAATTGTACACCACCAGGAATGGTGGTTAGTTCGGCGTTCACTTTATGCAGGCTGCAAACTGTGTACTTTGTCTGGTCAAGGTCCTTAAAAAAGATATATCTTTCTTGAAACGTGGTTTCATGGTTATACAAAATATAAGATATCCTATGAACTGCCAAAACTAATAATAAATGAAGCCTTTTTAAAAATACATTTCGCTGTTAATAAAAATTATAAATATATTCACCGTCTGAGTTTTGCTTAAGCCTATTACGCAGTTTACGCGAAATCCGATTTTCCATAAAAAAATTATACCGCAAATGTCAAAGTCTAAGTTTACATAAAAACATTTCACTATTCACTGAATTAATAATATTTGCTTAAAAAACAGATTTGTAGATGGCGATACCTAAAGCTCGTATGATACTACATTTTGTCCTCATTTGTATCATGTTGAAAAGTCAGCGGTGTGTAAAAGAGACTGAAAGTGTATTACGAAAGGGGCGGCAATTGTTTGCAAAGCAACCACAAATTTTCAAACGAATTTATTTTCAAAAAATGTTGAAATGTCGAAAAACAAAAAAAAATCTGCCAGCAGCTGAAAAATGTGATTTGAATTTGGATACATTTTTAATGCATTTTTTTGGACGTTTCTACATTAATAAAGTTGGTGTGTAGGCAGGCATTCACTCCTATCGGGAATTTTCGTTCTAATTTCTCGTACTGCTCTAGTGCTCGGGCTTAAATCTCTCTAACTATTTATTTCACTTGGATTTTATTGTCCGTCGCGTTCGATCTTTGACAAATCGGTGTAAAAATTTAACTGTAGATAATACATACGTGGTTTGGAAACTCATTTCTATCGTTGTAGGACTACAAATATGCCGCTTCTATTATTGTAAGTTATTTGCAGCTTACGCGTTTGTCTTTAAAAATAATCCACTCGACAGTGAAGAACTTTTTCATTTGTAGCGACATTACATCGGTAGGTACGTATTTTAAGCTATATTTCTTTAAAAGCTTTTAACAAGGAAACAAAATACGCTATAAGTAATTTAGATCAATTAAATAATGAAATGCTTTGTGAATAAATACAACAAATTCCAATTATCTGTTCAAGCTTTATACTCTGCTCGAGCTAAATTTTAGCTCCTATACAAAAGTCTCTCCAAAATTAAGCTGAACTAAATTTAAGTAAATAAATTCCTTTAGCTGAGTGGTGCGAATTATATTTGTTAGTCGGAATTTTATAAAAAAAAATAAAAAAAAAAAATATGTAATTTTAAATTTTTACTTTATTCTAACAAATGACAATAGTTTTTAGTTTTAATAGGACAAACGTTAGATTCGGTTTGCTAGCGACTACTGTGTCGCTCCTTCCGCGTTGTAGCTATTTATACCCAAATTCCTGATGAGTCTCTTTCCTTATCTTCAGGGTTTATGGTCATGTTGGTTACTTTGTGTAGCTGCTCTTATATTGTTTGTGTAGGGTTGATCATAAAATCTGTTATGAGTATTTGATATTTTTATTTGGATGCCTGTGTTGTAGATCTCCTGATGAGTTGTTTCTTATCTTTAATGTTTATTTCCTCTTACTGTTTTAGGTACAGTTGAGTGTTTATAACTTGCGCAGCTCGAGCTATATAAAATATTCAAACCTTTTTTTCAGAATGAAGTATGTATCAGTCAAAATTTAGTGTGCCCATTTAATGGGCCTGCACATTTTCTTAAATTTTGACAGATCATCGATTTCTGTTGTGGTTTTGCGTTGCCGAAAAGTGCGCAAGGTTGACCTTTTTACTGACGAGGTAGTGGAGGAGTAAGTAAAATTTTGAAATGTTTGCAATAAGAGAGAATTGAATTTTCGGAGAAAGTTTTGTTTTTCCAAATAACAGCTGTTTTCTGTGACACTTATCAACAGCGTACTCTATATCAACATTTAGTTAAGATTTTAGCTAATGTTTGGGGAGAAAAGTTGAAGAGCAACTAAAATTTAGCTAAGCTCGAGCAGCTTTAGGTACAAAAATTCATTTATTCGCAATTCGGTTCCATTTATATAATGCTTTAAATCCTCAAAAAAAAAATGCAATGCTTTAGAGAAAAAGTTCAGTGCAGTAATCATTTAGTTCTTTTTTAAAATGACATTTCGCTGCTTATCAACTACAACAATAATGTCAAATGGCAAATTTATAGATCTTTAAAAATAGGAATAATTTGCAAGCAGTATGCATTAATGGACTTCATATTTCCAATCGCACATTAAAAGGCAAATGGAATGCCTACTTCTAAAATTGTCATGAACAAAAAACAAGACGTAGAGTTCGCAATTTGTTTGCTCAATCTGTTTTCCGAAGGCTGGCACCCATCTCAAAAAAGAGCTGTGAAATCGTGAAATATTTTTTTGGAGAAATTTATGCAGGGTGACTGAGCTCGAACAAATTTGTATACCCTCCACAGGAACGTATATTCACTTTGTCATTACATTTGTTACGTCAAGAAGTCACCGGAGACCTCATTAAGTATATATATTCTCAATCAGGATCATATTCTGAATCCATTTAGCCATGTCCGTCTGGCAGTCTGTCTGTCCGTCTGTCTGTTGAAAGCACAATAGCGCCCGAAGGGATTGACATATGCAATTGGTCGTCAGGTTGGTATTAAAATTGGGCTATGTCGGTCAAGTAGTTCTGGTACCTCCCATACAAAACCAGTTTTGCATGACTTGTATGCAGTGGAGGGTATCAAAGCATCGGCCAGGCCGATGATAACACTTTTATTTGTTTTGTTTGTGGAAGTTCAAGAAGATCTTTTTTTTTTTTTTTAATATATGTCCATGCCCAGCTGGCTGACACTGCGACCTGTAAGATCTATTATATCAGTGGGGAATAGTTAATCTAAGTGACGTGCGACCTCCCTAACGAAGGTCAATAAGTCTTTAGTAGCAGCGTGCGCTAATCTGCTGGCGTACGAGTCTCTCTATTAAAGACACGTTTTCTTAACCAATGAAAAGCCGGACATTCACATAAAATGTGCTCAGAGGACTCGACATCCTCCAGACAGAATCTGCATTCTGTTTCCGGACAAAGGTTCATTTTGTTGAGTTGATATCTAAGGCCACAATGACCTGTGAGGAAGACCGTTAGCTTTCTTATGTTATCCTTACTGAGCCTAAGAAATCCCTTATAGGAGTAAGGCTTAATTAATCGCTTGGATTGTCTTAGACCAGGGACATGTTCCCATTGATCAAGACGAAGTTGTTTCTCCCAATCATTAATTTGCCTTAGCGCAGAAGTCCAGTGCAGTAGGGTTCTGGTCCACAGGGAAGGGATTCTGAACCAGCCCTAGCTAGTTTGTCTGCATGTTCGTTGCCTGCCATACCTCGATGGCCCGGTACCCACCCAAGCCTTACCTTGTTGTGTTTGGCGAGGGTTTGCAGAGCATCGTGACAGCACTTAACTGTTTTGGAGTCCATTGTATTGGATGCCAATGCTTGTAGGGCTTCCTGACTGTCTGAAAAAATTTGAATGATTGCGCCTTTGGAGATTAGATCAGCGCAAGTTTCGATCGCATGCATTTCCGCTTTTAAAACCGTGGACACGTCCCCATGGGTATCGAGACTTTGGTGTTGGTATCAAGAATTGCGTCAATGTACCCACTATAAAAAGATCGCATTCTTCTCGCTTTTATATTGTTACTGCGCCCCGTTTATTTAACAAAATGCCTTGTAATCTAAGATGCCAAGGAGTTAAATCTGTTTTTCTTAAAAATGTTAAGTATTGGCTTTTTTCTTTAAACAATGATATTATTGGTGACTTGCTGATTCCTTTGGTTTAATTTTTTTCTCTTTTTGTTACTGAATTTTTTTTTTCTAAAATTTTTGAAAACATTTTTGTACTCAATATTTTTTTTTATTTTTTTCATCTCTGCATTTTATCGCATCCCCATCGAAAATTTATACTTGTTTGTTAACTATGATTCGTACATTCGCCTCTTGTCAGATTTCTGACAACAGAATGTATGTAACTATTTCATTTTTAAGCTAAAAGCTGTATTCTTTTAAAAAATCTTTATGTTGAACTTTGATTAATCTTTTGTATAGCTTTAAGTTTTTTGAAAGAAATAAAGATAGACGTAAATAAATAAATAAGAAGTAAATAAGAAGATCTTAGGCAACCTATAAAATAAAAATACCTACTTCAATGTTCCACTTTCACGCTCTTATTCTACTAAAAAATAAAACACTTGGAGGAAACAAATTGAGAACTTCACTTTATATGAATCATGCGATACAGTAAAATTAATGGAAGATATTCATCCCTGTCCAACTACAATAAGTCAATGCAAATCAACCAAATTCTGAAACCTGTGTGGATCTACGGGCACCAGTTGTACGCATGACCACTCCAAACGAATTTCAAAAATATTAAGGCCTTTCAAAATGTATTACAAAGGAACATAGTCAATGCACCTTGGTTCATACACAACGCTGATCTACATGTAGATCTAAATATTAAAATGGTTAAAAAATTCAGTTAAACGAGTTGCTTAAATGCGCAGAAATAGGCTTCTCAACCACGTTAGCTTTGAAATAACCGAATTATTAAATACAGACAACGTAATCAGAAGATTCAGGCGGTTGAAACCTCTTAATCTATAAAAATGATTTAAGGCAAGGAAATTCAGAAATTAGACAAACGGTGGATTTTTTGTTTAATTTTTTTTAAATAGGTAATTAATAAATAAATTTCCGATTAGTCGATGACAATATCAATAGTTTGGCAAATATTGTTTTATCTGCAACATAATAAGAACAGGCGTCAAATTTAAACAATTAAGAGTGCATGGAAATTATACATAATTTCCAAACATCCGGGAATTCATCTGTTGGCTTCTTTTTAGCAAAGCTGGTTAGAAAAATGTTATTGAGACGCCCTGCTTATGAGAAAGGTCATCTATGCCACCAAATTTTTGTACACCTAACATCGCATTATATGCAAAGAAAAAACTATTTAAACTAAATAACATTAAAGAAACATTTCAAACACCAATCAATTTCTAAGCCGCTTTCCTTCAAATCATTTTTTACGCTGAAATGTCAAAACAAATTAATGGAACGGACAATAAAAACCAAGTGAAATAGCTGTAGTGAGATTTTAGTATCGCCAGCTTCAACTCAGTTTTGGAAGCGCTATTTTTCATGGAATGTTCATTTTGACATTTCGCAGTGAAAAGTTTGTATGAAAATTTAGATTTCACGTATAATGCGTACTAGGCTTTAAGTAAAATGAATTTTTTTTTTTATTTTATAGCTGACTTAACATCTTACTGAATCAGTTACACTGCATAATTTGCTCCACAAAAATATTTCGCTTTAGATTTCACAGCTTTACAGGACTCTTTGGAAAGCAGTGAACATTTTCAATGCACTAGAACAGCGGGCAGCGCCTTCAGCGGTTTTTAAACGAATACGGATCCATCCAGTCAATCGTTGCTGCCAAACTTGCTTGATTCTGATTGTTGTTAAAACTTCAAATATAGCATAGAAAAACATGTTATCTAATTTCCTATATCATTTACCCATAGAATAATATTTTCACTATTCACACCAACCGGTCTGCAAGAATGTGTTTTCTAAATAAATTCACTGCGTGACAATCTGCAACTGAAGTTGAATTTCTCACACAAAGGAAACGATTGTATGTCGCACCATGATAAATAACAGTTGAGGAAGGATTTATTTTGCGTCACTTGGATAAGGTTCACACTAGCGATAACAATTTATTGACGGATGACCCACTGTTTGACATTATCCGTTTATTTTTAGAAGCTAACATTTTTGTATGCACTTAATTTTTATGGCAAATTAATATCACTCAAGTATGCAGAGACCAGCATTGAAAAGCATACAGTAAAATATGTGCAACACATTTATCATTTATCTTTCTTTTGTTGCATCATTTCGCTGCAAATAAAATTTATTCACAAATGACTTAATCATAAAACTTTTTTATTAAGAACACGCAAAAGGAAACTGTTATTAGATTAACAAATAAAAATAACTACAACAACACACAATTGAGTAATGAATTAACTCACAATATCTTGCTGATAACATAAGCGGATCGAATTTAGTAATAACAAAAATGCAGCTATTAAATTAACTTCCATTGTGGTTTGTGTCGATTCACTTAATCGATTTGAGTCTCTAGTACATCGTATAATAATTTACGAGGAACTGAAATACTGCGCCGATTTTATAGAGAATTTTAACATAATTTTGTAATTGTATTAAATCTTATAATGGGGGTCAAGTTCATTCATATGATTCAAGACCATAAGATTGATTATAGTGTGCTGTTCGATTGTTTGTATAGAGAGAAGTTTTTATAAAACGAGAACTCAGAGGAGTGTTTTAAGGAAAATATAAGGAAAACCAAATATTTAAGGGGCAAAAATAGATGCTTAGCACCATCCTGAAGGACATTATTAAAAGAAACCAATCGAGGAAGTCACAAGATCGACACTATAAAAGCGTTGATGAAGATCTGTTTATAAGTTCAATTTCAATTGTGAATTAGTCTTTGAAAAAGATTTGTATCTTCCATTGATGCAAAAATGGAAATAAGTTTTCCACCCAAAACAATCACAAGCCCTATAAAGCCTTACATTCTGCACCTTCCTAGCTAATAATTCAATCTGAAATGCAGCTCCTAAGGCAGATATGCCTATCAGAATAGGTAAAAAATACATCATCGATCGCTGAGTGTTTATTTGATTATTATTATTTATCTGAGCAAGTTTAACCACCGGAAGGATGTCAATTACATATTTTTAAATCGTTCCACATCTCGAAACCGTCTCTCTATAACTATCGTGGAGAAGCTTCTCAATGGAGTTGTTCTGACACGACATACAATTTTCGATCTTTTCCAATCGTAAAAAACACAGAAAAGAGACAAACGTGTCACCTTTTCTTTCAATGCCCCTTCTATACACCACAAAGATGTATCAAGCCCACCACCGACAACTTTTCATATGTTCGACAGATCAACCAATTCTTAGCTCTCTGATCACCAATATGACTTCCTCCATTATGGGATTATTTTCCGCCCCACCCAAAGCGCTATAGGTCTGTCATCTTAAGAACACTGTTTTAGGTTCAGTGAACTGCTCATACGCGCAGTGAGTAGTTTTTATTTTCAATTTTTAGATTTTCCACATCTCATTCCCGAAATTTCGGAATCCCTGTTTGTTGCACTGAAAACCGCAAAGTCTTAATCTGCATGTTTACGTGACAAGCCTTCTACAATAGGCGTGTTTCATTGAACAGCTATCTCAGCATAGTGTAAAGCAGAATTTTCAGCATGTAGTTAAGTCAACTACACTCTACTTGACACTTGCGAGATTCACATTATAAGTCTTTTTTTAAAATAAGATATGATTTGACAGCAGCAGTTCAAGTTGACACCTTTCAATTGCTGTTTTAATGACAAACTGCTTTCAGCGCGATTAAACTTTGAAGTCGACACACAAAACAAAGTATAACAATTTATCACTTTGGGCCTCGATTTTAATTAATTTCGAAACTAACAATAGTTTTGACTTTAAATTTGTAGGTACCGACAATGAAAGTAATCGGAACTTTAACTACATCTGACTTTTAAGCAAAATTATTGCAGTATAACTCAAATGCGTTATAATTTTTTCTGAGCTTTCAAATAATTTGCTGAAATTGGCAATTGGTTGTATTTTGAATACCTACCTTCCAATATCATTCACTTTTTCAATAATGTTGAGCAGCGATGAGGATATAATTTGCTGGTATTGATATGATGAACGAGGCAGCGTTTTCGCGAAAAATGAAAATAAAAATAGACCCGTTTGAAAAATATGACGAGAAAGAATTCTTTGGGCAGGTATAGTATTTCATTTTTTTGTAATAATAAAACAATAATATTTTGATTCCAATCAATCTTCTTTAACAGATTTACCAAAGACACGGCTCGATTTATAATAAGTCCGCGAAGATATTGCTCCAATAACCGCAATAAGATACCTGGCAAAAGGATCCTATCAAAGTGATGTTGGTAACAACATTTAAATATTCATTCTGCAAGCATTCAAATTAGAAGCAATTTAAAGGGGACTTATATTTCGCAACAATCCGTGAGCAATTGCATACAAAAAATTCGCAGTTGCATTAGCATCCAAACTGGGACAAATATCCGGAAAGTCAAAATGAAATTCGCCAGCTTAAAACTGATTTTTTTTTAGAACCGCGAACTTTCCGCATTGTGTTGGTGCCGTAGACGATGGGGAGCAACCTTATACGCAGAACAATAGTGATCAAGTCCACCTGGAAAAGGAGTTCCCTGTACTTGACCATAGTTTGCCTGTCTTCCCAGGAAGAAGAATTGCCGGGAGCACGTACAGAAGTCGAGAACTTATTTTAACTTGTTCAATTTGTAATTAAAAAAGTAAAAGAATAAAAGACTCTGCACATCATGTAATCATGTTTCCAGCATTAATTTTATTAATTTCCTACAAGACTAACAAAAGAAATGCAAATGAACAGGTAAAGGAAAAAGTAACTTTATTGATGAACTGGAGGACTTTTTCCCATGCTTGGTTTTTTGACTGTATCAATGCAGCATTGTTAATTTTGCTGTCAATAATATCCGCCAATGGTTTTACACAGTCAACAAGCAGTTCTCGCATTGCCTATGTCCAATTTAAGCTGCGGCTTCTCTTCATTTGCTGTCCATTATTAAACACTTCCATTGCACATACGGACCTTAAAATATTCATTACATTAAATCCGATTTGCTGCACAAAACAAACAAAAAATCTTTATATTGTGAGATACAACTGTTATAACATATTTGAATTCAACCTACCTAATATTATTCAAAACGGCCAATTGAACTAGTTTCAAACTGACGTTTAAACTTAAATAATGGGTTAGACTCGACTTTTTTCGGATCGAAAGTTACAGTCTCGATTATCTTAAAGTCGAAGATAACTTGATTTTTGGTACAGAGTTTATTTTAATTTCGACTATCGCCCGAAAGTAGAGTCTAAATTTCATTGTTAGTAAGGCCGTTTATCTTTATCACAAATGTGACTGTGAACTGTTTTATTGGGCTTTGTATACTTTAGTTTGCTTTAAACAGGGCTAATGACGTTTCACCCTGTCAAACACGCGATGATTACTACCACCTACTTGAAGTTAGCTGAAGTTGCTGCCCGCAGTTGATCGCCCTTGAAAATGGTAACAGAATTTTCATTCTCCACACTACTAATTATAAATTTAGATCTCGACTTTAAATTTGCGGAAAATCAAAATTGTGTCTATGATTGCAGGTTTCGCGATAGACTGATATCTTACTGATATGTAAGAATTCGGGGATTTGTTTTTGGATTTTCAAAAGCACTTACTAACTGAATATGCCGATGGACGTGGGTGAATCCAAGGAGGCAAATGAAGTGGGAGTTTCTGATTGTGTAAGCTCCAAGTGGTTGGAATTGTTCTAAGATGTATGTTGGATATGGTTGAAAAAAAGAGTAAATGAGAAATATTTGCTAAAAATAAGTTTTTCGGAACGGCTACAAAAATATATGACAGATCGGAATTTGGGTAGTTATTTTTTGGGAAATAATTTAAAAACGGATTTATTCGAAAAACTATCTCCAAGATCTTATTGAAAATACTTATATTATTATTTTTTTTTTATCAGAATCGTTTGTAAAATTTTACAGACAAAACTACAAAAAAATTTGCAATATTTAGTTTGAGAAATACTATTGCTTAAGTATTTAGCTATGAACTGAGTATAAGATATTCTTCGGAATTAAGCTTTATTTGGTTTTTAAAGTTTTATTCAAATCAAAAATGAGGTTTTCGAGATATGGGCTGTTTCTAAAATCAGTGTTTTCGGTAATCCCAAATGCAAATTAAAGACGCAATTTAAAAATATCAAGTCTACTCTAAGTAATTATATTGGTAAAAATCTTTAGTCGTTTTCAGATAAACTAAAGAAAACCATTTTTTTTTTTTTAAAATGCCTTTTTTCAAAAATGTTTGTACGGTAGAGTATAGAGAAAAACTGACTTAGTTTTTAAGTTAGAAATAGCCATATTACCCTAGATATGAATTTTTGTTACAATCGTATGGACCGTTTGAAAAGTACCGTTAATCGGTTTTTATTTTTAGCGAACAACCACATTCTTAAGCTCAAATAAATAATATCATTTGAACTGTTTTCGAACAAATCAAATTGGATGAACATTTTATATGGCAAGTACCATTAATGTTGAAGTTACCTTGTAAAAAAAAATAAATGGATATCAACTGTAACCCACAAACTCCAAATCCAAAGTTTAAACCAAATCCGGATAGCCGTTTAGCCTTTAGGCCTCAGGAGCATACGAACAGACAGACTGACAGACAGACCGAATTTTGCGACCAACTTTTTTGAGTTGCTCCATCATCGAAATGTCAGAATTGATTAATATCTCGAGTTCGAAATTTTGTTCGAATACAATATCTTTCTCTACTACGTAATCGAGAAAGTTAAAAATTCAGGAAAATAAATATTGGAGCTGGCCAATGACACATTACCCTGTATATTGGATTGCATATGACTTTATCAGATTTAGAAATATAAAGTATGACTTTTTTAGTAATTGTTGTAATCTTCCATTCGTTTGCGAAACATATGCATAACCTTTACCGCTAAGCGTTCTTTTTTCATAACTAATTTTTGAAATGCAAGCCTCTATTACATACGTTATCAATTGACAAACTGATAAAGCATCATCTATATGACCTCACCCCTTATTTCCTTGATCGGATCTAGCGCTTAAAAGGAGCGATGCTTACTTAAATGTCATTCATTGCACGGCGAGACACTTTGCAACGATTACCGCATTAATAAAGTATGTTATTTCACTATTATGCGACCTGTGTCGCTGCAGTTTTAATTAATTGTGCCACTTCAACTCCTGTTCCACAAATTGCGGTAAGTTTAAAATTAAAACCATGTTGTTAGTAAAATATAAAAATAGTCTTAACGTTTTAAGCCAACAAACGTTTGTCCATCAACACACTATCTTTATAACGGTGCGTGTTTTCTGCAAGTTTCAAGTACTCAACAAAATGCAATAGCAGTCGCGCAGCCATGCACTTCCTGTCAAACATCGAACTGTCAAACAATGTGTCAAGCAACGTCATCGTGCACTAATGCAGTTTCAACGTGCTGCACTCAATCGCAATGTCAAGCGACATGTAACCAAGCGTGTACAACTACAACAAACTGTGCTACTGCTTGCCAACAGCAGTGCCCTACTTGTGTGAACCAGTGTTGTTACAACCAAAATCAGTGTTGTGGCTGTTTCAATAAAAACCAATGTTATCCACCAACAACACCGACACCCCCAACAACACCGACACCCCTAACAACACCCACACCCTCAACAACAACTTCGACGCCGAAACCAGAACGCAACATAACATGCCCAATCGGTACAATCCTCATCAATGGCTACTGTCACCTAATATACTGTGGTAGTGGCACATTACGTAATGGCAAATGCATTGTCACAGTCTGTCCGGATGGCGCTATTTGGACCGGTTCAAAGTGCGAAATCCCAGCGCCACAAAACTATACGACATTAAATATAACCAATCTTGTCATCACAAATGTCAATCAAACAAATATTGAACACATTGTTAATCAAGAAAGCAATCTTAATATATACATAACTGAATCACATGACACCGAAGTAGTTACAGTGACCCCAAATACAACCAATTGTTGCACTATCGTCACACCTGTTACATGTATCTGGAATGGCAGTCGTCATAATTGTACCAGTAAGAAATATCGTCGATGTGGCTCAATATGTACAAATATCTACATTTATCTGCAACCACCCATAATACTACCAACGCCGGCGCCACCCTGTATCGATAATTGTGTTTATGATCGCAGTAAGTTAATTTTCGATCACTCATTTCCATTTCTAAAGAAACAATTTTTATTCTTCAAATAGGACCTCCGTTTTATCTAGATTGCACAACTTGCAATCGTATGAGGGATGTAACCTGTTGGTCATACTGTCAGAGATCGGTTTGTGAATCCCGTACTTGTCATTCGGTAGAACTGAGGGGATATTGTGAAAGTTACCCAGGATCTATTGGGTGCAGAAGGAATGACGGTTGCATAAGTGACTGGTGTAGTGATTATTAATAAATTTAATAAAACAAAATGGTCATGTTGAACAAAACTATTACCATAGCGGTAATATTTTGTGTTAGAATAAAAGCGTAGATTTTATAAATGATTGAATCCTTGGCTGATTTGCACCATTTCTTTAACTGTGACTGTTTTACCTCACCACCTCATGTCAGCAAAGAAATACGAATGCAGTTCACAGTCACAGAAAGTGTTATAAACTGGTATATTTTGTTATGTGTTGGATGACATTAAACCACTAATTGATTGCATTTTTTCATATCCTGCTGTAACACTGACGTTAATTTGCATAACACTCCTCTAATTGTTCGCATTTTGTTCCATCGCAAGGATTTTGGCGAATCGCCAGCCATTCATTCATCGAAACTCGTTCGAATATAAAATCTTCTCCCGGTAAATTTAAAGCGAACCAAATATAAATCGCCAGAGTTATTGCTGGCGTTTTCAATGCTACTTTTATTTAAGGCAATTTAACAAAGTCCAAATGGCGAAACTTTTTGTGCATAATTATGTATTGTCACCTAAAATATATTTGAGCCGGAGCCAGGGCCGGATTTAGTGGGGGGTATCCGAGGATGGAGCCCAAGCGCCTCCGCAAAAGAGGGGCCCCCACAATAGAGACTTCGAAAACGCTAAAATTTAATTTCGCATAACTATTGTTCTTATATATATTATATATGCTAGGAAAAAGTATTACAGTCTGGGCCTTCAAGGAGGCTTACGGTGAGAATGTCCCTTTCTCACCGGTCCGCCTTCCTCCAGACAAACTAACGAACTGGATTTGAAATTCAAATACTTTTTTCGAAACGTTTTCAACTTAAGATCAGATCACACATCTGTTGCCTGATATTCATAAAAAATATCTACTACAGAGACAATACTGAGACCACCAACTTCGGCCGATTTCCCGTTACTTGCCTGCAAGCTATATTTTCATGGGGTGGCAAATGCTAAGTGCGCTTGTATTGTTACATAGAAATTCGTATTGACAGATGTCACGTAACTTCAAAAATTCCGACTCACCAACTCACTCCCACCTTGTATATGACACTTCCGATGTGAGCAAAATTGCTGCCAGCGTTCATAGAATTTTATCCGTTAAATTTGAAATTATTCGTTACGTGTGGGTATTATTTTTTTTTAGGAATAAGTGTACATTTGCTTGAAATATTAATGAGAAATGAACAACGTAGATTGGTTGAAGGAAAATAAAAACATTTTGAGCAAAATTTCTTCAGTTCTCTAAGAAAAATTTACACATGAAATCGAAGTTAAAGATATTCAAAAGCAGAAAATACGCAACCATGGTTGTCCTAATAAGTTTCTAATCTATATTGTCTATATTGACCAACAAAATGGAATTATTCGCCTTTTATTGATTTATTATAACTAACCAATGGCATTCAGTAATGCAAGAATGTGGTATTCCCGAACTCTAGCACATTTCCCCACGGTTGCCGAGGTTGGCATTTATTTTTGTATTTTTTGTATGTTTTTGCATGTCAGACGGATTCTTAAATGTCATTACACCGATAGGAACACAAAATTGCGAATTTGAAAATAAATTGAGGGGGCCAGCGGAAAGAGGATTGCGTGTTGGGGGTTATTATCTATCATATATATGTATGTATATTGTATATGTTTGTTAAAAGAATTTACTTGGTTTCACAATAATTTATTTATTGAAAAACTCGACCGGAAAAAAATGTGCATTTTGAAAATAGGTATAGGGGCCAGTGGGCCTCCACTCCTTTGTTGCCCTAGGGCCTCCAGACCTCTAAATCCGACCCTGTTTGAGCGAAAGGCTGATCAGGCATAGGGCATTACACAACCCGCAGCTGATATATCCAAACCTTTCGTTATGTTTCAGCCGAAACAGTCAGCCATGTCATGTGTTTCCAAAATCTAAATGCTGATAAGATTTTCTCTATTTGACATTGATGCGAAAGACTATTTTTCAAGATGAGTTGAAATAAATTGAGTTTACCAAAATAATATTCATTAAGTATCGAGAGGTCTGCTAGAGAATGTTTTTCTTCTTGTATGCGACTTGTGTGGCTGCAGTTTTATTTGATGTCGGCACCTCAGTTCCAGTTCCACAATTCGCGGTAAAATTGCATTTGATATTGAAAATTTTATTTTTGGTGCATATAATGAGTTTTTTTTAATATTCTTAAGCCGACTTGTCCAAGCACACACTATCTGCAGAATGGTGCTTGCTATTTACGAATTGGAATACCAGTGGCGCAGCCTTGTTCAACATGCCAGACGGCGGTTGTTCCGATGCCACCCTGCTTAAATGCTGTTCCACCATGTCAGGTGGTTTATCTATCTCCAACGCCACAATGCGTCTCTCAAACAACAGAGTCTTATCCACCAACCACAACACCTACTACCACTACAACCACAACGACAACTCCAGCCCCGAGACCCGATCCTATCATAAGATGTCCAATCGGTACCATGCTTATCAGCGGCTACTGTCACGTGCTATACTGCGGTACAGGTATTTATCGTGATGGTAAATGCATTGTCACGGTCTGTCCAGATGGCACAGTTTGGACCGGCTCAAAGTGCGAAATACCACAACCACAAAATGAGACGACATTAAATATATCCAACCTTGTCATCACAAACGTCAATCAAACGAACGTTAGTCACGTAGTAAACTATACCAGCAACATAAATGTATATATAACGGAGTCACCGGAGCCGGAAACGATTACCAACACGCCATGTCCTCTACTGTCAACAACACTACCTCCGACTAATTGTTGTATTATTGTCACGCCTCGCGTTTGCAAATGGAACAGCAATCGGCATATATGCACAAATCAAAAATATCGTCGATGCGGTTCCATTTGCACTAATGAAAATATTTATTTGAATCCACCCATAGTTGTAGAACCGCCACCACCAACACCAACTCCATGTATGGATGATGGTTGTGATTATGATCGAGGTAAGTTCTCCTTTGGCGATTCCTTAAGTTAACGGGATTTAAAAAAAAAAAATCTTTTTTTTTCAAGAGCCTTTTTATCCAGACTGTTCGATCTGCAATAATATGAGCAACGATTTCTGCAGAACATACTGTCCAAGAGACATCTGCCAAGAAAGACGCTGCCAATCAGTCGAACTAAAAAGTTATTGCGGAAGCTATCCAGGAGCGATTGGTTGCAGAAATACTGATGGCTGCACGCAGGATTGGTGTGATGGATATTAGTAAAATTATTTATGACAAAAAGTTTACATTGATAAATAAAGTCAAACAGACAAATAATTTACACTAAATACGTTTTATTTTATATTATCCTGGAAGCGTATATATGCATCAGGTCATGATTTGACAGCCTGCAAGCAATTCTCTCACCCACTCATCCAAGCAGTTGGAGCACAGATTGCATGTGGGAGGTCTCGGCACATTTCTAAGTCAATGTCAGCCGCTTATCGGTAATTTTAAGTCATTGAGAATCAAAGTTCGTCTTAATCTGCTGGATTTTGATATTTTTAAGAGCAGAGTTGTTTTCACTGTCACTAAATAAACGCACACATTTGAAATGTGATTTTATCTCAGCGCCGACACTTTCCATTTGTCAGTTGCTTGTATAAATAAATGCAGTTTTTTCCTTGTTAAATATTCCTTGATACCATCGAAAAATTTAACGTCTCGACATACAGAGCGATTACCAGATTGACAAGCTCAATTTTATTTTCAGTACGCAATACAAATCAAGAATTTAAATTAAATCGAATGTGGTATTCGATTGGGCACTCTCAGAACAATTTTTTAGCTCTAGGTCACTTTTTGAGTGGGTACGAAAAAGCCACCTTGTCCCGATCTCAGAGCACTTTTGCGAATCTAGATTTTTTCTTATATGGTATTCGATTAGTCGGCGCAGTGGCTTAGTGGTTAGTGTGTTGGACTACTAAGCGAGGGGTCCCAGGTTCGAATCCCGAAAAAACCTAAATTCCAACATAAGGTTTTTTTTTCACAGCGCCACCTCTAGCGAAAGTCTGGCAAACATCCGAGAGTATAACTCGGATACAATTTTAGATCCCTTCCATTCGTCCCAAAAATAAAAACTCACACAAGACGAATGGTTGTGAGAAGCTAGGCCTAGGGTCCCTACGGACCTGTTGCGCCACTTATTTATTTATTTTATTCGATTGTCCGCTCTCAGAGCACTATTTTTGCTCTCAGATCACTTTTTATGTTCGTTTGGTACAAAAACAAATAATATTTTTCTGATTTCAGAGCAGATATACCAATACCTACAAGTACGTTTGAGTTTGATAACTAGTGGAGTTTGTTTACGTTTTTGTGAAATTTTTCAACCGCAAAGAAAAGCATTGCATCTGGTGGATCTATTTTTCTTAACTATTCGATTTAAAAATGTTTGTAAATCAATCTCGGCGCAAATTTCGAATGTTTTAGTACAAAATTTAGCCAGTGAATAGAAAACGGTTAGAAAAGTGTCGAATCAACAAAAAAACGAGCAAGTGACGATTAGACACATGAGATCTGAAATCTGAGAGCGAATCTGAAGAAGCCCAATCGAATATCGGATAAGTGTCGAAAGAGCAGGGAGCAGGTAATGAATATTGACGGTAGCTTTTGTAAGTTTGTCAGAGAATTACAAGTAAATCCGTCGGCTTCTCAGTGCCTACAGCCCACTGCTCAGGCGTACATATTATTTCCTGAAAGTCCTAGAAAGTCGCCTAGATCTAAATCAACATCAACATATATCTTCAGATAAAACTTCTTCATAATTTTTAGAAATATAATTTATTAAATTAGGACTTTTTTTGACAGGTGTTTTGAAGTTTGTATACCCGGTCTAAAGTGTGTGAACATTTTTTAATGCCCAGGCCACAGTTAACATATTTGAATAGCTGATTGATTGATAGTAGTTGGAGAACCAAAAGTGGAGTCCGTCGCTCTGTCAAAATGAAATACAACAACATTTTGACATTTATTTTAATTATCTGTGCTCGTTTAAGGTCTGTTCAAATTCAAGCTTGTAAAGTATCAGATTTGGAAAAGTGTACGCAAACGGTTTGTAGAAACATGTCATAAAATTTTCTTTTATAAACATCAGTTCAATCATTCCATTTGACAGATTTTCGAAATTTCTTGGGTATTCGATTTTTCGTCCAGCTGGTCTTTCTTTCTATTTCGAAACTTCGGTAACAGGATGTTGTTAAATTTCTTAAGCTCATGTAAGATTTTGGAATATTTGTGTAATGAAATATGACTTCAGTTTAGTATAGGGATTTAGTTGTATTTGTGGGTGGTAATTCATGATTAATCATCTGCCGAAACTAATATCTGTGTCTTCTATGTCTACGGCCGCTTTGGTGAAAAGGTCCTGCATTCATGTTATCAGTGTAATCGTAGTCGCTGCCATCGACAGTGTCGTTATCTAAGTCGTTATTATCTTCATGTGGCGAAGAACTGGGGATTATATCATCCCCATTACCCACATCAGCGGGACAATTTTCTAGAGTGGTGCCATCTTCGCTTAGGCATTTCCGTTCCTCCACTTTCCATCCATTTTCCGAGGTTGGCATTTCAAAGTCACCATCAGCGTTATCTTCGTCATCAAGTATAGTCCAATCGTTTCCAAAGTTGTTATAATAAGGCGGTGGCTGATATGATGGGAAATATGGCTGGTACGGCTGTTGATACACCGGATACTGGCCATAACCGCCATAATAGACTGGATTTGGCTGGTAAATATGTGCACGCGGACGAGCAGCACCGCCGCGGCTAAAGCACGGCAGGCAAGTCTGTGACACTTGACCTCTCATAACGTATCCGTACGGTATCTTAAAACACTCGGCGCAATTGGATCTTCTACTTCCGTATTGCGTTCCGGACCGGCAATTAATAAATGGCCACTGTGAAGTGTACTGACATCCGGGACGCCTAGGTTGTGGAAGATATTCTACAGCTTGATTACATTCATCAGGATTGGTTTCGCTGCACGTAACGACCCGCTTGGCACGCATTACTCTCGAAATACAATGAGCACCGCATGTCCGCTGATGTCTGTGTAAACAATTCGGTCCGTTTGAGGAACGTCGACATCTTCCTGGCTCGACCAGATGGCAGCATGGGCCCTTCTCACTGTATCCCAGGCCAAATTTGCCTCCCGTTTTTGAAGTTTTGTTCTGATAAATATTTATGTTGTTTTGACTGTTCGCAGTGATGTTTCCCAAACTGCTGTTTATTATGTTGCGTATCTCATTTGTCAGCCGGATGATGTTGGTCTGATTGAGTCTTGGAGCACCAATTGGCAATTTGTAGAGGGTGTCATTTATACCCTGCACTAGGACATCCTGATCGATTAAAATCGGACAGATTGGGCATTGCTTACGGCAGGCTTCGTCAGTCTGTGCACACTTGCTGATGCATTCATCACGGCTTTTGGTGCACAGATGGTATTGGGACAGAGTCGGATTTTCATAATGCTGAGCTACTGTGTTGATGACAATCGGCTTCTGACTGATTACCTTAATCGATTTGTTGTCATCGGTGTCGGCAGTCGAAGAACCAACTAGTGAAATGGCTATGACAGCGACAAGCGTCCATTTTACTGTGACCTAGAAATAATGTTATACGATAGACATTAGTGCTGACATTGAAAATTTATATCTATATTCTTATCGTGTAAACAACATACGATAAGTAATCAAAGAAATTCACCATAACTGTATCTTATCTTGCGAATGCATGCAATAATGTAAAAATTAATGGCTGTTACTACCTCGAAATGAGTGCATCTTACCCTGCTGAACGGTTGCTAACGCATTTTTTGCAGCATTTTCCTGCCCGTGGAAGGAGTAGAGCTATTTATATTTATATGAACGTGTCACCGTTTGAATAATAAGATAAGTGATTGGAGTAGCATAACGATCCTTGACAACATTTTCCTAAAATTGTACTAGATTAAGCGAGAAAGTTGTGTATGTTATGGCCTTAAGCTATTTTGGCTCATTTAGGAAAGGGAGAACCTAAATTGAATTGCAAATGAGGTATTCCTCTGAAGGCGATGTGTCACTACATTGAAATATATCGTGGCCGTAATAATGATCAGTTACTCATTTCAAATTTTAGAATTAACTTATTTTGAACTTCATTCATTATAGCACTAGCTTAAGCATAATCCTGCAAATGTTAGCTAGTTCACATTCGGCAATTTTAATAGCTATTGCTCAAGTTTGCCGCAAAATGAAATCCATATATATGCATTACAGTAGAAGCCGATCTCAGAATAATAAACCTCAGCATCGATACAAGTCTGATATTAACAACACGCATTGCATTTTTATTTTTTTTATTTTTTTTTTGACTACATTGGTGCTTGTAACGGGTTAAATCGAAGTTCATGGGGGAATCCCTTCGGTAAATCGTAAACCTTTTGATTAACTAAACAAGATAACACAATTCATTAGCCATTAGTCCGTTCGATTCGTTGACAAACAACTCTGTTGCTAATCAAGCATTATTTTTTTTATTGACATTAATTTGTCAGTATCTGTAATTTGCCGAACGGGTCAACCATAATTCGATCATGTGGGCTAACGCTTGTGTCAAAAATAGGCTTAATCCACCTGAGTTCTATCGAACGTCCATATGCAGTTTGAACGTACCTAATGACACTTTGAATTAAGCTGAATTACTAACAATCATTGTTATTATGGAAGACCTTCAGAATTATTACAGCGGTTTACCCATTTCAGCTGCACAATTTTTAAAATGAAAACAGAAATGCAAAATTAAAGTGCCAAGACACAGCTCATTCAGCAGTTCAATTGGTTTTGCGACTAACTTGTGCAAATGCATTTATGAGTCATTTCCGTTACGTAAATATCTGCTGTCACAATTCTAATCTCACTTAAGTTTATATGACAAACAGTTGAAAACGCGCAAGAAATATCCTGTCTCTCATTCGGGAACATAAAAGAAAACATCACACGGATTCGCTTTAGAAAGATGCAGCTAACAACTTCACTTGGGTCATAAAAAACTTAAGGTCCATTTTTATTTCTTGGAACATTTTAAATTTAAATACAGATTCCGTAGTTTTAGAGAAAAAAAATGTCAACACTTTTCGTTATAAGATTATTTAAAGGTTTTTTTTTTCGTTCATTTTGAAAACTCTTTAAAACCCTTTTTTTAAGAAATTCAATTCAGAAGCCACGACATATCTTAGTTTATCTAATCACTCAAAATCTATTGATAGAAAAAATAAATAATACAACTTCCACATTGGAATTCGCAGATTAAGTAGGTATTGAACTACCAAAAATACCTTTTTATTCATATCGCGAGGTGCTGTAAAATTGGATTGCTTTATATCGAACTTTTTGATTATACCACCGTCAATGGAACACTGGCCGATGTATCGATACAGAACACACCTTAACCGTACCGTTGGCAAGGTATAATTGACTTTCGATAAATAGATTAGGTTGTACTTATAAGAACCTATAAATTTAAATTGGAAGTTTTTCTACTTGCATTCAGAAAACCACACGAATGCACCACCCTTAAATTGAAGGTGTTGGAGAGTTTCGTTTAGTCACATTTTCTTATCTCCATAAAATAGTTAGCTTTTAGCACTCATGCACGGAAAAAAATATTTTCTAAACTGCAAGCACTTTCTTACAAAAATGTGCGGTTTTGGTCCAATCCATTTTTTTTTTTTTTCATATTTTTAACATTTTCTGAACTTGAGTCAAGAACGATAAAAAAAATACAAAAACTAGAAATTTATTCTTAGGGCAGATTCCGTATAACAATAATCATCGGGTCGTTTTTGAAATTTTGATGACCATAAGAGCTGATATTCTGCCCGAATTTGTTTCCCTATCGTCAGCTTTCATTACATTTGTGGAAAATGAACTGGATTAAGGTCTCAAACTCGTAATTTTGGCACTTAGTTGCTACTTTTGGAGGTCTATCGTTCCGACGATAATCCTCTGAAAAATTACGGAATGAGTGACCTTAATTTAAGAAATCAAATGTTTAATCATATTTTTTGCCTCAAGAATTGATTTCTCACTACAAGATATTTTTTTCTTAATTAGCTTCTAGGTTTTATTGGCCAAAGAAACTGTTTGCTTAATTTGTATGAGCCATCAGAAACAATTTTCTTATTTTATTAACATATTTGTGAAATCGTTAACAATTATTCTTGACCAAGATTGGATTATATAAAATACAAATTTTGACCTTAAGAATTTTCTCTCACATCAAGAAATGTTTGCTTAAATCATTTCTTATTCATAAATTATTTCTTTAGATTTTCCAATCATCAAGTTATAAAGTTTTTTATATCTTTTTTTTAAGTCAAAGTAAGTCATTTTTTCATAATTTTCATGTTGTAAGCGGTTTCAAATTTTCGTTGTCTTCTCTCTTAGCGACCTGCAGAAAATCTTTAATTTTAATAATTCATCTGTTTGTTTCTATATGTAGACTAGCTGACCCGGCCGGTCGACTTCTTGATCGATTTTTTCCACGTTACTGATTGAATCTAGTTTCCGGTCAGATTTTCGCAATTAACCAAATCAACCAAAGTAGAATGTGGGAAATCGGCAATCCTCGCTTCGACCGAGTACATCCAGAAAGGCGATTATCCAAAAACATTGTGCTTAACAATGAAGCCCATGATCGTTTGCGCATTTGTTTGAAAAATCATGCATATCATGGCGGTAGTCCGAAGTTTTCCCGGGAAGTAAGAATCACCGTTCAGATAATTTTTTTCCCACTTCACATTCGATAAAGTTGCTATAAAACATTAAATATCAGTAGTTGCGACTTGTGAACACAGTGGCTCAGTGATTATTATGCTGGACTACGTGGGCGAGTTGTCAATTTGTAAAAATGGTGGTATACGAATATTGAACACAATATACCTCCCCTTCATTCTACCAAGGGATATTTGCCTCACGGCCTACGCACTCAGAGGCCACATGCCACATATTATTTAATGCTTGCGATTTGTCCCCACCACCCCAAAGCAAAGAGGCATCTACAACAGCGCTACCTATCGAGTCGGCGCAGTGGCTTAGTGGTTAGTGTGTTGGACTACTAAGCGAGGGGTCCCAGGTTCGAATCCCGAGAAAAACCCAAATTCCAACTTAAGTTTTTTTTTCACTGCGCCACCTCTCGCGAACGTCTGACAAACATCCGAGAGTATAACTGTCATGAAAGAGCTTCTCAATTGGCCGTTTGGACTCGGCATAAAACTGTAGATCCCTTCCATTCGTCCCAAAAATAAAAACTCACACAAGACAAATGGTTGTGAGAAGCTAGGCTTGGGTCCATACGGACCTGTTGCGCCAATTATTTTTTTTTTTTTAGATAGATGAAAATGGAAATATACCAACAGCGCCGCCTGTTGAGAATTTTCCGAATTTTCATATTAATTTCATCTTAAACCATCCCTGATTCAAGACAAACAAAAAATCATTCAAATCTGTAGAGCCGTTCTTGAGTTTTTACCCGAACAACGCACAGCAATTTGATTTAATGTGTGAAAGAAACCAAAATGTACTGAAATTCATGTGTTTTTTCACGCATGCACAAAACACACATACGTTTTCCGATACCAATCAAACTTCACAAAAACCATATATAGACCAATACCAAAAATGTGTGAAAGTTTGATTAAAATCGGTAAATGCGTTAAGGTGTGAATCGGCGTCAAACGAACACAATTTTAATGCGCATTCTATATACATAAAAGAGTAGCGTGATTGACCTGACAGACATTGTACAAGCCAAACCGCTAATTGTATGTTCATGAAACTTTCAGGATATGTTGCACTATCTGTGTAGATGCTCACTATTTCGATACGACCCTCCCTGCCCTTTCTAGAGAGGGTTTTATGTTGCTCACAAACCGTTAGTTATATAAACTTGAAATTTTGAATATTTATAGAAAATAAAAAATCATCGAATACCTATTTCGCCTTTTTATTCAAAATTCGCCTTATAAAGGTTAAAAAAGAGGTTGCAAACTTTTTTATTTTAATGTTACTTCACTCAACCTGCTTCATAAAGCTTGATCAATTTAAAAAGGCTTAAAATACTCTTTAGCCAATACTTCCCCGAGTATTTTAAGCCATCATTTGTCTTTCTGCTTCTTCCAGAGGAGGAGCTAGAAGAAATCAAAGACATTCTATCTGATATAGTAGAATTAAATCCCATTTTCTCAATAAGTTTAATAAAATTCTTCTAAGCCACTGCAATTTGTTTCTTGATATTAGAAAAGCTGTACTAGTTTAAAGTTAAGTTCAAAATAACTACTTCTTGATTTCAGAATATATTTATGCTATATAAAATTGGTTTCTTAAATCTAGAATTATTTGTTCGATTGAGTAACATTATATTTTATACCAACAAGAATCAATTGCTTGATTCAAGAATGTTTAAATACAATTAAATTACATTCGATTAAAGAAGAATTTGTTGATTTTTTCGATTTTCCCGATTAAAGAAACGAAATTACTTTGTGTAGAAAATAATTGTCTTTCCGTGTAGTACAGGGGTTTGCACGAGGTTAGAAAGAGAAAGAGAAGTCCTTTTTTTTGCAGCATATTTTCATGATTTGGTAGCACTTTTTTTCATGGTACGTGGTATGTTTGTCCGGCCATGTAAACGTTCTATTATATTATTAAAGACGTAACTTGCTTCTTTCATAAATCCCTAACCCTAAATCTAAGCACTAAGCAGAACCGTGCCATTCCAAAATGGATTTCACCAGCTTGCGTCATTTTCATTTGACAATTTAATTATCAAAATTTATCATCCACATTCGTTTTTACTTTTTGACGGTCACACTTGCATCAAATCTGATAGCAATGAACCAAAGTTCACAACTACAGATCAGTAATCAGATGCAAACTGTAATCGATTCAATTTTCTTTTATTGGCGTTACCTTCTATCGATAGTTTTTGGATTTATTACATTCTCTGGATGGTTTCAAAATGATATTCATAGTGGACCAATGACCAATAAACAATTTCAGTTTGGACGCCAAATTTTAGTAGTTCACAATAGCTTTATTTTCCATACAAACTCCGCAATTGTGAGCTTCCGTAAATTTAAAGTCCGGACTAAAATTTGTTATTAGTATGGCCCAGTATTTTGCGATGAAAGTTTATACCAGCGCATATCAATTTGTAGCAAGCGAAAAGTAACTTCCAATCGTTGTTGAAGCTTGTACTTTACCATGATATAAATGATAAACTTATATCGTTTTCAATTATTTTCACTCGGAGATCCATTCATTCTGTGATTCAATGGAACAAGAAAACTGCTTCTGATTGAATCCACAAAAGTACTGGTGAAATGCCAAAAAAAAATCATCGGCTGCTGCGGTCAGCTGACTTGTATAAAATACATAAATTTCAGTAAAACAGACATTTGCCTTATAAAACAGTACACAGTCACATTTGTGAGAAATGGTGTAAACGTGTATACTTTAATCGTTCACCTATTTCAAGCTTACTGAAATTGAAAGTAAAAGACTCGATAAAAAGAGTTGGCTAGCAGTTACATGAACGTATCACCAAAAAGGTATCTACATAAACTGCTGCTGTCAAGTTACTTCTACCCAAATATTTTTTTTTTCATATTCTAGGCGCAATCCACTTGATTGCTTACCTGACATTAATCACCAAGTAATAATCAATCACCTTAATAAAAATGTACGGCCTTTGCTGCAACATTGTACCATTGCTATCTATTATTAATAAAATATATTTCTTGTGTTGACGGTATCACATTATATGGTTTTTGATTAAATGTTATGGTTTTTTACGATTTCTTGAAAGTGAATTTTACTGACCTTATTTCTCTACATTTCGAAAATATATTTTAAGAGTTAAAGGGGATTTCCCGAACAAAGTGATGAAATAATATTCGTGGATAGGTAACTGTCTGCACTCCCGCTTAACATATTTCCTTAAGGTACGCGTACCTTTAGTCGCTTACATCTTAATCACTGAACGAATCTTGGTTTGTTGATTCTTCAAACAGCAAACAGCAAGCAGATATTTAGGAGTTATCACTTCCAATAGATATTTCGACCTTTCTGAAATCAGCCAGCATGTTTGCAGGATCAAAATAATCTTCCGTGAACTGGTAGCGTAAAAACTCCGCGTAGGTGGCTGAGCAGACGTTAACAAAAAATACGTTGAATAAAGAAACACCTCTAGAGCTCTATTTCAAGAAATCAAAGTGCGTAGAGCTGAATAAATATTATGCACAAGCAGTTAACTAAATACAAAATATCAAGGAATAATCCTATTAAAAACCCAGTCGTATACGTCACTTTTTTAATCATATCGATAACATGTGGATACCCCCCAATACAATGCAACAGCTGGTGTGTGTATTTACTAATTCTCGGCTCAACCTAATTTCGGCAAATAGGTGTCACTCTGCTCGCCTATCAGCTGTCAACCCTCAAAGTTGACTTTTGGACTTTCTTACAGTTGTATTGGAGTAAAATAATTATATTTTTTTATAACCTTAACACGTTATCACTAGTGTTAAATAATAATTCATACAACTCCCCTTGGTTTTTCATACCGATACAAAAAAATGTTCTCCAGCACAAGGACTTTTGTTCGCTCCAACATCGTAAGTATATTTTGGTGACAAGCCACTTAAGAATTATCTCAATTTTATCGAAAACTAATTTGCAGTTGCACCGTTGCAAGAGCACCCTTGTTGTTGCCGAACACAATAATGTGGCTCTGAATCCCATTACTTTGAATACAATCACTGCTGCCAAGAAAATCGGTGGTGATGTTACTGTCTTGGTAGCTGGAACCAATTGTGGACCAGTAAGTAGAAGACACTCTAGTCTGAATCATATTTAATTGCCGTTAACCTTTTTGTCCTCTTCCAGGCATCAGAAGCTGTATCGAAAATCCAAGGAGTTGGCAAAGTGATTGTTGCTGAGAATGAGGCTTTCAAAGGATTGCTGGCTGAATCTATAACTCCCTTGGTGTTGGCCGCACAGAATCAATTCAAATTCACACACATTCTGGCTGGAGCAACTGCTTTTGGAAAGAATGTTCTGCCACGCGTTGCTGCCAAGTTAGATGTGTCGCCAATTTCTGAAATAATCGATGTCAAGTCGGAGGATACCTTTGTGAGGACTATCTATGCAGGTAAAGTTGAACGGGATGCTACAGCTATTGTTTTTGGACAGAGGAATTGTGTTTTGGTTATGTAACACACGTATATCATTTCAACTCATAACGATCACTTGCTCTGTGTGAACCTATTTGACAATTACAACGAGCTCTTTACAAAGAAATTGTTACGTCACCGCGTTGCTGTGATTCTTACTTTCTGACTGATTGTGCCACTTGTTTGGGCGAATCAAGTAAATTTTGATCTCATATATACATAGTAAATGAAGATGGAATTTGTCAATGGCATAGGTACTCTTTGAATATTATGGCTGTTAGCCAAAAAGTTACAACATTGTTGCACTGCATTTGTGCATTTGATCTTGAGCATATTTTTCAGCGAGTCGTTCTACGAATGGTTGCATGACACGTAAAACACGAAATGAAGCTTTTATTTCACATTTCTTTGAACGGCAATAGATAGAAAAATGGAAATTATAATGTTAGGTTTAGTTATCATCATTGATACCGATACAGAGTGTTCTCTTTCATTTCTTCTTAGGCAATGCCATTCTTACTCTAAAATCCAAGGACGCAGTCAAAGTGATCACCGTTCGTGGAACAAACTTTGAAGCTGCTGCCGCTGGCGGTAGTGCCGCAATTGAACAAGCACCAGCCAGAGAATACAAAGGAGACTTGTCTGAATTCGTGTCGCAAGAACTTACCAAATCGGATCGTCCTGAACTGGCTGGCGCTAAAGTAATTGTATCTGGTGGACGTGGCCTGAAATCCGGTGACAACTTCAAACTATTGTACGATCTAGCTGACAAGTTCTCAGCTGCTGTTGGAGCTTCCCGTGCCGCTGTCGATGCTGGTTATGTACCCAATGATCTGCAAATTGGCCAAACTGGTAAAATTGTCGCTCCTGTAAGTATAAAAATGTTTTTTTTTTTTTTCTGTTTAACACAAATTAATGAGTCTTATCGGTAGGATCTATACATCGCTGTTGGAATCTCTGGTGCTATTCAACATTTAGCCGGCATGAAGGACTCTAAAACGATTGTTGCTATTAACAAAGATCCCGAGGCTCCCATCTTCCAAGTTGCTGACGTCGGCTTGGTGGCTGATCTTTTCAAGGCCGTTCCAGAGTTGACAGAAAAATTGTAGGAAATTCAAAATAGAGATCTGTTGCCTTAGAACTTTTTTTTTGTTTAATTCCCCCCTCCCTTCCAAGAGAGTAAATTGCATTTATATCAGTTTTTCTACTTTTTGTATTCGTATGAGATTATTGAATAAAGTGTCCAGTATTTCCATCATTGATACCTACCTACTTTTGTGTGTTCTTTTTGCGTTAAGAAGTTATTGAGCCGCAAACACTACTCCCCCAGGAGTAAAGAGTCTCTACTAACTGAAACCCTGCAGCCAACCATCCACTGCGATTACGAGCACCCCGCAGCCATGTATCAAGACCAAACTGTCCGATACCAGCGTTGGCATGGGCATTAAAACTGAGGTTCAGTCGTCGGAGGGATTGGAAAACCCTTTTGGTTGTAGCATTATTTTATATTCTCTAAATTGTTTTGCTAAAAATGTTCAATGCTCTGCACATCAATTATGTATACCTTGATTAACATTATCAAGAATGTATTGAAATTAATTTGGAAAGGAATGTGCATAAGTTCTTGTTCTAAGTAAAAGTTTATTTAGGTAACAACTGTAACTGTTTTGGGTTTCTTAATGCATGCATTGCACAGCACAACCATTCATAGCTATGCATACTTAAAGTAGAGTTATCTGACATAGATATTTTGTGTTTTTCTTGTTAACAACTAGCAGCGGCGTTTCCGGGGATATGTGAAAAACTGTTACTATGCAAAGTTGTTTATTTTGATTTGAGTTGTTTGTCAAATTTAAACAATTATCGATAAACGTAATATATTTTGTTTATTGCCAATAATGGGTGAAAAATCTGTTGATACATTCCAAACCCTTGTCCGATATGATAATCCAGTACTGGTAGTTAAGCATCCCGAAAAAAAGGGTGGCGGAGATGCTGTAAATTGCAACATCAACAACTGATTTGAATTGATAAAGTAACAATCAACTTTTACAGGATATACCAAGACCACAAACGGCTGCTGTAATTTTCGACACAAAACGAGAAACCGAAGAGATTTTAAACTCAATTCTGCCGCCACGATGTTGGGAGGAAGATGGACAACTTTGGACACAAACAGTAAGCTTAAAAATGAGAGTTGGATTAAGGTTTTGACTAATATTGATGCATATTTTTTGTAGGTCTCCAGTACACCCGCAACCCGACAAGATGTTATAAATCTGCAGGAAATGTTGGACACACGACTGCAGCAAACGCAGGCTCGTGAAACAGGAATTTGTCCCATTCGTCGGGAGCTTTATTCTCAGTGTTTTGGTGGGGAAAACCATTTTTTTTATGGTTGGCTTTATTAATCATACAGATCATAATCCTTTCAGATGAACTAATTCGCGAGGTGACAATCAACTGCTCAGAGCGAGGACTTCTTTTGCTCCGTATTCGGGATGAAATCGCCATGTCTATGGAAGCCTACGAGACGCTGTACTGCAGCTCGGTAGCATTTGGTATGCGGAAAGCTCTACAGGCTCACGAAGAGAAGGAACGACTTCGGGAGAAAGTGAAACAACTCGAAACCGACAAGGAAACTCTTGAAGAAATCATTACCGACATGAAGATCAAATCAGAGCAGAACGAACGACGAAACGCCGAGTTACGTGCCTCGGAGGAAAAGAAATACGCCGAAGAGGTTGCATTCCTCAAGAAGACAAATGCTCAGCTCAAAGCACAATTGGAAGGAATTACCGCCCCAAAGAAATAAGCAGCAGAAAGGATGGTTTTTTTTTTAGGTTAGAAATTGTAAAATTTATTTCAAAATTAATGATCGGGCTCGGGTTCATCGATTTCATTTATGATCGGCGTTTGTTTGAATTGCTTCACTGAATCCTTGACTTCCTTTGCAGCTTTTGGCTTCTTTTCCGGAGTTGGTGGCGGTTCCGGATGAGATGCGCTACTGAGCGGTTCATCATCATCATCAGCCGTTGTTGTCTCCGCATTGTCAGCTTCCTTCCCTGCTTCTTCTTCCTCGGCGGCGGCTTCCTTTTCTTCTTGGGGGATGTCCTTGTAAATCTCTGCAACTTCAGTCAATTGCTCTTGCAAGCCCTCCATCTTGCTCATGTAAAGATTGTAGACGTATTCGGCCATTTCCGACATGGCACTGATGTTCTTAAACTCGATGTCGATTGGATCACCGATGGCTCGGTTGGTCGGCATGGTTTCCTGGGTGAGAATTTGTAATGTTTGGGGACGTTTCGTTAGCTGAAAGAGAGATGGTTCTGTTAACTGAATTTATTTGGATGATATTCCGACTTACCAACTCAAAGGTCGGACGCAATTCAAAGCAGTTCTTGAAGAGTGATACTCGTCCAAAGATATACAACCCGAGGCGTGCACGACTCATGGCAACTACCAAGCGGCGGACGTCCCGCAAATGGCCCACCGCCTTTGTGCGTACCAACGAAATGAGAATATAGTCGTTTTGTTGGCCCTGGTACTTGTCCACCGTGGTGATCTTGTGTGGCCATCCTATGAGAGGATTCTTGCCGCAGCGGAGATTGATAACATCGCGGATTAAATGCTTCTGTCCGTTGTACGTCGTGAGAATGGAGATTTTCTCAGCCGGATAGCCCAGCAGGCGCATGTACATGAAGACCGCTACAACGTACTCGGCTTCAGCTAGATTCTGCAGTTAAAGAAAGTGACTAAACCGTTCATGATATCAAAAGAGCCTTACTAACCTGATAGAAAAATGGATTTGGCTCGGACTCACCAACACCGTTGAAGTCCTCAACATTGACGAGTTGATAGTCATGAACAAAGCCGGCATTGGCCTGCTTGTACTCGTCCCTTTTGAATATGTGCTCCAGATCGTCCAATTTCTTGTAGCGCCACTTGTATAGCGAACAAATGCTCGACCTAGCACGTCCCTGTCCATCTAAATCAACAGTCGGCACCCCAAGTCTTACCAGTCGGGTGAACAAACTCTGCTCCATGTTCGAATACTTTTGGAAGGCCATATTCTTGATGACAGGCGGGAGCTGATGATGATCGCCAATCATGATCCACCGCTTCAGGCGATTGAAACCATCCATAGGGTTCTGCAACAGCAGCGGTATGAATGTCTCAATCTCTAGAATTTGCGCTGATTCTTCCATCAGAATGTTGTCGTACTTGAAGCCAAGATTTACCAACTCCTTTCTTTTAAGGGCCGCGTGAGTACACGTCATAGCAATGATCTTGGCCTCCTTAACCAGCAAATACTTTGATCGATCCAAGCCACTGCGAAGTAGCTCAAACGCTCGAAATTCTTCGAGCTCAGTGAAAATTCTCGATATATATCGGAAGCAACCTTCCGCGATGGCCAGGTAGTCATTGAAGGTGTCACCTTTGAACAACGGTTGGGGGGCGTCTATAAAAAATTTTCGAAAAGGGAATTGCTCCTCAAATACAGCCTTCCAAGCGGCGTCCTCTCTGCCGCTGGCTGCGGTTGCGATATTAAGGAACTTCTCCCATCGTGCCATTACATTATAAAGATAGAAATATCCCGCAGTTTCGCATGTGTACGCATTGTCACCGGGAACTTTCATCGACTCCTGCAGTTTCTGAACTTGATTGAGAAGATCTAAACGCTTGGCGAGAACGTAATTCACACGACCGTATCGACTGAAGTCTTTCTCGGTTTCGAGCGCCTCCTCTCCGTGACCCAAACGCAACAGATGGCGTTCATCAATGTCCAAGGCCATAATTTTCTCGAAAAGCTGATTGAGGGCCTGATTGGAATGTGTCACTATGAGTGTGCGTTGATTTGGGTGGTTGTGATAGAGGTTGGAAATAATTTGAACTGCCACGTCCGTCTTGCCCGTACCAGGAGGACCGACGACAAGGGTCAGCCCGGGTTGCATTCCAGCCCGAATCGCCTCAATTTGTGTGGGAGTGAAGCGGACTGTGTTTCTGTAAAAGAAATTATACTATTAGTTTGGAAATTGTTCTAATCAAAAGGCGGATACTAACATTTTAGGAGCGTTTGCCACATAAGGTCCTCTACATTCGAAGACGTACGGCTCCACTGTTATCGTTTTGGGAAGATCTTCAGCAGCCTCCTGCTCGTCGTTTTCATTCGTCTCTGGGACATCACCAAATGTCAATCGGAATGGAGCCTTTAGTAGCTCAACGTTCTCCTCGGGACAGACAATTTCATAATGCGGAAAGCTACAGCGAAGATGATCAATATCGAGAAACGTGTCATTAAAATCTAAGGACTTTTCTTGGTTTGACATGCGAGAATAATGCGCAGCACTAGGATCGCCATAGCCAAGAAGTATATCGTGCAACCATGGTGGCACCACACACTCTGTATTCATGAGATGGCGAATTGTCTCCAAAACTGCTTTGAAGTTGTTCTCCTTGGGCTTGCGACGCATTATGATGTTAAAGCCTTCATATACGTCATCGGCCCCCTGAAGGATTGGTGGGAAATTGAAATCGAAAATGTATACAAATATTGTTGATACTCGCATACTTCTTGTAAGTCATCCATATCCAGGCGGTACTGATTCGAGTCCAACCAAACACGGTAGGTTCTCTGTTCCCCAGTTAAGACAGGACGCGGATCTGGGCCGTCCTCAATCACACGACCATTCGCATCGAGCATTCCTTCGATTTCACAACCGCGAACGCTCACCAATCCTACCTGCGGGATAAATGGCTCACGAGTGTTGTATTTTGTACCTGAAAGACATGATTTTGAGTTTGCGGTGTCGAATATTTGTTGTTTGTTTTGTGACTAATTTGGAATGTTCGTCGTTAACGCTTTTTTAATGTAGCTCTTTGAACACTTGCCATGCAAATTCTGTTGTGATACAAATTTGTATTCCTACTATATATTTTTCAGAACTTCGCAAGTACAAACAACCAGAATCTCATCCCCCCAACTTACCATACGGCTGTGTCGGTCTAACCGTAATCAAAAAGCAAACATCGTGCTTCCTCAGATTCTCCCATTCGTCTTTGATTTCCCGACGAACACTCAGAGTCACCGAAATGTCAGCTCTCACGCGGGAAGGTTTCTTCTCGCCAATGTGCGGCTTTGCAACCTCAACGACTGCAAACGATGCAATTGGTAAAGCCATTCTAGCCCAACCACCAAACACAACATCGCCATCCTCTGATTGCCATGGCAGCATACGGCTGACAGCGTCTTCAATGTCCTGACGAATTTCATAGGTGGACTCTAGTCGGAACAAATTGAAATTTCTCAACAGGTAGTCGTGCAGTGTTAGAAACTGCAGATTCAACTTTGGCAATGCCAAACACCCATCGCCAGAATAGTATTCTGTAGGAACGATGTTTTCATCCCAAATGATGTCCTCTGTTGGATAGAGGGGCATTTCATTTAACGCCTCCAGTTGGGAGGAGTGCCGCTCGTGACGCGATATCAACAGCTCTTTGAGGAAGCCTTCATCCAAGCGGTGCCAGTCAAAAGGTTCCTTAAGATCGTCAGGAACTAGATTTAGAAAAGATGCAATCTCTTTGAGATTGTGCGCGTCCAGAGCTCCAAAGTGTTTCTCAAGGGCGTCGCGGCTGTCAACAGATGCCACATTGGAAAGCGCAAATGTCTTCAGGTCTGGGAATTTGGCGAACGCAGCACGCTGCAGCGATGTTATCTTCTTGTAGTGAATCTGAGTCATGTCATGGTCAGTAAGTGGATCGCCAGTTACGTCGTTGATTTCGAAGCGCGTGTAGAATTTTAGCATGTCGAGCAACTGGAAAAAAAATTAGAAATTTTATTATTTGTATGTGTAGGATAATTGAAAGGACTAGAGGAACGTAGAGAATATTCATCACACTAAGCGAGAGTGCGAGTCCTTAAGAAGACGTTGAACGAGTTGAGTTTGGAAGTTCCAGGTCGAAACTAAACATCCGACGAACTTATACTTGACAATGCTTCAAGTGGAAATTTTGATACCGGCTAAAGCCAACTTTAAAGTTAACCAAGCTATTACAAACAAGGGCTTGTCTTAAGTGGTAGCACTAGGACATTGCAGTCTTGCCTGCGCTCCAGCTCAAAATGAGCGCATAGTTTTACCATACTCTCGGCCAGATCATGACTACAGACTGTCATATAGCAGGTAGCCTTAAGTCAATGAATGATGCACTACAAATGATCTTTCGGTCAATCTGTTGAAAAGCGTGGTTCTTCTCTCTACGACACGGAGAATGGTGGAAGGTCTGACTCAGCTAGTGCTCATCTCCGATGAATCTAAATTTTTGGGAACGATCCTAGAAAAAACAATTTCTTGTGCCAAGTATGTCAAGTCGAAGATATCCAAGTCGGTCCAATTTCATGGCAGTGTGAAGGTGCTTTTGGCAAAACTTGGCCTTATCTTCGAAATACTTCATTTGGATATATGCAGCTATTATAAGACCTTTTCTAGCTTATGTGTGTGGTTTGGTGGGGAGGGTTATTCCGTAGCCATGTGTCTTCTTTCTGAGAGTCTCCACTGGTGTTTTCCCGAGTTCGCCCAGCTCTGCTTGATCCGGCTCTTCTGCTGCGAGATTCAAAGTCGACTTTTCTTGCTTTTAGGACTGGCTTGAGGAAGAATCTGAGCTTGAACTCAAGAGTCAGGAGTTCGGAGCTGCTAACTTCGTGGTATACCCACAAGGCAATTATATGCCACTGTCAAGCGGACATCTATACTATCCTCATCGCCATCGACTCTATTGTATAGAAAAATGGTGGGTCAGAGTACCTAGCGACAGCTGCGCTTAAAGCCTTGCGCATAGCTGTGGACGTGTTGCGTCTGATTACTCCGGGGTAGTGTTGGTAAATTCTTGTCAAAACTTGTGGGTGAAATCGAGTATAGACGCGATGTTTGCGCGTTGCTGTCAGTGATATATGAAACCAACAGCCAGGAGCCCAATTCTCAAAAATGCTCGTAGGACGTTTATCTGTCAAAATCTTCGATGCGATGCGAAAAACTGAAATTTGCAATTCTCGAAATCCGTATACGAGAATTTCTCTTCGAATTGTACTCGTCTGCATTTTCCATACGGATTTGCGTCTCGCATACGGAATTGTGAGTTTGAACTTTCAAAGAACGGTTTGTTTTTTGATTTGTGTGTGAGGAAATACGAGTCAAACCCGTACCGCTTTGAGAATACCAATTTTTCTGCTATGCGAAAATTGCAGGTGAATTTGCTCGTATACGAATTATGCTATGCGGAATTTGAGAATTGGGGTCCAAGTTATGCCACTCTCGTTCAAGCCCTCTGTGCGAATCGACATATTTCCAGCATGTTCTGTAATTAAACTGCAACCTGACACATAAGCTAAGAACAAACCGTTCGCATTATTGTATTGGAGGCAAGCAGCTGTAGCCGCTAGTTCTGTGCCCGCTTAAGCCCAGCTTCTGCTTAAATTGTGGAGTAAAGAGAATCGAAGAACTCGAATAGTTCTCTTTTCCCCACAGCAAAATTGTACACGTGAAATCCTACCTCAATTATTTTCCATTTAGCAGACTATTTTCATTGTACATAGAGGACACGCCATCATCAGCTTAACATCCAGAAAGAGGTACAAGCATGTGTTCTGAAATGTAATAGGTGTGGTAACCGATGAGACATTTCCCCTACCACACGAACTAAGCATAGGTCCCAATTGCAACAGTAAATAACCGGTCTCATCTTATGATCTAATACCCACCACTAGATTCATCCAGGTAAACCTTACGAGAGGTGGGTTCTCAGGTAAACCTTACGAGAGGTGGGTTCTCAACCGTCTACAGTCTACATTCTACTATGGGATTCCATTGCTACCGTGTACGTAGGTAGGTACCTGCAACTCCTTTCGGTGTGTCGGTTTTTTTTTGTACATAATACTTGGGGATATAAATATAAAATAAAAAACCGACAACTAGCTCGAACAGATGTAATTTGACGCACGCACGCAGTCGTTTGGTTCTTCTTCGGTGTTTTTTTTTAGGTTACGTTGTATATTATTTACCAGCATATATTTAGGGTGCCTTACCTGTCAAGGTATTTACTTAATTCGATTTAGCTGTCTAGGACTAGGCAGTAGGTCGAAGGAATAATAGAACGAAAATCAGATTAGTTTCCATGGCGACCAAGCAAACAGAAAAACAGTTTACTCGTCGCATGGCGGGAGAAAGGCAATTGCAGGAGCGGATGTCACTCCGTGGCACTTCCTTGCCACAATTAACGACATACATGGAGTAATAGTATCCATGTGTACGTAGTGGTGCACACAAAAAGAGGGTTTGCATTGTGTCGGAGTATACCTTCATTAATTTGATGGCATTGCATTATGTTGTGCTTATGCTTACAGTGGTGTGGAGGAAATTTCGAACGGGATCTAACATGAACATGATTTTTAAATGTCTCTTGTGAATATCCATGAAAATGGGTGAAGGATATGCTCATGTGGACCATTAATAGCTCTCGGTTTTCCCTCACCTCATCAGGGGCAATTTCTATAGATATAGGGCGACCCAAAACAGTTCCAATCCCAAATTGAAATGAACTCGCCACGTAACCTTCAGTCCATATAAGCAATGAAAAGAAGAGGTGCGAGGTGGTGAGTAAAATGTCGTGCTCATTGGAAGGGTTTGACGCTTTTTTCCTCCGATGATCTTCACATTGTATTGATTGTTTGCAAATCGATGCATCCATTCTTTTCGCCAAGCTCTACCCAAGACTATTATTTGGCTGACGTAAAAGGCAAATTTCAAGTACCTTCGAGTACTTTAAGGGCCTCCTTTTCTTCTCCCTTTAACACCACAGGTATTTGAACGCTGAGATTGATACAACTTGAACACCTAGTAGTGTTCAGTTGACAGTTCAGCCCATTTCAAAAACAACACCACAAAGAAATCTAACTTCGAATTCTTGGTTGGAAAACAATGTTCGTTTGTAAAATTTGACAGTACTGTCACCACCGAACTGTAATAGAGCGACGCTGGTAGTTATTTCTTATGTGGTATTCGATTGGGCGCTCTCAGAGCAGTTTTTTTTTGCTCTCAGAGCAATTTTGATGTTCGTTTGGTACAAACAAAAAGCATTTTTTTCAGATTTCAGAGCACTTTTGCGGATCTGGTTTTTTTTTCTCAGATTTGCTTCAGATTTACCAAGTTTGAGTTTGACAACTAGTGAAGTTTGTTTACGTTTTCGTGAAATTTTTCAACTGCAAAGAAACGCATTGCATCGGGTAGCTCTATTTTTGTTAATTATTTATATACAAATGTTAAGAATTCAATCTGGGCGCAAATTTAGAATGTTTTAATTTAAGCAGTGAATGCTTAGAAAAGTGTCGAAGGCTACACATATTCGAACCGCACCAATTAAAAAATAAAAATAAATAATTGGCGCAACAGGTCCGTAGGGACCCTAAGCCTAGCTTCTCACAACCATTCGTCATGTGTGAGTTTTTATTTTTGGTACGAATGGAAGGGATCTACAATTTTATGCCGAGTCCAAACGGCCAATTGAGAAGCTCTTTCATGACAGTTATACTCTCGGATGTTTGTCAGACGTTCGCGAGAGATGGCGCAGTGAAAAAAACCTTAAGTTGGAATTTCGGTTTTCTCGGAATTCGAACCTGGGACCAATCGCTCAGTAGTCAACACAAAAAAGAGCAAGTGACCTTTTTATGTTCGATTAGACACACGAAATTGGAAATCTGAGAGCAAATCTGAAGAAGCCCAATCGAAAACCACATTATATTGTGACGTAACTCCGTAAAAAGCACTTGTGGCGGAATGCTTATTACAAGGTAACGTCATGCTAACTTTAGGTAGACAGAAGCAAAGAGAATGTGATCAAATTAAAACCAAAAGGCGTAATCGTATATTTTTCGTTCATTCATAAGACGACCACGAGGCCGCCGCTCTTATTCGACAACCCTTGTATTCCGGATGATAAAATACTGTCGTTGAATCGACTGGTCCCCTCATTGGGACCCGGTATAAACAGTTTTAATTCCTATTCAATTTTTGCCACATCAGCAGCAGAGATAAGTGCCATGAAGTCTTCAATTTATGTGTCCGCTTGAGGGACATGGAAGTTCCCAGTCTTGATAAAGAAATGATTTCATCTGGTTGGTGCCACTTATCCTGCAGATCGTCCATATTTTCGAAGACATAATAACTAATCTATTCAAGTGGACGTATTTTTACGAGCACTACTGTTAACGATTTAATGTAGTGCCTTACACACTTTTCACAAATCAAATCAATCCAACATTACTGGTGTCCGCTTGGGCCAAGACAAAGTCTATAAAACCACTTAAAGAGAACCATAGGGAATCTACTTAACCAAAGAGAATACTACTCGCCCTTGCTTCAGGCTTCTACGTCAAGCAATATTCACCACTTACACCATACCGGTAATTACAAATACTGCCAAAGTATCTGTATCTACCGGCTACTCAACAGAATTCCCCTCAATCGTATTCAAAACGTGCTTGAATGAGGGCCTTGTCGGTTTGTCTCGCTCGTAACTGCTCGCCGTACCGCGCTATTTAGGGTCTGAAAAACGACAGTGAATTAATTACAGATTTCCGTCGTCATACATATTTTGTTTTGTGGTTTCTGCTGGTAACGGTGGTGGAAAAAGTGGAAGTGATGACATTATATAGTCTTGGGATGAATTTTTAATTCACATACAAAAGCAAATTGTTGTTCAAAATACAAAACCGAAACACGGAAGTGAGCTAGTCGACTCGAAGAACAACCCCAGTTTTCGGGCCGAAACAAAGAGCAGTTGTGTGTGCAAAGGAATTCCGATTCCAATTGATTCAATTTGGTGTTTTATTCTTTTTTGTTTGCTCGTTCTGGCCGCAGAAATACACAGAGGGCAAAATAAACCAAAAGGCAATCTTCTCATTCACTTAATAAAAATAAACCGCGCGATTTAGTATCTGTCTTGTTTTATGCTGTTTGTCTTGGCCTGTGTCGGGTGGAACGTGGAAAGATACTCGAATTTCATTTGAATGCGAAAACCGTCTGTTTCCGAGCGTAATGTTATGATTGCAAATTATACCACCTCAATCGCTATTTTGTTTGACAGTCTGAATGATGTGCGCAAAGTATTCCATTAATATGATGACTCAACAAACCCTACGTCATAGATGGACGGGCTTAATGCTGCTAATGGTGAGTTTGAATGAGTTGAGTGGGATCGCCGGCGAGACTCTCCCACAGCAACAGCCAGATCGTGATGATGTTAACCTGGTACAGGTGAATAAGTGCTGCGAGAAGTTCGAGGTACATTTGGATACACTGTGCACTCAGGTGAATGAAACAGGTGAGCATTGCCAGTTGGCTGGCACAACTAAACTACAGCCTGAGGTAAGGCAGAGGTTGTTATGGATGAGAGGGAAGGTGCTATGTGCATAGGTGTGATTTTATACGATCCACAGTGTAAATAGTAAAATAAAGTCTAAAGTTTGTCTTGGGAAGTTGTAAACTAGTCACGGAGGTGTCGACATCATTTGTATGGAAAATGTTATATGACTCAACCCCGACTTAAAGGGGAAATGTATGATGAGTGAGCAGCTTAGGGTAACCACAAATTGATAACAAATAACCACAGAAAGTAACACTAGTCACGACAAGCCGACTTAGTAAAGAAACCTCCATCATGACACTTGTTTTATAACATTGCTTAACAGATTGATAATAATATGTTAGGTACATCTGATATGAGAACGGCGAGAGGGATCATCTTTTTGCACGCTTGCGTTCTTGACGAAGCTCAGCCTCAGGAGAGATACTGGAAATGGAACAGTAGCGCGTTTTGGTTGACAGTGAAACAGACTCAGGCGGCTTGTCAGTTGAAATATAAAAATGTTTAGCCTTACATCTACCTGAGCACTAATTTTTGAAGCGGAAGTGCCAAGCAAAGGATGCTGCACACTTGTCTAGTACTCAATAAACCGGAAGTCTATCGTCATCTATATCGATAGTCGGACAGCTTTGAATACGTCAAAAACTTTAGAATTGTAAGTAATGCAATGTGAAAGCGTTGCGTTGTGCCCTCTTTCAGATTGATAGTTAAAGTTTTGTCTGGGAAAACACACTTAGACACCAGAGCTTTAGGTCCATTCTGATTCAATCGATAGATATTGTGTAGAATTTTCTTCGACTGAAGCGTTTGTGCGACATCAAGTTGTAAGACCCCGGGGACTTCTATAATATTCCTTTGTTTTCCTGTGAAGCAGAGAAAAAAGTCTGGTAGCCCTAGTCAGAAATTCTTAGCTTCCTTGTTAAAAATATTGTTTCTGGGGCTACCTTGCATAAACGCAAACAAAAATTAGGGGTATTGCAGTTTAATAAACCTAATCTATTACATTTGCAGAATTTTTGCATTATACAAGCTTATGTACATTGCGGTTGGGCTTAAAGACGTTTTGTTTCGAAATGTATCGACATTTTTCAGCGTGTATGAAACACCATTCATACTAGCTCAAAAATATTTCGTCGTTTGAGTTGCGAATTCAAATATCAGTTGGTTTTGGTTGCCAAAATGCCAACACCAATTATGGTGGCACCAAAGACAAATGGATCATCGGGGCATCAGAATAGAAAGGTAATCCCTTGAAACACTTGGCAATTGTCTTAATAGTTGTTTGAAAAATTGCACTGATCCAACATTCTATACGCTTTACTTTGGTAGTGTTCATATAGCGTTCCACTTTTAAATTAAAGCGACCTCATTGTCACTGACCTCAACGTCACCTCCTATACCTTGCATATGTTTCTTACATCTGACCTTTCTTCTAAAAAAAAAAACATTGGGCACAAAAAAAAACCTATAGTCGACTGGATTTGTCGAAACTTGATGTAGGTATCCGGAATGCAAAAACCAGATTGGTCGGTACCGTCACTTTTCCTGTGTCAGTCACATATTATGCGAACTGTCAACTTAGTACACAGTCACTTGACTAGATGCGTCGGCTACCTCTCCATAAACTGAAAAAACACTGTTCATGTGATCAGTGATCAATTTAGGCCAATAAAAATAGAGGCACATCTAGTCAGCCAACAACTGTCAGACTAACTAAATATAGATACTTGAACTAGAACATTGTGAACCCAACTCAGTCTTTTTAATTAAAATCCTGTTGACATTCATTAAGTCGCGTCCAACCTGAGCAACACAATACAAATTTAATTAAAGACTCCAACAAGTGACGGTTTACATTTTATGCGAAAATAAATAAACAATTCTCCTCCGATGTATAGATATCGCTCTGCTCTGTGGTATACATAGCTCATAATTTATTTATGAAGTTTTAATTTCGTATCAATATACTAACAACCGCAATCCACTGAAGTAAACCTCTCCAATCCCAACCGCACAAAATCGCGAAAGCTCACAGATAGATAAAATAAAAACAAACAGCTATCGCGAAAGAATACAAAATTCGAAAACATTTTGATTGGGTGCCCTAATTTCGCACACATCCACACCGCACGGCACACACTCGTCTATTAGATTTAATAGATGCATTATTTGGTTTTTCTATTTTTATTTATATTGCTTTGCAAACTCGTTAGGATGACGCGACGCAACTCACGAGTCATCTCGTGCCACATGGCCGTTGTCGTTCCATTTATGAAGTGCAGTCCCACTTGTATATAGCGGTTAAACAAGTTGCATTGTGTCATTTAGTTGATTCAATTTACACCAGACAAACATTTAATTAACTGGTATGCAGGCGCAGATAGATGGGCATTTTTTGTCATTTTTTGTGGCCGCAGGTGGATAGTGACAGGAAAAATACAATTGACGTCTCTTGCGAGTCCATTGAACTTGACTGGCATGTAACAGTCCATTTAGCTATTGCGGATTTGCCCTAAATGGCGATTTAATTAAAACTTGTTACACAGTGAATAACGGACGCTTCTAGTGATTTATTCCCTAATGGATGCGTGCAGTGAAGGAAGCGGCATTGTGTGGCTTAGTTTTTTTTTTAGGAAAGTATCGTTCAGTAGCAGACGCGGCAAGACTTATTTAGGGGAGGGCTTTAAATAATTTATCGCATGCGGTTGTTTATGGACTGTCGCATTGACTTCTCTTGATTTTGACAGGGAGTGACAGAGTGATAACGAATTTATGTAGGAACTTCCGAAAGTGCCTACAGCTGGTAGGTTTTATTTTTTTATTTAATGACATACCTACATACATATTGGTATTTGGTGGCGAAAGGTGCGCGAGATGTGTGCTACTAAGTTTTATTCGTGCGATGATGTTTAATTGATTGGCGAGCATACAGGTCTTGGCGAAGGAATGAGTAGGCATTGCGTGTAGAATCGGTGTTGGAATGGAACTTCGAAGGTATGGATGGATATTGGAAGGTAAATGGATATGTCGTTTAAATGTCACATCTAAAGCTAAGATTGTGGGCGTTCAAATATCTAGTTTTGATTGGCTTATGTCGTTTTCCATTGGGACCACCAAAAATCTTTTTCAGATCTCAGATTTTATGCGGCTCATGGAACATGCAACGAAATTGATCTGCTTGTGTGAATGGATTAGTGCGTTATTTGACAACAATATCAGCTGTTCAAATTGCATTTGTTTTCGGTAAAATCAACCATGGAAATCGGCTTGAAAAATATTTCCTCTGTTGTAGATATAAATAGAGTAGTTTTGGTGATTCGCGAAAAATTAGTTTCTAATAAAGCGTAGTACGCAGCACGAGCTAAACTTAATTTTATCTGGTCTCCGACTTTTCTCTCCAAACATCAGCTAAAATAATAGCTAAATTTTGATATAGAGCACGCCTTGGATAAGTGTCGCAAAAAACAGCTGTTGTTTGAAAAAACTTCCTTCAAAAATTTAGTTCTGTCTTATTTCAACTATTTCTGATTCTAGGTACTTTTCGTCCATGTAATAATTAAAAATCATCCTCATCCTTGCATTCATTTCCACAACAGAACGACACGATTTGTCACAATTTAGCTTTAGAATATATTCCGACCCATTAAATGGGCACACTAAATTTTGACAGCCACATGAAGTACATTCTGAAACAAAGGTTTGATTATTTAGCTCGAGCTGCGTACCACTAAGCTGAATGAGTTCGCTTAGTTCGAGCAGCGTACTAAGCTTAACACAACAAACATTTTAATCTGACATTTGGCTCTTGTGTGTTGGTGAGTTCAGGGCAATTCTCTAAAAATATACCAGACACTTCTGTCGTGTTAAGAATTGACCTGCAAGTGCTCTTTTTTTCAATGAAACATAGACTACATCGAAAGAGCACTTCTATATTTGCTCTTTTAATAGAAAGGGCAATTCTTTTCTTCAATCGAAAACACCATTAAGAAAACTAGATTTTGAATGTGTCCATTAGGCATATGAACGACCAAAAGGCAAATGAACAAATTAGCTGTCAGGACAATTACAAATTTTAACAAACTGCATATTGGCATTAAGGCATTAATTGTGTTGTCCGATTATACTACCTGGTATTTGGTTATTCTTATCTGTCAGAATCAGAACGGTCAGTTGTGGCATATGAGATATGCTGCATGCACTGACCCACCTTGATAGTTTTCGATAGCGAGAACTGTCAGAAGGTGTTATTATAGGTCTGTTCCTTTACTTTTAAATCTTGCGAATTTTTACTCAATGCCGTTCCTTAACTCAAAAAATTCGTAAAAGAGAGCGTCAAGAGCAAGATATTACCCCTCAACAAATTTCTTGGTGTAAGAATTGAAAAAGCTGTCAGTCAACGTACATTTAACAGCTGATTTGAAATTTATTGTCCTATTAGACATATGAGTGCATTTGTTTTGATTTTCTGCGTATTAAAATGGTACCAACAGGCGGAAAAATAAAATTTAATGGTCTCCTTAGATTCTTTCCGAATGTCTTCTTCCTTGCTGTAAGGAGTAAGAAAGGACAATCGCCTCCACGTAATTTTTAATACCGTGTCAATTTTCCTCATCTCGAATGATACAAGTGCAATTAGTATTCCATATACTTGGATTCATGAAGGAGTTCGATTAATTCCGAATCACATTCATCGCTAGGTAGATAAATCAACTAATTTTGTTTGTAAATTAGGAAATTCTTCAAGTTTATACGATATTAACGACCACTTTTTTGAATTATGCATCTGTCAGTTTCATACTTTACTACAAAAGCGTTCCCTAACTTTTTCGTTAGTATCTCTCTCTGTAAGAGAATTTATCGCCACCACTGCCATTTTGACAGTCCATTCTCAATTCTTACTATAAAAGTAAAGGAACAGACCTTTATATTACCAATTGGCATGTAGTGTTATGCTATCAATAGGTTTGTTTGACGTGGCTGCACTAGTGCCCACTAGTGCGCACTGAGAAGTGTCAGCTAATTTTCACGCTTGTCAAAAACCCTGCACAACCCTGAAAATTCGGCTTCTATATCGAACGCAAAATGTTGCCAGTTTTTGACATTGACAAATATTTATCTTTTGGTAACACTTTTTTCCGATTACTGTTAAAAATGAGTGAACTTAATTCAGAATTTGAGTTTGCCATAATACAAGTAGTTGATAAAAGCGTTCGGAATATAGATGATGAGTTTGAAAAAGAATAACATCAAGCGAAATGACAGCAAACTTAGCACTGAATTCTTGTCCCGACAAATTAACTGGGGTCAGTTCAGGGCACAACTGGGGTGCTCTAGAAGTCATGTCAAACACAGGTTTTCAGTACCAGGGCGAGTTCAGTGCTATCTCGATCTAAGGCCCACGTCAAACAAACCTAATACCTACCTTAAATCAAGAGAAAGAGAGGGATAGAAATATTGAATTAAAGAGAGAACGGGAGTCTCAATTGGATATTAGTAAATTATTAAAGACAAATTTGTTCGGTCGCTCCCTACGCTTATAAAGTTAGTGCCATTGTCATTACGGGCAGTTCAAATTCGGACTACTCCAATAGCAGCATTAGACATCATTCTTCCTTGGTGTACAAGGCTTCCTCTGGTAGCAATAACATCGGCAATGCTACTAAGGCAATCATTCAAACATATTCTGGTCTCCATTAGCTGAAAAACAGACATCCTGAAGCAGAACTTAAATTTTTAACATAAAATAACTATCAACCGACAGCAATGGAAAGAGAATACCAACTTGCTGCTAAATGGAATAATATTCTCCCTTAACTACATTTAGGAGGTCGGCCTGAAGTAGCCACTTCGAACATTATAACCTGCAAACAATAGTCTTAGTTCATTGATAATTCAGTGCGTAAAAGTAGCTTTCAGCACGGCTTTCTGATAGGTTTAAAACAGTTCCACAAGACAGAAAAAATCTGTCAAACCACATGACTAGTCACTAATGCCCGCCTTAACGATTGTTTTTTGCAGAGTTTTTCCAGCCCATGTTCACCAGCTACAGCGGCGAACACAACATTCCAGTTAAGTACAAATTTGTGATTGGCGTACCAGGATGTGGATCAATGCAAACATGGCCGATATACCATTACCCTGGGGTAAGTGCGTGGTCATCCACAACTTGCATCGCTTTGAATTTTCCTTTTCTCAGAGCGCCGACAAATTGATCCTACTCAGCGATGGTAAGCTGCGGCATTACACAAACACCGATGAGGATCAATACGAACACGCCGACTACCAGGATGAAGACGATGATGGACGTAAGCCTCTATTCCACGACTACAGACAGGGACAGTATTGCATTGACAAGGTAAACCTCTTTACAACTTAACTACAAGATCAGTCTAATTGCGACCCCTTCTTGGCAGGCCATTTCAACGAGTGGTAACCACCGAACGATACTGTTTGCCAACATCTGTTTGTCGAAAAAAGAAATCAAATGGACTGACACCAATTTTCTGCTGAGGAAAATTCTAAATCCCATCTTCCATGGGATCTCTATGATCATGCTGTTAATGATCGCGATTATCTATTTTATTCTACCGACGTTGAGAGACTTGGTTGGAAACATTATAACAACGATCGCTGTCTGCTTGATGGTGAGCCAAGCGGCTGATCTAGTGAGGATCTTCACCGAACTGAGCAGTCATGTTAGTTTTATCGTAGCCGGTAAGGACTTCGGAGTTTGTGTTTGTTTGTATTTTCTTAGAGCCTGCTTTCAGATACAATCTTATACGTTAGTCTGCTGGGTGCGTTTTTCTGGCTTAACAGCTTTGGATACTACACATGGAAGACGTTTAGGTGCATCCCAGTCTCCCGCCTCATACTCTGTTCAAAATAAATAAAATGCTTTCTTTTTACTACTTCTTTAGGTCGAGAAACGTTTTCTTGCGTGTAACAGACGGCAGAAAGTATTGCTACTATTCAGGATACGCATGGGGAGCCACTGGCCTAATGGCGGCGATGGCTATCTTTTCGCATTGCTTCCTCGACGCCGAGTCGTACAAGAAGCAAAATGTCATTGGCGAGCAGGAGACCATCGGTTGGCTGGGAATTGCGATATTCTTCTCACCAATAGCGTGCACAATCTTGATAGATATTTTCTTTTATGTGACAACGTTAAAGTTGATCAATCGTAGAAACGTCTACGGAAGGATTCAGCATAAACTGAAGGCAAAGTATGTGTAAGATCATTTGTCATTCAATTGGAAAGCATTTACTTATCGATTTTCCTTGCAGCTTTATTATGTACGGGCTGCTGCTGCTGGTGATGGCGATATCATGGATATTCCTGATTCTGTCGTGGTTAAAATACGACGGGCTACTTTATGCGCACATTATAGTCAATGCCGTACAAGCGCCTTTGATCCTGTACATATGTGTTCTCAGGCAGAAACATGTAACGTTTCTACTAAAGAAGTCGTGCTGTTATAACGAGCCACCGTCATCGAATGACTGGGGCGACGAAATGCATTACATGAATGGCAACGATTATTGAGACGATTACAATCCTGGCTGAACTAGAAACTAGAATCTCACGAATGCGAAAAGAAAAACCTTGTTAGACTACCATGAATTATGTATTTTAAGTAGAAGTAGCACTAAAGTGTACTTAATGAAATTATTTATTATTTTTTTGAATAAAACTGAGAAAATATGAGGGGAGACTTGTACTAGATCAGTTGGCGAAGCGTGAAGTGAAATTGCACGCAGCAGGTGTAATTTCGAGTGTGCCTCTAGATCTAGAAAGAGAGTACAAATACGGTGGGCTGATTGACATTCTTTTGGGAATACCCAGTGGTGCAACTACACATTAAATGTAATCACATTACAACCTCGTGGTAACCACCGGGTACGTGACAATGGTCTGTCCAACCGAACTTGTCTTTCTTACCTTATTCACCCCTATCGAGGTACCCGTTCCGATACAACGATTGGAAAAATTCTCCGATGACATGTAGCGCACTTTGTCGCATTGCGGAGAACCGCGTTATACCACTAACTTTTGACAGCTACGCTGCACATTGGGAACGTTCAAGTATCTAGTTTAGTAACAGCCCTATTATGGCTACCAAATATCAATTATTTGATACTTGATAACAGCTATTAATTCATCGATAATTTGGTATTTTGAGTATCAATTGATAATGTTTACCCAATTGTGAATGCTACTCAAAATATCATTGAGAATGGGTCCTGTTTTGAAGTTTGAGGTTTCTAATTTGTATTTGGTTTTTGTTTGGGATGGGTTGCTAACTTTTTTGTTGGTTTGAGTTTATTCTCAATATCAGTCAACACTTCTACGAAGGCTGGTTTCGAAAGTCTTAAGTTCTGTACGAATTTGGAACCGAATCACATCAATTAAAAAAAAATTAAATATTAACTGCTTACATAACTTCGTCCAAATTCTTTGGGTTTGAAGCATCTCGTAAAGTCCTGCGTATGATAGATTGTTCGCTTAAACTTACTTCAGTGTAATCCTTTCAAAAAATAACTTTAACGATGACATTTCGGTCTAAAGTCTTTTTTATTTTAAACAAGAAAATAAATTTTATGATTTGATGATTTTTTAACCACCAGAATATTTGACACGTATCAACAAGAAAATTGTGGTTGATAGAAAATTTGATGAATATGCCAAGTTTATCGATAAAACAATTCACAATAGATCCTAAATGCACAATTCATCAAAAATTTTGATAGGTTGATAACCTTAATACCGATTCATTCATTTTGTTGATACGTACCAAATATTATCAAATATCGTGTTGATATTTGATGCCATAATAGGGCTGTAAGTCTGACATGTCGGTCATGTGAGCAGCTGTTTCAGTTGACGTTTATGGAGGGGTAGCCGACGAATCCAGTCAAGAAATTCGTGACTAAGTACTAAGTTGACAGTTCGCGTATGTGGATGACGTAAGAAAAGTGACGTTCCCGACCAATCTAGTTTTTGCGTTCAGGTAACAGACCAATCTAGTCGACTTAAGATGACTACATTCTTAAATGCGGCCATTTTCTCCGAAGCTCTCCGATAATTTATTGCTGCGGAATATTTTAATGTGAAATGAACGCGTTTATGTGCTTCATCCATTTTGTTCCGAAACGGATACTTCGAACGCAATTTGAGTTCCGATTAGATTTGACTTTCGTATCGGAGTTTTTTTCCGAACGGATACCTTGATAAGGGTGATAATCCCTCATGACCCCACCATCGCTCTATCGCAAATGACTGAACGAGTTACTAAGGACATATCCGTTTGAGATCCTCATAGTTTAGTGATTTAAAAGGTGGCGTCAGTAGTAATGGGTCAATGGCAGCTCTCACATCTTCAAAGCGCGTTACGCACTCAAAATGGCTTAGGAACTCAGGTTTCAGGTTGTGAGTGCGTTTAACTGCGTTTGGCAAACTACGAAATCGTCTATAGAAAAGTATTAATTATTGATAAGTTTTCAAGCCCAAATATGACAAATGCGATAAGATATACACGTGACCGCGTAGAATCTGTAAACTGCTTAAAAGCAGTCATCACTGCCATACAGGAACCTCGTTGGAATAGGATAGGATTGAAAAAAATGTTCTACCAAAGACTGTTTCCATCCCACTGGACTTAACTTAAAGAATGTTGCATATCAATAAAATAATGATATTTTTTTTCAAGACATATCTAACTCACCTGGCCGAAGAGCTTTCCCTCTTCGCGTTTGACCAAGTTTGATATCTGACATCGCACCAACAAGTGACAATCATCCAAGACCGTGTTGAAGAATCTTCGCGTCGGTAGCAGCGCTTCCAAGTCAATAATAAATTCAAGAAATCGTTCACAGTAGTGAACTGTGTCATTCTCAATTCGACCCACTTCCGGAATTAATTCCAAAATATTCAGAAAGTTCACCATCAAGTTCTAAAAGATGAATTCAATCAGTAAGCATATCATGTTCAACAAAGAATCACTTGCATACCTGAAGGAAATGTCTTTCCCATTCAATTTCGGGTTTCTTTTCGGTCTTTTCTTTCTTTTGGATCTTTTTCCAAAACTTTTTCCATTCTGGTATTTCCCGCAATTCTTGATCACGACGTCCTATCGAATGATGAAAAATAAGAAACAGAACTATTTAGTATACAAAATTTGAACCTACTAGGCTGCAAACACGTCCACATTGACAGCGACACCAATCGTTTCGCCTGTTCTCGACACAATTCGATCTCCATACTATTGAAGCAATGATTGACGAATATCAACAAAGCTGTTTGTTCACGCATTTGCAGAGCACTCATATTAGCTCGAGGCATACATGATTCAATAACTTGCCGAAAGAAAGATGCAAATTCTTCCGATCTCTTCTCAAATATTGGCCAGATCTCAACACGTTCTCGAAATTTCTCGTTAACCATAACCACTATGGACATTATATGAGCATGACTTGATTTGCCACCTTTGTAGTTGGGCCACAGGTAGTTCTCTAAATATTGGCTGAACTCAAGCATCATGATACGACGAACTGAATGCTTGGAGTCCTGGATTTCTTTTTCGTAGATCTCTTCAATGACATTGACATCGAATGGCAAATGATCCGATTGGGTCTCTGCAGACCAATACTTTGTTGCAAGCTATTCAAACATAAAAATAATTGGTCAAATTGTAAGCAAGACTTTTGTAAACGTTTCGCTTACCAGTGAGATAACATCGGCGTTTATTTGTGATATTGTCACAACAGGCACTTTGAACTTTGTTTGACCCTCGGTTGTTTGTTTTTCTTTCATTTTCGGGTATAAATATAAAACAACTTTTTGAGAGAATATAGATAAATTACAAATTTAACAAAAAAATTGAAACTTTCGCAAAATAAGCAGCCGCACGTTTGTTTACCGGCTGAAAAATGACATCGACTGTCAGTTGGCCACAAAAATGTACTAGAAGAATGAAAGCATTCAGCTATTATTATGAAAAGGGTGTGATCAGGAGGATGTAATTAAATTTATATAGTTTTTGAATTTTATTCATATGCGCAAGAATGAGAACAGGACAAAAGCTTTGGTCAGGAACTCGATTGGGCTTCTTCAGATTCGGTCTCAGATTTCGTTTGTCTAATCGAACATCAAAACATCACTTGCTCTTGTGTTGATATTAGTTCGATTCGAATATGTGTAGCCTTCGACACTTTTCTAAACATAGCATTTTGAATTCACTGGTTAAACTTTATATTAAAACATTCTAAATTTGCGCTTAGATTGATTTCTAAACATTTGTACATAAATAATTAACAAAAGCAGATCCTACCGATGCAATGCATTTCTTTGCAGTTGAAAAAAAAATCCACGAAAACGTAAACAAACTCCAATAGTTGTCAAACTCAAACGTACTTGTATTGGTAAATCTGAGAAAAAATCCAGATTCGCAAAGTGCTCTGAAATCTGAAAAGCATTTGCTGTTCTAATGTGTGAAAATATCTGGTACAAAATAAAACAATAAAAGTCAAATACATAGGTCCAATCACTTCAGGTTTTCAAAGATAAAGTAGGTTTGATTTGCCGCAGACATTTTTGAACAAAATGAGTTTTACAAGTAAAATAACGATAAGCATTCGAACATTTAAGTCGAATTTGAAGAACACTTCTTTCCATAAATATGACATCAAATGTTAGCTGACGAAATTTGTCGGTTTATGTTTGTTTACAAGTGATAAATAGCTGTCACATTTTTTTTTGTATTGTTACTTTTCCAATCAAATTGGAGGCGATATTTTCAAACCAATTTTGTCTTGACAAGTCTTGACAGTTTGTTACGGACATATGAATTTTAGTTTGGGTTTGTTGTCCTTTAATAAAACACATCAATTCTACATAAATAACTTAAACATTTATTGGCAATTTTGTTGTTTGTTCAAGCTTTTAGTTATTATTATTACAATAATTAATACATACTATAAAATTATAGCATTATACATGTTGTTGCTAGACAAATATTCGAGTTTAAATATATTTATTTATATTTCAATATGTATATATATAAAAGGAAGTAGACTATGCTATCGCTCCTATCACCGTTATTTTGTAGTAACCGTCCACTCTCTAAATACACATAGTACGCTCGCAAGTTGAATGCTTTTTTTCCTATTTTTTTTCGTGTTTGTATTTCAGTAAATATACATGTTTCTGTTATTCCAATATCTACACTTAAAATTGTATAAGTTCATCAATTTCCCTTTTATTATATAGTATATATAGATTCGTTATAAAATAGAAGCGCAAAATTGTTTTAAAATAAATATAATTACAAAATATAAAATGAGATGCTTTTGTTATGAACGCTAGCAAATTTTTCAAGTTCTTTAAATAGTTTCCATCATAGTCTATAATTAAAGTCCTAGTCTTTACGTTTGTGTATACCTACATAATATAAAGTAAATATTCTAAAGTTTTGCTTTTTTTTTTAAATAAATGTTTAACTATAATTTGCTATATCTTTTTGATTATTCTTTGTTTCCTTGAAAAAAAAAACGATGACAAAATTAAAATACTTTCAAAAAATAAAGCAAAAGTACTATAGGTTATGTAGTTATATAGATTGGCTTTCTGTTTGTTGTATATAACGGTTATAACTAAGCTTATTGTCATTATAGAAATACTTTCATTTAATATATATAAATGTTTGTTGGTTTTGCTCCATCTGTTGAGTGTGACTCGACTTAGTGCGTCCGTTCATTAGCAGCTGCAATTATTGTTAATGAACCTATCTACTATAATGTATATGTAAATATTATGTATAGCAATACAATATAATGTATATATAAATTATCAGGAGTATGGTTTTAATAATAACATTTATATAAGTTCAGCGACAGCATCATCGCCTTCCCTAATCGGTGCTTGGAATGTTGAGCCTGTAAATTCGTACATCTGTGGGCGTGGAAAATCCAATAAATTATAAATATGTACATAAATTAAATTTTAATTTCATTGCATTTTTTTTTAGTAAAAGTTAAAGATTATTTAATATTAAATGGTGCGTTTGAGGTTTTAACAATTTGTGTGCACATGCGAGTTTCGGACGTAAGAATGCGTTTTAAATGGTGCATCATTATTGAATTTAGGGAGCCATATAAAGATAGAATCATCTCTCCAAAGTATATTGATGTAAATATGTTTAAAATCCGCAAAAATTTAGATGCAATATAGCCATTGGAGTGACTTATACAAACTGCGGCATCATGGACGAACTCTAAACGGAGGACACCTAAGAAGTCAAACTTGTAGCTGCAGTGATTTGGGATTCGCTGTACCACATTCAACCCACAATCTAATCTAATACTGTATAACTTAATACCGATTCAGGTTTGGAGGATGCAGGCGGCAATAGGCGAGAGTTTATGCATTTTTTAAACAGAATACACATCTGTTATCTGTATATCTAGATGGTATTTATCTAGTGTTTTTAAAATGGCCCTATACGAAGTCCTTTCATATGAAAATATTTACGATCAACCCTCACTTTGAACGTCGTTTAATTTAGAATCTTTGGCGGGTCGGCCAAACCTTATATATTAGAAGTCAAACCCTATCAAAGACGACCTTAAAATTAACCAAACAAACAAAACAATTAGTCAATGTTACATTACCGAAGGTGCTCTGTTATTTCTAAGCGTTGCATAGTCGGCAAAATCACTCATCGGATGATTATCCGCATTTCTAGGCTGTATAGTTGCATACGTATTGTCTACCGGGTGATGTGCGTGCTCAATTGAATTCCGTCTGTCCAATGGTGCCTATAAATATGTTGTTAAAGACATACGGGGATATGGCGTGACTTTAGTGTATAGTTAGTCATAAATTTGCTTCTCACAATCAAAGCATTCACTCTCGTCAAAAATAAGTTCGAAAGTAAAATTAAAACAAAAGCTTTGTGCTGTTAGAATAAGCTATGTTGGCAATAGGACTTCAAATAACTTACCGGTGCACCATCAGAATTGGAACTATGATCGGGTTCTGAGAATACCTGCATTGTGAGCTCTTGCTCTTCGTAAAGTTTTAGTTTTCTAAGTAGAAAGAGGAAATATGAAAACAGCAAACCGGAAGGGGGATAATCCCAAACTTACTGTTCAATCCAAAGTGGATTCTCTGTCGTATTGAGGTCTTCGATGATTTGCTTCTTAATTAAAGCTTCCTTGCGGCGGTTCTCGACGGGAACAGAGAGGTTCCTGAAAATTGAATAGGTTCTATAAACAGCTGTTATGTTTGACGGATAACATACCAATGCTTGAGGCAACAACATAGCACAATAAAACTGATGACACCAACAAATAGAACGATGATGAGAGCCACTAAGCCGGCCAGCGCCAAATCGAATTCTTCCTGCACAATGGTAATGTACGCGGGTACCACATTTTCTATTGCAAAACCAGCGTAGTAGTCCTGAGGGGAGAAGTTTATGCATTAATAAACATCCATTCTTTGAATATGAAAAATCTTCTTTATACAAATATTTATTTTGAAACAACACTGGCACACGTCTGCACAATACTCACTCTCAAATAATCGTAGTTGGCATCGATAACTTTGAGAATATCATCGACTGGAGCTATCTGTTGATCATTGTTGTCCACCGCGTGGAAGAAAAGATCGCACCAATCCATACGAATGCGTCCCATCGAGTCCACGTGGAATCTAATCTCGTCTACGATGATTCTATGCTGGGTGGCATTCCGCAGTTCGGCAATTATCTCATCTTGTTCCTGATAGACTTCCTCTGGCGGACGTGACAAGATCACTCGAATTAGTTGAGACGAGTCAAAGATCCAAATCTGAAATTAATGGAAAAATGTTTGCAGATGGCAAAAAACATGCCCAAGACTACTTACATTAACTTTCACCTTAGTCGATCTTTCTGGTGGCTCGACTTCCTTTGCGACCACCTCCAGTTCGAAGCGATCTTGGTTATACTCGGCCATAAATGCTGCAGTTTTTATGCGACCTTCAGGGGTAATATCTACGAAATACCAATATTTCAACAAAGAAAAAGGAAACCAGTCTCAACTACTTACTAAATGGACTTGGGACAATTGAACCTGTCGACTTGGTAGAGCCATATTTGTACAAATTTGATGCAACAATCATGTATTCGATTTTTGCGTTCTTTCCATAGTCCTTGTCGGTGGCGTTGACTACTGTCACAAAGCCATTCAGGGAGGACTTTGCATTGATTCCGGCATAGTATACCTAGAGAAGATAGTTATACGTCAGGTAAGGAAAGGCATTCACTGCAAGAGTTCGCGGCAATCGATCTAATCCGCGACGGTTACATAAACTAACAAGTTCTTGTTGTACGAATTTTCACAAGTGCAACAGCTTTTAGTTTCGTGTTATTATTTTGTCAGCGCCAGTCATTCATACTTACAGATTTCTCAAAAACCGGCTCATTATCATTGACGTCGAGCACCGTGATCAGCACTTTGGCAACAGTACTATCCCTCTCCAGGGTCTTAATCGAAAATGACGCTCGCTCCTCCTCTGAGATGTGCAGATCTGGCTTTGTACTTGCCAAGATATACAACGTATAGAAATCAGTCACTTCCCTGAAATTGCAAAATTGCTTTTAAATAATGGTTGCACTTCAATTGAACATACGACTCACCTATCTAAAGACTTATTGGTGAATATATCACCTGTCGTCTTGTCCACAAAGAACGCTCCATCTTCATTGCCCAACAGCATGTAATAATAAATATCCTTGTTGTGCTTACTTCTCGCTGATGCCTGGATACGGCCCACCTTAACTTCTCGACCGCTGTTCTCATTGATCGAAACTTTGTACGGATTGGCCGCGTCAGGGAACTCTGGCCTATTTTCGTTGGCATCCACTATGCTGATACTAAGAAAGCGAAGTGTTTCGAATGGAGTCGGAGTGCCATGATCTTGGGCGACTAGGATGATATCGTAACTGAAGAAAGAACTTGTTAGATCATCATCCCACTATTTAGGGAAAATAAACCTACTTGGCTCTTTCCTTTCGGTGGAGCTCCCGTTTAGTTTTAAGTTCTCCCTTAGCTTCGTCAATTTTGAACTCTTCGGTTTCCTGTACGTTTTGATTGTTTATCTGTAGATGGTATGATATTCGTCCATCTTCGCCGGTGTCGTTATCGGTGGCCTTCACTGTCATTATCAGGTAATCGTCCTTAATCACGTCCTGTAAATGAAAGGTTTTCATTTCAATGAGTTCACGTCGATTTCAGTTGTAGTTGTATCGTTAAATAATACCACCAGCATATGGTAGACAATTGTAGCCAAAATCTTTCCAGCGACAATTGCGATAACCACAACTTACCCCTGGAATCTCGATAGTCGCATTGGATAGAGCTGGTATCACGAACAACGGACGATGTTGGTTTACCCCTAAGACGTTTATCAAGACCATAGCTGTGCTCTGGAAGGTGCCAGCACCTTCAGTATCACGAGCAGATACTGTCAAATTGTACACTCCTACAAAAGAGGCAAAGTTTACAATAATTTTTGAAAAAATGAATTCAATTTTATTCTTCAACTCACCCTTCTTTCCCTGCAAACTTTGTGCTGGATAAATAATCCCCGTATGCGAGTCCAGCTTGAACAATTCCTGTTCATTTCCACCAATAATGAAGTATCGCACCTCACCAAAGACACCCGAATCTAAGTCATCCGCCCTTACCTGGAGGAGTTTCGCTGGTGGATTTAACGCCGCATTCTCCGCTACAGTTGATGTGTACTCATTCTGAGTGAACACAGGCGGATTGTCATTCACATCAAGGACATTGATGAAGATCTACATAACATTTAAAAAGTTCCAGCGATCTATTCTCGAAAATAAAGTTCACAATACTCACCAACGCTGTTGCAGACTTCTGTAATGTGGGCGGGGCTTTGTCCTGCGCCACTGCAGTCAAAGTAATTTGACTTATTTTCTCTCTATCCAGGATACTGGCATCTGCTACCATGATGCTGCCGGTGTAGGCATCGATTAGGAAATATTTATTGTTCTCTCCAATAAGAGAGTATGTGATCTCTCCGAAGGCACCAATGTCTCCATCGAACGCCTCAACCTTGCCGGCAACCGTACCACGTGGTGAATTCTCGGTCACATTGAAATAGTACTCTGATTGCGTAAAGTGGGGTTCGTTGTCGTTGAGATTGATTATGTCCACGATAACATCAGCGGTGGACGTTAACTGCGGAACTCCGGTATCTGTAACAGTGGCAACGAGTCGCACCTCTTTTAGGGTTTCGTAGTCAATCCGGGATGTTGTGGTTATCACTCCACTTGTTTTATTGATCTCGAAGAAGGGATTTTCAGAGATATTATATTCACCGATGGTCGAATCTTCGTCTATTGCTTGTAGAGTTGTTAGAATAGAACCGATTGGCTGTTCTTCGATCATTTGCAGCTTGATGGTGGGGTTTTCCGCAGTCCATGGTGGGTTAAATTTCTGATACGGGATGGAAGAATGATATATATATATATATAGGAAGAAAATTATTTGAGTTTCAAATTGGTTTACATTCTGCAACCTTCAATATTTAATCAAGAACCGACGACAGAACCAAAATTGATTAAAGAATCGCATCACACCCAAGAACATGACTCGAAGTTGTATGGTGGAAAGAAACTAAAGCTTTAAACTTCATCGCAGTAGCAAATCAAGTTCAAACTAAACTCAAAATTTTGCGTGCACAAAAAAATGGAAAATTCAAATTTAAGATTATTAATCCTGAACATATTTTTCATTCTATTCCTTGCTGGAACCTCATCTATTCATCGACTTCAATTGGACTTAATCGAGGTATAACTCATTGGACTAACGCACTTCTTCCAATACGTCTCATTGCAGAACTACAGATCGAAACGACGCTCCAAAACATTCATACAACTATCCCCTTGGTTCCGGAAATGTTAACGTTCATCCTGTCTTCTTTTGTGATAGCAAAATTCCTCTTCAGCTATGTAAGCTTAGCGGCACATGTCGTAGCCTTGTAAGTGTGTTTAAATCCACAAAGGACACATTTGACATTTTCTCATCCATAGCTACCCAATTTTAAATTACGATCTAAGCGATTTGTTGATACCAACAATTGTCATTCAAGCGATTCACAATGTCATGTTCAATTTAGCGGAATTATCGTTTGGATTTTTCACGTGTCGATATTACTTGACTACAGCGGCGATGGCTTGCAACTTCTTCTACGTCAAAATGATATCGAAAACCGTTTTGGCAGTGATTGTACTGTGAGATAAAATCTTGTTGCCTTCCGTGTTGTATGTAGGTGCTTACTATTTCGTTTTAGGGAACTGTATTGGAATTATTATAACTGCCTGAGATATCCCATTATCAAGGTAATACCGACAAGGGAATTTTTGAAAAGACTTCCAAGGCAATTTTTGAGTAGACGGAAGGCGGCGGCAAATCAATAAATTAGAGGTAAGCAATATCTAGAGAGGTTATATGCATGTGTGAGGTTTTGCATAAATGTAAATATAATGCGGCCGTCTATTTTAAAAAGGAAGCCTCTTTCTACAATCAGACCAAAAACAGTATTGTTCAAATCTTTCGATTGCGAAATTTTAACAAGACCTTCGTATTCACTCTAAAGGCTCTCGTTTAAATTGTTTTTATAAATTATTCCGTACCAATGTCCGACAAACTGTCATCGACGGTAGGAAGGAACAATCTTAAGGAACACAACTGCGATTCACAACAGATCTTAACCTCAAGTATCTTTATACGGAGTAGATGAACTTACCGGTGGAACCTCATTCACGTCAATTATCGATATTATTAGCAACCCCTTGCCCTGTTGTGTGGTTGGGGCTGTACTGTCCGTCACCAGAACTGTTATCCGAATAACCTACAAAGAACAACAATTCATAGCAAAAATATTTAACATTCGCACGTAAATTACGTACCGCAAATAGATTCCTCTCCAACTTTTTGTTGACGACCACCTTTCCATTGCGATTAACTGCAAAGAATTCCTTAAACTCGTCGATATTCTCCACTTCTTTGCCATCTTTGTCAATAGCTGTGATCGGATCTGTGGCAGCGAATTCCAGCGCGGTATGGGTATCAACATCTGGATCGATTGCCACCAATGTGTACACCACTGTACCAACCGCAACATCCTCTCGAACCTTTAAATCAAACGAAATTTGTATAGCTCTGAACATTTATGACTCAAATTCAAATTAACAACCTCTGCACGTTGTGTTGCTGGTGTGAAATAAGGGTCCTTATCGTTGCTATTAAGTACTGTCACCGTCAGAGTTGCTGTTCCCGAGAGGCTTGGTGTTCCTATAAATAAATACAACAGGACATTACTTTCAAACTTTTGATAAATTAAGCAAACATCCTCTTACCCAGATCTGTTGCCAAAACCACAATTTGATACGTATTCCTACGATCGTAGTCTAGTTTTCTTGAAACGAATATCTCGCCAGAGTTTTCGTCGATGCGAAAATCGTCGAAATTACCTTTTTGAATGCGATATCTAGGAAAACAACTGCATTGCATACACAATCAGATTTTGTCGATCTTTGTTCTTACCTCAGTTCGGCATTGATACCGGAATCCAAGTCCTCCGCTTGTAAACGCTCCACACTGGTGCCGATTTCAGAATTTTCCTCAACAACTGCCGAGTATTTCTCAGCTAAGAAACGCGGTTCATGATTGTTTACATCGCGAACAGTTATGTTGATGCCACAATTTGTTGAGAAGATGCCATCGTTTGCTTCCACCGAAAAGATCAAGTTGTCCGACTTCAAATGGGTGACGTCTAGCGTTGCGTTTGGCTTGATTGTGACTTGGCCCGATCGTTTGTCAATATCGAAGATACTCTCGATTTGCTCGTTGCCAATTATCCTTAAGCGAAAGAAGAGAACAAATGATAGAAAATATATAAATTATATAAATACCAATCTTACTTATAGGCAATATCCGACACAGTATCTGCATCCCTGGCTTTAACTATCAACGGCGAGTCAAAAACTGTCGCCCCTTCATCGACCGAAGCTCTATACAATGGACTCTCACACACAGGCGGCGAATCGTTCGAGTCTGTCACGGAAATCCTCAATGAGACCACCGACGTCTGGCCCTTACCATTGTCGTCAGTTGCCTGCAATAGAGAACAGCATTTTGTTATTCAATTAAAACCATAAAAAGAACTCCTCCAACCCACCTTGTACGACAAAAAGTACGTAGTTTCCGTCTCATAATCCAGGCATGTCTTGGGTGGTTCCGAAACCACTTCATTTGTCACTTCATTCGAATTTGCTACCTCCCTTGGGGCTGGCTTACTCAAAACCTCCCTTTCGTCCGTTGCACCAATTACCGTGTACTCAACTGCAGGCTCTGTATTAATCTCAATGTTCACTAGCCCACTCAAGCCATCTGTGGTTATATTCACTTTATTGCCATCCCCATCGACCGCATACTCCTCAAAGTCACGCTTTCGTCGCACATGTTCGTCCCTGCTTTTCGGTTGATTCTCACAGTCAGCCAATGTTATTACACCGGTCTCCTCGTTCACATGGAACAGTTCGGAACCAGTGCCGGAAATACTATACCGTATTCCAGAATCGCCATAGCTTCCTGAATCAATGTCTTTCGCGGTAATCGAAGTGATATACTGGCCGGGAAGAGCTGACTCTGCAAGGAAATGAAAATTAGTTTTCCCTCCCAGCAGCGAGGTAGAGCAAGCAAACCGGAAACAGAGGCTGAATACGACTCCCGTTCAAACATTGGCTTGTTATCATTTGCATCCACAACGGAAATGGTAATTGTTGCGGTAGATGAAAGTTTCGGATTTGTTTCGGTTTCCTCGGCAATAACCTAAAAGTTGCAATGGACGAGGGTGTTGCGAGTGTTAAATTATGGTTTTGCCGGTCTTCTTTCGCCGCACCCAATTCTCGGGGGTAATTCACCAGAACTTACCAAAACAATAAACTTCCGCTGATTGGGATTTTCATAGTCCAAAGTTCCATCGCCAACGCGAATGTTTACTTGCGAGAATCCCGTCACAAACTTTGGTTCAACTTCAAAGACTCCGGAGACGTCATCCAGGCGGAGGGAGAATTTTGAATTAATGCCCTAAAAGGAAGAAAGGACGATGAAACAAAAACACCAAATTAAAGGATTGTGTGTGTGTTTAGTTGGGTGGCGCGGTTAGAAGGCCATGGGCTGATGGTAATTTTGAGGGATGTTTTCATTTGGAAAACAGATGTATTCTGTTCTTGTTTGGTTTGGAAGTTAAAAAAGGAATGACTTTGTTCGTTAACAAGTTATAAATAATGCAGATGGTATACTTACTACATCCCGGTCGGTGACGTTCATATCGAGCGCTAGGGGTGTGCCTGGAGCTGTGTTCTCCAAGAGGGACACTTCGTATTCTTTTTTATTGAACATTGGTGGCGAGTCGTTCACATCGCGAATAGTTACTGTAGCTTGGGCGGTGGCCACAGTGAGGTTATCGTTTCCAGGAACTCCATCTACCAGTTCACGAGCCTAGTAACAATAGAATAAGTCAAAGCATTCCGAGAAGATGGCGAAAGTGTATAGCTCACCCTAATTGACAACGAAATAAGGCCTGTGCTATCGTTGAGAGCCTCTCTGTCGAGAGGTTTAGCAGTCCTCAACTCACCTGTTCGCTCGTCCAAAAGAAAGTAGTCCATCGGATCTGAAATGGTAACTTAAGAACAATATCCAAAGAAGGACCAGCCTTACACTTACTGGTCAACAAGTCGTAGACAATTTTTCTAGGTTCTCCCGTATCTCCGTCGCGAGCCTGTATTTTTAGGACAAGCGTCCCGATTGGACTGTCTTCATCGATCACTGTAGACAGAGAACCTTGAAACACTGGGGGCTTGTCTTGAATATCCTTTACGCGCACCTCGAAGTTGGTATGCGCCTTATGGACTCCATCCTACAGAAAATTTCAACTCAAATATAGCACCTGTGTTGCCTTCGATTCTACTTACCGTAGTCTCAATCTGGAAGTGGTAAATCATCCTTTGGTTATAGTTCAAAGTATCGTTGAGTACCACCGCTGCTTGCAGCTGGTCCTGTGTGCTTTTTATAATCTCAAGGCGGAACCTAAAACAACACAAATTGAGTACACTCAAATTCCACTCTATGGTTTAATCTCACTTTGAGCATGCTTCTGGGCTTTGATCTTGTGGAACACAAGATATGTCTAAATCATCGCCAACAGTGTCCTTGTCCTTAACCAGAATCTTATTGAATATTGTCAAGCCAATGGGGGCGTCCTCATCCACATCAGCTTCATAGGGAACCTATGCCAATGAAAAATATAACGATCCGCACTGGATTTCGCTGGCGAGTGGAGACTTACATTTTGAAATTCGGGCGGATTATCGTTCTCATCCAAAACAATCACAGTGATCGGCACCTGAACGACATTGTCCTGATCTGATTCACCTTCCAAGTTAACACGGTCTCGAATTGTAACCAAAAAGGTGAGAGTCGCTTTCTCTTCTCTGTCCAGCGGCTTGATGAGCGTCACATTTCCCGATTCAGGATCAACTTTAAAATGATCAGAGCCTATGGATCCGAACGTTACATTACTGCCTTCAGGATCGTAGCCTTCCAGGCGATAAACAACTGAACCAACTGTTTTGTTCTCCGAAAGAACAATGTTGTTCATCACTTGGGTGAACACTGGAGGGAGATTTGTATCACCTATTGAGGGGGAGAAAGCATTACTGTCGTTACCTACATCAACACTAGTGACAGACACTTACATTTCGTTACCTGCGCCAAGGCCAACACCAAAAGTGGCAGCAGTAATTCGATTTTGAACATGACGACGGATCTGAAATGAAATGAAACGAAAAAGAGTTAAGTTGTTGTTTACATAGATCAAAGAGGGGCATGGGATTTTTAAAGACTTCACCGAATTTGGCGACCATTTAAATTTGAATAGGTGCAACTGTAGCTGGAACAGAAGTTCGATTTTAAGACATTTCATCATTTCATTTTCATAAGAAACACGTATCGATTGGGATTCTCAGATAAACTTGCCGGCGAACGCAATCTTTTGCAACCTGAGTCGATGCGAATCAACTATGCTTTTCTGCGGATAAGACGCCGAAATTTGGGAAATGTTTTAAATTTAGGGTGAGACTTTGCTCTAATGGTGGCCTTTTTTATACATGAATAATCAGGGAATATGATAAAGCGAGTTAAGGTTTGAAAAAAAAGTTGGCAATTTGTTTTATTTCCTCTTTTTGTGTAGATGTCACAAGCACACTTGTACCTTTTCTACTTTGCGTACAGGGGGAACATACTTATATATTATAACTAGCTTCGTTTGCTTAATAATGACAGCTGGCTGACTTGATGTATTTTGGGCTGTTTTTTAAGTTGAAGTTTGTTGCATAACCGAAAAATCTAGTCAAGCATTTTTTTGACTAGACCCTCAGTTGACATTAGGATAAAGCAAAGTCGAGGTTAACGACAAATCTATTTTTTTGTTCAGACCTATAGATTTTTCAATATACAGGGTGGGCCAAATACAAGTTTCTTTTTTAAAATGCAATAAAATGAACAATTAAATGTTTTCCATGTATTATGGATTTATTGGTATGAGCAAACATTCCCATTAATTATGGAACGCAACTTCGTTCAAGTTTCTGCCTCGGCTAGCTTCGCAGCAGCGCATTCTGTCTCTCCAATTTTCCAAGACCTTGTTGGAAATATGTTTTCAATATTTCCCAAAGCAACTAATTTCGTTCCGCGGAGGCATGATACTTACTTTCTGTCAAGATTTCGAGCGGAAAAACAGCTGTCAGTGTCAAAACAACCTATAATTAAAAAAAAAAAAAAAACAACTAGATGGCCCACCCTTTATTGACATAATGTTTGCAACTACAAGTATGCATGGGAGCGCTCTAAACAATATAGTTGACTTATTTTGACAATTGGCTGATGTGACGTTTCAGAAGTTTTATTGACCTAAATTGAACACGTGAATATTTTTTTTTATCAGGGGCTAACGACAAATCAAAAACTCAGATGACTTTTGAATTGTGGCTTTTGATACGGTAAAAGTGACTTTAACGACCAATCTAGATTCTGCGTTCAGGAGAAATCTAGAATAGAAAAACTCCACGCTGCACTGGGGAAAAATTCCAACTTTAATAATTATTAGTATTATAACCAAATCAACAATGATTGTCTATGAAGTCACTTTTTGGAGTTTAAGATAGCTTTTATTGCTACTGTCAGAGTTTGAAGATCACCGCCACTATTGTGCCGTTGACAGCGAAACAGAATTTCGGTTTTGATTGGTCGAAATTGGTCATGTGAGCAGCTGTTTCAGTTGACGTTTATGGAGGGGTAGTCGACGAATCTAGTCAAGGAATTCAAGTACTGAGTACTAAGTTGACAGTTCGCGTATGTGGATGACGTGGGAAAAGGGACGTTCCCGACCAATCTAGTTCTTGCGTTCAGGTTACATCGCATCCAAACCAATCTAGTCGACTTAAGATGACTAGATTTCTGAATGCGGCCGATAACGGATTAAAATTCTGTCATTTTAAATTTCTCCACTTTTAACTGTCACATCTGAAGTTTAATTAGTTAACAACGGCAGAACTTGAATGGAATCTCTCAAAATTGTCCACGTTCCACATGTTGTGTTTGAAAATCATTATTTTGCATTTAATTTTGATCACTCGCCTTTAAGACTACTTGTTTTTCTTTTTAATTGACCACACAAATGTCAATTTAATCAGTTGCATTAAATTTCAGTTATTTAAAAATGTATTCGTATTTCTCTAGAACGTTTTCAAAAGTATCTTAAACCTATATGTTTAATCATCAGAACGTGCATATCCACAAAAATATTCGCGGCAAATAAAGTAAATTACCCTGATTAGAATGGAAACAAACCTACACCAGGGCATTGTTAACACAAGTTAGAGACAAGAGACAAAAATATATTGTAATTAATAATGGTTAATAGGGGCAGATATTTAAGTGAGACAAAATGAATACAGCTCTATTATAATATGCGTAATTATAGTCATTTATCATTCTTCCAAATTGCTAATTAATATACACGCCATCCCAGTGACAACAGAACAGGAGAAGCACCTTATTCTGCCCCCGAACAACGAGAAAACCCCAGATATCTATAGGCTTACACCTCAAATTGAAGTCATATTTACTTAATTAATTAACGTATAACAAATGTTAAAGGATCGCCATCCATCATCTCAGTCGTCAGCATTCTGTGCGCAAATAAAAGTAGGTCGTGAAGACAAGAGCATGTCACCCCTTGTATATATATTTTATTTTAATGAGCAAATTCCATTTATCTTTGCTGGAACGCAATTTCAATGCACAAGCAGTATAAGTATAGTAACCACCTATATACATTTCATGAAGAGAACCTTATAGTATATGCGGATAGAAGACACCTATACACGTGTGCCAACTTAAGTTAAATACGAAATGAAAACAAAGAACAACGTCGAACCTAATTAGTCACTCTCGGCTATAGATGAAATATTTTTCCAAGAAATATTTGTGCAAAATATATTAGCCTACTGTCAGTTAGGCACCCTTGTAAGAAGGTTAAAAGTGTGGTGAGTCTGCTCGTCACATTATGTATTTATATCGAATGACTAAAGTGTGTAAAGTCAAGGCAACGAATTAAACGTCACGCCAATCATCTTAACAAACGATAAGCACATTATTGTTTGATGTACGTGATGACGTTAGCTTTTTGTTTTCATTTTTGGTCGTGTGCATATGGTAATGCGAAGTATTCACAAAGTTTCGAACCATCTGCCGTTACGAGTGACAACAGAAAATATTGGTAGCAATTCAAAAAAAGGGGGACTGCATTTAGAGTGCCAACTAAAAAGGTTGGGGGTAGGTCAGGGCATGTTATACCATGCGAAGGTGCATGATCTGTCGAGGGTGAAAAGCGACATAACAGATTTTCCACAGATTTTATTTTCTGTTCGTTGCTCATGCTGTCAATAAAAAAATACTGATACACAAAATGGCGAATACTCGTTAAGCACGTTTTGAAAGGGTTATCATTCAGTTGAATAATCCACAACAGATGGAAAACAACTCTGATTTGTGAACACTTTTGTGATTCGAAGTTTAAATCGTTTTAAACTGTGACGCGACTACAGGCATAAAAGCCATGGGGACGTTCAAGAATCATGTTGAGTAAGTCTGACAGCTGGCTGACTTGATGTGTTTTAGTTTTCATTGGGGACGTTCAAATATCTAGTTTAGTAAGTCTGACAGCTGTCTGACTAGACGTATCTCGGTTTTGATTGGCTTAAATCGGCCATTTGAGCAGCTGTTCCAGTTGACGTTTATGGAGGGGTAGCCGACGAATCTAGTCAAGAAATTCGTGACTGAGTACTAAGTTGACAGTTCGCATATGTGACTGACGATCAATCTAGTTTTTGCGTTCAGGTTACATCTCATCCAGACCAATCTAGTCGATTTAATATAACTAGATTCTTGAATGTGCTCATTGGCATCACTTGACCAATCAAGTGAACATTTTTTCCACTTGACGTTTGGGACCGGGTAGCCGATGAATCTGTTTTAAAATTTCTTGAGTAAGATCTAAGTTGACAGTTCGTATTATGTGACTGACGCAATTGAGCGGAAAGCTATAAAAAAGTAAAACGTTTGACATATATGTTAAAAAAAAAAGAACACCAGATTCTGTGCCAAATACACTTTTATTGGCTTACCCCCTTCACAGTCCAGAAACAGATTAAACCCCAGGAGAACAGATTCTCCTTATTATACTTTTTCTTAATGACATTTCATAAAAAATAATTCAATGATATCTCTATCATTAATACAGTGAGTTGTTTACTAAAAAAGTAATTTTGAACTATAACATATCTACGAAAACACGAAACTCTCTGCCTTCAATCATAAAAGAACTTTCAAAGTTTAAAGCTCTTATTTTGTTTGCTTATTCAAGTGAAAACTTTAAGGTAGGAATTTACCAATTATTGGAAAGCCAATTTGACAGCAGCTTTCAAAACTCATCCCATAGTCAGAGCCCACCAGGCCACATTACATAAAGCCAATAGAATGCATCACATCAGTGGTAATGAATATTTTATGAAAGACATTTTAGCACGAGCTGTCAAATATACACATAAATTCAATGTTGAGAAAACAACAAAACGCAGCTCCACAAGTTGACCGATGACCTATGAATTTGACAATAATCATGAAAAATTTACAAACAGAATTCAGAACTTTCAATTAGACAAATGTTGTATAGCTATTGACACTTCCACGCATAAGCTGATGTGAATTCTTTTCATCGGCCAATTGAAAATGTCAGCAAGACGGATTCTATGAGTAAGGGCCTTGCCCCAATGGGGATGTTCGGATACCTAGTTTATGTAAAACGTCAACTAGATTTGTCGAGACTATGTACCCGATCGCGTTGACTAGGCAATTGAATTGTTTTTGTATTCTCGCGGTCAGTGTTACCGTTGTTTGACTATAGAGTTTAAATTTGGCAGTTTTTTCTAGAGCATGTATCAATTTTTAGCTATTTAGCGCTTTTATAATTGGAAAAGGTCCTTCGCAAGTTTTTCAAAAGTTGTTATTTCTACGTATGTTTAAAAAGTTTAAAATCACAAAACTGTTATAGTGTTATGCGAGCTAATAGTTGATAAATAACCTGCGAAAATTCAAATTTGCAGTGTAGCTTCGCAAATGAGACCTTTTTCTCTAACCGGCCCTTTTTTGGACGTTTCCGCATTGGTCAATCTGTTTATTTTAAATTTGACTCTTCAAAATGTCAAAAGAGTATGCAGGCAGGATTTTCTTGACTAGAATTATCGGCTTCCCCTCCATAAACGTCAACTGCAAAAACTATTCACGTTACCACTCTGGTCCGATAAAAACTGAAAGACATCTAGTCAGTCAGTTTTCAGACTTACTAAACTAGGAATCCGAACGTCCCTAATAAGTGATGCCAAACTAACAAGGTTATTTCGATTTTTATTCGTTTTTGCGATAGGTTTGTGAAGAGGCTGAATAGCATTGCTAAAAATATCGACCATACAAAAGACTGCAGTTAACAAGTAAGAAAACCTTGGTGTTCAATTTTTGAAATTTATTTTGAAAGAGTTGCGTGCGTTAGTGTTGCCTCCGCCACGCTTTGGCAGCTGTATACAGCTTATTCAAATGAAACCCGATTAATGCCCAGATAACAATTTAAATACAGCAGACCAACTTCCGCTTTCGTCCATTAAAATAAGCTGAACCATATGCTAACTTATGTAGCCGATGTAAAATAGCGCACACCCAACAATGGTTATGTCATGAAAAGAAACATCGGATACATTTTAATTGCAAAGCCGGTTAGACAAGTAGACGTAACACCTCTTCCATTCGAATAAATCTCCCATAACATTAAGTAGACATAACAACACACACGCAGCACCGAAAAGTATAATCTGTCTAAGAACCCCATACAACTGCATCAACATACCAGGTCCACTCACTCCAAGTCCATTAACATTGTTGTTTTGTTGGGCGCGAAAGGTGGTTGACCCACTCTCGTGTGCTTATCTCTTCTTTAACGGATTTATTCAATTTCGGTCTTCCCACCAAGAAACCATTCATTTTCTCCATTTTTTTGTTTTTTCCCCATTGAAATAAATAAATGAACCGTTTAAGCGAGATACGCACGAAAATTGCCAAAACAAACACAGTCAACAAGACGACCAACGACGACGGCGTGCGCCCTAGAGACGGAGAGTGAAGAAGTCCTTTGTTTTGCGAACGGCATGGGAAAATCTTTATTATGCCATGGGCTATGGGGAATTGTCGGCTGAAGTGGCGCACACATCACCGGTAATCAAATGATAAATCTTCGCGAGAGAGCTCATCGTCATCAGCAAGATTTTCCACTCGGAATTTGCAATGATGGCTGATGAATTATTCACAAACGCTTCCATTGAGGTGCGTTTTGTATCAGTGTGTACTACCTCGAACGAGTGAATGCTGCGCTCCACTCTCGGGATTCACATAGACTAAGTTTCGGTTATCCAATTTGCATATCAATAAAAAATGTAGTTCCAAGCTGCCTCCTATTGGTATACTCAAATTTGATCTGGGGCTTTGTGCATAGGCTGAATAAACAGGTAGTACAACATGTTGAACTAAGGAGGTTGAGTTTTGTTTTTTTTTCCCTTGGTTGAAAGGGTGTCGCAATAGGTTGCTGAATATTTTAGTGCACAGTGAGGTACGTAACTTTGAAAAAGTTCTAGGTCATAGTGGCAAGCACTGACCTGAGGTGAGGTATAGTTGCATCTTTATATAAGAGAAAGCCTTTAGAGAAGTTTCACTTTTACCTAAAAGTCATAGGTACAGCCATTGGATATGTATACATTAACCCCGTTATTGCCAGGTTAGGTGTTTAAAACAAACATAGGTACGTACAGTTGATGAAAGTGAAATGACAGCCAGATTTGTAGGTGAGTGGTGAGGTGTATTTGTAAATACATTCAAAAATCTAGTAGTTATCTTAAGTCAACTAGATCGGTCTGGACTAGATGTAACCTGAACGCAAGTCAGGTCGGGAACGTCACTTTCCCTACGTCAGCCACAACTGTCATCTAAGTATAGCACTCAGTCATGAATTTCTTTACTAGATTCGTCGGATACGGGGCGTAGCCGTCAATTGAAACAGCTGTTCATGTGCCAGATCTAAACTGAAATACATCAAGTCAGTCAGCTGTCAGACTTATTAAAATAGATACTTGAAGGTCCCAACTGAAATATCCAACTTCGAGGAGAATGACAGACGTTTGCTTAAAAGCTAATACTTACTGGGAATTATTTTAGAAGCCTTAATTTTAGATCCGTTCGCGTACTCGTAACCAAGCAGAAAATTGTTGAAGCTTTGCTAAGAAACAGTGCGAGGGCAAATTAGTTGAGTACATACCACAAATTTACTAATTTAGAGATTTTAACACTTCGATATGAATTTATAAATGTGTTTAAAACTGCAAAACTTATTTTAAAAGTATTTTTGCTAAAGTATGTGGAAATATGAATTAACTCAATGAAATTAAAACATGAAATCACAGAATTTTCGTCCTGAACTAACAAATTTTGTATTAAATCGAGGTTACGGGCCTATGTCAAGCAGGCATAAAAACAAACCTGCACTTTTTGGGCATGGGTATCAATCTGTACTTGCTGCACTTTCCCCCACGACATGTCGAAGTTTAAATATTTAGTCGGCGACAAGTCCTCCCCTACCAAGCGATTTTTTTTTTCAATTTTACTTTCCATCTAAGTCTATCCGACGATGATTCCTTTGTCACTCATGTTAAAGAGTTTCTTCTTTCTGACTGCGAAACTTGGGCGGTCTTCGTCAAATCATACTCTTCAGAAGTAAGTTTTCCCATATTCTCAACATCGACTGTGGCTCTTCTACAAGGTTTCCTAGTTCATTTGTACAGATATTTTTTTTTCAGTTAAAAGTTTTAAAGTTGCAAAAATTGTTCATGCTGCAGCACTTCCTTATTCTTCCATCGTCATTATTTTATCGCATCCCTTTTTTTGCTGTAGAGGCGAATCGCCTTCGTTCTTCTGTGAAGGTCCTTTTAGTAATCTTGTTTTGTTAAACAACGTTTTTTTATGAGACTGTTTCTGATGACTTCTTTGGCATCGATACCACTAGTCCTGGGCTTTTATGGCGTCCAAAGGTTTCTGTATACAAAAAACGCAAAGATGATGGCGGTTCCATGTAATCCCATTCAGTGAACGTTAAGTCTACTCAAACTTTTTGACGTTGACGTCCCTTGGCTGCTTTCAGATCCGAATCTCAGTCAATGCAGACTTTGTTTGCACTAGGTATAAAGTAAACAACTTTGTTAATTTACTTTGTTGAAATTTACTTCTCAATAGCGAATTATTAAGCCAATTTTGATTTTATTTGTGTGAAGATAATTATTATTGTTGTCACGTTTGACTTTATGTACAGTTAGAAGTAAATATTTACAAAGTCATTCAACAACTCTTTAGTATACTTAAATCTAACAACGTACATATAGCTAAATATAACTTCTTTAAAAGTATCTATTAAAGGGTGTCCATGGAACCAAAAATGCGAAATATAATTTTGATAGAAAATGCAGATTTTTAATTAAAAAGCTTAAATTCTATGAATCTTTGAATTTAAGCTTATACCTCAACCTGTATACTCTATGAATCGAGCAGATGGTTATGTATGGAATAGTGCGTACTCTTTTATTTAAAAATTCTATGACAGTTTCGCCTAAATGTGTCTGAATTTCAATAATACACCTCCCAATTACCTCTTTCAAGGTGTTGGTGGTGTGGTAATGGGCTTGTTCTTTGACTTAAAAAAAAAAAACCCAACGAAAAAAGTCCAATGGCGTTAAATCACAAGATCACAGTTGATGGTTTTAATTCACTATGACCATATTTTGTACGAAAATTGCGGACTGTAGCTGACAAGCCTTCATTACTTTTAAAATATTGCTCAACAATAAACATGTGTTGTTCTTTCGTCTAGTGCTCCATTTTTACCAACCCCGAACTGTCAGCTGTCACATTGATATCTTTTTTTCCAAGTACAGTGTACTATTAAATGGCGCCCAGTTCAAATTTTGCGTGAATTATGTGACACCGTTCTTAACCGCCGGCGCATTGGCTTAGTGTGCGTTGGACTGCTAAGCGAGGGTTCTCAGGTTCGAATGTCGAAAAAGAACAAAGGTTTTTTCACTGCGTTTATCTGACAAAAATTCGAGTGTATAACTGTCATGAAGGAGCTTCTCAATTAGCCGTTTGGACTCGGCATAAAATTATAGATCCCTTCGATTCATCCTGAAAATTAAAAACTCACACACAACGAATGGTTGTGAGAAGCTAGGCCTAGCGTCCCTACGGACATGTTGCGCCAATTATTCCCCCTAGACAAATCTGAAAAATCCCCAGATTTAGCTATTTTCTAAAAAAAACCGATCCTTTTTAGTGATGAAAAAAAATAGTTGAACACAATTCCAAAAAAAAAAGCGTCGGTCAAAAAAAAACCTTAGATCTGGGGGGAAAACCCCCAAACTGGCAACGCTGGATGGGAAATACCATTGAACTCGCGACACCAATGTTCGCGTTGCCAACCAATTTTGACGAAAAAATGCGTCACTTGAAAAAAAGATGGATTTTTCAACAATAAAGTGGTACAATTAATCAAAAACTCAACACAAATATAAAAAAATAAACAAAAAAAAAATATATTTATACAACAAACAGCTTTCAAATTTGTTTCCAATTTCATTTCACCTACTGGTGGAAGCTCGAATTAATTTTAAGGAATGACAGATAGAGTGTTCGGAAAATGATCAGAGTTTGAAGGTGGAAACACCTTCTTTAAGACTGAGGTTATATTTTTTGTGGCAAAGATTTCTTAAGAATAATTAAAAAATTAAAAAGTCAGTATGTTGCAAAAAAAATAAAAAAAGATACCTGTTTGAAAAAAAACAAGCCTTAAAAAGCCGTAGCTAATGAAATAATGCCTAAAAGGCATGAAAAAGCCTTAGTTGGCATGGCTGCCTCTGTATATATAAGTAAGAAAAGGACAGATAAATGACTGCAAAAGTAGAAAAAGAAAGAAATCGAAAAATTTACTCTTTTTACTAGTAGTCGGGATATGAGAATCGTGGGTTCACGAGTTGGAATAAGGAAACTGAAAAGTAGTGCTGAACTGCTGATATCGTAAACTAAGTATAGACTTGTTTTGTTTTTCAAAAAGGCATTCTTTTTTTATTTCAAATATTTTTGTAATTTTTTTTTATATTTCCAAACATTCTTACAAAATCTTGGACAAAAAGAATTGTAGTTTTTCAATGCAGTCACACAGAACGCGAAGAATCATTACGTAACATTGAATCGCCCTAGAAAGCATAGAGTGTCAAGTGGCATTCGATCGGTATCGACAGTGGTTCATGCTACGTATAGGTTCATACGAGTTCATGTGTTTGTTATTGTTTACATCGCTCCCAACATGCACTATATGGGACAGAAGGGATCAAATTTATTTTATTATGCTGTTTGAACATTTTATTGCTTAGAATAAGTAATAAGAATTTTGTATAAATAATTTAATTGCGGCATATTTGCCTTCACATTTAGCGAGCTGCGCTTTATACAGCAACGCAAAGCGTGCTACGCTTAAATAGCTTCGGGTACCGCAATACCAAAAACATTACAGAATGTTGTATGTAACCTCGGTCTTAAAAAATGTGATTCCACCTTCAAACTCTGCCGATTTTACGAACAATTTATCTATCAATCTTTAAAATCGGAAACATATTTGAAAGCTACTTTTTTATATTTATGTTTAATTTTTGAATTACGGTTCCGCTTTACCCCAAAAAAAAAAAAATTTTAGGTATTATTTCATTGGAAAATCATAATTTTTTTTAAGTTTTCACTTCTGTCGGCACTCCTGGAGTACCACTGTTTTTTTTTTATCTTTTTATTATAACTGCTAGTAAAAGTTGATTATTTAGAAGTCGAATTGGAAGAACTTCAATGACAATCAATATAGTCACAAATAACTATTTTAATTCCTAGTACTGACTATTAAGAAGTTCATTTTGAAAAAAATTCAATTGACAACTAAAATAGTCACAAAGAACTCTTTTTAACTATTAAAAATAGTGTTCCTGATTCTAATTGTGAAAATGTTTAAAAAAAAAATCAATGGGCCCTACCAATAAACATTTTTAGCAACGACTCTAAATTTTAGTAGTTCACAGTGGCTTTATTTTCCATACAAATTTCGCAATTTTGAGCTTCTGTAAAATTAAAGTCGAGACTGAAGTTTGATTTTAGTACGGTCCAATGTCATTGATGACTATTTTTTCCTCTGAGTTTGCCGCTATCTAGAATTCTAAAGGATTGCCTTACGTCGATCGCAAAGCAATTAAATTGGTTAACAGTTTATAGAATTCATACCCTTATAAATATTGATGCACAGAAAGACACTGAACTGTAAGACTGTAGTTTCATTTGAGTTCCAAAGTTCCAAATTGGATTCAATACTTTTTTGCAGCAAATAAAGTTACTGGCTTATTTGTTCACCAAGCGACGTGGGTTTAAATCGCAGTATGGAACAGTTACCGAGCATGAAAAGAAACGAATAATATCAAAGTTTCCCTATACCACTAACCCAAAGAATGTGTTTCAATGTTTATTAGATACCTATCGGTCCAGCTATTCTTACCTGAACGCCCCACGATATAAAATATATAACATATAAATTTCTCTAGGATATTTAAATATAAAAAAGATGCTGCCACATGGATATCGGTCGTGAACTCTCACTCCACGAAAATTGCATTGTAGCACAGATTACAATCTGCAGAGAATCTCACTGGTTGGAATGCAGGAATATAATATATACCTTACTTGAACACCAGCCACGTGTCATATTCAGCAGCCCATGTACCTATACATAAACCACCTCGTTAGTATGCTTGGTTGCACTGATATGAAAATCGAAGCACTCTCCTTTTGAGACGGTAGTAGATACCACTTCACACATCTCAAAGGCCGACAATCAGAATTAAATTCTCATTTAGGCGTTCTGCTCCTTCTTATCGCCGCAATATTAATCGCTGGACCGCAAAAACGAGAGATAAATTGAAAAAGTTAATAAGGAGAAAAGTTATGCACCACCCTTTAATATATTATATATATGCGCATCGGATGCTGTTGGTTCAAGTATCAGGTCGGGACAGATGTAGGCCATAGCTTCGCACAACTGGGCCGAATAGGAATTTGAATTTGAAAAGTTTTATTCTTTTTTCCCTTTCTCTCTCTTTCGCTATTCTCCATCTTTTGATATTTTCTGTTTTGACAGTAAAAAAAATAAATTCGATTCTATAACGAGCACAGTGTATGTGTGCCACAATTACTTACATGTGTTACACGAGTTTAAAATACAAGAGTGACGACTCGAAGAGCTCGTTACTTTGGCCGGTGCTGTGGACTTGCCTTGTTATAGTTTCGTTATAAATGTGCGCGCTCCGGGACTCATAAGAATGGCGAATCCAAGCAAAACAATTTCAATTCAATTTGGAAATTATATAATTACACTAGCTTTTGTGTGCACCGGCTTTTGTGGGAACATTTTTCATCTTCGCTAGTACATTCGATTCTGTTCGGAACTGTCATGTCTGGGGTTATTTTTTCCGATAGTGCTTCGTTGGCACGACATTGAAGAGATGATGAATTTTTGCTGTCGCCATCGATGCACGCTGTCCAATTATAAGCGATTTTTGTGAACAAAAGATTGTCAATTCAATACTAATCTGGGAACGATGACGATTTTTTTGTATTCTTGTTATTATCGTTCCGTGTACCGTATTCTATTCCAGACAACAGACTCATAGCGTTTTTTTGCGTCCGTATTTACCTATTTACAATGTGGAGCCATGGCAACGCATGAAATTTAATCCAATTTTTTTGAACAAAAAAGAAAGAGGGGCGGGGGAAAACAAATTGAATGGAAATTTCATCGCTGTCAGGTTGGCTTAATGAAAGCGTTCTGTCAAAAAAAAAGAAAAGAAGAAAGTCGAAGCATTGCAAATAATAATTGCATTGTTAGGATAGTCTGTTTGAGTTTGAATTCGGACAGATTTTGGGCTATGGATAGCAATTGGATTTTTATTTTGGCATCGGCTTGTGTCACTATGGGGATGGGTTTTTAAAAGACCTTTCGCTCTGGTGATTTTCGTCGCCCAGAGAGAGAATGTTGTGTGGTAGGTAGAGCCACTTATGGATGGCGGACTTTTACCTGAGCGGTATCGCTATGGTGACCATAATTTTAAGAGCGAAACTCGGGACAAAAATGTGAAAATACATAACAACACACCAATGGTCAAAAATAACACAAAAATTCGTTTTGGAATGTCCCGTATTTATAGAAAAAAAACCGGGAGAGGCTATTGAAATACGGGACTGTCCCGGGAAATACGGGACGTATGGTCACCGTAGATATAGCCCACACGATTCAATGAATGCGGATTACGAAATACGAAGGCATAAAAAGTGTGTGCGTTCGAATGCTTTTTCAACACTTGCAATCAGTGTTGCCACTAAAAAATAACAGTTCAGGTTATGCTCTGAACTAAAAAAGAAAAACGCCTAAAGTATAGGCTTCAGGTTTACCCTTGGGACACTTTAGTGTCAATTGGACACCTTTTCGATCACTCGGACACCTCTTTTGTAAAATCATTGATTTTGAACACTTTATAGAAATTTATTAACAATGGACACTGTTTGAAATTAACGAACATTTTTTTCGAAAAATTATCTCAAAGCAACCCGTAGCCAATCAATCAAAATAAACATACCTCTCTATATTTCTATCATTCATAGTCCCCAAACTTCAAGTTGTTCTACATGGATACTAATGTCTGAAAAAGTGAACACACTTGTGTCCATCAGCGCTGCAGCAACAGGCACTTTAGTGCCAAACTGGCACTTTCAAACATGTTTGGCACCTATGCACTCATTGGCACTTAAAATCTATAGATTTGGTACTCGTAAATAAAAAAAAAAAAATTATTAATCAAAACCCAAAAAACAATTCGAGAATTGGTGCATTTGTTTCTCTCCTTTGTAAACCCCATATTTTGCAACTGACATTAACATTCTGTTTGTTTTGGTTAAAACAAAAAGCCACTTTGTTTTTTATGTCAAATGAAACATTAGTTCACCTACAAAAACTGAATCCCTAAAATGTAGGTGACAGTATGGTACCTTTATTTCATTTATTTCCTCAAATTTGTGATGGCAAAATTTAAAAAATTATAAGCTAGCATATTAAGTTATAGCTTATAGGTTATGTATAGAAGCAAAGTATTTATTTCTTCACATATGAATTTTTTAATTTTTTTTCATTTGTACATACAATTTATTTGAATGAAGTATTGATCAAAAAAAAATATTTATAGTTTTGTTTGAATCGTTTTGTTTTATCGTGTGGTTTTGGAAGTTTGGCACTCTGTGGCACCCATCAAAAAAAAATGTGACACTGAATTTTTTTTTCCAGCTGCAGCGCTGGTGTCCATTCTTTTCATGTGTTGCTTTCTGTACTGTGTTTGTTTTGCATCTCGACGTGTTTGAAGTTCTATTGGTTTCGTAATAAAAATATAAATTAATAATGAACTATTATGGTGAACTAATAATACATTTATTATTAAGGATCTAATTTGCAGTTTTATTATAAGAACTGCCAAAAATGTGCCATCAACTTAAAAAAAAATATATTTATAGATATTTGGTTTATTAATAAAAATTTAATTTGTTTTCCTATGTATAAATATTAGGTACCTATTCGTTTATAAAATTATAAAAGATAAGTAATCTACTGCTTTTTTTTTAATTGTAATAAATATTGTATTGAATGTTGCTACGTTTTTATTCAAATTATATGGGACACTTTTTTGGGCACAAGTTTTCAGAGGTTACACTGATAGGTTTTACTATATCTCAAATATCTTTCTGAAACTTTTGGGCACAATAGCTCTTCAATAATAGAGCCGCCTTACATCGCGGTGACGAGTTAGATTCTTCATGCCACAAGAGTCAATTCATTAGCTTTTATCTCTAATCTAAACCAAGATGCAAAATTGCCGACAAACAAGTCGCTGTACATCCTGCCCGCTGGGCATGTTCTTACACCCGTAGGAATTCCGCTGCGAACGTTTACAGAGCGCTGCGTGATAAGTCTATATTCGGAGCAAATGTGGATACTGGAACAAGGGCTATTAAAAAAGTTGCATCGACACAGAGTTCATTCAAAAACTTTCCGAAAGAAGAATTGGATTATTTCGAGAAGCCCAGCGGTGCCTGAGAATTTTCATTAACAGCTTCGAAAACGTTCTCAAGTTCTGCGGTGAAGATGCCATTGGACCCTGTCGAATTTAAGAGGTTCACAGCTGTTGACAGCCAACTCTAGTTGACGGATGTGTTGGCTGATGATGTATGTGCCATGAAATATTGAAACTTTAAATGGGTAAATCCCTTAAACAAATCGACGGATTGCAATGAAATAATATCTAAATAATTACACCTTTTGTTATGTCTGAAAAATATATATATGGAATGGATTGGGCGAGCAGTTTTAACGTCTTAACAAATTCACGAACAAACAATTTCTATCATTTGAAATAGAGATGTCGTGGAAGAGGGCTGTAAAGCGGTGCAGGCGTACCTACAGATAGAAAAATGAAGGTCTATGACACTGACCAAGTGCCACTTGCATTTTTTTGTACGCTATTGATACAGTGGGAGCTTTGCAGAGGACATAACGCAGCCTGCAGGTTTCGGTGGTGCCATTTCTTTTCTCCTTTCTTGTAAAGTCTGATAGCCTCGTGGTTTTGACATTGGAAAAGGCTTAATGAGATTCGTTTTCTTGGTGAGAGGAAACGATCATAAAATTCCATCGGCAAAAAATTCGAAAGTTCTAACACGTACGTTTGCAGTGAATTATTAACCACTATCTGGCTATATATTGGACACAATCGACCGAACTGATGGTCTACGTGAAGCTGTGGCAACTGCCGCAAGAGCACCCATTTACCTACCTACCTACCATCTGGCTATATTCAAGTTCTAACCGGATTATGCAGATATTATTATGTTGCTCCTTAGTTCCGTCAATAATATGCGATTCCCCAAAGTGTGATCAGAGTGCTATTAGAAGGCAAACCCTTTTTGTTATATCTATAAGGCACTCAAAGAACGCATTTGCCTTTTTATTTAAAACTTCACACTCTGTCTATTCGCACCCGAAAGCTCTTCAACCGCATATATATAGATATGGTGAAGTAAACGCCACCCATATCGTGTGGCAAAAGTTGCCCGTTTTCAATTTTTATACCCAGATCTACAAGCAAATGTTTCTACATGAACATCCATACCCAGGGCAAATGATAAAAAAAAAGGACTCAAAAAGCAGTGCAGTAAAGGGTCTTGTTCAAATTCTTCCCTCTGGCATTCGCTTTGATCTATATACGAGGAGTCGCCTTGAGCGTACAAAATACAAATTAGAATTAATATGCACCAAGGATGCCATCGAAATCACAACTCATTTGACGCGTATATACGTAAAGAGAGCTAGAACAATCTCCTCTCACAGGCTCATCACACTCATCCGTCTGGCCGATGATGCATCCCATCATCACCACGTAACAAGATAATCACTGATTATCCTTTCAAACGGCCATCCGCATGAGGCATCACCCTCTTGTGCTTGATGACGATTTAGTTGCGCACATCACTTCACAATTGCCCAAGGATACATCTTCAACGAAACTGCAACAGCATCAGTAGCAGGCGGCAGAATAGGAACAGCGTTTGCTTCTCTGTACTGCTACTGCTACTGCAGGACTATACGTCAACCTGAAACAGCTTCAAATCCATTGTTTATGAGCAAAATTGCTTCTGGAACCAAACGAGCGGAGACTATACAACAAATGGGCGGCGGCGGCGACAGCACAGAGGCGGTGTGCTACAAGCATAGGACTGCACAGTGCACACATATACGTATACCAAACAAAAAAAAAAAACAAAAAACCGATAGACCCGAGACCCGACCGACCAAATCGATCAGCCAACTCCCCACAATCGGGGCTAACAAGTGTCCCGCATCACAAGTGCCCCCACATCACCCTCGAGCCCTCTTGCAAACCCACTCGTAGCCTGCATGTCACCAAAGTGATTTAGTGCATGCATCGACCATAAAAGAAAACGAGGATTATACACACATCTCTCATGTGTGCTCCGGTCACATGTGTGGGCAAGTGTGTGTATGTGTGTGTATTGGCTCAACCCCATTCAATCGGATGCTTGCATCGGGGTTGAGAGCAGGCCTCCTTGTCTACATAGAGTCAACATCCAACAAGAAGCGGCAAAAAGGGGCAATTAGTTGGGTGATTTGGTTTTCTGTGCGCCATTTTGCATGCATTATAAATACAACTCGCAAGTGTGGAGACAAGCAGTCTACAGCCACTGCAGCTGCCAACAAAACCCGCCGCCGACGGCGAGTGGGGCGAGCACTACTTAAGTGAGATTGAACAGGTGACTGGGATTACGATTTCTGGATTGGGATGAGAGCGGATTTTCCCATCCAACAGCCAGAGTCACCCATATATACACTCAGTGTGTGTGTGGGTCAACGGATGACGATGACGACGACGACGGTTGAAAGAGAATTATTTCCTTCAAGCGGAGACAGCAGATTGTCTCCACCCGAGTCTCTTGTTTGTGATTGGCATACAAATTAATTTGTCAATTATTTTCAAAGTTTTATCGAGGTGTTGCACTATGATCCCGGTGCTCTGTGTCATGAATTACAATGGCTCTTCAATTTGCACCGAACTCTGGGAATTTAAATTGCAAATTTTGTCACCATGCCGGACAGGGTGTATATACCACCACCGTGTACACGACGACCGACGAGTAGGTGGTGGAATCGGAATGGAAAAGCGATAAATTAGAGACTGAACTCGATTACATTGACTGTGGAGTAAATTCCGCTTTGCCGATGACAACTACTGGTGGCGTGTGTTTTATTTCTTTCGACTGTCAATTAATTATAGTTTCCAGTAAACTGATAGAACACGCGACGCAGTTTGAGTTCCATTTAAATATCCGTTCTATCAGTGAGGGCGATAATCACTGTACTCGACAGATTCCTGTTAAATTCAATTAATCCGATTTCATTTGGCAGTGTGTGTGCCCTTGAAAAGTACGCCCGCATGCACAGTGGCTGTCAAAACAGTGATATAATGAATTTTGGCACATCCATCCATCCACTTTCACCATTCGATAAAATATTCATTTCGCGAGTGATTCGTGCGACGTGTTTAATCAATTTCGTGTGTACGTCATTTGAATGCGTATTATGTATTTCCAAATTGTTGTCACAGTGGTTAATTGCGAAATAATTGCTTTGTTTTCGATTATCTGTCATCGAGTTGCGTTTCCTTGTACCTAGACTTTGATGCATACTTGGGATATGTCATTTGATCTAATTGCGAGGTATTGGTTGCTGCACCCCTTATATATTACTGTTTGTTGGTTATTTCGGTATCCTCTGCGGAAAGAATGACGACGGGAGGAATACAAGTGTTGATTTTAAAGATTTAGCGATAATTACCAAACTCCACGACGGATAAAAGAAACACTTATATAACAACAAATCGTTTATAAATAGAGTTGTGCGAAATATTTCCATTGATGGAACGATTCTTTTTTGATTTGGAACTATCATATAATACATAGAAAAAATTTAATTTTGTTCATTTTATTGAATTTTTAAAAAAATCTTGTATTTGGCGCACCCTGTATATAACTGAATGTCAAAATTCTATGTCCGCAAAAACATTTCGAACTATTCCACCGATTTCCAATTTTTTTTTTTTTTAAGTATGCACGCATTTAGTGCAGGTTTTAGGCTACTTTTGTTTTAAAAATACAACATTTTTCATTTAACAAAATTATGTTTTCGCGCCTTCCAATAATAATGAATTGCTGTAGATTGAAAGGAATCGGACGGAAAAATAACCACAAACAAAAAACGACGACTTGATACAACACAATGGTCGGTCTTACAGAAAAACGCCCGAAAATTGTGCAAAAATTCCCTTGTGCTACACAGAATCAAAAGCTTTTTCATTATCTTTTTGTAGCTAACATAAAAACTCTGATTTCATCTCGAGTTGCGATCTCACACATAAAGTTTAAAACAATTCCATCGAACCGTTTAGGGTGCAGCTGAGTGTGCACACAAAACCGAAACGATATACAACGTCCCCTTTAGGATCAGGTAAAAAGGGGAATCTGTTCTTACTCAAGGGAGTGTATAATAGAAAGTTCACCCACATATATCTCTACCATTGTGTGGTAAAGGAATTTTGTTTGGAACTATGCTTCATGGAACTATACCTTGCCAAAGGTGGTAAATGTAACATTTCGCTTTTGAGAATGTGGTTATAATTAAGCATCAGACTGGTTTCGCAAATTGTTAACCACCGCGAAACTTTTGGTAATCGAATAACTTGCACAGTTGCTGCACAATGGTAAATTTAAATTTGCTGGCTAACAACAATTGTTGTTTGATATAGTGAATGTCCGTTGGTATCTGCATATCTGTACATACAAAAGCGAATGGAGATTAAAATGCTTTGCAACATCTGTCTACGACGCTTGGCACAGTTGAGAGACGTTTGACTTGTTGTTGGGCGTTGCTACTTTTTAGAAACAAAATCAATTTTAAACTTTTTCCGCCCAGGTGTCAGCCATCACTTTCGACTGTTATTGGATTCTCGCTGAATCTTCTTTCTGCATTCGCGAAATATATCCTCCATTCATTTGTCTGTGATGCGTATACCGGTTTATGGAAGTACACTTTCTGTTGTTCGTATTCTCTCAAAAGTTAATCCTAAGCACATAAAGTGGTTAAGTACTTCGGATGACAGTCAAATTCCACAAAACGCTGTGGTTAATTAAGACGGGAGCCCTCAACCGCGCACAGATTTATGTTGCGCACTTAACAACGGTTTAACGATTAACTGTAGCACCATTAATCACCGCAGGTGTAACATAAGAACTATGTACCAAGTTGATATAAACCGTGTGGATTAATTTTAACTTACACCTCGAAGAGCAACATTACCCATTCCCCGTAGCCGGAATCATTGTTTCAAACGCCTGCAGAAGCTTAATTAAATATTCGTACACTCGGGGATTACTTAGTAATTACCTCCGACAGCAGCATCAGCGTCCATGGTGACTCCAATCCTAAAAATGTACGTATATAAAATTTGCACAGAGTTTTAAACAAGTCAACCTGATTGCAAATCACAAAGCAATTAAACTCCAACTGGAAGTCGTTATTTTTAATGGCGCAGATCATGAAGGATATAAAATAGTTGTGCTGCACTTTTTCACATGTACGCGCATATTTGCTCTAATTACTTGATTGGTATACAACTCAATTCCCCTGATGAAGCTATCTCAACTCATTTACATGTGCGCTCTGTTTGTTTTCGTTACGATTGCAAAATGTCCACCTTTGGCATATGGTCTCCTCTTTTTCTGTACACAAACTTTAAGGTTTGATTGCGACTAAATTACGGAGCGGGCACCCATAAATAAAAAGTGAATTTTAAAGATTTTATATCATCTCCACAGGCAGCGTGTACCGAACAATTGTCAGCATCTGGCATATAACATTAAAACGCACATAATTACACTTGCCGTGAACGTTTTATAACCGCGTTAAATTTTGTCGGAGCATTAACTGCTTTTGGAGCACATTTCAACCGTTTAATGGAGAGCGAACGTTAAAACGTGCACAATAAACGAATTCCAATGGCTATATGCATTGGGATTATCCCATTACTCCGTTACAACACGCTTTAGTGCTAAATGTCGAACAGAACTGCAGGGGTTTTGTGTCCAATTCATAAACAGATTGTGTCGCTTAAATTGAGTGTGCATTGTTTACGATTTTCAAGTGTTCATTTCTCAATATCGGCACATACCTCCTACTACACCTTAAATGTCACCAACAGATTTACACTGAAGTTTAAACGCACACCGCTTTGAGTGTGCAAACAGTAAGGGCGTTTGAAATACGTAATTCGAATAGGAGGGTATTTGTCGTGTTTGACATAACAATGAATGAGAACATGACAAGTTCAATATACCGAACTAAAGAGATATGTCAATTTTTGACAACTGATTTCTGTATACGTTCCAATACAGAATATGTCACTTAATTGAATGCAGTCAGCTGTCAAGCCATCGACTACATTTGACATCTAATATATATATTTCGATGTAACAAGTGTCGAGGAGTCTCCAAATTTAATTTGACTTCTCGCTTCATTTGCAAATCGACCCAAAGCTGGTGTCACATCCTTTTAATCTGCACAAATGAATACATAATAGCTGGATATAAATTTTAAGGACATGCCATTTATTGTGCATTCACAAGTGGCAGGATTATTAAGGAGATTTGGTTTTCGTCTGCCTCTTTCACTCTCTTGAATGGACACACAACGGACCATATAACATAATCACCCGGCTCACAACGTACAGCCAGACGGAGCAAGACAATACAATTGCGATTAGATTGTTAACAAGAGCACTCATCTCAGAACATCGAATGGTCATGGCCCGAGCATTCGCTGACAGACAGAGATTTGTGGTTTGGATTTAGATACGTTTCCAAATGCGGTTACAGCTTTGCATCCGAAAGGATATTCATATAGCCTTTGAAGCCCTTTAACATGCTTGACCTAATGGTGGAGCATATAAAAAGGTCCATTGTCGGCACATATCTGTCTCTGGATTTAGTTTCATTAATCGATTTTAGTTTCGGCAGTAAGTAGGGTATTAGTTCGTTGTAATCAGTGCGTTTGTTGGTTTTGGTGGAGGACGAGTTAATGGAATACTCATTTACATTCGAATGGAGTTTTTTTTTGTTTTGTCTTGTGGCAGTTATCATAAACACGCCTCAAGGATGTTACTTCGTATACATAAGTTAAATGAGTGCCTTGACGAGATTAAACACGTTTGCTTTTAGCCATACAAATGACATTTGGTAAAGGAATAGAAATATATGTGCGTTGATGAGATTTGGTAAGATGCAGGGTTGGGAGGAGAATCATCACAAGACCCTAGGCACCTTAGTCGATCCATCGCGATCCGTGGGAGAAAAACCTGGAAAAACCAACGCACTTTTTTCATTTCTGTCAAATGCAGCTCTGTTTGTTTTACATTTTTGACTGATGCGTCAATGGACAAGTATGTAAGTAAAATCAATTTAAATGTACGAATTTTGTGTGTCTACAAATTTTAACAAAATTTAAACAACTTTCGCTTGGTCGAAAAGCCCTATCTCTTATATGATATTAAAAAAGTAGTTTCCCAGAATTTGTTAGGGAGTTATTTGAGGATTTACGAGACCGCTCTGCTAATGAATTTGCTATTTGTTTTCACTCGTGACTTGACCCTGGTTTCATAGAAAAAAATGACAACTTGTAAGCTGACTGTTGTACAAGGTGGCGCAAAGGTAATCCTCCTATCAGAAAATGCTATAAATTTTGCGATTGGCCCCTAATGTCAGTTCTGTTTTGACATTTGTGTAGTAAACACATGCGAAATACACGTTAATAAACAATGTTACGCTACACTGCTCCAGAACGCGGAATATTGGTGACTATTTATTTCGTCGCAGATTTCCTAGCCGTCCAACGCCTACTGGTGAAACACTGCGACGTTTAGCCGCTCGCCTCGAAGAGACTGGCACAACACGAGACGTTGCCAAGAGTGGCGGGCCCCGGAGCGCCCGTTGTGCCGAGAATATCGCCTCTGTTGACGCGGCCATTTTTTTTCCGAGAACGCCGCTGGTCAAACAACAACAGTGAACGGTGCGCGCTATAGGGCCATGTTTACCGATTTTTTTTTACCACAGGACGGAGCTACGGCACACACTGCGCGAGCCACAACCGATATTCTGAAAGCGGTGTTCCCGGGTCGTTTTTGGCGATTTGCACTAGCCCGCAAGATCGCCTGATTTGACCGCTCCAGACTTCTTTTTGTGGGGCTTTTTGAAGTGGCGGGTTTATGTCAACAAGCCTCAGACTCTTGCAGCTCTTAAAGACAATATCCGTCAAGAATGTGAGGACCAATCGCCGGAAGCTTTGGCCAAAGTGATGGAAAATGCCATAAAAAGGGCTCAAATGACAATCAACTGTGGCGGCGGCCATTTACATGACATCATATTCTCGACTTGATGTAAAAAAAATTAAAAGACCAAATAAAAATAATCCACAAGAAGAATCAAAGTTTTTCATTTTTTTTTTTAATTACAGCCAAAAAACATCGGAAGGTTATTTTTGCGCAACCTTGTATATTGTTATTACACTTTTCCGGGGATAAAGACAACGATTTTAAATTTTGCGTAGAAAAGAAAAAAACACGGGAGAAGTTGCAGTCGCCGCTGCGCCGATGGGTTGAAAGTCGCTAATGGCTATAAGTAGAGAAATGTCAAATCGTCGATGCAATTCGCCCGTGGTATATGGTGGGGGAAAAGTGCAACAGGTAGCCGGTTGAATGCTACCGCATCGGCCGCTCAGCTGGGTGGGTTCAGGCTTGACGATGAAATTAAAATTATGTGTGCTGAAACGAAATGGGTACTTAACCTCTTTTTCGAGATGATGAATATAATCGTTGATTCGATTACAGTGGGCGCCACACAATCTTTTTAGAAGGAACTGTGAAACCTTACCGAACAACTTCCCGATGATGAATTTGCGAAACGAACTTGAAGAATTCAGAAAATAAATGAGAAGAATGGGTTTTCACTTCGTTATAAAACTCCGTGAGGAGAAATGGCGCTTTATTTAGCGAATTGGTTGGGTGGTGAGACAAAATGATGGCCGCCGATGAAATGGCCCACTATCGCTACTTCCCGAATTTCTGACGGTTGTATGAGCGGGTCGCGTGTCCCGCTTTTCTGGGATTTTACCGAAACGAAAGCCAACGTAATGATATTTCTATAGTATGTATGTATCCTAACTAACAACATTCTACAAATGATATATCTAAATAATGCACATAAAACACTGTACTTATCTGGCTTCCTTTGTCCCCAAAACCTGTCCTGGTAGATAACTTTCTGTCGGTCCTGCCGCTTGTATTTCCCTCCTTCCTCGCCTGCTCTTCTCCTTCCTTTCACCTTTTTTATCACTTCCTAACAATTCAATTCGGCTATTCAACTAATAGCACCTTTTAAACCAATTAAATAATAAATTCAATGCGTTATTCAACTAATAGCGCTTTTCCAAATTATCTATAAATTTCTTTACGGTTTGAAGTCGAGCTGTCTCTTGCCGATCTCGCAGTTAACCAAAAAGTGACCTCCTTGCTTAACCTTTTCTTTGGTTTTACCTCACACATACATATTCTTTCATTCAGCAAAACGGGACTATATTATTGTCCGCGACTGCCACACTCCGTTTCTTTTTGGCGGAGGTTCATAAGGACTCCCGTTCTTGCTCTCAATCATACTGTTAACGTTCTTTGGCGAATTCGCCCGAGTGTTAGGAATATTTCCCAATCTCAAGCTCTTCACTGAACGCACTCATACATACTTTTCAACCCAATGCATTCAGTATATGAAATGTTTTGCTTTACATTTTCCTATCCAAAATGTTAAAGACCTTAGCCAATTTACAGCTCGAGTAAGAATCGTGTAAGAAATCGTTCGCGACATTATTCCCCCTAGCGGTTCTATCTTTTAACCCTATACCATAAGGGAAAGGATTTTTCTTTAGCAGGCGAGCTATTGGAACATACAATGCTTGGGGATCATAAGACCTTGTTCTTATCTACGGAAAGAAGAGTCTTGGGGACAGAGGTTGCTGATCAATAGCTATCTATTTCGTACTTTGGTTTTGTTTTCCGGTGATAATCACGTGGGCTTCCGCGCAGATTGGGGGGTTGGGGATGAGCCTATAGTGTGCCATTTCTTACACATTTTCACTGACGTTGGAGTGGACATCTCGTATTTTCTGTGGTAGGCAATTTAGATTCTCTTGCCTTTGTGGTTGTATTTTGTATGATGTGCCCCAGTTGTGTTTCGTATATTTTTTGTATCTTATGTTTGGTTGTTTTGTCCACCCGTAATGCTTTCTATACTGTGCTTTGAGAAAACTCTCCTCGCTCCCTGCCCGTCCAATTGGGCTGTTGGGGTACCTGGTTTTGCTATCCTCCCGAGGGTCATGGCGAGCAACATCGTTGGATATTTAGTATACCCAACAAGATCGACTATGCCACTTCCTCAAGAGTATAGCGAAAGGACGGGATGGTAAAAAAAAAGGAATGGGTCAGAACATTGTACAAAGTAAAACTTTCAAGTACACATTCCTATTTACGACACACACACTAATGATTATATTATACCCTATACTAAACCTTATACTATTTTACTAAGTTTAGTCTCAGTCTTAATCAGTCTGTCATTTAATAAAGATCACTTTTCTTTTATTATTAACCAACTCTTTTATTTTTTAATTCATGAAACACATAACACTGACAACTGCACAATTGTCAAATTTCTGTTTCATAAATAAACAGACAATTTGTTAAGTTCTCCTTTCATAAAGAAATCTGTATGTCAATGGATTCTCGGGAATTTTCAGAAAATTCACATGAATTTTCTGCCAAATTTGTACTCACAGTATTTTTTTATGGAGCAGACAAAAATGTAGAATTTACAAATTTGTAGGATATGTTATTGGCAATTGTGACAAGCGATTAAGTTATGGTCAAGTATTATGAAAGTAAAGTGACAATTGAAGCTCAGTATAATGTATTTGGCGAAGGGGATGTTTCAAAAAATTCGATTCATCGTTGCGTCAGAACATTTTATTGTAATACATAAGTTTTTGCTTCTATTTAAATCTAGATCAATCGTAGAGAATAACAAGAAACAGTTGGCGACTAATTGTGATGACGCAAAGTGATGAAACATTTTTCGGTGTATTTAACTGACAACTAATCCGTCAAAATTTTATGAATGGAAATTTGTTATTCAATTGAGACGACTTTGTAGAGTTGTCACCTGCTAATGTTTATGAAATAGGGTGCGGATTGCTAAAAAGTAAATGCATACGATAACGCACTATCAAATCGATGCATTTGTGAAACTTGGTTTAAGCCTGCTATATCTGATACACAATATAATATTTCGAATTATGAAATATCTCGAAATGATCGAGTCACATATACTTGGGGAGGTGGGATTGCAATCTACTGCAGATCCCCCCTTAAATGTAAAATCATTAGCAAATCGGTTGATTTAGACACTGAGTTTTTGATTGTTGATGGTTGCACTAAATGCTTGATTGCGTATACGTATATGTTCCGGACCGAAGTTTCTCCCCTCAGCCACAGACTTCGGGTTATGACCCAACCGATGGTGTTGCTCCATTGTTCCTTAGCCAGTTGTGTGGTGACGCCGTCAATAAAAGTCTTAGCAGTGTTGAAAGGCGGTAGCACCTCTCTGTCCGCTAGTTGGGGGTTCATATCAGAGCCGTATCTGGCCAATTCATCCGCTTTTTCGTTCCCTTCTATCCCAAAGTGTCCAGGAACTGAGTGATGACGTATAGCCTGAGTGGCAAAAGGCAATCTGTAACACATTTCGCATTAACAAGGTTGGAGCCGATTGCTTTAAGTGTTGCTTGACCTTCCACACAGATGTTTATTTTCATTGCTGGTAGCCCCATCGATAAGACAGTCTATGCTGCTTTCTTAACCGCATAGATCTCAGCTTGGAAGACACTGCAGTGATCAATCAGTCGAAACGACTGGTTAATAGCAAGTCTTTCTGAGAATACGCCGGCTCCTGTACCATTTTCTGTCTTTGAACCATGCGTATAGACGGGTATACATTTAATGATGGTACTGGGTGAGTTCCAGTCCTGTCTTTTGGGCATGGTGATTCTGAAATTTTTCTCGAAGTCACATAAGTCCCTTCAAATCAAAGATTTCAAGTATGCTTGAGTGTCCGCAGTAACCAGGCTTCCAAGTTTTGTTCTCTCTTAATCTGAGAGCGACTTTGGCTGCCACGTTCTTAGTGAATAGCCAGCCCAATGGGTTGCAGGTTCAATAGCGTTTCCAGACCTAGTTGTGGTGTGGATTTAATTGCGCCTGTTATGCCCAGACAAGCAATTCTCTGCACCTTGTTCAGGTTCTTAAAAAAGTTGTTGTAAGCCGTTTGTACAGTAAAAGCCCCGAAAAAAGCACAAAATTACAATTTTAGGCTTTATTGAGTGAGCCACATCTTGCGTAAGTCTGAAAAACATCTAAAACTGTCCTAAGAAAGCTTTTCAATTCAGATGTTCGAAAACGCCATGAAATTGTAGGTCTTTCCATCCGTCTCCAAAGTTTAAACTCGCACAAGGTTTGTAAGAAACTAGGCCTATTAGTTCAGATATTTCAATGTCAAACCGTGTTGCCCTTTTTGACTGTTCTTAAACATTTATATTGAGTATTGACATTCCATTAGAAATAAATATAAACTTACTTTGATAATCGGTAATCGTCGTTCTTAGCAAGAGTTGTCTTTATTTTTCTTATATACAAGGTGGGCCAAAAGAGATCACCCTATTGGAAGATGCTCTTGTTTTTGCAAATGGCCGCCAATGTCAAATCTGTTTTGACATTTGTGGACTAGACAGATGTAGAATACAAGTGACCAAGCCATGGAGCGATACACTCCCCAAGAACGCGGAATAATCGTGTCTATTTTTTTGCGTAACAATTCGTCGGTAGTGTTGGCGCATCGCGAATTCCGTCTCGCCGATTCCACGGATGTCCGACACCGACTGCGCAAACACTGCGCCGTTTGACCACCAACCTTGAAGAGTGTGGGATCACACGAGACGTTGCCAAGAGTGGCCGGCCCCAGAGCGCCCGTTGTGCCGAGCATATCGCCGCTGTTGACGAGGATGTCGAGCTGTCGCGGGAAACATTGACCAGACGCCGTGCCTCGCAATTAGCCATCAGCCGGTCGTTCCTAAGCCGAATTTTGGTCAAAGACTTGCGTATGTTCCCGTACAAAGTCCAGTCCGTGCATCAGATGCTGCCTGTCGACCGCCAAAACGCGTCTAACCTACGCCCAAGCCATCCTCAATCTCGACGACGAAGTGGACGATTTTTCGACCAAAATCATAATGAGCGATGAGGCTCATTTCCACCTCAGCGGGTACGTTAACAAGCAAAACTATCGCTTCTGGGGACCGAAAATCCACGATTAATGCAAGAGGAGCCATTACACCCACATTTTTTTTTCGAGAACGCCGCTGGTCAAACGACAACAGTGGACGGTGCGCGCTATGGGGCCATGTTAATCGCTTTTTTTCTGCCGCAATTGGACAAATTAGGACTGGAGGACATGTGGTTCCAACAGGACGGAGCTACGGCACACACTGCGCGAGCCACAACCGGTATTCTGAAGGCGGCGTTCCCGGGTCGCCTCATCTCTCGTTTTGGCGATTTGCACTGGCCCGATTGAACCGTTCCAGACTTTTTTTTGTGGGGTTTTTTCAAGTCGCGTGTTTACGCGACCCAGCCCTAGAAGCCCTCAAGGACAACATTCGACACGAGTGCGAGAATCTGTCGCCCAAAGTTCTCGCCGAAGTGATGAAAAATGCCATAAAACGAGCCCGTATGGCAATCAATTGTGACGGCGCCCATTTGGCCGATATCATCTTCTCGACTTGACCAATAAAATTCTAAAGGTTCAAATAAACATAATCAAAAAACAGCACATGTAGAAAAAAAATGAGAGCCAAACAACATCGGATGTCTTCTTTTGGCCCACCTTGTAGAGTGAGGCAATTTGCAACAGCCCAAATTACAACTGACGGCGCTACGTGCTATACAACCCGCCAAACCTTATAACTTACTCTGGGGATGATGACACGTTCCAACATAACATTCATAAATACTTTGAGGCAATTGCAAATAAATCGCTTCAGCCTTTGTAAGTCAACATTAAGCTCGTTCTTGGTGACATAGATGACAAGTGCTCAAAAGACTGACCCAAAATTGAACCGACATAAGGAGTTTTCTCGCAAACACGCCTGGGAGTCAGTTGATTACATCAACAAACAAACTGCCACCAGAGGTAAGGTAGCTGTCAAGATTCAACGCACTCTACGCTCTAAGGAAGGAGTTTATACATAGTCAATTCTGGTTTCTGGTGAAAAGGGATAAGAATATATTTTCACCGCAATTACGATTCTCGTTCTACAAAAATGTGAAACCAAACTTAAAAAAAAACATACTCAAAGCAAAATGTTTACAGATTTTTGCCTGAAAAGTAAGTTCAAAAAAAAAAACCTTTATAATTGAATGCTTCGTTTTTCATTGACCCCAGATGTCGCTATCTTGTTCCTGTAACTCATTAATACCATTCGAAACGGTCAACGCGTATAAAGCTCTCAACCAAAACGCACAACAAGCATATCCCAGTACCTCGTGGCAATTTCAAGCTGAAAACTATATTTTGGAAGAGCAAACAAACTTGGAAGCATCATTCAACTGAAACTCATATAATAAAATAAATAATATCAAATAGACTTAACCATGTAATTACCCTGTGGCATGACAAAGTATCAATTTAACAAATTGCTAGCCACCCCACCGCACCCTTGATGGAATAGCGAAGAATCCGAATCGCATAACTGTGGGTAAAAGTAACTGTGAACGCGCCGCCCACTCACTCCGATAATAGAAAATATTTATGGTAATAGCATACAAGTCACCAAAGCACAATCTCAGACTGTCTATACAGCGGTTTTTCGAATTAAAATTCACCCACCAAACGGAGCGAACCAAAGCATCTTCCAAAGGACCCTCATTGTCATCAATGAGTCTCTTAATTGGCCTCGGGGCATCATCTTACGGTCGCCCTGATGTGTCTTTCATCCATAAACACAATTTTCGTTTGTGGCTAAGAGCCCCATCAGCAAAACAAAAACACATTTCATACGCGCATCAGACCAGATTTTCAGACGACTTTCTATATTGACGGAATGGCCGCAGCCGAGTGCGGGTGGGTACTTGAAACAACGAGGCGGAAAATTTCAACCAACTGACTCGCATTCCGAATCAAGGGCGTAGTCCTACAGACGTCTCTCGTCTGACAAGAGGTCGCGCGCTGGAAGAAAAAAAGTGAAAACTTGATGCCAAGGATTAAATGCCTATCACACGGATTCGCAATCGTATACGTTTCATTTTATTTATTAATTCACAATTGAGTACACAGCTTAAACGAAGCATTAAATAATATTTTCGTACCTCCCGGCCATGACCGCGATCTAATGGGGGAGCGGCGTGGTGTAGGAAGAAGACAACGACTTCCTCCTCATTTATATGATTTATTCGCGTCGTTGTATATGGAAGGACGAAAGGAGGGGGTCCTCTTCTAATTCTGTAATGAAATTTACGAACTTTTTGAACCTATATTCGTTGGTTTCTTTTTTTTTTTCAATATTTGCTTGATCCTTTTTTCAGTTTCCGGGGGTCCTTTAAGCAGCCTCTAGTTCCTGTCGGTTTTTTTCTTCTTTATGCCAATTTTTCACGTTTTCTTATCTTTTTTTGTTAACAAAAGTTTTCCTTTCACCACCTATTCAGCCCTTTTTCTTTTTCTTATTGTTTTTGGTGGGAATTTCTGACGGGGTCGGAAGGCTGTCCTTTTTTTTCTGTTTGTGCATCCCCTCTGAATGTAAATTACGCAAAAGTAGGACCAAATGTGCGCGCGTGGTGTCGTCGATTATTCATTAACGGTACATAGGAAACGAGCCATGGCATGAATACGTAAACAGCATTTAGTTTGGCATTCCGGTTGTGGGATTATTAATAATAAAGCCATCGCACCATAGATGGCATTAGTGGTGCGCGCAAGAGAGGTCGAATTAGCTGCGGATAACATATGGTACTAGAGCTGAGGGGGGTGATAATTTGGCGTGTTGGGGTTAAGTTTGTTTGTCGCACGCTTTTGGAAGCACAGACCGTTAACTATGACAAGCATGTAATGGGAGCTTAAATGCAAATTAGCGGCCGCGAAAATGAATGGAGGCGTGTGCCGTGTGGCCCATACCTGTTTACCTATCCTACATCAAACAAGAACGCTTTAATTCATTTGAATGCAATTTGAATTTAAATTGAATTTGCAGCACTGTACGAGCAGTTGTGTTATTCTTTAATTATTTCACGTTGCCCGGAAGGTGTGTAAAATAAGGCAAATTCTACAAAAGGTTGAGGTAAAACTTTTCTTAGAAGGCAATTATACCTTTCCGGCTGGAGAAGACGAGCGCTCCAAGTGGAATATAATGAACGGATGTACGAAGAAAAGATCATTATGGGTGTGCAGGGTTTTTTTTTCTAAATTTCGAAGATAATTACATTGCCTGAGAGGAAAAAAAAAAGAAGAAGAAAGAGCATCTGCAGCCGGTGCTGAATAAATTGACTTTCATAAGGGAACAAAGACAACACGAAAGGGTTCAGAAGTTCTTAACAATTTCAAAACTGACTGCATATTTGAGAGATTGGCCTTTTAATTTCGTAAGGGCAGACAATTAACTCTTCCCAACAATGTGTAATTTTGTCGACTGCTTGGCACTTTATAACAGAAGTGTGAGTACAGAATGATTTGGAAATAAGATAGAATCCTCCATCTATGATAAGTTGGCCGGCTCCTGTTGGCTTTAGCCGTTAACAGTATAGCACTTCTGGAGGGGGATTTGTGCATTATAGTGGTCCTCTTGTTTCGTAACCTCTTTGTCGTACCTTGCTTGAGGCCTAGAAATGACTTTTACAAAGTTTTTCGCTTTTGAGCGAAGCACTTTATGTTTTCATTTAGATGGAGTGGGTTGAGTTTTCATTCTGGTAAATATTTGAAAAGCTTCAGGACAAAAAGAAGTTACCAGAGCGATATTACAAGACCGTTTATACTAAACGTTTGATGAGAACTTAAACTTGGTACGTAAAAACGAAAGAGGTAGAATATACCTGTTCTTAAGTTTGTAAGTTTGCAACTTGATTTCAATGTGAAAGAAGATATTAACAGTTTAGTGCGGGTGGGGAAATGCACAAACATAAGACTTACCAGTACAACATATTTTTAAGAGCTTTTCAAAACATCACCACAAGGTTCTGAGCCTCGATCGCAAACCTAACGACACTTTAGGATCTATAGAACAAGGCTATACAGACGCCGAGTTCGAGCAGCTTAAACCCGACTCTCAGTGATAACCGATGACTGAAACCTTTGGGGATACCTACGACAAGTTGTTTTGTCAAGCCACAATCAAATGGGCATGACAAGTCATTCGATCTATCAGAGAGAACCTGTGCGTTCCCTATATAGTTATCTACCTCAAATGGAAGAAATTTGATTGTTATTCCGAAGGTAACGGTCTGCTAAGATGTAGCCTAAGACTGATAAGCATTTCACCAAGTTTTCTAGATGTTTCTGGAGAACCACTAAAGAAAAAGCCCATGTGCTTCCTGCCAACTGTAATCTGCACTGGAACAAGACTGGGTGAAGCTGCCCCACAAGCACCCAGTATTCTAGTCGAAACTATTCAAAACATCCAAAGCTGCTGATTTTCCAAATGCTTCTGATTTTAGGTTGAGAAGGGGCACGAGCCGTTCAAGTCTGCGAGGCCCTTTTTTGTATCTTGCATAGTGAACATTGAGACTGTAGGGTAGAAGAATTTGATTTTTTCAACCCTAGATATTTTTTTACTTTGGGTTGTTAACGGTTGAGGCTTTGTAGGTAGGTAGGTTAGGAGTGGCGGCTTATATTTAAAACCCAAATGTGCCGTTTTGTTATCACAACTCGTTTGACCCGGTTGTTTAAAAGACGGTTGAGGAGGAGAGTTTATATCCGGCCTGTGAAATTCAAAAAGGTAATCAGTTCCCTAATACTACTCTTTGAGACCTCCTCAAGGGAGTCGAAAAAGGTTTTACCCAAAGAACGCCGTCTGGCTCTGGCTAGTGCCGGACAGGCAAATTACAGCTCTTTGGATCGCTGAAAAGTCTACATGAGTTCGAGGAACCGCGACCATCGGATCCGTTCGGCAGCAGCTTTAACACCCTAAAGGGCAATCTGATATCGGCTCTTAATCAGAGCTCTCTGTGGCTGGAGGATGAATTCTTTAAGTTGGGCTTTCGACCGCAAGATGAGATTACGACTGAGCTGTAGTAGAATTAAGTGTTTTTTCTTTTTTGAGGATTCCTTTTTCGGCCGCGTCATTACAGCTGCGGCAGTGTGTGTTATGTGGGATGCCTAATCTAAGTGCGTGGTCCCCTGTAGGCCAGTGGCCCGTGGTCATCGCTGTTATTCTGGCGATGTATATTCGTGTTTTAGTGAGAAGGTGGGTTGTTTTTTCCGTGCTGTAGTTTGGCCGCATCCTTCTGGATATAATGCAGTTCGTAAGCCTCCTCCATCTGAGGTTGGTCTTCGATTGGAATTCTGAGAAGATCTTTGCTTTGACCGCTCCGAGAGGAATGTGAACTGTTTCCGCAACTGAACAATGAAGGGCTGAGCTTTGCCTGGCCAACTCGTCAGCATGTTCGTTCTCACTAACGTTGCTGTGACCTGGGACCCAAATCAGGGTAACCTGGAACTGGTCAAGCGAGGCCAGCTCCTTGCGGCATTCTAATACTAATTTTGAAGTTATATTGACTGAGGCGATAGCCTTTATGGCAGCTTGACTTTGACTTTTGTCTCGGAACTAAGTTTGTGTGTAGTTTGATTTGACGGCAGGCCTCGCGGATGGCAAGTAATTCCGCCTGAAATACACTGGCCGTATCCGGAAACCTAAAGAATTTTGAGATATTTAGTGACTCAGAAAATACACCCGCACCTACTCCACAGTCCATTTTAGAATCGTCTGTGTAGATTGAGTTAATGATGTGAGTTAATGTGTAAGAAATAATTCAGCACACGTGTTGTTACTTTGGGCGTATTTGAACAAGCTTTTTGTTTAAATTGCAAATGGCAGTATTTGTTCGCTCACGATAAAATTAATTTTTCTTTCCTTGCAATACGCCCCCAGAACTTGGCGCCCTGTGCATTTGCACATCTTGCACACATGGTTGGTCCGGCCCTGGTCATCATTTAATTTATGCGATGAGTTGAGAGTGATTAATCTTAATCGTGTAGTTCTAAATGTTGGAGGGAAGGCGGAAAAGTTAAATATCAGCACTTATTTACGCTCTTAAAAGGTTTGTTTTGGCAAGATTAACACCCGAAGGTTGTTATGGAGTGCATCACGGATCTGACAGGCTTATATTAGATAGAAGTTTTTCCACGTGCCATAAAACCATCAAAATGTTCTGTAAAAGAAAGCTTGCTTGTCAAACCTAAGGATTTGTACGTTTAAATACTTCTACCTGTGGTAATCGTGCGTATTGTGTATCGATAGTTCTGCAAAACTGGTATGCTCATTCTCAGTTAAAAACGTGCCAGAAACGTCAAGGCGGTCATCTCCACCTCTGAATGAGAATGAGCATAAACGTTTTGGAGAACTACAGCATTATTTAAAAAAATAAATTCTCTGCTGTCAAAAAGCTGACAACTGAAGGTTAATAACAAAGTACTTATTTAATGGCATAATTTCCAACTTTTCAATAAAATCAAAGTTACAATGGCGGATTTAGATTGGTAGGTATAGGTTACCAACCAAAGCAGCCAATTTTCTGAATTGTGAACTTTTTTGACAGGAGGTTAAATAGTTGTTTTGAAAGGTGAATCAAAATTGGTAGTGCTAGTAAGTTCAACAAAACCTTATCGCATATTTTACCACACAACTTAAAATAAATATTCATGCGTAACAAGTATTACCCACCAGGTTTTTAAGTCAAGAAACCAATCAACTCATATTGCAGTCGCACTCGCTATAAATCTGAAGAATTATAGGTGGGTACTTAAAAGCAGTATTAATCATCACTTTACAGCATTTCTTACATTAGAGTATTCTTGCATAGGGTCAGGAATTCACATAAGAGACGTTGGATTAGGTCATCTAGGTTCCAATCTACAGACGCTTCAATAAAGGCGTATGTCACCATAAGCTCGAAAATTGGTAGGGAATAGGTACTACCAACCTCTAAGTATTTGCACTTTTTGAATTGACCTAAAATACAGATCTTGTTGCTCTACTTGAGCCCTTAAACTTGCATAGTTCTTTACCATTCTACCTACCTATAAAACGTTATATACCTTTGCTTTTAATGTGCGAAGACCTCATTCACCGCTATCCAGACTGCGAACGTGAACTGAGTCATTTTGTTCCTAATTTGCATGTGTCTATACGTCTATAGGTATATCTGTTCAACCTCCATAACGAATAAAAAATAAAATTCAAAAGAAATGCCAACTATTTGCAAAAACCGGTTCCCCATTCCACAGAAAAACACGTCTTAAAGAAGTTTAACTCTTTTTTTAGTTGTGTTTGCTTACTTTTTTTTCAGCTATATACGATTGAAGGTCGATGCTGCCGCTGAATAAAATGCAAAAAGAAATATATGCAGGTATATGAACAACAAAGGGTTTTATAACATGGTGAAGGTAGGTAGTAGACAAACAAAAATATCGCCTCAAACTTCCACGTCCCAGATCCAGCGACATTATTTCCTTTAAAGATTGCATTGCAGTGAAGCAGAAAACCCCATTGGAGATGTTTACATTCCACTAGCAGAAACCGAAGCCAAATAAAAATGAAATCCCCTTAAAAACACCCGAAAAGAAGCACACTTTGTGCACATAAAAGTCAGAAGAAAACACGTACAGAAATGAAACCCCAAATAAAGAGATGAAAAGAGGAAATAAAAATATGTCTCGTTGGCTATAGATATTATGGGTTTTGGCATCTCCATGGAATGGCTGCTCCCTGCAGCCTGCTCCAACCAACAGCCAGAAGACTGAAACAGAGGAAAACCAGAAAAAAATAAAACACCACCTTCAACAATCTCCCCGTCCCCAGTTCCCAGTCCACAGGCCGCCGCAACCATATTATTGTGGTTGATGATAGTTTGGTGGGGGTCAACTTGTTCTTTGCTAGCTATATTTCTTCCTATGTGTACAGTGCACTGTGAGATACTTCACAGCTGGAATAGATAGATTCACTTGCGTGTTTTCGTTTTGTAATTTCATTCCACTACTTGCAGTACTTACCTTTTTGTGCTGGTCTCTCAGTAAAACATCATAAAATCCAGATGTTGGCAGCAAACGACGACGATGACGACGAACTTATTTCCTTTCCGTGTATAGGTATACGCTTCAGCAGAGCTTCAACAATATTTTTGTTTGTAGATCACTTCGTTTCTTCTTAGAAGCACATTTTCATTCCACCGACACTGGTGTATTCCAGAGAGGAAAAATATTGGTATATGAAAATCCAACTTTTTGCTGTTATTTCCCTTGTCAAAGGTATTTCACACTTCAAGATTCGAGAGGCTGTGACCTATGTTGAGCATCTCGTCGGCAATACCGTCATACGTCACACCACTTGACCCAAAAACAACAATCAAACAGAGAGATGGAGGCAAACCCACAATGAGAGAAGAAACAATCAGAGATAATTAATTTAATTACACCTTAAAAATAAGCTACCAGAACTGAGCTATGGATCCGTTCAATCAAGAAGCAACGATGGGGTGGGATAATTTTTAATTGATTGCAATTAATTTTATCAGGAGCACACTGAACAACAGCATCACCGTCAGCATCAGCACTGCTGAACACACTCGTCGCGTAGAGAAGTAAATAAACCGTACGTAAGCAACATCCACAAACCACAAGATTGAATGGAGCTGCAAAGGCAGGTGATGGTAGCCCCACAATTGTGATAATTAATCGAAAGGGCAAAGGGACTGAGAAGCGATAAAGTTACGATTGCGGAAGGGTATGGACGTGCCAATTTTTTCTGAATATTGCCCTGAACCACACGACGCGGCGGCGGCAACAAAACGAATTTACGAAGGTAAAGACAATAAACCTGCGAGTTTGCCGAGCGATGGAATGTCACTGGAGTAAAATGGTGGTTGTAGAAAAAGCTAGTACGTGAGATATGTCAGAAATAAGTTTTTTTTTTTGCTTAAGCTTTTTTGACAGTTGGTAAAAACAAATACAAGGATGGATTCTTCAACACTTACCCAGTCTACAGATGGTATGTCGTATATGGATTCATTTGTTTTTATTTACAAATGGGGAGTGTTTGGAATTACGTACCGGCGAATGTGGTGTCCTTACGTCGGATATGATGGAAATGTAAGAAAACAAGAAATCAAGTGAATTACCAAAAGGTTGCATTTTTTCGAAATTTTACTGAGGCGCCGATATAAAGTTAGTTGTTTCCATTTTATTGACAGACAGCGATATCTCAAGTTAATATAGACATCGTAAGCTATATGGATCTGTTGGTTATATGTGCAACTGACTAGACTTCCTCGCAATTTGTCATTTTTTATATCGATTAGTTGCCTTTTGTGTTGGCTGGGATTTAAAGCTCGAGCAAATGATGAAAACCAATACGATTTCCTACAATGTTTTTTTTGAAAATCGATTTATGATGTCAATGGGAAGTATTTATCAACAAAAAAAAGTAACTTGTCTTACCTTAATCATCTCATAAATGAAGTGAGTAATTACTCATTTCCATGATTAATAATACACTGGTTTCATTTTTTTATATGACGTAACATCTGCCAGTAGAAATATACACAAAATAAAATCAAACATTCGTATTGCTGATTTTTTCCTTGAATTTGAGAAAAAAAAAAATTAATGTCGATTTCCATTGGTTTCACTTAAGGATTCACTCATTCTGTGATCCAATGGAACAACAAAACTGCTTCTGATTAAATAAAAGTGTTGGTGAAATGGCAAAAAAATTATCTACGGCGGCTGGCAGCTGACTTGAATAAAATATATAAATTTCATTTGTGCTTCTTGAGTAGATTCTGACTTCAAATCGAGAAGCGAAATTCTCTTCGCAGAATCAACAGAAGAGAACCTATTTTTTGTGCCAATGGAACGGTTTCAGAAGTGATTTTTTTTTATTCCGGACACTTCAGGGCGCTTCTTTTTGCCCAATGGAAAACGACATAAGAAATTAGGCCTGTTTTTGATCTTCGTATATTATTCACTTTAACATTACTACATTAAAGTTACTTTTAACAAACACTAATGTGGTAGGTCACTTTTTGTGTTTGATTGCTACAAAAAAACAAACAGTATTTATTCGATTTCAGAGCATTTATATCAATTTTGATTAAATTCAAATCTATGCCTATCTTCTGCCACATAAAATTTAGTTTGTTTTCCTAAAAGTTTCTCAGATGTCACTTTGTTCTTTTTTCTCATTTGACACTGACGTTGTTGCGAAACTACCCTATTACAACGCCTAAGCTCTACTTGACACTTCGAGACTCTCAGTAGTTATTGTAATTTGTGAGCTGAAAATCCTACTTTACTTTGCTTTGCTGAGAACGAAGCTCAAAAAAACACAAACACGCCTAATAACTACTGCGAGTCTCGAAGTGTCAAGTATAGTGTAGTTGTTGTAATTGCATGCTGAAAATCCTACTTTATTTGCTTTGCTTAGAACGAAGCTTAAAAAACAAGCCTTATATCGCTTTTATAGTGAAATATAGGAACCTACCGAGGTAGTTTTTTGGCTTAAAATAGTATGGATTCTATTCCATACGATCCACACCATTTGCTAACGCAGTACCGAACACACTCATTGAAATAGTTCACGAAACACGAACTGTCTAAATTGGAATGTGAAATTTTTGTTATTGCTTGCAAAATGTCATTCCACTTGAGCACTAAAGAGCGTCTTTTGCTTCTAGTTGATGATATCGAATTAATTTCCAAGTATAATTTATCAAAATTTATGAAAAAACAACTAATAAACAAATTACCATTTCAGAGAGCTAATTGAAAATACCATCGCTCCAAAACATCAGAAGATATCCAGCGCCGAACATAGTGCCTTGGTTGACTTGCTTGTTTCCAAAGATGAGGAATTTCGAAAAATGTTGGAATTGGCCGACGAACAGGCTAAAATTGAACAAAAAATGGATGACTTAAGAGCTAAAGTTGATGTTCACGTAAGTTTTGTATGTATAAGCATTTCTTTGGCATCTTTGTGACGGATTTTCTTCTAGGACAGAGAAATTCAAAAACTTCAGAAACAACTAAAGGAGGCTGAACAGGTGTTATCAACGGCCCTCTTCCAAGCAAGACAAAAACTCTGCAGCATAGCACAGGCAAAAAAACGACCAGTTTCGTCTGAGGAGCTAATTAAGTACGCTCATCGGATTAGTGCAGCTAATGCCGTTTGTGCTCCTCTGACATGGGTACAAGGTGACGTTCGACGACCATATCCAACAGACATTGAAATGCGTAATGGCTTTCTCGGCAAATCTGATTTAAACATAAACGGTGCTACTGTTCCACACCAGAGTAACATCAGCGATATACAGCGTAACCCGTCCACTGGTGAAGTACCGAGTGCATTCCAAAATCAATTCAATTGGAATAATCTGGGCGAGTTGCACATGTCAATGGGCTCGTCAGGCAATTCTGTTGCATTGGAGACTCGGGCACACAAGGAAGCTTCGCAGGATGATGTGGAAGTAATGTCTACAGATAGTTCAAGCTCAAGCTCGAGTGATTCTCAGTAGGTTAGGCCGGCATTGGTATTTATAGAAATGGAAAATAATGATGTATAAGCATAGCGTGTACCTAAGAAGGTGTTATTATGTACTTTGAATTGATTAAAGTGTGTGTTAAAGCCGATACTGTATCCAATAAAGTAAACAAATTACGCTGTCTACATTGAGTTACGATTAAGTTTGGGTGGGTGTTGACTTATCGTCGATTTACACAATGATTTGCTTTGAAAGCTATCATCAACGGCTAATACGTTGTTAAATACGCAAGTACCTATGTTTCGCAGCGTAATGTGTTATACTTATAAGTAGATAAATAATATTTCTTCTAAAGAACGTACGAGAGAGTTCGGAGTCCTAAGAATTTGATTGCAAAGCGATTTGGTAGCTCCATCTCTCGGTATCTCATGGTGCTGTTGTTGGTTATGTGTCATTACTAACGAGTGGTGCACTTTCTGGTGGACATCGTGCGAACAGAAAAAAAACTTACTCCACGACGGGTTTGTGCCTTTGCTTCTATTCAAATTTTACAATGGGTTTGTGCATTGACTTAGCACTACATGCCACGAAGCGGCACAAAAATGTATAATTTACGAAGAATTTACTTAAAAGGCGCTTCGAAATGAAACTAGCTTCATATTTCTGAAAATTGAAAATTAAGGAATGGAATACCGAGATATATAACTTTTCAGTGCAATGGCGACAATTCATGAAGTCAAGCAGATAATGCTCATTTCTTTTTGAGTATTTTCCTTTGAGCAAGAATAAAGCACTCCGGTAAATTTGCATAATATTCTCCCGGAATTTCGAATATTTGTTCTGTGATATTGGCCGCATTCAAGAATCTAGTTATCTTAAGTCTACTAGATTGGTCTGGATGAGATGTAACCTGAACGCAAAAACTAGATTGGCCGGGAACGTCACTTTTCCTACGTCAGCCACATACGCGAACTGTCAGTACCCAGCCATGAATTCAAACTGAAACTTATTTTATGATTGGGGCTAAACTCAACTGCAAACTTCTTCCGGGAGTTCGAAGAGAAGAAAATTCAAATATGCTAAGTAAGTGCTTTGTAAAGGGATTCAAATACCTCGCTGAGTTCGTTTTAATAGCCTCCTCGTTATAACCAAAAGTACTGAAAAATACTGTATACAGGCCCCCCAAAACCCATTTGTTTACATTGTTGTTTTTGTAATTTCAACCCTCGTCTGTGAATCCGTGTGAGCTACAAAAAAGCATGCTGCTAATGGCCGGCAAACATTCCTTTTGCTTTTATGGGCATCGCGCTGTTCAATTGTTTTGTGTTTGGTATTGAACTTGTTTGTTTTTTGTTAAGGATTCGATTAAAATAAAAAAAATAATGAAATACGCATTTCGGATTAGCGAATTCGTGGATTAAAGCCCAATTCATGAACTCACATATACTAGAAAAGAAATGAGCATATGTGCGTGACTTCATGAATTTTTCGGGAAAACAGCTTGTAGGCAGCCGCCTTTCCACTGGAAAGTTATATATCTCTGTATTCCATTATCTTTGACATGTGATGTTTTGCAGTTTGACAGTCCTAGTTATGGCAAAGATAAATTACAAGTGCATGTGTTACTTCTGTGGCCTATTTCACAAATTTACAAATTACAACTACAAAATTGTACTTGTAAGTTGAAGATACACATTTGTAAACAAAACAAATTGCAGTTGAAGGCGATTGCTGTAATTATCTGTTGAAATATTTTTGCGATCTGAATTATTTAGATTACAAGTGTCTGTACAACTTCTTTGGAAGTCATTGGGCTAAAATGAATCATCCAAACAAATTGGTGCTTGCTGCCCTCATAAAGGAAAAAAGAGACATTCTGTTTGGAAAGTTTACTAATACAATAACACATGAAGTGAAGAATCGGGAGTGGAAACAGATTTTAAGCAATTTGAACGCACAAGGTATGTTTGCTGGCAAAGACTACAAATACCTTCGGGATGTTGCCTGGCAAAATATTAAGAGAGCAACGATGGTGAGTTTTCCGCTAAAAAGCAACACTAGGTACTTAAAACTTGTGTAAAAACGCTTTCAATTCATATTTTGATATATTAACGGTTTTTAATTTGTTGATGCTTTTTCAGAAAAAAATTGATAAATCTAAGAGGACGGGTTTAGTGCGTCGCCATAACTGCGTCTTGAATGATATTGATAAAATCGTTATGGATATTTTCGGCAACGAATCTCAAATTGTGCAGGGAGGTATTGATGAATCGTCATCAATTTTGTCCGAGGATGATGCTGTGCTTCCAATGATAGTAAATATAGATGATGACGAGGAGGTGGATGAGGACCATCAAGATAAAAAGTTTGATGAGCACCATTTTGCTGTGGAATGTTATTTAGTTTTTGTTTTACTTATACCTGTTTAGATTACCTACAATATCCGATAAAATGGATTTAAAGAGGACAGACACCTCAAGAAACTTCGAGGAAGACATTCTTTTTCTTCAGAGAAAAAAATTGCAGTTGGAGGTTTATAACTTGCAATTGGACGCGATCAAGAAGGAGCTAGAGCTGGGTCTTCCAAGCAGTAATCTTACGGCTGAAGTAGAAAAAGAATCACAAAGTGAGCTGACTTCAATTCCTTCCGAAGGAATTCCAAATTTGAGCGATTTTCGAAAATATAAGTAAAATAATTATTTGAAAGGGGCTTTTCTTTTTTAATTCATAATACAAATAAAACAGAGCATGATCGGAGCGCACTCTATGGACTTAGAGTAAATTGACTGCGCAGTCTGAAACGTTTGAGCATAGCATATTTTGACAGCTAAACTATTGCTGAACAGGTATGCGAAGTTTTGCAGGGAAGAGGAAAGCAGAAAATTGTAGTAGATCAACAAAAAGGAGCCAATCTATTGCTGAACAGGTATGCGAAGTTTTGCAGGGAAGAGGAAAGCAGAAAATTGTAGTAGATCAACAAAAAGGGAGCCAATCTATTGCTGAACAGGTATGCGAAGTTTTGCAGGGAAGAGGAAAGCAGAAAATTGTAATAGATCAACAAAAAGAGAGAAAACATTTACAAGAAATATTTTTCATATATGGTTAAAATGTTAGCTGGCGCTCAGGTGTACTTCCATAATAAAGCATACCGCTCTGAACATATTTGTTTTAGAGCATGCTCGGCGTGCGCTTTCCTGATCTGGGACTATTTTTTGCCTCATTTGGGCTGAGTAGGTAGGTGATCCATGTTGAACACCTCGAAAAACACAAACAGCCCACGCAACCTGTCAAGAAAGTCCGATACTGTTAATTCTAAGCGCGTTACTAATAATCATATTTAGTTTCCAGGCTAGATTTTACAAACTCATAGCGCCGTACTAATAACCAATTTTAGTCTCGACTTTAAATTTAGGGAAATTTTTATGAAAAATATAGCCACGGTGAACTACTTAAATTTAGAGTCGAAACCAAAAATGTTTATAAGTAAGGCCCATAATCACGAAATTTTTCATTTCGAGTTCCCCATTGTGATGTACAAAATATGTTCGCATTAAATGTAATTTTTAACATTAATTTTGTAGTAAAATTGCGAAACTTTATTTTACTCGTATTTTATCACATCGTTAAAACACTTTTCTATTTTCTAGAAACATTGAAGCAAAGCTACGGATATTTGGCGAACTATCAAAATGACAAGGATACACTTTACGCTGTTATATTTTTCTGTTGTAATAGGCTCAGAGTAAAGTAAAAATAAAGTGCAAAAGTGAAACAAAATTTGATTCATTATGTTTTGCTGTTGTAGTGCGGAAAAAAATTGCAATGTCGCAATGATTCTAGATCATTTGAATCGGATCGTGAATACGTCCATTGTTTTTAGTTCGCAATTGGTAATCTTGCATTCAAAATGTTACCATTGTGAGTTCTTTAAAATAGTTACAAGTGCCGCGCGATGAGTCTAATCTGCATACGTCAAATAGCAACAATTTTGAATGAAACAAATTTATCACGAACTGTAAAATTGTGTACAACCACAAAAATAGCAGCTGTGCGGGAAAAAATTATTCGAAACTGATTTCCAAATTTAAATGTTAACTAGGTATAGGTATAAATTTTAAGCTTATGTGGAATTCGATTGGGCGCTCTCAGAACACTTTTTTTGCTCTCAGAGCACTTTTTATGTTCGTTTGGCACAACAAAAAAACAATCTTTTTCAGATTTCAGATCATTTTTGTGAATCTGGATTTTTTCTCAGATTTACGAATAGAAGTACATTTGAGTTTGACAACTAGTGGAGTTTGTTTACGTTTTCGTGAAATTTTTCAACTGCAAAGAAATGCATTGCATCGAATGTTTTAATATAAAGTTTAACCAGTGAATATAAAACGCTTAGAAAAGTGTCGAGGGCTACACATATCCGAACCGCACGAATATCAACGCAAAAAACAGCAAGTGACGTTTCTATTTTCGATTAGACACACGAAATCTGAGAGCAAATCTGAAGAAGCCCAATCGAAAACCACATTAGTTACCGAACCGATGTAGAAAAAATATATTCGCGTAAATGAACAAAATTTACGAACATTCGCTTGTTTGTAGTCGTACATATGAACCGAACAATTTAGTTTATGCGTTTAGGATACATCTCCTTAAAAGGTCATGGATGAACAACCGCAGAAATTATATATGTATTACTTGTATCACATAAACAAGATGGCCGACCAAACAAACTGCCTGCCAGTTAGCTATGTCCTTTTTCGCCTATCTTTCGACTTTTAATATTGTGCGTCACACTCTTCTTATGCCCAAAACACATGTGCAGAAACTCTGGACGCAGCACAGAATGCAGTGCTGCAAGCAAAACAGATGTGCAGAAAATTATTTGACATGCCTTGCATCGGCTAATTTAGCTATTCTCATTCACCGACTAAGCGGCTGATGTCTTTGCAACCAAAAGAAAAACAAACACGATCAACAAATGTCAAAAGCCGATGATGCCAAATACTTGAAAATGCAATTTATTTTCAGGTAGAGCTATTGTTTTAATTGATCAAAAAAATCATTTTTCAACAAAAGTGTGAACTTTTTTCATTTGAAATGCAAAATAAAGAAAAATAACGGCATCATTTAAGTGATATGGAGGACGCTGTTATTCAGTTAATGGAAATTAACACCTGCATAAATCCCGCTGGACGGGAGTTCAGCTGTGAAGACGTTGATCATAATGACGACGTATGTAGTTTAGTAAGTCTGACAGCTCTCTCACTAGATGTATATCGGTTTTGATTGGGGGAAATCGGTCATATAAGCAGATGTTCCTGTTGACGTTTATGGAGGGGTAGCCGACGAATCTAGTCAAGAAATTCGTGACTGAGTACTAATATGACAGTTCGCATATGTGGCTGACGTAGGAAAATTGACGTTCCTGACCAATCTAGTTTTTGCGTTCAGGTTACATCTCATTCAGACCAATATAGTCGAATTAAGATAACTAGATTCTTGAATGTGCCCACTGGTTCATAACTGCATTCGCGGACTAAGTCTCTCTAGACGTCAAGAATTTATTATGCTTATCTTTTGCTGAAATAATTGTCATCACATACAACTTGTCAGTTGAGTAGCAAAAGGCGGGAAAAAAATTTACCACAGATGCACCCTCGGTACGGTTTTACAAGTAATTCCTTCCAGCTGTTTTCCAGGAGCACAAGTCGCTCATATACAATTGAACGAAAAGAAAAGAAACAACCACAAGCCGAGCAAATAAAAACAAAAGTTGGTTTTTAATTTGAAAAATAATAAATTGAATTTATTTTCTTTTTTTAGCATCAGCTATATTTTGTTCTCAACTATTTTTTTTTCGTTTGAATTTTTAATATCAATTAAATATTTTGTTGTTTTTCTTTTCTTTTTAATATAAAACTTGGTTTCCATTTTTGTTTTATAAATAAAATACTAATTTTGTTTTTTTTTAATCATAATTTGTTGCTTCTTTAGTTAATAATATATCTCAATATAATGTCTTTAAATATATATATATATATACTTTTGTTTTTATAATATATTTATAATTAATATTTACAGTTAAAAATTTAGCTATCTTAAGAGCTAAATTTAATTCCTATTTACAGTGTATTTACTTAATAATTTGTTGTAAGTTATTCAAAGTTTAAGGTTAACAAATTTTGCCTTTATTTGTATTGAATTTATTTCGTGTTTAGCATTTTGGTTGTAATTTGATTGGCTTTGATCCAAATGAGGGTTTTGTATTCTAGTTCTCTTTGTGTTATTGCATAGATATACTCAATGGTCTGTTGAAGCAAAGAAGTAGTAGCAGAGACAATACTGAGACCACCAACTCCGACCGATTTCCCGTTACTTAGCCTACAAGCTATATTTTTATGGGGTGGCAAATGCTAAGTGCGCTTGTATTGTTACATAGAAATTCGTATTGACAAATGTCACGTAACTTCAAAAATTCCGACTCACCAACACGCTCGCACCTTGCATATGCCACTTCCGCTGTGGGCAAAGTTGCTGCCAGCGTTCATAGAATTTTATCCGTTAAATTTGAAATTATTCGTTACGTTTGGATAATATTTTCTTTCATGGGTAAGTGTACATTTGCTTAACAATGTAGATTGGTTAAAGGAAAATGCAAACATTTTGAGCAAATTTTCTTAAGTTATCAAAGAAAAATTTACACATGAAATCGGAGTTAATGATATTCAAAAGCAGAAAATACGTAACCATATTTGTCATAATAAGTTTCTTGAATATAGAACATCTCATTTAGCTAGTTTTATTAACCAAAGAAATCAAATTATTCGCCTTTTAACAATATATAATTACTAACCAATGGCATTCAGTAATGTAAAAATGTGGTATTCCCGAACTCTAGCACATTTCCCCACGGTTGCCGAGATTGGCATTTATTTTTGTATTTTTTGTATGTTTTTGCATGTCAGACGGATTCTTAAATGTCATGACACCGATAGGAAAACAAAATGGCGAATTTGAAAAAAAAAACTGAGGGGCCCAGCGGCAAGAGGATTGTGAGTTGGGGGTCTCAGTATCATTTGTCTCTGGTAGTAGACTGAGGAGACTTTTGTTAAAATAAATACAATAATAGTGACAACAAAAATGACATCGAAATTATACAGTAATGGGCATTTTTTACGTAGTCAGGAACAAGTTCTATTAAGAATCACAAATTGAATATCCTTGTTAATAATACTTGTTGTAAGTGTTAATACTTTGTCTCCATTTAAATACAAATGACAGTTGACGCATGATAAATGTGCACAAATAAAACCATAAATGCAGGAAATGCTAAACAGAACGTATTAATTCGAAGTTAAACTTCTTCTAAATCGAAGTTAACATATTACATATTTAAGTGTTCACAACCTGAGCAATATTACAATTATTATTGATTTTCATCAGTTTATCTTTATACTTTTTGACAGTTAAAGTGACAGCTGTGGTCAAATAAATTCAGCAATCTTGACACGGGGAGGCATGAGTTCATCGATTAATCGCCCATATTGCTTATTGTATGGGAAACCTTCAAGTTGACAGTTCAGCGGGCGACTTTTAGTTGAGCTCCAGCTGCTCCTCCTGGATTATTGAATTGAACAGGGCGGGTATGTTGGCTGCGCAAGGTAACTCAGAACTGCACCCTTACAACTGATACTAACTGCCGACCATTATGTGTGCCGGATGTTCCAGCTCGTTGTCGTGGACGGACGAATAACGTGACGCGCTCAGAGCCGATACTGGTGAAACGCTTTTGAACAAATCGTCTGAGGATAATTTGCATGTGGGCACCAATTCCGTGAATTCGGAACCCAAACCAAAGTCCATGTCGAGGAAGCCGTACTCCCATGTGGATGCAGCTGCAGCGGCCGCTGATGCGAAGGACGATGCTGACGCCGAAGATGACGTCAGCGAGTAAGTTGACGATGAAATCGTTGACAGAGTGGTGAAAGTTGTTGGCGTACTACTGTTGTTCGCTGTCGCACTGGTGAATGACGACGAGGAAGATGTGGATACGGAGCTGCTATTGCTTTGCACGGAAGACGCAGTAAATGTTCCACTAATTGAAACTGTAGTCGATGTTAGGGAGACGGGCACTGCTGCCGGCGGACTGGTAGACGATGTGGCAGGTGGCAGGATTGTAAACAAGTCATTGTTGTTGAGCGGATCTAACGCTGACTGTGAGGACAAGCTTAACACAGAACTCCAATTGATAGAACGGTTGGAGTCGTCGTCGCCGTATCCCGAGTCGCTATCACTGGCTACCGTTGTGCTGGTGACTGGCGTCACAGGTGTTGTGGTCACTGGACTAGGGGCTGAGGGAAAAGGCGTCGCGCGTCCCGATTGTGCTTCCCGGAAGGGATAGTGATCGTAGGGGTGCAGCGAATCGTTGCTGCTGCAGTGTTGCTGTTGAAGTTGCTGATGCTGTTGCTGCTGTTGATGTTGGTGAAGCGGGACCTGCTGCTGTGGCGAGTGGGCGTTGAAAGGACTCGATTTTGACATGGCATTCATGTAGGGCGTCTGCTGCGTGCAATCGCCGTTGCGATTGTCAGCCGCCTGCTGCTGGCTATGGAACTGATTGTGCTGTTGCTGCTGCTGTTGGTGCTGATGATAGTCCAGACTTGTAACTCTGGCACAACCCATTACAGGGGAATAGTCCGCCGTCGCATTGTTCGACTGCTGTGCATGCAGCTGATGTTGCTGTTGCTGATGCTGTTGCTGGTGCTGGTGTTGCTGTTGCTGCTGCTGTTGCTGATGATGATGGCTGTGGTGGTGGTGGTGATGATGATGGCTACCATGGTGAGGTACATGATGATGCAAATGGCTCTGATGCGGGTGATGACTGAGATGATGTTGCTGATGCTGCTGGTGCATCTCCTTCGCTTCCGACTCAATCTCCCTATCGATATACTTCAGTGTATTGCAAATTAGCACCGAGCGGTAGAGAGACTGCTCGGACACCTGGCGAAAGCGGGACAGCTTGAACATCGACAAATTGCGAATCTTCAGTCGCACATCCTTGTAGCAGTTTTTATTCGTATTGCACCAAGTGCCAGCGCGACCGTCACAGCAACGTTTCATTGGATGCCTCGCATCCATCCCGTTTCCAACCAAACCAACGACACCCTGGCTGGCCATCGTAAAACTCGTGGGACTGCAGCCCAACTCTAGGTACGACTTTCCATTCTCCGCACACCTAATCGTCTGCTGTGGTGGTGGATACGCCGCCTCCGGTGGCACGTAGAACCCATTTTGCGTCGCCGAGTTTCCCCACTGCGGTGGGAATCCCGCACCAGGGCCCATTCGTAGGTGCTGGTTGCCCGTTCGCGAACAGTTCTGCTGCGGAAATGGCTCTGAGTAGTAATTCGGTCGCGTATTGTAGCCCTGGGCGGGTGAGTAGCTTCGTTGCAATCCTGTCGGTGGATTGCCACCTCCTGCCGCCGCACCACCGCCCACACCACTTGCTGGTGGACAGGGATGATACCTCAGTGGACAGTATGTTGGAATGATACTCTCCTCCTCTTCGTAGTCATCTTCAAAATCATCATCGTCATCGTCCAACTCGTCCGCACTTAGCAGCGTCGTCGCCAGCGTCGATCGTGTCGAAATGCTTCCCCACGGATCACTTGGCACCGCTACCGCCTGCAACTTCGATATACAATCCACCGGCTCGGGGTTATTCCACGGCTCACACGGTACCGCTGCCACAACTTCCAACTTGGCGATACTATTCTCGCCACAGTTCGTTATAGAAACTTGATTACCGTTGCTCACTACCGCCACTGACTGCTGACTGCTATTACAATTTGTGCTAGTTTTACTCTCATCACATGTGTTCCTAATTAAATTTGTTGCTGCGTTATTCGTTGGAGAGGAATTTCCTAAAATAATTGTGGTTGTTGTTGTTGTTGTTGATTCATTGTAGTTATTGCTGCTGCTATTGTTATTATTATTATTATTTATTGCTGGCGTTGACCATCGACTGGTTTTCAACGGTGGCGGACAATTGGTATACGCATTAGCGTCCTTGCTGTCAAATGTAATGTCATGCTTCCGCTTTGTAGCGGCAGTTGCTTGAAGACCCATTGCTGAATTAATCTGCAAAAAGAAAAGAAAAACCCAATTAGATACAAATTCAAAAGGAGAAAAATAAAATCTATTTAAATCGTTTTAAAGTAACGGTTGAAAAGAGTACTGCCAAATGGCGCCAAAAATTCAAAACAGAATGGAAACACTTTAAAAGCTCGCTCACTTTCACTGGCGTGTAGATATGTACCTACTGTCATAAGTAGTGACACCTCATAAAATATTTATTGATCTACAGCCCACGAGTGGTGGCAAAACGTACAGACGCGTTTTGTTGGTGTGCATTATTTAATACGTCTAATAAAAATAAATGAAGCAAGAATTTCCCGCCAGGGTTTTCTGACAATTCTCCCCCGAAACACGGGGGCTGTTCCCCGTCACCCACACACATCCTGTCATATAGATATATAGATTTGAGACGCACCAGAAAAAAAAGGTTATCAACAAAATGGATAAGACGACGACGACCAAGGCAGTGGGAGCAATGGCAGCACCAACAAAGAATACCAACGAAAAAAAAAAATAAAAAATAAAGAGAAAGAGGGAAAAAATCTGAAAATAATATTGAAGGAGACGACGTCAACCCATGTGTACTATACAACCACCCAACCGCCCGAAATGAGAATGCAGAGTATTCGCAGCCCAAGTGGAGTACAGAAGAGTGGTGGAACATAACCACCAGAAATAAAGTAAAATTTCCTCTTCCTATCCCCATATTTTTTGTTGAGGAAATTTCTTTCTTTAATACCGTCGTCTCTCTGATACTCAGCTAAAGTAGAAGCCAAATGAAGGGCTGAGAAAAGGGGGACAAACACACACAGCATGGTAGAAAATAAGACGAACGTACAGGCAGAAAAAAAAACGTCTAAAAACCACCCCATCTCCACAAGCAATTCCGTCCTAAATCCAACAAAGCACCATCATCCTACACGATGGTTGTCGTCGTCGTCGTCGTAGTCGTTGCCGTTGTTCAACCCTCCATCTAAATTCGTGAAAGGATCTACACCGAGGTCGTATCCTACCCTACACAAATGTTCACTCTGAAATGGATGAGTGGAAGCAAAGCAAAAAAAAAAAAAACCAAAGGAGGGTGAGGCTGAAGAATCTCCCTCCGCCAGGGCGCCCGTCCATCTAATGCTCAGCATTTTATAAGAACGACGACAGTCATACACCGTCAGAATCGGAGTGTATACGTACCAATGTGTCTATAGGGTAAAACGACGACGATGGGATCGAATGATACCAAGCCCGACCGACAACCGACCCAGCAGCAGAACACTATACCGCACCACACCGAAGGGAAGACAAAACAGAATGGAATAGGGCGCCGAGGTACGAAACACATTTTCTAAATTGGAAGAGGGTTGGCAGCAGCAGCATAAAAAAAAAAGAAATGAAATGGGACTAAAAAGAAATGACGACGACGACGACGACGACGACGATGAGGAGGACTACACAACGACGTTTTATATTCACAGTGCGGTGGTGCCAATAAGGGTGAGTTGCTTTCGGTATTCTCTACTTCAATCCCATCCACAACTCCGGCATGAAAAACTAGAGGCAAAAAAGGAAACACATTTCCCATTGCTATAGATATACGGGTGGGCTACGGCTATGCTTCATAGGTTTAGGTAGAGATACAAGGACTCTTTCTGCCTTTCCTTTAATTCCACTCTGGGTTTTAAGGGAGAAAACAGACAAAAAAAAAATAGGTATACGAGGGAATGTTTTTCTTTCTTCGTTGTCATCGATGTCGTCGTAGTCGTCGTCGTTGCTCGGTATCAAACCGTGTCCTTCTCTAGTTTTTCCCTTCAAGAGATTGAAAATCCTTCTTCAGTTAGAGTGATTTTCTATAGATATATGGTATACAAAGTCAGATAGAGCTACAAGACAGGATGCTGCTGGAGCAGGAGCATTTAGTCCCGTCATCATTTTCGACGAAAATTGTTCTTTTTTGGCATTTCTCTCTGGGTTTTCCTCTGGCTTTTATTTTATTTATTTATTTTTTTTTTCCAGATCTTCTTCGACCCCATTCCCCCACGTACACACTCTACACGAGAGGCAATGGTTTTTTTCCTTTGTTGACTGGGTTCTTGCCATCTACAACACACAAGCGCATTTTATTTATGTTGCTGGTTGGGTGGGAGTTGTGTGTGGAGCACAAAGTAGAAAGTTCAGAGTGTATAGAACCATCCATCCATTTCGGATGCCGACATTTTGGGGCCTTTTTGACTGAAAATCTCTTCGGCAAGTTCTTCTTCATCGTGTTGTTGTCTTACTCTCGTCCACCCAAAATTCGATGTCAAATATATTTTGTTTTTGTTGTTGTTGTTCGTTCTCTTCTATCGTTTCGGATGGAAACGAAAATAAAAAAAAAAAAATTGGATTCTCCAATTATTTTAATGCGACCCACGCTCTATTTTCGGTGTTCTCGCATCCGAGTCCCACATTTTAGTTTTATTTTTGGTCGATTAGAAATTAGGGAAAAACTTTTCGCCTGAATTTCAGATGCACTTTGTTTTAGTGCTGTCACAATTTGCCCAGCCAGACAGTACTCGCGTATACCTTCAGCAATTGATCTGAATTTGTTTTGCCTTCACGTAAATGACTCACGTGCTTGTGAGCTGTCATTAAACGCGGCGGCCGTTGTCGTTGTCGTCATGCAATTCTCACATCCCGATGTGGCGCAGGCAAGTCATTGTTTGGTTTTGCACTTTTTTTATTACGAGCAATTGGCGGGCGCATTCCATGGAAGTTATGTTCGCCGCCGATGACACGGATTGTTGGAAAAAGGGGGTTTTTGTTTCTACAGCCATTTGAATGAATGGAATGGGTGGGGAGCATAGAGATTCTTTCGATATGAAGTTTGATTTAGTTTGATGAGTCATGTCAACTGGAAGGGCCTAATGGAAAATTGATGGGGGGAAAATTCAAAGTTGGATTATATGACAAAAATGAAACCGAAGAAGTCTGCATATCCGTAACGATGTTTTGATTGATTTATATTTTTTTTCAAAGTCGAAATGTGTATTGTCATTCTGAATGGAACTATGCCTGTAAGAAAGTGACAGTAGGACATCATTGACAAAAGTAATAAAACTGAAGTACAGTGGTAAATTAGCTACTCATAGCTGGTTCAGTTACGAACAGATTCAACAGATGGAATTCTGACCCGAAGTGCGAGGAAAAAGTATTTTGATGAATTTCGATTTCGATGATGTCGGCTGTATTTATCTAAATCTATTTCTTGGCATTGGGATAGATATACAAGTAGAGGAACAAAATTATAAAACGGAAGCAAACTCATCTGAGAAGTGAATAATTGCAAATGAGATACCTAAAATTCCGAAAATTCGATATCAACAGAAATGTTGATGTGATTTTATTTGACAAGTAACTTAAAATTTCGTGGCTGTAAATCATGATTGTCAGTTGTGGAACTGCATCATTAGACATTTTGACATATACCTGGAAATGAAATATATTCGACATCGAAACGAACTGAATTTCAGTATTGTAAAAAAATTCTACAGTTGATCAATAATTGGACGACACTGAAGAAGAAACTGAGAATAAAAACGAACATCAACCGTTTGCATTACGCCAGCTTTGTGGGATATTACAACTTCGAAAGCGTAGGAAATGTGTTTTTGAACATTATTAGTACAATAATTTTTTTTCCAATGTTCAGTCTAATTTTACGAGTTCGCAATGGCGAGCATTTCTTCTTTGGCGTGATATTTAACTGACAGCTCATTACGCACTTCGCCAGTTAACGCTATGGATGAAACGATTGCTATGTAAATTACGTGGCCAACTTAGCAGACGTAACAAACGTAGCTATTGTATACTTAAAAAAAATGTCATTTCGTCCATCTGCATCTATGTCAAACATGCTGCCAATTTCTGTCAGTTGTGTTTGTGCAAAATGCGTTCAGAAGTAAAGTTAACCAGTAAAAAACATGACATTGATAACCTTAGAAGTTTTGACGTGCGTAACTTGGCATCACTTTAACAAACAAACATTTCATTTCAGGTCGAAATCCTTCAAAATAGTACACATTTCTTACTGATTTGAAACTTGCATGTGACCGTTCAATATTGGCAAAAACTTTGACAAATAGCAATGCGCTTGACAGCAACTGTTGTTGCAGTGAAAGCCTAATTGTGCTGGCTGCATGTGAAGTCCTAACAGAGGAAAAAGAGCAAAAAATGTATGCCTAGAAACTTCTCGCAACGACTGAATTGTCATGGATATCGACAAAAGCCCAACTGACAGCAACTGTCATCTCCATTGTTGGTAAATTTAATGCAATTGCAATCTGAGTGGCTAAACCTAACACTTATATCACATCCGCATAATTGCCACCACATCATATTTCAAACTGTAAATGTTCAAAAACCACTTGTGGCATAAGCGAAAGCTTAAGAGTTTGCTACAGGTCAATGGCCATACAAATCACTAAGCACACTTCAAACAAATGCCCCATTAACGGCCCTGCAAATTAGCCACCATATCTCATTCCATTCGATGTGACACATTAAATCCGGCATACATCAACAAGAAAATGTCATCTTACCGCAAAAAAAATCTCAACGTCAATATATCCCCCATAGATAGACAGAGTAAACATTGTTGACCAATCATCATCCACACTTCACCCTCAAGAATCAATTCTGTGGAAATTTTTCAACATAAAAGGGCGAACTTTAAGCCATGTATGTCATAAACTTAATAACAAAAGAAAGCGTGACAGCAGCACGAACATCGCCATTCATCCCCACGACAAGTGTAAAGACCCATCGCGCCCAGCAAGTAGACGCGGCTTTAGAAGCAAAAGGTGAAATTCAGCAGCACACAACGCAACCGTCTGGACAGGCAAAATATTTGAACATTTTTTTCTCCGATGCTGTTGTTGTGCTACCACCATTTTTTTGATTCTTACTTTTTGTGTTTATGTTTTAATTGGGTTAAAAATAGAAACTTTGAAAGTTTTTGGTCTTTTTGTTTTACCATAGAACAGAGATACATTTTTGCGGCAAATGATGTATAAAAGAATAAAATGTAAACAGAGAGCGAACGGTTTGCTGTAGCCAAAATATAATTCGCAAAAGAGCAGAAACAGGATGCGGGCGGCAGCAGTACCTTCAGCTGTTGTGAGTCATTTGGCAGAATGCAGCCGCTTCGCAGTGAGTGTATGTACATAGGACGCGACTTTTCGCATCGCACGTGGTGAGGGTGGATTCTCCAAAAAATAAAAAGCAAAAGGGTTATGCGTCCTTTTTTGGTTGGAAAAAGAGTTCCCTTTGCACGATTTAAGCGTGGGATACCTACAACAGAGGGTAGAAAGGGATGAGCTGAAAATTGAATGGCTGGAAGGAGAACGAAGACGTTGGAAGGAAATGCACTCGCTGGTCGTCGCGTCCGCAGTGAAATTCAATTTTCAAGGGTAAAACTGGCTAGGGATAGGGATGATGAGAAAGCGAAAAAAAAACACCACTGAAGGGTGAATGAATTTCCTTGAATCTATATGCCCCCGGATGGATGGATGTACAGATAGATTTGTACGAGAGGGTGGTAGATATAGCCCTCGCGCGCAGTCTGAATGGAAGCATAATCCACATGGGCTTTCGGAATATAATTGAAGGACTTTTTTGCTGCGGATGACGGGTAAAACTTTTTTCTATTCTTTCTCTTTCTCTCACCTTGATGGCGCTCGTATATCGACAGAATAGCATTATAACCTTCAGTTGAATGAAGACGAAGGAAAGGGTAAAATGCGATGAATTATTTATATTTCACCGAACAAGTGACGAGGGCATGGCACAGCAGCACGATAGCAACGAGAAGACTCTTATTATTCCTAAATGGGGGGCTGGCTGCACGGCGACTGAATATCCAATACGATAGGTACAACACAAAACTGGACAATCAAACTTTGAAGGTCGTTCGACGGTAGGTGTATAATGTATATCCTGTTGATGGTTGTTGTTGTTTGTGCTGAATTATTGGTATGTTTCCATGAAGTAAAAACGAAATTTGGGTCGTTGGTGGATCTTATTTAATTTATTAGCGTATGGCGTATACGGAGGAGTGTGAGAGATGTCGATGAACTGCGTTAATGACGTAATGGTAAATTATGGGAGCAACAAAAACTGGGACAGGAAATAAATAAACTAGGACACTTGTTGTACGAGCTTCGTCCTTCATAAAATTATGACCCAAAGAGTTTTTCAATGCACGATACTATGAATGGTTGCAGGCATGTTTGTTGCGTCGGTGCCTTATAATATTGAACAGGAAATACTTTGAATATCCGTCTGTGTGTATATATGGATGGCAATAGATCGTGTGTGCTGTTGATGTCTGGTTTCGTTACCATGGGAACGTGTGTGAGTCATTTTGGGTTTATTCTCTGCTGACAATGGAGAGCGCACATATCTAAAAATGGATCGGAGTGTGGATATGTGCATACATTGGGTTGATATGGTGGGATTTGTTTACATTTGAGGAAGTTGGTGTTGTAATCATTATCATATGAATACTATTTCGACGAGAATTTGACTTACTATCGACGTCTGGTACAGCAGAAGCCTATTGGAGGTTGAAATAAGGATATACAACTGAGAATGATTTGTTGAAAGTCCAAACGAGGAACGTAATTTGTAAGGGGTGATAGTTTCGCAACACTGTGATAAAAAGCAGTTCTATTTTCGGAGAATAATCTAAATTTACAAAAAAAAATGGCGCCCAACGTGGGACGGATGCAGTGTCTCAGACAGAGATACTTCACGAGTCTGGAGTTGGTTAAGTATATGAATGCATTTCACCGATATAAGTTCAACATGCAAGTTCTATTTTCCCTCGTAAAAAAGGTGTGTATGGTGATCTAGTACATATAAAAAACTTCTTTGTGACAAAGCAGCTCTTAGCTGTATAAAAGGCTGCGATAATTTTTTAAATGCTTATAGCAAGTCAGATTCAGCTTAGAGCATGAACTTTTTAAATCTGCGGACAGGTATTGGTAAGCTCAACGATGAACTTGCAGCTCTGTGTTACAAATGTTTGCTTTACTTGTCAAAATTTAGAGGGGCTAGAGGTACAGCCAGTGTTACATTAAGTTTACTTCCTCGTCATTATAAGGATGAAACCGATCGAAAACGCCTACAAGTGACAGCTATATCTTGGGGCATGAACTTATATGCTGACTCTGTTTTAAAATCTACATCTACAAGCCAAAAAATATATAGAAATGTGCGCCCAATGTGAGCCTTTCGTTAAAAAAGCATATTCAAACTTCCTTGTTGTACAAGAATCTAATCTAAAGAGAATATTTTACAGTTAACGTACAAAAAAAAAACTTTATTTAAGAAAAAAAAATGGCGCCCAGCAAAACTCACAAACGATTTTATTTTTTCATACATATACCTAGAATGCAAATTTAATGAGTTACTGCCTTTGAATGAATTTCAGAAACAAAATAGCATTCTGACAGCTGCCAAAATAAAACTTCTTCAGCAATACCCCAATAAATTTTGAGCCCAGCATTTTAAGTGCAAAATCCCATTTCTACTAGATTTCCTAATTCCTCAGATTCGCCAAAATTTAGGACAAATTATAAAAAATGGCGCCCAATATAAGCCTCACATAAGCCCAGTGACTTTGAACAGTTTAAAAAAACGAAACATTTGAAAGTGTTGTCAGCACAGATAACAAAAAAAAAAACTACCTACAACAATCTCTCAACCTTCAACCCAAACATTTTGAAACAAATGCAAATCATCGATCAAATTGAAATACCACCTAACAAAGGTGCCAAAAAATCCAGTCTAAGACTTTTTATAACCTTGTATAGTAACTACCTATATCGGTTAAAAATAAACTCTAAAACACAAGCGTAGTAAATAAAAATCGATCGCCTTCTTTTTCAGAGTATATCTATCAAAGCAACATCTCTATGCATCTATTCGAAGAGAACAAAAAAACGAACTTTGGGATTCGTATTTCTGGTTGGTAAATTCCACAACAGACAATTTTTTTTTATTTTTAAACATTTTTTTCTGTCTTCTCTTCATTTTTCGTTTCGTAAGTTTTCTTGTGTTTTTTTTTTTATATAAGAAGGCTACAGCGACGACGTCCATATGAAATTTTTATTCGAAAACATTTTTTCTCTGACTGGCGTAAAACAGAATATATATGAGGAAAACAAAAAAAAAATAAAATAAAAATATCGCCGGTGCTTGTGCGCTGGCAACAAAACGACAGATCGAATGTAGAAAACCAGCCAAACAACTAGTCACAAGTGAGTTGCGAGTTTTGCTGCTGCGACGGGCCACAAAGTTGAATAAAAGGCAACAAAATTGTAAGAAAAAAAAAACCGATCGAATAAAATGGAGAACGACGATGACGACGGCAGTTGCCTTCGCCGTCTCGGTTACCTCTCTACCGCCGCCGCCGCCATCATTCACATCAGCATGATCAACGCCGCTGCCGTGGAGCCATTTTATTCGTTTGTTTGTGCGATCTTAGGTTGATCGTTCGTTTGTACGTTCGTTCGTTGGAGCTCGTTGTCATCAGAAGTTGATGATGTTGACTTTTGCTATGCTGTGTGTGCGGTGTTATGCGACTACACGACGGCGACTATTGCGGGGCATATTTTACGCTTCGTTTTTCAAAGCCAACAGCAACAACAACAAAAATAAGTTGCGATATTTAAGCACCAAGGTAACCATGAGAGAGAGAAGTGGCTACTTGGCAACATATAGGTATAAAGGTGGTGGTGCTGGACTGGAGTTTATTTTTTCTTGTCTTTTTATTTTTATGAAGTACAACTGCCTGAAACCTGCTGTTGCGCCTCTGCGACGATGAGGATGTTTTTTTTTATATAAATATAAATATTTTTAAACTTTTTGTTTTTGCCAGCAAAAATGAAAAGAAGAATACAAAACAAAATTTACCTCTTGGAAGACAAATCCCGGGCGACCTACCTACACACTTGAGCAGCACTTGATTTCTTCAATCGTTACTTTTTCTTCTCTCTGGTGGTGCCGTTTGAGTACTTGCTGCCAGTAAAATCGATGTTTATAACTTATCTTCCCACATATCGTTCCCCACACTCGTAGAATCTTTCAAGAATTTGCATTCCAAGCATATTGCCAAGCTGTTGCTCTTTCGTTTGCTTTGCTTTTTTGGTGAATAAAACGCCGACATTGCCGCCTCGTACGTTCACTACAACAGAGCGCACAATGACGACGTCAAATAAGGTCGCAGCTTTATGTAATTTCTCTGTGTCAAATCGATTTTTGATTTGATTTTCAAATGCAAGGAAATCCAGCATGTGGGAGAGCAGCAGAATGTATGAATGAAAACACATCAGGCAGTAAGAGCTTTTATACGTCAACTTGTTGTTGCCTTATTTTATCGGTTTTCTCGCCGAAAAGGAGGCGCGCACACCATGCAAACATATCGTACATGACTCACATGGAATAGAATTTGACCAACGTCAAAATCCGAAGCTTTGTCAAATGTGTGTTTAGAGGGAACAGCAAAAGCAACCAAAAAAGGATTTGCCATAGCGCCTCAGAGAAACTATAAGTAAAGAGTAACTGAAACTGAAACCCCCTGTTTTTTTTTTTATTATGCTGTTTCTTATTTGGAAAAGCTCACGTACGCATGGCGAAAATGCAAAATTCACCAGACGTCAACGACGGCGACGACAGGAAGAAATTTATATACATTTCCAGCGCACACATGATACAAAACTTACTAAGCGCTCTTCCTCTCCTTTTGGGTTTGTTTTGATTATTTGAAAATTATAGGGGTCGTAGCAGGTAGTTAAAAGCGTATACGCGTGATATACTACGTGCGATGGGGAATAATAAAATTCGTAAAATGTAAACAAGTAAACAGAATGGGGTTAAGGAAAAAAAAAAAAAAACTGAAGAGAAATATGAATTGAGAAGAGTTGACTTGCTCGCCACTTTATAAATATATATAATATCAGCTGATGGCAGCCCAGTTTATGCATTGTTTTGCCGACAGTTGAATTGCTTGCCTGTAGCTGTAGGTACTCTCGCACTCTGTCGATTTATGAATGAAATCGAACGAGATATGAGAAGAAGATGGACAGAAGAATGTTTGGGTTTTGATTTGTAGCGACAAGTTGGTTGTAGAATGTCAAGTGAACACGAGGAGATTTATTCATTTGCATTTTAAGTTGACTCGGTTTGATTGGATGTGGGATGGGTGGGATTTGGCAGCACTTTATTGGAATTAACAGTCATTTGACAGTTGGATTGGGAGTAATCGAGGGACTTAGTTTGCAGTTGGTAAGGGAAATGATAATTGATACAAATTTGATTACAAAAAAAAAGTTATCTACTACCTACATTAGGTATGGCAAATGTCAAGTAGAAAGATAGGCTGCACTGTCTTAAAAATTTTATTTGTCCATTTTAGATATAAGTATATCTTTGGCGAATATTAGTATAAAGGTTTTATTTGACATTGTAGTAGGTACTATTTCTGTCATTGAACGTATAATTATTTTTTCTACAAATTTCTTCAAATTTGACAATAGTCAACTGACAGCACAGGAAACACTTGACAGTTGGCACGTGAATATCACCATCCAACTTATAACATATTAGACGAATAAAATTGTAGATCAATGTACCTACCCCAATGGCTTCCTCAGTAAATCTCGCTGTCAACTAGACAGATCGAAACTCAATTTTCAATCACTGACCCTCAAAATCAAACAGAAAATCCAATTCGATGTAAATTTGCCAAAACAAATACCTAAGCCAGACGGGTCAAGTCTGAAAAAAAAAGTAAAGCAAAACAGAACAACAATCGTACCACGTACAATGGTCGAAAATAAATAGACCGCACAGACCAAAAAACAGAAGACACAAACTAAAATTCTCCACCCAATTTGTTATGCAGTCTAGCGACCAACTAGACCCAGAATATTACAATTTTTGCTTCAGCACATTTTTAATTATTCACAAAAGGACCTTGACAACAAGTCTACAAGCTGTTAAACCATTTCATCCCACAATGGAATAGACTTCCGCGCGACCTTCAAAAAGCTACTTAAACCCTAATAATTTCAGAACCCCTAACCACCTAAATATAAAAGTTCGTAAAACGGAAGAGGAAAAACTTTAAAACCCAACACTTGAGCACTGTCTATACAAAAAAAAAACGAAAAAGCAGGAAAACGACGACAGCGAAAACATTCCGAATAGTTTATGGGATAGTAAGGCATGCGTGCGTGTGTCCTCAAACAAACAAGACGGCCCTATACAAACGTCATGTATAAAATTCCTTATTATACGGGCGACGAAGATGTTCTTTTTTTTTCTCGCCCATAATGAAGAAAGGCAAAACCCCCAACCGTACAGTTTCACTTATGCATTTGCTGTTGCTATAGGCAGTCTGTTGTCCCTTCTTGGTTGTAATTTTTCGTTTCCTTTTCAATTTTTATTGATGGGCCCTTCGGATGCGATATTTTTTTTTCCTCTTCTTCCACATTGTGGTGCCGTCTTCAATTCTTCAGACCTTTCAATGCGATTTAAGTAGACAGTTGGGTTTCGTTTTTGGGATTTTTCGGTTAGGTCTTGTGCGGAAAATGTTAAAAGGAAATCATAATCTAGGGAACGATGGGTCAGGGTTGAATTTACCTAAATGGGATGCAAGGGTACATTTTTCATTGAGGTCAATGCAACACATTCAGGTAGAATGGATTTTTGGTTCTCCGAGTGAGCACGCAGGAAATGATGTATATTGATAGATTTCAAAGGAAAATTTCCAAGGACTGCAAATCGTGTCATTTTCGCCGAGGGATCATTTAAGAAATACAAAAAAAAAGGATTCCTACGTGTTGTAGCATGCAGGACGACGATGATTGTAAAAATGCAGATCGAAATTTCAGCAGGAAGATGTATTTTTTATTGACACTCAGTCAATGTGGGAAAACAATTTCGTACTTAAAATGAAAGGAGATGTGGGCTATTTCGATGAGGTTGTAATATGCTTCGCTTAAGAGTTCATGCAAATCACCTATAAACCTCTGCAAAAGGGAGTATTGGTACCAAAGCAAGGCCCTGCAAACTGGCGCCCAACGACAGCCTACTCATGGGCATAAATGCACGGCGAGCAAGATATTTTCTGGTAATTGGCTAATTTTTGATCGAATATAACTCGCATAAGGGAATTCAAAAAAGAGGGGTTCGTGAGGCCTTATTGACGGGCGCCCAGCAAAATCCAATTCGATGTAATTTGCCAAAACAAGTACCAAAGCCAGACGGGTCAAGTCCTTCTGAAGCAAAACAGAACAACAATCTTCCCACGCACAATGGTCGACAATAAATAGACCGCACAGAAAAAAAAAACACACACACATAGCATTTTGTGGCAAACGAATGCGGGAATGAATTTCACTGAAGGCTAGTAAATGAAGGTGCGAAAAAGTTTGTTGATTGGCGCCCAACGGGGACTTCATTGTTACACATATGAACCCCATTCCTAGTATTTTATTAAAACTTGTTCATTAGGTATTTATCTCCACTTTATTTGCCGCTTACAGTCCTAGGCAGCGAGTTGGGTAGACAAGTCCCCCTAACTAGCTGCCTCCAGTTGCACAAACCATACGCAATTACTAAGGGATAGATTTCTAAATCTAAAACACTGTAATTCCACAAACAATGAAAACAATCACGAACCATTGCACATTTCCTTTCAAATAAATGATTCAACTGGCGCCCAGCGCAAGGACTCTTAACGCATCGGAAAACATCATTCGCAACGTCCGCCCCTCAATGACTGTGACTCAACTTCACCCACTAATAGGATGAACAAGAAAAACTTAAAAAAAAATCCACAAGTACCTTTATGTGCCTATCTTCTTCTTCTCTATACCTAAACTAGGGTTGCAGTATGCAGCGCGCCACTAGAAACGCAAGTAACCAGCAACAGGAAGGGAGAACTATTCGCGAATGTAGGCAGGTATCTCTCTCAAAAAAATTATACAACAAACAAAAAAGCTCGCCAACAACTTCACAACATTCGTTGCCGATAAGAACATTGACATTGACATAAGCAAACACACGTTCAGCTTAGTTCAGCGTCGTAATAGCGACAGCGGTGGCGGACGAATTGTTATCAAAATCATTGATAACCACGTCGTTGTTGAAACTAGCTGATGGCACCTCCACACGGTGAGTAATAAATGATTCATGTTCGTCCGCATAGATTTCGGTATGGGTATATAGCAACGAGCAAAAATGTCAAATTGACAGCTCAAGGTGCATAAAAATGTCTATACAAGTTAATGAAGACGGGGGTTTTCTTTAAATCGAGAACTCTAAAAGCAATAATAATAATGAAATGAGCATGGCAACAAAAAGAAAAGAATAAAAATGAACATGCGCTAACTTCATTCCACGGAAATTGAACAACATCATCGTCGAGCATCTGATGGTGTTTTCTATACTGCCGTTGGTTGCGCGTTGTTTGTGGCGCACCAACTTGTTCAGCTGTATATCAAACAATTATTATTTTTGCCTTGGTTATGCGCGCAGCAGCAACATTACAAAAGTTGACGACGCAGAGGCGAAATCGCATTCAGGAAAATAGCACACATAAAGGCTGGAAACAGCGTCAAAGTAGCACCAGTCGTCATCCCCATCATCATTACCATCGTCATAATCAGCGGCAGCAGCAGCACAACCACTACCAGCAGCAACCAGCAACATCATTATCGCCATCTTCAACATTGGCTGATGGTGATGCCTGATGGTAGTGCTTGTGCTTCTATACTGCTCGTTCGGTTCGTACCCATTCGTATATTGTCCGACCGATGAGTCTTGAACTGTACTGTACTGTACTTTATACCAACGAACGAGCAACGAGCGTCGTACCGAGCGAATGATGTCGACGACGACGACGATGACGACGAAAGGCATTTCGGTATTTTTGTTCCCAAGTATAAAACCCACCACTGATGCCAGTTTGCCATGCCATCCAACGAGTGCAAAAGAGGCGGCATTCGCCGCCCGAAAGAGAGGCCAATAGCACACATAGTGTATCACTTCGTTCGTTCGTTTACCAAAGTATTTCCACATAAAATGTACAAACCCTGGAAATCGACCCAAACCGACACGAACACACCCGAAGCGTACTTCGTTGTTGTTCGGCTGTCATACGAAGTTGCTTCGGCTACGATTTCCGACCGGTTCGGGTGCCCAGGTCGAATTCCTCGTAGACGAGTTTCCACCGACAGCGCAATTTAGAGAGAACAGACGCAAGCAAGCGAAAAGCAAGGGAACAACAACCACACATTCAAGATTATATTCATAAAGAAACTAATACAATTTCGATATACACAGAGCACAGCACCGAACTGAACACAGCGCAGCAGAGAGAGAGTCAGGCAGAATAGTGTACAGTACAGTGGAGGCAGCAAAACAACGGCAGCGGCATCATCATCAGCAGCAACAACAACAACACAGCACATTGCCGCACAACAGAAACAGCACATCATTGTAGAGCGCTCCAATGTGGATGGAAACAGCAGCGGCAGCAGTAAAGGCAAAGTGATGGTAATGGCGGCAATGGCGGCGGCGGTGGCGGCATCACTCGAAAACACCACTGTGCCGTTCGTTCGTTCGTTTGTTCGTTTGCTGGTGCTGGTTCTGTGCTGCGTTGTGTGTTGTTATTGTTGCTGATGGTGGGACGTGGAGCCGAGAGGTGGATGGATAGCTTTTCGATGGTTGGCTAGTTGGACCGACGACCGACGGACTGAACTGAGACTTTTGTTGTTGCAGCTATAATGTAGATTAAAATTATGTGAAAATGCAATTTGAAGAAAATTTCTTTTTATTCCACCACACGTCCACTTTTACGGTGGCGCGCGTTGTTGCTGGTGCTGCTGCTACTTTCTGTACTGAGCGCTCGCTGTGTGTGGATGGACTTTCGGCATTCACTGTGCTTGCCGATTTAGAGTTTCTATGCTCGCAAGAGGTTTTGCCTGCTTTCCTTGGTTTCATCATCATCTTCATCATCATCATCGTCGTCGTCATCGGAAGCAACAGCATTAGCCGAGCCAGCATCCAAAGCAACTTTGTTATTCTCGTTTTCGCTGGTAACTGAATATGACGAGCGGCGGGTATGTTCAATAGATGAGGCGCATCGGCAACAGCGTTAATCGAGTTTTTTTTTTTGTTTGTTTGTTTGGCCGATTCGGTTATTTCTGGTAGGTGGTGGAAGTTTTGAGAAATGTTGAATGGCATGCAGGATACAGAGATGATCATGTGACCTGATGACTGCATTTATTGGCATAGGAATTTGGTTCTTGATCTCGTAATGATGGTGGAGCTGGGGTCATGTTGGAAATACTGTGTTCGCAATGTTGATTAGATGATAAATTGACATTTAGAACGAGAGGGGTTTCTGTTCGTAAAGAGAATTTGTGATTATGCTTGCTTCAGTTCAGATATGCAATGGAAAAGGCGGCGCTGTTGAAAGTGGCGCCCAACTTAGGGCTATAAAGGAAGGCAGGTTTGGATGACCAAATTGTGTCTATTCCCATATTTATTGGACAAAATACAATAAAAAAAAAATTATTGGCGCCCAACGGAGGACTATCGGAATCGATTTATACTTACACCAGCTATATGCGCAGCTTTTATACCAATTTTATAATACATTTCAGACTTTTTTGGTTACGGACTCAGTTATCCATGAAGCGCATGACAATAATGTCAAGTACCTGACAGGCGCCCAACGCCAGACCAGAACTTTTACAAAAATTATAGGTACATAAATTCAGAGGCGAAGTACACGAGTTAGAGGCTACCAATGATGACATACAGGAACATACAGGGGTATTGTCAGGACTAACAGAATCGCGCCCAGCGAAGGGCCACCAAAAATGTCAACTATTTACAACTTCTATTCTGCATTGCTTATTCAGACATGATACCAAACGCAACAGAACACTTGCGAAGGAATGAATATGAGAGCAAATATTAAACTGGCGCCCAATGACAGATCAGCACTTTTACAAAAATTAGAAGAAAATCCATTCTGGTTCGAAAGTTTAAATTAGATGTGACCAATGATAGAGCTGAAGCGAACTTCGAGATCGACGATCGTCATTTTTAGCCACTTTTTAGGAGCGCATGTTAAAGGTTTGATTTTCAATGTGGGAAAATGACTTAAGCGTTTTTTCCTGATCCATATCACAGCAACCATAACAGATATTTGAATGAAACAAAATTGACATATAGAACAGGGTACTGTGCATCCGATTGTAACATTAACTCAATTTTGACAAAAGTCAACTTATGCTGTTTTTCCTTATTGCCACAGTTATAATAACCTTTTTCCAGTTTATCAAAACTCTGCTGACTGATCTAAATTTAAGCTATAGTTTCATATGTTCCCAGTTAATTTACAGTGATTATTGCCCGCATGATCTGCTGTACAATTTTGAGCCATTTTTGGCAAAATTTCCATTCCATTTTCAATTGACAACTGTCAAAAAAGCAAATGCCAATCAGCTGTAATGAATAAGGAGCTATTGACTTCTCCGTCCCGTCAACCTGTCAACGAGGAAATATATCCACCCGCTCGAAAACTGTGCCAAGCTGTCAAAAATTTGACAATGAAACTTCAAACACATCATTCAACAAAAGCGACAGCACCGAACTGAGGGAGAGCAAAAAATAACACTGCACACTCATTCCAATTCCAATCGATCTTACATAATCACCGATCCATTTATCATTCCATCCTCAAACTCATCACACCAATCGATCGCGATCGATGGTATAGTGATCGTCAGATGGCCAGACACAAGAGTGAAGACCGCCATCGCCGTCCCAATGTATAAACAACATGCCAAGTCATTCCATCATCGGCAATGGAACTTTTGGCGCTGCACCATCAACCGCAGAGCACATCATTTGCGTAAAGCACTTGGCTAGTGCCGCTGCTTCCCATCATCTTTACTCGACCCTCCCCCCTTTTTGGGGATACAACATTTACACACACATACGCGCGCCTTCAACATTTCAAGTGAACTTTCCCAAGGTAGCAATGGAGATGATGATGATGATGATGATGATGACTACGACGACGACGACGATGATGATGATGATGCAGCATACGTATGTATGTTGAAAGCCGAAGCCGGTTGACCGACTCTCTCACAAATCCAATTCTTTTTTTTTTTTTCTTTTTCGTGTCTTGGCAACTTTTTCTTTTGTGTATATTTTCTACGCTGTGTTATTGTTTGTTTGGATTACATTGTGGTACACAGATCGGCTGAGTGAATGATGGCGCGATGATGATTCAGATCACAGGTGAAATTAATTCATCGCTTCCCTTGCAGCCAACAATTTGTGTAAAATTTAAGCTGACTTCTCTACCAGAAGCCAACTTTAAAGGACATCCCTTTAAAGTCACCACAAATGGCTCTGTATCGTTCTGCTTTAAAGCCTCGTTCGCTCTCGAAATTAAAGCTTTATTAATTTAATTTGGGCAGAGCCAAGGAGCGAGGCATTTCTGGGCTGTAGGTTGATTGGTCCACATTGCCATCGAAACAAACAGCACAAAAAAGGGAAGAATGAGAGCCAAATGAAAACACAACAATCGATGGGGGGAAAAACGGAATAGTGGTGAGTTCAGAAGTGGGTGGACAAAGGTGTGGGCCGATTGTGGCATTTACACTGGCACAAACAAACACTCTCGCAATCCCGAAATAATGAAATCAAACTTTGAGGGACACTATAGGTAGGTATAGCGTCAGAGTAATGATTTCGGGATAATGATTTTGCTGTCTATCTCTGTCTCGCTCTGTGCTCGGCTTCTCGGCTTTTCGGTATAAACGTATTGCGTATTCCATCCCTCGGTGCTTTCCGATGTGGAAGAGCAGAAACACCAGCTTTGCTACTTAAGGGTGGCATTGTACAATTTTCACAACCCAGTGTCTCCCACTGGTGAAATGGTAGATATACATCCAGTGTGAATGTATGCATGCATGTGCGTGTTCGACTTAATGGTTGCCATGGATACCATCCACCACCACTGAACAGTCACCCACTCACCAGTCACCACACTTGACAAACCTCGCAGCTCACCACCCCATTGGTGCTGGCCTAACGACGACGGCGGTAGAACGAAAGCTTTCCATGTTTCCTTTTGGCACTGTTTTCTGCACTGTGTATGGAGTCTGTATACATATACCGTAATAATAATTATTATTTTATATATATGTATGTAGGTTGACTGTTATACGGTTTTATAAAATGACGAGAGCTTGGGGTTGATGTGGAATGATACTGCTGCTGGGATCATCTGAAAGGGGCGGGGAAGGCATAATGGCATCGGGGATAAATTTGCCACCCTCTTTCTGATAGCATCTGTGTAGGTGTTTGTAGTGAGAATGATTATACACACACACCCAGAGCCATGCATATACTGAGGGGCAGGGATGGAGACAGAGTATAGGAACCGACATCGCCATGACGTACAAAAGGTTGGAAGTATAATGGAAACGAGCGCAGGGTTGTAAACTAACCACATCAGGCGAAAGGACGAGGAATGAAAATTAAGAATTGGTGATGTGGAGAGTAGGTACTGCGCTGCAATGCACAGAGCAGACGAAGGACGATCGAGGGAGGCAGCAAAGCGAGGTGGCACAGTTCGGTTCAGGTGGTCCTCGGTCGGTTGATCTGTGGGTGGTTACTGTGTATGTATGTGCTCCACTCTACGTAATATATATACGTAAAACTGGATATACCGTTCTCTGTACCTACATATATATAGTGCATGAGTATGGCAGTTTCCTCTTGGAACCTAAATGGATGAACTCTGCGCGTAAGTTTGCGTAGGTGTGTATGTTTTTGCCTGTGGCTTTGTTTTACCTGTTATGCTTTCATTGCTTATATGTTGTACACCCTCGCACATATACACACATTCTATTAAAACAAAAATTAAACCAAAACAGAATTTAATTCTCATGCTGGTTAAAATGTCTCTTAAATAAAACAGAACGAATAAAACTGGAAAATTCGTCATTTGAATTACATGACGTAGTATAAAAAAGTATTCATCCTTCAGGGACAATCAACAACTTGCTTAAAAAAAAAAAATAATAATAATTAATTATAATCTCATGTGGCATGACACTTGTACTTTGTGCTGGCTGTCATTTTGTTTATATGTCGGGGGAATGTGTTCGATAAACCGAATTCACCATGGCAATTATAATTATACAATCCACAACCTTGTCTACCTGCCCACCAACACCCCATTCACATTGTCGTCATCATCTGTTAGAGAAGGGAGCGCACTAAAAACAAAACCAAAAAAAGATTTGTTCGTTTCGACGCGTAAGTGTGTTATCAGGTGATGACTGCGGTAATAATGGTTATTGTTCGAATGATGGTGGTTGATGGTTGCATGTCTTTTCTGCGCCGCTCGCCCCCGAACACAAATATGCATTGACCAACACACAATTGGGTGACGTAACTGCATAACTTTAAAATAGAAAACAACACGATATACGCGGCATTTGCTGTGTTAGAGTCAGAGGGTGCACCTCTGAAGTGAGTGGAGGAGGTGCATGAGTTGAATTCAATTGAATGTACATCGCAGTCGACGTCGCCGCCGTCGTAAGCATCGTCATCATCATCATCATCACTATTGCCGTCGTGCAACTTTTATTGCGATGGTTTTAATATTGTGTAGGTTAGGTGCCGGCAATTTGTTGGTTAAGGTTTAACTTTGCACCGGTTAGAAGGTGGTTAGCGACGACGGGACACTGGTGTTAGTAATGACCGGTCAAATTGACTTAATGTGGTTTAGTGGTTTGTTTTTGGGATTTACATGAATGATTAACTTTGTACTGGCTCTGACAGTTATTACATATGCTTTTGACAGTAGGTACCTATAGCTGGTGCCGGTTCAAGTTTTGCCACTTCTTTGGGGGTGTATTTCTGTCAATTGTCAAGGGGAATACTAATATGCATTGGAAGTCATAAATTTCCATGTGTAGTCTGTTATATATTTTATAGCAGTAGGAACATGTCTACCTACAAATTTCTTTACAGTAGATAAGATATGCATAGAATGTTTGACAGTTAAAGCGTAATTAAATTTGACATTCAAATCGGAACTGCAACAATAGAGATTATTTCTCGACTATGACTTTCGATAAGTTTTCCGTTTGTTGGCAACAGCGGTTGCGTTTTTATTTTATAGTTCACAAACACCCAAGTACTATTTAAGTGCCTAATTGACAGAACTAAGAACTTGAGGAACAGTAATTATGACATTATCTTCAACTATTATAATTTTGACATCATTTTAGCCAGTAAATAGGCTAAATCACATTTTATTCAGCGTTTAATCTTAATACATAAACGGCCGTTATTATAAATTTGATTTTAACATTTTTATTCCAACTAGCATTTTTACAGAAACACAGTTTGTTTTCTGTCATATAACTTGATGAGAGAATACCAAAGCACTGTCTGCGGTTAAGTTTGGCAAAACCATTTCTTTTTTGTTAAAGCCCAACCAGTGTGCCAATTTCTAGACTCTGATAATTTTCTAATGCTTTGCATCTGGCATGTGTCAAGTTGGTAGAAACGATTTTTGACACTTCATTGGAAATATGTACAAACCTAGACATTCGCAATACATTATTGATTTTTTTAGTTATAATGTTTTCGACATTTAAGTCATATATGCATTGATATTGTGAGAAAAATCATTTTTTGACGTTTCAAACAGGCAAAATCATCCTTTTTACGAATTCCGAAATAAATGCCCAATCATCAACGCTAAACTTTACCAATTCTAACCACGAAGCATGATATTTCCTAGTGTCAAAACCACAGTCCAATGTCAAATACACTCATACCCTATGTCATTATCAATCACGCTCGTTCTCACATCAAAAAAATCCCATCCGTACAGAAGAAACCATCGCTCTCTCTAGCCTCATTTGGCCGACATGGCTTTGTCGAAATTTCAGGCTGAAATCAACCAAGCGGCCAACGAAAATGTTTCTCCTATGTGTGCGTGCGTTCGTGACTTCAGCCAATTACTCATGCGCGCATTTTATCGATGTTATTATATTCACATCTCTGTCCTCTTCACTCCACTCATACGAATGAAATTCCATTCCATTATTATTGTTATTTTCGTGAGAGATTGTGTGACTGGTTGGTTGGCTGACTGTTGGCCTAAACGAATGACTGGCATCAGAAGGTCTCTCGGTTTGCCTCGAGTGTGAGTTTTGAAATTAAAAAAAAAAAAAATTTATTTTTTGTCTTCATTTCATGTTTTCTCATGTGATTTTTTGATTCATGTATGCATCACGCTTAAGAGCTGAATACGTGGAAGAGTGAAGCAATTTGAGGTCGATGGTAAATTCTTGTCTGCTATCTGTCCAACCCCAAAACAAATTCAGCACACGCAACGTCGCAAAATCATTAATCATAATCAACAAGTTATCGATAGACCGCAATCAGCTGTGATTTTAAATCACCTAAGAAGTGGCGCCCAACACAATGGCAAAACTTTTTTTTTTACATCCTTTGCCTGCACAATAAAACTCGTGCACACAACCCTTGATCCTGTTTTTGGGTTGCTATTTTCGCTCTTTCCTCTGTGTATCTGTCTGCCTTGGTAATTTGGCCTCCTTTTTCTGCGCTCTTTTAAAGTCCCTCAAAAATGTGCTCCCCATTCAAGTTTGTATATTTATGAATAAATATTGAGTTCCATTCGAACGTGCCACCCGGCACCATCCGCCTATTCTAACCCACCCCCGTTCGAACATTAAAACGGAAGGGGTTTAGCCTTATTCTTAGTTCTGCACCGCGTACTGTACAGAGCACCTACAACCTTTGGCGAGCGAGTGTCGGCATGGGCAATCGTGTGCTGTTGGGCCGTGTCGATGATGATGATGATGATGACGGTTGGCGCGCGTATAACAAGATGAGTAAAGAAAATTAATTGAATTGTCATTGCCCTACAAAAAATATCGAAGAGAAAACATAACAAAAGAGAACTAGAAACCAAAACAAAAGAAGAAATGGAAAATAGAAAAGAAATAACACGGAACGGGGCAAAAAAATGTATTGTAATCGTTTGACATGCTTTTCGTTGCATACAGACAATTCACTAACAGATAGCGCGCAACGTTGATAATGCGATGCACAGCAAAGTGCTACGGCAGAATGCAGCAACTGGTTGTGAGTTTGTGCAGAGGTGGGGGCATAAAAGGAAATTTAAGAAAACGCTGAGGATTTTCAAAGAGAGCGAAAAAGAGAAAATTGCATTTCAATTCACAACACCACGTGCTCGGGGATGTATAATTTATTTACATTTTTTTTTATCACTTAAAAATGTGCGTATATGTCATCTTGAAAGGAGATATGACATTTAGGTAAGACGTCAGCTGCTGTGGGTATATAGGGAAAGTAGTGGTAGATTTATTTGTGTACGTCATTGGAGGTTGTGGTAAATAGACGAGCGGAATGGTGGAGGAAAACTTTGACGAATGGGGGTTCGTGGTGACTATGGGTGGGTGGTTGAAAGTTTCGTGGTACGAATTAAGGTAACTGTCACATTTTGAAGATCTGGGAAAATAGGAGTGGGGAATTAGGAAGAATATTGCCATATAAAAGTTTTGCTTCACGTTTTATAGTCTCATATATCTAGCACGAACGAATCTGTCAAGAAACATTTTGACAGCCAGCTTAATATTTTATTTGATATGACATAACGATTCAATGACTAACCTAACTTCCCAACTTAGACCATACAAAGCTAGAAAATTCCCTTCTGACAGACAATTCACGGCAACGCTAACAGTTCTGAAAAACAAAATCAAACATCATCATCTAATATCTGACATTCAACTGAGAACGCCGCCGAATGTCATGTGAAGTAGAACAATTTAATTTTAATACCAATAAAATGGCTAACACAGACACAATTGTAAAGAGCAACATGTTGAGCAATTGATTCCTCCACTATTCGCAATAAATAAAAAAAAACAAAAAAAAAAACAACCAAAGATAAACAAGAACACACAAACCAATATAAAAAGGAATGAATTTCTTAAGAGAATCAAGAGAAAAACTTAAAAATAAAAAGAAATAAACTTTAAAATGTTGCGGGATGAGTTGTAGAGTAAGAGCCGCATGTGTGTTGTGTTCATGTGGATGACTATATCGTCGTTTCTTTGCAGTATAAGCAAATGACACAGGAAGAGGTTCTGATGACACATACTACACCAGTCAACCAACCAAGTCAGGCAACCAAGCAACCAAGCACCAATTCAATGAACCACGCCAAGGCAACAGCACCATAGTTGGTTGCGGGTGGGTGGCGAGGGCGTCGTCGACGACAACGAGGTAGGAGATTCTCATTCCACTTTGCTATTTTGTGCGCACTCAAATGTGTGGAGCGGTTTGGACTGGGTTTCGGTTTGGTGGAGGAGTGCGCTGTGTGTATGGAGAACCTATCCAGCAAGCAACCTATTTGGAGGAGCCCGACCGCCCGACCAACACTATATAGTGTAGTGACAGTTGAAAGAGGTGGATGTTGTTGGTCGATAGACCAGCAGGGGGAGGGTGCTATGGGGAAGGCATTCGGCTTTGGCTACGGCTAGTGCTGGGGGTGACGGTGTTGTTAAAGAGAATCGGGTTTTCGCAGAGTGTATATGCTTTGCCAGCGAAAAGGTCATTCATACTCGTTTTTGTCAGCTTTTTTTTGTTTGTAGACTTTTTTATTTGCATATACGGCGATGATATTTGCAGAAACAGATTTGAAGACAGGGTGATGCAAAAAGTTTTGGATTTTTTTTAAGAGATTCTATAGGCGTTTCAGGGGCTTGTTGTTTTGGTTATAAGAGCTGGATTCGAGGGTTTAAGGACTTACAAGTATGTGCATTTAAAAAGCTCCGACAACTTCAAAAAGAAAATTCCCTGAAATACACCCTATACCCCATGCATTATTACCAGGCACCCAAAAACAATAACCCTATACCCAAATACCTCCATTCAGGTTAATATTTTCACTGGCTACCTTAAGCCAGGGCCTGAAGTCGAATATAGGTTTTAATTTCGGCTGTAAGTTTACTCCAGCTAACAATTATCAATTAAACTTATTTGGATACCAATTTACCCCCCCACTTATGGCAACAAGTCTGTTGAGGTTGCATTAGATTAAACCGACACGTTCGATAAATTGATGCATGGCTCTCGGTTTATAAAGCCCTAGATTTTATGTCTTATTAACTACCTACAAGTCAGCCTATAGCCCAATACTATAATTATGTATTGTAGTTTATAAAGTATTTACAAAGAATAAAAAAAGTTGGGACAAAAGGTTCATTAAAGACCCTGGGTCTAGCTTCTCATTATCATGAATGGAAGAAAGAATTTTTATAAGTCTATAGCTTATTTCTGAAACATAGCCAAGCCTATTCTCATACTTGTAGACAAATTCAGCCCTCACTATGGCATTGTTGCCAAGTCAAAATTTCGTGCTTCAAGTAAGTAGGAAACTGGCGGCGTTAGTTTACGTCTAAGTTTACAAAACTAAGGGCTCATACGACTCTTAACGATTTAAGTTCTACTTAAATACTTATGGGCTACTTTCTTTAGGGCATAAACTGTCACATAAGAGTTTATGTGGCTATGAGCCGTATCAGCAAACGGCCCTAAGTATATGAAATTAAGTCGTGTTATTTAAGAACTGGCTTGAAAAAGTTCAAAGCTACGTTGAAAGTTGTGTTTTAAAAGACTCTCAATGCTCATTTGTCGCACAAGTCAATACATAAAGGTTCGACTCTGAATACCAAGTTTAAAGAAAGATTTTCTAACTTGAAAGACAATCAAAAAACTGACAACCCGTCTTTATCATAATGCGCAACAGTAGGGACGTGAAACTCGAAGAACTCCAAATTAACTTTCAAAATTGGTATCGTCAATACTAAATGACAGTACGAGTGGATATCAACAGAGCATCGGTCTAGCTTTGAATAATTGTTGCATCTACGAATAAGCACTCCAATTTCAATCATGACAGAAAGAAGCAATAATTTTCGTTAACCAATTGAAAGGGATTTTCCAAGTCAACAAAAAGACAACTTTTACCAACATTTTACATGACAATAGTCACACGTAAATTAAAATTCAAAACTTTTATCGCTTTCCCCGATAATACAGATCTATGGGGCGCATCTAATGCAGAAACGTCACAGGTCGTTATTGCCACCAGCTCTAGAGAGCCACAGCCTATAATGACCAAACTGAAAGAATAGTCTGAGATTAGAAAAGCTCAAATAAACAAAGTCTAAACACAACACTTTCAACTGTCATTAGAATTTGTCTTGGCAACATTTTCACATAGGTATATTTCTTTTATATTGTTTGAAAACATAATTGAACTCACCTCAGTGCACATTTTATTTCCACAATATCAGTAGAATAAATCAATTAACTTTGTAAATTGTAACAGAAAACCCGTAATATCACACAAATGTCAAAATTGTTGACATTTTAATAGCTGAATAAATTTCTACTGTCACTTTAACAACTGTCAAACGAGTGTACCTACGAATATCTGCACGTTTCTTTTTTGGTTTCCCGCTTATATTTTTTTTTGTATTAATTACACTGTATACTACTTCACCGCAGGAAAATATTTCGTAAATTGTCGTCAGATCGACGAAGAAACCAGCGGCACAGACACACTACGCACCTCGACGATGTCCAATGCGATAATAAGAAGTGAGATACGAACGGTTGCATGGGTTGAAAAATTTCCCAAAACAAAAATACAATCGAAGCGAAACACCCTGTCGGTGAGAGAGGGCTAACACAAAAGTACAAAACATCCGCAGCAAACGGCTTACATAAGCCATAGTTGCGAGATGTGTGTGTGTGAATACAAAATGTCAGTCGACAAGAGGCAAAACGAGCGCTGGGTGTTGGATTGTGTATGTGTGGATATAGCTTTGTCGGCTGTGTATATAAAGGCGAAGTAGAGGTATATTTTGAAATACAGTGGGGGTGAACGGATTCGGATGGATTTACAAAAACTTGCTTCAAGGCTAGAACGAGAAGTTGAATTGTGGTATGCATACTGACAGGGGAAAACATTTTAGGCACAAATTCAGTGGCGAGTCGTGGGAATTGAAAGATTTGAATTGAAATAGCGGCGCAACGAATGCTTTTTTTTATACCTCGGTAAGGGAGTGTTTTCAAGAGGCAATTCAATCAAATTGAGGTTACTACAATTTGAAAAGAATCATGGTGAATACCGATTATCTAACTTTAAACCTACAACCGATGGCGCACAGAAGACAGGTCACTGACATATCCTACGGGTATATGCCATGTGATTAATACGGAAGATGTTCTGGGCAACTTCAGAAAGTTATCTCTCCAAATTGGTACGATCTAAAAGACTGAAAACAAATGCTCAAACCAATACACCCCGCAGCTGCAGCTGTCACGACCTGTCAAGCTCGGAATAAATACGAATATTCACATAAAAAAAACCGCAAACGGGGCATTTACTGTCACTGCCTTCAGGTAAGTAAATCTATCTTTCTTTTTGTAAAGTAAGCGTCTAGGTATCGTAATTCGTCGTTTAAGGAATACCAAAGGTAGGAGAATGCGACAGTGAATAATTTAGTCTTCTAGAAACTAACCCAGGAGTCTGTATGCACAAATTTCAGTAACTAAAGGATGCAAAGCAGTTTTACATCAATGTTTTCCAAAAATAACTCCAATTGAATTTCCCTGAAACGTTACGCAACTCTTAGTTGTCACTGTACTCCGTTCAGGTACATGCACATTGCCTTCAACGCTGCTGCTGCTGTTTCTACTATACCTACTCAGCTATTTCCGAGCTTCAAACTTCAATCGAACATAGTGAGGCGAGGCGAGGCACAGCAGCGGCACCGCCAGCACCAGAGCAACACTCACCTCTCAAACTCTCTGCTGTACACCACATGGTGGTAGTTATATATCTGTATATACCTATACCCACATCTATATAATACTATGGCATTCCATCCACAATCCATCTGCATTTTCATTTATATCCCAAGAGCATATAATATACACCATACATAGTGAGGGGGGTAGCGACGGAAACCGGGTTTTAAAGAGAAGGAGAAAGAGTGGTATTATATTTTTATTTCATTTTATATTTTCCTTACTGAATATATCTATGTTTTTTTTTTGCTTTATTTTGCCGTCAATGCGCTCCCTTGCTGAAGGAGAATTAACCGAAGCACAGCACACCATCATCAAGTTAGACCAGCAATATTATGCTTTGAAAGAGAATCGTTTTTAGTTAGGATGTTTTACCCTCTGTATTATATGGTGATGGTGATCCCTCTGGAAAATATTATCGTCCCCCGTACGTATACACCTACAGGCGAAGGGTTCTCCCGTTCTGATGTCAATATTCTTCTCAGCCGTTGAAAGTAGTACGTACTTCAGGAGATCGGTTTTATACTCTGTCGACTGTCGGAGAAAAATATTTTCCTATATTAAGGGAGGGTTTTAGGTATATTTGTTTTTTTCTTTTTGGTTTTCTTTATACATTGCAGATGGAGATGGAGCACCGAACCGACCGACACAGAAAGAGCGAAAATGGTATTAAATTTGCAAAGGAAACGAGTCGAATTCCATGCAACGGTAATGTTGATTCGACAATTAGGAGATGAATCAGCGGAGAGCTTGTGAATGAGACTCAACATTGTAGTAGTTACTCGTCCTGTGGAAATTCGAATAGTAGGGTATGATTTCATGGAAATGTGTGTAGTCATGCTTGTCCCTTTGGCTTTTCGTACGGCCAGACTGATGAATTGGGTAAAGGTTTCCCATTGGACCCCAAAATTCCTGTAATAAGCTGGGGGCTTTGCCAAATCAGATCTAGGCACGCAATTTTTCAAACTGACACTTAAATAAAGCGGCTTAGTGGCGACAAAGGACTTGTGTGACTAATAAAAAAAGAATATGTATCGAAGGATAATCTGACACTTGACAAAAAGTTTGACGCAAATAAACTCATACACACCATCGAGTAGAGGAGGAACTTTCTGTCAAAGTTCAATTCAAGCAACTTCAGCTGCAACATTCTCAATTTGAATGCAACCCAAAGAGGACGGACAACCACCATCGACTCTCGACTGACATATGCGGAGCTGTTGCTGATGCTTCTTCCGTTGTCATTAGATACTGTACTGCTGCTGCAACGACCACCACTCAACTACTACACCCAACAATAACGAATGCGTTTCAGCTATTTTGATCATAACTTGATGTTGCATTCATAAATAAAGCAACGAACAACTGCGTGCTGGCTGGCGCTGGCTCTACCAATGCAATGGGAAAGAACGAACGTCTATAGCGAAATAAAGTTTTTGACGTTTGATTAGAATGCGAATGGGGTAGATATGGATGTGTAGGCAGGTTGTTAGGCGGCAATGTGGGGGTTGGAGGTCGATTGTCTGGCTCTTCTCGAGCTCTCTATTACTCTTTGCCTCTCTTGCGAGTTCACTCTGTGTGATGTGTACTTTATTTAGTTTTCTTTTTCGGCCAAAAGAATGTAGTTAGGCCGTTTGTTTGGTGGCTGAGAGTTCTTGCTTTGTGACTGTTTTTTTTTTTTCGTGTTTTTGTGCTCACATTCCTTAAAGCAGTGCAGAAAATGCACGTGATTTTAGCACTTTATGAGTTTTCGTGTTTGTTTTCGTCGTTGCTTCTTCTCTGTTTACGTTAAACTATATATGGATGTTGGGTTTTTATTCTGGTTGGGGGCATCTTGGATCGGATCCCTGTAAGAGTTGGCACCATGAACTGGTGACGGATTGAAAACTAGGGTCGATAAGCGCATTTGCAAGATTTTTTGTTGTAGGTACATCTCACATTTAATGTTTATTACTTGGTTTCCTTTTGGTATTGGACTGAAACGCATACGATGGGAGAGATTGTCTCAGCGAATATCGTGCAATGTGGGTTACTATGGTAGGTATCTGATGATGCTATGCCGTTAAGATCTTTTTTTTTCCCTGGGAACACAGTGCAGTTGAAGTGAACTCATGAATCCCAAACTGAATTTTCAGTGTAAAGTATGTGCTGCAAGTAAGAGGCAACCTGCATTTTCAAATGGTTGTGGGTTTGATGAATGTCATGTGTCAGATTATCGGTATTGATCTGGTTTGGCGGCAAGGGATGAGACAAACGTTTATCTATTGATGCCGCCCTTTTAGTTTGCAATTTTAATTTAGGGAGTATTGTCTATTGTATACTATTGTTCTGTCAGCTTCTTTTACTGTGGTATTTTGCAGTAGTTTAAAGGGCATTAGTGTTGAGGAACTTAGATATTTACCACTAATTACATCAACTCCTAGTCTAAAGCCGAATGAAAACAAGGGCAGGAGTGTCACAGCGACAGCCCTGATCTAAAGTTTTGTTGGTTTTTATAAGCCACGACCTGTGAAACAAGATAAATAATAGGCCTGTTTTTTTAGCTTCGTTCTCAGCAAAGCAAAGTAAATTAGAATTTTCAGACCGAAATTGTAACAACTACGCTCTACTTCACACTTCGAGACTCGTAATAGTTATTGTAATTGTGTGCTGAAAATCTTACTTTACTTTGCTGAGAACGAAGCTCAAAAAAACACGCCTAATTTAATATATCAGCGAATGGCTCTTTCAAGTATGAACTACTTTAGCAAGGGTACGGCTTGGACAGCGATGATCGTCACTTCAAAGCGACTAAGCAGACTCTTTCTGTATTTTCAAGATCTCGACCATACCAGTCCTTATAATGTAGATGTATTGACCTCACTAAAGGTGGATGAAAATATTTTCTTTGAGTGATTCTAAGACGAAGTTAAACAGAAAACTTTATAAGCTGTACAGCTGCATTGATGTAGTGGGACACTTCCGAAACTGTACCAAACTTATTGATTTATACGTTCATGTCCTGGCCAAACATGTAGAGCCCTCTAGTCCTAAGAGTGTACGACACGTCTCTCTATAGTTGGCATTAACTCAAAAGACCAATTTCTCAACAGGAGGCACTAATACAAAGCCGGTGGCAGAGGTCCAAACGAAATGTATTCCTATCAAGAGTAAAAGATTCAAAAAATCAGACCGGCTTGTGTAAAACAAGATCGACCAACAAATTTGAATATTCAGGCAGCAAATAAATTTCGCATAGCAACCCAGTGGACATCTTCATGTCCGGTGTGTTCTGCCGCTTTGACATGGCCATTTAGTACGTTTGAATTTATATTAGTATTCCCTCAAAACTGTATCAATGGGAAGCATTCTATTTCATTCTTAAGCCATCTCGGAGCAGTTGAACGCTCTCTGGAGACTGAACTTAATCAACATATAGTCTGCGACAAAAGAAAGACTTTAACCTTATTATTTTAATTCATTCTTCCGCGCATCTATACACAGACAAGTCGCTATAGTCTCCTCAATTCTACGCTTTTATCAGTCTTATTCGCAAAAAAAAAAAACAGCAAATCTTTAAACAACAAAAATTAGGAAGCACCCAAAGGCATACATTCAATGCTTGCTAAAAAATAATCGCCTCTCCAAGGACACTCTTTCCATCTCGCGTCTTGAACTCAAAATATAAACAACAAACTTTAACTGAAAAAATATGTACAGTTAAGTTGTTGTTGCTTTGTTTTTATAATAGATAAAGATACTCAAAACTCATACGCAACAGCAATCGCGATATGCCAGACAGCGCCAACTCAAGGTAACCTAACCGCGACGAATTACGTCGCCCGTATCACTCTTGGTGCGCGTTGCATTATAGTTTTGTGAATTTTGGACTTTTTTTTTTTTAAACAAAAAGAGGTTGCCCACAAATAGAAAACGAAAAGAAAAATCAAGCGTTGAGAAGAAATTTCGAAAATCGAACAATTTGAAAGAGCCCCAAAAGTGCGCCCGTCACTGGGCGCCATTTCAAAGCGAAACAGTCAAGAGCTTGCATAGCAATAAAGTCTAATTGCATGAACAGCAAAAGCGAGTTTTTCTTCTTGCAGTACTCGTTTACTTTTCCTTCTTGTTAATAGTGCAATGAGGAAAATTCAAAAGAATTTTCTCTTCCGCTTACGCTCTCTCTCATAAAACGGTGTCCACACCATAGGTACACATCTGTGTGTTCGCTCGCGAGTGTTTCTCTTCAATTAAGCAAAAATAATGAAGATTTGATAAAAACAAGAATTTAATTATCCACCGCAATGACGACGAATGAACGAACAAATATCTTTCAGATAGAAAAGTCGTTCCAAAGCAGCACAGCACAGGCTCATATAATTTGCTGTAGTCGTCGTCGTCGTTCGTGTCACATAAAACGGAGAAGTGAAAACCATAGATGTACCAACACACGCTCACAATGCAACATACACCATCTCCTTCGGATACCGTGTCCATATTCACTCATTTGACATTCCACAAAACGTTATGTGAACCCAGAGCGAGGATAGATGTGTGTATACCCAGATCTATAACCTATATATACACTCGACGCATATACACACTGATACAACAAGCCAAAAGAGAAAGAGACCTGTGGGATGAAAACCGAACCTGAAACACAGCAGTAAAAATAAAAAAAAAGACGTATGTACAAAAAAAAATCGAACAGAAAAAAATATCTATCTGATGCTCGGGTATACACATTCGAAAAATGAATACGAACCGAACAAAGAGGAGTGTGCAAAGAGAAACAGAAAAAAAAACGAGGGAAAAAAAAGAAAAATGTTGAAATATTTTATTTTTAGTTTCTTTTTCGGTCGATGATTCGGTTTTTGTGCCGTGTGCGCTCGTAGAGATTGCTCTATGGCGGAATAAGTAGGTGTGGATGTAGATATACTTTCTGTGTCGCTACGAACGGCGGAGTTCGACGAATTTTTGTGTTCACGCAAAACTGCTGGGCTGGTGTCTTGAAACATTAGATCGATGCAGTAGGGTTACCATCGTTTTTTGCAGGGTCACACGTTTTCAATGCGAGAACTTTCACGAAATTTGGCCTTGGTTAGGCTGTGCTGGGTGCCACTTCACTGGATTTTGATTATTTTTAGATAAACGGGAGTCGAATATGGCATGTCTACTATAAGAACTGTACGTTATACACACGTCTTAAATCGGATGACAGTGAGTTAAACGTTGGGCGCCACTTTTATACATCTAGCGACTTGCATTACTTTTTAAAAGCTTAGTTCTGTATAAAGAGCATTCATTTTAATATGAAACAACGATATAGCAACGGCTTTCTTCAAACCTGTCTTTGGTTTTATACATTGCGAACCAGTTTAAAAACGTCGACATATATCATAACAGTCTGTAGGGATTGCCCTTTTAAAGTGTCATCAAGAAATCATGTCAATTCAAGCACACATATGTAAAATATTTGTTGCGTTGGGCGCCATTTTCAAATACCCGGCACCTTGCAACATGTAGAAAAGAACGCGTGCCGAATTCTGAAAGTCAATTTCAATACAAACAATAACGCAATGTCAACGGCTGTCTTGAAATTAATCTTGTTTGGATTGATTGAAACACATTAAGTGAACGTGTTTTCAATAGGTTAGGTAATGCTTATTTTCGGGCACCATTTTGAAATATCTACAGCTTCAATGTTTCGTTTATCCTTTTGGATGAGAATATCATTCAGGGTTTAAGCTCTTTCGATACATTTTCTCATGGTCCAGCAATGGGCGCCATTTTCATTTCTTTTCATTTCATTCAATAGGTTAGGTAATGCTTATTTTCGGGCACCATTTTGAAATATCTACAGCTTCAATATTTCGTTTATCCTTTTGGATGAGAATATCATTCAGGGTTTAAGCTCTTTCGATACATTTTCTCATGGTCCAGCATTGGGCGCCATTTTCATTTCTTTTCATTTCATTCATTTATTTAGCAGATTTTGCATACACAAAAGTCCGAGTTTATTTCTGCATAGACATAAACCCATATGGGTATCATTGGACTATGATTAAACGATTATAACCTCTGAAGTGCTTATAATTATATTAGTTTTAAGTCTACCCACTGTTGTTGGGCGCCACTTTCAGAATAAAAGTTTAAATTTATAGAAACGACCTAGTTGGCGCTGGACCTACATTTTCTATTTAGATACGAATACAATGCAAGTTATGTTAGGTAGAAGGTGGTCTACCATTAAACGTCTTTGGCTGTCATTTCAAATTCACAAACTAACCCAATTTATGATCTTATATTAAAGTCAAAAGTTTGACACATAAAATAACAACGAAACAATCTACCGTAGGTAACCCTTTCATAACTAACATATAATTTCTGGAGGTTAAAAGAAGTTCCACCTATCACCAGCTAAAAGCAACGACTTAAGCACCCATCAGTCTTTGTGTGCCCCTCAGACTCAGTTCAAAGATTGTGTTGTTGCCGTGTTCTGGTTCTCGTTATTGTTGTTCTTGTTAGCGATGACGACGTATGATAACGTTGATGGCTGATGTATTTATAGAGCGCAGCAACACTATACTGACAACGGTTTCACGTGCTTTCTAGCTTTTACTTAGAACACCGAGAACATAGCAAGAAGCACGTATCCAACGAATGCATTGACACATGAGTGTGCGAATGTATGTCTATATATCGTATCGACTGACTATTGAGGTCTGCTTTGCCTATTTATACTTTTTAGTATCTCTTGGATACGAAATCATAATAAAATAGAAAATTATAGACAGATAGAGAGAGAGTGGCTTACGGATACGTTCCGTTCGTAACAGGGAGCCCAGAACAAATGCCATTGCAACATGACATGACGGAGGACTAATGCCGCTGTTGCCCCGGTTCTTATAGACGCGCAATGGGTGCTGTTTTTTGTTTGCTTTATTTCCATTTTTCAAAGGCTTTTCTCATAATAGACTTTGACAGTTCCTGTTTTGGTCTCGTTTTCTCTTTAGTGTTATTTTCATTTTATGATTGCGTATGCTGCCTTTATTTCTGTGTCGCTTTTCTTGGCCGGTGTTTTGCTCTTCAGTATCATATAGTTTGAGTTACGTGCGGATTTTTTTTTTTTTTTGCCTTCCTTATAGACTGACTGCAGTTCTCTCTTTAATGGGTGAAACACCACCACCACCGCTGGGAGGTGATTAGGAAACTAATAACGTAATGGAAACAAATAAACATACTGAATGACATTAGAGAGGCGCTGCTGCACGATAAGTGTTTAAAGATATCTGTCACTGGATGACATATCTTCGCCGGATGGACAAGAACCTCCTTAAGAGAAGATCTCTTTGCCCGACGTTATTACCTTATCAGTTCAGGTATAAAAAAAAATTAAATACTGTGACACACGATAGGGTTACTCTTCATTGATGACTGCGTGAAGTGGCGCCAGCACGCAAAAAAAAAAAATGGACACGTGTTTTGACATTTATGATGAGATGTGTGGTTTGTTTTGTTTTTTTTTTAAGTCCCCCTCTCCTTGGGTTTTCCGTGTTTCTTTTGATCGATTCTTTTTTTGGCAGATTGTTTATGTTTACGTTTGTAATTTATATTGCGTGAATAATAATGGCCATTCTCTTGTTTGCTTTGCCGAGCAAAATTGCTAATCAATTCACTATCGAAGAGATTGTGCTCCTATCTTTGACAGTCAGTATAGGTGCCGAACATGAACGTGACTCTATCTTTCATGTGACTTATCTTTTTTGGAGGGGGTGATAAGCGTGTTGAAGAAATATAGGGTAGCATGGAATAAAAATAAAACCTCAACTTTGAGACGTCACATTCAATGGAAAAAAGACAACAGACACAGTGAGGTATTTTATCTTATCCTTTGCGGATGTGTTTGCACTTGTTGAATATTGTAGACGTTGTTTTTTTGTTTTCTTCTTCTTATAATTAGTTTGTTCGAAAGAAGGTGAACTATGTTCGAGGTTTTCTTTTTTTTTCTTTTTAAATTTAATCGGTCGCCGGATGGTGAATGATATCTATTTTGTTTATCAGTTTTGGGTTGGCAAACAATATCGTTCGATGTGACCGAAAAACCGTTAACATTTAAATAGATATATACTTCCTGTCTAGTTGGCGCGCGAAACTAATTCGAATAGTCATTTGAAAGTAGAAATTATGTAATAGGACTTTTTACTTGACGGTTTTGCTTGGTGGAATTAATGACTCAAGGATGTATTTGCCCCGATATTTAAGGATTATGCAAAACTTCACAAAATATCCTCAGTCTGGACGGATTTCTCAAAGGAATTATCAGCGCACTAGGGCTTATAGCGTAATTTAGCTGATTGTATTCTAAGAGAGTTAGTTTATTGGACATTTTATTTAATATATGTGGCGCCCAACTAAAGCCCAATGGAGAACATTGACAAATTTGTATGTAATTCGTCGAAGATATGCCCAATAAATGGGACTATGAGAACTCATGAGCCATAGGGGTCATGTTATGTGGATAATGAGTCCCACAAGGAAAGTTTTGTACGAGTATTGCATGTACTAAGTTTTAACCGGCATAGGGTCACATGTTGCTGAGGCTGCTATATATTTTTAGCTAGTGCCAATCTATGCCCGTTCATTTTCTATTATTTCACCTTCAATGAGTTTCGATTTTGTTTTAAATCGCTTGAAAAAAAAAACATTTAGGCGCCCAACAGTGGACTCTAACCCACAGCCCATCATTGGGCGCCATTTCATGTGCTTCAAGCAAAGTTCTCAATATCAAGAGAGAAGAATTAGAGACAATGATTATCATTTTGGAACTCATACACAAACTTATTTGAATTTGTTGGTAAAGTGAACCTTAAGCATTCTTTATCAAACCATGTTATTTCGCATTATCGAAGCAAAACAATCGCCTTGAACTGTGCCTTTAAGTTACAAGCTTGACGGAGCAAGCAAATGAGAACATCGCATTGGACTATACCTTCCATAAGGTGATATAAAACTGTCCCCAGATAACAACCGAAAATAATAAAGAAAACTATATTTGAAATTTATTTTGGTAAAATAAATGATAAATATATAAAAGGGTATAAAAACGGTCTTAAATTCAATTGTTATGAATACGAAATCAGATATACCACGCGTAAGTGAATTGGCTAGCTAGATAGTCTTACATGACATGTCCGTTCGAAAAAGGGTTCATAAAAGAAATTCTTAGCTAAATGGCTTTATGTTGGGCGCCACTTTTCCAAGACCTTTTCTGTTTTATATAAATTTTGATTTATCGCTACTGGCGTATGAAAAATATAAAGGGAATTGTTGAATGCACATTTAAAGAATGAACTCACTATGACAGCCGTATAACTTCGGTTGAATGGTTTTGTCTAAATCGGAAGACAATGAAGTACTAAAGTTTAGTGCTACAAAAAGAGTAATTCTCTATTCAAAGCAAGTTTGCTAATGCAAAAGTGTAGAACTTGTAGAACAGAACTTCAGTTCATTTAATTGATGTTCTACTTGTATTAAGAAATTCCAAGGTTTACTTATGCAATGGTTTAGTTTTGGCGATTGATTTAAACAACTATCCCGACGCATTTGTCAACACCTCTATATGCGATGACTCTGTGGTTGTTCAAAGAGTTACACTGTGAAATTTAACCATGGATTTGGAAATATTTAAGTGAGTTAGTTAGTTACATAAATTGATGTTTCTAAGCAAATACTTCTCAGGAGATTATAAAGAGTTATTCTTTAGCAAAGTCTTGGTACATTTGGTTAAGCTACAGTATGAAAAATACTTATGGCAATGAAGTTAAAATGTCATCGTTTATTTGACTGCACGGTCAAAGTATAGACGATAGAGTTCTAGTTAGATGTAAAAAAAATGTATACTACGTTACTAACTATAGTCATTGGACAGTAAGTGCAAGCGGGTACTCTAAATGTATTTGTTTTAGTAAACGTTATCCAACAAAAAAATTTAAAATGATATATAGTTCGTTAAGTTCTGATAGGTTAAGTTATATTCATTTTCTAAGGACTTACAAGAAAACCAAGTAAAATTAAAAAAAAAACCTTGCTTGTGCATGCATGAAGAATACACTTGATTTTAAATTTTAGTCAATGAAATAACTTCAATAAAAAAAAAGATAGAACAGCACACTGATTATGCACACATTTCCCAATGACAACAACTTCCATCCAAACATAGAACATCCCTAACCTAACCAAAAACCACCCCAATAACATACCTACTCTCATCTCAATCTAATCATTTGCCCACCTTTCTTACATTTCAACAAACCACACCATCATCGACCCACCGCCGACACCACATTTGAACAATCAAAACACATTATCGAATGTATGAAAAAATTAAATTGAAAAATGAACAAAAGAAAAAAAGACCTGTTCGGCATTTGTCAAACTTTGACATTTGTCCGACAAAAATACACCACTACCCTCAAGCAACACTTGTCGCGAAAAATATTCTAATCTGCACCCTTAGTGTGCGTGTGCGGTTTAGCTGCCTCAACAAAAGTCAAAATCCATCATTCACGTCTCATTCTTACATTTTTGCATCATCGATACCGATAAAGACAAGATTCCAATTGGAACTAAAAAAGACCAACACAGGACAACAATAGACATTTTTGCAAGCGCGCAAAAGAGAACGAACGATTAATATTGCATTTCGAAATTAATTCATTTTCGATCAAAACAATTCGCGTCTCTCAGAAGAAAGCGCCGACTAGTGACAAGTGCACATGATTGTAAATAAATAAATCAAGATGAGTTAGAGAAACAAAATTGCACTAATATTGCGTATTCCGTCAACTGTGCGAAAAACTACAAATAAACAAATTCACCATCGAACGAATATTAATTTCTTGTGACATAAGCCGAAATCAAAACTGTATTACAGAATCGCGCGCCTAATTCGATGATTACGCGAAATTCAAACCAATTGACCTTTAACACAAACAAAAAAAGGGAAAATTTTATATATCAGCGCACATCTTAATTGCCAGTAATAATTTAAACAAATAACATTTATTTTTTTCTACTTACATTAGGATCTGTCCACATTTTTCAAATACAAATTCACACTTCTATCCTGATGACAGTTACAGACGTCATTGTGTAGAATTCGAAATTAAACTGTAAATATGTTCTCCACTAGTTCCAAGTGTTTTATTTTTTTTTTAATAAGTTTAAACTTGTATTTCAGTCACTAATATAATATTATTTTGAAATCTTCTTGTCTAAAAAGATTTCTAACAACTGTCAACTCGTACATATACTGATGTCACTTTCTTTCGATTTACAATCATCAACAAACTATTTTATCATTGGAACAAAAAATAAACATATATTTTTCAAATATTTATTAACTTTTCGTTAATTTATGTCACAGCATTTAATGTAAATAATTATAATTGAACTTTTTTTGACAGTTTTATCAAATGTTTCATTTATTAAATATACGATTTCCTTCGATGGATTTTACGTTCTAGTGTAACTGACTAACAAAACTCTTTGATATCTACGAATATATTTTTGCTTTCAAATTTAGAGAGACGAACTTCCGCAAGCCATCCTATTTCATGAAGTGCACAGGCCATACTAGTTTTGCCGTATTCCACCATTCGGATTCGGATGTTTTGCTGATGCGCACATATACACGCAGCAGCAGGAGCACAGAGGCAAAAGCCAACCCGATGTGCGACGGTGAACCACAAACGAACGAACGACGACAGTGAACGGTTGTTTTCAACATCATCCAATAGAGGTCGCTAGTTATCGCTACCTATCTGGCAGGCAAACATATAGACATTTCGAAGCGACAACCGACAACGACGACGACGACTACAGTCGCAGTCGCTCAGAGGTTTGCTGCGAATTATTCTCGTGCATGGCAGAGAATGCTCTGTGTTGGTTGGAAAATACAATTTTTCGACATAATTTCAGATTCAAATACATTGCGTGCGAGAGTATGAGTGTTTGCGTGTCGGTGTGTATCGGTAAATCGCTCTGTATCCATTATAAACCAGAACAGAGCAGGCGGTAGGAGGAAAGTAGAAAATGATGAAAAAAATAAAAAAAAAACAAAACCAGCAGCAACCAACAGAGCCAGTATAGATGTGGCTATGGGTATATACTGATTGTTTATTATGAAGGCGATTGTAGCTCGGTTGTGTGAGTGTGCATGAGTAGGTTTTCTGGGGTGTGTGCACGTATATATGTATTTCGGAGCAATATATACAGATGAGGAATATTTAATTTTGTTCCCTCGAAACTTGAATCTGGTTGAAAAGATAGAAATATTCGGTACGGTGGCAGTGGCGTTCGGTAACTTTTGCAACTTTCCTAATGAAATTTAAGGTTCCACAGGGATTGCGAATTTAAGCAGAATTTTTATGAATAAACAGTGCAGTCGTCAATGCAGCGAAAAGCTGTCACTAGAAACTCAGTAAGTCCATTAATCGATCCCAAATATCAGTAGGAAGATTTTCAAATTTCAGCACTTCGTGCTTTTTACCTGTCAACCGACGATATGTACTTAGATACCTACCTTCACGAAAAAGGTCCAAGAGAGGCTACCTAACGTCGAGTGTTTAGTTGGTTGGTTTGATAAAATAAAATTACCGATATTTTAATGCTGCACGAACTCCAAAAACTTGAAAACTAAAATATGATAGCATTAAAAAAATACAACAAAGAAAGCTGCACCAGAATCGCCAAGAACTGTATAAAAGGAGAAGCAAGACAGGAAACATATTCATTCGAAATATATTTGTAAAATACAATTTTCAAGTTTGACAGTACCTACGCCTATATTTGAATCCGTTTTAGAAACGGGCAAAGAACTTTATCGGCCACTAATTTTACACCCGATCATTAATCCGAAAATTTAAAACCCGATAATTTAAACCTATGTCCATATTATTCACTCAAAAATATGCATTAAACCCGCTGGATTAAAAATGGATTTAAATGCGGATTTAAAACACTTCAAACCGTATTAATTTATTTATTAATGGATTTATGTATTATCGACTCTAAATGTGATGCCACGAAACTCCTCTAGTTGAGAAGTGCGAAAAAAGAACTAAATTTAAGAGATTTTGATACAGTTTGGGCCTTAGAGTTGGATATTTAACAGCAAACTGTTACTGCTGTTGAAAGAATCATTTCATGAAATGAAATGAAACACGTAAAGAAACCAACACTGGCCAAAAAAAAAATACGTAGAAGAAGGCCTCGTAAAAAGTGGCATACACTACTCAAATCAAATCGGAAACCCAGCTACTAAACCAAAGACCGCGTTAGCCGTAGAGGGGTAATCTACTGTTGTCTATTATATTTGAAGCTGTAAATATAGCCACTGTGAACTACTAAAATTTAAAGTCAAAACTAAAAATGTTACGCCCAATCGGCCTTACCAATAATCAACTTTAGTCTGGCAGTTTGCGAAAAGATTCCACACTTTCCAAAAGCCAGAATATCGCTAACTGTAGGGTTAAATGTCAATGTTTAGAAACCCATGTTTATCTCGGGCATTAGCTAAATTAATTCTCCGTATAGCTGTGTCATTTTCAAGAAAATGGCCAAAAATGGCGGTATGGAATTTCGTAATAGGAGCGAATTAAAATACACCTTTGTTCAGCCTGAACGTTTACGATTATAAACGAATTTTAGTAAATTGTAAATGTTTTCGGACTCTATTCGTTGGAATAAAACAAGTTGTTTTTAAGTTTAGCAAAGACAATTTTTTACAATTGCATGCACAAAATTGAAAAATATTGCATTTTTGTTTTATTTCTAAACACTTGAAATATTTATTTCGAATAGTTTCATTAAATGAAATGTTTAGTATTTTTTTTAACCGCTAGCGCTTGATTTTTTGGTTTTCCCTTTTTAATAGTTTGCAAGTTACGAGTGCATACGTAGTAAAAAATAAATTTGTTATAAGTTTAGGATGTTTCCAAGACTTTCTGGAGAGTCGTCAAGAAGAGAATAAAATATGTGTTCACTTAAGATTGGACAGCTCATACCCGAATACCTACATTTTTCTACAACTCTCAGTACCTTAGGCGGCTCAGGTAGATATTTGGCTGCAACCAAAGCCTCTTTGGAAATGGAGTTTGTTCCCAGAAAATGAGAATTTCTAACGAATCAGTGGTTGGTGTGAAAAGTTAGACTTCGCGGAAAAAATAGATGTAAGAATTGTCAATATTCAGCAAAATCCCCGCGAAATAATAAATTTAGGAACATCTGGAGGAATAACAGGTAGTACGTGCGAGTTCAAGGTAAACAGAATTCTGTTTTATTTAGTGTGAATTCATACGCATGACAGTTTTCGTGTAAAAAAATGTCCGCGGGTTTATATTTTTCTGAATGAATTTAACATTTTGTCGCTGTCTAAGTTTCTCGAATTAAGTAATATGAGCTATACAATTTTAAAAGATCATTACAAGATTTTACAAGCACTGTTTCGTCGCTTGGCAGATTGAAATTCAAAAACGGAAGCGATAGGTCCTTAAAACGCTTTTGACTTCCTACGTGAGTTTTTAATTTATTCTATAACAAAATAGCCGGCTGTTATTTTTTTTTTTTTTTTTTTCAAAAACATTCACTTGCTAACCATTCAATCTTTAGATCAATAAGCTTCGATTTTCATAATCAGCCTAAAAAACTGTGTTCCGAGTTCCGACACAAATTCACTCATAAATCCATCGGAAAGTGTGCTATAAAAAGTACCGAAAATTGTGTGCGATCGAAGGAGAGGGCATTACTGATTTGCATATAATATTTGTCAGATCAGCTGATATTTTATTTCCTATTTTGTTTTTTGCTTATAATAAGCTTCAAAATACCTTTGAAAAATAACTGTTGGGGAAATTAATTTGCGATTTATATATTCCTTTTCTTAGAATAAAATCCTCGTTCTGAAATAAAACATTTACCTTGTTTTTCACGAAAACAAAGTAGGAAATTTGAATTCTGCGATGACAAAAAATGTAATAGATTCTAAGAAAGTTGTTTCACTAGCAAATGTGGAGGTCTAATTGTTTATTGGTACCGTTTTACTAATGCTGTACATTTTTACAACTAGCTAATCGTCGACATTAGTGTTTGTTTATTAGTAAGGCCGAATATCTTTAACCGCCTTATGAAATCCTCGGCATAAGGTACCATAATGGGCCCATCGTAAAACAGTCGCTGAAAGAAACGAATTTAAGTCTCCGCCTTCTAAATGTTAAATGCATTTTTTAACATCAGAAGTCATCTAGTAAAATATAAAACTATTTGTGTATTCGACTTTCGTTCTTTCTCGTGTGTTCGACTACTAAACGAGGGGTTCCAAGGTTCGATTTCCGGAAATATGCAAATTACATCTTAAGGTTTTTCCCAATGTGGTTTTTTCCATCTCGCGAACGTCTGACAAACATCGGAGGATATTAATGTCATTAAAGAGGTTCTCAATTAGCGGCTTGAAGTCGGCATAAAATTGTAGATCGTCCCAAAATGAAACAGTCATACAAAAGGAATAGTTGTGAGAGGCTAGGCCTAGGATCCTCATACGAAGCTGATGCGCCAACAATTTATTTTGGGTTTACTAACAGCCGCAAAATCTGTATGTCAAATACAATTTTTATAATCTGATTTGGTATAACGTGAACTACTGTATTTTTCACAGCAAAAATTAAAAGAATATTTCAATCACGTCATCCAATGAACAATTATCGTGACATATGGGACTTCCTAAGTAAATGGTATCGACGTAGGTAGGTACTATACCTTTATATAGGCTGAATTCCAAAAACGTCAAAAAAATGCACACTGGTTTTCTGATGCCAGATTACGAATGCTTTTGCGCTGCTTTGCGCATTTGTTATGCCTTGGTTACTTATTACAAAATATATTATTTTACTTACGACTCAGGCCATCAATCAATTTTATTTGGTGGTTCAAACTGAAATGTCTCTGTAATACTTTCGGGATTCTAAATCGGAGTAGTAGTATATTTCATTCGGCTTTCGAAATAAAGACTACAAAACGTTCATTTTCGAAAAATGTTACTTTCGAGACGAAATACAGAGTAGGTAGTAGTACCAACTTAGAAACGAAACGGAAAGCAATTTCGAATAGGATTAGCTTTCGGAACGAAATAGAGTATGGCCCCAGATGGACCATCCGAACCACCTGACTGATCAGTTCTATAACCGAAAGGGTGTTCTGGTACCTAGTTCACCCCTTGCAAACGCCGCTGCTGCTTTTCACAGCACAAAATATCTGCTTCAACAAAAAGCAATTTTTTCTCTCTGTTCATTTTCGTTTTTCAGTATAATGGTGTATACTCGTTCGTTCAGTTCCATTTTCATCTATCCACCAGCCACCACCAATTTCTCGTCCTCGTCGACGTGCCATAGTGCCTCGCCATCGTATCTGTTTTGTGCGAAGCCCGAGCCAAAGCCAATGCTGCTGTAAACGTCACATGCGAACCCGAACATTTTAATATTTTCCCTTTGCTGTTGGCTGGCTGTGTTGTGCGCCTGAGATCTTTCGGCACCGAGTGTTGTTTGCCTTTTGCCGTAGAGCTGTTTCGGTTCTGCCCCCTCACCCCACGCATCCGTCCAACCGTTCGTATATGTTTAATGGCTGAAGCTGAGGCAAGGGATATGTACGATATTTTTGTTGCGATATAATGTAATGACAACGGAGAAACGACATACAGCAGTAGCTACAGTCACACACCACGAGAGATAGGTACCTACTATGGAAAAGCACCGAGTATTCTCGTTGACGGTTTGTCTGACGATCCGGCAACACTGGAGAGACAGCCAGACAGTCAGACTGTCCGACGCACGGGCTAGTATAGCTCTAGCTGGTACGCCCGTTTCGCAGTGTACGGTTTGGGGTTTTGTACGACGAAATAAAATTGCTGCCTCTGCTGCTTTGCTGTGAGTTGCTGTCGCTGGATGGATCCAATGAATCCGTCGTATATGTACGGGTTTTGGGTCGCTGTATCTATACCTATGTACATAATTAGGCTCTAGGTGGCTCCTTATGTGCATAAGCTTGTGCGATGTTGTTGCTAGCAAGTGTAGGATAGTATAAGCATGTAGTTGTAGATGTGTTGTGTACTGCTGCTGCTGGTGTTCTTGTTGTTGGATTTCGCTGCCTGCCTGCACGTACGTCGACGACGAGTTCGGATTTTATGTGAAGGTTGGATGATGGTTTTTTCGGTGCGCTGCGTATATTTTCACCATCGAGGCAGCTCCATCAGCCGATAGATGCAATAGATGACTGTATGACTTAAGTCGAAGATTCAATATCTCTTCTGGTCGACGGTGGCGGCAGCGTTATTCATCGTCGGCTCGCCGTCATATTATGACTTTTGACGGCAGTTATTTAGAAAATGAATCAACAATTTGAATTTGAATCTTGAATCATCGTCGTTGGCAATTGAACAGACGAAGAAAGTTTATCCTTGTTGTCTGGATTGCGGAGGCCACTTCGTGAACAGTCGAATGTGCGACAGCGGCTGTTTCCCTGAGAATGCAGTTGAGTGCAGCAGTAGAAAGCTTTAAGTAAGCATTTTCAAATAAAATTTCGCGATGCGCGAAAGACATTTGAGAGTAGGTATACTGGGGATGGTTGCTTTTAGTCAATTTCGTATTGGCCTTTGGTATATTTCAGTTACGTTAGGTCGGCTGGCTGGAGAGGATGCATTTTTGTTGTCTGAAAATCAAGTTAAATTGTGCCACCGATCTTTGGCAAATTTTCGCCAACATTTTTTTCTTTTCAACAAGTAATAAGTACCTAGCTTTCCAAATTTAATAAACTATAAGTAGGTACCCATCAACTGTAGCTTGTTTCAAAACCAATTCAAAAACGATTTGGCAATGCTGGGTCACAAAAATGTACGATGAAAGCTCGAATCAGCAGTTGAAACTCAGGAAATTTACTTAAGAATTTGAGCATTTGACATAGATACTTGGGATTGGTGAGTGCCGTTCAATAAGCGTCCACGATGGCAAAACATTTTTGCTTGGACTACTAAGCGAGTGGTCTCCATCTCAAAAAAATGGGACTTATCGACGATGACTCCTGTCGACTCTGCGGAGAATAGGAGGAAACAAGGGAATACATACTCTGCGAATGCCCTGCTGTGGCAAGGGGCAGAGTGATCCATATGCAAAGGACGTATTTAGGTAAGTCCTGCAGCTGTAGGAAACATGGAACCAAGAAGGGTACTGAGGTTTACAAAGAGCCTCAACAGCTCCCTGGGTTAAATAACAGATGCCAACACAATAGGTCTCTTCTGGTCGCAGTGTAAAGGGTCTCAGGTTCGATCCGAGGAAAAACACAAATTACATCTCAAGGTTTTTTTCGAAACAAACGTCAGAGAGTATAACTGTCATAAAAGAGGTTCTCAATTAGTCGTTTGGACTCGTCCCAAAATAAAAATCTCACACAAAATGAATAGTTGTGAGAAGCTAGGCCTAGGGTCCCTGTCCCGGACCTGATGCGTGAACTAAAGGGTTTTCCAATAAGAGGTGTTATTGTGAATGACCCGCTATTTCGGTAGCTGTCACTTTTGAAGCTTTTATTCTTTGACATTTGACAAGTAGAAACTACGCCATTACTAAAAATGGAACATACACGCTTCAACAACGCATTGAAATTATTAAAATTCACTACAAAAATGGTGAAAAAACACAAACAACGAAACCATTCATTCCAAACCCTTTTTTCATTCTTTTTCGTTCAATAAAGAATAAAATCGTTCTTAACCTGAAAAAGGGGCCAATTTAATCATTTTTAAAAAAGTGAGAGGCTTAGAAAGGGGGCAACGTTGCTGAATTGATTTGCCACAAACTCGAATTTCTTGCCACACTTTCTCTAAAATTAAGAAATTATATAAACATTAAAAAACTTTGGAAAGATAGGTATATACACTAAAAAAAGACTGTAAGCTGTAGCTGCCGCGTTTTCTTTTTTTTTCAAAAGTGTTAACTAAGGTAGAAGTTTCACTACAATTCTTTCAACTTTAACATAGAAATATACAAGTAAAAGCTGTTGAACTTAGCTGCAATCCGAATAGGTGGGACAGCAATAGGCGGCTAGCGTTAAATTAAAAAAAAAAATCTTTCAAAACACTTGTTTGAAAAATTAAAAAAAAAGTCAATACCTTTTATATATAACATTGCCACAAAATCAACCTGCTAACAAATGATTTTAGTGTTATCACACAGTTTCCTGAGCGACCTGACTCCATATTATATTGAAGGGTAATGCTATCCATATTGCAGAGGACAATAGTTACTACTTTGAACTGCCATAAGTGACACTTCACTTATTTTACGATATGCTACTCATTCAATTTGCCTAGATTCCCACTGTTAACTACAAAATAACTAATATCAAACTGTTTCGCATACCTATTACCATTTATATTTGTTGTTGACAATCGCAGCCATATGCAAAGATGGCCGACGTTTGTCACAATCTGATGACTACCTACGCTATGCGGTGCAGTTGACAGCCAAATAATCCCCAACAATAATGGAACCAATGAGAAAATTGAAAAAAAAAAACCGAAATTAAAAAGCGATCGTGCAAAAACTGTCAAAAGAACACAAGAAGTAGGTAGAACACTCTTGTTAAATCAACTATTTCTGAAATAAAAAATAACCTTGGGGACGTTCAAGTGTCTAGTTTGGTAAGTCTGACAGCTGTCTGACATATCTCGGTTTTGATTGGCTGAAATCGGGTATATGGGCAGCTGTTTCGTTTGACGTTTATGGAGGGGTAACCGACGAATGTAGTCAAAAAATTCGTGACAGTTCGCATATGTGCCTGACGTAGAAAAAGTGACGTTCCCGACCAATCTATAGTTTTTGCGTTCAGGTTGCATCTCATCCAGACCAATCTAGTCGACCATTTCAGGCTCTCAGTTAAATTTTGACAGCGAACAAAATCGTCTTCCATAAGATTCAAAGCAAACGAAATGCGAATTGCAAAGTTTGCTCGAGTATAGAAGATTGCCTTCAAAGTTTCAGACCAATCTAATTTTGTTAATTGAATCCGGCTTAGGGAGGTTGCATAAATAAAGGGGAAACTACTGTTTTTCGTTTTCGGTCCCTAAAAAAAAGTACGATAGTCCATAAAACAAAGTTAAATATAAATCAGGCGTTCGACATGTACTATGCATTGGTGAAAGTTCAAGATAACCGGTTTAACATATTTTTCGTTTTAAGAATTAAAATTTAATCGCAAACAGTTCTTCAATGAAACATATTATAGAAAATATAGAGATACCACTTTTATGATTGAGAAAGGAAAAGTTTTGATTTTCTAAGATGGCTAGGACGATCCGTCAAAAGAGGCACCGTCATAAGTGTAAAAAAATAAGTAAAATGCAAACTGTCTTTTGGGATATTGTATTTGAGGAGCTTCATGCTTTATTTCAGTCACTTTCATAGCGCCTTTACATACGAGAATATTGAGCGCCAATTTAAGGTTCTAGTTTTTTTTACAGTCAGACTGATTTTCACTGAATAGATGTCTTGAGTCAGGTTAATGCAGAATGCTTTAGCCAAACCTGAAGGCGTCAAAAGGTTGCAAGAGCTACATAAACGAAATGCAGTTGCTTCGCTAAAAACTCACAATGTGACTCGAATTATTGCATGCCGGCATTTTCGAGATGCGACAAAGAATCGCATGTGGCTAGGTCCACTTTGCTGCTTTCATGCTACTTAGCAGATACCAAAAACAGTGAGACAGTCAAGACAAAGTATTATTGGCAACTGATTTACGTAAACAGCTCCTTTTACGAGCTTTATACGAAAATGGCTTATTCCAGTTAATTTGATCTCGCAATAGTTTTTGAACAAACTTTTAGAGACATTTACTGTAAGAGGTTGAATAGCTGAGACATGCAGTTGTCTGAATCAACATATTGGCATACCACAATACCTACTAATAATTTTCCATACAAAATTGCATATTGTGACCTACAAAATATTTAGTGTGAAGGTTAAAAATGATTATTAGTAAGGCCCATAGACATCAGCTTCTGTTTGCTGCCAAAAATATGAAGAACTCTGGTTGGATTGACAGTTGGGTCCTAAGATTTGACGCAAAATGGTGACTAGTCTCAGTGCGGATTTAGAAGCCTATAACTACTGACTGGCAGAGTCTGTGTCAGATGTCAGATGTCATGCCTTAAATAAAAGCTCCATCAAAGCGGCCCGTTTATCTGGCTCAGTTGTTATAGGCTTCTAAGTCCGCACTGAGATTATGGCAGAGAAATGTGCATGCAAACTGGTTGCTTCGAAGTCCTCCCTCAAAATGACTATTTCAAGTTGTTCTCCAAATATTTTGCCGCCCAAAAAAACCGCACACAAATTGTAAATATTTCGCACTTTTATCGACAGCTTTTAACTGCCACTAGTCACACATTCTTTGTCACGCAAAATGCCACAAGTTGCATCTAAATCATCCACCCATCGGTCCACTAGACAATTTGATTTATAACCCTCGACATTTTTCCTCAGTCAAACAAAGGAAAAAAAAAAAATAGGAAAACTCCGAGACTGTTCCGGACGGCCCTTGCTAACAAATTCAAGTATATGTATTCGAATCTCGTATGCATACAACATCCAATCCAACTAGCGTGCGCGAGTTCCAAAGTGTCATTGTTGAAACGTTAATCCGCAGCACTTTGGGGGAGAGAAAAGAAGAACCACCAGGAAAAGGGAAAGGGTCCCTCGTTGTCCTGGGCCATACCAAAAATGATATGCACCAACCACCCTCATTGCAATGAATGATCAACCATCCGACCCACGACGCGACGTAGTGGCAATCAACGTTGTGTCGTCGTAGTCGCCCTTTTACTGACAGTTAATCCATCGAATCGCAGTTTGCAGCGCGTATGTTCTTCGTACTATCTACGCATTCGAGTAGATGAATGAAAGTACGCGTACATATGAATGGAAAAAACCATGAGCTTGGAGTTTTCTCGAATTTTGAAGACTCGTTGTCGTTAGTCGCTGTGCATTTCGATTTCCTAAATATCGAGACGAGACATTCGGAACAGCAACAGACGGGGAGCCGGAGCGCACGCCACGCACACGTGCACATATGGCATTAGTGGCGTTTTATTTTCCGTCGATACGACATGTTGTACATTTCCATTTATTTTCTACTATTCCGTTCATCGCTTTTGATTAATAGAAATAGAAACTTGTTGCCGCTTCGGAGAGACACATAGGAATAGGAATAGGAAGTCAAAACGAAAGAGAGTGCCCCTCGGAAGCACATGCTTTGGCTGATAAGTGAAAATGCTTTTTTGTCTTGGCTCCAGCCAGCCAACACAGAAAAGTGTGCTTTTGCCGGAGTCCAAGGGTAGTTCATAAGCGCATTAGGTGTCCATACTGAGGCACTGACGGCAATGCAAAAGCGTAGGCGACCCTTTAGCTATATCCCAAAGCAGTTTCGTTTTTTTTTTCTCACTCTAAATACGGAGAGCAATGGAAATTTCCACCCGGGTGGGGTTGGGGTTAGCTTTGTGTTCATTAGAAATGTGGCTATGGGATGGTCCGTGGTTGGGTCCTCTGAATTTTGGCAGAAATTTAATCACAATATTCTACCGTAGTCGTATAGCTGCTGCCCGAGGTGGGTGGAGATTGCTTCTTCTCTAATAATCAGCAGTGGTGGATGCCATCCTACGCTTCGGTCTCGGTGGTGGCTGTCTTTGTTGTTGTCTTCTTGAGGAGGTTATGCGGTGTGGTCGCCTTTATCGGCTGCACAGGGTGGGCATTTATTTAGGTTCATAGTCATATTGTGTGTGGGTGAGATCATCACAGATATCTTCCGTTTGGAGACGTAGGTATGAGAGATAGCTACGCAACTATAATATAGGTCAGGCTAAAATAAGAGTTCTCGCACATACACAAAAATGTTTCCAAGCTTTCTGAAAACTTTTTACATCTAAAAATACATTTCCCTTTAGTCAATCTTATTGTGCCAACGTTAGATATATACACGGTCCGATTGCGGAAGGATGACATTTTGACACATCGGGATTGTAGCTTCTTCGAAAGACGGAGCAGACCCCTAAATTACTGGTAATATGTATTTGTTTGTTTAATCTGTAAAATGCTTTGATTCCCTCAAGTATTTTCGTACAAACATTTTTATACAAAATTACCTGATATTCGAAAAAGAATGACAAGTTCAGAAATTAAAAGTATGTCCGCAAAATTGTAAGTATTCATACTTGACAAAAAATTCACCACAATCAGTAAAAAAAAACGAAGTGGCTATTCGCAAGTGGTTCGGGATACGGGTTTTGGTCGACAGCTACGTATTTGACGTAAAGTAATAATTAAAAATAGTATTTTAAGAAATAAGTTGGGCCTTAAAAAGTGCAGGCCCGTGCCCGAAAATGAAATACTGGAGTTTAGATCCACATTACCCCTATTTGCCGCGTTTAACCATAGCCGTCGACCTAAGGCGTATCCCTAACGACGTGCGAGTACATCAGCCTAAAAAAAACCTTTTTATCAGATGAATTAACTACACGGCTTAAGAAGTTAACGCATTCATCCAATTTGTAGAGGTATGGGTAAGGAATCTTTCGGGAGTGAATAAAATTCGGTTACGCTTTATATAGAATTCTTCACGTTTTTTTTGGGCGTGTAAATACCAAGAAATACAGGACGTGTTTCATTGGACATCTTTAGCACAAAGTTAAGTTGATTTTTCGGCACGACATTTGCAGTCACTTGACAGCAGCAGTTCAGCTACATTCACTTTCAGCCAACGTTGAAACAAACAAAAAAGTCATAAACACAAAAAAACAGTAATTTATAAGACTCTGGCACAAATGCCACTATCGACTTTACTTTCCTTTTGCTGAGATTCCTATTTCGATAAAAATGTCTATAGACGAAGAGCAAATTGCGCATTTTGTAGTCTTGTGTTAGTAACGCCGCCACTTGTGGTTGTTTATTTTGCAAAACGCTACACAAATACCGCACAATGGGCACAGTCAAGATCTTAAGTGAATAGATTTGTCTAAACTAGATTGATCGGAAACGCCACTTTTTCCGAAGCTAGCCACATATATGAACTAAGTACACAGTTACGACTTTTTTGACTAGATTCGTCGGCTACCCCTCCATAGAAGTCAACTGAAATAGCTTTTTCATGTAACCGATATAAGCAAACCAAAACTGAGACACATCGAGTCAGAGTCAGACAGCTGTCAGTCTTACTAAACTAGAACTTACTATTGAACGTCCCCAATATAAGCAATAAATACATCAAAATGTGTTTCAGTTGACGACCTCTCAATTTAAAAACTATTAATAATTGATATTACACACGAATGTAGAAAAATGGTGGCCAGATAGCAATGATACTTTTTACATTTGTTATATTAAGTTTCAGCATCAGCTGTCAAAGTTACCAATGACTGTCAAAATAAAGTTTGCATTTCAACAAGCGTTGTTTCATGCTTTCTTGAACATGCGGAAATTCTTAAAAAATATTATCGGAATAAAAAAGTTTGAACGTGAATACACACTTTTGGATCATTAAGCCGCCAACCAGACAGAGATTGGTCCGAAATGATGAAAACAAAGCCGCCATAGCGGACAGTATCGCAGAAGACTCAGAAATGATAATTCTGCGCCGAGAGTCAACCCGCCCTATTTTGGGGTTGAATTTGGGCCTATATTCGTAATAGATTGTCCTGACGTAAGAATTGATGCTGGACGACCATAGACAGATCCGTGACTTCGCTTATTGGGCGCTGAAAATGTTAACTCATCGAATCCGGTCTTGTATAGTTTTAAAATTCACTAAGTGTCGTTAATGTAGTAAATAGAATTTAGAGCACTTGAAAGCATAAAACATATTATTACATTCTTTTTTAAAGAGAAAAGCTTCGGAACAATAAATATTGAATTGCTAATAAAATCTCACATTGCTATTTTAGAACTTTCGAATGAATTTACTTCTTGATGAGTTCAACCAAAGCAAAAACACGGCGAACGAATCGATCTAAATATACAATACGAGTATAATAATTGTCTCCCAGATAAATAATTTAAGAAGGTATGGAATACTAAATTTAGGCTGCGCGTCGGTCAATTTTGTTTAATGGAAAGTTATTATGGACTACATCTGACACTAGACATCGTGGACGTGTTAAGTAGACTGTCAAAAAACTGTCAACTCTCAACAAATTCCGTTGGATAGCGGTTTGATGTTTTATTTTGCAGCGCTGCTAGTATTTATAAGAAAATAAAAAAATCCAATTTATTAAACGTCAAAAATGAAATAGATCAGTGTTTCAAAATTGCAGTCTGGTACATTTCCCATTTGAGTACTCTACTCCTTAAATATTAAATTGTCTTAGGCCCCAGTTGTCAAACCGATTTAATTAATTCATTTTCTGCAGTCGTTTTAGAACTTTTTGGTCACTTTTCAGTTATATTTAAGAGAAAAAATCAGTTGCACCCTGTTTGTGCTCCAAAATAAAGTCTTCTCAATATGGATATACACCAAAATGTAGGTGTAAAAAGATGTATGTAGATACAAGTATTGTTACTTGGAGCATTGTTCCTATAAGAAAATCTTTGCGGAGCAGGGGTGGCTGGCGGTAAAGAGTGAAAATAAGGATGAGAAATATGTTGAAGCATCAACAAGCAGTGCGCTACTGAAGAGGGCGGCAGAAGGATATCCTTGAAGCAGACGAAGAACAAGCATCAGCAGTAGTATAGTAGCATCAAATAGAAGAACAAGAAGTGAAAGAACTCACTCCAGCAGATATCTAATGATTTTCGTTGTTGGTGCTTTCAGTTGCTTATACATTGCTGTGGCTGTTGGGTAACAAGTTGAGTTGGCTCTACGTTACGACTTCAGGGCGAAATGAAAATTGGTCTTAGTCAACGTCGTTGTTGGTTGCTTTCAAATAAAAGGGGTACCTACCTAGATGAAATTCACGTTCCGATCTGTTTTGAAGGACGTAGGTTTGTGGAACTTTTACATTTTTGTATTTTAAATAAACGGTTGCATTTGAGACGATTTGGAAATTTGAGAGTCGAGGCTAGAGATTTAGCCAGGTTTTATGATGGGAGTTTTAGGTCCTGAAAAATATTTTTTTCGTCTTTCTGCAGTTCTAATAGTTGATAGGCAAGTTGGGATTTCTCGTTTGGTAGGTAAGTAAAACAATAAATTTCTCGGAATTTATGATTCCCCTAAAGCGTTGACTGATAAGATTTGACATTTCTCATGGACTTTAGTTTCTTCTTAGACTGTCTTTAATTTTAAACAACTTTGGGAGCTGTTAACATCATCGAACCATACAAAAAAATGAGAAAAGACAAGACCAGATTTTAGTCCAGAGATCTGTCAACATCCAATGGAAAATAAAATTGGTTTAATGATCAGTTTATACAAATCAAACTGTTTTGATAATTATTATTGCTGTCAGACTAAACCAGAACTGAAAATGTCTCCTTTTTCTTTGTATATTTATGGGAGGATTGGTTTCAGATTTAGAAACTACCTATGCTTACAAATTTGGAATCTACGCAACGTAAGATGTTATTTATTTTAAATAAGTAGAAATATAATATTTCACTTACTATTCGGGAAAATATTTATCGTCTTTAATTAACTTTAATGAAACCGCAATGGCAATTGAAAAGAAAACAATACTCTTAATGTTAAAAGCTGATTTGACACGTGTAGATCCTACGCAAATCAACCAACCACCGATGACAAAACAAGTAAATGGAAGCGACACGCGACTCAACGTATAAGTAAATGTAGGTATATGTTTGGAAAATTATTTTAAAAGCTTTCTGCTTTCGAAAGAAAAATTATAACCAAAAGTTTACTTCACCACGAAATACTTACACCATTCAATTGCTGAAGAAATTATGCATAATTATCTAAACAAGTTATAAAATGTAGGTATATATAGGTAGGTCAAGGTATATCTAGCTATTAAGTACAAATAAAAAAATCTTACCAGAAAGGAAACTGCATTTTAATATAAAAAAAGGATACAAATCAAAAACATTCACTATATTTTGTAAATTGTAACACACAAGCACAAGCCGACCGATCACTATTGGAACTGATTCTGAACTGACAACTGAACTAAACGTCACTAATTGGTTATAATGTCCCCAAACAACGATACAATACATTAGTCCAATTGCAGAATACTGTTACAATTCAACATGAAGCAGACACAGGCAGACACCAGTCGCCGAAGCCAGTGAGGCATATTTTCCTTGGATTTACTTATTACGGTTAACAGAATATCCTGCGAGCTGCAAAAGTGGCTATTTGCCTTGAACTGCGACTGAGTGAGTATTTGCCTTGTTCCATTCATCCCCACCCCCGTGCACACAGTGGACAAAACAGAACAAAACACAGGACATAACAGTCAACTTTGCAAGGGTTAAAAGAGTTTCATATAGATTTGTGTGCGTAACATGAAAGAGAGGTTGCAAAACAGAATGATCGCCGAATGGAACCGATCGATATGGTCGTTGGTCGTACTACCCACCCGGGTTACCTTTGAGACAGTTTCGAACCATTTTAATACATTGTACTAAGTACGTTTTCATTGGGGATATTAATAGAGATATTTAAGGATATAGTATTTTCAATTTCAAATTAGAATTACTTTTTACGGCCATATTATTCACTCTCTTTAATCCGGGTTAAAGGATACACCTGGGTTTAAGTGAGTTTAACTCAAACACTAAACCCAAGTCCATAATATTCACTCGTTAAACCCGAACATAAACCCAGTTTTTTTTAAACTTGACAGCGTTTAATCTGATTGGATTTAAACACAATCCGTAGACCGGTTTAAGTATTTTAACTCGGGTTAAACTGAATTTCATAATATTGACATTTCTTCACTCGCAAGAAATAAGAAAAGGGGAATAGAAAAAAAATTGGCAAGAAACGAAAAAGGACTTGATTCGTGAAATGGACGAAATTAATGTTGATGTCTTTGTCGTCAGAAGACGAATTTGTCGAAGCGCTGATGAAACAGCAAATGATGGTAAATTAACGTCGTTCTTGTCGTCGACGATTATGATGTGGTATATTTTCGGAAATATTTCGTGCTGAAAAAAGAGTCATTTTGGAGGCTACATTCGATGATTCGATAGAAATCAAATCAATATAAAATCAAATCAATTTCCAAGTGACAAACAAAAAAAAAAGCCATTATTTGTGAAATTTGACATTACGTGGGTTTAAAACGGATTAAAAACGGTTTAAAGTATTTTAAATCATTATTTAAATCCATTTTTAATCCAACGGGTTTAATTCATGTTTTCCAGTGAATAATATGGACATAGGTTTAAATAATCTGGTTTAAAAATTTCGGATTAATGATCGGGTGTAAAACACTTACACCATCACACATTTCTAACACTGAAGATTAAAGTAATGCCTAATACTTAATAGCCGAGTGAGTGAAAGGGACAGCATTACCTAACACGTGTCACTTATTTTGGTCGGCCATCTTGTTTACGTGATAGGAATTATGGGAAAGCTAAGAATGGTTATATTTTTATAGCGATGGCTAAAGAAATTAGCAATAGCTTTCATTTTTGATGTTCTACCGTTTCCTTCAAAAAATTACGACATTGTAATTAGTCGTTGTGTAAGTAAGTATAGGTAGTTCTGTTCACGCAAATTTGAGGGTGACCATTGTGCATATAGTGCTGTGCGGTAAAATGTCGGATTGTTGAATTGAAGGCTTCTACTTATTTAAATCAAAGCCAAGATTGTGAAACAATTTCTTTTAATAAAATGTAGAAAAAGTATGGAGGTGCATAATTAAGTTCTCTTTTGCGGGATGTGTACGAGTATCCTGGTAACACTGCTGTTTGCTTTCATGCATAATAAGTGCTGCCAGATTCTGTATATCAATGTCTGGATCAGTACGGTTATAAAAGTCATCATATATTCCGCGATAACGTAAATTTGAAATACCTCCTTTAACCAGAAGTGTTCGAAGCTAGCAGGTGGTTATGGCAAAGAATGGTAAGGTTTCCACATGTTTAATGAAAGGTTACATTTCCTAGTGCAAATTTGAAAATTGTACCACGAAAAGTTTTCTATGAATAAAAAATATTACGAGTATAGATAGGTAAGATACCTAAGGTAGGATACCTAAAGCAGGAAAATTTAATCCAACTTTAGGGACAAACTTAAAATTATACCGCTTGTGCGCGCGTAATGAATATATTAAAAAAATGTTCGTAGGTAACTAAACGAAGATATCTCAATATTACATTTAAATATTCGGTTTACATTTAAGTTTGACGTCATTTAGTCTCCCGCTCTGACTCTGGTGTTGTGCATTTGATCAAATCAGAGTCTGAACATTTTTATAAAAAGGATGTGAGGTTAAATCGTATTTGAGATTGTTATCACTAACGCTTTTCGCCAAAAACTAAAGGCACATCTATTAAATGAGTTAACCATTTAAGGTAACCACAAAATTATTGAAGTCATAGGATAATTTCGAAGTCATGAACATAAGGCTAGCTATCTAAAATTTTACACCAACCCCACCTAATTGCAGGACAGATTTGCTCACATTTAGTGAACCAGCAATTATTTTGCTACCACTCAACACCTAACAACCATAATAAGCAATATCCAGCCGTCAGATTAACCCTACTGTCCATATCTACCCTTTTATGCTTTCAGACTGTTACGGTGCATTCAATAATTTTTGATACCTGTACCAGCCCCACCTAATCACTTCTTAAACGATACTGCGTGACATTTTCTTCGAATGCGCCGCATGTCACATTCCTACGTCACAATCTCATTGAAAATGTCAAAACTCCATTCATTGTCACCTCTGCGATATGACGCATTCATTTTAGGTATGTCTATTGCATACACAATACAGACTTAAACAAAAAAAACACCCATTCGGCCTTATGCCAGCCAGCCTAAGCAAATAACCAAAGGGCGAGGGTGTCATTGATAAACGAACCAGCGAGCAAAACTACCCTCGAGTTCGTTCGTCAACTTACCTAACTGCTCTCTTGGCTATGGGCTACTACTACTAAAACTTCAATGCGCTGTCTCAATGTGTCTGTTTGCACCGTGTTCAGTTAATACCTATTTCTATACCCCCCAACGTACCCCAAAACATTCACCACTACCCTCTACCACAATAGCAACAACTACAACCTGAGTAGATTCAAAGTCCCACAACAAACAGCAAAGTTGATGCAATCAACTTGCTGTTCGCCTGAAGAAAAAATAACCAAAACAAGAAAAGATGCGACATCATAGCTGAACGGAGACGGAAAAAAAAGAACGCGACTGAACGTCATTTACGATACAACGCACGACGCCCCCTGTAACCTGCACACCGCCTGACTACTTTACTGCCTTGGATCAATTTGTTATACCGCGACGACGACACAGCAACGAAGACTGCGGCGGCGGCGACCACCTTCTCCCATCTCGCCCGTAACGAATCCACACGCCATTGATGGAGAATAAAAACAAAATCCAAAGACGTAGTAGAAATCGCATAGCAGTGTTAGGCGAAAGGAAAGAGTAGACAAATGCAACCATACCAATATGAAGGGCGAACGTACGACGGGGCAAAAGTCCACCTCACACTAAAGTAGTCTCGTACCAATAGTTAACTCGCTAGTCTCCACGGTCTACGTATAGCGAAGGCCGGTGGCGGCTACATCATAGCCTCCAAGCCTATAGCACAGAAAAAGAGTTTGGTCTCTTTTATTGCGCACGTCAATGTTCTGCGCACTTTGATGTCTTAAAAATGCCAGCTCTGACGCTCATGGGGTGTATGTGGTGCAGGCGCAAACGCGCAAACACGTTTAGTGGGAACAACACCGGTGCATTCAGTAGTTGTAGTTAGTTGAATGCGTTGCCATTAGTTGGGAATCTAGAAAGCTCAGATTAAACTTAATTTTGTATGACCTTGTAGTTTTTTTTTTTAATTAAAATAGGTATAAATACTTATCGTGGTAAAGGGCGGGCTTTTGAGGACCCTTTACACATCTTTCAATGGTTGGATGCTTTCCTAATTTAAGCCTTAGCTCAATATATTACAAGAAAGGTAAGCGAAGTTTGGCAGCACTTTTTTCGTTAATGAACGTGTTCAGTGTGACCATTGGCCTGAAATTTACTTGCAGTTACGGCGGTAGGTTTCACTTATGTTTTTACAAATGTCTTACCCGCAGTTTAAGTGACAAGCCATTGATGCCCTTTTTCCTATGTGGTTCTGTCATACATTCTATTCGAATAACCAATCAAATTTTCCTTAAACCGATTTTTATTATTGGATCTACATTCACTAATAATTGTTACCTGTAATCTCCCTAATACTTACAATGTAATGTATTGTAACAAAAAATAAATGATTGGTTGTCACTTTTGTTTATTTCTTTGCACATTTTTGCACGAGACGGGACAGAGAGATCCGTTTGTCCGCAGTCAATGCTAATAAACGTGTAAGAATGAGATCACAAATCAGATGCCCAAAGTGTCATGTTCCACCAATAATTATAGATACGTAAAGCGGAAACAAACACAAGTTTCGGGAGACAACATTTCTGCAATCACTTGAAAACGTTTATATTTCTGTTTCAAAACATTTGAGGGTGGTAATTAGTTTCAGTAAATTAAACCAACAATTCATCAATCAGTTGTACGAAATAAATAAATAATTGTCCGTTCATCACTTCTGGAAGCCATTTTGTTTTATAGGAAGCCATCGCTATAAAAATATCAATATGCATATAGCTTTCCCACAATTCCTACCACATAAACAAGATGGCTGTGTTAGGTAATGCCGTCCCTTTCAGTCACACGGCTATTTAGTATATAGCATCCCTTTAGTATTCAGTTTTAGTAATGTGTAATGTTGTAAATGCGGCATAAAGCAACTACATCGTTTCTTGTTCTAATGATACAAAATGTTATTAGTCTTCGTCATAATCAAGAGTTATCCCCGTGTTAATAAAAAAAAAATGTGCACAAGTAAGTAAGCTGGTAGACGTCAGATAGCATACGAAAATTTAACATAACTGCTGACTAACGAGCAGATAGCTTTTACGCAGTATTTATTAATATCGGGTTTATTGTTTAAAATTGTTTTTTTTCTTACAGCTCGCTTTGACAACTCATTTAAAGCTAGGTCGTGAGTTTAAAATTAGAAGCAAACTTTATTGATAGTGGGCCTTATCAATAAACTAGTTCACAATGACTATATTTTATATACAAATTTCACAATTGTGATCTTCCGTTAATTTTAAGTCTATACTTAAATTTATTATTAGTATGTACTGCGCAATGAGTCTACATTTAGTACTTTTTCTTATCATTTTCATAAGCTATCAAAAAATCGCATGAAGGCATCACAAATCTAGTACCAAATTTGAACTAAGACACGACGTTGAAAGTATTATTACGACAGAACTAACACAGTACTGATAGGGTGAACAATATATACGCGAGCAAGTATTGCTGAGTAAGCGAGATTAGAATTGTACTAATTTTCCTCTGTAAAAAAAACTATTACTCGTATTCGTTTATCATAATTAAAGTAACTGGCATCACATGACAAGTAAGGAACTCTTTAAGATCATATTTTTCAAATTTATACTATCAAATTGAATCTGTGCGAACTTCGTCCCACTTCATTTAGCTGTGGAAAAGAAAAAAAAAACTTACTTCTTCAAATGTAAAAAGATTCTTAAGTTTGCTCCACGCCTATCAAATGAAAAACATTGGGGACGTTCAAGTATCTACTTTAGTAAGTCTGACAGCTGTCTGACTAGATGTATCTCGGTTTTGATTAGCTGAAATCGGTCATATGATCAGCTGTTTCAGTTGACGTTTATGGAGAGGTAGCCGACGAATTAAGTCAAGAAATTCGTGACTGGTACTAAGTTGACAGTTCATATATATGGCTGACGTAGGAGAAGTGACGTTTCCGACGAATCTAGTTTTTGCGTTCAGGTTACATCTTATCCAGACCAATCTAGCCGACTTAAGATAAATAGATTCTTGAATGTGACCATTGCGACCACTGATTATTTTTCTCGAATTAGTTGCGTAGGTATTGTTGTGATATTCTTGTCAAGGAGCCGGGACTTACGATTTTTCTTACATTTAAGGACAAATGATGGACGGCATATGCCATATGCGTAAATGTGAATGCAACGATAAAAGTGATGCCAAATTACTATAAAAGTAGTTTAATGAAATCTCCATCGAAGAATTAGCAGGAGCATTGTTAAAATTCCATTATTACAGATTGTCCGCGGTACTTATAGTCGCTTTTATTTGTCCAGGCTAAATTTCTCAAACTAACAATGACGAAATTTTCCATTCAAAATTGCATATTGTGACCTGCAAAATATATAAGGTGAATATTTAAATTGTTTATTAGTAAGGCACTTCTGTTGTTTGTTCTGGCGATAGAGATTTAAAAAAAAAAATTGTCCCCCATTGCATACATTCTTCAATAACGTTTAGTATAACAGCAGCGGTGGCAACAATTTAAGCTAATGAAAGATTTTGTTTCAACTGCTCGGTTTTTTACATGCGTAGATTAGTTGAAATACCAGTTTACCTCTGTGGGTGCGTTTGATCCAGCCTATACACTAAAGCTTCTACAGTGGGGTCATGTTCATCATGACCTTCAATCAATTAGCACTTAAAATGATGAAAATTCACAAGAATAATTTTTTTAACATAAAATTGATAGCTACCACCTTTGGTAAATCTGACAAAATTATAACCATAAAACATGAAGAGAACGGTTCCAACGGTAAAGGTGGAACTGGTTCCGCACTAATAGCAACCAATTCGCAGACCATTCTGGAAGGAAGGAAGATTTCCATTCGCTCTACATCTTTAACAACTGAAAAGGAAGAGTCTTTATAAAAACTAATTAATGGAAGCATTCATACACCCGCCAAAATTGGAACTTACACAACAACCAAAGGAACTCCTCCCCTTAACTGATGTGAGAAAGCGTAAGGTAAATCATTGATCCCTAAAGCCCCACAGTACAATAATATCCTTATACCTGATGTTTACCACAGAAAACATTCGCTTTGAATTAGCATCTAAAAATGTTCGTCGTCAGACTTTAAGAGCGAAAACAAAGAAAATCCCGCTCGACGACGGTGGCGTATGCTTCACATTCACGAAATCTCGAGCGACTACTTTGCTATTATTATTAACAAACGATTCCCAATTAACACATTTCCATTAATTATTATTTTTAAAATTGTTTTAAAGGACATCATCAAAAAAAAAAAACTAGAAAGTAGGTACCGAGAAAAGAGAGCAAGCTACGTTTCCACTTTGATAACAATGTCATGTCAGAAAATACTTCCCTTGTTCGTCCTTAGCCTGTGCTTGTGCACTAGTGTATGTGGTGTGCATCAACGCAAAAAAAGGATATAAAATAAAAATTTCAGCCATAATAATGCAAAAGAAGAAGTAAAACAGGAACCGGTATAAAGAGAAGAGAGAACGAAAAGCTTTTCGCCATGTCCTCCAAAAACAGGCTGCAGATTAAAAAGACCTTCTGAGTCCACCCCCATCTTCACAGTTCTGACGGTGGAGCCGCTACCACCTCCACTTCTCTATCGTCGTCCTCGTCGTCGTCATCATCAACATTAATAACGTCTATATAACTGGAATGTATCTAGAGAGAGCTCTGCTGCGAGGACAAAAGCACAAAACTCTTGCTTCGTCTTCATCGTTGAGGCAGCAGTAGTATTCTTCCAACAGCACTCGGCTACGAACGGGCCACAAACGACGACTACGACGAACGACAATGAGTAGAGAGATGCCATTATCGCAAGCACACAACTTAAACTAGAAAGCGTAATAGGAATTTGTATACCAAAGCGAAAAAAAAACAACCTCACCCAACGCAGCCCACACCCCTCCGCCATCACCAACCACATCAGTTTCGCAGGGAATGAGTGAGTAAGTTAGTATAGTATAGCTGATGACGCCCGTTTTAGTGCAAAGAGTGAACAGAACGGTCCATCCACCCACCACACCAACCAAGAGCTCGTCATCCTCTTGCAGGTCGGTCGTATCTCATAAGACCACGACGCCTCTCATTTCCTCCAGCCCCCCTTTTCAATCGCATCCAGTCTGACTCTGGTGCTGAGCCATCAGCCATCCAGCTATATCTGTAGATATGAACTTGGATATGGTTATATGTTCTGCGGAAGGTTGGTTGTTGGCTGCTATTACTATGACGGTGCCATGGGTTCCATTGTGCTCTGTGTGGTGCTGTTGGGATGGATGTACATGTACATATCCATACACATGTGTACCTACGAGCTACAGTGCTGCGGAGTTATACAGCAGATGTGGTATAAGTCGAGCTGTAGGGTTAGCTAGAGATATGGATGGCTCTTGGTTTGGGTAGAAGGTAGATGTGGCACAATCGCTCGATGTGTGGCACCACCAACAGTCACTCCGGTTCGGATGGCAGAGGTAGTGTACTTTATACGTTTATGTGCGCATGAAATTCTATAGCTGGTCAGAGGATAACGCTGGGTATGGTATGCTTAGGTGGTGCCCACACTTTCAAAACTTTTAGTTATTTAGAAAAATTAAGGGCAAAATTGACATTCTTGTTATATTGTTGCTTAGTTTTGTGTCTGACTTGTCACACATGATGTCATCTGAATGTTTAGCAAATAACCTGCCCAAGGGTTTTTGTAGTGAACACATTTTGTTTATAAAGATGTGGAGCAAAACTCTGCAAATATTATGTCATCTGCAGCGGTATCAGCATTTTTACGAACAGTTGGACCAGTTTTTCGAAGTTGCCTATCTTGGGATGTCTCAAACAGTGACTGTCAAACAAAAATCTTTCATGATCTAAGTTTTAACTAAAAATGTTTCACGATAATAAAGATATTTCTTATTAAAAATATTTTAGATTACAAAAACTTATTTCTCAAAGTTTTATAAAAAGTCAGATTAAAAGAACTGTTTTTTCGTTAAAACGGGCTAACATTTTCAGCTTCTCAAAGTAAGAGCACAACTATAACGCTCTAAAACAAGAATGTTTAGAGATTCGGAATTGGCAGTCAAATAATAGTAGATTTGCGTTTTCGTTTTTTTGTTTGTTCCTTAATATTAATCATTTCTAACCTTCACTTTAAATATTTTTTACGTCACAATAGATAATTTTATATGGAATATTTCGTTAATGTGAGTTCGTAAAAATGATTTCTAGTGCTGCGTGTTAAATCCCTACAAAACTTCACGTCGCCGTGACTGTACAAAAAGAGTAAATGAACAAGAATTTTTTTTGACTAGACTACACTTTTGTGACATTGAAATGAAAATGTGTGCTTCAACCTGGGATGAGGAGTGTGTTGACAGATTCATGTTTTTGATTGAAATGCATGTCAACTGAAGTCTTTTTATTATTTAGAATTTGTTTTAAAATTACGAATGGAAATGTAGAAAGCTAAATTTCAGTTCGAATACCTCTTTACCCGTTTTTAAATTAACTTTAATCGTATTGTGGTTAGCGCTTAAGTTTGCAATCATTCAAATGTCAAATTAATGACAGCTGCTGCCCAGTAAAAATCGTCAATCTCATCTGGATAAATTGTGTTTATTGCGCCGTTCAAAATTAAAAACAAAAACAAATACGATGAAATGTCAATCACCGATTTTTAGGTATCTCACTATTTTCTTTGCAGTATTAAAGCTACAAACTGTCAGTTTTACCAGCAGGTTAAAATTCGCATAAATACTCGTACCTTGAATATTCTTTTTTTATGAAAAATGCAATGCAAACGCAGCCTTAAACACAGTCTTTCTCTCTTGCATCTGCAATAATCCAACATTTATCCGCATCCGCATACACATGGCAGATGTTGGTGACTTTATGTGTAGAGGGTTGTTTTCGTATAGCTGCGACCGTACGTATATGTACCCTCTGCTGTATCGAAAAACGCAAACAGCACAGCGCACAATCGTTTCAGTGCAGCTACATCTGGACACGGGGGTGTGCGAGGTGCAGTACAACGCAGCCCAGCATTATAGAGGAATATAAAATCCGAAGTGTACTACCAACCATTCTGCCGACTGCTGTTTCCCCTCGTACGTCCTCTTCATGCACGAACTATCTCATTGAATCTCGTTTTTCGTCGGAAGGCATTACCCATCGCACCAGGCAGCCAGCCAACCAGCATTTTCGACTGAACGGCCGACTGTCGGTACAAAGTGCTCTCTGCCCGATGGAAAATCCAGATGATGAAACAGCAGTGCCGTTGCCGTGTGCTACGAGGGGACGAGGAAAAAAAATGCTTCAAGATACACCGACCGAAATGAATATAAGACTAGCGGCAGAAGCAGCGCAATCGAGGGAAAAAATCGAAGAAAATCATTTTTCTTTTCCGCCCTCTGTAGTCGCATCGTAACGTAAAAAAGGTTCTTTTTAGAGATTCAGAGAAACCAAAAACTTACTTCGACCTCGATGCTGGATTGCTGGCTGACAGAACGCAGAGGAATCGAAATTTGGGTACCTATTCCCTTCAGATTTGTTGGAAAGACGCTCACTCTGTAGCGGGGGAAACAGAAAGCCGTAAAGGGGACTCGACCTCGCTATCGTGGGTTTTTTTTTTTATTAAAAAATTTTGCTGTCGTTCTTTATGCTGATGCGTTCTTCAGTTGGAGTTCTGAACCAAAGATTTGGAAAATTTGCCATCAAAAATGAAATGAAGCTCAAAAGATTTTACTCACTGCTCCCATTAAAAATAGTTTTTAGGAAACAAGTCGATTTGGTGATCATAGACACGACACGCAACGTCAACAATGGTCGCATGCAAACAGGAACTGTTGTCATGTTGCAGTGTGCGGTGGAGCTTTTTAACGATCTTGCAGCAGTTATATCGTATTTTTTGTCGCATTCGCAAAGCGGAAGCAGGATGTGAAACTGGTTGAATGGTGGTTCGTTCTCGGTGGTGTGTTGTGCTGTTGAATCATTCACCTGCCGCCCTTGTTGCGTTCGTGTGCATGCAATAGTGTTGGTGGTGCTAGCCAGCGCATTCCATTGGGATGATGAGTTGCGACGAGTGAGTAAAGTGTTTCTCGCGTTGCTTATTGGGAGGAATGCTCACGGAGTGTGTTGATTTCTTTTTAAGGGAATGTGATTCAGCGGAATGTGAAGCGTGGCGCCAATTTTGCAGCATGTTGCACAAAGCGTTGATGGGTTTGTAAGATGGTGCGAAATTGTTGAATTTCCTTGAATTGTTCAAGGATCTGTCGGCGTTTTTGGTTTAAATGTAGGTATATATGTTTTATGCTTGTTTTGGTTTTAAATATTGTTTAATCTTTTTATAATCGATGTCTAACGATGACAGTATTGACTGACAATTGGATATGTTTTCACATAATTTTTATTCACCTGGATTGATCATGTGATTATAATTTTTATTTTGCAGACGTAGGAAGAATGAAGCGGAAGGTAACTGACAGATCGTGTCAAGAAATTCCTTATACAATTCAGGGCACTTTTTTGCTTTTAATTTAGTTGCCACTTTGTTTTTTTTTCTTAATTGCTCCAACTACTTTAAAAAAATAGATTTAATTTTCTGTCTGAGTGCGGTCCAGAGAACGTGCAGACCCTTTTAAAGAACTGACGGAAAAACTAACTCGCCATTTTTTGACGAAATCAAAAGCTTGACCATCAAAATTAGTAAAAGATTATTTCGGAGTCTATACTATATGCATACGGAATACTGCAAGCGATTTTTAAGAAAATATGCGAATAATTTCAATATGTATATAAGGAAATTTGGCAGCACTGAATTGTCTCATAAAAGCGGAGAGAGAAACTCCTTTTTCTTGATAGGGGATTTCGGGAGTACTCCCAACTTAAACCTATGTAATATTAATTTTGGGGTTATATGGAAAAGTGGCAACATTTAGTCATTTAAGCAGAACTTATAGTAAGTTTCCACCGGACACTATTCGCGAGATTTAGGGCAAGAGATTACAAATTAATTTTGAGGTGTTTCCACGAAAAAAAAATAGGATTATTTTGACGTTTCACCTGATGTTGTCAACTACTGTCAAATCGAAACAACCAAAATTGTGATGATTAAAAAAATTTACCAATTCAAAAGTTTATAGTTAAATAACATGAGTTCCAAATATGAATAAGTAGGTACTTACTTTTCGCAGTTGATTGTAGATTAAAAATTTAATGCTCTCAGAAATATATCCTTTTTTTTTATGACACAATGTCATGTCAATGTCAATACAGCTCTGTTTGCTTTGTATTTTTTACATCTTGAGCTGTGAAAAGTGTGTTCGTAAACCGGACTGTAAGCTGGTTGATAATCGAGATTTATTTCTGATCTCCCTTTTCGTGACATAAACTTTTGAATGAGAAATCCCGAGATTTATGCTGGATTTGCAGAAATTTTCCTAAATCTCGTAGTTAATCTCCAGTGGAAACGTAGTATTAACCGGAACCATATTTATTAGAAACCACCACTATCCAATTATGACTGACCCTTAATCTATCTTTTACCTTGTAGACATACCGAACTGGCAGTGATGCCAACCCGGATCGAAGTTTTTATGCCTAAGCCCGAAAAAATGATGCCTTTTCAAAATTATTATGTTTTTTTTAGTAAAAAAGGTACAAATTGCACATTTTCACAAAAGAAGTCCAATTAACCAATAAGGTGATACAAATTTGTTAACAGAATGTTGGTCTATTGATAGGTAATTAAATCTTTTTTTGATCTCAAGTAGAGAAGAATTAGAAAATAAGCATGGCACGCAGTTGAAAATGAAAGTTAGTGATACAACTTTGATCATAGAAGTACCAGATTTCCAAATTTCAAACTTATTTGTAAATATAAATTGATTGTAAAAACATTTTCCAAAAATTATGCCTTTTTTCTAAAAATTATTCCTTAAGTGTAGGAATTATGTCTCAATTGGCATTAGTGCGAACTGGATCGCCATTTTGTTTTTTTTTTGCGTTTGATACTTGACTTAACGATCTGGTAATCCAGCGTTGCCACTTTACATTTTTTATTCGGGACTATATTTGCACATTTCCAGCGTCACAGTTAGAAATTATAACTTAGGCGCCAATATGCCCCCTTTCCTTTCTATTCACTTACTATTATCGAACACGTCATGATCATGAACCACGTGGTAAACGATATTATTCATTTTATTATAAATGCCCTCTCTTGTAGATGGAGTAAATAAAGTAGATGCAGCAACAGCAAGAGGAGGGTGTATTTTTATATTTACTCTATAGCATACTGGAAATTTCCAGTGAGTAAGTGAACATTTATTTTTATTTGTCATACTCGTTGAAAGTGTAGGCACGTATAGGTTTGAGTAATTGCACTGATCAAAGCTCTTGCGAAATAAATTGATTCTTATGGAATCGGCGGCGGAATGCAAAAAGTAAATTCCATTGGAAGTTTTGTTAACGAGGGTTGTTTGCAATTTTTGCATATGATTTCGATGAATGGGTGCACTATAAGAGCATTGTACGTATATATGCGAGTAGGTGAAAATAAGTAAAGTAAGTAGGTATATGATAATTCGGTTACTGTTGTCAGAAAAATATACTTAGTAATATTTTTGAAATTGATGGCGACACTGCTATTTTAACCTTCGATAAAACAAATTTGTACCCGTGTATGTTTGGTTTTTTTACAGAAAAAAAAATATTTGGATTTTTAGGTGACTTTTGGATATATTGCCCATTCCTGACATTATGTACATCAGTCAATTTGGAAATATAATGCAAATGTCATATGTTTATGCTTCGACTGCCTTTTCATTACTGATGGGTCAGCCTTTCCTGGACAGACCTGCGAACTAGTTCAATACATGAAAAGGGTCAAACAATAGAATCAAGCATTGAGGTATTCCACTGACAGCTGGATAGAATACCAAAGTTGAAATGTGCTCAATAAGCAAGGCGTTAATGGCGGATGAAACTAAAAAATTTGGATTTCCTTGAGCCTTAGACCTTGAATCTGTCGACAGTTTTCATCATTTGAGATAAAACAGATTCATTAATAAGTGACAGTTTGTTCCCAAAATATGCTGACATGGAAATTTTATTGAAAAAGTATTTTCTCAATGGATATGCGTTGGGTCTTTTGAGACACGTTTCTTCCGTTAAATAAATCAAAGCTGACGTTTCCGTTGACTTAACAGACATGACGGAATCTATTAATTGAACCCTTGAATGAAATCACACGTCTACTCGCTTCTGCTAATCACTGCTAGATGGCGCAATCTAATCTACGGGTTAAAAGCAAGAAAACAATCTCGGAATAATGTCATGAAAAATTAAATCTATACTTCGGACGGGTTTCCTGCTGTTGTTAGATCGATAATGAGATGAATTCCATACGGAGATTATTTCTAATGATTTGCTCAAATTGTGGTGGAAGAGTCATAAAGGGTCAACCAAAAGAGTTTACATTTAAAATTACGCTGCAGCTGCTTATAAAAAACCATCCCGGCATTGCAACGTACGTACCGAAAAGAATTATTAATTCTTAATATGGCCTCCATTTCTCGGTAGGTGGTGTCCTTTGACAAATACCCATCCTTCCCTTCTTTCACATACATTTATTAACTCTTTAAATTTAATAGGTACATATAAGCTTTAAATCAATGTCGATCAAAATGTGCACTCAATCTACCAGCCCATTGCTGAAGATTTAAGCGCGTTGCCCATTTTGTATTTAAATCCATCGGCCAATCCAACCTCCTACCCGCTGCCATTTTGACCAATTTAATTCACCGCCATACAACATATACAGCCAGAGACAATCTATCATACACAAATACGCCCCCACTTTTGCCTCCCTTATGGCAACACATACATATATATATCTACCAGAGCATAATACAAACAATTGTATTTCATATCCCGAAACTTCCATCGGTGGTGTGTATACTGTATACACCGTATACCATGGAGGACACTGACAGCCGTCCATATTCTGGGTCATCTCCCTGGAGAAAGGAGAGAAATTGTTCAGCAGAGATGGAGTGGTAGAAGATAAAATGAGCTACAAGTGCTCAATAAAGGACAAATGATTAAAAAAGGTACATCTACATATCTCCCGTACCCGGTACGTGGACAATGGACAGGTGTTGGCTTCGGGTTATGGTCATGTTTGTTAAGGGTTGACAAAGTGCACTATACTGAACAGAACGAGTATGCGGCCCATAATAAACATTTATTGTCACTTTTCGCATTATTAGATTTTAGGGTTGGCATTGTGTAAGTGTAAACTTATTTGAGGCTTGAAAGGCCCTGCTCCAAGACCATGATCGCTGATAAATTTTCGCATTCAAATTTGGCCTCATCGGCAGACTTGCCTCCGCACAACCCCCTTTGGCGGGTTGGTGCAATTTTCTAAACAGCTAAGGGGAATGTTGAACAAAAAAATAAAGTCCCTTGTGAATGGCAGAGTTTTTTTTTCGCCCTGCGTTTATTTCGATGTATACTTGCAGGAGTTTGTGTCTGTGGCGCGGTCCTTGTTGCTTTGGCTGTCGGGTAATCCTGTATTATAGTGGCAACAACCACCACCAGTATCGTTCGCACGTTGCAGATGCTGGGCTATCGGGATGCTGAATGGAATGGGTATTGTACGCAGCAGTCTTACCCTTGAAAAAAGTTTCCCTTGCAATCAATCACCCTTGGGTCTTTGGGTTTGGGTTTGGCTGTCGGGATTTTTGTTATTTTTTTTTTAACATACATATATTGACTTGGGAGACAAGCCTTGTTAAAGGGTGATGATTTCAAGTTTCTTGCCCGGTTTGATGCTGATGCTGAAGTTTATGTTACAACCGGGAAGTAAGTCAGAGAGTTTCGTAGAAAACTTTGTGCCTTTGGTAGGTAACCTTTAAAATTTCCATTCCCAGGATGGATGTTGGAGTTTTCCCTTTTTTCGCTTTTATGGGGTGTGAAGCAAAGTTATTCGTTCCCTTGACAGAGTATCGTCTATCATGAATCCGTTTTCGCGCAGCAGACCGTCTATAAAGTTTGAATGGAAATTTGGGTCAAGGAACTGTTGTAGGGATAGTAAAATAAGGGCACGACTTGAAGTGGATTTCATATTGAATTGTTATATATTTCCGTGTGAGATATCGGTCTCTTATGGTGATGTCACAGTACACTTTAGGTTCGAATGTGGGACAGTCTAATGGTCGCAAGTGGCAGGTCAATAGAAAATATCGATGATTCAGGATCATACAAATAATGAACATTTGAGTCGCCTGAAATTGTAAGCATCTGGTGAAAGGCGTTGTGATCGATTGGGTGTTGAGTTTTGGAGTTGGGGACGTACCGACGAATAAAAACAGCTGGTTTAAAGAGGAGTTAAAGTCGCCCTCTATTGCATGTTGATTAGAGCAGTAGCACTGTAGAGCAATTATATGAATGAAAACTCAGCAGGATCGCTTATATTACTCCTAAGTGTTGGGAGAGGTGCTCGAAGTTTAAGACAACAACTGGTAAAGAGGTTTTCTCGTTTCTTATTTAAGCTGAAGAACAGTTTAGCAGATATGGTATTTTAAATCGAGTTATTAATTGAGATATGCTTAGCTTATGCATCCAAGGCAAAATAGTCTCTCAGAAGTAACAAAAATGGCAAAAAAGACGCACGAAAATCGGTAAAGGATGTATTATAACATTGCGCTCAAAGCTTCAAAAATCACAGGTTGGACTCTACTGCAACGTCTTACACAAAAAGAAGAAAAAGGAAATATCCATAAGGCAATCTATTAAAGAAAAGTCTCAACAGTCACTCTGTTACAAACGACAAACTTATAACTTCCTTGAAAAATACTTACAATTCGTATTTATTATTAGCCCATTCAAAACTATGTCTTGTTCTTATGAGTCTCACTGAATCAATGTATTCGGTACTTTTCTGTTACGTGATATTTGTACAATTCCACTACCCTTTTGTTACGCGTATCTTAAAGTTGCGCATGCAACAAAAGCATTATTTTATTTCAAATGGTACACTCGTAGTCAGAGCCATCTATTCGGACAATGCAGTGCACCTACCTTGTACCGGAAACCAGAGACAAATGATACTTGTCTTGTCTCTGCCGGAAACATCAAAACCATAGACAAACGATACAAACTGTGATTTTTGTTTATGATCAAAATTTCGAAAACGTCATTTCCTTTTCCCCATTTCGTATATTCGAATATTTAATTGCCACTTCTCTTTTCTGCCTCTTTGTTAAATCTTTATATTTTCATACCAAACCGTCAACGCATTCAATATGGCGGCGTCCGATTCCGTCAAACCACACACCAAGTTTCAGAACCATTAAGTTGAAATATGATGACTCAGAGTGAACCGTTTCGCTTAAATAGGGCATTGCATTCGTTAAGTTGCTCTTTTATTTGTTGAACGCACTCTCTGCGTAGTTCCACATTTTTCCACAATCCACGAGTTACGTCAAACTGACATTTCATTTTACAAAAGAACCAACTGGCATCTGCTTAGCATCGTGATTAAAGTTTTGCCGGTTATTTTCACACAATTTACATCCGAAATGTTCCTGATTTCATCATCAAAAATTGTAAAATGATTAAAATACGTCTATATTACATTTCCATTTGAAATTCATTTCCTGACATTTCAGTTTACCACAGCTATTGCGAAAAGCGTAGCGGCCAGGTGCTTGGCAAGTGCTCCCCCCAAAGTCGAGAAAAGTATGTAACTTCCTTCTCAATTCTAATTGGAAACATGATAACCAAGTTTATTCGTAGCTATAAATACAGTTACACTTTTGGGGCGAGTTGGTGCTGATCCACAATTAAAGGGCAATGCTGAGCATCCCGTGGTCACATTCTCTGTCGCCACACACAACAATTACAAGTAAGTGCAGTTGCATTTCAAAAATACACAATGTAAAGTAATGTTTTCCAATAGATACGAAAACGGAGACTGGGCACAACGCACCGAGTGGCATCGCGTGGTTGTATTCAAGCCGAATCTCAGAGACACGGTCATGGAGTACCTCAAGAAAGGCCAAAGAACTATGATTCAGGGAAAAATTACTTACGGAGAAATCACAGATCAACAAGGCAACCAAAGGCCCAGTATGAGCATCATCGCCGATGATGTTATCTTCTTCCGAGAGAATCAGAATTAAGCATCAAAGTTACTCCTCCTCGTACGTTAATTCCATTTCGCATTACATACAAAGTGCTTTTATTGTTTGAAATAAAATAGTTGCGTTAGATTTATACAGAAAATCTTGCCCTCATTTTTACTATCAACAATCGGACGAGTAATCATGCCTGGGTTTGTGATAGCAAGCGCCAGTGAGTCTCTCTGCAAGTAAGACGGTTAACAAACAAATATCTTATGGCATATTTGACGTACTGTGTGCGTTAATATACAACTCATCGACTCTCTTTGCCATGTCTGAAATCATGTCAATCTTTCGTTCGATGTTTTCCAGAATCTCTGTATGCAAATCTAAAAAGGGCAGCAATTTGCTGTTCTACAAGGAAGTGAATGTATCTATCCAATTGCAATTTTGTGCAGGAAACTTACGAAATCGCATGTATTTTTCTCTGGCATCACTTTTTCAAGCTCCTCGATTACAGCCACTTGGTAAGAAATCTTATTCCTGTCTTCAGAAAATCTCACAAGCATGTTTAGAATGTTGGTACGCTCCAAGTTTGATGTGCATTTGCAGCCGGAAAAGTCTATTGGCAGCCGCTCCATACAGTTGATGCAGTTTTCCATTTTACACAGCCAAAAGCCAACTTCATCGCTTTCTCGCTCCATTGCAATTGATTTTTGGTGTAGAATCTGATACATTTCGCAAATCTCAATTAACTAGAAGAATAACTATTCAGTCACATTGAGAAGTAATCAGTTGTTCGTACTTTAGTTAGGTTATCGTGGATTGCGATTTCCTGCTGGTTGAAATACTGTGTCTTCCGTTGGAATTCCTGAAATAAATTTTGTGTTTCGTTGAGGAGGAAGTCGGCCAGAAGGTCAAGATCTGTAAATTCTAAAACATGGTCGTCGGAAGGCCTTGGACCGGCAGAATTTGAAATGACACCGAGAAATTTTGTCATTTTTGTTTCTAGTTTGGGGAAATGTTTTGATTATATTTTCAAATGTTTTGTGATCCTCTTTTTGTTTTGTGTTTTTAATTTAGGAACTCATAAGTTCGCTTTATACTTACTATAGGCGTGTTTTTTTTAGGTTCGATCTCAGCGAAGCAAAGTAAAGTTGGATTTTCAGCTCGCTCTACTTGTCACTTCGAGGACTCACTGTAGTTGTTGTAACTGCGTACTGAAAATCCAACATTACTCTGCTTCGCTGAGATCGAACCTCAAAAAACACGCTTTATGTATATTTTATATGAAATGCAAAGCCAGGTAATGAATTTCGTGCGTTTTGGTGTCAATTTTAAACTGGAATAGTTAAGAACGGACATCTCAGCAGAGCACAGTGAATAATGTCTTAGACAATATACAGTTCAAAAGGTATTACTTGCCTGTATTTCAGCCGTTAACGCCCTTAATCGTTTTGAACTGTACGTAACAGCATCCAACTTAAAGTTGTTCTGACAATAATTCGAGAATTCGGCTCTCTGTAGATATATTTCTGTACTACTGAATACGTACAAATTGTACTTGTACTTGTACAATGTTTAAACAATTCAAAGAAATATACGTATTTGACATAACAGTCAGAAAAACTTCAATTCATTTGGGACTAATAAGAGTATTGTACTTTATCCCCTTGGCAGTTCGAGTAGAAAAATACGATGAAACAAAGGCATGGGAGATGGAAAATCAATTGGTCGCTTATCGCGTTTTAATAACTTACCGCCGTATTAAAAAACCAGCACTTCAGCGAAGCAAAGTACAAATTTAAATTTATCAGCTTCTGTCAACCAACGAAATAAACAATCTGCAGCAATATTAGGTTAGATTAGTTAAGGTGGCTGTCTAGACAAACCTAGACCATATTTACATAGGTCCATTGTGATACCACATGAGTGAGGGGAGGGGGGACGGCCAGAGTGATATCTGGACCGGCGACTTATTGCGTCATTTAAGATAGTGACGATTTGTCTTCGGGTACGCGAAGAGTGACCGAAACAGTCTAAACCCTCGCCAGTATCCCCTGACATCTCGTTCGATATCGGGGACGGGACAGCAGAAAGCCGTGCAATCACCGCTACCGCTGTACTGGATGTTTGAAGACAAGTAGTGTCCTGAGTTGTTCAATGTGGAGGTTAAATTGTAAAAAAAGTTTAAAATGTTAACTGTCCCTCCTTGTTCTCGAATCTCCATTTTTATATCCGCTCCGCCATCTATCGGGAACTTTCTAGTGAATTCCGGTTCGTCCCAAACAAACTCGATGGTTCCAGAATTAGCTCACTTAATTCCACTTATATGACAGATTCGAGTCTCCACATGGAAGTGGAACTTGGTTGGTAACTAATTGGTTGTTTACATTTAAGGTTCCACGCTACATTACGAATCAATTCGCATTTTGTTCTTGGCCTAGTTGCCCTTACAATTTTTACTGACATAAACGGTTTTATTAACTCGTCAGTAACAGCACCAGCTTTAAGCCCCGGAACATTTCTTACAAAAACTAGAGATTCTTGTAGTTGTGAATATGTGTAACCCTAAAGGTACCAAGTGACAAAGAACAGAAACAGGAACAGAAACTCAAACAGAACAAAAAGCTGTGTCGTTCTGTAGTAAATTCGGGTTCTGTTTACGTTGCTTGCTCAGCCACATAAAACTAAAACAGAAACAGATCCATAAAACCATGGCTACCGCCTATTTTGTCAAATTGTGTTTCGTTTTATTACTCTCCTCTTCGTCTAATAAAAACTTTTTTTTTTCATCTTTCGTTTGTTATTAATACGCGGTCATCACCATTGACTTATTATATATGGACTGCTAGTAGACAACTTCGCATTGGTTCCAACATAAGCGCTAGCGCTCGTGGTTCGGAGAGGAATAAATTGGAAACTCACATCTGACGTTTCCATTTCGTTGCAGATAATTTTGCATAAGACTGTGTTAAGTATTGCGATTAATTGAATAAAGATTTAAAATTAAAAAATGAAGTGTTGTATAATTGGTTGCAATTTGCCGTTTCACTAGGCAAATACACTCACGCCCAATAGGTGGCTCTGGCTTTCTATGGAGAAATCCAAGATGGTTTTCATTTTGTTTCACTTCTTTTTCGCATAGAACCACGAGCGCTAGTTATGTTGGCGTCATTTTCTGGGCAGAGATTGTATGGAGGTGACATTTCACTAGCAGTCCATATATAATAAGTTTATGGCCATTACAATATACGATGCCAAAAAAACAGCCAGATGACATATGCAGAAAAATCCAAACAAAAAAAACATCCCCCCCATGATAAATTGGCATTTCTGTTGCAGAAACAATCAATATAGAATTGTTTACGTTCTGTCGTCAAACAGTCATTTTTCTGTCGCTAAATTCTGTTGCTGAAAAAAAATGTTCTGTTCCTAATTAATGTATGGGATTCTGTTTCTGTTCTTTGTCACTTGGTGCCCTAAGTGCGAAATAAATTCCTGTAAGTTTCTTCTGCTGGACAGTTACATCAGCAAAGAAATTCTCCTACTCTGTGTGTCAACCACACTTCTTGTAAACGCTTACTTCTTAGACACCAAAATATTTAATATCTAAGCCTATTATCCTGCTCGCGCTAAATTTTATCTCACATTCAAAAATGTCTACAAAGATTAAATTTAGCGAGGCAGATTAGCAAAGCAGTATTCTGTTCTCATGCCGATGGGCCGATGAAAAGTCTCCACTCATTTAGTACATTAAATCGAAGATAAATTTGGATATAAAAAAGGAGGAAAAGGTTTGTGTTCTGTTTACTTTGAATCTTTTTTTGGAAAAAACCAAAATTCATTTTCAAAAAAAAATTGAAAGGAAAAATTGAGAAAAACGATCAGCAATATGGAAATTGCAGAAAAATCCCACGGCAAATAGGGATTTACCTGACACGAACGAATTAAGCTGCTGCAGCATTGATAATACTTTTCTTGTATCCATTGTTTTGGAGATATTCAAATATTGCGATGTATTTGCAGTCTGAATTTCGAAATTCTAATTACATTTGCGTATAATTAAAATTACGTTTACTGACATCTGCCACATGAACATAATGGTTTTTGTCCCATCTATATCATTTTTGATTTTTGAGAGACACTAAAATTTAGCGTAAGCAGGATACTAGGCCTTAAGCTTAGTACGCTGCTCGAGCTAAATTTTCGCTCCCATACAAAATTCTCTCCAAAATTTAGCTAAGCTAAATTTAAGCGAACCTGTTTATCTGAGTAGTACGCAGCTCGAGATAAATAATCTAACTTTTGTTTCAGAATGTACTTCGTATATCTGTCAAAAATTAGCTTGGCTATTTAATGGATCGGCATATTTTCTTAAACTAAATTGTGACAGATCGTTGTGTGTTTTTTGTTCTGTTGCGGAAAAGTATGAATGGATGAGCTTTTTTACATTGGCGATAAGTACCTTGAATCAGAAATAGTTGAAATAAGAGAGAATTCAATTTTTTAAGGAATTTTTTTTCAAAGAACAGCTGTTTTCTGTGACACTTATCCACGGCGTACTCTATGTCAAAATTTAGCTAGTACTTTAGCTGATGTTTGGAGAGAAAAGTTGAAGACCAGATAAAATTAGCTCAAGCAGCGTACTACGCTTTAATATAAAGGGTTTTCCACTAAGAGGTGTTATTGTGAATGACCCGCTATTTCGATAGCTGTCACTTTTGAAGCTTTTATTGACATTTGACAAGTAGAAACTACGCCATTACTAAAAATGGAACGATACACGCTTCAACAATGCATTGAAGTTATTAAAATTCACTACAAAAATGGTGAAAAAAACACAAGCAACGAAACCATTGTTCTTTTACGGGAAGAGTTTCCGGACCGTATTATCTTTCGAAGAGGTGATCACAATTGGCCACCGAGATGTTGTGATTTAGCACCTTGCGACTTCTTCCTTTGGGGCCACGAGAAAGATAATATCTACGCCAACAGTCGATTCAAGTCCTCAAGGATAAAATTCGTGAGGCTATCGAGGATTATGATTATGGAAAATTTCATGAAAAGGATATGGTCCTGTATGCGTGCTCGTAGTGGTTATTTGGCTGATGTTGTTTTCCATTATTATCGGCATACCTTCCTCTTTTTTATGAAATAAACATCCGATCACTTATCTAAAAACATGACATTTTTCTTTGAATACCAAAATAACACCTCTTACTGGAAAACCCTTTACAATGAAACGTGAATTACATTAGGTTTGTTTGACGTGGGCCCTAGTGCACACTAGTGCGCACTGGGTTGACCCTAATGCGTTCGATATAGTACTGAACTCGCCCTGGTACTGAAAACCTGTGCCCTGAACTGACCCCAGTTAATTTGTCGGGACGAAAATTCAGTGCTGAGTTTGCTGTCATTTCGCTTGCTGTTATTCATTTTCAAACTCATCATCTATATTCTGAACGCTTTTATCAACTAATTGCATTATGGCAAACTCAAATTCTGAAATGAGTTCAGTCATGTTTAACAATAATCGGAAAAAAGTGTTACCAAAAGATAAATATTTGTCAATGCCAAAAACTTTCGCCATTTGGCGTACGATATAGAAGCCGAATTTTCAGGTTTTTTGACAGGCGTGAAAATTAGCTGACACTTCTCAGTGCGCACTAGTGGTCACTAGTGCTGCCACGTCAATCAAACCTATTGTATCGCGGAGATTCTCAGATGAACTCACGGATCAACGTTACATTTTTTCTGGGAATTCAGAGCGATCAAAATGCGAATCGCGTGAGCTTTGCAGGAACATTTTAGAATAGCTATGCAATTACCTTTGACAACAAATATAATAAATTAGGAGACGTTTATAAAAAAAAGTATATGGGTATATGTATTGATTTCGAGCTATATAACGTCTTGGATCTAGAAATCGAGTTTCATAAATCTAGTAGCGCTTAGCTTACTTATTTTTAATTAACACTGATTAAAATTCCCAACACTTTTAATTCCAAATCACAACAATGTCCAATTAAAAGAAATATTTTTGGGGATCAATAGTTATCTATAATAGAAGTGCCGCCTATCTCTAGTTCCAAATATTACGTAAAGCACATTTTTACGATTTGTTTTTTTTTTTTCTTATTTCCAAAACTTGACTGTACCCACTTTCCAGTATGAAGTCAGATTAGAAAATGCAGAAATGAAAATGTCAACGAAATGCGTCATCAGCACGTGTTTTCCGCAAACAATCGTGTTACCAATAATCGTCATTCATAAATTCCTGTGAATAAACAAAAAGTTCACCGTTTAGGTTAACCAAGGGCGGCGGTGCGTTAGCTTTTCCACATTGGTAAACAACACTCCCTCGCAATTCCAATCTCCATTCTCCCACTGCATTTGATATGACATAAATGATTACCCCAAACGCCCACGTGGTTGTCCCAATCGAACGCGTCATATTTGCGAAAAGCTTTTTTTGTATTGTTTTGTCCCAGCCCCAACCCAATACTACTTCACTCAATCGACGATGGCCAACTTGGCAAATGGTTAAACTAATCTCCCGTCGCACAGTGTGATCGCAAAAGTTCAAATACTACTCCACTTTTTTTTTGGAACTTGATATCGGCAAACAATATTTTTATGGGAAGCTCTGACTTGTGAGTTGAGGATCGCCACTAGCGCCTAGTACTTTCAATTTCTATTCAGTTTCATTGCGTTCGCGCCATCGGCTGGATGGTGCTTCTTAAGACTGGTGCCTTGGAATGAGTGTACTTGATACTTGATAAGGCCATCTTCCACGTATAGTTTTGTTTTCGCCTCTCCTATCGTTGCCGTTTCGTCTTGCGATTAATAAGCCGCGAAGAGATTATGATTTATCAATCAAACAACATACAACAAAAGTAGTGAAGTGATTGCGACGGTCCTTTGACGATCCAATTACAAAAAAAAAAAGGGAAAACCAGTTGTGAAAAGTGGATTTTTGGCCATTAGTGTGATAAATATCTAATTCTGTACCTAAAACGTGATAAAAGCGTGTCAAGGTAGCGCATTCTTTTCTAGTATAGTGTGAACTGTGTTCGTAATCAATTTTTTTTCTGTTTCTAATTAAATAAGCGATTAACCTTAACAACGAAATAAATAAAAGCAACAATGGCAGTCGACTATGTGTTGGAGGATCTCATGGGGAAGTTGGGTAAGTTATAATGAAGGAGGGCCTAATTTTATTGGACACCTTTTTGATTAATGGTGATCGGAAATAAATAACTAGTTCGTATCAAATTTATAATAAAATTTTGCATTCAAAAACAAGACTAATGACAACTTGAACTTGTAGCGGGATTGTGCCTTTGACTTTCAAGTGGTTCGCCGATGGCATTCATTGTGTGCATTCAAAAGAAACACTTATTGCAAGATTTCAGGGACGGTATCTTGCAAGTGTTGCCTTAACTTTGATGTTGGTTTGGAAATGTTTTTTCTTCGTTAGGAAATGTTTTATCTTGATTTAAAATTATGTCAAATTTTCTGCAGAAAATTAGCTATTTAAGGCAAATGTTAAAATGATTACTAGTAAAGCCAAATTTACTTTCAAAATATTGTTACATCCGAGCTGGGATTCGAAAAGATAAAACGCTTTTCTGTTGAATTTTTCTAATGAAATCATTTTTATTACACTATTTATTCTATAACACTTCAAAACAATATTTCTTAAAACAATTCTTATCCGACTTATGCATATTTTACACTTCTTTAACTTCACAACCGATTACTATCTCGAACTTTACCAATCAGTGTTAAAAGTCAACTCTCCTTGTTCTCAAATCTCCTCTTTTATATCCGCTCCGCCATCTATCGGGAACTTTCTAGTGAATTCCTGTTCGTCCCGAACAAACTCGATGGTTCTAGAGTTAGCTCACTTAACTCTCCACCAAGTTGACAGATTCGAAGTTCCAATTGGAAGTTGAACTTATTTGTCTTTAAAAAAATACACCATGTGAGCTTCATTTCAGCACATATTTGATGTATTTTTTAAGTCTGTTACACTTTCTTTACATATCTATGGTCAGTTGTCAAAATTGGCTACTGTCAGATTTCGCCCCAAACCCAATTTCGTGTTTTGAACAGAACAACTCCAATGTGTCTGACAAAAGAAGAAATACTTAATTTCAGACTCTTCTCTGAACTAAAAAGGGAAGATGACTGTTGTCTTTTGCATTATTTTCAAAGGTATTTACTTTTGACATCCAAAAATGGCTAAATATTTATATTTAAATCTTCCATAGACTACATGCCTAATTGCTAGAGGAACAAGTTGTTACATTGACGAAAAACATTTTAGCCGGCTTTTTAAAAAAAATTAAATACAGAGGCTCATAATAATAGCTAAATGCGTATAATTCTTCACTTTTTAGTACTGTAGTAACACTGATCCACACTTCTAATTAATTGTCCTCAGCGGCAATCATATTTTTATCTGTGCCAATTACCTAGATACCTCAACTGGTTCGCTTTTACAAGCAAGTCAACCCCTTCATTAAAAGTAGGCATATCGTCATCTAATTAATTAATAAAAATTCGGCCGATATCTTGGGAATCGAGATTACGAGACTCTTCACCCATATCACATCAATTAAGCAATTGAAACCCATCATTTATTTTACAATTAAAAGCAATTAGCGCCGTGATCAAGTGACAATTTTTTTTTGAAAGTGGTCATTTTAAGACACATCTTCACACTAATAGGAGTGCTATTGGTTTAATGATATGTGCGCGTGGCTGGCAACATTGTAGTATGGCAAACAAAAATTAAAAGCCTACTTGAATTTTCAACGTGGCAGTAGTTGACGAGTGATGATGACTATTGAGTATTGCTGTTGACAGTGCACATTGATAAACATATTTACATAGATAGATCATTTTTAACTTACAACTTATATTTTTCTGTAGGCCACAATAGGAAATTTTATGTGTAAAATTTCACTATTGTGAGTTTGTACAATCGCCATAAAAAATAATTACTAAATAGTATTTTGAATCCAAGCTAAATTATTTGTAGGTCACAGTAGCTAAATATTTACATTAAAAAGGTGATTGGTCTATCAAATTTAATCTGGACGCTAAAAATGATTATTAGGGCTTTTCTTAATCATCATTTTCAATCTTAATTTGGCTTATAGGAAATATCGCTACTGTGAGCATGTGGAAGCTAAAATAGGTACTAATTTTTAACTTGCTTAGACGTTATGAAGGTTTCAATAGATAATGCTGTGTGGAAAATTTTGTCGTTTTCAGTACTTAAAAATGATTGATTATATTTAACATGCAACATTTCCCATACAAATTATCTATCGTGACCTTCAATATTCGTAAGGTGAAAGTGAAACATGTCTATGAGCAGAAAAGGTTATTAGAACATGAAAGTTTGAATCTACACCAATTGCTCCTATATTAGTGGTATAGTAAAACCCGCTTAAGAGAAACAGCAAAACGTCAGTCTTTTTTCCACTTAAACGGGTTTTTCACTTAAAAAATATTTCACTTCAGCGGAGTCCGGATAAGTGAAAACAAAATGGCACTTAAGCGGGCTTAAGAATTCCACTAAGCGTAAATTTAAAGCTAGACAAATTTGATTTATCTTTTAGAGTGGCCTGAAAAAAATGCTTTTAACATATCAGAAACTCAAATGTCAGTTTCGAGAAAAAAGAAGTAAGAGCGTTCAGCAAATTGTTTGTTCTGTTCGATTCAACATTTTTTTTTCACTTAAGAGAGTTTTTTTTTTCAACTACAAATATAAAATATAACTGAAAATATGTTTCAGGTATTCGGGTTTTTATCTCAAGCGAGTTTCACTTAAGCGGAGTGTTTTATAGGTAATTGGTCGACAAATACTCGGGTATGAAAAAAGTGTTCCAGATAAGCGGGTTTTTCTCTCAAGCGGGTTTTACTGTATACGTTATACGATACCAAATAAAATACCTACGTAAATATATTTATTTAAGATTGATCCATGATATCCGTAGAGTAGGTAATAATTTTTAAATGCACCGCAATTAGCAGTAGGTACCTGATGCATGACAAAAGTACTAAATAACTTTGATAACGATTCTAGTATGCGGTTGCATGATAAGAGAACGTTGATAACATTTTTTGGGCTACTCTTGGCCTATTTGTGAGGTATTATACGTTATCTCTCTTCAGTCATATCAAAATTGCAAACAAAATAATTGGAATATAACTACTGGTAGTACGGACGCGAGGGAAACTAAATGCAAGTTAAATACTGCAATCGATGTGGAGTATTATTAAATAAGAACAATTAGTGAAGGATCAGATAACTTTAAACGCTATGTGATGGCAATTTTTCGTTGCACAGAAATAACGATAGTAGTACGAAAAATCGCTAAATTTAAAATGTATCATAAGTGTGTAGATTGTTTTTAATAATATATATCCATCGCCTACGATTCTAGGTTGAACTTGCTGTTGATCGCAATCTTCTTCCGGGAAACTCAAAGCGAACGAAGAGGGAATCGCGTGGTTGTTGGAGAGTAAAAGTGTTCACTGCCTAATGGACGTTATAGGGCGATTAAAAAAAATACAGAAATCTTGTTTCGTGTCAAACAAACAAAATGTCTTCCTGTTAAAATTGAGAAAAATCAGGTAGATTTCTAGTTGAATCAGAGTTGTCGCAGTGATTAAGCAACTCCCTGTTCGATTCCATTTTGGATTTGGATGCATTAGGACCAGAGACAATACTATGATTTGTCTCTGATTAGGACACTCGATATTGAAAGTTTTTCTAACACAAAACGCCATTTAAATTTGACTTTTCTGACCTGCATAAAACATCCACACACATAGAATTTAATTTCATTAATATTTGTTATCCATTTCGTGTTAATTTTCATCACAAAACGCAGTCATTTGTCTGGATGTATTAATTAACTTCCAGATCAACTAGTAGACAGCTAGAGACTGGTGACTAGTCATCAACAGCAATTCCGTGTGATTATTCATTAAAATCCACATCCCAATTATATGTATACTAATTCTAACATTTGACTGATAATGAAAACCTGTTTTCTCAAGATTTACCTGTCATACTAACACATAAATATAAACAGAATGCATTTCCAATGAATTTAATTTAGTTGACGTGCACATGCGTTCCAGACTCAGGGTACTTTACATTCCGGTGTGCTAATTAGCGTTGTTTGTAATGCATAAGGTATTGGACCAGACTGAGTATATTTGCTTTACTTGCGTATAGCCTAACCTACCCAACTATATTTATTTTCTATGTGATCATTGCGCTTCTATTAAGTTGTGAGTTATAGTTCATATTTGTAAGAATAGCAATTAGCTCTTATTTGTGAATGAAATCAGTATGTTCGATATGAAAACCTGGAGCGCTCTAGGTTGTTCTGTTTTCATTGCAAACGGGTGGTGTCATTAGAAATCCGTATGTGAAATTCAATCATTATTTGTGCGCAATTGCGATATTTCATAAAGTAAAGCTCAAAATTCACAATTAGTGGTTAGTTTGAACCGAATTCGGTTGCTCTGAAAGTTCAAATTACTCTAAAATTTTGACCCATCTCACGTAAGTAAATTCTGATATTCGCATTTCGTTCGGTTTAGGTTCACCGGAAGAAAATTTCATTCGCCGACGAGTTCGTCTAAGAACACCAGGCGATGAATGTTTCGTGTGATAATAGCTGTTTTTTATTATCAGCTATGATCCATATAGATCATCGATTTACATGCACTTACAACAACAGCACATGATCCTGCTTCTCATCGAGATCACGAATCATGATCTGAAAATTATTTCTACTATTTCCCACTAGATGGCTTGTTTCATTTTTAAATGTTGGTGTGTCTGTAAACGATAGCTACCTAATCACGTTGCCAGACAAAAAAATGAAAAACAAAATATCAATTGATTTTTTCGCGCACGAATTAAATCCCCATCCGTATTCCGTGTTATTTTCTTTGATAAACAAAATGTTTTATAAATAATTCTAAAATATTTATTAAACAAAACAATTTTTATCAAATGTTTTGCTGGTTTGGATCTGGACACAAAAAATTAATTGAAAAAATAATGAAATGTTTCCCAATCGTGATGGGAAATCATTTTTGTATTACATGTTTAACAGCAGAAAGTGAGCGCTGTTTTTTGATTATTATTTATTTTTTTAAATAAAATAAAAATGTCAAGAAAAGCTTGGAATACCTAATGAGAAAGTGATTCATTTAATACGAATATTTGAATTAAATCGTGTATCACGTGATTCCCGAGACCAAAATTACAAAAATATAAACTTTACTCGCTGCTAATAACCCTACCACATTATTTTCTTCTAGTTGGACTAGAAAAATTAAATTGAAATATTTCATAAACATTTAATAACTAAATATCAGAAATCACTTATAAATGTGTATGAAATGTGTCCGATTTGCTTCAGAAACATTTCTGAAATGTTTCGCTGGTCTGGACACATCTTAATATGCCAAGATAAACGGATGTGCTAGCAGCAAAATATTGTTCATTTTTGCATATTTGAACATAAACTACAAAATTTGTTTCTAAAAAATATGGAAAAGAAAAATTATTAAAATATGATTCAAATATGGTAACACCCCCGACATTGCAAGCCAAATGACATGTGCCTTGTGTGACATCACGTTGAGCAGAATATTTGCAATATGGCTGGTGGCAATGTGAAGTTTGTAATACCCTGTATAATCTGTTTTGTTTTTGAAAGCAGCTGTTGCCACAACTCAAAAATTAAACTTTTCAATGATCCGTCTTGTTTTATTTTCGTGATCTGATCGGGATCAGATCACGCTGATAATAAAAAACAGCTATTATTGATGGTGCTCCTTGGCCAATGGAGGAATCGTCGGCAATTTAAAAATCACGGAAGAACACAATCATAAAGAGTAAGACGTAAAGTATATAATAAGCGAATGCATTAAGGTAGAAAATTGGCGGTCATGCGCTCCATCTAAAAATAAAAAGAAATTATCACGAGACAAAGGCGTCTTCACTTGATTTTCAGCAAAATTGTATTTTGCAAGAGATATTTCTTCCCAATAAAGTCATCATGACGCACTGCTGATTGATGCCAATTTCCGTTTCCCACGCATTGCTATAACTAAAATCGAATTATTTTTGACGCAGCTGCACAAAGCTTTAGAAAGGAGCTGGTGATGCATCCCTTATCAATTAAAACTCAAATGGGTGCTGCGTATTTAGTGCATTTGTGGTGTGATCAAGCGATTATGTAAAGCAGAACTCTATACTTTGTTCAAAAACGACTGCGGTTTGGACACCTGACACCTGTTCTGTGTTTTGCGTCAATGCAAACTCCAAGAACAAAATAATGACAACCGATCCGTAAGTGTCGTCTATGCTGTGGCCATGAATTCGATTTAAAATATAGTTTTTCAACAGCCAGCAGAATTCCGAGTTGTTATGTATCGAGTTTCTCTTTTGACGTATGTGTAAACCATTAATCACACACAGACTTCACGCAATATAAACCAAAACAACTTGGGTTCAATGAAATCATTGCGAAATCCCTGACCTGATTCAGTTTCCATTTCTTATTTTCTTTTTGCATTGAAAGTCACACATTATGAGTATGTTTGGGTAAACGACACAAACTCGAAAGTTTATTTACCACTTAAGTACGAAATTTTCCCATTCACACTGAGTGAACGCAGATCGCAACGCGTACATTTTAATTTCTTCCCGCCTTGTCAATTAAAACACCTTCAACTGTCATTATCAATGTGACACACCTACCCAACTGAAATGTCCGACATCAGCAACGATTGACGATCGCAATTGATTTTGTAAATTGAAACGAAGGAAGCTCCACACAGTAACACACTGACTGCAACATTTGACTCAATCAAGGCGCAGACATCAATCTGAAGTAATAAGAAAACGCTTGTGCGCCCTGCTACGCAAATCAATTTATATGTAAAAATGAATTGAAATGATGGTGTCTTACCTATTTAAATAGAGTGCGGTCGCTGATCATGTGGTTTGGCGTATACGCAAAGTAATTTCACAATTTAGAATGTTGGGGATTCCATTTCCAATATGCCGCAGCGAGAAGAAACCGAGGGCTCCGAGCGCCACATCATGATTGCTTTGCAGCAAAATATTGTCAATCTTGGATGTTTTACTGCCGAGTTAAGATAAATAAAACCAAGCCATGTGCAGGGTTGGTTTGTAAATTGATAGCGAGACGGGAGGCGGTTTTATTATGGAAAAACAATTAATTTGAGCTTCATTTGAATGAGCTCACATTAGCTACTGGTTGAGGTGAACACATATATGTGCCTACGTAAGAGGTTGTAATTTGGGTCAGTGATTTATTAATGGTTGAACGGAATTGGTTTGATTACAAAGTTCAGTGGCAATATCAAACAATCTAATAGCTTTGGCAATTTCATGTTGTCAGTGCATTCTACATTGCTACGGCTCGATCAGCAGGTGGAAGTCGCTTAATTCAGCCTTGAGCAGCTGAATGTGTAGTGGAACTAATTGACTTGGCACTGGACGAATTTTATGAGCTTAGAGCTTGGTTTGAAGATAGCTTGAAAACCACTTAGTGGATTCCAAAACAACTTAGTGGATTCCAAAAATAATATGAAAGTTTCGTCAAATTCATAGACGTCACTTTAGCAATTCTCTCCATGAGCACCAGTAGTGCTACAATTATAAGAGAGCAGAACTGTCACTTTAGAGCAGCTTAATTCAGCCGTTTTGCCTTCCATGAAAAATAAGCTGTCATAAACTGGCCTAGACTTTTGTTTTATGAGAATTGTTCGCTTCGCCATTCTTTGTCCGATCTGACCCTATTCCTCTCTCGCTAACATGGCTTTTAATTGCAAACAATAGGCTGAGGATTTGATTTGTATTTTTGCACGCCATCTAAAGAAATTTTCTTTTAATGGGCTGCCCTACCGACTTCTTGATTAACGACTTCCCGTGGTAGTGTGAATATTTTATCAGTTGTCGACGTTGTCTGCCCTGTAAAAAATTATAGCAGCCAATCACTTTTCTAATCACCTTTCAGGATTTTCTCAAAGTACGCAAAAGTGGACATCCTTTTTTGAGTATCGGTCAAACGATGCTGAGGTTGCATACATCAGGTAAATAAGCTTTCTTTCGTTTAGTTCGCCTGGCGTTAGACTTGACTTTCATTCAGCACAGAATTTTGACAGAACAATAGTGTCTTGTCATTTTCTTCGGATTCAACACTCGCACTTATAATCTTGTTTACGATTGCGCTACTGAGGGAATATAATCTTACAATCTCTGTCAAATTATTAAGTCCACTACCAACAATAATTTAGACTCTACAAAATATAATCAACATATTTGCAAAATATTAAAAATTAAACAGCTCCCACAACAGATAACATATATGTGCCGGTATATTTGCATAATAAATCAGTAGGACAAGTATGTTAATCTAAGTAAATAAAGTTCCATAAATAAACTCCATTATCTGCATTTAAACACACTGTGTGAGGAGGTAAATATGGACACGAAGTTTAAATTAGGCGTAGTATCACATGTCTCAATGTATTACAATCTTAAGTTCATATATATTTTTAGGAAAGTAAATAATTAGATGTGACACCTAAGTAATTTTTCTTACGTATAACGATCTTTAGAAGACTAAAATTTTCAAAAAATTGACGAATTCAAATTTACGACTCTCTATCAAGTTAATTTCTAGTTGTAGTTTATTTCTTGAATTGGCAGCACTGTTCCTAGTGGCAACCAATTAGACAGTTGACAGCAGCTCTCATTTGTATTTTGCATACCTTTCGTACATCTATCCCCCCAAAAACCTATTTGTTTTTGGAATTTAAATCCCTGTGTGAGCTACAAAAAAAAAACTATGTTGATATGCTTTTATGGGCATATTATCTTTTGTTTCGTCTGGTTTGTAGTAAGGCTTTGATTATATTGAAAACAAAAATAGTAAAATAGACATGTCCAAGTCCAATTGACGAACTCGCATATCCGGAAAAGAAATGAAATGAGAAATGAGTTTTTCGTGAAAACAGCTTGTAGGCAGCCGCTTCTCCACTGGAAAGTTATTACATAAATTCCTATTATTCCATTATCTTTGACAATGAGTCTATTGGCTTAGCGTACACGACCTTTGTTTTTCGGAAAACTGGTCGAAAATATGACTTGTAGATGGCGCTATATTCGAGACAAAAGTTGTCTCCCAATTTTCCTTTTCTAATTCACAAATAACCCTACATAAATATGTAGGAAGCTGCCTACAATTTAAAACCACTGTCAAAAATGTGATTTTTCCACAATCAAATACGTACATCAACAAAATAGCAAATATCTCTTCTGTAAATTGACAAGTGGCCAGCTTTTATTTATATCGCATGGTAAATTAACTTCTGACGTTAAAACTACACGAAAACTAAACTAAACCAATAATGCGGACGTTAAACTAGATAAGTTTAGTAAGTCTGACAGCTCTCTGACTAGATGTATCTCGGTTTTGATTGGGGGAAATCGGACATATGAGCAGTTGTTTCAGTTGACGTTTATGACGGCTACCCCGACGAATATAGTCAAGAAATCCGTGAATGAGTACTAAATTGACAGTTGTGGATGACGTAGGAAAAGTGACGTTACCGACCAATCTAGTTTTTGCGTTCAGGTTACATCTAATTCAGACCAATCTAGTCGACTTAAGACAACTAGATTCTTGAATGCGGCCAATGTAAAGCTAATTGAATAAAATTGCGATCAATTGAAAATCTATTAACAATCGGATCGAAGCTAGACTAGAATTCAATAAGGCGTAACGCAAGTGCTGTCACAATTATCACTTGTGTGGGTTCGATTTACTGAAGATGTAAGAGGAGAAAATGTTTTTGCTTTGATCTGGGCGCTGCGGTCGCTAACCGCTAAAAACCTACAATGATTATATAAGTTGTCACGTTGTATTATAAATAAATTCTTATTCTAGAAATAGACATTTAGGTTCAATAGTTGCTAGCCTTGGTTTCGTCGCTGTTCTTCTTACAAATAGGTACTAAATATGTTTTTCTTACAATTGGCTTGTTTTATTTCTCCTGATAGCAAAATCGCTTTTTATGCCCATTCTATGAGTATTAAGTGGTTGTAAATTACTCTTATCGAAATCTAAACTTTCATGGTCATTAGTTTTTTTAATACATTAAGATTAGCTAATTCCTTTGAGTACTTGATTGGAAATTGTTACTAAGCAGAGATTTATTATATAGCTTTTAAAACGAATACCTTAAGACTTTCTTACCACCTTAGTAAATGTGGAACACTTTGAAAACGGAACGATCGTGTATTTTCTCTACCTCCTTTCCCAATTGCTTTTCTTTTCCACAGTCGGTCATTCAAAAATAGTTTTCAGTAAAAAAGGAATTCAATTTGAAAATGTTTTTAGCTTTTAGCGAAGGGATATTCTAAGGCCTCAGTTAGAGCCATTCGTAAAATGCAACCGAAAAAGTTGTAACAGTATGAAAACAATTTTTATTTCTTACGTTTAGGCGGTCATAGCAAAAAATGTGTCAAAAATAAAATTTCCCTAGGAAAACAATTATTACAACAAATCAACCACACACCACTCATTGGATTCCATCAAAAGAAAAAATTTCTGATAGTTGGAACAGTAAAGAAATGAAATATTTCAGTGGAATGATTCGGTTTTTTTTGTTTGCGAAAACGTTTTTCATATGGAAAAATTAATAAATTATTTTTCTAGAAAATTTCAAGATCACATTTGCTTAATTTTTTGATAAGCTTACTTTACTTTCATAGGAAACATTTTAATTTAAGCTAAAAGCTGAATATTTAACAACGCTTGTACATCCTAATTTTATTTTATAGTAAGCGTGAAACAAAAATTTAATTTGAGTGGCCTACTAGGATTATATGTAATATTACTAATAAATATTAATATTACTAAACTAAACTAGGAATATAATACAAGTTATAAATTTCACATGCAAACTCAGAAGTTGTTTAAAAAAAAATAAAGAATTTGCCAAAAAAGAAATCCTAAGAACGACGGACACTATCGGATATAACTAAAGGCCGAATAAAGGGAATACTAACAAAGGGAATACTAACAAACACAGCTGTTAGTTTGAGAACAGAACTATTGAATACTGACATAAAAGGGCCATCACTTAGGCTAAGGAAAATAGAACGTGTCGCATCAATTCAATTCTATAAAGGTTTTTTTCTTTTTTTCGATAATACGTATTGTTAAAAAAAAAAAAGAGTTCAGAGTGAATTAACGTTTGATGCACATTTTCCCATAAATGGGCTTGGTCTCTGATAAACTGACATGCATCCCTTAACATAAACTGTCATTTGCAATGTCACTATAAGCAATATTTTAAGTTTAGTTAATATTTTCACTTCGTGCTTCATAATACTGCATTTACACCATTTACATTTACGAGAAGGGACAGAGAGATCCGTTTGTTCGCAGTCAATGCTAATAATGACGTAAGAATGAGATCACAAATCAGACGCCTTGTCATGGAGGTTCTACCCATAATTATGGATATGGAAAGCGGAAACAAACACAAGTTTTGCAATCACTTGAAAACATTTCTGTTTCTGATTCAAAACATGTGAAATGAGATTGGTAAATAGTTTCAGTAAATTAAACAAGTTATACGCAATAAATAAATAATTGTCCGTTCATCACTTCCGGGAGCCATTTTGTTTTATACGAAAGCGAAATTTCTTAAGGCACCGCTATAAAAATATCAACATGCAAAGCCTTCCCATAATTCCTACCACTTAAACAAGATGGCCGACAAAAAAACGTGTCACTTTTTTTGCGTGTTAAGTAATTTCCGGCTATTTATCATTTAGCATCACTTCAATCTTCCGTGTTAGGAATGTGTGATCGTGAAAATGCGGCATAAATCAAGACAAATTAATTAAAAACAACAAAACAAAGTCATCAACAATTCCAATTGTTATTCTGTTACATTTTCGTTATCACTTAAATACTGAATTTTTTATCACGATAAGTCAGTAATACATTACAATACATAAGAAAGCAAACAAGTAGTCTAGCGAACTCTAATAAATATTACCATAAATCAATTGCATAGCCAGCTAGAAGACGAGTACTGTAGCGAAACTGAGGTTTTACTATGTGATGTAAGAGCGTGTATGAGTTTGCAACAATGCAAGTAAAATTTTTTTTTTTTATAAATAAAAATACTTTTGCCTATAATGGCAACTAAGAACTTATTAAAAAATGTGACGTTTTGTGCGTCGGTAGCTCCGATCCGATTTCTCTTTTCGGACATGAAAAGCTTGAGTCGAGCGTTTGCTAGTTAAGTCAAATCGAAAGCCATTGATTTACATTTAATTTAAGTGGAGGACTTTTTTTTTATATGAAGTTTGACAAGTAGTTTATCATTCCCTTTCTGTCAAAAGTGCAAAATATTGCAGGAAAGCTACTTTTAAAAAACCCTGCATTATATTAAAGCATAAATCATTTTTAGTCATTTTTCAGGAGCGCAGTTTAAATGTTGGTAAATGACTTATGTGTTTTTTTCTGATCCATAACACAGCAACCATAAGAGATATTTGAATGAAAAAAAAATTGGCATATAGAACAGGGTACTGTGCATCCGATCGTAACATTAACTCATAAGTCGACTTATGCTGTGTTTCCTTTTTGCCACCTGTCACATATTAAAAAGTTCGCTTCTAAAAGTATGCAACCTTATTTACCCGTTACGATTTTCAAATGTACCTCCTGCTAAACCAGATTTATTTTCTTTCTTTTCAGGTGATTTTGGCAAATACCAGTTCTACCAATTCTTCCTGCACATTCTGTCAGCTCTGTTGGCTGGTCTGCACATGCTGTCACTGGTGACAGTCGCTGCTGTTCCTGAACACAGATGCTACATCGAAGGTGTGGACAATGGCACGAACTACGCTCCATGGAATTCATCAGAAATTTTAGCAGCAATTCCGCTGAAACCAACGGGAGAATTGCATTCTTGTCAAATGTTTGACAGCCAGAACAACACTGTGGCATGTGAGTCATATGTCTACGATCGAACCTACTATCAGTCGTCGCGAACAATTGAATGGAATTTCGTGTGCAGTGACCGTTGGATGGGTTCCATTGCGCAGACAATGTACATGCTGGGTGTGTTCACAGGTGCTGTTGTGTTGGGTCGAATGGCCGACAAGGTGGGACGCAAGACCATCTTCTGCTGGTCTGCTACTCTGCAGTTGATTTTAGGCGTTGGAGTTGCCTTCGTTCCGGAATATCATGCCTTCTTGGTGGTTCGATTCTTGTTGGGTATTTTCGGATCTGCTGGTGCGTACATTACCGGATTCGTACTGACGATGGAACTTGTGGGACTGAGTAAGCGCACAGTGTGTGGAATAAGTTTCCAGGCGGTGTTTGCCGGTGGTATCATGCTTGTCGCGGGATGGGGCGCTCTTATTAAGGACAGGCAAATCCTCCAGATTGTTTATGGCCTACATGCGTTGATTTTAATTCCGCACTGGTGGTTAATGGACGAATCCCCGCGCTGGCTGTGGGCACAAGGTCGCGCCCAGGAGGCAGTCGACATTGTTGTAAAGGGTTTGAGAATTAATGGATCTGGAGTCCCAGTCGACAAGGAGTACTACATTCAGAAGTCCAAACACCAAACAAGTATGGAGGAAAAATCATCGGCCGGCATGACGGATCTCTTCAAAACACCAAACCTCCGAATGAAAACCTTAAACGTGTGCCTGTGTTGGTTCGCTAACTCCATCGTCTACTACGGTCTATCATTGAGTGCTGGAAAACTAAACGGAAACCCGTTCCTCATCCTCTTCATCATGGGCTTGGTGGAGTTCCCTAGCTACATAACAATCACACTTATCCTGGACAAGCTGGGAAGACGGTCAATTACAAGTACACTCATGTTAGCCGGCGGCCTTTGTTGCATTATTGCTGCGTATGTCCTCCAAGGTAGCACCACATCCACAGCCATTGTAATGATGGGCAAGCTATTCATCGCAGGCTCCTTTGCAGTTATCTACAACTATTCGGCGGAACTCTTCCCCACTGTGGTTAGGAACTCCGCAATGGGGTTGGGTTCGATGTGTGCTCGTTTTGCCGGCGCCTTAACACCGCTCATCACCCTGTTGGACTCATTCGATCCAAAGATACCTGCAGTGATCTTCGGAGTTATCTCCCTGGTTTCCGGCTTCTGGGTGATGTTCCTGCCAGAGACAATGAATCAACCAATGCCCGAGTCGATAGAAGACGGCGAAAACTTCGGCAAAGGCGACACCTGGTTCAGCCAATGTGCTGGCAGACAGCAAACATATCCAGAGGATGACCCTGAAAACATGGTGCCACTAAAGGATATCGATCGCAAGTGAGCTGATTATTTTCAGCTAAAGAAAGAAGAGATTCTATTTTTGCGATGTTTAGTTGTAGAATTTAGACAAATACTCCACAAATCTAATTATTGTTTAAATTTGAAAAAGGTTCTGAAAAAAAAATCGAATTTGATATTGCTGATTGTTTAATATATTTGACAGGAGTTTAATCTTTGCTCAGTGTTAAATATAGAAAATAAGTTAAACCACGCATGTAGAGTCAATAACTGTTGTCCTGCTGCATATAGGTATTTTAGAGTAAAATCATTCCAAAAGTATTGTTTTCCAACCGAAACTGTATAAGATGCTGTCGAGGAAAAATTAAAATAAATAAAGTGCATTATATTTTTGTAAGCGTTGAAAGTAGTTCATAAGTGCTTGTTATCATTATTGTTTTTTGTTTAGAACATAATTGAATAAAGTAAAGTTTTAAGTAAATCGTCGGTAGTTTGAATTTGGCTATGTGAATTTAATGTTTATGAAGATGTCAAAATAAATTTGGTTAATACTTTGAAAAAGGTAACGTAGCTATTGATGAATAAGATGCTGATGTTGTCCTTTGAAGCTATAGTCTTATAAAGTACTCGGTTTGAATCGCTGGCAATTTGGACTTTTGGATTTCCAGTGAAAAAATCTAGTTGACAAGTGAAGTTTATGCGGTCGTATACAGTTGACGTATTACATAAGCCTTGTATCCGAACCATCAAAAATCTAGTTATCTTAAGCCGACTAGGTTGGTCTGGACTAGCACCTGAACACAACAACTAGATTCGGGAACGTCACTTTTCCTACATCAGCCACATATGTGAACTGTCGCAACTTAGGTACTCAGTAAAGAATTTCTTGACTAAATTCGTCGGCTACCCCTCTATAAACGTCAACTGATGTTCATATGGTTCATATGTATGACCGATCTAGGCCAATCAAAACTGAGACATATCAAGTCAAACAATAGGTCTGTTCCTTTACTTTTGTAGTACGAATGGAAAAGACTGTCAAAATGGCAGTGGTGGGGATAAATTCTCTCACAGGCATCTGGTTTTCGATTCGGCTTCTTCAGATTTGCTCTCAGATTTCAGATTTCGTGTGTCTAATCGAACATAAAAATGTCACTTGCTCTTTTTCGTGCGGTTTGAATATGTGTAGCCTTTGACACTTTTCTAAGCGCTTTGCATTCACTGGTTAAATTTTGTATTAAAACATTCATGATTTCTAAACATTTGTACATAAATAATTAACAAAAATAGATTACCCCGATGCAATGCATTTCTTTGCATTTGAAAAAATTCACGAAAACTTCAACAAATTCAACTAGTTGTCAAACTCAACGTACTTGTATTGGTAAATCTGTTTTGCCAAACACTTAAATGTGTTGGGCTTGAGCGACGCCACCATCTGTCCTGCTCGTAAGATTCTCAGTGGAGGGGTAATATCTGGTTCTCTCAATGACGCTCTCTTTTACGAATTTTTCGAGTTAAAGAACGGCATTGAGTAAGAATTCGTAAGAATTAGTAAAAAATTGTAAGGTTTAAAAGTAAAGGAACAGACCTTATATATACTTGAACGTCGCCAAAACCTTCTCATAAAAAATGACAGAACTAACAAAATAACAACTAATTTGCCCTATTGGCTGTAATGAGCTCAGAGAATATCTACTGGCATTTTCTTATTAATATGTCAAATGCAAAACGTAGAGAAATAGACAGTATAAAGCCACCAAGTGACAAAGAACAGAAACAGGAACAGACACAGAATCCCATACATTTGCAACAGAAACAGTATTAGGAACAGAAATTTTTTTTTTCGGCAACAGAATTTAGCGACAGAAAAATGACTGTTTGACGACAGAACGTAAACAAGTCTATATTGATTGTTTCTGTTGCTGCCAGCTTTTTTTTGTTTGGATTTTTTTGCATCTGTCATCTGGCTGCTTTTTTTGCATCGTATTATTGTATATTCTGATGACCACGCATTAATAACAAACAAAAGATGAACATTTTTAGTAGACGAAGAGGAGAGTAATAAAACGAAACAGAATTTGACAAATTAGGCGGCAGCCATGTTTTTATGTTTCTATTTCAGTTTTGTGTAGCTGAGCGAGCAACGCAAACAGAACCAGAATTTACTACAGAACGAAAAAACTTTCTGTTCTGTTTCAGTTTCTGTTCTTCGTCACTTGGTGAATTAAGAAAACGAAATTCAATTAGGTTGTATGATAAAAGGAGTAAAAAAAACAAATCTAAACAGTTTTATAAGACCTAATCGTAGGTTTATTTTTTATAAGTGCAGCGCCGCTTTGTTTGATAAATATCGATCTGTTAACGGCCCAACCCATAGAATCCGTTTGCATCCGTTACCTCGACGGATCCGTCAATATTGACTGGTACTAGAAAGTCTTGCCAAAATCCGATTTAGATAAGCTCTTTTGTATGTACATTCAGTGTCTTAATAATCATGGTGAAATGTAAATACCAATTCTGATGAAATTTCAGCAATTCCGACTTACTGGCAAATGAAAAATGACAAACTGACAACTATGTGACAGCTTTAAAGTTTGACAAGTAAAACTCTATGTATTTTCGCCTTCAACGATGTCGGAAGAAGAAATTGTAATTGAATTTTCTCCTGGAACAGCGCATTCAAAATGTTAAGTTTAACAGGTATTTAACTTATAAAAAAATTCAATTCCAACTTATTTTGTAGATTCTGCATTTTACGATAATGTCAAAATGACATTTCTTAAACTTTTTGTAAGAAAACCGGTCAGGTACTGCTCTTGAAATTGAGAGACTTCTCTTCTGATTTCTGATATTTGACGTTTTTCATTTTTCTATTCTGAAAGTACACGAATGAACCTAATGACAGTTTCTCTCATGCTTTCAATATTTCCAGCAATGAAAGCGCTGCCTCTCTCGCTCTGAGAACCGTCAACGGGTTGGGTGGGCGTCGGGCCCTTTAGTCGCATTAAATGATAAGTTTTCACATTAATAGCGAAGTATCCATCTTAAAATGGTTGTTTTGTTATTTTATAAAGTGCGCATTAATCCTTAGGGTGGCTAATTTTTTGTTGCACTTCCTTGAAACTTGGTAATAGTATGAATCTCGTTGGCCAGCAGATAGTGGCGCAAAATTACTTTAATTGCTTTTGGGAGCATTTTAATAGTTTCGAGACTTTTAAATATAAAAATAATAATAAAAATAATGTATGTAGTATACGAATTGGAAAAACTGTTAAATGCCCGGTACCTATGTGAAAAATATTTCTTGAATCCATTCTCGCAAAGAATTAGATGTTTTGATCGTCTACAAACTTCATGCAATATTATTGTTCTTCCATATTTGCTTGAATATAAAATGCAAAATTTATTTTAAACAATAACGCATCTTCGGTTTTATTATCGTTATATATTTGTGTGATTCATTTAATTCTGTTTTTCATCATATTATTTATTTCAATTAACTTATTTTATTTTCTCAATTGTTTATTTTTATTTTTTTTTTGTTTGCATTAGTTACGATGATGAAATCTGTGAAGACAGATTAAAAAGGGACATATAAAATATACATTTAGATTAAAGTTCACTGAAATTCTTTTCATATATATAGTAATTAAATGTAATTTCCATCAATTAGTTTTAGTTAATATGTGTATTGTTTTTGTATGGTTACATAGAGCAGCATTTTCTTCATAGTAATATATGTTTCAGTTTTATTTGTTTAACATTCAAATACAAGCACACATACTTGAATTTTTCAAAATATATATATACATTCATATATGATTTTAAATTGTTTGATGGCCTTTGAATTATTACAAGATTGTGTATAATATTTGATTAGGGTTGGGTTACGCAGTTCTCTTCAAATTTCAATGGTTTACGTTAATTTTTATGTGGAGTTTTAAGTATTGTTTGTTGAATTTTAAATTCATTTATGTCTTTGGTTTTAACTACCGTTATAGGAATTCTCTAATTTATGTACAGTTATTTTTATTTTGTTACTTATTAAAAAATACAGAAAAAAAGATGAATGAATGTGGAATAAGAACTAATAATCCCCATGGCACAAGTAAGAAAAGACTTTCGCGTTGCATTTCATAAAGGAATTCCATATTCTGGACCCTTCTCGTTATACACAAAAAACCCATATTATTTAAACTTGTTAAGAGATGAAATCAGATCGATCTCATGTTTCACGAAAAATGTTAAATAAAAAAAAACGGATTGGAAAACTTAACGGCTCTAATGAGTCGGGCAGAGACAAATACTATCTTGGGAGCAAATATTTTTTTTACTGCCTGCTTATAGGATACAACCTATAACGTGAATTGAGAACAGAGGTCTAGCGCAGGGCGTGCTGGTTAATGGCTGTATTCACTCTGTAGTAAAGAGCTCTTGAGAATATTTTTTTTTTTTTATTTTAAGGAAACAGAGTTGTTTTTTTTTAGAGGAAGATGCAACTCTGAAAGAAAACGAGTCAATTTTTATCATCAGCTTTGTCGCATTAGTAAATCACACTTAAAAAAGCAAAACAAATTCGGTTTAGGTACTTTGATTTTTTTAGTAGCAGCCATCTATTTCGCGCCAATTCCGAGATCTTAATGTGAATATACTCATTGAATACCTAAGCTCAGAAATATAGTGATTAATGCACATTATCTACTTGGTAAGGTTGATTGAAAACGACCTTTTGTCTACAGATACCAAAAATTGAAATGATTTTATTGCGTGCTGAGATTCGAAGAAGCTGATTCAAATGACAGTCGTTATTTCGGACTGAATAGAAGTGAGTAGATGTCCTTAGTTAACGTCACTCCTTAATTAACAATTTAAAACCATCAGGATCTATGAATGCTATCCGAAGTGTACGAAACGGCATAGCAACTTATCAGAGAATATCCGGCTTTCACTAGAACCACGACTTGTATCTTGCCAAACACTTTCTTGATAATTATGTGCTCAACGAGGTGGAGGTAGATTTGTTCACCTATACATACTGATAGGTGGAGATAGTTTTTTCACCTATATGTACTGACAGGTGGATTGGTTTTAGTAGTAATTGCTAAGAACTGGCGAACCTCCAGCTCGTTTCTTTCAAATTGCTTCAACTCAAATATGTACTTGGATACGATAAACATATTTATTTCCGTTTCGAATATTATAGAATTGCCAACAAAATTTGTCTAAGAACTCTGCCAAGCAACGTGAACACAGCTCAGCTCAGTACACACAAGCCAATTGAATTAAACTGCATTCCTGTTCAATGTGTTGTTTGGGAGGATAAGAACTTTCAAAAGCACTTTTGTTCGAAATATATCGAATTACCGCAGCCGTGAGCAAGCAATAAGTGACTGGATTTTGTGGATTTACAAGCAAAACAATAAAAAATTCAGTCACGTAGTACTCGCTACTCGATCACAGAGGCGGTAATTCAACCCCAGATTTATCATCAGAACACTGTAAGTGATTGGGATGAACAGTTGAATTTCAAGTTTCTGCATATTAGGAAGACATTATTGTTCCTACCCCCCTCTGTCAGGAAGTGAACCGCCAATCTTGATTAGCTTCAACTGACCAAACGCCTAATTTTTTATTAATTGAGTGAGCATTAAGCAACTGTAAGCGGAGTGAGGCGGACAAACACACCTAATGCATTTGTTGCTGCTTAAAAAGTTTGTTTGCGCATCTCTTGACTCTTTTTCTCCGTTTGCCTCTCCTTATTCACTGTATCTATTTTTAAATAAAGATTTGAAATGTTTGGTTTTTTTTTCGGAAAATGATTTAAACGCCCAATTCACAATGTCGCATTGACGCGTCCGTTTGTGTAGAAACAACACGCTCATAAAAATACAACTTCAGGCGTTGGATCGACTTTATCGATCGTAAATATCGTAAAGTTCAACGCGACGCCTGAGTAGACCTACTCTCTAATATCACGCGCGTTTGCCAACTTTAGAATTTTGAATTGTTCCATCTGAGGTCATAGAATGTACCGTTGATAGTTGGAGTAGCACAGAACCACTAATGTTTATCACACACATGTTTTAAAAGGCAATATATGTTTTTTGAATGCAAATTAATTAATTTAGTGTGTGGAAATAGGGAATACCTTTTTTTGGTGGAGCTAATACTTATTTCTTTAGATTGTCTTGGAAAAAAAATTAATCATTGGTCTTGTATCTATGTTAAGGTTGTTCTTTGCATTATTATACTGTTATATATGATTTTTTCTTTTACCTATCTTGGAGAATCCTTTTTTAATTCTTGCACAAAAATTACAGCTACAAGAAAAAAGAGAGTAGACTTGATATTTGAATTCTGCTCTTTATTTGTGTACATTAGTTAAAAACGAACCGAACTTTTAATCTGTCAACGCTTTCGCTTTAAAAGCAGCATTTCCGTTTTACAAAATTATTGCTCGCGTGCTTTGGCGTTTTAAATCGTAAAGTTTCGATAAAGCTTGTCAAAGCGAGCAGACGCACGCAGGCGTAAAGTTCGTTCGACATTGTGAATTCGGCAAAAGCCTTATTAAGATTTTCTGTTTTTACTACTCAACTTCTACACCTCCCCTTACAGATTCAGTTATTCTTTACAAATATGCACCGTCTGCTGACAATCACTGACTCCTCATCCTCAACCTTGGGTGCCGCAATAAAGCGCTCCAACATAAAATATAAGAGAAATAATCCAAATTATAGACAACGAGAAAAGTTATGATTTATTTCATGTAACTATGTTATTTGTTTGTTCAATTTAACAGCCCAATGTTTTCGGTTTGTGTTCATTCGTTTGAGTATACATAAAAAATGAGTAAAATAAAAAATAAAATAAGTTGTATAAAAAAGAACAAAGGAATACTTAAATATTTACAAAAAAGTTTTTAATACAATTTCGCGCGCCCAAAATTCAAAATAAAATTTTTAAAGTTTTAAACATTTTTGTTGGTTTAGAAATTCGTTACTCTTTTTAAATATTTATGTCTATAGTTACATCACTCTGATAACTATATTGTTTGTTTTTATTTTTAATTTAAATTCAACATTATTTACAGATAACAATAATTAATTCTTGTTAAATTACAATTTTATTTAAAATACCTAAAAATGTTGTGGTTAAACAATGTTTTTTTATTTTTTTGTTATTTTTGTAATTTCATAGCACAAAAAATGTATAACATTTCTCTTCTGTTTGAATAACTTTTTCCATTTATTTTCCTTGTTATATATTTAGTTTGTATATATATATTTTTTTTATTTTGTATATAGGTATATATATGTAATAGTAAACTTCTAAATTCTATAATTCCTTCAATTACTTCAAAAACTCAGTGTAGAATACAAAAAAAAAGAAATACGAGACAACAGCCCTCGGGGAACAATCGCAGTCTGGTATGTGATGCTGCGCACGCGCTCTATCATGACACCTAGTGGGTGTATTTTACGCCCTCTCTGGGCATTTGGTGTGAGCTATTGCTGCCTTTGGGCCAATGCCACTGCTGTCCTGCAACTTTGCAGTGTGCACTATAATCGCCGGTTGATCCTCGGTCTGGGGATGTAGTTCATGACTCTCACCGGGCGTGAGATTGGCCAACGCAGCCAAGAGGTCGTGATTTACGAGGGGCTCGTTCTCTTCGCGCGGCTCCCATCCAGCGGGAGGACTGGCCGGCGGTGAGATAAGAAACTGTTTCACCGGTGCCGGTGGTTGGAGATTCTTGTGTGACACTGGCGTGACGGGCTGCGCAAAGTAACAACTGATAATGGTCTTTTGATTGAACTCATATTGGTGGAGTTTAATGCGGGCATTGGCCGCTGCAATCGCATTGTCATAATTGACTCGCAATCGACGGAAACTACGCAACCATTGGAACGTGGCCTCCTCGGAGAAGGTGCGAAAGAGGTCCTCCATTGCGGTCTTCATTTGTTCGTTGGCAAATACCTCTGAATGAATGTTTGTCACTATAATGGAGGTGGGCAGATCGTCAAACGAGTCCGGATCTACCTCGTTGTGTTCGTTTTCGGCATCGAGTGCCGGTAGAGTTGGATGCTGGGTGGGGAGGCCGTCAACAGGATTAATGAAGATATCTTGGTCCGGTGAGAGTTTGTCAACGCTGTTGTTGCCACTGTTGGGTGCCGAATGGGTGGTATTTGTTTTGATGTTATTATTGTTGTTGTTGTTATTGTTATTTGTGTTGTTGGGTGGCGATGAGTTGTTGTCCTCGTTGGACTGTGGAGGTGTTGAGGAGGACATTTTCCTACTTCTTTTTTTTTACCTATCCGTGAATGTCTTCAGTTGTTTGTAGTTTCTTTAGGGTAGTTCTGCAATTAAAAGAAAATGAAGAACATTAGCGTGGAATAGAATTCTGCAATAGAAATCAAACGAGATTATGTGGGCTTAAGTGAAAAGCTTGACCACTCATCTTGCTATGGCACAAAGCGATCTGATTTATTTAGGAAACACATTTCAGCTGAAACTGTCATATGGCCATAGAAATGCAACCTATAAACAGTGTTTGGTTTATTTCTTTAGTCTGCTACACTTTTTATCGATCTGCTGGAATTTTTTACAATCCCACTACCTTTTTTGTACCATCAGAATGAAGATTCCTGACCACTTGCCAAAATATTCTGTACCTCAGATTTTAACCAGTCGATTTATTTTAAGGGCGCTCTGACTAGGCTATAAACGAAGGAAGGAAGGAATACATCTTCCGACTTTAAATGCGTCTTTGCTGAAGAAGGAACATGAACACTTTTTTGACAGATTAGGCTCTGTGCGATAAAACCATTTTGTAGGTCATGGTGCTACTTTAATGATTTTATGATTAAATCCTCGCTACTGTAACAACTGCGAACAGAACTGCACTGGCTGTTATGAAATGTTTTTTGGTTCAGTCCCGCAATTGATAGCCGAACAGCGAATTTGGATTGCCACTCCATTATTTGAACACAATGCAACACGTACTGTATACAAAGAAGCCCAGTGACTGGATCACTCCATCGAGTTCGGCCAAAACAATGCTTTAAACAAATATCAGTAGTCATAATATTTGTCCTATACTTCAATCAGCACACATGTATTTAAGTTCTGTGAACATTGTTCCCTTACAATCGCAGGAGCATTTCTTTTTCTTTTTTGTTTATCTATTCATCTGTATGGAATGATGTATAACATTTCAATTCCATTGATTCATCGTCAAAATCAAATACACAAGGACAAATTAAAAGTGGAAATCGAAACAAAAATCGTCTGCAAATAGTGTTCGGTTTAAAGATACAAAAATTCCATTTGTCAACAATGTAATCCTTTTCGAATTTTAAATTTGTTTCCATCCATCAAGCGAGTGGATTCATTTGATACTCATATTTTCCAATAACGTTGGGCAAACAATCGGCACTGTATAGATAGACCCAAACAGCTGTGTGAAAGCAAATTTCACAGATATCGAAGGGTCTACCAAAAGCCAAGATAAAGTGCGACCTGCGACGATTGTTTGTATTGAGTGTAGTATTTCGCCCAAGAAAGGGAACGGGGTTCCGTTTCTAGGAAAGTTCTATTATATTTATAACAAATTCAAAACACGTTGAATGACAGCCAGCGGAGATAATGGAGAATAGCCTAAAGCTGGCATGTACTTCTGCTCCGTTCGGTTTGATCCGAATCAATATTGAATTTTCTTTTATGTTCCGTTTCGTTGTTGTGATTAATTGAAGCGTTGGCATTCGAAGGGAATTCCTTTATTTGCTCCATCCATTTTGTCGAATGTTGAAGGCACGTTTCGACTGACGGCATTAACGCTGAACGGCTTTGAATTTGACATTTCGGGGGTTTTACTGGGAGTTCGTCGCCAGTCGTAGCTACGATGATAATGGAGCGGGCAAATCCAGACAAATTCGAATTGGGGGTGTTGTATATATGTACCTTGGGACGTCATGTAAGTAGTAAATACATGAGTAGGGAAAATTGCCTGGAGTGTTGTGCATATGGAAAAAAGAAAAGAAAAAACTATGTTGAGCGATTATGTTTTGTTCACTTTGTGACGCGACCAGATGGTGGTGTCGACCTTGATTTTGGAGAGATGGACTTTTGTGAAATATGATGTGGTGCACTCAACGACGCGTGAGAGGTAAGTTACTTTTTCTCAACTTAAATTGTTGAAAAGTTTCTTTGCAGTATACGAGACGCAAATCAGTCAGTGCAACATATCATGCAGCGGACGTTCGTTCAGTGGCAAACACTTTTGCATCTCAGATTGAGTTTTAATATGACACCTACTTAAAAGTCTTTTGGGAGGTAGCAGACATTTTTTGGACAACATTTTGTAATTTTTATTTGACTCGTTTTTTGTTCTTATTTTTGACGCAACACGGACGTTTTTTGAGGCGATTTTCAAAGCGTTTCAGACCCTATTTTGGGGTAATAGCTGTGAGGTCTAGGCACGTTATTGCGATTTTAAACTCGAATTTGTATGTTTTATACGGATTATAGTTTGGGTACCAATTAAAAGAGATTTTTTAAAAGAAATATATTGGGAGCCTTTCTTGACGCGTTTTGAGATGCTTTTCAACAATGATTTCTGTAGGGAATAAGCAACTTAGCTAGTGAAAAACGTCATCTGCAAACAAATGTCACCTCAGACATTTGTTGATTGAGTGATCTCAGCAGACATTTGGTTGGCACGTTTTAGATGTGTTTTTGCAATTGTTTAGACATGATTTTGCACAATTATAATCATAAACGTGATCTGCAAACAAAATGTCAATATAGAAATTTTTCGATTGAGTGATACACTAAGCAGACATTTTTTGGCATGTTTTCGGCACGTTTTAGACATGTTTTTGAACTTATATATTTGTAAATTTACAAATTTGAAGAAGTAGTGATTAGTGTTTGTAGACACACTTAAATACGTTTGAGACATGTTTTAGGCACGTTTTAACGTCCGTTTTATATCTGTTTTTCTCGGCGCTTTGCAAGTCAATGATAGATATTGGCCGTACTCCCTCCCAGAGGCAATATGGCATGGGAAAGACACGTTTTTAGATGAGTTTGTTGATCATTTTTTGCTTTCGAAGCGAACTTTGGATGATTCATGAATGGAGATATTTAGGATTTTTAAATGTGTTCTGCAAGTACGAATGGATTTAAAATGGACACCAGAGTAGGAGACTAATAGTCTCTAATTCAATGGGAAAAACTCCTGCGCTGTTCAAGCAGAACTATATGCTTTTCAAGAATCACTATAAAATGTGTCGATTCGAATTTGACTCCAAGTCTGGCGCTTCAAAAAAACTGATCCCAAAAGAATAAACTCAATGAATTTAAATAAAAAAAAAAATGCATGTATTATCTACAGCTTTAGTTAGTTGGTTTTTTCCCCTTCTAATACTGGCAAATCCCTGCATATTTATCCCCATAATTGTCCGGGAGACTTCACTGAGACAGCTCTAACACAATAAGCCAACTGGTTATTTTTATTTTAAATAAAAACGATGCTAAGGTCGCCAACAAATGATCCTGTCCACACTGCGTGCAATGTGTGTCTTTGTCACCTAGATCTACCGCTCCATACCTTAAGTATCCATGACCACTACAGCAACAAGACTAATTGGATAAATTTAATTGGGTATTTCTAACAATGAAAAATACACAACTCTGCCACTTTCTATATTTTAAAAACACAAGCAAAACAAGTTGCGTCAACTTTATGTTGCCATCCTATTTCCGTAAGGTAAAGTTTTTTTTGTTCGTTTCTTTTGTTTGCGAACGTTCATTGTCTTTCATCCCACGAGTGCACTGCATTTTAAAGTGTTTAATCTACTCAAGATACTCTGCGGATAGCACTTCTTATTTGCCTGCGACTGGTTGCATTTTTAAATGTCGAAATACTTTACATACTTCACTGTCTTCGTGGTGAGAAGTTGTTTTTCAAGTTTGGAAACTTTAGTAATAACAAAGATTGTTTCTATTCCAGGTACTTAAAATTCTGATGATTTTGCACATTATTTAAAAATCAAACAAATGAAATTTAAATTTGATTTGTCACCACCGTCTAGACAACTAAGATCAAACCAGAAAAGTCAAGACCATCTTTTTTTGAAGTTTTTAAGCTTTTCAAGTAAAAATGTTGCTCATCTCATCTCATCACCTCATCTTTTAAATCGTATCATAAAATGGGTGTTTATTTTGTTTAAGATGCTCCTAACCTTACATTTAGAGTGGGTACCCTCTGCCTGCAATTAAAGCGCTCTTCGATGGCAATTGAATGGGCGCGTTCAAAAATATGTTGCTTATAGCTATTGCGTCTGTCATTACATCATAACCTTTGATGCCATCTTTGTCTACTTCAAACTGCCACTTAATTTGATTGACATTTATTTGTCCCTTACCAATCTGTGCTAAAGAATTTTTTTACAAAATAATATAACAACCCACTGACAATTTGTTCGCCATCACGAGAAATATACACCATCAGTTCAGTAGCATCCGTTATTACTTTAATCACAGAACACTGCCCGAATGATTGACACTAATGAGACCACAAAATATTCGCACAGTAATTTCAAGGCTCTCCTGAATGCAATACAAATCGAACGTAAAACAACTGCTGGTTGATTTGACACATTGCCTGGGTAATAGAGGTGCTGGATACGGAAAGTCCAAAACTCTTGGCCGAAACCATTTCCTTTCCAACACCGCATCCATAATACATTCAAAACAATCCGACCTTTGGTTTTTGATCTGACATTTGTAATCCTCTTGCCACTATACGATGCTACTGGTGCTGTTGCTGTTCGAGCTAAAAATAGCCAATAGCAATCCTGAACCTGAATCCTGAATGTGATTAATATGGAGAGTACAATTATTATGACGACAGACACAGGACAGGCTATCAGCATAATCACAATCAGATTATTTAAATGGAATAAGCAGATGCTGCACCACACACGATTGTCTTCTCGGTGTCTGGGTGTGTGTTTTTGTTAGCAGAGTTTCAGTTTGGATGGACTTCGATTTATTGCTTTCAATGTGATGGGGACTATCGATCTCAGCAATTCTATTATGCACCAATACAAATTTACACTCGACTTACGTTCGTAGCACATGTTTCCTTTTGGCTTACTAATTCGCTTGTGTGTGCGATGATTCGTTTAGTCCAATGACAAATGTCCTAAAGTTGATCCATTAATCCGGTAATCTTTAATAACCATTCTTAAAGGGAACGAAATAAATATCAACTAATTGGAGTGGACAAATTTTGGAAATTGGAAAATGTAGGGGACTATTCTTAGTAAGCGCAAGAAAACCCGACAGATGGAGCTTGTACAACTGCCACAGCCACATTGCATTATGCTCAGCCAGTAAAGATACAGTATAAACATCAAGTGCAAAATAAATGGTAAACCCAGGTGTCATTTTATGTGAAATTTGACATTACTATTGAGTGGAAACAGATTTAAAAACAAAATACAGGATATTTCCTTTTTTGCTTCAAAACAACTTCCAAAAGAGTTAACTGTCAAATGAGCTGTCACTGGTTCGCTTTTTGACATTTTCGATCAGTATCATAAACCGACAGAAGCAAAACTACAAAAATATCCGAATTAAAATGGAGTTAGACCAATCAACAAGAGGTCGGTATAGACGCCATTACATTCACAAAAGAACGCCGTTTACACCTATCATTCTGTCTTAAAAAATAAATAAATAAATAAGACGGCGCTACGTGCCATATGGCGATTGCTAAAATGAGCACAGTGAGAATTGGGACGTTCAAGTATATCTAGTTTAGTAAGTCTGACAGCTCTCTCACTAAGTGAATCTCGGTTTTGATTGGTCGAAATCGGTCATGTGAGCAGCTGTTTCGGTTGACGTTTATGGAGGAGTAGCCGACGAATCTAGTCCAGAAATTCGTGACTGAGTACTAAGTTGACAGTTCGCGTACGTCGCGGACGTAGGAAAAGTGACGTTCCCGACCAATCTAGTTTTTGCGTTCAGGTTACATCTCATCCAGTCGACTTAAGATAACTAGATTCTTGAATGCGGCCAACGTAATTTGACAAGATTTCAGCAAAATAGACCTGTTAATGTTAATGGTTTATATTGATAGGCCAGCAACAATTGACGTCTTAGAGGAGAGGCCAATATCGAGCATTTATTTCGTAATATACGACAATCTGTTGTAGAAAAATGCACTTAAAATTGAACGCTGGAATAGCTGCGTCGGCCGTATTCACAAAATATTCTATCAAGTGTCTATAAAAGAAAATTACTTGAGAATATACAATATAAATTGTTTGCTTTACGTTTGCTTTGTATCAAATTTAAATAACTTTAAATATTAATATTTTGGCCTTATGCATAGGAAAGATTTTTTTTTTCTCTGATGACAAACAAAATAAATGTGAATGGAATGGAATTGGAATCTCTCAGACAGGATTTTGACAGAATTTAATATTTTATTCAAAATGTCAAATAAATGTCAATCAAAAATAATCAAAAATAATAAACGAAAGTCGCTGTTCAAATTATTTCCAAATTATCAAAATTCCGAAAGGAAGCGAAAAGAAAAAAAACTTATTAAATACTTAGATAAATCGTCAGTTAACGACTTATTTATATTGGAAGTATAAAAAAAAATCTGCACACAAACAACAGACGACTGTCTGTCAAAGTTTGACATTTGTGATTTGCGCAACTTTCCGCGGTTGATTTCCGAGCCTAAATCGTCGCGGAAAATTATGAAATCTGCGTAAACTATTCTCCATACAAAATCTGACTGTTCATTTACGTGGTGGTAAATTTCTGCAGTTTATGAGGCTTTTACGCGTGTAAGTGAATATTGAATACCCTTGTTATGATAAAACTATTTCCAATTGTAAAGTTACCATTAAAATTTATATTGATTTTGTTTTGATTATTTTTTAGGGAAAATTCTTGGCAAAAAATGGCATGCGACTCTTTTAATATTTTATTCACTTTGACTTCTTCCGATTTCGAGCACTTTTTTCTCGAAAAAAGTGTTTTTTTTTTTCCCAAGACCTTATACGTATTTTTTAACCAATAAACATAAATTTACAGGTTAATCTTAAAAAAACTAACTGCACTAGCTCCAAGGCTTACGGCTGTTATACATATTTAAAACTGTTTCTTAATTGTTAGCCGACAGTTCTTCTTGCTCGAAATAAAGAACGCCTTATCGAAAGCGGCGGCCTTTTTTTTGTTTGTAAAAATGACTGGTCTCGTCTTGCATTTCATGTTTTGTATTTTATGAAAAGTCCCTTATTCCTCTTTTAAAAAAAAAAAAAAAAAAAAATAATTGGCGCAACAGGTCCGTATGGACCCAAGCCTAGCTTCTCACAACCATTCGTCTTGTGTGAGTTTTTTATTTTTGGGACGAATGGAAGGGATCTACAATTTTATGCCGAGTCCAAACGGCCAATTGAGAAGCTCTTTCATGACAGTTATACTCTCGGATGTTTGTCAGACGTTCGCGAGAGGTGGCGCAGCGAAAAAAACCTTAAGTTGGAATTTGGGTTTTTCTCGGGATTCGAACCTGGGACCCCTCGCTTAGTAGTCCAACACACTAACCACTAAGCCACTGCGCCACCTCTTTTAGTTTAGCTTAATTATCACTGCAAACAAAAAAAAAAACGCCTTTTTGTAAAAAAGGGGACTGCGATATAACCACAATCCATTGATGGAATTTACGCAATAGCCTCGTTGCATTTTTGCATTTCATTATTCACTAGAAACATTGATGGATGTATGTCAATAGACGGATGACTAAACACCATATTCCCTACACATTTCGTATGTATAGATTTTACTATACATATTTATAATTCATAAAAAAAATTCATATAAAAGAACGAAATTTCTTCACAATCCCTATTCTAAACATAAAATCTGAGCCATTATTACACAAGTTCCGACATTCAGATGTAAGTTTACTCTTTGTTATGTATCTCCCTCAGGATGTCATTCACAGAGTTTACATCCAAATCAAGGCAGAGAACTTTTTTAACTGCTTCAAGGTTGTTACATGGATTACACTTTATCGGATATAGTTTGGTCCGTTTTTTCATCTCTTGACTGTCATTATTATGCTCACAGGAATGCTGGCTATTTGCATAACTTTCAGTAATAAAGTTTATAAACTTGATGAAATCGAATAAAGAATCGGAAATACCTACATTCCGGTCCAGAGATAAACCTAACATTTTTTACAAAATGTATGCCCAACAGTTGAAGCTATAAACACAAGTGTCCGCATTCTTCTTAACGTTAGCCATTATTTACATTGTCAAGTTCGCCTGTGCAAAAAACAGAAGGGAGGGTAACCAAAAAAAAAAACCTGCCCTCCTTATGCTTTATGTTCAAATGCATACGAGTACATATCCGCACAACAACTAGCTACCACCAGAAACTATTTTCCTTTTTGCGAGTTATTGCATGCGAATGTGAGTTATCCCTTTTTGTGTATTCCGTTTTCCTTTTCCGTCGCATTTCCTTTTTTGATACTAATGCCCTATACTATTGCGACAAGGGCGGGCAGGATTTAATGATACCCCCAACTGCAAGAGAAATGATTGCGCATCGCACACACACACACACTGACCGAACCTTCGATGGGCTTGAAATGCAAGTATACTGCAATAATTCCATTGTACCATTATTAAATTAAATAATAGGAATGTCCTCGGGGGTGGTAATTCATTTCATCAGTTTGGTTGACGTTCTGCAACTATATTTATAATTGGAAACTTCATTGAAAGGCAAGTGGTTACATCTGTCATTTAGAGAATTTTAAAGTTCATAAGAATGCTTATATACGATTGATTAAAAATGTTGAAACGCGCGCCACCCTGTGCTGGAATTTGCCTCCCCAAAGACGACCTTCAGTTCTTATTTCAAGTTGTGCGCTCTCTTTTCGGTTGTCGTAAGACGATGTGTTGGCAGCTTAAAAACAGCTGCTACTGCAATAACGTTTCGATTGCTTCGTTTTTCAATTAATTTTCTGTTGTCATTGTTTTAGTTATATGCACTAAAATTGAAAACATATTTCTGTTGCTATTTAATAGGATTGTGCGGTTTTCTGGTGATTGACGGGGTGCAAATTGCGCTGCTGGCGTAATGAGTTGCAGTTGGTACATTGACAGGGTGGGTTTTAATTAAAACGAGGTGACGTATTTTACTTCCGTGAACATTAAGTGTTATTTAATGATGTTGTCATAAAAAGGGTGCGATTACATCGACAGATTGTGTTTGCTTAGAAAAACTAACGGAAATGGTATTTATTTTGCATTTTAGGATCGAAAATTTAACTAAAACAAAATGTGTTGGCGGTTTTAAATGAAATTTTGTTGCTACTGCTTTAAACTGTGGACAATGACATATTTGTAAGGAGGACAATGTCGATCAAATGACAGCCTCATATAATTGAAATTTGAATTAGAGCAATTAAATGTAGATCGTTGAGCAATTAGTCAGCTGTCAAGGGGACCTCGCTAATAGACTCGATGTGTGCGAATCTGGACGACAATAATGACGTGGAGTCGTAAAGAGAGACACTAAAAAACGAACACAAAGGAGCGATGGAAAATAAATAAAAATACACACAACGAGATAGAATGAAACCGTGGTTTTATTATTTTGCCTGAAAAACAATAATGAATCCATTTAACAAAGTTCGAACCAAGTTGAGGAGATAAGGTTAAAAGAGAGGTTAATTTTTTATACGCGAATTAAGTCGCTTGAAAAATCATATGAAAAAATGTTCAAATACATTAAAACACTTCGTAGAATTTTCTCCTTTAGTGTGGACTTCCACCCCTTGCGGGCTAGATTTTTTAACTGCAAATTAGCGACTTGACAACTTCAAACTCTTAGTGTGAACGCATGGACATCCATGGATACGTGTGCTACCACAAAGAAACTATGGCCATCTTTCTGTGAATCCAGAACCGAGAGTATCATGCGATATAACCGGAAATGTTTCTCTATGCTAATAGGTATCATAACAGGACACAATACCCTGCGGTACCACATGAAGAAAATGCGACGGACACAAGAAGAACTATGCAGGGGCTGCGGCGACGAGGTAATCTTAGAGGATACAACCCACTTCCTTTGTCACTGTCCGAGTCTCCAACACTCCAGGAACAAACTCCTTGGGAAATTCTTCTTCCATGCTATGAACGAGCTATCGAGCACACCAACGGACAAAATCATGAATTTCATCAATTCCTCAAGATGGTTTCTATGCAATGACGCAGTAAGTAACTGACCAACAAATTAATAAGGCGTAAAGAATAGGTTACTACGGGTAAGGGACAAACCTTTTCCCCCGACGGGTATCACAATAGGTCAATTTTGACCTGAGTATGGCGCGGAACTCTCCAGCCCAGCCCACTAAACTAACCTAGTGTGAACGCACCCTTAAACCGATTACCGAGCTGTCAATGTCATAATCTTAAGTAAAATTTACATTTGAACAACGTGAACAAATAATCAAAATTTACTACTGAAATTCCGAATCGGTGGTCGGAACTTGAAGAGAGTCAACGGCAATTTTCGGCCGTAATCAATGAAGCGCATTTTTCCAAATTGATTTAAAAAAAAATACGAAATAAAATAAATTGCACGACTGGGTGGCACAAAACTTTCCCGATCATTAAGGGTATTCCGAATCGGTGGTCGGAACTTGAAGAGAGTCAACGACAATTTTCGGCCGTAATCAATGAAGCGCATTTTTCCAAATTGATTTAAAAAAAAATACGAAATAAAATAAATTGCACGACTGGGTGGCACAAAATTTTCCCTATCATTAAGGGTATTCATTTAAAGCCTCTTAAACTGCGTAAACTGCAGAAATTTACCACCTCGTAAATGAACTGTCAGATTTTGTATGGAGAATAGTTTACGCAGATTTCATAATCAACCGCGGAAAGTTGCGCAAATCACAAATGTCAAACTTTGGCAGACAGTTGCCTGTTGTTTGTTTGCAGATTTTTTTGTTATACTTCCAATATAAATAAGTCGTTACTGCCGATGTCTCCAAGTATTTAATAAGTTTTTTCTTTTCGCTTCCTTTCGGAATTTTGATAATTTGGAAATAATTTGAACAGCTGAATTTGACAATCGACTGTCAGATTTACGCAATGATATTTCCGAGGGGTGTTCACTAAAAGCACCGCAGAAATTTATGAATTTTCGAGCTCAATAGAATTATGAAATTAGGTGAATACCCTTATTGTAAGTTTGTTTGAACTGTTAATAACATTCTTAGTCGAAGGCATTTTCTTGAAATGTATGTCTAAAGAAATGTAAGAAATAGACATGAAGTTTATAATTATTATAACAACTGGAGTCGAATCGCCACTTCCGTGAACGAGCTATACGTTTACGGAATTAAGTTGATTTTACATGTGAAACAAAAACAAATTCCGTCACGTAATTCTCGTTCACGGACGACGCGATTCGACCCTGATTTATATTTTAAGTTTGAAATTTTTACTGATAATAATAGATACGAAAACGTGGAAGTTAAAAATGCAAGGTAGAACGTTGCAAGCGTTTTCGGAGCCGTTAAGAAACTGTCAAGGACCCAGATTCCAGTTTAAATCAACACAATTTAAACTGTAATCTATATAATCCTTTCCTTTAATTATTAGGACAGGATTCCATTAAAAAGAAAACGAAAAGCCCTTTGGAATTTTTGCTACCAAAGAAATAATGCAAACAAAAGTCATGAAACCATTGCATACATTTGCTGACATTTACACAACTCGAGGATGTTTTGTTTTTGACAGCAGCAACTGCATTTATATCTCTGTCTTTTCTGGGTTGGATATAAATTAATTTCAAGTACAAACAAAAAATTATATTCGCGTGTGTTACAAATGGACCCTCTTCGGAATGTTATTAGTACTTGGTAATGACGTGTGTTTTGGATCAAATAAAACTACAAATGGCAGTCTTTCAAGGCACAAATTAAATACTCTAAACAGGAATCTAATCGATAGATCGGTATCAGAGACAAAAAATTTAAGAGCCTCCAATCGCCCATCGTTTCCATTCAGCTGCTACAAACAGACTTTAAAAATGAAGTCAACCCAACTTTTCTCAGAAGTAAGAAAACAACAAAGTGCTGCTTCTTGTGAGGCCCTTTGTTTCTCTGAGAAATTTACACGAATTGGGTGAGTACTTTTAACATGATGCGTGAACATATTCACATACAATTGACAATTTCATTAAATATAAGGGCTTTTCGATGAAACATAGTCCCCCGCCTTCCAAAATTTTACTTCAAGGCGTAATTTTTGTCTAATGAACCTCGCCACCGCCGCCTAATGCCTATCAAAACATTGTTAAAAATATGCTGGCGTTTTTTAAAACATCCGCTATATTACAGGGCTATGCAATACAAGAAAAATTGTTTTTCAATATTTCCAATTTATTAAACTTTTTCTGTAATATATTTATAGTCAAATTTAATAATTGTTTCAATAAAATGCTCATGCTTAATACGAATTATCTGAACTATAATCTCTAAAGATTAAAATCTAGTATTTTTGTTCCATAGTCTAACCCGAGCTAGGTATATTAAAATAGTATTTCAATCAAGAACTTATTAACTTTAAGTTATAGTTGACCTGATATGTTATATGACTCTAATTACATTTTAACTCGAACTTATTCAAGCCATCAACTTCACATACATTTGTATTTGGTTTTATTACAGGATTTGAACCAAATTGAATGTTATTACTTTTAAAACCAAATATATTATTTTGTCGCTTGGTTAAAAATTTAGAGTTAGTTTGAGTGCCCTCTTCAATGTGGGTGGAGTGGATTTAAAAGAAAAATGTTTTAAAAATGAAAACGGGGTCATATTGATATCCAATGAGAATATTCTTCAAGTAAGTAACTTTTTATTTCAAAGTTGCTTTTTTTGTTGAGCTGTGAAGCGCAGAGATGTTCCTAGTGAATTTTCTTTTGAAAATAAGGCCGGTTTAGAGATTCGAGTTCAATGCCTCAGAAATATAGCTATTACATTCCAAAAAAGTAATTAATTGACTGAATAATTAATAGCATTATTCGGGTATATATCAGTTCTCCTTCATTTAAATTTCTAGAAATATATACCTACTTAATGAAGCACAGCAGAACTCTTATTCTTATTGAAAGGGAATAAAAGACCACGGGAATTTGCCTACGCTTGACAATTTTCTCTATGTATTGTAATATTTAAAACCAATTAAAATTTATATTCAAATAAAATATTTTCGGTGGTGAAATATATCCCACAGATATTTAAATCAATTGTAAAAAAGTATTAAAATATAATAAGATTTTAATATTCCATGGGTTTACCTTATTTGAGATGAAAGTATTATATTTTAATCTGCAGTTTATTTAATTCGAATACAAATGTATTAAAGTTCTTTAATTTTTCAATATAAATAAGGGTTGAATTTAAATACTTTTGCATTGAAACCCATCTCCATCTATATTAAATTTAATAATAATTTTGTAATAGCAGATACAATTAAAATTAATAAATCTTTTATTAGTTAATTAATTTGAATATATGGAAAATATTAAATTTTAATATATATATATATACAACCAAAAAATATAAAATTTAACGCCATGATTTTTAGCCGTGTCCTCGTCTTTCCACTTCCTCTACGTGCAGTACCAGTAAATAATGTCTGACAAGAAAACCTCATTAATATAGTCATCGGTATCGTATGCCGTGCCTTACGCTAATCATCTTCGCAGATAATAATTGCTCATCATTCCACAGCGATATACGAACGTCACTTCCTCTGTTAACATGAGCTCTCAATCATTTGGCTATGTTTTTGCTTTTAATGCCTTTTCCATCGCCGAACACAGTATTTTCATTTGTATCATCGGATAAATTTTACTCGCCACTAATTCGCTGCCGAAAACCCATAAAACGAAATGCTTACGCTCTGCATGCGCACCCTTACCTCCGGCAAAATGCTGAAAAATAAATTACGGGGAAGCATCGACGGGAACATCTCACACGCCGTACATTAGCGCCACACACCTCCTGTCGTCCCCTTCGTAGATCGTACAAACAAAAACTAATTTTCTAATTTTCAATGTCACTGCGAAAAGTTTTTGCAAGCTTAAGTGGAATAGATGCGGGTCACCATCGCAACCCGTCTCATCACGAAAATAGATTTCGCTTCTGAAAGCCCCACATAGCTCTGCACTTCGTATAGTAGATATAGGTGTTGTCGTCGTTGAGTCGCTCTGCCATCAGCTGATTGATGCTTATCGTCGGAATTCCAACAGATTCACGAGGTGATTTTCTTTCTCATTAATTCGCGGCGAAAATTGACGAGCCAACTATAAACTCCGCGATGATATATGGAAATAATTACGAGCAGGAAGACACAATGTGCCTGCGTGTGTGGCAATAAAATTGTATACAGTTGGTATTCGTTTCCAAAATGAGTCACGGCAGCTGAGAGCTGTGAAATTATTTTGACGACATTTTCATGGGAAAATGTGCGAACAAAAAAACAAGTCTGCCGCTTGGTAAAGTACCTTTGCGTCATTGCACCACTCACACCCGCAACCACAGTCAGACTACACAGTAATGGAATTCATTGAAATCTCCACGACGACCGAGCGTATTCTGGATTAATTATATTTAAGCACAGTAGCTACGAGCAGGTAGAACTAGGCAACAATAAAATAATGTCGTGCTATGAATAGACTTTTATCGTAATCCATCTCTTGCGCGAGAAGGTCAGGCGATACGTTAACTAGGTTGTCTTCTTTAAAGCGAAAGGCTACGTAGGATCTGATGGTGGAGTATGAAGATGATGTCGAGTATCCTTATGCAAAGGCAAAAGGTCTGATATTTTGTAACGGCTAAAGTGATGGCAGTTTGGAGTCATACAATTATATCATATTAAAACTAAAAAGGTCGGACGTGCATTATCGTTGAAGCTTAAGGTGTAAACGAAACGACAAGCTTCCAACCATAATTCAGGTTTAATTGAAAAACTTTTCAAAAAAGGTGCGACGCATTTTTATATTCTGCTGGTAATAGTCTATCTTCCAACTTTTTATGTATGCAGTCGCATTTGCATTACACTTGAGTGAGTGGAACGTGATTTTGGATGTTTTTTTTCCACAAATTTACATGATCCAAAAAGAAGACAGATAATGACTCGTATTTAGTGAGAGCTCTACATCAGTTATTTAGAAAAAAAAAGACATGTAGAGTGTCAACAAAATATTTACGTATTACTAATTATCTATCTTTACAAAGAGAAAAAGAAAATTTTGGTGTTACCAGACGTTTAATATAAAATTTCCCACACTGAAAGGTAAAATTTCCTTTTTTTGTCGGCACTATTTGAATAAATACCAAGACGTTGTCTACTGACTAAAATCGATCTTTAATCAATGAAAAAGAAACAAAAACGATAGCGTGCGCAAATTTTTAATTTTTAAAGTGAAAATTTCTTTAGGCGCGTTGGGCATTTTTGAAATGGGATAAAAACATTTAACTCGCGACACCAATGTTCTGACACCAGTGTTCGCGTTACCAACCACTTTTGACGAAAAAAATCTTGAAAACTTGAAAATAGATGCCTTTTTCGATAATATAATTCCTAAAATATTTTTTTTTTTGGTAAAGTGGAACAATAAGTCAAAAATTAAACACAAATTTAAAAATTTAAACAAAAACAATTTTTATTTATACAACAAACAGATTTCAAATTTGTTTCCAATTTAATTTCACCTACTGGAAGTGAAACCTGGAATTAATTTTCAGAAATGACAGAAAGAGTGTTCGGAAACTGAACAGAGTTTGAAGGTGGAAATGTTTAAAAAATTAAAAAGTGTTTAAAACACGATAGCGTCCAAAGGAATCAACCTAGGCGAATTAAGTTTGGCGAAAGGACTTCTTTTTATCGTCGTAAGGACGGTATTAAAAGTGGGCTATGTCGGTCAAGTAGGTGTTGAATCAAAAAAATTAAAATAAAAACATATTTGATATAAAAAAGATGCGTTTAAAAAAAAAAAAAAAACAGGCCTTAAAGCCTAAATTAAATAACGCCTAAAAGGCATGAAGAAGCCTTAGTTGTCATAATAAATAAAAAAAAAACATTTCATTTAAAATTATTTCTACGCAATAAAATATTTCCTGACGATTCAAAAAATACACACGTAACTGTTCAAGTTTTCACTTCCGTCCGCACTCCCGGATTGCCATTGTTTTTTTTTAATAAAATCGGGATTCATTTTGTGCACAATGTGATGTTAAATGTTTTTAATATGTTTGCCTATCTCAAAACAAAAATAAATTTCTATGAAGGGCGTTTCAAGAATTCTAGAAAATAACTTAAATTGAACGGACAGATTTATGTTGTTTCTAAATCATTGAGTAAGAGACGCTTCCATACGCATTTTTAGTAAAATAGCTTGATGTCAAACTCTGTCAAATGTCTTTGATATATCAAGCTGTAGAAAACCTCACTTTCACACAAATTACGAAACTGTAAGGTTTAAGGACACAACTTTAAGATATAACACTTATGCAAAGGTTTTGACAGCTTATTCTCTGTTTCAAAGGGCTTTCAGGCCTGTTTTAAAATTGTCTACAAATTGTTTGATCAATTTTTGTTAAACCTAAACAGATTCAAAAATACTAGTCCTTATACACGCTTAAAAATTGTCTCTAACCGAGTGCGTTTTTTGCTCGGTTTCTCAGCTGGGTTAAAATTAACTAAGACTCTGTTGAAAAAACGAATATTCATTATTAAAAACTACCGAGATAAAAAGGTTAAATGCATGTATACTATTAAAAAAAAAGAGTATGCTTTAGACCACACGACTGAAGCAAAACTTCCTTAGCTCCATCTATATACATGTTTAGTTTATACATATTTATATATCAATTTTCTTCAATATTTTACTGGCTATGAGAGGAAAAGAGCAAGAAAATGGGCGCGCGCACTGCTCTCTCTTGCTCCTACAGTATGCTATAGACAATAGGCCACGGTTGCCACTTACAAAAAAAAAACTCAAATTATTTTATTTGATTTTGCACAAAATTACCAGCTGCTAGAAGACATGGAATCAGAGTTTTATGTTTGTATATAAATAATATTATTAATTAACCTATACATATCTCAATATAGTTTTAAACTGAAACAGGTACTATTTTGAAGTTCACCATCTGTCAAAAGAAGAAAATGATTGCATTCTGTAATTTTTTGAATAGCGAATAAAATAATTTTATATGGATGGCCATAGTGACCATAACCAGATAAAAATTACCAAATTACCAAAACACAAAAAGCAAAAAAAAAAATACCAAATTTGGTAAAAAATTACCAGTGGCAACCTTGCAATAGGCCTGCACTGTGTCTGAGATATACGAAACGTAACTGGCTTTGAGAGAAAGAGGCGGGTTTTCCCACGGTTATACCCAAAAAAAAACCTTTTATCCATCGCCAAAATATAAATATCCCACGAAATATTAAGTTAAGATACCATTTCTTTTATTAAATTCTGTCTTTTTTATTATTAACAAGTACAAGTTACAATATACATTAACTATGCAAGCTAACAAAAATAAATACATGTTAAGATACGTTTGTGTATAATACAAAAAGAGAAATGTAGCTATATCTTACACATTTTTAAAACGTTACAAAAAGGAACATAAAATTGAATTCGGTATTAAAATGAAAATAATATTCAACATAAAATAAATATCTTTTGAATTATTTGAAACTTTATCTCGGTTTCAAGTCTCATTATTCTTGATTTTTCATACAAAAATCACACAGAAATTTGATATGAGAATGAGGTAAGGCTTTTTTGTATACATTCCAATGTTGACAAAATAAATAAATTTATTATTTTAAAAAATAATCGTGATTCATTCACAGATATGTCTATGTATTTAGATATTTTGAATGGCTTTTTTCTAAACATGAAAATATTTAATTTGATCGTAGGTTGAATCATTTTTGTATTCTTAATCAAATGAGCAATTCGGAAACAATTTGACCAAGAAGTAACATCCCTTTCTATTTGTATTATGAGGTCTGAAAAATCCCTTATTATTAGTGAGAAAATCCCGCAAAAAGTGATAAATCCCCCGATCTGGTATCACTGCTGCACTGTGTGATATGTCTTAGCTCTTAGATAACGAAACGTAACTGGCTGAGAGAAAGAGAGAACGAGAATGTGTGCTCGCATCTCTCTCTCTCTCTACAGTAATATACGAAGCGAAACGTAACCCTCTCTCTTTCTATCTTCACTAACTTATATCGCCCACTCAACTTCCGCTCGCTATTTCCGTAACCCCCCCAAGTCAAGCGTGCCTAAAGAAGTATTACTTCAAAAATCACAATTTATCAGTTGTTTTCAACTAAGCTTCTAGATTAATGTCAAAGTCAATTAATGTCAAAGAGACAATTTTGGAAGAAATTTACAAATCGAAAGAGTCGGCTCTGTTATTTTTGATCCATTGCATAGTTCTGCAGGAGCTATATTAACAGTATTACTTGGCAGTTCTTAACCAAAAGTTGGTTGAAGAGGCTATGTTTTTGTATGTAGGACTTTAAGAATTTTCAAACAAATAAAATCCCAAAAAAATATTTTAAAACAAAAGAACATTTTTTTTATACACTTTAACTTATGCTTGACTTAAATACGAACAAAAGATGTAACTCTTCTTAGTTTTCCTTTTATTTCCTTATTTTTTTTCAAATATAAAATTGAGAAACAAAAGCAGAAGTTTGTCAGTCATCTTTTCCCTTTCTGCTCATTTCGAAGTTGAAATTACCCTCAAAAAGGGAAATTTTTCACGATCTTGTACCACTAAAACCGAACCAACGCCAATAAAAAAAAGGAAGAAAATATCTTGCTATTGTAAGTAAGTGTTCTTTTTTTCTTATGAATTTATTTATTTCACATAAAACAGTGCAAATAAAAAAAAAAGTTAATTTAAAAAACCAAAAAACCCGACTGAAAAAGAATTAAAAAGATATGAACAAGACACATTCAAGTACCTATATCTAACCAGTTAAAAACCCACAGTTTGAAAGCTGCCCAAGTATCTGACCAAAAAAAACCCTTTATTTTCACTAATTGCCGTTTCAGGTTGTCTTCCACTTGGAAAGTCAATCAAAAGTTACCTCGTCGATTGCTATCGAATCCCAATCGCAAATATCTCAGTCGTTCATCCCACCGCACCGCATGCAATTAAAATCTTACCCCATACCTAACGTAAGTCTTTCTCTCATTTCGAGATTTATCTTTTTAGTAATCAGACTTCTCCGCCCGCACTGAGTCTATGCTGACGCAAACTCGAAAAATTGCCCGACAATCAATACAATTGACAATCAATGCCAAATTGTGCGTCCTCGTTCTCATATACGCCCACGAGTACAGAATTGATTCATTCACCTACATCTGAGACAGTGTAAAGATATTTATTTTTAATTTGTGACGTTTCTAAGTGATCGCGAAAACAACGCACTATCTTTGCGTGTCCCGGTGGCTAAGTGTGTGACTAATGGGCTTTTGGGGACGACAAGAACCTACGATTAATTCTTATTGGTCAATGAACTTTTGAGCCGATTGTCAATCTCATGCGGGCATTGTGTCATTATCTGCTTTTGCGTGCGCATAGGTACAGAGTGATTGACACTGTACAGTGAATAACATTCGTCTAAGGGGATTGTGAACAACTGTCATTCGTGAGGGATTTTTATTCTTAAATGAAATCGTTGTTTGTTGCGACGAGACTAGACTAATTGTTAAAACAACTCGTTATCGTCAGTTTTAAATGGAAATATGTATGCCAACATCTGAAGCGGATTATAAATGTATCTAGAAATTATCTAAGCGGTGCATACGTCATTCGTGTTTTGACGTTGTAAACAACACATATGGTGTGTGTTTTATAAAAAGCCTTGACTATAAATATCGGGACTTTATAATGAGATCATGCAAATCTTTAGACGGCGTATTATCGTAACGTTTGCTGCCACCTTTGGAATTTGTTGGGTACGCCAAATTGTGTGTCTGGTTTTAAATGCTCGTGAAAGTGCACAGTTGTTCTCATCGTTAAAGGCGAAATCATCATTCATTTATTTATTATTCATTCATAAGCCATAAATAGGACGAGCCGCCAGTAGTTCACGCATTTTTAAGTATCTGCTCACAGTTGGCGGTTTATTGCTATAACAAGTACGTCACCAGAAATCCTTGTAACCATCGATAGCTGTGCCAACTGACGACATAAAACTAGGTTGGAGGATTCAAAGAAAACAATGAAAGTCAGGCAATAATGCGAGCATTTGAATGGTGGTACGATTGGGTAACTGTTTTTAGAAATTGGGAAGAATTACAAAATTGTTGCAAATTTGATAGATATCTGACAAATTAAGTTGGGTCACCAGCTGATTAACAACAGTCAGAATCGTATACAGAGCTGTGCTCTAGCTCGTTTTATGATGAAATGAAAACAAATTAAATGTAGTTAACGCAACAAGTCCGCAAAGGACAAAAGGACAACCATTTGGCAGGCAAAAGAATGCTGAGCCCAGAACAGTGGCCCAAAAAACGAAGTAGATTTGCAAAATGTGAAGCAGATAGTTTTTGTTTCTCATGTAGAGAATGGGGACGTTCAAATATCTAGTTTAGTAAGTCTGACAGCTGTCTGACTAGATACATCTCGGTTTTGATTGGCTGAAACAGCTTTTGCTGTTGGAGTTTATGGAGGAGTAGCCGACGAATCTAGTCAAGAAACTCGTGACTGAGTACTAAGTTGACAGTTCGCATATGTGGCTGACGGAGGAAAAGTGACGTTCCCGACCAATCTAGTTTTTGCGTTCAGGTTACATCTAGCCCAGAGCGATCTAGTCGACTTCAGATAACTGGATTCTTGAATGTGCCTATATTTGAAAAAATGTATAATGAATGTAGTAGATTTTTACGATGAGTGCATTCAGATCAAGCAAGTGACTTTTCGAAACGCAAAAATTATTCAGTGAGCATCTTAAATGACATTTTGAACGCCAAATAATTTTGAAAGTCAAGCGAAGAAGAAATAAGTTGCTACGTAGCAGATGCCTAAAAATGAGTTAATTAATGAAGCAGATCTATTACATATGAAGTAAATTCTCACCTCTGCTGTTGCGGAGAGCCGAACTCCAAACCATTGAATAAAATTTGAAATTCAACAACCAGTCGCGACTCCTGTCAAACGTCTTGCATTTTTAATTATACTGCCAGGCAGGAGCGAGACTAAGGTGGTAAACAATTTCTTAATTTAATAACTTTTTGAGTTTGTATTATTTCAAATAATGATCTCTTTTTTCGATTTAAATTAACAGGCGAAGCCCCAAAATTTTTGTCCATTGTGGGAATTTACACATCTGCCATTTGGCAAAAAAAATCCTGTGGAGAAAAGAAAACACACAAATACCTACAAGTGTTGCGATAAAGTGAATAAAACCACTAAGCACTTAAAATCGGTTAAAATTGAATCCTGCATTCGCAACCTATTCTGATCGCCTTGAAAAAATTCAAAGGCGATTCACTAAATTCATTTTTTATAAATTAGACTGGGAGGCCTCTAAAAATTATAAGGCAAGGTGTTTATTTCAGGGCATTAAATCTTTGAAACATCTGTTATTTGTATTGAACAATTGTAGATGAAATAAATAAATAAAATTTGAAATAGTAATGAAAAGATCCTCTTTGCCATACTTCGCATGCAACCATCTGCATAGAGTTACAGTCACCACACAATTGGTCACCTTGGTCGCCATCTAACAAGTTGTGAATTAAAAATTGTTGAAACTATTTTCTTGTGTTCCTTGGTCAACCTTTTGCATTTGACAAAATAAACAGTACAAGCCGGAATACAGACGAAATTCTGTGGAGCTTTTTAGAGCCAAGAGCGAAATTACTCGTTACTCGTTGTTTTTACAAAGTTTTTCTTTTCCTCTCCCTTTTGGTGGGACACGTTCTATGTGCGTTCCATACGCAAAACGAGTGCCAATAGTTCGTTCAAAAACTGCCGATTAAACTTGAAAACCTTGTTAAATCCCTAAATAAATGTATATGAAAAAAAAAAAAAAAACAAATCCCACGGCCCCATCTGTAAACAACATCCCTCTGTTTGTTCTTGAAAACAAACCAACCCAAGCAGGCCAGCCAACTCGACGAAATAAAATTTTCAATTTACAAATAGCAAAATCAAATAAACCATCGAAACGAATCAATTTCAATTTAATTCCCAATAAAACATTGAAAAACAAAATCAAATCGATCTGGAAATATTTTTTTTTTATCTTATTTTTTTTTTTTTGAAAACAATTTCCAATTTGGACTTGGCTTCTTCTCAGCTATAGTGTGAACTTTTTATCGCCAGGGAAGGATGGAAAAATTCCTCCAACTTGGTTTCGTATGAATTATATTTTTTCTGTTTCCCCACTCGAATGGAAAACCGAATGGAATCGAATCGAATCATTGAAATGTTATTCATGGGGTGTTGCGTGTCGAAATGTGATGTAGATAGCGAGAAACTCTCGTCTCGTCAGTATAGCAGAACAGCATGCTTTCCGTTCAAGTACGACGGATGAATCGGTTGATTGGGGCTCATTACCGATTACAAAAATATAATACCATACTTGGCTACAATCTACGTAAACACAAGCTAACAAAAACGAAGACGAGGCAGCGAAAAAAAGGGGAAAAAAAAAACTTTAGGCACGATATATGATAATAAAGCTATTTAATGGAGACTACAGTCGTACCCTGAATGGCAGCCCATGCTCCTCGAAACTGGAGCAAGCATTACCCATCGTGTGAATCATATCACGTGGAGGGGTGGCAATTTAAAAAAAAAAAACCGCCTATTTTTAGATTTTTATATTCAATGAATGGGAATACCGCTCTTAAGGCCTCAAACTACGTCAGGATATCGAATAAACATTTTTTTATTTCTTGTGCGCTTTGGAGAATGTAATCTAACTATTGACAATGGATTATGGCGTTGAACTTGGCGAATGCATCGAATTCAATCGATAGGATGTTTTGTTGTTCAGTAAATCGACTTGAACAAGAATTTCAAAGTAGCTAGTTGTATATGTAGGTCAGTTATTTAAGAGGTTAATGTTGCTCGAATGTGATTTGAAGGTGACACAGTACTTGCTTTATTACGCGTTACCTGTCACGGAAGACATCTTTAACAACCAGTAAACGGCATTAGAGGGTGAATTGTGGTGAAAACAAAACACGTGTATTTGGGTGTCATTCTTAAAGCTCCTCGAAATCACACAATGGCGTAGAGTTGGTCGAGGGAATAAAAAAGGTGGTACAGCGTGATCCGAAAAGGGATTTTAAATCAGACGTAAACATCCTTCACATTCAATCATTGTAATGAATAGGTGGGACATGTGATGATGATATTACCAGTTGTATAGGGTGGTCCAACTACGAATCGACAATGAAAATCTGTTCGCCAAGTGGACCATTATTCGAAATTAGATCATCTATATACAGGTGGGTCAAATACAAGTTTCTTTCTAAAAATGCAATAATATGAACAAAATTCAATTTTTTCTTTTTATTATGGCTTTTTTTAGTAAGAGCAAACATTGCCATTAATTAAGGAATATAATGTATTTAATTAATTATGTATTTATAAAACGCACTGTTTGGGTTACACAGCACTCACTTTGGAAATAAGTTTTCAATATTTCCCAATGTTGTCCAAGCGTAAAGCGACTCATTTCGTTCAGCGGAGCTATATGATACTGACTTTCTGTCAAGACTTCGAACGGAACACAGCTGTCAGTTTCAAATGAAACCACTAGATGGCCCACCCTATAGCAAAAATTTCTTTGGGGTGAAACTCGATGATATTATAACTGGAAAAATCGATTTATTAATATTTTCCGGGCCAAATGGAGTTATGCCGGGTCCATTTAGTTATTTACTATAAGGAAAGGCCAGAGAAAAAAGAAATCTGACAAAAATTGCCTCGTTCCAAACTACAGCAGTGAAAACTGCTCCACATTTTCGGACCACCCCCATTTCTATCGTTGAAGTTAAATTTTAAATTTAAAATTAAGTTAAATTTTCTTTTATTGTTATAACCGATAATGCAATTCCTTTCTTCGTTGTTCTAGGACTATTTGTCATCGTTCCTTAGTCCTTTTGCAAAAGGTGGGAGGAAGATCCCAGCTGATGTTTGAATACCATGTTATTTATGTATTACTCCACAGCATGATGCAAAATAAAGAAGAATTGTGGTGGTTGGCAAACAAGATTTTTGATCAGTGGTATGGCATTCCAAAATGTACATATATATGTAATATAGTGAAGGATAACCGGATAGGTGAAAGAACGCTATCAAGTACAAAGCTATTGAATATCATTCGTTTTTGTTTTCGTCGGAGTAAAAACTGCTAAAATAATTTAATATAATTAATAATTCCTTACATTCATTGACAGATGACAGCTTTTCCCATTTCACAGCAAATGAATTCCAGTAGCCCAGGGATAGGCATTTTTTTTTAATTGTTCACATTGGAGTAGACAAAATGTGAAAATCCGAGACAAATATGTCAAAAAACTGAAGCGCTACTTTACCTAATTTCTTTGATTTATGGACATTGTTTTTAGAAACATTGATTGAGATTTAAAAAAAAAAAAATAGGGATCCCCAAATATGATATGCGGGTATAAACTCTGAGTGCCATGTACAATTCAGGAAAGGTATGCGAAAGGTTGGAAATATCATGTTCGTATTCAATAGTGCATTTAAGTATTTCAACTTATATTTTCAGTTATATTGATGGGGAACTTTTCATATTGGCGGAAATGGATTACGATGATGGCAATAAACTCATCATTCTGGGTACAATTAATTTATTGAAAACACTGGGAGCTTCAAACGTCTGGTTAATGGACGGTCTTTTGATGTTGTTCCATCTATAATGCGACAGCTTTTTTCCCTACACTGTTTGGTTGGAGATGAAACTGTGCCTGTAGTATTTTGTATAATGAAAATTCCATAACTTTAAATCCGTCTTTAATCATCTCCGATTTTGAAAAGGTCATCTCTCGATTAGCGCAGTCATTTTTCCCTAGTGCCAAAAGCAAGGGATGTTTTTTCCATTTTGGCCAAATAAATTACAGAAAAAATCAAAATGAAGGCTTTGCCACCAAATATGGAACAGAGGAAAAATTTAGTCTTCAAATAATAAATAATTGGCGCAACAGGTCCGTATGGACCCAAGCCTAGCTTCTCACAACCATTTATCTTGTGTGAGATTTTATTTTTGGGACGAATGGAAGGGATCTACAATTTTATGCCGAGTCCAAACGGCCAATTGAGAAGCTCTTTTATGACAGTTATACTCTCGGATGTTTGTCAGACGTTCGCGAGAGGTGGCGCAGTGAAAAAAAAAAAGTCTTCAAATGCGAATGCTTAAAAGTTTAGCATTTATTTCAGCAAACGAAATTCCGGACTATTTCAAAGTATCAAGTTAAAAAAAATTTAAACTTGGTTGCATACAAATTATATCGGATCCAGCACAAAGAAGCCAATATATTTTCCTTCCTTCTGGTCATGTGCTGAACAAGTACAACTAAGCTTACCAAAATAAAGTTGAGTCTTGGCACAGACGACTACAAGTTTTAGTGGGAAGGCCACATATTGGCCTATATAAATTAATTGAAGCTTGAGGTAAGGAGACTGTTAATGTATCTTGCATACTTCAATCCATAGAGAGTGGTCAACAAGTGAAGAAAATAAGACGAGAGTACTATTCAAAGAAGAATAATATATTAAAAATTATGAACGCAAAAGAAGAAAGAAGTTTTATGGGATATTTAAGAGACAGTAATCACTTTTTTTGTATAGGTATTTGTACATATTTGTTATTGAAAAATGAGTTTGTTTACGTTTAGATAATCAATCTGATATGTAAATTTATTTTCTGTTGAATAGTTATAGTTATAGTTTCAAAATAATGTATTTTGTATTTGTTAAAAATTCATTATTTTCTACAGAATGTTTATTCTAGACTTATTTTCATTACTTTCGGACTAAATTTAAGAAATTATTAGAATCTCGATATAGATAGATAGAGTCTTTCGAGATTTTTGTACTTTCTAGATTTTGACCCATTCGAGATTTTCTTATTCGAGATTTATCAAATTCATTATCGAGATTTTGACCAATCTATTTTGACATTTCTAGTCGTTCTAGTTAACGTCATGATCCCGTGGATTGGACATAATTAAGGGTTCTTCGCAACAAATTGTTTTTTTTTTTTTTTTCAAACTCAAAGGCTATACTTAACTGCTACAAAAACCACCGAGACATGTCTAAAGTGACCCTACAGTTACCACCAATTTGTAACTTAATTTTACTAAAATTGATAATTTTTTAAGTGCTCATCTCAAAAAGTGGCGGGCAGTGCTGAGTGTATGACATCCGGCGATCATTAAAAAGCTAAAAACACAAGAAATTTTAAATCTTAATTGCTTCTTTAAAATTTTGTATTTATGATTTGTTTTAGCTCTAAAATTTGGCAGGCCAACAAATTTTTAACAACAGCACATTCGACAAGAAAACCCTTCTTAAAAATGTTAATAGCTATTGACACTTCCTGACAATCGTTTACTTTGTACTCTCCACATGTCAAAAAGGTTAGTGTTAGAATAATCTAAACATATTCCTTATAAATAATATAAAAACAGATATTGGTATTTTTGTTTAAGATTTAAAAAATTTGAAACCTTTTGACCAATCACCCTGAAAGTTGCCATTTTTATTTATTGTTTCATGGAAATGGTTATGAACTTTGTTGTCACTCGTCACTAGATGGCGCTTTTGCATTTTAACTTCAGCAGTTAGTTTATTAAATCGAGATAATAAAATTTAGTTGACGATTCTTGGTTACAAAATTCAAATCCATTGACTGTTTAAAATTTTTTTTTTTAAATATGTATGGGCGAAAATGGAGTTCGCCATGGATTTATTCAAACATTGTGTGGTAGCACATACCTGATACCTTGCAAGGATAGGTACAGTATCAATTACACGCCTAAACTCACTATAATTGAATTTCATTTCATTGTTAATGTTTCCAAAAATTAATTGAAAATAGTTTTGCATTTTGCATAGATACTCATTGCAGACCAAAGTGTGTTATTATTTAGAACAAAGTTTGGACGAGTTTTTGGTCAATCAAAATATTATTCATTTCGAAAACAATTTTTGTTTTTACATTTCAGCTTGTTATTCCATTTGTTGAAAGTTGATCTACACCCTCAAAACTGACTTCATTGGTTAAGTGAATTTATTCGAAAGTTAAACATTGTGCAAAGGGTGATTTTATGTTTTCATATATTAATATAAAGTGTGGGCCATGTAGTTTTTTTTTAAATCCTAGGTTGTTTTGACGCTGACAGCTGTTTCCCGCTCGAAATCTTGCCAGAAAGTCAGTATCACACCTCCTCGGAACGCAATGAGTTGCTTTAGGTTTGAACAACGTTGGGAAATATTGGAAACTTATTTTGAAAGTGAATGCTGTGTAGTCCAAACAGTGCGTTTTTTGAAAAGAAGTTTTGGCTGAAATGAAGCACTCACCGCGCCTGCTCTACGCAAGTTTGTGTAAAAAGTTCGTAAGACTGGTATGCTAGTGGAGAACACTCATGGTCCCCGTGTTCGTAAGGTGCGCACGACGAAAATGTCTGTTCACAGAGAGTGAGAGTTTGGTGCGGGTTGTGGGGTGGCATCATTGAACCATTTTTCTTCGAAAATGAGGCTGGGAACAACAATTTGGTCAAAGGTGGGCGTTCCAGAGCCATGTTAACCGACTTATTTGTTACAGAAATTGAGGACATAGATTTGGACGACCTCTGGTCCATGCAGGATGGCGCGACATGCCACACAGCCCATGCCCCCATCGATCTTTTGCGCACCAAATTCCAAAAGCGTGTTATCAGCCGTCTTGGCGATGTCAATTGGCCGCCTCGGAGCTGCGATTTGAACCCTTTGGACTTTTTTTTGTGGGGAATCGTGAAGGACTGATGTTATGCCAACAATCCTGAGACGATTCATGAACTTAAGGCCAATTTCACCCAAGCAATTCGTGAGCTACAGCCCGAAACAATCAACAATGTCTTGGAAAATTGGAGTGACAGAATGCGCTACTGCGAACCCAGCTGAGGCAGCCACTTGAACGACGTTGTGTTCCATAATTAATGGGAATGTTTGCTCTTACTAATAAAGCCGTAATGGAAAAAATGTAATTATGTTCATTTTATTGCATTTTTTAAAAGAAAGTTGTATTTGGCCCACCCTGTATATGGTCTATCACATGAAACGGCGTTTGGGGTGGGTTGTTGTAGATACGCTTATCCAATTTGTGCATGAAAAATGTTGTTCGTTAAATTTTTGTAAAAACAAATTAAGATGCTGTCTTCAGTAATTCCGTTACCATTATTGATCGAACATAGTACGAAATATTTTATAAATTCATCAGAGAAAAATATCCTCTTGAGAGGAGCCTTTTAAAAAATCATTAAAAATAAATTAGAAGTTTTTGATATAACTAACCATGTGCCAAATTTTACAGACACGATTTTAAATGATTTTTTTAAGCATGCAACTTAAGATGGCGTTTTGATTGATCTCTAGGTCTGTCTCTTTTTAGAATTCCTTTAAAAGTTAGTCCCTGACGTGTCCGAAGAAAGGATTCATAACACATCCTCTTTATTCCACTTAATTTAGAAGGACCTTTCCGAAGTCGCTTAATTAGTAGATATATGTCAGAAGTTAGGTTAGGTTAGCGAAACAGGGGAAACCTGCCCCGCCACACTTAGATCAATGTAGATCCATTGTGATGCCATTGGGGTTCTAAATGACGCCCATACTGTGGAAACCTATGAAACCGGATAGTGAAGCCATCTCGAGGATACTACAAATCTATGTAAGTCTTTTATAGACATCTGAGAGAGGTCTTCTAAGTCTCCGAACAAGTGTCTTTCAAGAATTCTATATCTGCTGTGGCAGAGTGCAGGGCAATGGCAAAGAAAGTGTGGAGTGTCCTCATGCACCTGCTCGTCAGCGCAACCTCTGCACAGGTCATCCGTATTGATTCATATTTTCTTGGTGTGATATTTCAGCATTTTGTGTCCTGTAATAATGCCTACAAGTGAGGATAATGATGATTTGCTCATTTGTAGAATTCTTTCTGTCGTCTGTTTGTTATAGATTGGCCACATTTTCCTGGTCATGACACAGGATTCGAGTTTGCTCCATCTCTCATTCGTCGCTGACAGTATTTTGTTCTCAATTTCCTGCTTGAGTGTTGCAGGGCGGAGCTAATACTGTTGTATCAGCCTGATTAAGTTCAATTGAAGAACCTTTTCTTGCCAGCTCATCAGCTTTTTCATTACCGGGCACTCCTTTGTGCACTCCGGGGACCCAGCAGATTCTTACAATGTGCTGAGTGCCAAGAACTCTTCGCAACAGCGACTTACAACCTTAGATTTTATTTCAACGGCAGAGATAGCTTTAATTGCCGCCTGGCTGTCAATGAAGAAAGTGATATCTGCATGAGGTACCGCCATCATTGAAACTTGTTTTGCAGCTGCTGTCACTGTCTGAACCACTCGCCGCTGTAGTCAGGAAGTCTGATTGAACTGGATAGACCAAGTATTTCAGAGTAGAATCCCGCTCCAACGCCAATATCCATTTTGGAACCATCTGTATAGATGTGTATAGCTGATTCATTTGAAAGCGGTTGTAGGTTTTGTCATTCCTCTTTACTGGTGAGGTAAGTGACAAATGGTCGTTCAAAGTCTATGCGGCGGGGAGTTTCCCGCATACTTGTTGAGAATCTGTGCATGACCCGTTTGGCTGTGTTTCCAGCTCTTAGTCTGGCGAAGGGCGCTGTCAAAAGTTAATTTGTTAAATTAATTTGCAAAAAATTCGCAATAATGTGGACTTTAAGGAAGGTCACAAAATTTGTCCAATTTAAACGTTCAACTTAATATAAAATTCTTGCTGAAACTGTCACCCTATTCTCTTTAAAAAATCATTCGCTATTATTTTTACAAATTTGCTAAAGAAGTCCCCCAAAGACTGAATATAAATTACTGGGGCGCCAATGCCTGAAAAGAAAAAAAAAAAAACATGCTTCAACTCTCGCAAACAATTTCACCAAACATTGGCCATCAGTACTGCCTTTGGTGTCCTAAATCTTTCAATTTCTTTTGACAATTATCACCCTCCACTTCTCCAGCTGAATGTACCTTTGTCAGCATAAAATTTTCCCAACAAGCCTCTGAAAAGACAAAACCTAAATTAAAACTGGAGCGACCCCAAAGAAAAATTATTTTCAATCGATTTTAATTCCTTTAACCCAAACCCGACTTTGCAATAATCTCCTTCATGCTATACTGAGAAACAATTAAAAGTCGGGAAGTCTTCGGCATCCTTATTCCACCCACATATAAGGGGAACATTTTTTTTGTTTTATTTCCCATCAACTCAACACTAATCCTTAGTGTAATCAACCCGCGCGCTGCCGCCTGTTAGATCCTTCGAATACAAAACTCTGGCAATTTTTTTTCCAGTCTCTTAAACTGGTCCTTGCTGGATTTTGAATCCGGCAGCCTGTTCTCAATTTCGGTCCTAAATGAGTGAATAAAAAAACAAATATTAATAATGAACTCACTCTGAATACTTTGAAGAGTAGGTCCAAGGTGGTTGGCAAGGATTCTATCCGAAGGTAAGTTGATGAAAATGAAATGGTGCATCCAGTAATGGCACTTGAGTTTCCGCTTCCTGCAAATAGATGGATGGGACGATGAGCAAAGCAAATATAAAATTAATAACGAAAAGAGGAATTTAAGGAAAACATCAATATGAGATGGGGAAAGTTTCCCTCGATCTAAGAGGACTTAAATAAGAGAGGTCCAGTTGATGTGATAAACTACTCATATCTGCTCCTCTCGCCAGTTGGTTTTGGTGGCTGTTTTTTAGGTGACGGTGTAATAAAATATTCCACTAACCCGATTTGGATCCAATTTTTGTTTTGTCATAGAAAATTTTGTCTAAAACACGGTAGGCGTGAAAAAAGGTGGGCGAGCGCTAACAAAAAAAAAAAAACAACAATTAGAAAGTTTATTGTAATTTTGCACGCTTGCAGACTGTTTAATTATTTAAATTGGCCAAGAGGGAAGAACTTCACATTTTCGCAGAGAGGATGGAGGCAGTTGGTATTTGTTTTTTCCGGCTACATTCGACAATGTTGTGACAATGGGCGGCCCCTCATTTTTGTCTGCCGTTCAAGCATTGACAAGAAATCGAAAAGTTGCCAAACAGCGGTAAATGATGTCAGGAGAAATTCTCTCAAGTTAATTACGGAAGTTTTATGAGATCGTTTTTGTTTCTGTTTCTGCTGTGTATATACAATCCGCCATTTTTGCTTCTGTTTTTCGTTCATAAAACAATTGTGGAGAGTGGACCTTGGGCGAGAGATAGAAAAATGTACACTGTTCGGGAGGATGTTGTTGATTTGTTTTGGCAGTCGTATTAATGGTCAACAAAAAGGCGTGTAAATAATGTTCTGCTGTTAGTTATCACGGATGCATTACTCAATAGGTGTTGGGCAGAGTAATTATTTTGTGTGCGAGTTTGTTGGCAACTTTGGCTGATAATGATGGCGGTCCTATTGCTTGCGGGAGTATAAAATGGAAATACCTACTCTAACTAATGAAATTAAAAAGACAAGAGTAATTGTTCGAGTTAGCGAGACTGGGAAATGTGCTTCAAACTTTTGTCGGCGGAAGGTGAGTGTATTAGTTGCGTGTGGGGGAGGTCTGCTCATGAAGAAGAAGGTCTGTGGGTTGATGGGTGAGGTTAAATTAAGTATTGCAATGACCGGAACTATTAAATTTGTCCATGTGTAAAGCGGCAACACTTTAGAAATCCAAAGGCGAATACGATGAGTATAGACAGCGAAATCCCTACTTTCTTTTAGATAGTGTTAGTGCAGAACTGCAAATGCAACCAAAGTTGCCAGCACTTCCTATAAATCGCCGATCTGGCTGCTTGAACTTTTCATTGGCTGCTTAAAATTTGCATTTGGGATTGATTCCAATTTCGGCTATTCACTTTAAAGTTTGGCGAGTTTTAGGCTCCTTAGGGATTTATACTTCTGTTGCGAACAGAAGTTCTCTTTTCGTATAACTCAAACTTTCTACACAGTTAATTGTGAATTAGCCAATTCAATTTTCATATTCGCTTAGTTTCTTATTGACATTTATTGTTGCATAGTTAAGTAGTTTAAGACGTGAGTCGTCATTATTTAATTGAACCCACTGTACTTCTTTTTCTATCCAATTTTTCTAGCTCGTATCTAAACCAAAACCATGCACAAATTACAGATGCACAAACTACATAAATGGGAATGAAGTACTATTCTAACTTTATTTTATTTAAAAACAAGCTGCCAACACTGTTGGAGTATGTCATTTTATTAAAGTCAAATTGTCAATTGAAAAATCGGTTTTTGGCGAAAAAAATTTGTTATTTTATATAAATGGTCCTTCGAGCCGGGTATGAACCAGTGAACTTGGGAACACTAGCTTTTGCAAATAACAAGGGACGAGGAAATATTGCAAAGGAAAGAAGAAAGAGGGCGCACAATTTCTTTTCGAGCATGGCCAAAGTAGAAGACACTTTCAAACAAAGAAATTTTATGAAAAATATCAAATCTGTTGATAAGGGAACAATTATTCATAAGTTTGAGTCTTTGATACAAGCGCTGTGTAGCTCCCGGTGATTACAATCATATAAATAAAATTGGTGTAGTTCTGTTTGACTGAGATAGAATTTGACTGCATGTATTTAAAGACAAAAATCTTAGAAAATGCTCAGTATATTCAGGTGTATTTTTCACAGGCCTATAGAAGATACATAGGCCTACAATCACTACTTTGTTTCAACTCTATATCTCTATAAATTCCGGAAAAAATTGAACAAGAGTGATTTATTTTTTCGTTTCGTTTTGCTTTTTTCTTTGTCACGCTTTCCGTTCGAAAATACTAGGAGCATTTAAGTATAGTAAATACCAGTTTATAGAGGACATCTGCAGGTACAACTTAGGATATCCAATAACTCGATAACGTAAAAGGTTTTTAAATAAATAGGCGAAATTTGAAACATTTCTACGATTTTCACCTTCATGAGAAGATATGCACTTCATTCTCAAATCAAACATACTAACTAATATACTGCGCAATATTTTGACATTTCTTTTAACCTTATTTTACTCCTGTGACGCAGAGGGAGACAAACAGAGGCAGTATGCTGTTTGGTGTGTTAAGAACAAAAAATGCCATAAAAAAAAAGTCAAATATGTAGGAAAGGAATTTCAAATAGGTATAGGTATCAGTGATACCAGATTGTGGTATTATTACTTTAGGGAAAATTCCTGATGATATACGTCGTACCTGTTTATAAATGCTATTTGCAATCAAGATGAGGCATTAAATTACCCGGTCGAGTTTTTAAATAGAATTACAGTCCATGGCCTGGAATTAAAAGTTGGAGTTCCCATTATGCTGCTTCGCAATTTGAGTCCCCTAAGCTTTGTAGCTCAACCAGATTGAGAGTGATTTCGTTGCAGAAAAATGTTATTGTCTGGTAAAGGAGATACGGAGTTTATACCAAGAATACAAATAATTCCCAGCAATTATCCATTTCAGTTTAAACGGATTCAATTTCCTATTAATGTTTGTTCTGCCATGACAATCAATAAGTTAGAGGGTCAAACATTGAATTAATTAAGAATTGCTTCAGCCACGGGCAGTTATATCTTATATGTAGCTCCAGGGTAAGTAATGCAGCAAATATCTCAATCTTAATCGATAGAAACCGCTAATATGGTTACATTAATAAAAAAAAAGTGAGCTAAATATTATAAAATTATTTTCATTGTCCAAAGAATATTAAATTATTGCCGATTAGTCCAACGAGCATGTGCAATGCCATGAAGATAAAGGAAGAGTGGGCCCAGTCTACGGGAGGTTTTTTAGAACGGGTTCAAGTCCCTCACTTTTGCTGGGTACACCTAGTTTATACCTTTAAAGTTATGAAATGTGGTGATCGTTTCTCGATCAATTTATTTCAATTGTCCACAACTTTTCCCCGCTTTTTAAAAATCAGAAATTGCATAATTCATTTTTTTTTTTTTCAATCAATTTCAACTTACAAAGGTAAACTTATGCTCCACAACATCAATACGAAGGAAGGTAGTGACGGGCTTGAGCAATTTTAATCCTTAAAATGGGTGCACAATAAACGTTCAGGTAAAGCTGGAAATACTGCTTGCCTAACATTGAACGGTATTCATAACCGTTTGACCTTGTTTCCCTTCTATCACACTAGTAGAACAACGAAAACAGACTGCCCGAACAGTTAAGGACACTTTTCTGATTCGGTCGATGTGGCTATTTAGGAGTGTAGCGTGCGCCGAAACCTGTCAGCAAAACCTGGCCCCGATATAAGGCTGTGAACTTTGAGTTAGGGAAATTCTATTATTCCATTAGACCCTTATCAAGGTCTTATGCACATAATCTTCCTAACTCAATGTTTGACAAGGCATAGCCTTCAAGGCCAAGTGCAACTCTTTATCTTGTTCCATCATCAGCATATGAAAGCAGTTAAACCGGCTTTAGAAGAAACGGTCCTTCAGTCTCCCATGACATTAGAGAAGTCACACAAGGCCACGTCGCCTTGCTTTATATTTTTTTGACAGCATAAGTATCAGTTGGGTCCTCATCGACTTGGCAATCTATAGCCATCGTCATTCTATACTATCTGACAAGATAGTCGGAGATACCGCGTATTACATTTTTTCATTCAGCACTTCTAGCCATCTAGAATATCTACCAAAGCAGAAAGTGGGCTCAGTACATGTGTCACGGTATTCCATTGACGATAGGTCATCTTCCCCGAACTCTGGCCTGTTAGGCCAGACCGTGTGTCTGCACAGTAACTATATAGGAGGCATAATGCCGGTCCTAACTCCGTCCGTAAACCATATAAGATATAAACCTTTCGACGTATTCAAAAATGCTTCCACGGGTTTTTGAGGCGAAGATGGAACCACATGTTGGCCAATAAAACCTTCGACTGCAGGATACCAGGAAGATTGAACCTTAGCAATTGCAAAGCCATTGCTCTGGACAACTGAAAGCAACGTTCCTTGTACCGAAGATGATTGAAGACTTATGTGCGACAGGATCGCATTACAAAAAGGATTAGTCTGGTCCCCGAAAGTACAACAACTGCAGATATCTGAACAAATTTTACACGAAATCAAAAAAATGAGTCTAACTTCAGGCGGAGATAATTTAAAAAAAAAAAACTGATCGACTGTGAACCAAATTATAAGCGATTGACATACAATCAGTTCTTGCCAGCAAAATACTCTTTGGCTGTTTATGGCGTTGTTGGTCCAGTAAATAAAATTCAGGGCTGCATGCATAAATCATTTCAGTACCACGCATTGCACCGGGAAAGCCGCAATAAAAGCTACAGGAGACTTTAGATTCGGCCATTCTATGTATGACAAGTTCCGCTTTTAATACCTAATAACCAGTTAACGCAAAATTTATTTCTCCATAACCTTCTGTATGATCTATCCATTTTGAATTCGAGGAATAACCGTATTCGAGAGCAAGTATGTAAAACCCTTTGCAGATCCAACCAATTTTAACCAAAACAAGTAACTTTAGATCGTCGTACTTCGAACTTGTAAAAATTCAAAGGGCTAGTTATGCTGGGTAACCGCTTTCAGTGACATTAACCTTCAGCAAGCGGGCACTAGAACTCTCAACTAGAGCTAAAATATGTGAAAAATATTTAAACTTGTGGATTTAAAAAAGATCCACTTCGGAGCTAGTATTGAGTGTCAAAACGGCTGAATGTTTGCCGTTCAATGGCAAAATTTTCAATACAAAATTACCCATTGTTACCTACAAAATATTTAGTTTGAAGGTGAAGAAGGCCCTTCTTCAATATTTTGTATAAGCCCTATTTCAATGTGACAGAAAATCGATCCCAAGCCAAAAACTTTAAAGGTTATTCTTGCGAAAAGAATTCCCCAGGATCGCACTGAAAAACTTCGGTTAGTACGACGTGTCTTACATGAAATGAAAGCGACGGTATAATTGACTCAAATTTATTTTCCAACCTTCTCTATGATCTTTCCGTAAAGCTAAAATTTGCATACAAAGAACTCCTTTTTGGTTCAAGTGAATTAGAGACGTGTGTTTGCACCAAAAAAATGCTCAAGGATATTATGCAGATTGTTGCCGATGCCAGGCGCACTTAATGATAAAAGCTATAAAGTTCACTTTAGGAAAACCGCACGTGTGCACACTGAACATGTACGCAGCCCCCCCCTCTTACGCAAACACGCATAAAAATACAAACTGAGTTTTTCAGTAGGAAATTGTTAAAAACTTTTCGAATATTTATCCAACCGAAAATGAGTACAAAATGCATTAATATATCCACTTGAATGAGAAGCTCCAGTACCCAAACCAAGCCAGTGGCTGCCCAACCATATGGAATCCACCCGCCCGCATACTTGGAGGAACGGTGTCATGTATCCTGGTTCAGCATTGAGTGGGATGAATTGAATTGGCAATACAAGTGAAACGATAATAGGATGATAGGTGCACTATAACACCGAACCGGCCGAGCTTCGACTGTTCGCAGTGTGCAAATGTTTACCTCTTTAATCAGTACTGGCTTCGCCCAGCGCATTCAGTCCATTGACAGGATAATTCCTGTGTGTATATGTACATTGGGCTGTACGTACTAATTGGATTATTGTTCTGAATGACAGGACAAAAATAGCAACGGGTACGGGAACGGCTGAATACAGGACGGTTGGTTGGCCTTGGGGTCAGACATCGGGGTGGATATGTTTCCCTGTTGCCGCTGATTATTTATTTACCATGGCTAATCAGAGAATGATACTGAACAGCTGGAGTATGGATTACATGTAGTTGCGGCTTACAGAGCTCCTGCCACGGCCAATATACGCAGATGTGCGCCATTTTTCCGCCTGTGGGGTTACGCAATTCATAGTATAAAGACAGCGCGTATATTGATGCAAGGATGTTATTCAATTTGGGTACTGCCCTAAACACAAAAGGCATTATAGCTGTGGTAAAATAGAACCGAAAAGGATGCGTATTTTGGGACCGTTTTAATGGGGTATCAGAGGAGAAATAACGTAAATGCTTATTAGGCTGATTACTTATTTATTGATGGCAGTTTGAAAGGGATTGTTTCAATAGAGGGAGACCTTGGGAGGAAGTGGCCTCGTAAATTTGGGGATATATTTGTATATAAGAAGGAGCTTGAAGATGCCTATAGAGCGATCGCTTTACTGAAGCTGACTGAGTTGAGTAAGATTCAGATTTGTTATAGGTTCGTTCAACATGAAGTGACAAACAATATTGGCAAATCGAATTGAACGTCACAGAAGACAGATGTGGAAACTTGGGATTACATCTGTTGTCTGTCAATGCAAGAACTTGTCAAGCTTTACTATTTCTTACTGTTCTTTATAACGCTTAGCAGTTGCTTAATCTTTAAGTCAAGGGAGATTTTTTAGTAAGCCGTTGTCAAAAAATACATTATAAGAAGACTTTACACAAGTTCCTCAGTCCTACTCTACGTCGCAGAAGCATGGAAGTTGTAAAGGTGGCTAAAGATGTATGATAATGTCGCTCCCGTTTACTTTTACGATCTTTTGGACCAAATTAGCAAAATCATCGAGTCAGAAGAGTGTCAATTAACCATCTGAGATATAGACAATCGGCCTTACCAATAATCAACTTTAGTCAGGTAGTTTAAGCAAAGACTTCAGACCTTCCTAAATCCCTTTACCAATAAACGAATATAGTTGCCAGAATATCGCTAACTGTAGGGTCAAATGATAATATTGAAAAACTCATGTTTATCTCGGGCATTAGCTAAATAAATCCTCCATAAACGATATTTAAAAGGAAAGTGTTGCCCAACCATCCAAAATGAGGGTATCGAATTTAAATACACTGTTGTTCAGTCTGAACGTTTATTTAATTATAAACTTATTTTAGTAAATTGTTAATGTTTTCTGATATGGAAACGTTGGAAAAAACTAATTTGTAGTAATGCATGCACAAAACTGAAAAATATTGCATTTTCGCTTCATTTCTAAACACTTGCAGCCCTATTAATAAAAACAAGCAACTACTCTCCAACTCATATGTCACCTAGCACCTAGTTAAATAAATAACATATTAGTTAAATTTTCTTATTAATATATGAAAATAACTCATATAATAACTAACTGAGGTTTTCTCCAAAATAGCTGGCATCACCTAACCAAATTGTACTAATAACTATTACATATTGGCTGTCATCACGGCTGGCTAATAAATTTCAATTGTGACAAGTGAAAAAGATAAAAAAGCAACAGAAAATAAAGGAAAATAACAGAATATTCTTCATATTTTCTTTTGAATATGTGTATTTATTTTTGAATGTTTTATTTGTAAACATTGTCAGAGGGCTTTTTCGTTTTTTCTGCACTTTTTTTTTTCGATTTGGGGCTATGGTAACCAAATCCTGCCTAACGAATTCACATTATTTAAAATCACTGAAAAACGGTGAGCCATTTTGTTCCAAAATTTTTCAAATTCACATTTAATTTATTTGTAATTTTGACGGGAACCAGGGTTTTTAAGAGTAATTAGGTTCGTTCGTGTACTTTCCGAATAGAAAAATGAAAAACGTCAAATATCAAAAATCGAGAGAGAAATCTCTCAATTTCAAGAGAAGTATCTGACCGGTTTTCTTACAAAAAGTTTAAGAAATGTCATTTAGTCATTATCGTAAAATGTAGCATCTACAAAATAAGTTGGAATTGAATTTTTTATAAGCTTTATAAGCTAAATACCTATTAAACTTGCCATTTTGAATGCGATGATATGTTCTAGGAGAAAATTCAATTACAACTTATTCCTCCGACATCAGCCCTGTTTTTTTTTAGCTTCGTTCTCAGCAAAGCAAAGTAAAGTAGGATTTTTCGCACGCAATTACAACAACTATGATCTACTTCACACTTCGAGACTCGCAGTAGTTGTTGTAAATAGTGTGCTGAAAATCTTACTTCCCTTTGCTTTGCTGAGAACGAAGCTCAAAAAAACAGGGCTATCGTTGAAGATGAAAATAAATAGAGTTTTACTTGCCAAACTTTTGAGTTGTCACATAGTTGTCAGTTTTCATTTTTCATTTTTCATTTTTCAGTAAGTCGAAATTCGGCGAGTAGACAATTACGAAAAAATGAAAAGAGGGAAAATGGATTTCTCTCTCATTTTTTCCATTTTTCTCAGTACGGTCACATTCGCACAGTTTCTTAGCAAATCTTTAATAACTTTACGTTTGCAAAAAAGTACCCGAACGAACCTATTGACTCGCTAACAGACCTTCTACAGTAAGTGTGGAAGTTACGAAACGTTAGTTATCTTCTAAAAATGTTTATTATTAGCAATTTGAGTTTAACAAATGTGTTTGCCAATAGTTAGGCCTAACATGTAGTTACGCGACAATTATTAATACGGCTGTTAAAATATAAATATCTGTGATTTTTCTCTGTTTTATCTTATTTAACCGCTAGTGCTTGCTTTCTGATTGGTTTACCCTTTTTCATAGTTTGCAAGCAACGAATGTATGTTTAGGTAAAATAAATATGATTTAAGTTTGGGATCTTTCCAGGACTTTCTTGAGAGTCGTCGCAAAGATAATAAAATATCTGTTCACTTTAGATAGGACAGCTCATACTTGGATACCTGCCTTTTTAACTTTCTCCATTACGTAGTAAAGATATTGCATTTTTACAAAATTTCGAACTCGAGATGTTAATCAATTGGGTGACAAAATTCTGTCCGCCTGTCTGTATGTACCGAGGCCTACGGCTACCCCGATTTCGTTAAAACTTTGGATTTGGACTTCGGAGGCTTACAGTTCGGGGAGGTTTGTTTTTTTTTGCACGGTAACCTTAATATTAATGGTACTTCCCATATAACATTTTCAGACCAATTTGATTTGTTCGAAAACGGCTCCAAACGATTTCAACCAAAATTGATATGTAAGCTTAAGGAGATAGGGTTAACATAACTTCGCACTTAGTTTTCCACTAAAAAAAAAAACCAAAAACGAAATTGAAATTTGGGCATATCTCGAAAACGTTCCATGTAACAAAAATTAATTTCTATGGTCTTTTCTAACATAACGGCAAACTTAGTTTTTCTCTGTAATATCGTAAAATGCATTTTTTTGAAAAAGTAATTTTTTTAAAAATTCAGTTTTCTTCAAACGGCAATAACGATTTTGAGTAAAATTGATATTTTCCAAATTATTGCGTCCTTAATTTTCAATTCAAATCATTGAAAACGCTAACTTTAAAAACTGTTCATTTCTCGAAAACCCCATTTTCGATTTAAAAAAAAAAAACTTTACAAACCTAGTAATGCTTACATCTCGAACAATGAGTTGTACTCGGCTGTCAGATAAATAGTTAAGGAATAGTATTTTCCAAATTAAACATTGCAATATTTGGTACTGTTGTCTGCCAAATTTTACAAAAATCGCTCTAACGATTTTGATAAAAATACTTATTAAAGGTAAAATCAGTATTCGAAATAAGACCCCGTACTTTGTTTTTCTCAAATAATTCGATAAAATCCGTTTTTTTAATTATTTATATTTTTCGATCTATTTTCACATTACATATCTCTATTTTTTTTATAATCTCCCCCTTTCCGATAAAAATGCAAGAACAAATATGCAAAACTTTATTTTAGCAAATATTAACACAAACAGAAACTCCCATTTCATTTGCACCAAGCTTTTGATGAACGAGAAAGTTTTGTTCGACCCAGTCGTGCACTTTATTTCTACAACTATCATTTTTTCGAACTCCTAAATTCATTTAAGTTTTCCGCGAATGTTTTTCTTAATGGGTCACCAAAAAAATAATTTGTATTGTTCAAGTGGCATTTAACTCTATTTTTATAACATCTCTATATGTAAATAAAATTGTCACTAATGTTTCTTATTGGTTTTCAAAGTATTTATTTTATGTATAAATTACAAGAAAGCCTTTGTATTTTATAATTATAAGAAATAAATATTATATTGTATATCCATTTATTTATTTATTTATTTATTAATTTATTTATTTAATTTGATCACTGTACATTGAGAATAATGTATTTTAAAAAGAAAAATGAATGACTAAAGACATGATCCAAAATTTGGTTCGATTTCAACAAACAAAAAAAAAAAAAACCCAAATTGAAATTCAAAACCATTAAATTATTTGAGAACTATTCAGTGATAAAAATGAAAAAAACGGCAGGTAAAAACTGTCTATGTTCGATTTTTGTTCTTAACAAAATGGGGAGATGATTCCAAGGGCTAACGGAGTAAATGTTAAACTGACGACGCTTTGTCAGACAGGTACACCTACATGTACAAGGTCTTAGGGAAATACCTTGACATGACTGTGGTAACTTTTATTTGCCAAACAAGTACTTTGGTGTTTTTTTTTATGATTTTCACGCGAAAGGAAAGCATTTGAGTTGAGTTAAGAGTTATTTGTGTTCCGTTGTCTCCTCCTCATCTCAGCAGTCGGCCCCGGCAGAGTCAGCAGGAGTCGTCCTCAGATAGTAGGATTTGCTAAAGACCGTGTCTTAGGAGTCTGTGTCCCGTTAACAGTTAAGACCTACTCTGTTTTGATCTTTTCTTCGAGCTGAGATTATAAATTTCCTCGACTGCCAGACCTCTGCATGTGGCCTAACATTCACCGAGGTAATCGTCATTCCAATTCCTTAATTTTATAGAACTCAAATGAACCCTTAGGCTTAGAATAACCTTTTCGGTTAGCAGGCGTACGTCGATTACTTATGCGATTCAGCAACACCGCAAACGGACCTCATGACTTATGGTATATCTACTGGTGATCATATTTTCTTGAGCCAAATTTTCCAGGAGATTAAGAAAGTTTGGAAAAAAACCGGCTTTGAATGAATTTAATAAGATCCTTGGGCAGAAGACAAGCTTTATAGGTACTCTCTAAGGCGGTCTTTGTTGATATAGACTTCAGCACCACTAGCAATATTTTCCATCTTCAAGTTGTTTGTGAAACCAATTTTTCCTGCTGGTGGTATTCGAAATTCGGTTCTCCAAGTTTTACAGTCAAGTTTGAAGGAAAGAAGACTGAGCAATGCATTTATGGCTGCTGGACTTGTTTTCATTGTCCCTGATATAGCAATGCTTGCCAAGTGATATATTATTCTTTGGGCAACGGAGAATGAGTTTGATTAAAACCAAGGCACTCATTCCGTAATTCTTCTGACGATTATCGTCGAAACGATAGACCTCCAACTAAGTTGCCAAAATTACGAGTTTGAGACCTTAATCCAGTTCATTTTCCACAAATGTAATGAAAGCTGACGATAGTGAAACAAATTCGGGCAGAATATAAATTCTTATGGTCATCAAAGTTTCAAAAACGATATCGTCCCGACGATTATTGTTATACGGAATCTGCTGCCAGGTTCCAGCTTTAACCCAAGATGGAGGAAGAGCGGTTTGCCGCACAAATCTTGCCAAAAATTTCTGAATTCCTCCAGCATGCCTAGGCCCAACAGTTTATTTAGAAGGTACAGGCCTACCAGCTGTGTTAGAAATCACGGTACAGCTCTATCGAAGGGGAGTTGTTTTATGGCTGTGAATACGTTTTCATGGCTCTGGACAAATGTACCCGATATCAATATTTGTCTCTAGCGCTGCTGCGATTCCTTATGTCTGTCGCTCAATTTCGGAATACGTGCCACGAAACTCAATAAAGGAACCGCCCTCCTATTTCGAACTACATGCCATAATTTTAAAATCTAATTGAATATTCCTTTAACTTTATTATCACATCCACCAGGGCAGTATATTTATACAAAAGACCAGTTGGCTCGTTAATAATAAACGAAGGAACTAAACAAAATACAAAAATATACGAACACAAGCCGTTGATCCTTGTACTACAACCTTGTTCGTCCTTTTCGCCCGCCCAACAGCAGTTGTATTTTTACATTGATTTAACCGACAACTCGGATAATGAGTAACGAGTCTGCTCGTATTGTCCTTATATTTATATATACTGACCTTGTACAGCTCCCCGCCGGCCGCATCCGATTTTGTAATTCTTACTTTTGCACATATACCAAGTTTTCCGATATCAACAGCACATCTAGCTGTCACCAATATCAACCTCCACCTCGACCTCCACCTAGTACGTATATGTCATTAACAGCAGCTGCCATTGTTCGCAGTTCTCAGTAGTCTACCTAGTTCACATATCCTTGTTGTGGGAAATGGATTTACAAAGTTTACACCCGTGCAGGCGAGCAAGTTTGAAACGTCTGAGATAAACGCATCGCATTGCATATAAATGACTCTAAATGCATTTTCCAGTTATGGCCTATAAAAGCAGGCCAACCAATACCACCGCCACCACCACCGTGACCTTTTATGCCATCAGCAGACCATGACCAACGACTTTGTGTCAAAGCAGCAAATGCGTTCAATTTAGAAGCAGTTCATCGATGGGAATTCTGGGGAAAACTTTTCGATTGAAGGTTAAACAAGGTTGTCACACACCCTCTACCCCGTCCACCGTCAGAAAATTGAAAATGTATTTGTGCTCTATATGTTTACACCTGTTCCATGTAATATATATACAATTTATGGCATTGCGCTTGAAATTGCTCAGATTGTACTTACATTTGTCTTTCGCAATTTTCCCTCTGTTTTTGCCAGAGTTTGGCCCTCCGTGAAATTCGTTTAATGATCATCGTCAGCGTCTGTTTCTGTAGAAGGCAATTTGGTGGTTTGCATTATACCCTCTCAGTATAAAAAAAGCTGACGAAGATGAAACGAACGAAAATAAAATCAATCATGCAAAAGAACAGAAAAAAGAAAATCGAACGAATAACTGCGAATGAAGGCAACGAGAAGAATGGAACCATAAGGTGCTGGCTGATGGGTGAGACTATTCCACCAACACTGAGACTGGGGCCCTGGAAATGAGTGGAACAGAAGTTGTATGCCATATGACAAAAGGGCCGACTACCAATCGACACAATTTGCGAACACATTTGTGCCATCACTCAAAATGGGTCCCTATTATTCTTATTATCCTGGCAAAGTGGGAACAGCGAAAAGGCATAAGCCGCACACACTGAATGAAACGTATTTTTAATATGTCTCTCAATAAATAATGTCTTCTGGGCTGGAAGGTATAGGGGAAACGTGTGCTCTGATGACATGTGGGTGGTTATAATACGTGAATTGTCAGTTGCCTACTGTTGAAGTTTTTCTGCGACATATTGTTCTGCTTATTGAGTAATCATTTTTGCTAGCTGGACTCTGTGTCAGTCATCATTGCCCTTGATTGTTTGGCTTAGGTGTGTTATGCTGCCGATTTTAGGAAATGAAATGTGTCCTTGTAGCTTGCGGTTTGAAGGCATACAACTCAAGTGACTTTGATATGTCAGCGATTGAATTTTGGAGAAGTTTTCATATCTCGCTTAGTTTTCACTGTATGGGGACGATTTGTAATTTTAACAACTTCCGCTGAGTCGACTTGTTACAGAACAGTGAAAAGTTATTAGTCTATTCCTGGCGGAATTGTTTTGTTGTGTTGCATGCTTCTGGGGACTACAGGTGAATTTTGGTAATAAGATTAGCAACGTAATATGTAACTCTGTCACGCGGAATGTGTAACAGATATACTACAAGAAGTTGTAGTACTGTGTTACAAGACAAAGGAAACATTCCATTCCAACATTCCAGCAATCAAAATAATTTTCTGCTAATTAGTTTGACTTATAGAGTTTTTCAAAGTTGGTCAATTTTGTTCTAGAGTAAAAAAAATGTACTTTATTTTATTTTTAGCAAATATGACATATTAAAAACGAAAAATCTTAAATTTCTTAAATGTAGCCTAGTTGTTTTATTTATAGGTATACTTAAAATGTAATAAAAAAAAAAATATACCTAATATTTGTAATAAATAAAACAAAAAAAAACACATTTTTTTTAATTTGGTTAGCACTTTTTTGAGTTTGAATGGAGCTACAAAAAAATTCTCGCGAGTTCCCGCGGAAAATTGCCCACAATAGTTGACGCTCACAATTTGTTAAACTATATATGCAAAATTGTAGCTGCAACTATTTGCAATGTTCGGAGAAATTGTAATTTGCTTTAAAATAGTCGTGTTCCAAGGCAAAATCTTAAAAGCATATTTTCCTTATAGAATTTTTTCATTATTTTGTTAATTAAAAGAGCTGAGAGCGTGAGATTTTCTTCTTATATCAATCATTATTTTGATCGTTGAAAAATCTAGCCACTTTCACGCCCCTTTTTATATAAATGACAATTGGTTTTTGTAATCCGCCCACTTAAACCACTCTTTTTGAATAAATTCATCTTAAACTAAAAGGGTTTTCGAGGTATGGTGTAACTGAGTTTCTTCGAATTACAGTAGAAGTTGGTTATAACGACGGTGAAGGGACCGAGGAAATAAGGTCGTTATAACCGGCTGTCGCTATATCCAATTCTATTCACAAATATCTCTCTCTATATAAAAAAAAGTTGGCAAAAAGTGTATGTTTCCCTCTATCGGCCGTAATTTTCAACCAATTTAGTTGATTTGTTTTTTAAATGACGGTAATTACGGTGATCAATTGATAGGCAAAAAGAAACAACTTAATTTGTATCAGTTTCACAACAAAAAGTTCTTTCTTTCTTATGGAAATTTGAAATACAACACAAAAGCTCCGAGCTTTCTTCGAAATTTTTTTCTGACCCAAGCTCATATACCGGTATGAGTTTTTCTTTTTGTTACTTTTGAAATTGTTAAAAAACAATTTTAAGCGGGTGCATTTTTTGTGAGATTAATACGCCTATATCACTAGCGAGTCGAATTATTCGCGTAAATCGAGTTAGTTGTCCAAACACTCGCCTTCGTACGAATTAATTCATTCGCATAGAAATCAAAGGATAATCATCATATAAAGATTATTGGTGTAGTTCTGTTCGACTAAGATTGAATTTGACGCCATGTCTTTAAATGTAAAAATCTTAGAAACTGTTCAATATATTCTGGTGCATTTTTCACAGGCCTATAGAGAATACCTAGGCCTACAATATATAAATTCAGCCTAAGATTTAGAAACACCCTGTGAAGAAATTTTCTTAAAATGTCATTTTATGGGCTTGGAAATTTGCTTTAAGAAGAAAAAAAATTATAGCGATATCGTCATGCGTTCAAATGTAATGATTTTTACAACCAAACATGTTTCTGTGTTACAGAAAATACAAATCTACAAGTCTTACAAGTGCCTGATACATTTTTCTACATGAGATCGATTAAATCAGCATTTGACTTGTGTCACGAAATTTGCTTACACTTGTACAAATTTACTTGTGCTATACAAGAATATGTGGAGTTGTGTTACAACCTTTTCTTTTATAAGCGACCGTTAAATTTGCGAAAACAAGATGTGCATTCGAATCGTTACTTTGTCTTACAGATATTTTGTTCACAAATAAACAGATAATTAAGTTCGCAAGTCTTACATTTGCAAATTGAATCTGTTTAGATGTTACAAAAATGTGTAAGATTGGAGATACTACAAGTACGTGCTGTGTTTTGTTTTGAGCGGTAAACAACACAAAAACAAGACTCACAATTGACTGTTGGATTTGTTTTGCGACAATTCATTTTGGACTTGTAACCCTGGTCTACACAAATGTGTAACACTTACAGGCCCCATGAAACCATAAGTTGACAAGTCACACAAGCGGCTGTTGAAGTTGTCTGCCAAAGGTATGAGCATTGGAATTGTTTATTATCTGTTACACAATTTACAAGTCCACAAGTTTTACAATTTCATATTGAATTTGTCTAGAAGTGGTGCTGGGAACAACATTTCACTTTTAATTTTTGACAGATGCAAATACTAGAAAAAAATTAAATTATGTGTGCATATGCATACCCGGCTCGAAGGACCAATTTATAAACAACCGCTCCTAATACCTAAAAGATACTTTTTTTGGGACAATCATGCGTGTGCACCCACTTATTTAGGTTCTCAATATACTTAAACGATTTATATAGATTGATTATTTATTATTCACGCAGATGAGCACTGTTCGTTGGGAGAATTGGGCTTCAGGATCACCACCAATTAATTTATGTTTTACCAACATCGGGACAGCAACACTTTGCAATAATTTATCGAGTAAACAGAACAAAATGGTTTATTCTGCTAGCACTTTGGGTTGGATCCACCCATTGTGTGTCCTGTCAAGTTCGCATGGTGAGCCAGATACATACACGCACTATCCCACAGGTTCACCCCTTATGTCACACCCACTCTCACCACATACCATCTTCGCCACGAGACAAAGAACCGCAAATCTTAAGAGTCAATTAATTACGTTTATCCAAGGCCGTGGCAATGGCAGCCGCAGCATTCTGCCTGAGTTAATCGTATTTGATGGGGGTACAGTGTGTACTGTAAATATAGGCCCATTAGCAGCGTGAGCTTCTAAAATGGTGAAGTTGGACGTAAATTTGTTTAGAACTCTACAGAAAGGAAAGTCTTGGATGAGGGCTTAGTTTTGCGAAAAACAAAAACTAAAACCAACAACTTGAAGTGTCAGAAAGTAATTTTAAATCTTATTTTGTCGAAAATGTTTGTTTTTACGTCAATAGAAGATAGAAATTGCTTTCGAGCAGTTATCGCGTTCTCTCTTGCGATTTGTTTGTATGTCTGCCTGCCATTTGATTTTTTTTTATGAAAGAAACGCGACAGTGCGGCGCCCCGTAACAGTGCCACCAAATATCATAGGCCTGCCATGCCAATGCCACCTACGATGTACACAGTACACACTCCATCCATATAGACAGATAGCAATAGCTCTCATTCTCAATTGTGTTGTTTTGTTTGTGTATTTTTGTTTTGTTTCTGTTTGGATGGTCATTTCTGTTTAGGCGGGTGGGTAGATAATAATCTACCCTCTGCGCTCTGCTTCAAGTCGGCCCACAAATACAACCCAGCTTAATATCAATTGGGGAAAGTATTATTGTTTAATTTACATGGATTGACGAAAGTGTGCGTGTATGTGTTTGTGTCATTCAATGATAGAATAGAGAGTGAAAATAAATAAAATGTAGTAGATACACTGTTCACAAGAGAGTAAGAGACGAGCCGCAATTGTCAAGTGTTTGACAGTGGTTAGATTTTACTTCAAGTGGGTAACGATACATTTCAGGAAATGCTACAGTAAGGTCCGATCTTTGAGTTCTATGAACCTAATGCTGAAAATAATATTTAAGCGGAACTGGGGATGGACATTTTATTTAAACTAAAAATGAGTCGAAATATTTTGTTATCGTCCACCTTTTAACTTTAATTTGTCATATGAAACTCTCTATTGTGAACTCGTTCAGCCTATCATTCATAATTTTATTTCACTTGGAATGGAGTTGCAGATCACAATAGAACATTTTACACAAAGACTGTCGTCAGTATGAATTCGCAAAGTGCAAGGTATATATGAAAAATGGGGCTTGCTGGGAGACATATGTGTAGTTCATTGAATTTTGTTTAAGTCACAATAGCTGTTTTCGTATGAGAAATGTAGCCATTATGAGTTAAAAAAGTGAAAATGTATGCTAGTAAATATCGCACATAGGTACTTATTAGCTGTCATTTTAAAACCTGAATCTTACATATTTCGTAGGTCACAATAGATAGAATTTAACTTTGACACTGAATACCAATACTAAATACGGCGCATTGTGAGTTCTTGAAATTTTAGGTGGACCTGGACACTGAAAACGATCACCAGTAGGAACCGCAGAAGGGACCTTGTCAATATATTTCTACAACTTTCTACAACGTTCACCTTCTTTTTATGTGCCAAGTATAGAAATTGTTAGTTTGTAAAATGAAAAGTGTATATCAAAAATTGAGGTTAAGATTGCCAATTAGTATTCTACAAGATTTTAATTGATTAACTGCCGTTTACATTACTTTTTTAGAAATTGATTATTAAATTGTAACAACCAAAACGACATTTTATTAACTAAAAATAAATTCTTTAATATTTCCGGCAATTACAAAAATTCCTTCGTTGCCGTTGGTGCTTCCATGTAACAAAGTGGAATTCATCCGCCAGTATGGATTAACTTTGTTGTGTACATTATATTCAATAAACACCAAATTAGTTTTTCTACAGCAGGTCGTCATTCAAGTTCATAAAAACCAAAATATTGTTGCTCTCTCGCTTAATTCGGTGATTCTCGATTAAATAAAATGCCGAAAAGAATTATAAAAAACCGAGTAAATGAAAATACCAAGTTAAGTTAACCTCTTCTTTGTGTAGCCACGTTTTTTACTCTACTTTATTTAATAATCTGTCATGCCTAGTCAAACAAAAGAAAAACATTTGACAGCAGGAAACTGTCAGACTGACAGCTAGTTCTTGGTTGCGTTCACGGATGCAACAATATTATTTTTTTTTTTTAAATTAAGGAGCTTTAATAGGCAACTTCTAGTTAATTTTTATGCTCTAGCGATGGGACTCGATGAAAACATCGATCAAGCGTCTCGAGTCGAAGAACATTTAGTTAGTTATTTGGACTGTTCAATTGGTGAGTTAAGAGACTCGATTATAATTGTTTTGCTAGAGCTATCATAAGTTTAATTATTTCCTCGGTTGAAATGATGGAATTAAATCAGAATTTTAGACCATACAATTGTAGCTCTAAATTTCAGAGCAACATGTAGTTATTTAAAGTCTTCTAGTGATGGGACTCACAAGAAAAAAAATAAAGTGACTCAAGTCGGAATTGCAAATTTAACGACTTTACCTAGAATCTCTAAAGCTATCATACAAAACCTCCAGTTATTTGGTCTTTTAATTGATAAGACTGTTCTAGTGATGGGACTCGATTAGGGAATTAATCGAGTGATTCGATTCGGAAATTTTGAATTAACTATTGTTATTCAAATTTCCAGAGCAAAAAATAAAAATAAAAAAAATATTTTTCCAGAGCAACGTTCAGTTATTTTCTCTGTTTTAGTGAGGGAACTCGACTCAGTACTTTACCCTGAAGTTTGCTTGTCTATGGTTGGAGGTTTCAAGTTTGAAATATGTTTAAGATTGTTTAGTTAGAGTTTTTAATTATTTTTACAGAAAAATATGTCACAGAGTTATTTTATTACTTATAAACTCTTACCAATTATTTTTTATTTTAAGAAAAGTTCTGAAGAGTTTACGAAAGTATATTCAAATATGTTCTTGACATATGTAATCAAATAGAAGGAAACCGGTTTTAAATAATATCAAACATACTAAAAGTCTAAAAGATCACATTCATATTATTTTTTTTTTTTTTTTTTTGTTGTTGTATCTCTAAAGCCTTTATGACAAAGCTTTAATATAAAAGCGCATCCAAAAAGTGATTGCAGATAAAAAAGGTTGGTCGTTTCATAAATGTATACTTGTTTTTTTTTTTTGAAAATAGCGAAACTCTTAAAAAAGACATACGTCAAAGAAGCAGAACCTTGGAAGAATGCAAATTGGCTTTAGCCCTCATTCGCTGTGAACTAGGATTCTTTAAGAAATTCTTTGAAAAGAAAAAACACTTAATTTTACTACAGTCGTAAACTCATCTTGCGGTCGAAAGCCCAATTTAAAGAATATTGACAGCTGTCATTTTGGTAACGAAACTATGCATTAACTAGGCACATGCAGACTCGTGCGCCACAAAAGTCAGTGCCAAACTTACATACATCCTCGTTGACAAAGCTTATAATAAATTAGCTCCAAACAGTAAGTGGCAAACACCATCCGGAAATAGGACAAAAGGTTAATAATTTAACAGACTGTTCTTTTCCTCTAGTATTGTCATTGCCATCCTTTTAACAATAAATGCGGAACAAGCAGAGAATATTAAATTGCAACAGCACAATAGAATAGCTAGATTATGTTTATCTGCACAAGCGAGTGAAAAGATACTTTGATCACGTACAAATGAAGTGCTATACGAATGATGGGGATGTCTAACATCAATACTTCATGTGTGGAACAATCCAAACAAAGTAATGCGTTAAGTCTCGATTGATTGGCAAACAGTGTGTAGTACTTGCGTGGCATTAGTGGGCATTATCAGACTGCAGAATGCTGAGCAAATGGGTGAGTAAATAAAAGAGGGTTGTATGTAAGTGGGTTGAACAGAGGTTCAATTTTTGATTACAAAAAATAGATAAAGAAGCAAGAGGTACTTTTTAGACTTGGATTTGGACTTGGTGTTATATCATTGTGGGTTTTTTTTTTTATTTTAAAAACTAATTTAAGGGAACTAAAATTTTTAAACAAATCCACTTTCAGTCAAAGGTGGGCCACCCTGTACAAGACTTTGAAAAGCGAACATCGATGATCGAAATCTAAAGGGCACTTCGACAGTTTCAAGGAACAGAAATTACATTTGTTACAAATTGTTGTCTTTTGCATAAATAAACATATTCAGGGTTTATCAAGCGTTAAAGGTGTTCCAAGTCCACAGTTGAATTCGTTCCCGAAAACTAGTAATAAATAATATCCACCAAGTGAAATACTATTCAATGGTGATTTACATTTTCTTGAATTCAAAATCTTTTCACCTCTTAATGTGAACATATTTCGAGGCCGAGTAAGAATTACAATAAAAAAGACCACAAGTTGCAATGTTTTCTTGACATTCTACCAAGTGGGGGGGGGGACATTTATGTAAAGCACTAAACATGTGGTCACGAGTCATATCTTTAGATCTCGAATCATTAAGAGTATTCATTGCAACCTATGCGGCACGTGCGGTTAATTAAATGGAAACAGTTACAAATGCCACCAGCAATCGCGTTTTTCTGTTTTGATAAATAAACCTGACATTACCATACGACAGCAAGTACTTTGTAATAGAAAGCGTGATGTTCATGTTGCGGCAAATTTCCGACAGCTCATTTAATAGAACTACCTGCATAATTAATTAGTATTAAATTGACTATTATTTTACTTTAATGGGCACATGCAAAATTGTAAAGAATAGATCATACCAATATATCAATTGTGATTGTGATTCACTTGTAGTAAGCCAATGGAAATACTTAAAAAAAAATGTAAATGAGCACGACTGGATCGCGATAAACCTCATTTAATAATAGGTTCGGAATTTCCAAAAGTTTTGCCATCATTATTATTGTGCTGCATACTTTTACATACACGTATAGAATGGTTCTTCTTTTGCAGCGAGGAATCTCAGGAAAAGCTCGAATAAGTATACAAAATAAAGTGTACGACTGGGTCGACAGAAACTTTCTCGTTCATTAAAAGTTTGCTTAGTTCTTTTCTTATTTTATTAGGTAGGTATATGTAGGTAAAAAACTGAAAAACAATACTTGATGAAAGAAACAGTCATAGATAAAATATAGGAAAAGGAATAGTGTTAAATAAAATTCACTGGTAAGTTTTTAAAAGTTGTAGCTCTCAGTACTACTGCCTACTGCCTACTGTACTATTTTATAAGCTCTTACACTTTACAAGATTTTTGAGTACGAGGACAAGCGTAGTAGGAGTTTCTGTTTTCTGATCTGTTAGGTCATGTTTTTATTTTGATTGGCAACGCTGGTATAAGGTGGGTATGATTGGAAGCAGGGTTCGTCATAGATCTATATCTTTACATAGATGTATATTGAAAGAATTCGGAGGTTTGCTTTTGAATATGCGTTAGCAGTTATTAACTGAATATCCTAATGGACGTGTGTGGTGAGAAAATGAAATGGGAGTTTCTGATTGCGGTTGGTATTATTTTAAGATGCATACTCAATATGGTTAAAAAAAAATAAGTGGGTTATATATGTTAAAAATAAGTTTTACTTAGCTGTTATGGCATTTTTATTAGAAGTGGAAAATTGAGATTATTACAAAAAATACAGCGTAGATGTGAATACAAATCGGGATTTGTGAAGTAATTTTTGAGAAATAATTATTAATCTGATTTGTTCGATTTTTTGGAGAAAAACTAAGTACGGGATCTTATTTAGAATACTTTTATTATCCTTAATAATCCTTTTGATCAAAATCGTTAGAACGGTTTTTCTAAAATTTGGCAAACAAAACAGTATCAAATATTGCAATGTTTAGTTTGAAAAATACTATTGCCTAACTATTTAGCTGAAAACTGAGTACAAGTTATTGTTCGGGATGCAAGCATTACTAGGTTTTTGAAGTTTTTTATTTTGAAATCGAAAATGGGGTTTTCGAGATATGAGCATTTTTTAAAATTAGCATTTTCGGTGAATCGAATTGAAAATTAGGGACGCAATAATTTTGAAAACATCAATTTTACTCTAAGTTTGCATTTTGCTCGAAATCGTTGTTGCCGTTTTCAAGTAAACTTAAGAAAACTAAATTTTTTAAAAAATGACTTTTTTCAAAAATCAATTTTACGATAATATAGAGAAAAACTGAGTTTGTTATTAAGTTGGAAATGACCGTATTACCTTAGAAATGAATTTTTGTTAAAAACGGCCCGTTTTTGAGATATGTCCAAATTTCAAAAGTATCGTTATTCGATTTTTTAGCGGAAAACTAAGTATGCAGTCGTGGTAACCTCACCTAGTTAAGCTTAAATATGAATTTTGGTTGAAATCGTTAGAGCCGTTTTCGAACAATTCAAACTGGTATGAAAATTTTGTATTGGAAGTACCATTAATATTAAGGTTACCGTGCAAAAAAAACGGCCCCGAACTGTAAGACCCCAAACTCCAAATTTTAAAGAAATCGGGGTAGCCGTTTAGGCTGTAGGCATCGGGACATACTGACAGACAGACAGACTGACAGAATTTTGCCACCCACTTTTTTGAGTTGGTCTATCATCGTAATGTCAGAATTGATCAACATCACGAGTACGAAATTTTGTACGAATACAATATCTTTCTCTTCCTACGTAATGGAGAAAGTTATTCAAATATTACACAAAGGAAGGCAACATTATGAGCGTGTTTCAATCTGAGACAGTCACCATAAATATAGGACATTGCCATATATGCAACAATATTCCCAACGAACACAAATATTCGACGTTCAACTTTTAAACCACAAGAAATGCTTGCGTTTTTGCCTTATCCTTGAACCATATTTTGTGTTTCTGCGAGTCTTTTAATACCTCGCCAATTATTTCCATTAATCTCTAAGCTTACACAGCACTTCTAATCGACTCAAATCTGAAATTTGAAATGCCAATTTGTAAATTCGCGTGGTGGCAACGGCCGAGTCCTATTTGCACTCAACAAACTGACATCAATAGCCCGTCAAGCAATTTCCCGAATCCTTGAAACAGCTTAAGTCAAAGATAAATACAAAGCAATCGCAATATTCTTCTTTTTTTGTTGTTTTCAAACAACCAAGCTCAGAAACAAAAGCCTCTGTCATCGAAAACCATCGGCCCTGTTGTGCCATGGGCTTTTGAATTATAACGCATAAGCAAACAACGTTATTCACAGTTGAAGTGATGAATAAACTCAAGAGAGAAATAAACTTTTTAATGAACTTGATCCTGTTTCCGTTGACTGATGTTTAATTCGTTAAGTACTCATGCCCGAATGGCTGCGTTGAATTACTGTCCTTGCTGCCACCCAAAAAGTTAGACATCCCGAGAGTTGCGAACAAGGAATTCACCAACAACGACAGCGTGGGTAGTCTAATAGCTGCAGGGAAGAACACATCACAACACGATTGAATGTTTGTACTGCCCGAACGAGACAAAGCACCTACGCGGCACGTGTACAAATAATACCTCTCCGACGACCTGATGCCCTCCGGGGAGGCTAAGGCATTTCGCTCGAGGGTTGGTGTGTGATATTTCTCACCTTCATCAAACGGGTTTTCGGTGTGCACTTGCGTGACATGTGGTTGGCGCTATCCAGGTGATGATCATCTACAGCTACACCGATAAAGTCATGGTCATGTCCCATTTAAAATAATGTTTGCTGAAAATAATTTACAAGGTGTCTTGTGCAGATACAAATTAATGAAAAAAAGAAACAAAATAATAATGTTGCGTATACGCCCCGTTTTTTGATTTTAATTTCCTCCCGACAACCCATAGGAACCTACTTCATAAGCTCAGCACACCCTTGAGAAAATGTTTCATCGAAATTAATACGTAAAAGTCTGATTGAAAAATAAAAACACAACCCTCCACACCCCGTCCCCAACTGTCTGTCCGCCCACATCTAATGCACTTCACATTGTGCGTGCAATCGACCGCGGCCAAAGCGAAGAAAATTAGGCTGAGACAGCGACGGCCACCTTATTGCCTTTGCATACGCATACCTACGTAGGTATTCTCTCAGCAAATCCAATATTAATTGAATAATCAAGTGGATCCAATTGTTAAAGCGAAGAGTCGATTACAATTCCCAGGGAATGCAATTGAAAATGTTTGATAAACAATTACAACTGTCGTGTGTAATTGAAAAGCTATTTAAATGTTAGCGTGGGGAGTTTTCTTCCCATTTAATGGTATCCTTTCCATTATCCGCTAAATTCGCTATAATGCCTTAAATGCGTCGTCTAAATGTAGGCGCAGAATGATATGGCTGCCACAATGGAGGAAGCATTTTATCTGTCTAAAGGAGAATTATTTCGCTACGTAAGTGTTTAATGTGTGTATACTGTGGTGGCAATCGGAGGGGGCTTAAATTTGTCGCCCTCATATATATATATCTTTACTATAGATGTTAGTGGAGGGGAGTAGAAGAAACTGACACGACTGGAATTAGGCATTAGGCAATTCAACGTATTTCAAGTTTTCACTGTTGTTGAGAAATGAAGGGACATGCTTCCAGATGGGGTCAGCGAACATGACACATCAAAAAGCGCGCCATCTATTGGCATTTTAAAATAGCCATAACTTCTGGAAATATTGTCATTTGCATCGAATGTAATTTCGACAGGAAGATATGAGCGAATTTGTCAGAAATGTATACCCGGGAGTTGCAGCTTGAATTCACAATTTGCCTTCAATTGGTAGAATTTTTTTATATATTTTACCCCCTTTTGGGAGGGGCAGGCATTTAAAGAAAAACAATAACCCCCAAAAAAAGGAAAAAGGAACCGACATTAATTGACCATCAAGGCTGTAGTAAAATAATTTACAATTGGAGACGTTTTAGAGAAATTTCCAAGTGACCCCTTGAAGAGGGGTTTCTTCACAGAAATTGTTTCTAAATGGATGGTTTGTCAAAGGCACGTCCTATAAGAAGAGAAACCAATATCACACAAAGTGCACCAGTTATGGAATTGAAATTTGTCACACGGAATACTTACAGGGGTATTGACACCGGGCCCCCTACAGATGCAGAAATCAAATCTGCAATCAACCTCCTGAAAGTCAACAAAGCAGCTGGACTTGATAGCATACCAGCCGAGTTCCGCAAAGCAGATTCCGACACAACGGCCTGTATCCTGCTTCCACTAATACAGGCTATAGGGGATAATGAAAAATACCCCAGGGACTGGAAGGATGGAGTTATTGTTAAGCTACCCAAGAAGGGAAACCTTAAGAACTGCAATACCTGGCGTATTGTTTGCTTTCCCGAAGAAAATGACAACTATCATTTTCGAACGGACAAAGGAAAGGATCGAAAATACGCTCAAGGGGCATCAAGCGGGCTTTCGTAGTGGTCGGTCTTGTGTCGAGCACATCAACACCATGCGTAAAATACTCGAACCGCTCTACCTTTGACCGAGTCAACCGCGAATGGATCTGGAAATTCTTAGATAGGAGAGGGATTCCCCCGAAAATTGTTGCTGTCATAAAGGAGTCTTATCATGCCGATAGATGATTCGTTCTACATAATGGACGGTTTTCCGATGCTTTCGCGACAGGGAGTGAGACAAGGGGATATTTGGTCGCCGATCCTCTTCTTCTTAAGACGATATACTGACTGCCACCGTAGGTACATACGAGAGACGATGGACATCAAATGGAGACCGTTTGAGAGGCTAAGCCACCTGGATTATGCAGACAATATCTGTTCTCTGGCAAAAACCAACAGTGGGATGGACGAGATGTGTCAATCACTGCAAGTGAATGGAGAGATGGCTGATCTTAGGATCAATTGCAACAAGACTAAAATAATGCACACTGGCCGCTCTGCACATCAGTTCATTATACTGAAACAGGCGCCCATTGAGGAGGTCAAAGAATTTAACTATATAGGCAGTCTTGTTTCGTCCGAAGGAGGAGCGGATCTGGATGTCAATAGCAGAATAAGTAAAGCCCGCATCAGCGCCTTTGGAATGCTGTCCTAAGTATGGAACTCAAGTCAAACTTCCCTACACACCAAGTGAATGCTTTTCGAATCCAACGTCAAGTCCGTACTGTTGCATGCCTGTGAAACCTGGAAAGTCTCTACCTCCATCTCGAGAAAACTTCAGACATTCGTAAACCGCTGCCTGCGATACATTCTTAAGATCCGATGGACGCAAATTATATTGAACCAGTAATTCTGGCGCATAGCGGGTCAACAGCTTTTGAATGTCGAAATTAGGAAGCGGAAGTGGCCCTGGATTGCTCACACGTTGAAGAGACCAAACAACAACATCGAATGGAATCCTCAAGGTACACGGCGAGTTGTTAGACCAAGAACAATGTGGAAAACAACCGTATTGGCCGAAGCAGCAACACAGAGCAAAACGTGGCCACAGCTGAAGTATCTGGCCGCAGATAGAGAAGGATGGAAGAAATTTGTCGCCGCCCTATGCCCCACCCGGGGTTGAAGGATTCATACAATATAACACGGAATTCTATGTTAATCGGATACGAATAGGGTACAGTATCACCCCTTTTAATGTAAATTAAAACCGCCTTTTTAAAGTATAATACATGTGGAAAATCTAAAATAACTGAACATGAAACAATTTTGTTTTAAGAATATGACCCCCAAGGGGTGGCCCTTTAAAATGTCAAATACTTAAGCGCGCTTTGTATAAGTCGTCCACTCAAAAGGCTCTCAATGTCTTTATAACGCGTAGCACAGTTTTGTGAAAAACCTGCAGTTGCCTTTGGTTGCTTCAGACACCAGCAGTAGGAATAGATAACCCGGTTGTCAAAAACCTTAACACCCAATGACTGAAATGCGCATGCGTGAAATGTATGCGCAATATCACTCCAACACGAGGGACAACATAGCAGACGTATTATATGTTATATGGCGCTAACAATTTGAGAGTGCTCTCCGCTAACTGGAGGCAAATGAAAGGACTTGGTCGTTAAGGCCATGCTCCACTCCGGTCTGTAAAGTAATCTCAATGCTTGTCTACTTTTTTCAATCCGCTCGTGGGCAATTTTTTCGAGCGCCGTCATCATTCTTCTGAATCCTTATTCCATCGAAGTCCAATCTGCGTCTACCTACAGATAAATTAAGGGACATAAACATTTGTTTTAATGCCATTCGTTTATCACATGCCAATTCTACAGAAAATATACATTGCAGACTACGGAGAATCCTTCGGACTGCAGGGGTAGTGTTGGCAGTATGTATTCCGCGTGGGTTGACAATATCAGCCATTTCGGTTATCATTTACCAACATGCAAATTTGGTTACTGAACGGCACACAGAACATCTGTGATAACATTTAATCACAATAATGGCTGGGTCTATATATTTTCGGGGCGAAAAGTAACTGTAGGCGACGAAACACATTTCTATATACGTGGGCTACGAAAATTTCAACATGGACACACGACACAAAATGTCGACGCGGTCTGACATTTTGGTGCGGCGTACGAGCTGAAGGTGCCATCTACGTCACGCTTGATAATAAACATGCAGCTTGTGGCTACATGAGGTCCATCCTCCAAATGGTAATGTGCACAACAAACGCAGTTCCATCTACACAAAGACGAGTCCTCAATTATCCATGGAGTTAAAACTATCCAGGAATCTGCGAAACGGTATTAGAATTAATTTGAAAATGAATTATGTATTACTACCCAATGCGTAGGGTGCTAAAAATGATCTCCTCCACCGCCAACCAAGTAATCCCTTTTACGTTCCACGTGGAAGCAAAAATGTAAATTCAATTAAAGTCTACGAAAAGGATTTGTCTACGCCTCCTCATAGACTTCGTTCGCCCTTTTAAGATGTCACTGGGACTTTTCGTCATGGCATTCCTGAGGTGAATTAAAATGTGTATACACTTTTTGTTAAAAGTCAAAAAGATTCTGTGCGACTGACTGACTGACAGACAGTTCACCAAATTGCATAGTGCACTTTGTAACAGCTGAAATTGTCCACGCCAAATACATCGCAAGGACTTTGCAACTGACGCGAGCGTGGCATTCGTCCCGAATGCATCATACGCCAAGGGGGTTGTTCAAATTGGGATTGTATTACTTTCCTGTGTGCGAGTTGGTAATGTTAAAAGCCATGCCAATCATTTTATTTGTAAAAACGAATTTCTCTTTGTTTTTCTGATGCGAAGCTGGAAAAGGAGGAGCACGATAAGAGTGTTGTTCGTTTGGCGAATATTGGCAATGAACCAAGATTCGTTATTGAGTAAACGTCTGCGAGAAGGCTATTGCATGTGCCAATTGAAGATTAATTTGTTGATTGCAATTAGTGTAGGAGGAGGTTGCCTTTGAGATATTGAGAACTTTGTAATTGTGAGAGTAAACGATTTTTGTTTCTTTTTTTCATACTAATTGCTCTCTGTATATTGAAGTTGTAAACAACAACCAAAACAATTTTAACGTTCAGGTAACATCGAGCTTTGTTGCTAGTTGATTTGTTCTTGTTGCTAAATAACAGTTGTTTTGCTAACAACACTTGAAACAGTGTACATTTTTATTAAGAAATGCTTAGTTCCAAGCTCATTGCATTTACTAAGTGTACTGTTAAGTATTTTATTAACTTTCATTGCAATACAATTTTGTACGTTTTAAGAGTTGGACATAAAAATAGGTGTGCTTAAATAAATTGTTAAAATTTAGCGATTTGTTGCAAAAGTGTTATTTAAAGGTTAATAATCACTTTATCACAGTTTTTGTTAAATCATATTTTAAGATGGGTCGAAAAGTCCAATGATCTGCGGAAGAAAGGCTAGTAGTTCAGCGGTTAAGGGGTGACGGTAAAACCTATAAATTTATAGCAGATGCCCTTGGAAGGTCACAGAACTTCGTAACCAATGCTCTTAAGCCAACATTAGAAACAGAAAATAGAGGAAGGACGAAAAAAACCACAGGTACTACTGAACGCCGCATTTTACTTTAAGCGAAGTCAAATCCGTTTGTTTCATCACGGGCTATAGACGCAGAAATTGGGTATGGAATCAGTGCAGGCACAATCCGCAGGAGACTACAGAACTTCAATCTCCCAGGAAGAGTCGCCAGAAAAGTTCCACTCCTAAGAGCTAAGATCGTAAGGTCGCGAAAAGAATTTGCCTTTAGGCTTTAGATGTTGGAACGGAGCTGAAGGTGTGGAAAAATGGCGGAATATTCTGTGGAGTGACGAAACAAAAATAAATTTGTTCTCCTCGGATTGTGGGCGTAACGTTAGGCGACCAAAGGCATGGTATTCTATGTTCGCTATACACTGAAGACCTTTAAACATGATGGAGGAAATATAATGGTTGGGGCTGTTGGTGTTGGCCCTATATTCCGTGTCATATCATGACAAAATATGGATATATGGACATCTTAAAATATATCATGCTTCCCTTTTCCGAGGAAAACATGCCCCTCCGAGGGCATTTCCAACAGGACAATGATCCAAAACATACAGTCGGTATTGTGAAAGATTGGTTTCGGGATCAAAACATCTCAGTTGTTCCATGGCCAAGTCAATCTCCAGATCTCAATCCCATTGAGAACTTGTGGGATGAACTGAAAAGAAAATAATTGAGGGGTCAGTTCTTCACTAAGGGGAATCAACTATGGGAAGCAGTGCAAAAGGAATGGTATTCCATTCCTCCCGAAACGTGCCAGAAATTTGTAGGGCCAATGCCACATCAACTCCAAAAAGTTTTCGAAAATAATGGAGGATACTCAGGTTATTAGAGTAAGTGAAAAAAAAAAATTAATAAAATCTATAATTAATGATTATATAGGAACACACCTATTTTTTTGTCCAAGCCGAAAACAGAACTCAAAAAGTTTTTGTTATTTTTTTGTTCTGTTAAATTATACGAAAAATAAACAGATAACTATTTTCCATATTCAAAAATAATGTAAATTTTATTAATAAATATAAGCCCTGCAAAGTAAAGTAGGATTTTCAGCATGCAATTACAAGAACTACGCTCACTTGACACTTCGAAACTCGCAGTATTTGTGTGCTGAAAATCTTACTTTACTTTGCTTTCCTGAGAACGAAGCTAAAAAAACACGCCTATAATTGTAAAAACAAAAAACAAATTGAAAAAATTTGATTTTTAAAACAGATAGTTCTCACACCTATTTTTTTGACCAGCTGTGTATATAATTCTATTCGACTGAAGACAACTAAGTTGACACGAGCTTATTATTGTTCCAAAATTTTATCGTTCCAGTATCATTGTAATTATTAAAGGGTGAAATAAACAAGAAACAGACAGACAACGAATAATATGAAGTTTCATGGATGAAATTACCTTCATAAAATATAATTGGACAAATACAGAACCACATTTGCTGTAATTTATTGCTACCGACACTAAAACAAACGAGGAAACAAACGAAGAGTTGGCACTACTTTTTCGATAGACATTTCCTGCCATAGGCAGCCATTTTATTTCGGCTTTTGTTTTTAATTCTCGAAGCCACGGGAAAAGGCGCAAATTGCTGTAAAATAGTTTCTTTATCTTGTAAAAATTCCTTTGTAAAATAAACACAGTTGTTTGAGGAAGTAAATCTTTCACTTTGACATATCTCCACATGCAATTGGGGACTTTCAAGTATCTAGTTTACTTTGTCTGACAGCTGGTTGACTTGATGTATCTCAGTTTTGGTTGGCTTAGCTCGGTCACGGCAGCTAATATAGTCAAGAATTTCGTGACTATGTACTAAGCTGACAGTTCGCATATGTGACTGATGTAGGAAAACAAACGTTCCCGACCAATCTAGTTTTTGCGTTTGAGCTTAGTACGCTGCTCGAGTTAAATTTTTGCTCCGATACAAAATTCTCTCTAAAGTTTAGCTGAGCTAAATTTAAGCGGATCCCTTTAGACGGTTGGTACGCAGCTCGAGCTTAATAAATCAAACTCTTGTTTGAGAATGTACTACATGTGTCTGTCAAAATTTTACTGGATCGTCATATATTCTTAAAATAAATTATGACAGGCGTTGTGTTGCGGAAAAGTATGCAATGATGATTTTGTTAATTATTTCATGGACAAGTAATACCTAGAATCTGATATAATTGAAATAAGAGAGAATTCAATTTTTGAAGAAAGTTTTTGTCAAAGAACAGGGCACTCATTCCATAACTTTTCCGACGATTATCGTCAAAACGATAGACCTCCAAAACTAGCAACTAAGTACTAAAATTACAAGTTTGAAAGCTTAATCCAGTTCATTTAAGAATGAAAGCTGACGTTTGTCAAAAAAATTCGAGCAGAAATGAGTTATTTTGGTGATCAAATCTTCAAAAACGATATCGTTTAGACGATCGTTGATATACGAAATCTGTCCCCTGGAGGCAGAGCGTACAGCGTACTCTATATCAGAATTTAGCTAGGGCTCTAGCTAATGTTTGGAGAGAAAAGTTGGAGAGCAGCTAAAATTTAGTTTAGCTCGAGCAGCTTAAGCTTGACTATTATTCCGTTGCCGTTGCACTCACTGACTTTTAAGTGGAGTTTCATATAAATATTTTTCTCCTTATTATACCGGGCGATGTCGGAAAGTTATATGCTAATTTAAAAAGCCTTTGCCAAGAGCGAAACGTTTCACATAGCTTAACTTAGAGCAATCTAATTTTGACAGCTCGTAACATAGCCGTGTTCCGAATGATACTCAAGTAGCAACAGTTATATTAAACAGCATATAATCCAAACAGTATATACACACATATCTAGTTGACGCAGACGGAGGTATTAATTCAAACAAGTATTCGAACGTTCCATTGTGAGTCCTTTTGCATTAAATTGATTGCACTTATGGACTATTCACATGAGAGCGACTGAAATGCGAACAGACCACTTTTGACATTGGACATTTTACTATTCCAAGAGGAGGATAATTAATTATCCCATCAAAATGTATTAAGAAAACAAGTAAATAAACAGTTTAAATAACGAAATTTCAAATTCCAAACTTTTTGCCGCGAACGAATACACCCTTTGCGCGAATTATCAAAGTTTAGCCACAATCCACATCATTCAATTCGCGTTCCACAAACTAGCGAATAAAACATTCGTTGGAACTTAACCTCAAACTTGAAATGCCATTGGCATTTTTTTTAAATATTTCATTTATTTCGTTTTGTTTTGATCCGAATGAAAAATAAAAGAAATGGGACTGAATCAACAGATAAAAAGGCAACATACTTCAAATGGGAAGGACTTCATATAATTTATTTGTTTATTGCTGTTATAAGTTTGTTTAATTAGTTTTTGTACATGTACGGAGGTACATGCATTAGTAGCTGTGTTTTAAATTTTGTTCCACCACAAACAGGACAACAATATTTTATTTTTTTTGCGTAATAGAATGTCGCTATCTCCAATTGCCGAGTTTTTTTTATTCAAAAAGTAGAAACAAATGACGGTGACTGTCATGGATTCGCAGGTATCTGCGACCGAATAAAATATATCATGTGAATCGAATGTCAAAATTTGCGAATATTCGTTCGTTCGTAGGTAGTTGGTCGCTCTCATGTGAATGGTCCTTTAGAGCTATAAGTCGAGTATAAACCTTTTAGATTAAGACAAACTTATAAGAAAATACATCCTACTGTATATAAGCATTCACAAGTAAATAAAAAGTAAATAGTTGAGTTAATTTAATAGATGGGCAAAAATATATTTTACTTTTAGAACCAAAAACTTGAAAATAAAACATTTAAAAATATTAACATAAATTCTTCTTAAACTAATTGCACAGAATATCCATAAATCAAAATAACCGCAAATTCAATTTTTCCACTTTGGAAACCTAAGCCCATTTCCACTCAATTTTGTCACCTAGTAGGTATGCCCAACAAATTGATCCACTATTTTTTTACGAACAGTGTATACCAATTATCTACGTCTAATTGCCGCAAAAAAAATTGTAAATAATGGTCCAATTACCAGCAAACGACGCGACGTAGCATAATTTCTGCGACAGAAAACATTTTACGCCGTTATCTGTCTTTCATCCCGTTTTTTTCGTCTTTTCTTTGCCTAATTTGCACATTTTGCACTTTCACGTTGAAGTATTGTATTACATAAGCAACAATAAGGACGAGAAAACCACATAGTGCCAGGCGAGTCCTGAAGGGGCGGGTAAGGGTATTACAAAACTAGACACTTACCTTCGCGCAGAGCACCTTTTCCAGTTGAGTATCCTTTTTTGTTGGCTTAAAGGGTGGCCAACGAGTGGAAAAAAATCAACGCCGCAGCTGTTTGTTTTCTCGCTTGTTTATTTTATTTTTTAGATTCTCTAACAATAAACAATCAATTTACGGAAATTGTTTTTCACTTTACGTAGTTAAATTGCACACACTTGGACACAATCAAATCAAACACCGCTAGAGAATGTAGATGCAGAGGCACGGGTCACCAATCGATTTGCAAAATTTTCGTTTTTCCGGACGACCGACGGAATCTATTTATTCAGCGACGACAACGACCGGTTGGAGTGATTTTCATCAAATGAAAATTTGCATTCCAATTGTTTTTTATTTTTTTATTTGAAAGTTGTTTCTAGAAAACTTTTAGGTAGTATTCTTTGACTTTTATGCGGTTGGACGGCGAAAATAAACGCTAAGACGACCGAGACCGTTAGAAAGTTGAAGCGACATTGAAGAAGAGAAAATTTTCCTTCGTTGGGAATTTGCGAAAAAGTTTTCCTTCGGTTTTTGTTGGGAGTTCAGAATTCAGATAGAGAGCAACATTTGCGACGGTATCGGAACTGTCAGGTGTTATGGGAGATGATAGTTCTGTAATATATGAAAAACATTTTGTATTTGTGATGTTGGTATTCCAGCGAGCTCTTGCGCAGAAATGTTCTATGAGGAATGAAGAAATAAAATTGTATGCCAAGAAAGTAATAACTATCTCAGCAAGACAAAGTAAAATACGATTTTCAGCACCCAATTGAAACAATTACGTTCTACTTGACACTTCGAGAACTCAGACTATTAGTTGCTGTGATTGCATTGTGAAAATGCTACTTTACTTTGCTTTGCTGAGATCGAAGATCAATATAACACGCCTAATGTAAGAAGTATCACCTTCAAATTTTAACTCGCTCTATTCCGTAATCCAAATGTCTTGTTAATTGATCTAACTGTCGTACCAAGCACAGAACAATATTCCTCTTATCTCTATATAATTGCAAAAAAAAAACAAATGACTTTCGTGTCATTCCCATTTTTCAAAAGTTGTAACAACTAGCGAAAGACGATAAACCATTATAAAAAATTCGAATTCTCCCATAAAATATTCAACGATCGGTGCTCTCGTGAACTGTCAAATGGAACAATGTTTAATTCATATAAATGCCACTTTAACATGTATACAAAAAAATGTACTCAAATTACATTTTTCAGTTGGGCTCTAATCGCGTAAGCACAAAACGATAGAACAATATCATCTCGACGATGCCTCTACTTCGTGTAACAACGAAAAAATGATAATCGTTGAATCGATTGGACGATCATCGTTTCTTGTTGCTTCACGTTACTTATTCAAATGTCAAATACTGTCGTCGAAACGATTCGATTGAACGATGGCTATTTTGCAATCGCTTCGTCGTTTTTGGTGCATTTTTTTCAGTTTTAATTAGGTCTGAGAGAAGCATAAAAAAAATAATTAAAGGAAGACACACTTATGTTCTTTGAAGGCGACTCGCTCCAAATTGTAAACGAATTCATTCTTTGAAAAAAATAAATAAATGGTAATTGCACTTTTTTGGAATATCAAATGAATTTCATTTATTTGTTGTATGATTCCATACGTAGATTTTTAATGCAATCAGAAAAAAAACAGTCATTGCATTCATTTTTTTTACAACTAGCCACTTACCAAAAAATTGCTACTACCATAGCTATCTGTTTTTGCCAAATTCCATGTCAATCAATAGGCCTGTTTTTTTGAGCTTCGTTCTCAGCAAAGCAAAGTGAAGTAGGATTTTCAGCACACAATTTACAATAACTACTGCGAGTCTCGAAGTGTCAACGCCTAATATTAATTAATGGCGCAGTTTCTGTGGTTTCTTGTTTTTCTCTTTAATGTAAGTCCCCCATTGTCCAACCTTACCGACACGGCGCATGGCAACTTTGTCATCTCACAGTTGGCTGCCATGAGACTAAATGTCAAATATGTAAATTGAAAATCTGCGCCCGGTGTTTTCATATCGAATTTCTTCAAATAAATTTTGCGACCACAAACTCTGCCCAAAGTATCAACGAATTCGTGTCTGCAATTACAAAGTCTAACAACAATCACCAAAATGGCAAATGTCGAGTCTATGATTGTTGAGGAAAAAGCAGTGCCAATGCGGCAAGTCGACAGAGAAAAGGTAAACCGCGTTTTGAGTTTCCAAATTTGTGTACCCATTTTATTGAATTTTCTCGCACCCCCTTCCAGACATGTCCATTGCTCCTTCGAGTCTTCTGCTCTACCGGACGCCATCATTCAGTCTCCGAATACATGTATGGGAACGTTCCTTCTAATGAACTGCAAATCTACACCTGGCAGGATGCCAGTCTCCATGAACTGACATCACTGGTACGCGACGTAAACCCAGATACTCGCAGAAATGGCACATACTTCGATTTTGCCATCGTCTATCCTGAATATCGCAATCAAAGCTTTCGTATGCGTGAGATTGGTGTAACCTGTTCCGGACAGAAGGGTGCCGACGACAACAAAACACTATCACAAGCCAAATTCTGCATTGGCGACTTTCTGGACATTTCGATCACTCCACCCAATCGTCTGCCACCGATGAGGCGCCAAAGGCCATACTAGACATAGACAGGTTTTACATTGATCTTTATTTACAAAACAAAACACAAACTCATCATAAATTAAAGAAAAAAATAAAAAGAGATGGAATGGAATTAAAAAAAAAAAACAAGTTTTGCTTAATCTATAGGAATGTGTGGTACACCCCTCTGCTTAATTTCTATAGAACTGTTGCTGGGGCTGCTGCAGCACTGCGCCCGGTCGCTTAGACTTCTTCTTTCCCATTGTTGACAGGTCGATCTCTAGGCCGTTAGGGAGGACCGCCTTGTTCTGTTCGTAGTTGATGAAGCCTCCACGTTCTGCGTCTTGTCCTTCGATCTGACGGTTGTTGGGGTCGCACTTGATGCCGGTCTCGTAGTGGTATTCACGTTTGTTGCCATCTGGATCGACATAGCCGTATGTGCCTCTGCAAGGAGAAAATTGAAAAGAGAACAATTAATTGCGAGTATTTGATTTGACGCAGCGAAGAGTCCTTTCTGATGCAGAGAGTTCGGGTTTTATTATAATCGTGTATTTGGAAATATAGGTATGCCAACTCTCAAACTTTATGTCTGGCGGAAAAGACTGTTTCGGAAGCTTGCTTTGCTTGACGTTTCTGAATGAAATCGCAAGTGTGCGGAAGTACATAATAGTGAAAATCAGGACAAAGAAGCATCGAGAACCGCGGCAGTTTCTTTGAACGGATACACAGAAGGACACCGAAGACGTTATGAATAGCCCAATAGACCTTCCACCAACATATAGTTGCAAACTAATTGCTGTATTTGTATTAAGCAAGTCAGAGAGCCCTCAGAATAATTCCATTGAAGTGAATTCAGCAGTGTAAACTTCGTACCAACGCTCTCCAACCTATTCGGCTGCGAACTGGCTCAAATTGATAAAACATTACATCGTTTCGTACCCTTTCCTTGTTGAACCTAAAAGCTGATCATTAAAAACCTCAATACTTTAAGACATATCTTTCTTATTGACTCAAACCATCGCATCTCTAGCGCCCTACTCACTTGGTAACACAATCGGTTCCGATAAGTTCCTCCTTGAATGAGCCATCATCGTTCTCGTAGCCCCATGTGATGCTGCCATCTTCGTTCTCTTCACGATACTTCCTCAAAATCTGTGCTACCGGCTTCCTTGGACGGTAGTCCACATTGTTCTGTTCAACTGGTCTGGCTTGAATTGGATTCGGTCTGGGACGTGATTGTTGCTGTGGTTGCTCAAATTGTGGACGTGGTTCCCTGTTGCTTGGTCGGCTCCTAACTGGTTGCACTTGTTGTGGACGTTGCTGTTGCTGCTGTTGCTGGCGTTCAATGGCAAAGCGCTGGGCGCCAAAATCATTGGCCGGCCTTGGTTGAGGCTGTGGTGGAGCCGGACGGTCAATGAAACGTGTTGGTGGGGGTAGTTCATCGGCTATCGGTGAGTCCTGTTGAATAGAGTTTGGTTCATTGAAGAAATTTGGCGCCTGTACGGCATATTGTGGCGGTGCTTGTTGTGGCGCCTGCGGTTGCGGCTGTTGTTGTTCACGCAGTAGTTGTGGAATGAATGGATCATTGGTTTCATCTTCTGCGGACTCCGTTACAGGCTTTGGATCGTCAAGAATACGTGCAGCGATCGGCGGTGCAATTGAATTTGTAGTTTGTGGTCGGAGAACTGGACGACGTACACGAACACCATTGCGGAATTGTGGCCGACCGGCGATTGGTACTGCCCCGGGTATACTTAGTCGCGGCGGGACGGGTCCTTGCTGAGCGATGACTAGAGTTACCACTGAGGCGATGAGGAGCTGCAAAGAAATGGAGATTTTAGTTGAAATTAATGTGAATCGAAAGAGGGGGATATATGATCTCGGTCTAGTTTGATGAAGCGTTAAGTGTGACACGGGAAACGTCCTGGGTTTCAAGCAATTCTCAGACGAAAAGAGGACATAGACCAAAAATACCAAAAATGACCAATGCAGAGTTATATAAGTGGCTAGGGATCATACCGGTTGGCGAAGCTTGTTATCCGCACTCAAACACTAGCAAAGTAAAGTCGAGTACAACTTCAAAATTTAAAACAGTTCTGCCTGGAGTTAATCACTTCCAGTCAACAGAAATTCATCGTGTGTGTCCCATTGCCTTCGTCATTCACAAGGCAATAAATAAATTAACATACAAAGAGCAGCACAAAACGAATTTTGCGAACGATAAATTCCTGTCTGTCTCCACCAGACAAAACAATGATAAATCGGCTTCCTTCGCATCCCAGTCAAAGCCGCGCGCATTCATCGTCAAAAAGCCAACGCAGTTTTAACTTAACAAAATTTAATAGCACGCCTGCACTGTGAAAGGGTAACGCAAAAGCACGTATCATACACAATTGCCGCGCCCAATCTGTGTCATTTTGTCGTTGCGCAATCCAAAGAGAAATGTTGAAGGCGATGGCTCCATTCGCCATCCATCACACAGGAATGTCAATAGCAATTATTGTCTTCTAACAATTGGACCGGAAGATCATGTGTGGCATAGACACTATTACGTGGTGTATGTCTTAACTGCTTCTTGCAATGCTCTCAGCATCAGATGACACGTCACCATAACCTTCCAACAAGGTGCAACAAAAGCCGCTGGCCTTGCGCATTGAACAGTGGCAGCCGTCAGACCAGAGTTGCTCTCGGTCAGATGGGATGGAAAAACAGAAGTCGACGACGAGCTTGCAAATTCCAGATTTAATTCAAGTGTCTGGATCGAGATACGAGTACGAACGAATGATTGTTGTGTAAGAGAGAATGTATACGTGGTTGAGTATACACCCCAGAGATGTTGTTATGTGAGTTGAGTCAGCTTATGCAGATCGCATCGATTCTGTTTAACCCGTCGGTCATACCTAGACCTACTCTCACTGGGGCAATGAAATTGACTCGGATTTGTAACTTCACCTTGAGTTCTTGTTTTTGTGCTTAACGCCAAAGTGAATGCGCTATGTTCTGCCAGCGACCAATGATTAAGATCAAGATTGCAAGTATGATGGCACTTAATGCGAATATCCCAGTTTCGAAACCTTGAAGGCTTATATGCGTTTATGGAATTATTTTAGTCAGGCAAAGTCGAAACAGTATTAGCGGTGTACGGGGACGTATTTGCTATCGACACGGATAAAATTCTTAATTGTTGTTCGTTGCCAAACTGCTTTTAACATCTTCATGGCGCCTATTCTTCGCTCGTTTTTGCTTTTAAAATCTCAATCTGTGGTCAGCCTTTGATGTGCACTAAATTACAAAAAGATACCGATTTCCCTGAAGAGATCGCCTAAGAGTTCTTGGCGGTATATCTCGCGTATGAAATAGTTGACGTCGTGGCAAAATGCTAATAAATATAAGAAACGACTGCGATTCGGTAAAATCTATGCTGAAATTGCATGAAAATGTATGAAAAGACATTTCGGTAGAGGTTGTAATGGAAATGATCACGTTCAATAAACTTGTTTACTTAGTTTGACAGCTGACTCACACTTGTTACGTTTTGATTGGCCAGAAATAATTACAGTTGTTCCGTTACGTGTACGGAGGGTAAAGCCGGCTAGTGACCACTAATAGAAATAGAAGATGAAGTAATGGGGACGTTCAAGTATCTAGTTTAGTAATTCTGACAGCTCTCTCACTAGATGTATCTCGGTTTTGATTGGTTGACGTTTATGGAGGGGTAGCCGACGAATGTAGTAAGGAAATTCGTGACTAGTACTAAGATGACAGTTCACGTATGTGGCTGACGTAGGAAAAGTGACGATCCCGACTAATCTAGTTTTTGCCTTCAGGATACATCTTATCCAGACCAATCTAGTCGACTTAAGATAACTAGATTCTTGAATACGGGCAATTTCTTCTATTACTAGGCTTGTTTTTTTTAGCTTTGATCTCAGCAAAGCAAAGCAAAGTAAGATTTTCAGCACACAATTACAACAACTGCTATGAGTCTCGAAGTGTGAAATAAAGCGTAGTTGTTATAATTGCGTGCAAAAAATCCTACTTTACTTTTCTTTGCCGAGATCGAAGCTCAAAAAACAGGCCTTCTGCCGAAAATCATGACATACTTTACCAGACGGTAAAATAGCGAATAATCAGTTCGGTCATGATGGTATGACTGTCAAGCACTAAAGCCTGTCAAATTGGCAGTGGTGAGGATAAATTCTCTCACAGAGACAGACACTTACGAAAAAGTTAGGGAACACTTTTGTAGTGATTTATGAAAATGACAGATAAATAATTCAAAAAAGTGGTAAGAAAAGTCATTAAAATATCATATAAACTCGAACAATTTGCTAATTTACGAACAAAATTAGTTCATTCATCTACCTAGCGATGACAGTGATTCGGAATTAATCGAACTTCTTCTTCATGAATCCGAATATTTCGATGAGAAGAGGTAAAAGCGACACGGCATTTAAAATTACGTGGAGGAGATTGTCATTTTTTACTCCTTTCCTTACAGCGAGGAAGAATTTCGTCGCCACATTCGAAATGAATCTAAGGAGAACATTCAAATTTATTTTCGCGACTGTTAATACCATTTGAATACGCAAGAAATCAAAAGTAATGCACTTATATGTCAAATGGGACAACAAAATTCAAATCTGCTGTTAATTGTAAGGTGACTGACAGCCTTTTCAACTCGTACACCAAGAAATTTGTTGAGTAAAAATTCGGAAGATTCTCAGTGGAGGAGAAATATCTTGCTCTCTCGATGACGCTCTCTTTTACGAATTTTTCGAGTTGAGGAACGGCATTGGGAAAAAATTCGTGAGATTTAAAAGTAAAGGAACAGACCTAATCATTATACTCAAAATTATCATATTTGGACTTGTCCCATTGTTAATCAAGCACATTTGTTACATACGATGGTCATCAATATGACATATGTTATATAATTTAGTCCTTTTAGTGGAAAAGTCATTAGAATAGTGATGTTTATCAAACCATCTCAATATTTTGAGTTTTATATAGACCTGCAAAGGCACAAAGGTAACAAAGATAAGGCTAATGACCAATTATGCTCGCGTTCCATAATTGACCGCTGAATGACAAGCGACAAATCAAACTAATTTCAATTTAGGACAACTGAAAAGAGCTCTACCGATTGGTTAGATGTCAATTTTTGTTCTTATTAGTTGCCTCTAGTCCATATATATATGGCTCTATAAACAACCTCTGCCTTCTGCCTTCTTCATGTATGTAAACGGTGCTTACAACCGGCCCAAATAAGAACTTTCTAATAGTTCGATTGACTGCAAAACACCAACGCTACCATCACGAAGGGGGCATTGTACTCGTACTTCTGTCACGGTATTCAAATCCAAACATTTACATTGACATCACGTTGCCCAAGTGGCCATTTGGATAAAAATGTCTTTCTTCCACTTAACCGCGCCACTTACCGTCAAATTGTCGCCTTTGCATTTAAATTCATCATTTTATTTTTATTTTCGTATCTGATTAGCCCGAACGAGTACTTATCTGTATATAAATACCGTAACCGTTTTATGAATATAAACAAAATGCAAAAATGCGCAGAAACAAACTTTCATTATGATAGAGCACATCGCATTGTGGCATCTGTGGCTTTGGCCAGTAATGATCAGATGCAGCGCGCCGCGTTCATGAACTTCCTGATGTTTTATGGATATGCCATAGCGGCGAGACATTTACACGGTGGAGAGTTGCAAATGAGATCAAATGAATGCGATTAGCCTGGCATCGAAACGAAATAGAAGATGTGTACAGGAAATTGCAAATTAATCTCCGGAACGAGGAGAGAGTCTCTGAAGAAGTTTCTTTTGTATCCAATCGGAGGTGAATGAATGTATATGGAGCAATGGCAAAAAAGATAACGAGTGGATATTTCCCATGAGATTTTTGATGGAATGAGGAAGGTTGTACCTCTATACATCTCTGGGACTTTGAAATACCTAATGATCTTGCGATGCTTTTCCATTTCTATGCATTCAACTTGATTTGTTTTCATCGTCTTTGATATTTGAAGTTTATAATTTTGCTGAAATTGAGCTATAAATATGATTAGCTGTCAAAATAGACTCTTGTCTGATTTTTCCTCAGACTTCAGGCCATTTATTATCATAGAGTACGCTCTGAGCGAATAATAAAACATAAATTCAGATCTCTGGTCGTTATATTTCTTACATGTCGAAGCTGAGTTAAGAAAAAAAAAAATACATACTTGCATTTGACAGTTCAGGGTCTCAATTAGTAACATAAAACAAATTCGCTAATTTTAGTATTTGGAAAAGGGTCTGATTTGATTAAAAAGGGTATGTGTGCACTATTTGAATGAGAACCATATAATACATATAAGCCCAGGAAACTGCTGTATCGACTGCAGTTTTTTGCTATTAAAGTAGGCAGTTGATTTGTAAAAAAATGTATTTGGATTTCAAAATACAAGAAATGTTCATAAAACCCACAGAATTTGTGGTTCAATTTGTAGCTTTACTTCATTACCGACGTATTTTGAATTAAGAATGGGCAGATTCCACAATCTAGTAATTTCCAGTCGATTAATCGAGTGTTCTGGACTAGATGAACTTAAGAACTAGAAAGGTCGGTAAGGTGACTTTTCCTACTTCAGCCAAAGGGGACGTTCGGATTTCTAGTTTAAGTCTAACTACGTGACTGAGTTGATGTATTTTAGTTTCTATTGGCCCAGATTGGTCACGTGGATAGTTTTTTTCAGTTGACTAATTTTGTAGGCTACCCTTCCGTAAACGTCAATTAAAAAAACCACCTGTCGGACTTTATTAACCAGATTAATGAACCTCCCCATGCTGTCAGTAGCGAAATGAACGATTCAGAAGTAAAACAACAAGTGAGTGCGGATAGGAAAAAGAAAACGGAGGGAATGACATACGTAACGTCAATACAACTTAATCATTTTATACCAAATTTAGAAACAGAAAGCACTTTCGATCAACTCGTCTGACTAACGGAGTCATACATATACTGAGAGCTCATGTAGCTAACTGAGGACAGCAGTAAATAATGCATCAGGCAAGGCCTCGGCGGCTGCAATGACACATGCAAATGTTGATCTTGCCAATATCTGCCCTCAAGCAACGGGTAATGAATGTCATGCAAGCGCATGTTTTTGCATTTAAATATGCCACTATCATAAGTCAACGATTTAATAACACTTGATGCGATAACCTAGAAAAATCCAAGGCATTGCTTAGACTGGTCAAGTCATCGTTGGCAATAATAATCTGCCAAAATCAGGATTATTTTGTGTAGACATAGATATAGAACCAGCTGAAGAGCAACAACAAGCGATGGCAGGATCTTATTTTTCAAATTGCAAAAGGAACTTTGAAGAAATTCAGGGACTACCATTTACTAAAATTTGATTCTTAGAGACTCGAAAGGGAACCCACTCAATGAAGTAATGATAGATTCGGTGCTATCAGTCTATTTTGGTCCTTGGAGACTGAAAATTAGCCATCTATTTAAAGTGTCCTCTAATACAAAATCCTTTTACAGCAAAGCCACTTGATTAAGTTCCACTTTGATTTTTAAGATTCTCAATGTCGGCCATCTTGTCGCTTTCCCTGCTTCCGCACGTGTGGTAAGATATGCAAATTTAAAACTTCCCACTGTTATCTTCTATAGTATTTCTTTCACTGATGCACAGACGTCAGAGTTTCAATGTTCTAGGGCGTATACGTGATATAATTTTTTTCTCCACAGCTCTCCCAACATAAACCGCATTCCTAGCAATATTCCATTACACGAGTACATTGCAAGTTCTACCGTTAGATGGAATTCCTCGATCTCAATCGTGAAATAAATTTCTTTGAACCTGATTCAGTTTTCTTTAGAAAATTCTCTCCCACCCATAGCAGCAAGAGCGATCACAGAGCTCGCATCATATATCCGGCAAAATCAGCCGCAAATTGTCCCCACTATAGAGATATAGAGCTGTTCTCCATATACGAGACAAAAGCCAAAGCATTCGATAGAAAATAGGTCCAACTGTCCACGTCCAGTGCGGCTTGGATTAAAGTCGTCGACCTTGATGGTGTGTGCGACTTCGTTACGATTTCATAATTGCTCCGATTTGCAATTAAACTTGGTTTTCCTTCCAGCCAATCCGCCGGTGTGCTACGAATGGATACTTTATTGGCTGCCACGAATGTGGACTGCCGCCTTCACCATAAATAGACGAACACTCTGTCATATGTGTTTTTTTTTTTGCGAAACCGGCTTTGTTTGTTTGTGTCTCTTATTTTTAAGAAAAAATTGTACAGAGTCATATAGTTACTTTTGCCACCGTAAGAGTTTGTGGTTTCTAATTGATATCATAACACAACTCATTCAAGTAGCCGTTGGATTGGCCTGGCATAGAAAAGTTGGTCTCTAAGAATGTGACAACTAACAGCATGTAGACATAGAAGAAACTATAAACGAGGGAATGGGTAATTGGCGGTGGTTTGCTATTTGTAACTACCGGCTGAATAGGTTTTTAATTTCAGCCTGGATATCATGCGGTGGGCTTGCAATGCTTCATTTCACTTAAAACAAAAAAAAAAAAATAACTTTTTGTATAAATCAACAAGGAAGGTAGCATTCGACACAGTGTCTGGGCGCTGTTCGACATGGCGCCTTCCATGTTTGTACAGTCTTCATATACATATTGTCTAATTATAGGGTCCCATGGGGTTTTGAAATTCATTTGATTGGGCGTTTGGATCTCTGGGGGTGTTTGCTTGAGTCAGATAAGTACGTGACTGTTCTATCGAAGCGCCAGATCTTACAAGCCTTCTTTGAAATTGTTGTTAATATTAATCAGTGGCCACAAACCATAACCGCCTAAGTCGACTTAAGACGAAATTGAGATTTTGATGCCATTAGATTCAGCGTACCCAAATCTATTTTGTAAATTTTTTTCAGCTCTATATCTTTAAAAAAGTGGCCAATATTTCAGAAAAAACAACAGCTTAAGTCACTAGAATCAATAGAGTAAAAAAACTTTAAACTGCTCTCCTGAACAACGAGTAACACAGCCTTAAGCGGTTTTGATTTGTGGAATTTTACGTTAGCGAAGAAAATCGGCGAGGTATGCCATTTTGGAAACCGTTTGGTCGTAGTACAGCGTGGATACAACACAGTACGGGAGAACATGATTTTTTATTCAGACCTTGAAGGGGATCTAACGCTGTATGAAGGTTCAAGTACAGCCCGCACAGTCGCCATGGAATTTCGGCATAATATGCCGGTTCTACGTGGTTCTCTTTATATTTTACTAAACTGGATACTACGCTGTCGATTTTCACGATATCTCTCTGTGACACTCTTTTGATCAAGAGAAAAGTGTAGTAAACGCAGATCAGCATCTATTCAAGCTCTCATTTGCGGGAAATTCACCATTTGTAATAAATAATATGCAATAGGAACCTCGGCCTGATTTTATGACTAAACATACCGTGGAGTAGACGAAATATTTGCGGCCGAAGTTTGCGATTTTTCGCAACCATTTCTGTCAGCTGTAAAATTGCTTTAAACTATATGACAAAGGAAGTGCAATAGTCCAGCAGTGCATACAAATTAACATATCTGCCAATGGGCCGCCCCTACCAACCGTGCTTGGCATTAATGACCATCGTTTGATTCATCGAAAAATTCCCCAACTCCACTGAACCTCACTGATCAACTGGCCGACCATTTTTGTTATTATTCATACCACTACGGCTCATGGCCCAACTGGTCATTGGTTGCTTAATCTCTTTCTGGATATCTACCAAAAAGATTAGAAAAATTCAAAACTCGTATTGACCCAAAATCGAGCACTCTGCGGTAGGACCCCGCCTTGCCCGAGGCCAATTACAAACTATCCAACGAAAAGCCTAGACAGCAGAATAACATTTCGAGTGCATTTTGAATGCAACTGAAGCCGAGCAAACACCAGGCCAGCGGGTCGATGTTGATTACCGCATAATAAATTCCAGTGAAGAAAAAAAAAAAACTGAAGTCCAACGCAAAATTTAAATTAATTCCGACTGGGGAAGGATGATTGGTGGCGTTGCAACAGCAGCTGGTTTTCAGCTGGAAGTGGTGGAGTCCACTGTTCGCACATTCCTACCAAAAGTGATGTAATGGCTGGGAAACTTGTTTTCGAATTCTTGGCAAGGGTTTGTTCTGTGAATATTTTGTTGGTGTTTGTAAAAGGTTTTGCGAACCTGTTAAAGATCAAGTCAAATTCGAAACTTGTTTCAATTAGTCGGAGGATTATATAACAACTCTTATTGGGTGTCTACCACTGCAGAGCGTTGACAAGTTTGGTTGCGGATTTTACGATGCTGCGAGAACTGACTTAAAAATGTATGATTCCGAAACCGGGACAAAGCTTTATCTGACTGAATGAATTAAATGAGAGTCCCAAACATACCAGCCATCGCAATATTTTCAGCTGAGCTGACTGGTGAACAACATTTGATTATGAATTTACTATTTTTTGTAAACTACTTAAATATAAATTACTAAATAAATAAATATAAATAGCATATGGAAAGTGTTCCATTAGCAACGCATGTACCGGATAAAGTTGGTTTCACTTTCTCTTTTTATGTCCGATGACATTTTTCACAAAATTGAGATAAATTACATTCATCGGTTCGGTAGAAATATTGAGAGATTGAGAGAAACTGTTGAATGAATTGATTTATCGATTTGTGGATGCTTTGAAAATGACAGTTCAATGTCAATCAGAAAATATTCTGTCCTTGTGTATTGTGCATAAAATCTTTTGTGAAACGCATATGCAATGGATTTTAGTGGATGGTTTCTTTTGTTGAAGACCTAGTACGCACCTATTACGGAACGAAAAATCACATACAAAATGTCATTTCATGAACGAAGAATTTCGCTCTCCTTTTCGTTTTGGAGTATGCAGCTGCTGCGAAATTATTGCGGAAAAGTGGGTAATTGTAGTAGATTGCTTGGTACAATTATTCTCCACTCTCGTTTTGCAAACATTTGTTGTCCGGGACATTATTTACTTGCGAAAATTTGACATTTGTACTGCAATGTTACCAGCTTTTATAAGAGGTAATTTGAAATATGTTCAAGCCAAAAATAGACAAACTCAAATATAAAGATCAAAAGTGCGCATTTTTTTGCAATAAGGGTTACTTATTCTGATTACAATATTTTATACGATACGAAAATGAAAGTTTGATTTTAAAGAGAAACACGTTGTTATAAAGATTGTTGAATAAGTGACGGAGTCAAAGAAAAAAAAAGACGAAAAACGAAAAAGAAAGAATATAAAAAGACAGCCATCTTGTTCTGGACTGCATGTGTCAATGTGGATTGTGGGAGTGAATGTGTTCGATTAATGTTTCTCAATTACTCGACCTACATTTTTAAAGACAATAGGCCTGTTTTTTTTAGCTTCGTTCCAAGCAAAGCAAAGTAAAGTAGCATTTTCAGCACGCAATTACAACAACTACTCTATACTTGACACTTCGAGACTTGCAGTAGTTATTGTAATTTGTGTGCCGAAAATCTTACTTTACTTTGCTTTGCTTAGAACGAGGCTCAAAAAAACACGCCTAATATTATATTTAAATAAGAACGACACAAAACATACTCATAATTGCGAGACTTTTCTAGTTTCAATTTTCCAATGTTAATAAACTAAAAACGCCTATGGAAACGAATTTTTTATATTATTTTATTTTTTTCGAAATTGGTTGGTATAAATTTGTGAAAATCAATTGCAATAGATTTCCAGTGCCGGTGAACAACAAGTGTTTTTTGCGGCCAAGTCAATATACAAAAGAACCAGTAAAATTTGGATTTAATGTTCGATTTAGCAGCAGAAATCTGCACAATCGTAAATGTTGTTAACAGTTTAGAAATTTTTCTGACCCTATTCAAAAAGAGTACATTCGCAATAGAAGTAGGTATGTATTTAATGAATTCCTAAGGAGCCTAAAAATCGTCAAACTTTAAATTGAATGGCTTGAATAAGCATAAATCCCAAATGACAATTTTAAGGAAGCAGTGAAAAGTTCGAGTAGCAGAATCAGAGATAAATAGCGCGTTCTGGTAATACTGCTATCAGCTGATGGAACTTCCCACAAATTCTATTCCGCTGCCTTTTCGAAGACTTTTCGTTGTCCATTTGGAGACCAGCGGAAAATTTCGTTCCGGAACAGGTGCGTACTAGGCTTAACCGTCGATAACGACGGAATATATGATTTGGCCTGCATAGATGGGGGAAACTTGCTGTGTGACTGATAGAACATTTTTGGCTTCGATTTGATGACATATTTTGACTATCACTCTGTAAAAACTCTGATGAGTTTACGAAAAGTCAAGTAAGCCATTTTCGATATGGAGCTGCGCAATCACCTTAAATTTAAACCCACTTTCTGCAAACTTAAATATTTAGTTGATATAGGTAAGTTTGAATGTTTGTAGTCATAAACCATCCCAGCAAAATTCAGATTTTAACAGTGAAAATCGTATCCGAATCAGCTCATTTCTTCTCAAAACTTTCCCTTTGTTGTGATTGTAAAAAACAAAACAAAGGAAACGCCTTGATCGGAAAATTGATGATAAATCATTCTTAAATTCAAACGGACAGTTACATGATGTCTATTACAGTATAAAGCGGCTTGAAAGTAATTTACAACAAATTTTGCATCGGGAAAGTAAAGTAAAAGTCCCCAGGACATACTCTCCACAAAAAGTCCATGCAAACTTCTGAATTGTATTAAGTAGGAAGAGTTTAACGTATCAGTTTAACAGATTGTATATTGTGTAATACTTTAACCAATAACTTTCGTGAGTTCTGAGCATTGGTCAAAACGTAACAATGTTCGCCATTATACCTATGTGGTATTTTGATACCAACTTGTTGATATTTACACTGCGAAGGATTGTATTTTTCTCAAGGTAAGCCATGCTTCAAATGCGAAAGTGCATTATCTTGCTTATACAGGCTCATTCTTTTCGTGTTTTCAAGTTGGTAGCGCTGGCATTTGACACCTGTCAAACTCAGCTGTCATTTGAAGTGTCATAATATTTGTTGAATGTTTGGCATTTACGATAATGTATCGCTTAACAATTAAAATTATTAAAACTTACTACAAGACGGGGCAACAAGCCACAAAACACGACCAATTATGTCTTTTTGCGTGAGAAGTTTCCTATTCGCGTAATTTCACGTTTTGGCGACGTCATGCGGTTTTTGATTTTCTTTTTGTGAGGCTACCCAAAAGACCGTGTTCAAACGAATAATCCCCGAACTCAAGACGCATTAAAAACCAACATTACTCAAGTTATGGCCGAGATACCGTCCGAAAAATCGTTAAAAATGACCTCACAAGAATCGCATGTTGCGAATCTTCCCAAGGCGGACATTTGAATGATATTGTAGTTCAAACTTAATGGCCAAGTCCAAACATTATAATGAAATAAAATATTCATCAAAAATGTATCGCTGTGTGTGTTTTATTTAGCTTTACTTTCGAAACCGAAAAAAAATGACCCTTTATCTTGTCTACTTACTAAGTGCCAGACCTAACATTTCAATGTCAATGCTAATGTCAAAACTTGATCTATATTGATCACAGATCCAATGAAAGCACCAAAATGGGTGTTAACTTGGGGAGTACAACTTCAATTAAAGATATTTGTTTCACAGTCCTTCAATTTCAAGGCCACCTCCCCGATTGCAAAGTATCGAATATCTATAGTCTTTACTTTACATTTTCAGTCAGAAACCGTCTAATACAAGTCTCAATCCATTTATCAAAATTATTTAACTAATTGGCCAATCGTGAATTCCTACGATCCGAGATGGTATTCCAATTTATTGCCCACCTTTAGCAACTACATCCATCATAGCCCTAATGATTTCTCAAAAAATTTGTAAATTCATCAGGTACAAACAACAACCCAATTACTGCAACAAGTTGTAAACATTTCCTTGACTATCACGCAAACCTAACCACACCTTTTGTTTCTGGCACTTCCTCGGGCCGAGTGGTTAAAGTATTTCGAATAGAAAACTGCGAACGCATTCTGGAATAATTGGTTCGGAATAGGTGAGCGAAAGAAACACGCGACCTTGGCATTTTAATAAACAGCTCTGACTCGCTCGTTTTTACTTTCATCGTAATGTCTTTACTATCTCCGTTAGCTGGTGGTAACAGTTGAGTTTTGTCTATAGTTACTATTTACATTTCGGCTAACGAGATTGTGAGCGGTAATGCTCTATATTTGCAATTATCATCGCCGATTGGTTTCGGAGATTTTAGCTGATTTGCTGGTGTTGCGCCACTGTCGGTCATGATTTCAAGGTAATGGAACGGCTTTGAGTTGAAAAAAAGAGTAGTGTGACTTTGCAATGGAATAAAAAAAAATATTTAGTTGCAGCAGTGATTTATTTTTCTTGGGATTTGAGAGCAATATTGGTGGGAAAATAAATTGATTTTTCTTTAAATACAACCTAATACATAACTTAAAAAAATCCATTCTTCTGGAAAACATTATTCTTAGCGGAAGGCTCTTAAAGGTTTTTGAGTTAATGCACTCACCCGAAATAATTATTTTGTATGTTTTCAGATTCTTCCAGAGCTCTTACTATAGTTTTGCAGATGTGGGGTTGCGGAAGCTGCTAAAATTAATGACAGTCAAGTCTAAACGTTCAGTGCACTTGTTTCCCCCTGCTTAAAGCGTGTGGATTTTTCCAGATGATAGACCCAATAATTCAAATTGCGGCGAGTATCAAAGTGATGAGTAATACTTCTTCTATTTAATTGTTTTTGTTGTGGATATGTTTTTTACGTCTTTCTCAATTCCCCCACATTTGTTGGATTGCTTTAGTTCTGAACTTTTGCTGCTATAAATATTAGGTGTAATTTTTTTAAATTGTATAGTAGGTGCCACGCCTCTTTCTACAATTTCGCCAACATTGTGTCAATAAAATTCTATTTACCAAACTTCGAAGCTAAAGCTGCCACATATTCAAGATATTGGGCCGTACTAATAACAAATGTTAGTCTTGACTTTAAATTTACGGAAGCTCACAATAGTATAATTTTTTTTAAAGATAATGCTGGACACACTTTAAGATGTATAACAATTTTTTTTAAGTTTTTTAAAAGTTTTTTTGTAACAACATATTTTTTTTATTTTATAATTAGTTTATGTAATTTTAAAACATGCGAACATTTTAATCAGTCTATAGGAGTAAATAGTAAATTAATAGATATAGTTTAATAAGTAAAATCACAAAATAAAAACCTAAAACTTCATTCTATGAGCACATTTCATAAAAAAAAAAACAAAAAAAAACCTCTAATTATATTTTTCAGTTGTCTGCAAAACTTCGCTGTTGTTTTTTTTATGTAGATATACTACTAAGCGAGGGGTCCCAGGTTCGAATCCCGAGAAAACCCAAATTCCAATTTAAGGTTTTCAATGTCTGACAAACATCTGAAAGTATAAGTGTCATGAAAGAGCTTCTCAATTGGCCGTTTGGACTCGGCATAAAATTGTAGATCCCTTCCATTCGTCCCAAAAATAAAAACTCACACAAGACGAATGGTTGTGAGAAGCTAGGCCTAGGGTCCTCCACGGACCTGTTGCGCCAATCATTTATTTTATTTATTATTCATAAAAACCATTTCTAGTACCGTAAACTGGGGAAACTTTGTGCCAGGTTTTGATGTTTTTGTAAAAAAAAACTTGTATTTCTTTATGAAAGAAACAAAGTAAGGTATACCATTGATCTTAAGCACTAAGCCATGAAGGAAACGTTTTCAAATTAACGAAAGGCCTTACGATTTTAAATATGTAAGCCTTCAAAGTGCGGCACAAAGTTACCCCAGGCGTGAGGTAATGTGTCTCTGACGAAATCCTTTGATAATCTTGTCAAAATGTAAGTTTGGTTGAATTTTACCCCATATACCATTAAAACACATGATAACAACATTTTCTTAAAGAAACAAATGGATTTTTATTTGCGATAAAAAAACTAAAAGCCTTAAAAAAATTTTTTTTTAATAAAATGTTTCGGGGTGCTACGAAGACCATAAAGATTTGTGTCCGGTTCATAAATGATTTGATTCAAGACCAGGCCCGTTGTTCCGGAAACGAGTTTCTTTCCACCCTGATTTGTCGTAAAAGAATTCGTTTTAAATCAAGAGGAGTGACTGGAAAAGCATAAGTGGATGTAGCAATGTTTTGTGCTGAATAAATTGTGACTTCTTCGGCACTGAAAACGGTTTGAAGTTCCGGAACATTTGAATGAGCATCTTTTAATTTATTCCCTAGTGTATTTCTATGAATACCGTACCTTTCGCTCGCTTTTCGAATCGAAATTCGTCCACTTGGGACTTCCTGCTCGGCGTTTTTCAATGATTCATGAGTGAAATTACCGAAGGGCCGTCCTCCTATCTTTTTTATATATTTTCGAGGCATTTCGGCTCAATTCTCTAACCTTTGGACCAGGAACGTTGAATGTGGAAAAGAAAAAATCGATACACAGGCATTTAATTTTTTGACAGTTGGTTAAGTGTGAATTATCTTTAAAGAAAAACTTTATGAATAAAGTTTTCTGCAATTAAACCAAAACTAGCTATAATACAGCTTTAAATAAATGTTATGAATAAGGCTGTTAGTCTTCAAAACTAACTACGTTTGCATGTAGAGTCCGATGTATGAACATTTATCCCGCACGAGATATTAAAACAAACAGAGCTAAATTTGACATGACTGCGTGGGGACTGGTGAATAAAATACAAATATTTGATGTCGACTATGTGCAAAAAATTTGACTTAGTTTTTCCAAAATACACATCATATTATTAAAATTTAAGTATTACCCATTCACGGGTTATCTTTATAAGACGTATAAAAGTCTGCTGATGATCAAGTTTCTATAAAACGAAATGCCTCCCGGAAGTGATAAACGATTATTAAATTATTTCATATAATTGATTGATGAATTGTGGGTTTAATTTACTGACACTGATTACCACTCTCATTTCACACGTTTTAAATCAGAAATAGAAATGGTTTTCATGTGATTGCAGAAATTTTGGTCCGGATCAAGTGTTTATTTTCGTTCTACATATCTATAATTCTGGGTAGAACATCCATGACTCTTTAGGTGTCTGATTTGTGATCTCATTTATTAGCATTGGCTGTGGGCAAACGGATCACTCTGTCCAGTCTCGTGCAAAAATGCGCATGCGCGATGTTCGATAAAGATGTATAAAATACACATAAAAATTAACTCAAATCAACTATAAAGGCTAGTAGGGACCAGTTCTGGAACGAAAAATTCCATACAAAATGTCATTTCACGAACAAAAAATTTCGCTCTCCTTTTCGTTTTGCAGTAGGCAGCTGCTGCGAAATGATGGCGGTACAGTGGATAGTTGTAGTAGTTTGCTTGGTACAATTCTCCACTCTCTTTTCGCTCACGTTTATTGTCCGGGACATTTTTTGCTCGCGAGAATTTGACATTTGTACTGTAGTGTTACCAGGTTTTATAAGAGGTATTCAAAAATCTTGGAGCCAAAAAAAGACAAACACAACACATACGGCCATATTATTCACTCCGGGTGTAACTCAGTTTTACATCCGCATCCAAAATGCCCGGAAATATTTCCGAAAATCAAACACATGGTAATCGTCCACGCAACTGCTTGTGCAATTGATATTTTCGACGACGAGGACGACATTGATTTACCGTAACCATTAGCTCTCCCTGCGATCAAAGAAATGTCAATATTATGAAATTGAGTTTTAACCCGAGTTAAAGTAATTAAACCGGTCTCGGAGTGCGTTTAAACACTGTTAAGTTACAAAACTGGGTTTATGATCGGCTTTAACGACTGAATATTATTGACTTTGGTTTAGTTTTTGGGTTAAACTCACTTAAATCCGGGTGTAACTTTTTGTGTGAAAATCAATTGCAATGTATCTTCAGGGTTTTTTGCGGGAAACTCAATACGCAAAAGAACCAGTAAAATTTGGATTCAATTCGATTTGATAGCAGAAATCTGAAATACAGAATCGAAAACTACATAATTGTTTAGAAAGTTTTAGTTATACGCAAATAGTACGTTTGCAATTGAAGTATTCATTTAATAAATTCCTAAGGAGCATAAAAATCGCCAAACTTTAAAGTAAATACACAGTGAAAAGTTCGAGTACCCAAAAAATAAGATATAAATAGCCAGTGCTGGTAACACTGCTACTTGTGTATCAGCTGATGGAACTCTCCACAAATTATTTTCCGCTGCCTTTTCGCAGACGTTTCGCTGTCCATTTGGAGACAACCGGAAAATTTCGTTCCGGAAGAGGTCCGTAATAGTCTTAAGCTGTCAAATTCATTGACGATAAAAAAAGTTGCCAATTCGAAAAAAAAAACTTCAAAATAACAATTTTAAGATGAGTAGGAGGTGGGTCCATTAATCGTTTTAAAATACGTCATTTGCGTCAAAAATGCATTTTAAACACGTTCTTAAATATAACAAAATAAATAAATTTTTAAACTGCATTAGAGGCTTAATCGGTAATACAGTTTTGTTTTATTCATATTGTTCAAAGACGTCATTTGCGATGCAGCTATATGGTAGAAAAACCGAGGCGACAGTAAACGTCAATGGCAAAGGAAGTAAATCTGCTAAATATTCCGATGAAATTATTAGAGAGAAGTAGATAGTTTAAGTTCTTATGTGTATTAGTAAAGGCAAATTAATTAATCGTAAATGGTCAAATTTAGAATTTCTTTTGACGTAAATGTTCTAAGTCTCTTTCCCAATCTAGGCAAAGATACAATTCACTCAGGAACGGTCGTTCCAAAAAAAAAAACATGATTGTCAATTCTCAGTTGACTGGTCATTAGATTACATTAAACGTCATCTTGTTGTCATTTGTGGCACACTTTAATGGCAGCGCATTCAGTTGCGTTGCTTAGAAGTACAATTATGGTCGCAAAATTGGTATTCAAAGGTCCATGACATGTTTTTACAAGACAACCGCAAAAAAACTCGAACTGGTAATGACCGCTGCAAAATCTGAAATCAAAACCTGTTGACAGGTTTTTTAGGTTGTTTGTAAATGTCAATTGTATTTCATGTACAGCTTGACTGTGTGTTCGAGGTGAAAATACGTTGCCTACTTTCAACTGATTTTTTAAAACGTAAAGTGACAAGCTGTTCGCAGATATACCCAGTAAGTATTTACTACAATAAAAAATACACACGCAAGGTCATTGTTAAAACAAGTTTCTTGAATCAACCCAAATTCAACACCATTTCGTCCACCAAATGGTCATTGAATTTCTTGTTTCTCTAATTTTCCACACTTCAGGCGTTTATTCTTTTCATTTTGTATAACTGTACAAGGAAATTAATTTCGATCATGATAACAATTGGCGTCATGCAAAATATCTTAGCCAAAGTGTCTCAGGCACGAATGCGGTAGTTCGTTTATTCCGCAGTTGGACGCAATCGCCATTGCCAGTGCAAAAGGAAAATGCTTCAATTATTCATTGCATTACCTACTTAATTCACTTCTTATGAACACGAATCCAATCGAAAGAAATACGAAAACTTTTGACAATCAAAAATATTTCATAACCAGACTCGTCAACATATTTGGCTCACAAAGATCCTGTCCCGATTGCAAAATCGCGCCACCGTGCATATTCAATTGCGTTCGATGACATAATTCTAGTACAACTACCACTACTGCGTACCACAGTCGATATGAAAGTGAAATCATTAATCTGTAGCACAACTGAGTGTCCCCGTGTCGCATAACAAAATATCTGACGAACTGGTTTGTTTAAATTTTAATTATACGATCTTGTCCATCAAAATAATTTTTCGGTCAATCAAGTAGTGCATTCTTGGACATATGTTCACTCACCGTGATCTGTAGAAGATTCATTTCACTAATATTCACTGTGTCACTTTGATTAATCCTTTGTTATCCTTTGAGTATAGCTGGCACACCACGGCTACAACACTCTGTGCAGTGCTAGTTCTTTGTCACTTTGAAATGCGTATATTCACTTATCTGCGACCGACTTGCTATGTACTCCACTGCGTAATGATGTGGGTTGGGTGGCTCCAGTTGGGTTTTATACTGACATTCCTTCTACTTCGTCGTTTGTGTGCCCCCGATGGGGGCAAAAAGAGCTTTTATTGTGTGCATACCGGTAAAACGGCGTGGCTGTGGCTTTGGGCCACCGCGTCGTCGAAGATTTTACGATTGGATCGGAGCTGACATGAATGTCAGTGTAGGAAAGTGTTTATGCGAAAATGGTAAAAATGCACTATGCTGGTGTGGTGTGGTGGTCGTGGTGCGGTTAATGAATAAAATTTAAAGATTGACGTTTCTAACATTGCTTAGAACTTTTTAATAGCGGTATTCGTGTGGTCACAAGTTTATTGCTGCTTACATCGGTATTGGAGTTATAAAGTTAGGAATGACAGTACACAGGCTGTTAGTTTTTACTAATTGTTAGTAGTATTCAGCTTTCAGGAGAATTGGTTGTTTCAAACCATACGTCGAAAACTGTCAAAGGCAGAAAGTATTGCCAAAATTTCCACATAACCTGTACCATTTCGCTTGCTAGCTTGAAGCTTAGTACGCTGCTCGAGCTAAATTTTCGCTCCCATACAAAATTCTCTCCAAAATTTAGCTGATTCATTTAGCTGAGTGGTACGCAGCTCGAGCTAAATAATCAAACTTTTTTTTTCAGAATGTACTTCAAGTGTCTGTCAAAATTTAGCGTGCCCATGTGACAGGTCGCTGTGTATTTGTTGCGGAAAAGGATGAGCGTTTTTAATTATTACATGGACGAGATGTGCCTAGAATCAGAAATAGTTGAAATAATAGAGAATTAAATATTTGAAGGATGTTTTTTTTTCAAAGAACAGCTGTTTTTTGTGACACTTATCCACGGCGTACTCTATGTCAAAATCTAGCTAGTACTTTAGCTGATGTTGGAGACCGGATATATTTTAGTTTAGCTCGAGCAGCGTACTACGCTTGAGGGGAGAAATGTCGTTCATTGGATGTATTTGGCCTTGTTCAACGAACTGCTATAGATTCCAGAGATACCTCAAACTTATGTCTAGCTTAATTCGCTCTACCGAGTTACCCCTGAATCCCCTGAACTCCGGAGTTTACTTTGAGGCACTCAGTTGTATGCCTTCTTCGAAACATATAAATACTCCCACGCATTCTCTTTACAACATCACCTTACAGTTATGAAAAGAAGTTTATTAATGGTTAATTTAATTGCGGACTTAAATATTTTATATCAAATATCCACGGAAATTAAAGTACAACAGAACAAAGTACTCTTCTTTTAGATGTTAATTTTACAAATTGGTAACGCCTTTTCCAGCGACCAATAACTTGACAGCTGACAACTTATTTGTTCTCAAATCTATTTGTTTGGTATTTCCAATGTTAAGACTTGCGATGCGTTTTTATTACAAAGCGTTTAAAATTTGTCTAGTTCCCTCTTATAAAAAGTGGATGACGTTGAATACAGTTTCACAGCAATTTTATAAATATATCTACAGATAGGTCGGCGCAGTGGCTTAGTGGTCAGTGTGTTGGACTACTAAGCGAGGGGTCCCAGGTCCGAGACCCGAGAAAACCCAAGTTCCAACTTAAGGTTTTTTTTCACTGCACCACCTCTCGCGAACGTCTTATAACCATCTGAGAGTATAATTGTCATGAAAGAGCCGTTTGGACTCGGCATAAAATTGTAGATCCCTTCCATTCGTCCCAAAAATAAAACCTCATACAAGACGAATGGTTGTGAGAAGCTAGTCCTAGGGTCCATACGGACCTGTTGCGCCAATTATTTATATATTTTTATTTATTATCTACAGAAAGTGGTGTCCATATAAACTACTGCTGTCAAAATAATTCCACTTGAATTAAATACGTAGTGTGAAGTGTCAAGTAGGGTATTATTATTGCGTGCTGAGCATTTTACCTTAACTTGCTTTGCTTAGATAGATTTTCAATAAAAAAAATCTATTTATATTGAGCTGTGGAGAGTGTGTTCACAAATCTCACTCTACGCCATACCTATCAGGTTGTGAAGATTAATTTTTAAATTCGAATCAATTTTGTATGAAAAATCTGAAAAGTAAATAAATTTTAATGTCCGGTGGAAGCTTGGATTAAGATAGATGGCGCTTGCTACTCAACAACTCGTGAATTTAAAATTTGGCAGCACTTTTCTTACATGTTGATAAACTATTTGACAGTTAGTGTTAAATTCCTGGTAATTTTATTGCACCGTCAGCTGCTGAAAAACTTGGCAGCACTTTTCTTACATATTGATAAACTATTTGACAGTTAGAGTTAAGTTCCTGGTAATTTTATTGCACCGACAGCTGCTGAAAAAGCACTTTTCTTTCAGTTAGAGTGAAATTCCTGGTAGTTTTATTGCACCGTCAGCTGCTGAAAAACTTGGCAGCACTTTTCTTACATGTTGATAAACTATTTGACAGTTAGTGTTAAATTCCTGGTAATTTTATTGCACCGTCAGCTGCTGAAAAACTTGGCAGCACTTTTCTTACATATTGATAAACTTTTGACAGACAGCTAAATTTCTAATCATTTTGGATTGACATTGCATCATGTGTGAGTGAAAATTTATCTATACTTCAAATAGTAATTAAATCGTGCCCTCATTCGTACAACGTACGCCACTGCATGAAATCACTTACCTTGCGCAGAAGTTAGTTTTCAAGGATTTTGCACACTAAAAATGCATATTTTCGCAACATGCATCAGTTCAGTGGGTACACTTGACAATATTTCTTACAAAATCGACGAAAAATGAATTAAAGATCAGCTTCAAATTTAACGCCTGCTACGACACCATATCGTTAAATTTATTAACCATAACGAAGTTGACACGAAGAGCTGCTTATTTTTCTGAAATATATTTCAAGCCCATGCTGCGAACTCACTTATCAACCATATGACATCATCATCTTTAAGCAGGATTATCCCATAAAAACGTTCAAAAACAAAACTATTTTCAACAGGAACATGTAATTGATGGCGCGTGGATGGAATAAAATTTGCGTTGCATGATCTTCATGTTCGATCTGGGCGTGATGCGACACACAACATTTACTCGTAACAGAAATTCCTAAAGAAATGGCTGAACAAAGAAAGTCCCAGCACAAGACCAGTCTCGGTGCGACATTTACCATTGTAAGACATTTGTGTGTATATGTTTTTTTTTTAATTTTCCGATGACTTGTTTGCTTTTTCTTTTTTGACATCTTGATTTGTGTGTTCGATATTCGAAAGGTGTGTGCAGAATACTGATATAAGCTTTTAGGTTAGCCATCAGTGAATGGAGTTCTAATTTGCAGATTTTTTTTAGTTGCTTAGGTCGGACTTGAATAATGACATAATGCGTGCACAACAGGTAGCTGAGTGTTTTCTGTTTTCTGACGAACGGAAAAGTTTGATAGCGATATATGCTAACAAAGAAAACTCTATATATCCAGTAGAGGTAATCAGACAGCTTGCCATTTGTGTGTAGCTCTCATAGGAAATACAGGACACTTGAAAATTCTAAATAATTATTTAGTTAATGGACATTCAAACAAATTAGTTAGAATCTATTTTGCGGTCCGCGGTTATAGTAAATTCAATTAAATATAACAAACCAGCTGTCGTTATAATACTAAAGCGAAATTTTGATATCTGAAACTGAATATACTTCGGTAAAATGCGAGACACATTTAAAGTTGTTTTAAAAATTGTTGATCAATACTTTACTTATTAGATAATATCCAAGAATTTTCTTATGTCATACTTTTTTAATTGTCTTACCCACAAAATCAACTGACAGATTCTAAATTTCCATTTGCAAGTGCCTATTTGGAGCCATATACAGTTTTTTTTTTAAGTTTTTGGGAATGTTAAAAAGACTTTAGAATGTTTAGTCTGACAACTGGCTGAAGTGATGGGCCTGAGTTTTTATTGACATAAATATTGATCACGTGGAAAAGCCATTGAGAAACGGTGATACTTAACTGATAAATCTGACTTTCTGCCCTGAATATTGAGATATGACACTTCGATTAGTCAAATTAGTTTATTTATACCTACCCACGTTCATGAACACTATGCCTTTGAAAAGTAGTAATAGTGACATTTACGGCCAATATAATTCTTGCATTCATAGTAAATCTAGTTTGGGCAAATGTAATTGTTGATATATAATAATATTTCTCTGAAAGATGGCGTCGATGGAAATTTTAAATAAAAACACATATCCAAACTCACTGCGAAATGATTGCAGCATCACAGCTAACAAAGTCCGCTTATACTTTTAAGGAGTTTAACAAACTATAAAAAAATATTTCACGAATCACAGTTGCATCCCGGATTTGCATAATCGAAGCCAGGGACAATACTGATACATTTTTTTGTATGTTTCTCCATGTCACACGGATTATTAATTGACATAACACCGACAGGAAAACAAAAATGGCGAATTTGAAAAAAAAAAATTGATGGGGCTCAGTATGATTTGTCTCAGATCGAAGCCATTCAATTTATTTTGCCACACGCGGTGCGGCTCTGTCGTTTCCATTTGAACCATTTTGAATTAAATTCAAAAAAGTTGAACGGATACAAAATTACTTGTAGGGTGTCTTTAATAAATTCATTCCAGACATTTATCCATCAAGTTAAGGCATATCAACATGGGTTGTGTCTTTGATAAGTTTTTGCAAAAACCTATAAGAATCAAATCAAAACCCTACAAATGTCGTTCATGAATTTCGTGGTGAAAATTTATTTTAAAAATTGAAAAACGTTGAATAATGTATGTAACAAATGCAACACGTGCTGGTATGTAGTTGGTGGACACTTTGCAATGGCACTGTAGCGTTGTAGGCAGTAAAGCCGTCGTACAGACTACTAGACTGTTCGATTTATGGAGCTACTAATGCGGAACTTACCAATATTGGAATTTATATAAGTTATAATAATTCAAACGAAAAAAATATAAAAAAATATTTTTCCAGGCTAATTGCCTGTTCTTTATTGACTTTCAAACTAAGACTAAAATACATTGAATTTCTTACATCTACTTGTTGGCTATCGGTTGCTGACTTTTGTCAGGTCAGCAATTTGTGTTATTGCATGCAATTCCCAGAATTGCATCGTTGCTGCTGTTGACTTCTCAGAACTTTGTCTGGACGGGAAATGCTGATTAATTAACTTTGTTCTTGTTAACTCTTCCCCCTTTAAGTGCGATGGTCCTCAATCGCCTAAAAGTAAGGTAGGTCGTGGAATCTTGTTTGTGGGATAAGATATGGTTTTGATTCTGGTATGATTTTAATGCTTGGAGAGTTTTCGGCTAAGTTCTCTTCTGGATTGCGGATGATTATTTCTGTGCTTTTGTGTTTAACAAGTTTGCACACTGATAAGACTGTGAATAGTATTCCAATACAACCTATGAGTCCATATGAGGTGATTTGATGGATTTCTTTACTGGATCTGAGTGACTGGATTTCTTTGGTATTGTTTATATGGAGTTCGTTGACCATTTCTAGTGATAGGAGATGATGATATTCCTTTTCTATAGGGGATGGTTGTAGGATCGCTGGTAAGATTTGGTGAGAAGATGTTGCTTCCTTGGAGATGAATAGTTGGTCGCCGATAGTAAGATTAGTATTGTGGTATTTGACGAGGAAGGTGCCTATTAGATTCTGCTGAGCTGATTCGGTCTTCAATGTTCCGTTGAAGTCATTTAGGAGTACTATTCCAGGTGAAATTTCTTCTATGTTGGGCAAGTGTTGGCTGTTCATTAGGTTACAATTAGCTTTAAGGCTTTTTAATAAGTTTGGTATACATGTAGTATTCGTAAGGTTTACAATATTTTCGGTATTACATATTGATAAATTATTTATAGTTTTACAATTAGTTTTTATTCCATACATTTCTTCTTTATTTTTTATAATTGTTTCGAAATCTATGTCAGTTGCCATTTTACCTTTCCTTATGGGCTTTAACAGTAATTTTTCGTACGTTTTGTAATTTGTCAAAGGAATATTAACAATATAAAGTAATGAGGATGAATTGGTAATTATTTTAATTTCTGCGAAGTTCAGAGCTTCTTCAATGTTTTCGTATGGTATGTTTTCTTTATTTAATGTTTCGATAGCAACGTTTATTTCTTCTTTTGATAATATTAGAGAATTGATTATGCCTAATTTCGCCCAATGGACTGCTAGGTTAACGTTCTGTAATTCTTCTTTAATTAATTTAAGTTTATATTGAATTCTATAGACCATTCTACTATTGACTGTATTATCTTTATTTATAAATCTTTCAATTTCGTTTGTTATTTTTGTCAAGTTATTTATTCGTTCGTTATGAAGACGGTTGATGACTACCTGTTTATTATTGTTTTCTAAAATGTTTGACATCTTTCTTTTGATTGTAACAAAATCTTCATGGTCGGGATTGCCAGCAATCCACTTCCATGCTGAGCCGATAAAATTGAGTGACCTTTTCGCTTTACGTGGTTTCAGGTTGTAAATTAGATTTTTGATCTGCTCAATTTCGTGGTTAAGGAGGGGAAATAGAGAATTTCGTCTTGTCGCGTTTAGGTTTATAGTTGGCGTAATATTGTCTATGAATTTGTTATATTGATCAATATCAACTTCGTGAATTAATTTAAAGTTTCCTTCTTTGATCTTGGCTTGTCCTATGTGCATGGACACGAACTGTGAATTAGTGAAGTCTAGGATTTGGATTTCTCCATTGACAGCGGCATAAAGGGAATATCTGAAATAGGACAGTCTGAATTAGTTTCGTATATGGGTTTTGTGTACTGTTTTTCCTGATTCTGTTGTAACTGTGGTATTTCGGTTTTCTTTCACTATTTCTCTTTTGTAACGGACTGTTAGCTTGGAACCTATTCTTTTATTTTGTTTGATGTAAATGATATCTCCAGGAAGATAGTTTTTTATGGGTTTCTTATTTTTGTTATGGTATCTGAGATTTTGTTCCTGCTTATTTTTTAGCTTTTCAATAGTGTCGATGCGTACCTGTTCGAATTGTTCTGGATTTATTCTTGGAATGCGACCATAATATAGTTCGACTGGTTTTTTACCTGTTGTGGAATGGATAGTAAAGTTATATTCATTGACTGCCCGGTTTAACAAATCTTGGAAAGAACGAGGAGGTCCGTCTGCCTTAAGGCATCGCATAATCTCGGACAGCGTTGAGTGAAAACGTTCTATTTGTCCGTTGACCTCGCTTTTATAAGGGGGTGTCGTGAAGACTTTAATCTTAAGGTCATCCTCGAGCATAGAAGTTATGGAAGCCGAATTAAGGGCTTTTTCGTTATCGATCACTACGTTTTCTGGAACGCAAAAGTAGAAAAGGATGTCTTGAAGAGGTCGCTTTATGTGTTCAGTTGATCGGGAATCGATCAGTTTGGCCTGAGCGAATTTCGTAAATTTGTCGATTGCTGTTAGTACTAGAAATTTTTCTGTCGAGAATATGTCGATATGTAATGTATGACCGGGATAGTTTGGTATAGGAGTTGGTTCTATAAATTGGTTGTTGGGATGGCGTTCGTATTTATTTTCTTTGCACACAGTGCAACGTTTCACAAGGTTTTGGATTTTAGAATTCATCTTTGGGAAATAGTATTTTTGCAGTATTTGCAATCGGTTTTCGTAAGCGTTTCGGTGAGCTCTTTTATGTTCTATAAGTATTATTTCTTCTTGTCGATCTTCGTTGGCTACGTCTTCGACAATGGTTTGGGTGTACCTTATTTTGTAGTTTCTGAAATGGACGGGATATATTCCCTGTATTTTGCCCATAACTTCTTCGGGTGCTGAAAGTCCGTTAACTATGTTAGGGTTGAGATATCTTTTAAATATGTTAATTATATCAGTTTCGTTAAAGTGTCGTTGAGTGAAAATGTGTCTCTTGCAATTAGGAAAAGGGGTTTGAATTTGGTAACTGTTTTCGTTATCGAATTTAAATATGAGCTGATTGCGAAAGACGTTAACAGGAGTTTCAATAGTCGGAATTAGGTTATGAGATGAGCTATCATCACTATGTTGAGTCATAGTTAATGAATTTACGTTTGTTGAAAATGGTAATCTGGAAAGTGAGTCTGCAACCACATTGGTTCTTCCGGGCTTATATTGGAGCTCGTAGTTGTACTCCTCCAATATGGCCTTCCAACGTTTCATTTTGCTATTGGTATTCTTGCTACTGAGAGCGTAGGTGAGAGGTTGATGGTCAGTGAATATTTTAACCTTTTTGGATCCGTAAAGGAAATTTCGTAGGCTAGTTAGTGCCCAAATTATGGCCAGCATCTCTTTCTCGTTGGTTGCATAACTCTCTTCCGTTTGGTTAAGTGTTCGTGAAAGGAATGTTATTGGTTTGTTTCCCTGTGACAGCACTGCGCCAATGGCGTAGTCAGAGGCATCTGTGGTAAGCTCAAAATCCTTTTCAAAGTTTGGATGGGTTAAAATGATTTCTTCGGAAATAAGGGTATTTTTTAGTTTTTGAAAAGCGTCTAAAGCAGTGTTGTCGAGCTGAATGGTTTTATTCTTTGAGAGGTTTTTGGACACACGTCCATCTTCCCCTCTTAGAAGGGATGTCAGGGGTTTTGCTAGTTTCGCATAATCCCTAATAAATCGTCTGTAATACCCTGACATTCCTAAAAATGATCGAAGGTCTTTGAGATTTTGAGGTGGTGGTAGGTCGACTATGGCCTTAACCTTTTTGGGGTTTGTTTTTATTCCATTGATTCCCACAATGAATCCTAGGAATTCTGCTTCGGATTTTAAAAATTCCGATTTATCCAATTGTATTTTCATGTTGGCCTTTTCAAGTGTTTTGAACACTGTTTCTAAGTTTTTGAAATGTTCCTCTTCGTTTTCCCCAAATATAATAATGTCGTCTATATAGACATAGCATCTCTTCCCTATATGTTCCCTTAATATGTCATCCAATGTCCTTTGGAAAATGGAGGGCGCATTCTTGAGCCCGAAAGGGAGACGGGTAAATTCGAATTTTCCGTTGTTTATCGAGAACGCCGTCTTTTCGATATCGCTTTCCCTAAGTGGAATTTGGTGAAAACCACTTTTGAGATCGATTACTGTGAAATACCGATTTTTACCGAGGTTTGAAAGGACCTCGTTTATTTCTGGAATGGGATATTTATCAGAGATGGTGACGGAGTTCAGTTTCCTGTAGTCTATAACCATCCGATATTTTTTCTTGCCGGATGCGTCTGGTTTTTTCGAGACGATCCAAACGGGGGCATTATAAGGAGATTTCGAAGGCCTTATTATTCCTTCGTTTAGTAATTCCTTAACTTGTTTCTCCACTTCGTCCTTAAGAGCCATAGGGTATGGATAAGGTTTGGAGTATACGGGGGACTCATTGGTAGTGCGAATTTCGCCTTTGACCCTAGTAGTGAAGGTTAATTTTTTGTCAGGATCTGAGAAGAGGTTTGGACAATTTTGTATGATGCTATTGAGTTTTTTATTTTGTTCTTCTGATAAATGAGAAACACGAAGATTGATTTTATTCACGCTTTCCGAAATGTATTGCTTGAGTGAGATTTTAGTGTCTGGGTGGATAGTCATATAACTGTCCGTTGTATGGATAATTGCTTTCAGTTCTCTTAGCGTGTCGTTGCCTACAATGCCGTCAAAAGATATTAGACTTGGAAGAATGTAAAATGTAAGTTTTTTATTTTGTTTGAATAGGTCTATCAGGGCGTGATGGGTGATCCTGATATTTCCACCGACGGAATTAGCGGTGAATGGTTTTGTGTTGGGTATAGGGAATTTAATACGTCTTGGTTGAATATAATTTTTATTAGACCCGGTGTCTATTAGAAATTTAAGTGTCTCTCCACTTCGTATCTTACATTCAAAGTAAGGAAGTGAAGAGCGACTCAGCCTAAAAAATAGATGTCGTCTAACTGTTCGGTTTGGTCAAACTCGGGATTCTCGACATCGTTTAGATATTCGTCTAGTGTTGGTATTCCTTCGTCATTGTTGCCATTTTGGGATTCTATTTCCTGTTCATATTGTTCGATTATAGGTTCAGTTTCATTGTTATCATTTTCGTTTGTGTAATGGACTCTCTGGAATTTATTTGGGGGATGCATTTGGTAAGATGGATTATTCTGATGGGGATTTGGTCGTTTACTTGGACCTGGCCGCATTTGCTGTCTATTTGCGTAATTTACTTGTCTTGAATGGATGCTTCTATCGACATCCATTGGTTCTGGTGGTTGGAAATGTCTAGGGAAAGTCTGTCGAGGGTATCCAGATGGTGGCAGTGGTCTATTTTGGTACCCGTATTGTGGGCCACGATTCGGTTGGTTCGTGTAAACAATTGGTCTTGGGGAAAATTGTGGGTTGTGGACTAGTTCCGGGTAGAAATTTCTTCTAGGAGCCGGAATGGGTTGAGGTACATAATGAGGAATTGACCGTTTCGGCGGTAAGGGTGGTGGAATTTGTGATCTTCGTACGATGTTTTGGCTGTTGTTAGCGTATTGTGTTCTAAAATCGACATTTTGTAATTTCAAACAGAGGTGTAAGGCCTGCGGAAGATCCGCTGGTTCTTTTATACTAAGGAGGCGTGGGAGGTCTCCCTTGAGTCCTCTTACGAACGTGTCTAAGGCCTTTCCGCGGTAGCATTGAATCATGTTAGTGAGTGATTCGTTGCTTATGTCCATACTAGAAAGCTTATTTAAAATAAGAGAAAGATGTTGATAGACCATTTGGTAAAATTCGGGGATTGAGTTGTTCCCTTGTACTAGTGTAGTCATTTGATATTCAAGAGTGCCGATATCTCTTTTATCAGCGTAATGTAAAGTTAAGCATTTGGATATTTTTTTCCAATTTAATGGAGTGTTGTAAGACTCCAACGCCATGTCGGCTAACCCTACTATTTTGTTTCTTATGACGCTAATGATACCATAATATTTAGGCGTGCCCTGTAGATGGTCGTACACGCTTAAGATTCGGTCGACGCTTTTACGCCAGGAGCTAAATTCTCCTGGTTGACCAGAAAATTCTCTCAGGCTTTTGACTACATCAGGTACTTTGTCTAACTCGGTAAGATTTCTATCTGCGTTGATGATGATCGGTTGATCAATGTCATTCGCAATGTCGGCATTGGGGTTTATTATGTTATTAATAATATTTTGTCCTTCTCTTGCTAAAACTTCTTGGACAATTCTGGTAATTTGTTCTGTGAGATTATTGAGGTTAAACGGGTCATTGGGGGCATTTGCAGGAGCAGCAGGACCTCCTGCGACTCCATCTCCGACTTGAAGTCGAGGTGGTCTAATCAGATTATTGTTATTAGCCATTGTTAAGTGGTCAGAATCGCAAAATGTGAACAGATAACTTGACAATAATTGAGATTAAAAGAATGTTAAATATTCACTAATATTCACTCCCTGTTTTTAACTAAGTTTCTATGATTAGGTGTTTGCAATTTTTATAGTTAAAGGCAATTTGAAAGTTTATTTAATAAAAGTATGATAGTTATTTTCAAAGGTCTATACTTGTTTTTGTGTTAAATTCTTAAAAATATGTTCACAGAATAATAAATTGTTTGGTTTTACTTGTTCTTCGAAGTATTCAATTAATTTTTGTCTTCTTTCAATTTTCTTAGTATATTTTTGTTTTCAACTTATAGTTCTAAAATGTATCTTAACTTACATAAAAAGATGTAGGACAATCATCTCTTGTTGAGTCTTGTTGAGTCTTGCTGAGTTTGGTATGATTCACACACTTCCCGGTGTTGTGTCCTTGTGTGTGGGGACCGAGGGTGGTCTTCTAGTTGCAACTGCGGGGGCGGCTACCTTCGTGTTTTAATCCTAACAGGAAGATTCCGTTTTGTCCGAATAATGTTCGGTGACTCCGGGGCCTTAAATTTCCTCCGTCTTTGATGAACTAGTTTCGTGGGTATTTATTCCACTATTTGCCACTTTTGTGATAGTCTTTGATACTAAACTTGTCTCGTGAGTTTTAATTTCACTATTTGGCTCTTGGTGATTTTGGCACTTCCACTTTCACTTTATTGGCACTGGTTAAGTTTACACAATTACTATTTCACTCTCCAACGGTCCCTGCTCGGGCGCCAGTTATAATAATTCAAACGAAAAAAATATAAAAAAATATTTTTCCAGGCTAATTGCCTGTTCTTTATTGACTTTCAAACTAAGACTAAAATACATTGAATTTCTTACATCTACTTGTTGGCTATCGGTTGCTGACTTTTGTCAGGTCAGCAATTTGTGTTATTGCATGCAATTCCCAGAATTGCATCGTTGCTGCTGTTGACTTCTCAGAACTTTGTCTGGACGGGAAATGCTGATTAATTAACTTTGTTCTTGTTAACTTATATTCGGCCCTAACGAGGTATCCGTGGGAACGGAAAATTCTCCGATTTTATACGATTCGGATGATTTTTGCTGCGAGGTATTCTTGGAGAATTTTTCCGATACAAATGTCACGCACTCCAGCGTTTTGCGTTGCAGTGCGATCAAGCCTGATTTTTAGTGACATTTTTGCCAACTTCAAAAGATTTTTTTCCAATAGGCTGGTGCTATTCGACGTCGTTTGGAACACGTAACGAAACATCAAAGTAAAACGCGGCAAACAGGGGTAATGTGGCTCGCTTCGCTCGCTTAAAGGGATCCAAACTGTAGTATTTAATTTTCATGCACGATCCTGTGCGTTTTAAGGCCCAACTTATTTCTTTAAATACTATTTTTAATGAAAATACTATCAAATAAGTAGCCGTGTCCCGAAGGCAGACAAACGTCATTCAGTACAAAAATAAAGTGCGAATAGCCACTTCGGTTCCGATATTCTCTGACAACAATCAGTCGCGGAATTTATTTATGATTTGCAGGGAAGTGTTTATAAATGAAATGGGAGCAATAAAAAAAAAAAAAACAAACTATATAACAACGAATTTTTTTGTATTTATTGCTCAATTTGTGTTTCCAGTGCAAAATCAATCACCAACCAATTCGAGGACGTGAATCAATGCTTCATCGCATTTCTATTATTAACTTTCTCCATTACGTTGTATATTATATATTGTGTTCGTACAAAATTTCGAAGTCGAGATGTTAATCAAATCTAACATCACGATGGTAGAGGAACTCAAAAAAGTGGGTCGCGAAATTCTGTCTGTCTGTCTGTCCCGAGGCCTACATCCAAAACTCCTGCCCGGATTTCCTTCAAATTTTTTTGCGCGGTAGCTTTAATATTAATGGTACTTCCCATACACAATTTTCATACCAGTTTGATTTGCTCAAAAACGGCTCCAGCGATTTCAACCAAAATTGATATTTAAGCTTAAGCTGGTGAGGTTACCACGACTGCATACTCAGTTTTCCGCTAAAAAAAAAAATAAAATAACTGCACTTTCAAAAGGACATTTCTCGAAAACGGTCCATACGATTGTTACAAAAATTTATTTCTGAGGTAATATGGTCATTTCGAACTTAATGGCAAACTCAGTTTTTCTCTGTATTATCGTAAAATGGATTTTTGAAAGAAGTAATTTTTTAAAAATTTATTTTTCTTTAGTTTACTTGAAAACGGCAGCAACGATTTCGAGCAAAATGCAAACTTAGAGTAAAATTGATGTTTTAAAAATTATTGCGTCCTTAATTTTCAATTCGATTTACCGAAAACGCTAATTTTAAAAACTGCTCATATCTCGAAAACTCCATTTTCGTTTTCAAAAAAAAAAACTTCAAAAACCTAGTAATGCACAATAACTTGTACTCGGTTTTCAGCTAAATAGTTAAGCAATAGCATTTTTCAAACTAAACATTGCAATATGTTTTACTGTTTTGTTTGCCAAATTTTACAAAAACCGCTCTACCGATTTTGATCAAAATGCTTATTAAGGATAACAAAAGTATTCTAAAAAAGATCACGTACTTAGTTTTTCTCAAAAAATTCGAATAAATCAGATTAATAATTATTTCTCAAAAATTGCTTCGCAATATTTTTTTTGGAATAACCTCAATTTTCCACTTTTAATAAAAATGCAATGACAACTTTCAAAAACTCACATTGTTTTTTTTCATATGTACACGTACAGCCATATCAGATGAACTACTTCTTACATCGGAGGTGGTGCGGATCAAAAGCAAAGTCACGGCTGGCGGTCAGACGGCAACTGCCTTTTATTCACATAACAACGCAACTAACTTAGAGTAACTCTTATACTAAACCTTTACAATTAAATACTGATTTTACAATTGACATATATAATTGTGTCACTACTCAAAACTGAATTTTATTTAACACTATTCCTTTTCCTATATTCTATCTATGCATTGTTTCAGTTTTTAACGTACATATACCTACCTAATAAAATAAGACAACAACCAAGCAAACTTTTGATGAACGAGAAAGTTTCGTTCGACCCAGTCGTGCACTCTACTTTTTTTCCGAAATACCTCGAACTCAATTTGAGGTTCCGAAAGAGTTTTGCGCTGCAGAGAATTTTCCTTTCCGACGGATACCGCGCTAGGTAAGTTTCGCTTTTTTATTTAATTTGTACACACTGCTCCGATTTTTTTTTTATATTTAATAAATTAAAATCACCAAAACATTACTTCAACTTAGCAAACTTTCCTTTCATTAGGAAGAAGTTCCAAATCGTAAGATTCGGAATTGCTTTCCAACATATTGGCGACATTGATTCGGCAGATATAGGTTTGTTTGATGCGGCAGCACTACTGCCCACTAGTGCGCACTGAGAAGTGTCAGCTAGTTTTCACGCCTGTCAAAAACCCTGCATAACCCTGAAAATTCGGCTTCTATATCGAACGCAAAATATTGCCAGTCAATTATTGTCAGTTTTTGATATAGACAAATATTTATCTTTTGGTAACACTTTTTTCCGATTATTGTTTAAAGAGAGTGAACTCAATTTGAGTTTGTTATAATGCATTTAGTTGATAAAAGCATTCGGAAAATAGACGATGAGTTTGAAAATGAGTAACAGCAAGCGAAATGACAGCAAACTCAGCACTGAACTCTTGCCCCCACAAATTAATTGGGGTCAGTTCAGGTCACAACTGAGGTGCCCTAGAAGTCATGTCAAACAAAGGTTTTCAATACCAGGGCGAGTTCACTGCTATTAGTAGTTTGCCGCTGAGTGTTGTTAACATTGGTGACAGAACGCTTCCCCATTTTGACACGTTTGTCAAGCTCGTAGTGAGAAGCAATGTTGGCTCGACTTCTATTAAAACAGCACATAATTTGCATGAATTTTAAATATATCTTCCAAGTTATTTTCCTTCCAAGTTATTTTCCATAATCATCACCCTCAACTGCGGCTCTAGTAGAATATTCCCTTAAATCTCCTGTCCCTGATTGCAGTATTCGGTTCAGCATTTGTTTCATAGATATCTTCCTTCTATACTTCTGGTGAAAGTTGCAAACACTCATTTGTGGCGTGGAACTCCCTCTTTCGATGTCCATTCTTGTATTTTGCAATCGCATTCATTTTATTTGCTTCAAATTAAGTTTCTACTCATTTTTGGTCGTCCGGTCGTCATTATCCAGCACATCACTACATGACTACTTTGATACCTCTTCCTAGTATCAATACCGAAGTACAGCTGTTTGCACTGCATCTAAGCTTGCTATCTGTGCCGAGATGAATATTTCTCGTTGGCTGGCATCGTTCCCAAAGCCATGCATTTTAACCCCCTTTCATACGACTCTCTCGTTACAATTGCAAATTCGTCGAACCCATTCACGTCGCACTCTCGCATGCTATTGCGAAACTGCTGAATCTTAATGTTCTGTCATTGTTGCGCTTCGAAGGCCACCGCACTCAACTTACCTACCGCCTCTGGCGCAACTATTCATAAGTTCTCCGCCTGTCATGCAAACTCATGCTAATTTGACCAGAAAGACCATCAATCTCCAATTACAAACCAACAATCTGCCATCACGCAACGCCAATCAATGTTTGCACAAGCAAATCATCAGCCTGTCCAATATGCAATTACGTCTGAGCCAGGAAAAAAAGAGCGCATTCCCAATAACTATAAAGTTCAAAAACACACATAACCAACTTAACAAACTTGTTTTCTTTATTTACAACCTACAGGTGTCTCTGTCCGTAATCTAATTTAATAAAAAAAAACTTACAACTACGTTACTTCTATGGTAATACTGTACAATTAAAAAATGAATGGTACCCCATTGAAGTGTTCTCGAAGGACATTCTCCGTCGAACGTCCCTTATCACAGTACAACAATTGTTGGGGAGCAGTTTTGCACGGCTTCAATCCTCATCACGCTCCACATCGCGCATCATCATCAAAGCCACAGCTCCAATGAGTCCGCAAACACCCATCACGCTCATCGGCAGAAGTGCTGAAACATGTTCCTAGAAAGGATCGAAAGAGAAACCCCATCAATTGGAAACGTTCCTAGAAGTCGAGTATAAAAAAAAACAAAACCACTCACCAAGAGCCACATATACGGGACAATGATCAACGCGATTCCGGCTGCCAGATTTCCCATTCCGAGGCCAAAATTTCTCACAACTGTCGGATACTGTTGCGCGGTGAAGGTGGGTATGATTGCGTTATTAGCGCCAATAACACATTTTGCTGTGGAGAACGTTATAAACAATTTAAGAAACAAACATTGCAATTAATCAGATTTATTGTGGTTGCGGTCCAGCTTCTGGGTAAATTGTTTGCATATGGCTTACCTATCATTGCAAGTCCAATCACGCCGAATAAATTTCCATCCGGAACTAGGTTCACCGCTAGGCAGCAGACGCCAGAGATGAGCATGTACGCAATGAGGTTTTTCCGAATACCCAGTTTGAGCACGACAAAGATGCTGAGACAAATCGAAATGGATTCAACGAGACCCGCAATTGCCTGCAAGAAATTCAAATATGCGCCAAGAAAAATGTGAAAATGTGTGTAAACTTCATTTTTATAATTAAGTTGTTCCGCTAAAAAGTTCTATGTTGCGGAGCTGGTTTATTAAAATATTTTCAATAGTCTAGACCGAAGTATACCATCTTTAAACTGACGAAGTAGCTAGTAGGAATGACGTTGCAATTGTTGTGCATATTCCGATCCCGGTGTCACATGACCAAAAAGAAAGAGGTTTAATTTAAAAGAAATATAACATCCCTGCTGTTTGGTTAGTTTTGAAAAAGGCAGACATTTTCAAGCTTGCCGGAATGGTCGCCACTGTGATCTGTAGATTGCCGGGACTGTCGCAAGACTGACCTGTAAATTGCCGGGACTGTCGCAAGAAAGACTTGTAGATTGCCGGAACGGTCGTAAGACTGACCTGTAGACCGACGGGGCGTCCCACCCACCAGACCTACAACCGAGGACCAGAGCCGCTTACCACCCCAGACGATGAGGACCAGTGCAGCAGTAACAGTGCATTTGCAAGTGACGTTCACTTAAATTAGACTTTGTTAAACTGTTCGATTACCTCCCCGGGAATGATGAGACCAAACTAATAGAGGCACTGGATGCCATAAGCAGTGCTGTCGTTTGCCAAATTTGATCGGTATCCCAAGTCTACATGTTTGGGTATCATTTCTAAGCAAAGAGTATCCAAAATTTTTGTTTGCAAAAACTAATTTTTTATTACAGTTTTTAAGGGAGAACACATTTTCAGTTAAATAAATACATACCTACATCTTATGTATGTATAATTTAAAAATAAGTTTGACATATTAGTAGCTATGCTTAAGCTTGTCAGTCTTGCTTTTAAATGCCTTCGGATTTCTGAACTTTTTTTTGTTTAAATTTTTATATGTGTACGATACGAATACTAAGCTTCAATAACGATATTACGAACGAAGTATAAAAGCCAGCTGTACAATAATGTAAGAGTTATTTTCATAATTTCTATCAAAATTGCTACTACAGATATCTCATTTCCACTGCTACAAACGGTTGAAAGAGTAAAGCGAAGAGACTGCTATGCGAACACCGAACAAATAGATAGTTATAAAATCAAAATTATTCGACAGACCTAGAGATGTGCAGTTTATTCGTTAAATAGCGATGTGGTAAAATTACATATTCTACAAAATTATTTTACGTAATAGATTGTAAAAGTAAGGGTATCATTTCAGAGCGTTGGGTATAACAGTATCCAGAGCCATGCGAGAGTATCCAAATGATACTATAGTATCCATTTCGACAGCGTTGGTCATAAGCATCGCTTATGACATGAGTTTGAGCTTTTTTAACTACTTGAAGAGAAAACCTGTGAGGCTGAAAAAATGTCGCGATGGGTGGAATATCGATAAAAAAGACTGTACTCCGACATACATTAGAAAGACTGTGTTAAACAGTTTAAATTTTAATAAATAAGGTTTTAAGAAGATCATCCTGTTAACGAAAAGATTCATGATAGCTAGAACCTTCAATTCGAATTCTCAAGTCTTTTTCACCAGAGACAAGACTTTGCTTCACTTTTTTTTGATAAGTCACAATTTGTTATTTAACGCCTTGCGGGGTAGGTAGACATATTGTTGTATTTGGCTCAACTCGTGGATGTTGCCGGTTTTAGTACGTCTATCTTGGGATGTTGCCGGTTTTCTTTCTGAGCTGTCATTGTTTCGCGGCCTCGTGCCAACACTGAATTAACCTCCGGATGCCGCTGTCGCGACTCTTTGACTAATATTATCAGAAAATGAAAAATATTTTCAAATAAATTGAATTATTAATTTTGAAACCGAATCCTTTACCAATTTTTACAGAACGAAACTAAAAGTCTTTAAATATTCTAACGAATTCGTCATTTTTAAATAAATAGAAATAATTTCACCATTGGACTTGTAAATCTGTGCTACAGAAATAAGTTTCACTTTTGGAAAAAATTCACTTGTTCAGGGAAGGCTATTCACAGCCGCTAGAGGGAGCTTTATACTTTGTATTGCGAGGAAGGTTTCTATAAAGGTTGCCTCTAAAAAATCTAAATGTGACGCTCTGCATAGAGGAATCCAGCAAAATGAATTGTATATCAGACAAAAGAAAAGGAAAATTTAGACGGAGATCGTTGCCTCAGTGCGGAATCCAGGTTTAAAATTCAAATTTAGGTTACTATTTTTACAACTTGCGAACTTGTGACATAAATCCAAAGCTATCTATAACTCACTTAAGACAGTTCTTCATTCAGAGGTTCGGAATCAAAAGGTAGAGCCCTTCCAATTATGCCAAAAGAGACAAAACTAAAAATAAATTTTGCAGGCGTAAGAAATACATAATCGAAAAGCGTAACAAAAAATGAACCGCTAAACCTACAGCGTCGTCTGGAGTGAAAAGTTGGCTCTACCAGGGTAGGCACAGTAGGCTCCTCTAAGAAGCCGCAGTGCCAGAGCCCCCTTGACGGCTCTCCCGCTCTACAGTCTAATCAAATCTACAGCATCGCTCGAGTAGCAGTTGCCTGAGAGCATAATAAACACATAAACACGATAGACTTGGTCTATTGATGGTGAGGAATCGGCTACCCAATCGCGTGTCACTTTTCGTTAAGATCCTTTTTTCCAACATGCAAACTTTTTCTTCGACACATAAATTTGAATTTATCTGAATCAATTTCAGATTTACCTGTTCACTTACTTTAAAATGGCGACTTTTCCGATGCCGAAAATTCAATGGAATCAGTTGACAAAATATAACAGAAGAGCCAACTCGAATAATATATGGCCGAAGACAGTTGAAGTCTTAATGGAGAACAGTAATTGGATTGCATGTGACTAATCAAGCTTCCAGCTCAAGCCGATGTGCAATTATATGGCAATACGCGAATCAGACTCATAAATGGCTCTTTTCAACGATTGTCAAGACTTAAGTTGATTCGATTCACTGTCACACAATTACCCACTTAACTTCCTCAATATATCGTTCTTTCGCTTCGCTTTCCATACTTTCCTAAGATAGGGTTGCCATGGTTGTCTAAGCTAAACTACGACAAAAAGTTGTAAAATCCCGGACTTTGGAGTACATCATATACCTTAATAAAGAGGACAAAACGAAAACAAAACCTAGGTCCATGAAAACAAACGAAAATATATTTCATTTTTAAAATAACATAAATTAAACGCCAAATAAAATGTTTATTTATTTTCTTGCTGAAAGCGGCAAAAAACAAAACAGATTACAAAGAAGTATTTATTAGATTCCCTTACGACGCTTCTACGACGTTGTTTAGTTAAACATCGCGTAAGAATTTAGGCAGCCTCTACGTGGCTTTTCTGAAATTGTGATTTATAAACATTTTTCTGCGGTAACTTCACTAAACGAGGTAACTTATTAGAACAAGTAAGAATTTCGAAAAAAAATCTATTACAGAAACACTAAAATCTATTACATTTTTAAATATGCTTATTTAAACATTTAGCAGAATGAAAAAACAAAAATGACATTTGTCAGCAAAGACTTCGTATGGAGTCTATAAATGTAAATTTTGCCGTTTAAGTTACGCAGGCCTAAAGCAACGTTGCTTAAGTTCGTAAAATCTTTATAAATCACATTTTCTTACGTAGAGGGAGCGTACAGCTAAGCAGTTCGGTGGGCTTATAAATAATTCTATTTATTTTCTTAGTGGAAGAAGTAAAAAAAAACAAAATCACAATGAAGTTGAACTGCTGAATGAATGGGCGATTTTAATTAAATTTTGCAGTTTGACATTTAGAGGGTTGACACATGGGAGTCAAAATAAGATCTGTTTCATATTATGTTTTTCTTTTTGATTCAGAGTTCGATGGTGTTTTGTATTTTTAAAATTACATACTTGTTACGAAAAAAGAGGAAAATGTCTTAAAACGTTGGCGCACGTTCCGCGCCGGGGTCAGACAGAGGACATTATACTCCAAAAAGAGAACGCATGGTAATCCTATCCTAAGACTGAAAAACGGTAACGCTGTTTAAAAAAAAAATATGCGAATTTGGTTTGACCCAAAAAGTGAAGTAGATTCAAGAAAAGGGAAAAAGATTTCCAAATCATAGTTTTAATGATATATTTAATTCCAAATTAGTTGTATAAATATAAAATATGTCAAAAAAAAAAAAACGTTTTAAGATTTAACAATATTTTTTTTATACGAAAATAAAATCTTCTCGCTTTATTTTCACTATTTTTTGGAAATCTTGATTGTTCGGAGTTTTTTAGAAAAAAATATCATAAACGAAGCACAACGATATGTTTATAAAATTCAAATTTTATTAAATTTAGTGTTAAAAGTGAAGTTTTATGAATTTATTCTTTTGAAATGTGAATCTGTGCGTAAGGCATTTTTTAAATAATTTTTTTTTGAAGTAGATTTCAGGATTTTTTATTAAAATTGGAGCGGATTAAATAAGGTTTTTTTATTTTTACTTAGATATAAAGAATATAACAACAGCGCGAAGTTGGGAGCAGATTTTATTTTTTTTTCCAAAATTGATTCAATAAAGTGGTATCGCTTCTGAAAAAGTAACGAATATTGAAACACAATAGACTCGCTAATAGTAGCTGTCTGCATGTTGAGTGCGTAGATCAATAGCGTTTATTTTTTTGTTACGCTCCTATTTCCCATGATGCGGACTTATCCTACCGCGACATGAGAAGTTAGACTTTGAAAAAAATATGTTTAAAGACATGCGACTCGTAGTCAAAAACCGATATTTCCATTGCCAATACGTCAATCGGCCTTACTAATAATCAAACACTAATGTCGACGATTAGCTAGTTGCCAGCTTTAGTAAAAATGTACAGCATTAGTGAAACGGTACCAATAAACAATTAGACCTCTACATTTGCTAGTGCTTAGAATCTATTACATTTTTTGTCATCGCAGAATTCAAATTTCATAATTTGTTTTCGTGAAAAACAAAGTCAATGTTTTATTTCAGAACGACGATTTTATTCTAAGAAAAGGCATATATAAATCGCAAATTAATTTGCCCAACTGATATCTTTCAAAGGTCGTTTGAAGCTTATTATAAGCAAAAAAAAAAAACACAAAATATGAAATGCACAAACGACCGGTGATCTGTCAAATATCATATGCAAATCAGTAATGCCCTATCATTCGATCGGACACGATTTTCGGTACTTTTATAGTACGCTTTCCTTTGTTTGTTCCTTCACGATTGATTTATGAGTGAATTTGTGTCGGAACACAGTTTGTTAGGCTGATTATGCAAATCGAAGCTTATTGATCTACAGATTGAATGGTTAACAAGTGAATATTTTTGAAAAAAGAAATAATAGCGGGCTATTTTGTTTTTGAATAAATTAAAAACTCACGTAGGAAGTCAAAAGCGTTTTATCGCTTCCGTTTTTGAATTTCAATCTGCCAAGCAACGAAACAGTGCTTGTAAAATCTTGTAATGATCTTTTAAAATTGTATAGCTCATATTACTTAATTCGGGAAAAAGAAAGCGACAAAATGTTAAATTCATTCAGAAAAATATAAGCCCGTGAATATTTCTTACACGAAAACAGTCATGCGTACTCCTCTATGAATTCACAATAAATAAAAAAGAATTCTGTTTATTTTGAATTCGGATATACTGCCTGTTATTCCTCTAGAAGTTCCTAAATTTATTCTTTCGAGGGGATTTTGCTGAATGCTGACAATTCTTATATCTATATTTCTGCGAAGTCGACCTTTTCACACCAACCATTGATTCATTAGAAATTCTCATTCTCTGGGAACAAACGCCAGTTCCAAAGAGGGTTTGGTTGCAGCCAAATAACTACCTGAGCCGCCTAAGTTACTGAAAAATGTAGATATTCGGGTATTCACAATCTTAAATGAACCGGTTTTTTATTCTCTTCTCGACGACTCTCCAGAAAGTCTTGGAAACATCCTAAACTTGTATCAAATCTATTTTTTTTCTACGTATTAAAAAAAGAAAACGCAAGCGTTGGTAGTTAAAAAATATACCAAACATTTTATTAAATGAAAATCGAAATATTTTTATTTATATTTCAAGTATTTAGAAATAAAACAGAAATGCAATATTTTTCAATTTTGTGCATTTGTAAAAATTTGTCTTTGTCTGGTATTTCAGCGAATAAAGTCCGAAAACATTTACAATTTACTAAAATTAGTTTATAATCGTACACGTTCAGGCTGAACAAAAGTGTATTTAAATTCGCTCCTATTACGAAATTCCATTTTTGGTGGTTGGGCAACACTACTCTCGAGAATGACATAGCTATAGGGAGAATTTATTTAGCTAATGCCCGAGATAAACATGGGTTTCTGAACATTGACATTTAACCCTACAGTTAGCGATATTCTGGCAACTATATTTGTTTATTGGTAAAGGGATTTCGGAGAGTGTGGAGTCTTTGCGTAAACTGCCAGACTAAAGTTGATTATTGGTAAGGACGAATGCAATTAAATCAGCTAACAAAACTTGACAGAGGATCCGATTCCAGTTGAAGTATCAAGGTCCATCCATAGCTGCGACTGACGGCGTCACGAATATTGAAACACACCAAAATTCATTTCACAGTTGGATGATGAGTGGGTCACAAAAATGCACCTTTCGCTTTTCGTTACGCCACTACAATCCCAGCATGCCAACTCACCCTACGGCGACAGCGCACTTGAGGAAATTCTTGGAAACCCGTTACACCCGAGTCCTACGTCCCTACAAAAGGCGAATTTCCAATTTCCGTCAGTCCATACGAATACGAATAGCTAACCTCAAATTACACAAATGAACATGAACTTAATTATTCAATGAACTACGACCATATACAAAGCGACATCTCAAATGAAAATTCCAATTCCACATTCGAGTAGCTACTAACAATGCACTCTACATCTACACCTGCCGCTACCAGTGGATGTGTGCGTCCAACTTACCGTATTCAAATAAACGTTGCCACCTAGATTGCTCAGATGCAGTGTGAGTCCAAAATAAATGATAATCAATGTCAGCCATACGATCAGAGTCAGTACGGTTGTCCGCCAGTACTGTTTGTTGAACACAACAACCAAAGGACTATCTGTCCTTATGACGGGCACTATAGCAGTTCCATTACCAGCTTCGGCCTCACTTTGTTTTGCTGTACCTGGTGACGACAACGTAGACGACGACGACGACGACGACGATGATAATGCTGCAGCAGCAGCAGCTGTATCCCTTAGGTTGGCTTCAAGTGATTTCCGATAATTCGATGGAAGCGTTCGACCATTCATCCTTGCCGCACGTTCAATCAGCTCAACCAATTCATCGAGTCGACCTCGGGCCAATAGCCATCGGGGTGATTCTGGTACACAATACCTGTGTGATTGATTATGGGGAAGAGAGACGACAGCAAGTTAGAGAAACGATATTTGTTCATAATAATATAAGTCGACATGTGTGTTCTGTGTATTTCGTGTGGCTGTGTGTATAGGGATGTCAGAAGGACATGCACACACCATGTTGATTTAATAAATTAGAGAAATGAAAATGGTATCAACTGTTCGGCCAAACAATTAGAAATTGTTGGTGTGGGTATGGACGGGATTTGAAAATAAATAAAATCAATTGAATCGGATAACAATTTTCTTATTGTTGACTGAACAAAGAGATTGGTCGAGAGTGAGGATGATGGAGCGGCCGGCGGCGGCGAGTCCTCCTGCTGGAGGATGGCGGCTTATCGGATTAGATTTTTGCCCGTCGTTATGTGTGTGTGTGGCTGTGTGTGCTCAGTGATGGGTAAATGTCGTGCGGTATTGTGGAATTCAATTCGTAGAAATTGAGGTGTTACCATGGGTTAAAGCTCAAGGTGTGCAAGGACTCAAGTGGATGTGTGCTATTCGATGACAAGCGAGTGCGGTTGCTTAGACGTATGGTCGGAAAGTCTTTGAGGTGGGCAACTTAACGCGTGGATAATTATGGGAAATTAATTGTTTTCGTCGGCTTTTATGTCGTATTAAGTGGGGCGCAATCAACGAATATCTTTAACATTCTTTTAAACAGTTAAAGGCCAGCGGTGTGCATTCTCATCAAATTAAAAATTCTCTACTACATATGGCAACGATCCAAACATCCCAACATCATGAACGCGATATCTACTTCGCCAAGTGTCAGATACAAATTGAGACTATAACTCGATAGGTCTGACGAGCAAATCTACACCAATCCCAACACATCTTTGATCAGAAAGAATCTCCTGTTTGATTGTTAATTAAAAGATGACGGCACATCGACTTAAGGGTAACTTTCAAACACGTCAACCATTGGGAACCGCGTCATCAGATCCGCCCAATAAACACGGTTATGCAAATTTGCAACCGTCATAGAAGAAATTCTTCGGTTAATTTCCGCAAAGTGCTGATGCGCTGCGAGGAAAACCCTACAAAATCGAGACTCCACAAGATCGTGCGGCATACCATTCTCGGAAATTTACCCACGCTTCCCACCGATATCGTGCGCGCTTCCTAATGAATAATCCTCACCTAAAGTCGTTTGCATTTTCAAATGCAAACTTGACTACTACGGTCGGCAGCATGTTACTTTCTCTCTAGTAAATCATAAATCAACATGAGCTACGGTGTAGTGTAAACAATACCTAATCACAGCATGGATAAATCTAATAAATCCAGTAATTCGTAACCTACCACCCGCCCAAGGTAGGTGCGCAAAATTATAGCACAACTACGCACGGAATACGGTCCTTGGCCGGAAGGCCTCTACCGGATCTCACACTCGGGGTGTGATTTTGATTCCCATTCATGCACATGATTATGTGGGGGAGGTGAGGGTGAATTGTGGATGAGTGATGCGATATACTGGTTTACACGAAATACGAGTACAACTAACTGTGTGTCTACTTACCAGATGAGCAGCAACGCCAACCATGGCACGGATATAACCAATTGCATAACGCGCCAGTCGCGTGTTAGATACGCGATGCCCGAGGTCAGGATATAGGAGATCGCAACCGGTAGAATATTGAGGATACCAATTATAGTTCGCCATTTGCCGCTAACCAATTCAACGACCAGGACAAAGCTAACCACGGCAACGGTCATTGATGCAAATCCAATTATGACACGTAGTGTCATAAACATCGCCAGCGATGTGGAGAATGCGAGAACGGTTCCTGTGAAAAATCGAAACCCAATAAAACGTTTTAGAGGTTTTTCATTTTTTTTTATATTTATGAAAATAAAGCAATACTGGGGATGTCCTTCTGAGTTCTGACCATTTAAGTTAAGTGAGTTGCATATTAATGGTTGCGTTACCGTTGTGCGACTAACCTTGCAATTTGGCACTTTTTCCTGCCTGCCACAATTTGTTGTTATTTTTGCCTTTCTTAAGTTGGAAAAGCGCTTCAAAATAATTCAAATGCTGTTATTTCGACATGAAAACCTTTTAAATGTAACACAGTTGTCTATCGCAATACTTGTTGAATATCATTTAAAAATTCTAAGTAATCTATTCTGCTTCAGAAATGATATTTTTTTTTTTCACTTTTAAAAATCCTGGAACGGTCACACTGGCTGTAGTTGAACATTTTTATAAAATTGCTTGGAAGTGAGGAACTCTCATAATATTTGGTTGTGAAGTTTGAAAAAGTTATAAATTTAGTGGGAAAGAGTTACGCGTGCGCCATCTTTTATGTCCTGTCCCTTACAATTTATTTTGACTTGTTTTTTAATAAAACATCAATCAAGTGGCCAACTCTACTGAAAAAAGTTGCCTTTTTTTCTGGGTTTATCATCACTTTTTCGAGCACCGCGGGCGATGATTTCAAGGCAAACGCGTTGAGCTAGTCCATAGTCTGAGGCTTGCTGGCTTCCCTTTTCAAATATTTCCACAAAAATTAGTCCGGATTCAATCATTGTCACCATTTTTTGACAGCACACGTCCAGGGAATTTTCGTTGCAGAAACTGCACTGTTTAATTTGCAGTGTGAGTTAGTGCGCCGTTTTGTTGAAACCATAGTAACAGTCCAGACCTTTAACGGTACAGTAGACTTTCTAGGTCGAAGGGCGAGTCAGAAGTTTAAAAAAAAAACCGTTCAGACCTTTACTTAGATATTCGTGGGCAGACATACTGAGCCAACATCCACCGATATCGGCGGCAAATAGTGATGTCAGACGGTGTTTGTTGGCCACGACATTTTCGACAATATGCACCTTGAGTTAACACAACTGAACTAGTATTTTTAAATTTCGGCGCGTTGTTTCGGTGTGAAGTTATTCATTTTTAAAATTGTACTAAACTGACGTTTCAAAAACTTGTCAACTCAAGTGAATCGGCTTATAAATGTCAAAGTTATTCAATGTTTACATGCCAACATAAAAGAAGGAGCACCCTGTATATACTCTTAACATATGAAATAAGAGCGATCCTTCTGATTTAACTGAGTTACTTTGCGCTTGTAGCTTAACTCACTTATCCAACCCACTGTTAAGGAGCTTCATTTGCAAAAAGAAAAGTGCCCCTGTGCCCCCCCCCTCCCCCTCCGCCCTTGAAGCGAAAGGTTCTCTGTCACGTTAAGACATTTTTCTACTGCCCAAATTCCTAAGAACGTCTGACAACCTTGTGAGAATAATCGACCTGTCGCTGCTTGGATTTAGCAGACAATGAATAATTTTCGAATGCATATGTCACTTGTTCTACGAATTAAGTGAACCATATGAATTAACGGCCTCAAATTGACGCAAATATCTATTGATTTGGAATTCGCACTTTAAGTGGGACCCATCAAATCACTGAGGGTCTCTGTACTACCAAAGTATTTCAAACGTAGCCCCTGAGGTGTGTCAAACTTTGCCATGATTGATGACAAGTACTTCCAGCGTGTTGCAAAAACAATCTGACATACTATCACAAAAGCGGCTTCCGCATGACTTCCAATTTGCATCACTTCCAAGGAAATCATTTTACATTCGAAATAAATATGCAAATTGCCACCTTGCCTTATTCACATTTCGCCGCAAATAACTGCCTACAATGGCTCAATCTCGTACTCTAGATCAACCGCTTACGGCATACAAAATCTCATGTAATCATAGGCAACGATTGTATCAGCCCGATTTTAATTGCGTCCCAAACCAGCTAGTCACACCTATGTCGCTCAATAATTCCGCACTTTAAAAAGTAATAAATTCAATTCAAAACCACTCAACAATAAAAATTATTTAATTTTTCATTCCATGCAAATGCGCAAGCCACTTAAGACGCATTTGCCGATGCAGCACGTGGTCAATGTTGCAGCTTGTTCGAAAATGTTGTGAGCGCTTACCTATTACGGTCTGAACGAGTGCGAATGCCATAAGAGTGTGCTTTCGCCCAAATCTGTCCGAAATCCAGCCACTGCATACACTGCCGACAGCGGCTCCCGCCAGGAAGCACATCTCGACCACGCTTAGGAGATTCTGCCGGTCGCACACCAGACCGTACTCTTCGACAATTGTCATGCCCATGTGGTCGTGGGAGAATTCGAACTCGGCACACTTGGTCGTGTTGAGATTGCCTGTCAGCTGGAGATAGTCATCGTAGTGCGTCTCCAATATGCTGGGGTACTTGAAGTCGAGCACTGAGCAGGCACCCATCGGTTGGGTGAGATTTTTCCAACTGGCCACTGTCATGTTGGACATGTCCTCGGGACGAGCGCACCAGAAGTCCTTTTGCATCGACTGGAAGTAGAGAGAAAATAATTTGTTAAAAAAATGCCGTTGTGGTAGGTCGCAGACCTTGAATTGTGACACTGACTGAACGCCTTTCTATTATGATTGAGATGGATATGTATTTAATTTGTGTTGGGCATACAATGTTAGAATTGAATTTTTAATTTGCCTTGTTTTGTCTTATAGTAAGCGGTAGTTTTATTGTTTGCAAATGCGAGTCAATTTGTTTAGTGTTCAGCTGCACAAACTGTCATCTTGACATCTGTCAATGCTAAGATGGTAATTTTCATACAATGAATAAATAAACCTGTTCACTTGATTAGTTGGAGTTCTTTCAGGCTGTCATTTGTGGGGTAAGTGTCACACTTTGTGACATCGCGATCGATAAATGTGACAGTGACTTATGTATCTGGGTGTCGTTTGATAAAATACAGCGCGCTTTAACATTTGAGCAGAATGGTTACAAGACACAGCGCAAACTGCCAACGAGAAGTGACATTCAACTGCGACTTGAAGAAGTCAGACGGAACGATACCAAGTGCAGGTATTATACACCTAGTAATGAAAGTGGTGACATTTCGCACACATGCAAAACCCAAACGGGTGACACAATTAATCAGATAATTAAGATTCGAATGAATGATAGGGTTAAGAATCGCTTGTTCTGTTAAATGGATCTGTAGCTTGTCAAAAATGTTTTTCGATTCTGTCAACAAATTTCTATACTCATAGAGCAACATTTAGGGAAGAATGTCGTTTTTATAAATTCAAAGTTTACAAGTAAAAGTTTGTGAAAATTCAAATTGTGAGTTTATTATTTCGCCAAATAAAATCGAGCAAAGAATATTGTTTAGTTTTTGACAGGAAATACATGAGTGCAGTGCATTAAAGTGGAAATGTCCTCTCTTGTTGAACAGACTGCAAAAGACTTGCAGGTAAACTTAGTTGAAGGTGTGGGTGAAGCATAGAAATGGGCAGCATGGAAATGGGCATAAAATTCGCTTTAAACATACCCAAGTTTTTGTATTATAAACTACGAACCATTATAATGAAGTTTTACCGATACAAACAAAAATTGGCAGCACTTTGCTTTAACTTAACCTTACCTAATTTTTGTTCTTCCTTCTTCTTTTTGGATTTATCGAAAAAGTAGAGAGAACAAAATCTATGTGACACTTTTGTAAGTTGTCATTTAGACAAAGTTTACATAAGATTATGAGAGTGTGTTCAAAAATAGTTTTCTTTCTCAACAAAAAGTGCAGATGTCTTAATTTGACACATTTGGACTTAAAAAGAGGATTCACGAAACCTTCCGCAAATGCACACCTACTGATGTTCGTTAGAAATAAATTCGCTTTCCCAAATACTGCTTCATCTTTGTTGTCATGTTGAATATTAATGATGTTTCTAGACAACCAAATTATAAAATATTGCCTCGAAAGCGTATTGAATCGAAGGCTGCACGGGAACTCACGAAGAATGCATACAACTTTTTGTTTTGGACTTTGTATATTTACGAGTCTTAATTGGTGTATGGTTGATAATTACTTCTGAAACCTGATTTAAATTAAAAAAAAGAAGAGGCAAGCGGAATGAGCCTTTGAATCAATAGCATAACGAAATTGATATTTTTTAAGTGCTAAATAAGTAAACAAACAAATCAAAATGACGCAGTAGCTCAATCTACCGACTGTGTTGCAGTAGTAACGTAGAACTTAAGAACGCAATTGATTTGTGGGTAACAATAAAATTACATTCTTAAATTTTTTTTAACGTTCAATTAAAAAAAAGAGAGGACTAGAAAAATAACGAGTAGCGACTAGCGAGTAGAGAGTACCGAGTAGTCCCCTTCTTGGCTCTAATACAGCTTAGCTAATTCCTTTAAAATTCAAAAAAGTTGTTAGATAGACGAAACTAAGGAAGAAATAAAAAGATGTTTATGTGATTCGGAATAAAGATAAAGTAAGTGATAATTTAATTAGTTTTTGTTTATAAGTGCGATTTGTGCTCGGTTAAAAAGAATTGGTTAAATTTAATTAATAGCCATATTATTCACTCCGGGTGTAAATCAGATTTAAGTTAATTTTACACCAGTTCATTAATCCGTTTTTTTTTTAAACCCGACAATTTAAATCCATAGCCATAATATTCACTCAAAAACATGCATTAAGCCTGTTGAACTAAAGATGGATTTAAATGCGGATTTAAAACACTTTAAACCGTTTTTAATCCGTTTTAAGCCCACGAAATGTCAAATTTCACAAATAATGACATTATTTTTTTGTTTGTCACTTGGAAATTGATTTGATTTATTTTTGGTGTATTAATTACGCCGAAATTTCTATCGAATCATCGAATGTAGCCTCCAAAATGACTCTTTTTCAGAACGAAATATTTTCGAAAATATACCACATCGTAATCGTCGACGCAAGCCCGCTCGTGCAATCGATATATTCGACGACAAGGACGACGTTAATTTACCATAAGCTGCTGTTTCATCAGCTCTTCGACAAATTCGTCTTCTGAAGACATTAATTTCGTCCATTTCACGAATGAAGTCCTTTTTTAGTTTCTTAACATTTTTTTTTTCAATTCCTCTTTTCTACTTTTCTTATTTCTTGCGAGCGAAAAAATATCAATATTATAAAATTGAGTTTTAACCCGAGTTAAAGTACTTAAACCGGTCTCCGGATTGCGTTTAAATCCCATCGGGTTAAAAAACTGAGTTTATGTTCGGGTTTAACGAGTGAATATTATGGACTTGGATTTAGTTTTTGGGTTAAACTCACTTAAACCCGGGTGTAACCTTTAACCCGGATTAAAGGCCGTAAGGGATCTTTAACCGATTTCCTGTATTGAAGCCAAGAAAATGGATGCAGATTTCGACGGAATAAATCGAATTCAGTGTGCGCACTCAATTTGTTCGCATTCGTTTTACCATTTGAATTTTCCCGCCACATTAATTATTCAAAATGCCGTATTTTTTTTGTCTCCCCACATCCAATCTAAATTCACCACATCCAAATCTATCCCTTCATTGTACCTCTAACCAAATACAGATTGTCTTTTTTCGATTGTAACTTTTAAAGCGAGCACATCGTCTCCGAAATAATAAACTGAATTTTATAACGTTTTGTGAAAGAGTTGTGTATTAATTTGCTTTTAACTAAATCACTAAAAAATGATTTAACATGGCGACCGTGACAGGACTATAGTGTTCCAATAAAGATAGACAGTGAAAAACAATTCGGGAAAACCAATCAAGAGACTAAAGACAATAAAGTGGAAATAATTCGGTGTCGGTATCGCGATCGGTTGAATTTCATCATCATACAGAGGAAACCACACAACGAGAACAGGAAAATTGGTGAGTCTGTATCGTTCAATCTTATTATGCTCCCACAAATTACGCACTTCAAGCTAATCCAAAACAACTGCATCTCACTAATTTCTCAATCGTCGAAATTCGCTTCGTATTCGCATGTATTTCCAAAATTATAAGTTTCACTGCAAATTTCACGTTGGAAGTCAACACCTTCGTGACCATAGTATATGTATGAATCGCATACATAGTCTATCAGCAATAAGAATTTCGTTTCTTACACATTATTTGAATATTTGAATTCATTTTCGCATCATCTTCACCACTGCATCTCACACCACTTGATGCATATCGCAAATCATAGTTCGGACTCTCAACTGCAAAATTCATAGAGAGTTGTCACAAATTTAAAAATTGCACACTGATTCGCAGCCAGCAATTGCATAACCATTGCACACTTCGTTGTCCGCTAAGTGCTTTGAACCCCACGGACCGTTGGCCATCGATAGTTTTTGTTGTTCGCGCTTATAGGCAAACCAATTTCGGGCGAGTTGAAAACTGGTGCTACTGCTGCTGTTGTGTCGAAAACCTTGGGCATTGAAAGCGCCTCCTGCGTCAACGTGAGCGAGAACATACACCGTTGCTCTCCCAGCAGCTGTGTCAATTGTCGAAATCTTGTGGCTCTGCTTTCTCTTCTTCATTTAACTCCAGCAGCGTTGCTCTTCCCGCTGCTTCTGGTTCATCATTGGATGTAAATTCGAATTCGCCGCTTTGAAGCTTTTGTAATTGAATATTTTGCCTGCACAACACAATTATAATTCGACATTCGCAGAACATTTGTGGGATTTCTTTCTTGAAATAATCGCCACTACTAAGCTTTGTTATACGTAGAACGTCGTTGGCATAAATCGTTGAAGACATTTAATTGTCATTGCTGATAGCAGCAAAAGGCATATATCGTTGATTAAGACAGACCATAGTGTGTCACCGCTCTCAAAAGAAAAATAGTTGCATGACACAATTGAAATCTCTTTCGTGAGAAAAGTTCAAGTTATCATGACAGAAACAGAGAAATCTCTTGAGACATTAAAGGTGAATCGCGCCTCCACCAAGGGAAGCATTACTCGAATTAAAACTTTGATCGAGTCCAAGTCGACATCTCTTGAAATATCGGAACTAGAATGTCGGTTGGGAATCCTCGAGTCATATTTCAAACAAGCTCTTAACTACCAAACGAGAATTGAGGAATTAGTTCCACTCGATGTTGGTCGGAGTGATATTGAGGAGTTGTATTGTACAACAAAGGCTAAGATATTATCGCTAATGGGGCATAATAGACGCAGTAGTACAACAGATGCATCATTCGCGATGCATGCAATGTCCTCTTCTCGATTACCTCCGCCGAAACTACCAAAGTTTTCCGGGAAATACGCGGAGTACAAAAACTTTATCGGATCATTTAAAACGCTGGTCCACAATGACAATTCACTCACAGGAATTGAAAAATTTAATTACTTGGTCTCCTGTTTGAGTGAACAAGCCCTTGGAACCATCAAGGCTTTTCAAGTAACGGAGGAGAATTATGCGAAAGCATTCAAACGCCTTGAGGAAAGGTACGATAATAAGTACTTGATATTTTTGGAATATATTAGCAACCTGTTTGAGCTACCAAAAATAAAAAACGTTTCGCCGAGTTCGCTTAGAAATTTGGTTGATAATGTGTCTGCGTTATTTGATTCTCTAACATCATTGGGTAGTCATGAGGAAATTTGCAATGCCATCGTAATCTATTTGGTGATGTCAAAGGTAGATGAGGAGACTCATACAAAATGGAATGAGTCACTAAATTATTCAGAATTGCCCACTTGGAATTCATGTTCAGAGCTTCTTAATAAACGATGTCAATATTTGGAGAGCAGGGACTCAAAGAATTCATATGTAGGATCGAAACTTGAGCAATCGTCCAAGCCAAGTTATCGGAAACCAGCCAATGTGTCTCTGTCCGTTGCTAAATCTTCGTGGACTTGTCATTTTTGCAGGGCGTCAAATCATATGATAGTCGACTGTAACAAATTCAAAGGGCTGCGCGTGTATGATCGTTACAAACAAGCCAAGCGTCTAGGACTTTGTATTAATTGTCTCAACAAAGGGCACGAAGTAAGCAATTGCGCGTCCAATAAATGTGGAGTCTGTTTAGATCCTCATCATCAACTGCTGCACAGATATAGCAACAATAATACACAAGTCCACGATGAACCATCTCCTTCAGGTTCACACGCTTTTAATGGCAACATTCGTGCGACATCATCAGCATCTTCGGACGAACAGACTGATTCGCAAGTCATTTTAGCGACAGTTGTCGTAAAGGTCAAGAGCCTGGTAGGCGAACTTGTACCAGCTCGAGCTCTGCTTGACTCGGGTTCACAAATCAACTTAATGACTCAGGCCCTAGCAAACAATCTCCAGCTTAAGTCTGTATCTAGACCTATAGAAATAAATGGAGTAGGTTCAATTGGCACAAGAATACAGTCACAAACTTCAACCGCAATTCTGTCACGATTCGGAACATTCGAGAGAAGGGTTGAATTTTGGATAGCTCGAGCCATCACCGATTTCCAACCCCAACGAGAGCTGGAGATGAAAAATTGGAAAATACCAAAGGATGTAGATTTGGCCGATCCGCTTTTCTTCAAACCACAAGCCATAGATATGTTGTTAGGGGCTGACGTATTTTTTGAACTTTTGCGTACTGGTAGGATTGAGTTAGGATCAAATCTTCCTGTCTTACAAAATACGTCCTTCGGATGGATAGTTTCAGGAGCCTGTAAAGAAAAGGTACACTCTACAAAAAGTTGCAATTTTCTACAACAGAGTTCAAAGGGGTCATGGACCGATCTCGAGAAATTAGTTGAACGATTTTGGAAAATAGAAGAAGTTCCTAGTACAATCAGGCGCACTGCAGAGCACGTTTCTTGTGAAGAACATTTTACACACCACTTAAAGACAATGCCCAATGGTAGGTTCTCAGTGAAATTGCCATTCAAGGATAGCCATCGCCAATTAGGAAACTCGTTGGATATAGCCAAGAGAAGATTCTTTGGGTTAGAGCGAAAATTATCAAAGAACTTGGAATTGAAAGGTCAATACTCCGAATTTATTGGGGAATATTTGAAGTTAGGGCATATGTCGCTAGTCGAGCACATAAATCTTAACCAACCCCACTATTATATGCCACATCACTGCGTTATTCGGCCTGAAAGTTCATCGACAAAACTGCGAGTGGTCTTTGACGCATCGTGTCAAACTTCGTCGTCCATATCGTTGAACAATTTGCTGATGGTTGGGCCGACAATACAGGAGGAATTGTACTCGATACTGTTGCGATTTCGAAGTCACCAGTATGCCTTAACGGGTGATATACAAAAAATGTATCGTCAGATAGAAGTTGATAGCAACGTTCGGCAGTTCCAGTTAATACTTTGGAGAAATCACTCCTGCGATAGGCTACAAACGTATTGCCTCAATACTGTTACGTACGGAACTGCCTGCGCACCGTTTCTGGCCACTCGATGTTTGCAGGAAATTGGAATACGCAACCAAAGTCACCCAGCAAGTCAAGTAATCTTGCATGATTTTTACGTTGACGATTTAATTACAGGTGCCAACTCAATAGACGAGCTCCAAAAATTGCAGCGTGAAATTACAGCACTTTTAAAACCTGCCCACTTTGAGCTACATAAATGGCATTCCAACGTCGAGTTAACTCCGTCAACAAGGACAACTACTGTTGAGCTCAAAACGAGTGATACGGAAACAACAAAAACATTAGGAATTGAATGGAATCCTAGGGCGGATATATTTCAGTATGTCTACAAAGAAGCGTTTTCTGTGGAAAAATTGACAAAACGCACAGTACTCTCCTCGTCAAGCAGGTTGTTTGACCCATTAGGTTTGATTGGTCCAATAGTAATAAAGGCAAAGCTTTTTCTAAAAGCATTATGGATGGAAAGGCTAGATTGGGACGATCCGTTACCAAATAATCTAGGGTCGTTGTGGAGGGAGTACATAGAAGATCTCCAAAATTTAAACTGCATCAGCGTTCCACGTTTTGTTTTTCAACCAAAGACAAAAAACTTTCAAATACATGGGTTTTCAGATGCGTCGATAAAGGCGTATGGCTGTTGTCTGTATGCCAGGTGTGTAGATGAATTCGGATGCGTATCCGTAAGGCTTTTAACCGGAAAATCAAGGGTCGCGCCATCAAAAACTTTGTCATTGCCTCGTTTAGAATTGTGTGGTGCACAACTGCTGGCAAAATTATGGCTGAAGGTAAAGGCAGCATTAAAAATGGAATTTGAGGAAATTTATTTTTGGGTGGACTCAGAAATCGTCTTGTATTGGCTAACGTCACCATCTAATTCTTGGGAAACATTCGTTGCCAATAGGGTCAGTGACATCCAATCGTCGACCCCAAAAAACATTCAATGGAGGCATGTGAGATCTGAGTTCAATCCAGCCGATCTCATATCTAGGGGAAGCACTGTAGTAGACCTCTGGAAATCGATTTGGTTCCATGGGCCAGAATTCCTTAAAACACGTAATGCAGAGTGGCCTGTAAACACTAAATTTGACCGTCACAAGTTGGATAGATCGTTGCTCGAGGAAAGAAAGAGAAAAAACGTGTTTATGTGCACCGCTCTTGATAAAGACTTTGTCGAGGAGCTGTACAAACACAATTTTTCGACTACTGTTCGAATAGTAGCCTACATGCTCCGATATATCCGAATCCGGAGAGGAGAAACATTAACAAAACAAGAGCCGCTGACCGCCAGGGAGCTAGATGAGGCTTTAGTGAGAATCGTCTGGTGTATCCAGCAATGGAGCTTTGCTAACGAAATTGTCGAAATAGAAGAAAAGAAAACAAATTTGTCCTCAACCAGCATATCAAGACTATCACCGTTTTTAAATGTCGAAAATGGCATAGCACTGTTGCGCGTCGGAGGCCGCATAAGAAACGCTGATATAAAGCATGATGCAAAATTTCCAATGCTGCTACACGGTGATAATCCGTTCGTGAGAGCCTATCTTCGGTATTTGTACATACGAAATTACCACGCGGGACCTCAAGCCCTATTGAATTTCTCCAGGGATCGATTTTGGATCATAAAGGGCAGGAAGGCAGTTAGGAGCATCGTTAATGCTTGCATGCATTGTCAGAGGTATAGACCAAAATTGATGCAACAAATTATTTGAAATTTGCCTAAGGATCGGGTGACGCAAAATAGACCTTTCAAGATCTGTGGGGTGGACTTTTGTGGACCCATTTTAACATCGTGGAAAATAAGGGGAAAGCAGCCATACAAATCCTATATTGCAGTCTTTGTATGCTTTTCCACTAAGGCTGTTCATTTGGAACTGGTTTCCGACTTGAGTTCGGACGCATTCATTGCGTCGCTTAAACGATTAATAGGGCGTAGGGGTTGTCCTTCCACAATACATTGCGATAATGCGACGAATTTCGTAGGGGCAAAAACTAAGCTTGTTGAATTTAGAAAAACATTTTTCAAACAAAATATTAATCAAAAAATACTTGAGTTCGTTGCAGAGAAAGGCATCGAGTTCCAGTTCATTCCGCCTCGTGCGCCACATTTTGGTGGCATATGGGAGGCGGCAGTCAAATCGGCAAAAACGCTATTAACAAAGACATTTGGAGGAGCACTCTTAACGTTTGAGGAACTATCCACAGCACTGGTAGAAGTCGAAGGGATTCTTAACTCAAGACCCATAACGCAAATCACCTCGGACCCAGCAGACATGGAAGCGCTGACACCAGGCCATTTTTTAATTGGAGCCCCAATAAATTCATTCCCTGAACCTGATTTATGCTCTAACAAAGTTTCTTATCTCAACAGGTGGCAGAGAATTACGGCACTGAAACAGCATTTTTGGAAAAGGTGGTCCTTGGAATATATCCAAAATCTTCAGCAGAAATCCAAGTGGTGGTCGCAACAGCCCAACATACGAGAAGGAAGTTTAGTCGTTCTGCAAGATGAAAACCTGCCGCCGTTCAAATGGGCCTTAGCGAGAGTAGAACGAGTCATTAGAGGCGATGATAACAACGTCCGAGTGGTCGATCTCAAAACTGCAAAGGGAAGATTCAGACGTCCCATCACGAAACTTGCACCACTCGACATCAGTTGATGGCAGATCCAATCAAGGGGGCCGGAATGTTCGCATTCGTTTTACCATTTGAATTTTCCCGCCACATTAATTATTCAAAATGCCGTATTTTTTTTGTCTCCCCACATCCAATCTAAATTCACCACATCCAAATCTATCCCTTCATTGTACCTCTAACCAAATACAGATTGTCTTTTTTCGATTGTAACTTTTAAAGCGAGCACATCGTCTCCGAAATAATAAACTGAATTTTATAACGTTTTGTGAAAGAGTTGTGTATTAATTTGCTTTTAACTAAATCACTAAAAAATGATTTAACACAATTTATACAACAACCAGTATTTATATGTTTAATATGCGTACGAAACGGCATCAGGTGGCGCTACAGTCCGAAGTGGAACTGGGCCTCAACCAATACGAAACTCCGCGGTTAGCTCGGTCTTTGGCCAGTTGCGCACTCCAAGTTGGTTGAGCTCCCCTCTCACTTGTCTAAGGCATCAGTCGACTTTTGTTAAATATAAAGTCAGTCGTTTCGCATTACAAACCACTCTCAATGAATTGAGAAACGCCTGCATGAACTACAAATGTTTCCCTTGAATCACGCAATCAAAAAAATCCCCAAATATTTTTTTTAGAATAGAAAATATGTATAACGAAAGCTTTTTAGATTTACATTAGTGTCTCTATTATAACGAATGGTGCCCACGATTTGCTATCCGATATAACGAATGTAGGTATAAATTGGATTAAAAACCATGGAAGTATTTAAATGGCAGGACCATCATCTATTCAATTTAACATAAAATAAAAACGTTTAAATAAACACATTTTTAATGACTTATTTTTAAAAACAAAAGGATAAAAACTCGATCGATATAACGAACGTGCTCGATATAGTGAATGACATCAAACATTATCATTCGTTATACTGGACGCCCACTGTAGTGCATTTAATATATTTTTTGATTAAAGCCTAATATCCTACTCGCTCTAAATTTTAGCGTCCCTAGTCTCTACTTCGTTTCTTCACACAAAAGATAAATGGTCGCTATATATTATTAAACATCATTCAGATGCGACAAAAAAATAGGTCTATTCGCGTACTTTCCCGAGCCAAACACTACAAATCTGTCAAACTCAAAAAAATTGAGGAAAACTCTCTCAGAGAGCTGAAAATACACGCCAAACTACGTGGATAGCTACTTTGAGCAACTTTCATCTTTGACATCTAATCCATATCAGAAATAAATATATAACTTACCTTTTTGCAACTTTGCGAAACTGCATTGCTAAATTTTATCTTTGTAGACATTTTCGTATGAGAGATAAAATTTATCGTGAGCAGGTTACTAGGCTTAAGTTTTCGCTCCCATACAAAAATTCTCTCCAAAATTTAGCTAAGCTAAATTTAAGCAAACCCATTTAGCTGAATAGTACGCAGCTCGAGCTAAGTAATCAAACTTTTGTTTCAGAATGTACTTCATGTGTCTGTCAAAATTTAGCGTGGCCATTTACTGGATCGGCATATTTTCTTAAAATAAATTGTGACAGTTTTTTTCTGTGACACCTATCGATGGCGTACTCTATGTCAAAATTTAGCTATGACTTTAGCTGATGTTTGAAAAGAAAAGTTGGAGACCAGATCTAATTTAGTTTATCACGAGCAACTCACTAAAGCCTAGTATGCTGCTCGCGCTTACATAAATTACGCTCCCATACAAAAATGTCTTCAAAGATAAAATTAAGCAGAGCAGTTAAGCCAAGCAGCAGGCAGTTCAAGCTAAATTTGTTAGCCACTGTACGAAAAATCTCTACAGAATTTAAGTAAGCGTATTAATTCAAAATACATTTTTCCACAGCTAAACTTTGATAGATCAGAGAAAATATCAAACCAAAGCAAATTAACAGTATGGAGAATAGTTAGAAATTGTTAATTTAATTTCTTTAGAAATGGAATATTTTAACGAGGAGTAATGGAAGAGGGAGCTATAGAATTACAAATAAAGAAACAGAACAAAGTCAATCAGTTTTACCAACAAGGTTTTTTTTTTGATGGAACTTAAACTGTCAAAATTAAGCGAACATTAAGCGAAGTGGTGTAGAGAAACATTGGAGAGGCGCTTTATTTTAGCTTTCCTGGAACAGCATACAAGGCTGAAGCTTTAAAAGAAAACAATTTGTTGTTCCGTTTAGTCACAAATTTAGAGTTCATGTAACGAAAAAGAAATTGAGAGCAAATGCCACACCTTAGTGATGACAGGCCTTCTTTGTATTTGGCTTAAAATGAAATGAACTATGAACTGAATTATGCAAACGTGCGGTGTAGAGTCAAGTAAACTCAAAACCTTTGTACACGATTTCCAATTCAAAAGGTGTCGGCAAGTTGACGTAATTTATTTGAATATTGGTTCTCCTCTGAGTTAGCTTATCGCTCGGTCTTTCGCTTTCGGTTTACTATTTTCTTATAATTACACTTTCTAAATTCTTGATTTAAAATAGAGTTGGGTAGTTGGTGTAAGGAAGGAGATGCCGTACTTAGATCAAAATGGGTCCATTTGGCTGCCACTGTTGATCCCTTTCCTGAATGCCAAAAGTCTATGGTGGTATATGGATGGCATTTGATTCTATAAAGAAAGACGGCGAGTGCTGCCATAATCAATCAAAGGCAGATATTATTAAAATACGACCTCGCGCTGATCGTGCAATCCCACCAAAGGTCCTAGGTTAGTAGTCCAGAAGTACCTCCCCTATAATCTGTTTCAGAATACCATTCGCCTCCGCGGACTATACCAGCAGACTTTCGTCATTCTCACCGCTGTTCAGCATTTCTATTTAAACGACAAATTTATATGACTTGTGCCACTTGCATTTGTGTCTTACAAATTACTTACCGGTTCGTGATGGCACAAACACTTGTGCGCAAACGAACAAACCTCATTTCAGACTGTTGCCTGCTGCTTTTATAATAAATTCCATTAATGATTAACTGAGCAAAATGCAAAATTACATCGCGCCAACAATTGATCACGAATTCGTTTAGGTTCTTGTAATTGTAAATTGTGTGGTTGGCTCTCCGCCACCTCGTAGCCTGGCATTAATAGCCCATAACTATAATGCCTCGCACCAAAGCATATGTTGTCTGTTTTCACATGACGTGCGAGGCATGCAACACTCTTGTGATCACGATCGCATTCTCCAGCGGCAGCACATATGCACATAGGTCTCCGACTCCGGTTGTTGTGTCCCGCTCGGGTATTATCTATCGATCAAACGAGCACCTTTTTTGGAACGTGATATGTGCCGGCGTTGGATGTTATTCGATATAAATAGGGATTTGCATAAACTGTCTCATGTGAGATAAGTAGTGCATGAGCGGCGTAGCCGCTTAGAGACTGCGTTCGCAATGACCTACATCGGTGCGATGGTTGTTGCACTATTCCGTATGACTTTCACTTTTACAAAACTGACGCACACACCTCAATGTCATTGAACTTGATGCTTGTTTATTTACTGTCATGCCTTAAATGTTATTTTCATCGTTTTTGTGGGTGAAAGAGTTACGTATACGCAGCGTTGACCGCAACAAGTTATTCAATGTTAATGCGAGTAGTGCGCGCCTGCATAGGGAATGGCCGATAAATTTATTCAAAATTTGCCAATGCAAATGAATTTGTAGTGTTTTCCAAGTTTAACCGGTAATTTTTTGCTGAATACCTTTTCCGCAGTCATATCAATTCGACTATGAAATTTCCTCTGGCGATTAGTTATAACACATTTGTGACAAGTGGAAGCTTAGAATAGATTGTGGGTAGATCAGGAAGGAAATTGGTCAAGTGACAATGCCAGCAATAAATTTGCATTGCGAATTTTAAGTTAGCACCGATTTTCAAAAACGAATGTGAATACCTTCTGGATCTAGAAGACAGGGCAGGTTGTGACATGGAACTTGCACTTCGCCCACTCATTCGAAGAAAAATCATAGTTTAATGGAATTGTAAGGAAAGACGGCGACTTCAAGCATTTGTTGCAAATCTTACAGCAAGTCGAAAAACCCCACAATTCATTTAGTTGCTAGAGTAGTTTTTCGCAGGGTCGTTTCCTTTCTTCTTATGAAGTTAGAAACCTTTCATGAGGCACCAATGGCCGAACCTTGTTTGGTACTGTCGAGTGTGACCCCAGCGAAACCGCCAGCATTTTTCGGAATGAGGAATTTGCTTACCCTACCAATGGAAGTAAATTAATTTACACTGGGACCCTAAAAGCGTAAGACCGCTGATTATTCTTACTCTTATATTACTTACAAATGGTCCAGTTTATGTTGTTCTTGTAATTTACAATAAAATTGGTTCATTAAGACCAACATGTCCGCCTTTAAAATGTAATTTCCTGACTCAGCTATATGACCCTACAAGAACTGAGTTGGATATAAGTTTTTTCATGCATCGCCTAAGCGACTATTTTCTCTCTTGAACTATCCGTTTCATTGTTTTTGACAGGTTGGCCACTCCTTTTGAATTTTTTTTTATGGTTATCTTCCCGACCATTCGAGACACTCTCATTTTGCTTTGCCCATTATTTAGCCACTTTTGAAATAGGTAAAATTAAAGATACGACGAGTATAGCATCGAATGCTTGGGTGACCCTTAGTAAGCTCTGTCAGTTAATGGTTCTAGCTCGCAGCAACTTAACATTCGCGACACTCAACTGTCGCATTTGGCATTTGCAGAAGTAAGTCTCTTGATCTATTTTGGACCTCCGGTGTTTCTCATCAGCTTTGCTAACAATTTCTGAGACTTTTTTCATCAACAATATAAATAATGTTTGAAGCTTCGACTAACTGAATGAACGAGACATCCTAACAATCTAGAAGTTGCCTAAATCTATGGTGACGTTTAGTTTTTTTCTTGATATTACTCGTTTACTTCAAGACCAATCAATTCTGTCTGCTTTTGTCGTTAGAGCCTTTTGAAAAAAACTTCTTAAAGTGGTCAATGATGTCAATTGCCGAACACAACCTCTATATATAGTGTGTTCTGCGTTACCATCTATTCTGCGCAGTCAAAACATTCTTTGAAACCGTTGAACGGTGATAGATCTTGACTTGCAACATATTGGTCTTTATAGGAGTTTTTCTTTGATGATCTACAAGCCACAGTAGTACATGGTAAGCTGGTTGCTGTTCTGCCAAATGTCTTTAAATGCCTGGCATTTGACACTATTTTAGAACTTATAGTATAAAAAATACAAAATGTCACCAAATAATTTCTCTAAAATCAGAATTGAAATATGGTATACTCAAATGATTCGAAATAAAATAAAAATTCGAATAAATAATAAAAAAAAACGTAGATCAATTCAGATGTAGAGCCAACTTCGGGCACATCTAAAGCGGTATTCGTTCTCCTCCCGAAACTTACTATCTGAATTGACAACGCAGGAAATAGGATCGCCTTTTCCTTAAAGAAAAGGCATATGGAGCTGAAGCTTACAGTCTAGTCCTCGGAAAAAATTTGGAGCGGTCAATTTACAGTTCTTAAACTTTTGAATAACTAAGCCTTACTTCCGTCAAATTGCAGGAACTGGTTCGTTATGGACTCAACGTTAGACACGCTGCTAAGGAATTTTTTTTTTTGTATCGAAAAGCATTCCAATTTTAAAAGCGGCACTGCAGTGATGCCAAGTGAGTCATAATTATTTTACTTACTCACCCAACCCAAGCCTTGGATTACAGAGATCAAAAATGGTTTGATTACCTATCGATCGACCAACATTCTGTTAACAATTTTTAATCTTTTTACCAAAAAGGCATTATTTTTATCGGGTTTAGGCATAAAAACTTCGATCCGGGTTGCCATCCCTGGGCGATAGAGACGCTTAAGAGGATTTATCCTTCTTTTAACTGCCTTTTTGTTTATGGAGAACGCTCTTTAAATTCGAAATAATGGCTATCTGCTGATAAATACCGCATCAAAACTAGGTACGAGCTTCATATATTTATGCACTGTTTGAAAATCGGTGATTTGTACATCCGTTGGTCTCTTTCTACAGTGTCATCATGACATTTATATTGTGACAGCAGGAAATATGCATATTTTGGTATTGTTCTCGCTTAGGTATTGGGGACGTTCGGATTTCTACTTTAGTAAGTATGACAGCTGACTGAATAGATGTATATAGCCCAGAGTGGTCACGTGAACAGTTTTTGCAGTTGACGTTTATAGATGGGAAGCCGATAATTCTAGTTCTGCCTGCATAATCAGTTGACACTTCGAAGAATCAAATTCAAAATAAACAGGGTGACCGCTGTAGGATTCTGAATAATCAAAAAAAGGCCGGCGCGAGAAGAAGGTGTCATTTCTGAAGTTACTCTGCATATTTAGAATTTTGGCATGATATTTGAAAGCATTGACTAGCATAACACTGTAATAGAATTGTGATAGGCAACCGAGTTACATTTTTAACATTTAAAATGACGTTCTTGGAAAAATTTGCGACTAAAATAAAAAGGGACGAAATAGTACGAAATTGTGGCAGTCTCTCAAAAAAAGTACCAAATTTCGTTCGCCTTGTTGACGTTTTTTTGACACAAGACCAATACACGTTTCGGGACATTGGGCACATTCAAGAATGTAGTTATCTTAAGTCGACTAGATTCGTCTGGATAAGATGTAACCTGAAGGCAAAGACTAGATTGGTCGGGAACGTCACTTTTTCTACGTCATCCACATACGAGAACTGTCAACTTAGTAATCAGTCACGAATTTCTTGACTAGATTCGTCGGCTACAGCTGCTCATATGACCGATTTCCCCCAATCAAAACCGAGATAGATCTAGTCAGACAGCTGTCAGACTTATTAAACTAGATACTTAAACGTCCCCATTCTGACATAAAGCTAAAATGGTGGGTGAAGGTTATAAAATGCTTAAACTCAACTTATTGCAAGATGTCAAGTTGGTGCTTCTTTTTACTACACTCGTAGATTATCACAATATTCTTTTATTAAAATACTCTTATCGATATTACCTGCAAGGATATTTGACATTGCCCCAATCTGACATTAATTATTGCCGAACCTATTACAGTAGCAATTTCCATTGTATTAATATGCCCTGACGAACCTACCTCAATTCGGGGAAAATCCCATTTCGCCATCCAATATTCTATGCAAAATTCACAACAGTGCAGCACCTATTGTTACAGCCCAGCAAATCACAGTAAGACTCTCATGTTGCTATTGCAACAAACCATAACTTAATTATCGATTAGTAAACTATAATTAAATAAGCATGTGCGACGTTATGTGCGAATTAATTGGAATTAATTGCACCTGTGTGCATTCACGTGTCTCGAGTGTCCATCATGTTGCCGATGGAAGACTGTCATGTGTCATCTTGACAATTTACAAGTTCGCGTTCGTAAACGCCATGCTAATAACGGTAATCACTGTGATTTACTAACCGCCAACAAATCAGTTATTTGCGTAATCAAACAGTAAACAGTATACAATCGGCGAATAATAGCATGTTAAGATAAATATTATTGGCTTGGGTTTTCGATTAGTTTTTTTATTACAATACTTGAACGCGATGAATATATTTACCAACAAAAACAGACAGCTGGCACGAGCGGCGTCAATTGACTGTGACATCTGCCATATGGGTGAGTTGCATCGATGGAAATTTCAAAACGAATTGCTTTTCTGGTTTTGCAAGAGATTCAAATGCAATTGCAATTGCAAATGGAAGTGGAAATGAAAACTGAAACTGTTGATTAACAGTTGGCTATTAGTAGTGTTCTGCTATTGAGTTATCGAACATTGTAAATGTCTTAATTTGAGTGCACTAGGGAGATAATTGAATGTCTGCTTTACAATGTTGTTGTGGTTTGACATCTGCGGAGAGATTATTTTGAGTTATAGAGGAATTAGATAATTCTATTGACAGGTAATTGCTTTAGGGTGCAAATTTTGACTGCCATCAGTAGTTGTCACTTGTCAAACGCACAAGCTCAAGTTTGTCTTAAAATTTAATAATAGCCACAGCAATTAAAATATTCAGAGTTACTAATTTAAATGCCCAGGCATTACAATATGGGAGCAGCCTTCTGGAATACGCAGATAATCTACACCCCCAGGTGCTACTAAAAATCAAGAGTCTACAGTCACGCGTAAGGTGACCATCCGTTCATTATAATAATAACCAATTCTGTGTTTGAGGACGATGTTCATTATGAATTATTTTGTTTACAAAAACATATAAAATGTTCTGTATTTTAGACGGTGTTTATTATTTATTAGGTATATCATTTAAATTCTTAGAAATGATTACGTTAATATTAAGAAAACCAAAATTCAATCTACAAATTTTTAATTCTAACGTGTTATAATTTTCTTTAAAAATTGTGCTTTTCTTACGTATTTTAATAAAGTGAATAATTATTAAATGAAATAGAGAATTGAATAATTAAAAATTCTATTGAAATGAGTTTCTTTTCCAATTGTTTATTATTTGGAACTCTAAAATATGGTCACCCTAGTCAAGCGGTAAAGGCTTAAGACGTGCAAAATGTAGTAGAATACGATATATTTGTGCATAGGAATTGCATTTGAATCTGCACTTTAATTCTATAAGAAATAAACAATTCCCATGATATTAAAAAACACTGTCCATGCAGTTTTTTTTGTTTATATTATCCCATGCCCTGATGGCTGCCGCTGCCATCTATTGTAACAATGGGGAAAAATTAGTCTAAGAGACGTGTGATCTCTCTGATGAAGGCCAATAAGTCCTCAGAAGCAGAGTTCATTAGATCTGCAGGTGTAAGAGTCTCTCTATTAAAGAAACGTTTTCTCAACCAATGAAAAGCCGGGCAGTCACAGAGGATTCGACATCCTCCAGACAGAATCTACATTCTGTATCCTGACAAAGGTTCATTTTGTTGAACTGTCTATGCATAGTTTAATCTACTACGAATGAATAAATAAATTTGTTAAAAAAAACCTGTTTTCGAAAATTGATTTACAAACACGTTCTTCAAAAAAAAACTTATGATTAAGTGAATATTAAATGCAAATAGAGTACCAATAATTTACCCTCGAAATGCTGTCATATTTATATACAAATACGATCGCTTTTAACTATAGGAGAGTGTTGGGCCACCCATTAATCTGTTGGGAGGTCATAAATTGACGCTCTTGAATGGTTCGCTAATATTTCCATGAAGCTCATAGGCTATAATTTGTTAATGAACACCGGTTTGACTTTCAGGTACTTTTTTTTACATACTTTTAGGTATGTCACTATTAACGTTTATTACGCATACCACAAAATATCACTTGGCTCTCCTGCATTAAATAAATAAAGAAATAATTGGCCCAACAGGTCCGTAGGGACCCTAGGCCTAGCTTCTCACAACCATTCGTCTTGTGTGAGTTTTTATTTTTGGAACGAATGGAAGGGATCTACAATTTTATGCCGAGTCCAAACGGCCAATTGAGAAGGTCTTTCATGACAGTTATACTCTCGGATGTTTGTCAAACTTTCGCGAGAGGTGGCGCAGTTAAAAAAACCTTAAGTTGGAATTTAGGTTTTCTCGGGATTCGAACCTGGGACCCCTCGCTTAGTTCTTCTTCATTGCCGTCATTTTTTAGGCCCTCGAAAGACTGTCTTTTGACAAACGAATTTATAGGAAAAACTGACCATGCCATGCCAACAAAAAGTAGATTTGTGATGGAGACACGAAGAGCTTAGTGCTGTAAGTTTAACGCTTTAGGAGTTATATCTGACTTTTTCTTTTTTACCCTTTTGGCCGCAACCAGACCTGATTCATTAAAGACATAGCACGGTCAAAAGTAGCACTAAATTTCCAAAGTTAAGGATCTACAGAGGCGCCTCACGCATCAATCATCTTTACATATCCCGAGATGTAAATGTCGAATTGGAAGTGCAAAAGCAGGGCACAAGGTAGGAGCATCGAGTCAGGTCTTTTGGTAATATTGCCCATTTGCACCAAATCATCCACCAAGTATGGATAATAGGAAGCATCACCAACGACTGTATCATGAGCTGCATATGTTCCATTTACAAAAGGGGATATTGAAATTATCCACAGGGTGATTTAAGAGAGATTTAAGTTCAGCATCCTAATTGTTGCAAGTTATTGTGGTTCTCTTTCTGTCAGACACTGACTTGCATGTAGTAGTCGGCCAATCGATCTTAGACCACAGGTCAGGAGCTCTATAAATGGCTATGTCCGAATTTGGGATGCCCGCAAAATTGATTCAGATATTTTCTAGAAGAGACACAGTGAAGGAAGGACTAAAAGTAGTCCAAGAACAGAAACAATAGACGGACAAACATCAACGCTAGATTTGACACTTCAATGCGATTGAGGCAAACTGCCTTTAAACGGGTAAAGATGCATAAACTCAATGGCACATGATAAAACCTTTTTATAAATGCGACATCTCTACGTGTAAGCTCGAATCCCAAGGACTCTACTCTTACTAATTCTACAGGCTCTGTCGGAAGGTAAGCCGATTGCACACATACTTTGCGTGGTAGCCCTTTTTGCATGCAAATAAGGTATTTCTGGGGCTGATTCGATTGATATAATTAAGGGCAACTAACTTCATCATCGGCGAACATCAAAAGTAAGATTATAAATTTTGTCCGCGACTGACTACATGAACTCGGACAAGACTTACATCAAAGCAATAAAACAAATTAAAGACCCGAACCAACCATTCGAATCACGTCAAGTGTTCAACACCTCGAGAAAGAATCGATTCGCCATTTGTCATGGCGCTACTTACTTGCAAGCTACACGTAGATAGGTATTTTTAGAATGCGGTAGGTATTCATAATTGCCCGAGCGATTAAAATGATAGTTCACAGCTTGCAACAAATATGTGCTGCGAATTATATGAAATTAAATAAAATATGAATATAATGCTAATCTGATTCAACACAAAGTAATGAACAGATACGGTCTGCTGCATAGATCTGAATAGGAAACCAAAGACCCGATGAAGATATTGACTGTGCGAATGTTAAATTTGCATATAAAATTAGAGTCAATTCAAAGATAAGCAATTTATTTCATTATATTTATTTATTTTGCATATTTATTTTGCATTGCAAATTATTGAAATTTTTGTTTACTATTAGTACTGCGAAATTGTTTAGGAAATAATTGTTCAAATGCAATATTGAACTAAGGTTAATTTCGAAATGTCAAATACCTTTTTCTCTCAGAAAATTAAATGCGTCGAGAACTCGCTTTCGGACCAACAACACTTTCTGAGGTCACAAAAATCCATTTTCTTTTATTTTGCTGACATTTTTGCTTAGGTCGTGTGTCATCGCCATAAATAGTGAACGACCAGTATATCGAATGATTCATAATATTAGATGTCATTCACTTTAACGAGCGCGTTCGTTATATCGATCGATTTCCATATATCGTTTTAAAGAAAAGAAGTCACTTAAGAATACGTTTATTAAAACGATTTAATATAATGTTACATTGAATAGATAATGATCCTGCGGATTAAATACTCCCAGGGTTTTTAAACCAATTTATTCATTAGTTTATTATATCGAAAAGCAAATATTGGTCACCATTCGTGTAAAGCAATCAAAAAATCGCTTAATAGAGACACTAATATAAATATGAAAAATGTTTGTTATATCGCATATTTGCTATATCGGATATTCGTTATAATGAACGTCCACTAATTATAATTGAAGACTAGGTGTAGCTTTCATTGAAATTAGATTTTTAAAAATTGCTGAAATTTAGTTTAAGTACCTACTATTGTGAAAAAAAGAAACAGAAAAAGTTAGTGATAAAGAATAATATCCATTCCATTCGAAGTGACAGTTGAGTTGACATTTAGTTCTGCGAAAGAAACACAACTTAAAGGAAAGTCTTTGTTCCACGTTGCTTTACCGTATTTCAGTAAAATACAGCCGTCCCATTTTAAGAATTAACGGGCAGGATTTCGAGAGAGGATTTTATGCATTTCAACATGGGTTCACCTAATTTTTTCGTACTAAATTTGATAGTGTAAAATGTGCATTCAAAATTTTGTAAGTTTTTGATGGCTTGAACTGCCGCTGAAAACGAGACCCGTGTTTCAGTTGAGTGGAGCACTCAAGAGTTTCATTACTGAGAGCTCAAAAAGTATGCGAAGGGAACGATTTAAACTAATAAACCAAAAACCCCGACTTTAAAAAAAGAATTAAAAATATATCCTTGTTCATATATTTTGAATTTTTTTTCATTCAAGTACCTATACCTAAATAATAAGCAATCAGAGACTATATACCTACACAGCCTAACAAATATATGAGTATTGAGTACCATCCGACTGTCAAATAGTTATATGTATGAATACTTGAATGTGTCTTGTTCATATATTTTTAATTCTTTTTTTACAGTCAGTCGGGTTTTTTGGTTTATTAAATTACTTTTTTTATTTTTAACTTTTTTGCCTATGTCACTTCGGGAAAGAATACCAATATAATGACATCTCACTCTTCAAAGTAGATCAAGCCGTTTAGGCCACAGGGCGTCACGTAGGAACGGACATAGGATACGCGCGAAACACATAACCCTCTCTGTGTCCAGTCGGTTAAAAATAGCAAACTTTTCATTTTCCGTAGGCAGGAAAACTCTAATATTAGAAATATAACTTACTAATAGAGCTTTTAAGTGTTTGCTTTCTTTAAAGAATTTCCAAGTTTACTTCTATTCTCTGTTACAACCAGTGTATTGCAATCCAAGGACTAAACGATAAAAATAAAAAAAAATTTGGTGCAAACACGTTCGTTTGAAATATTTGACAGCTATGACAGTTGTATTGGTTCAAAGAATTTTCTCTGATTAATATTATGTTCAACCATTTTTGAAGGTATTTTTCGCAGTTTTTTTTTGTGGCTTTCTTTTACCAAACTCTCTGATTAATATTATGTTCAACCATTTTTGAAGGCATTCTTTTTGTGGCTTTCCTCTACCAAACTCCCACATACGGGAACGGAGTTTGACTAAACTGTTGACAGATCGAATAACAACTTTTGGTATTCAAATTCTATTTTTGTAAAAAAGAAATTGAACTAGTCGTGAAATTAGTTTTAGTTTAATCGCAAAAAAATGAATACTAAATTAGTTGTTGCCCAAAATGTCAATTGCGTGTCAGGTAACCCTGTCAGCTGCATTCAGACTAATCTGATAAATCTAGGAGCAAGGACGAAAATACTTTCGAGCGAGTCAATTATGTACGTGCAACAGTGACATCTGTCATTCGAAGTTTAAAATAGTTCAAAGATTTTATTAAAATATAGATTTATGCAAAAAAAAAAAAACTGACGAGAAATAGATTGGGCAAATTGAAAAACCTAGTTTTCTTAAGTCGACTTGAATGGTCTGGAGTAGAAGTGTAGGTCACACAAAAGCTTAATTGATCGGTCACTTTTTCTACGTCAACGACATATGTGAACTGTCAACTCGGTACTCAGTAACGATTTTCTTGATAAAATTCATCAGCTACCCCTCATAAACGTCAAACAAAACAGCCAAAACTGAGATACATCAAGTCAGCCAGCTGCCGGACTTAGTAAACTAGATACTTGCACGTCCCCATTATAGAGTACAAACAACTGTCATTATCGAGATGTGAAAACGTGATACTATGAAAGTGACGTAAGATTGGTGATATCGTTTTTTATATAAATATATCTACATGTGCCCACGTAAGCCTGAAAATATTGTCCATTTAGTTTAATTTTCCCAATACACGACAAGCAAACGAAAAATTTGAGAGAATAGCATAACATTTTGCAAAATACAGATGAATGGCATAGGATGGGGTTTTTTTTTCTTAAGAATAGCATTGGGACCAAGGCATTGATAATAATTATCCACAAATTTATATATTGAGAGCTCTGAGTATGAGGGGTGACAACGAGGAGCTTTTACATTTGTTTTAAAAATACAATTTCACTAAACTTCCAAAATTATTGAGGAATCCATTTGCAAGGTTACATACTCCACTTCTTTCACTATATCGCTGCTCCCTGAATCTCAAGTACTGGCTTTCTAAAAAGCGAATTGTCGTTTCGATAAAATAGTTTTTCATACAAAAATTTGCGTTAGCTTGGTTAGAAAAGGACGAGTCATTGACAAACAGCTGCGTATACCATTAAAATATTCAAAACAGCGGCAGAATCTGAAAAAAAGCAAATATAAATTAAGCAGCGTCTTCGATTTTAACTCAAAAGGTTTGACAAAATACAGAAAGAAGTCGGCTAAGGTAAACACCAGAAGAAAAGGACCTCAATGAGCCTCCAGTGCGCATTTGCATACAGTTGCATAGGTACCGAGCTGACCGGTGAGGCTTACTACTCGAATCACTGTTGAAGTTTGAATTTTGAGGTGTGGCAAAATTGCCCCATGCATAGTCACAAGAAGGAGCTAAACAAACTCATTTTTTTATTTATCTATCCGATGATATCGCAACTAAGATATTGTTCCTTCAAATGCAGTTATAACAATTTCACCCATTTCGCTGGCAGCGTCATAAACTTGGAAATGTAATTTTTGAGTCCGAACTACTTCCTCTGAATTGGAGACATAAATGGAAAAAACAATCACCCATTTGAACTTTAATGTTAAAAGAGCAGAACAGTCACCGATAGAATAAAATTTACAACCGATTAAATCGAATTGACGCTACCCAATCGATTATTATTAAGTAAACAAAACCAAGTCAGGGGTCTGCTCGCACTTAAGGTATCGACGTGAGAAAACAAATTCCCGTCTATCAATACGACGCCACTATGAAAAATGAGTAAACCATTTCTCAGGTCCAATTACTCTAATCGAAAGATTGCCCATGTGTACGCACACTAGAAAGTAATTCACCACCTATTGACACCTGCTCCTATAAGTGCCCAGCTCGTTTACATATAAACCTGTTGAGCTAGTTGTATGTAGCACCAAAAGCAGTATAAATGCTGCAAGAGATCAAACCCGCTTGACTCACGCGATCCAATACGACTTCCGTGGACATATATTTAGACAGAAAAACAAACCGCTTATCTTATCGAAATATTTTAATTAACAGACGTCACAGTAATTATCCGTTTCAAATGAATTCGCAATCGCACTCACCTGAAATACAAACGCAAAGATATGAAAAGTGCACACGATTTGAAACAGTGACAGTATAACCACCCACATGGTCTGCCACAAGCCGCAGTCACCGAGCAAGTACGCGATTTTGTCACATTTTCGTTCACGCACATCTAAAGGAGCCAGCGCCTCCGCCTCCTCCTCCTCCTCCTCCTCTGCCTCATCGTTCAAATTGGCGCTGTGATAACGAACTTTTTCCATTTCTGCCCACGAAAAACTTTTCCAAACGTCCACTCACAACACGATTTACTATCGAACTAAATAACTTTTATATCCCTCGCCATAAAAGGAGTGGCGAAAATAAAAAAAAAATCAGTTGAAACAAAAAAAAAAAAAAAAAAACCAAACACTCGCTACACAATTTGTCGGAATTCATTAATCTTAACACTTTAACCCATATGCCGCTTGCTCACTGCACTGCGGCATTGAGCCACCTTTCGAGACTAATTATATCTGTCAATGACGAAAATACCAGAAATGTGCAACAGACAACGAGTTGTCAGATAACGATGTGTCAACAAGAGTTAACTGGTGGGAAATGGCCAGGCCAATAGACGGATACACCATAGTCCGGCTCCGCGGTAATGGATTTCTAAATTTTGAATTTCATTATGGGGAGGACAATTTGTCAATGCAGGTGGCTGCTTGTCAACTCAAAGTCAACTCAAATATTTGTGCGACTCTTCAGCGTTGTAGAAATGCTGACCGGATAGATAAGGCGGTTTGCAAAGACAATCGCGCCAACCAAATTAATTAGAAAAACAAAAAAACCGATTACGAGAAGGCCACCACCATCAACCCAGATTATAAAGCCCAAACGACAGAGACAATGGCATATGGAACTACAAACCGACTTTTTGCCATGGTACAATGTACAAGAAGACTGTGCCCGCCTGATTTGGGTTTTTATTTCTGTCGAACCATTTAAATAATCTGCGTTGTGTTTTGTTTTAGTTAGTACTGGTATCGCCGGTCAGTTTCTTTTTTTCAGCCCAATTGCAGATAAAACGACTAAAAGTCGAGTATCTGCCATTAGCATAGTAAATCTACTATAAATATATAATCTTATAATTAGACCTATAGATCGGACGGCGCTGTTAAACAATTTGGCGTCATAATTGTATTTCAATCGACCGCCCGCTCTATGGCAGTTTGATGTAATCAGGAAAGCAAAAGCACTCACCGATAGGATTTGAACAAATCTGAGTCGACATTAATTTGAGGTGGCGCAAGGTAAATATTTACCCAAGTGATACGGAATAAATAGACGCTGAAAATGTACACCCCTTAAGAAATGACAAAACAAGCAGATGCTTCAATCATTCGCAAGGTTAAGTTTATGCTGAGGTAAAACAATAGATAACGATATCTTGAACAAACAAGAGCACACACGGAGTTGGGCCGGAAGTACGACTGAGTGAACTTTGACGTCGAAAGAGGCCATTACAATCACTAATATTTATCCACCAGAGTGCTTTAAGTGCAACTATCGGCGTAGCTGTCAAACCGCTGTTTCCATAAGAGGGGGGTTTATAGATAGAACTTAAAAGGCGCGAGTTGCAGAAAACTACAAGTCTGCAAGAGTGCAGTGAGACTAGTCCGCAATAAGGTGTCAGTTAACATTGGAAAACAATTAGGCGGGTGTAGCTTATTATTAGTGTTGCCAATTGTCGGTCAATTTTTTAAGTGAATTTTACCAAATTTTGGAGTAGGCGCTTGTCAGGAATGTAAGTACCAAATATTTGCTTTAACTAATTTTATTTAAAACTAACTGTACCTTACTCTGTTGGGCGCCAGTGATTCCAATTCGGATCGATCGATTTTATGCCGAAATAAAAAATAAAATTACATATTTTAAAATGGTAGTACAACGACCATATCGTACAAGGTGACTAAAATTTGCAGAAAAAAAAAATTATTATTAAACCTTTCTTGCTCTCAGTACCCAATCCGAGAAGCTAGCAGAGGGAAAATGTTCCCACTTTCTTGTATATAATTTTGTTTGATTTCTAGTAAGTGAAATTGAGAATTGGAAAATAAACATTATGCAGAATTGTGAATGAAAATAAGTGAGGGTTTTGATCAAAGTAAAACAAAACATCTCACATGTCGTTCTTCTCAATGCCTCAAGCATTAAAATTATGCCCAAAAATTATACCAATTTGGCCTCACTGGATATGAGGAATTGTATTGCAAAAAAAAGTTCTTACTTTTTTGCTTTCTCTGACATACCAATGGCCTATTACTTTCCTTTGTTAAATATTTTATAAGCTACTAGCTGAACCCCCGCCGGCTTCGACAGGCAAAAAAAAAAACGTTTTCTAATAATTTAAATAAAAAAAAATTAAAACCATTGCTTTTTTAAACAAATAAAATAGTGATGGTTTTCCTACTCGGGAGCATGAAACGTTGAATTGGCCATGCGAGAAAACTGGATTTTCGAAATTTATACCGCACATTTGAAAAGATTATCCTTGTGACTTATTAATTGTAACGACAAATGCAAGGCGAATAGGGAATTAATGACGCTTAAATTCGAATGGGACATCAGATGGAATCATTGGTTTGCGAGGATTCAAAACTTCTAGTAAATATGATTACCACGAAATCCATACATTTATGCGCCTATTATCGTTAGTGAATCAAACGGAAAATCCTTGCGAATGTGACTTATTTGTATTATGGTAAGAGAATTGAAGAAAATTCATTCGCCTGAACTGTCAAACTGCTGGCGAATGTTAAGTCGCCTTATTGCAGTTTGCGAATTTGTGAAATTTCATTCGCCTTACTTCAAATTTTAGCGAACAAAACTGTTTGGTGAAACGAATGGAATTTAGGAGCTAGATACATGAATGTAAATTCAAGAAAAATTAATAAAACCCATTCAATTCATGTAGAAATATATATATAATATATATATAATGAAAATCGTCTTTTATGGTTTCAAAAGATGCGATTCCAGCCAAATACATGAGCCCATGGAACAAAACCCAAACAATGCCAAAGGCTTGGTACAATTTGGAGCTTCAAATAAATCCAACAAAGAATATTGGGATAATTTCAATCCTTCCTATTATAAAATTGGCCTGCGCACAGGTATGAACTTGTCTTTTATTTGGCTCATTACATGCAGGAATGCTTCTTTGGTTAAATGAATGTTCAAATTGACGTTTTTGTGCTGTAATTTTATTATTTTGGTAGCGTTTGATTCCAAGGCGAATGAATTAATTCGCCGACCATAATCGACAACTAACTTGATTCACTTAAGAACATCGGAGGAAATGCCGACGATTTTTACAGATAAGCTTTTCAATCCGCATCCCAACTTGAATTAAGAGCTCCAAGAACTTCATTGGAACAAACTGCGCGTTCTATTTTAGAATGTCTATACTGATTCCTTCAATAGATTCATGGTGAACGAAGATGTTATACCATCTTTTCAAGCTCTTCTCCCAGGTTTGATAATGCAATATCGTTGTTAGCTGTGAAAGCTGAGTACATTCTTTGGTGCGAAAAAATATCGTCGAGTGATCCTTCTACCGAAGTTTTGAAATTTAGAGTTATAAATTTCTTTCTTACGGTTTTGGCCACGCTTCCAGTGACCACAGCTAGTGTTGAAAGAACCTTTTCAACTATGAAAAGGATTGAAACGTGTCCCGAAGCGTTATGGAAAATTCAAGATTAAGCTCACTTGCTATGATATCTGTTCAATCGAATATTAATGTGGATTCAGATAAGGTGATTGATCTCATGTCAAAAAAAATTAGTGTGCTTTAGACCTCACGACTGAAGTAAAACTTCTTTAGCTCCATCTATATATACATGTTTAGTTTATACATATTAATATATCAATTTTCTTCATTAATTTACTGGCTATGAGAGAAAGAGAGCAATAAAATTGGCGCGCGCACTGCTCTCTCTTGTTCCTACAGTATGATACAGACAATAGGCCACGGTTGCCACTTACAAAAAAAAAACTCAAATTATTTTATTTGATTTTGCACAAAATTATTAGCTGCTGGAAGACATGGGAGATCATCTACCTATTTTCTTATAACAAACCCTTAAGAAATTAGAGTTTCATGTCTGTAGAAAAATAATATGATTCATAATTAACCTATCCATATCTCAATATACTTATAAACAGGAACAGAAACTGCTTCGAAGTTCACCATCTGTCAAAAGAAGAAAATGAGTGCATTCTGTAATTTTTTGAATAGAGAATAAAACAGTTTTATATGGATGAAGCATAGCTATGCAAATAATGCAATGCGTTCACTCAGAAGTAGTAAGGTAGCATTTAAATGAGGTGACATCGAGTTCGCATTCTTGGTACATCTGCTCAAAAATTTACCATAACCAGATAAAAATTACCAAATTAGCAAAAATGAAAAAGCAAAAAAAAATACCAAAGTGGCAATCTTGCAATAGGCGTGTCTTAGATATACGAAACGTAACTGGCTATGAGAGAATTAAAAGAAACTGTGTGCTCGCACCTGTCTCTGTTGCTCCTACAGTGTGATACAGATAATAGGCCTGCACTGCGGTGATACCAGACTTTAGAGGCAGGTTATCCCACGGATATACTCAAAATATCCCTTATATAAATTTATTATTTTAAAACATACTCGTGATTCATTCACAGGCACATATGTCATTTTATGAAACAGTTTAGGGAAATAAAAAAAAGAAAATGAAAGCATTTAGATATTTTGAATGACTTTTTTCTAAACATGAAAACATTTAATTTGATCGTAGGTTCAATAATTTTTTTATTCTTAATGAAATGAGCAATTAGGAAGAAAATTTGACCAAAAAGTAAAATCCCTTTCTTTTTGTACTATGAGGTCTGAAAAATCCCTTTGTCCCTTTTAGCTTATTATTAGTGAGAAAATCCCGCAAAAAGTGGTAAATCCCCCGATCTGGTATCACTGCTGCATTATATGATGTGTCTAAGATAATGAAACGTAACTGGCTGGTAGAAAGAGAGAACGAAAATGTGTGCTCGCATCTATCTCTCTTGCCTCGACAGTAATATACGAAACAATACGTAACTCTTTCACTTTTTATCTCACTAACTTATATCTTCCTCTCAACTTCCGCTCGCAATTTCCGTAACGATTTTGTGACGCATTCACCAGCTTACTCCCCAAGTCAAGAAGTATTACTTCAAAAATAAAGACGTCTTCTGCTTTTAAAAACTGTGTGTAAGAAATAGTTTAAATATGTTAAAATGTTAAGCAATTCATAGACTAGTGACAAAAAAAAATGCGTTACTGGACAGGTGAGAACTCTCAAGTGCTTTATAAAACAACAATTCATCCGCAAAAAGTCACTGTTTGGTGCGGTTTTCATGTCGGTGGCGTCATTGGGCCGTTTTTTATTTCGTCGATGAAAATGACCGTCACGTCACGGTAAATGATTTCCGCAACAGAGACATTTTGGAAAGTTATTTCTTTCAGCATTGAACATCAGTTATATGTTGTACCAACCAGAAGGTGCCACAAAGCCACACACCGGGTGCAACAATCGAGTTTTTGAAGTCTCAGTTCGGTGAACGTGTTACTTCGAGAAACGGATCCGTCTAATGGCCGCCGATATTGTGTGATTTAACGCCTCTCGACATTTTTTATGGGGCTACAATAAATCATTGGTCTATGCCAACAAGCTGGCAACGTTAGAGAAGCTCAAAATAAATATTGAACGAGAAATAGCGGCCGTATCGGTCGAAATGTGCGATCGAGTCATCGAAAATTGGGTTCAACGTTGCATACGTTTCGGCGGTGGAAATATGAACAAAGTCGAATTCCATTCATAAATGTTTTGTAGTAATTTCTTTTAAGATATCTCAAGTAGTTTGCATTTTGTTTAAAAAAGAAGTTGTCAAGTCCTTAATGAAAGACCCTTTATATAGAGGTGAGTACATTCCAACAAAAATAGTTCGAAACAAAAAATTTGTATTACATTGTAGTTAGCACTAAATTCTACTACTTTATTGTGAAAGTAAATATATTCCCCTTCCGAATTTGCTTTTATTCCAGACGGCAGCAGACGAGTTCTCTAGATGGGATCAATGGCGGCATCTACAGTTTAAGTGAGACCGAACACTGAAGTATTTATAATATAGTCCCTATAAAAATGCCTACACTCGGATTCAGTAGGTCTATAGGGATCTTCAATAATACTGTAGGGTATTAGAAAAGAATTGGTGATGCTCATATATTGAAGGGGATTATTGGTGCTGGTAAATCAGTCCATCGTCCTTGGAGTGGACATTTAGGTTGGCAGATCTGTGGCGGGGTAACTTTCCTACCACGGAAAAAAAACAACAAGTTATAAAACAAGTACAGGGCTTGGCAAATTACAAATTTACTGTTGACAACTCGGCAAAAGACCTTCGGATCTGCGCATTGAATGTTCGTAGATCACGTGAAGCCAAACCAACAGCAGAGGGCCGAATCACATAATTGCCAGTCAGAAATTTCTGTCAAATTGTGACTTCCATTCCGTTGTTAGAGAGAGTAGGGACAGCGCTTATTTGGATGTACAGTAGAAATCGTTTATAACGACGGTGAAGGGACCGAGGAAATAACGTCGTTATAACCGGTGGTCGCTATATCCGACTGGCTTCCACAAATATTTATATGTAAAGAAACTAACCAAATGAAATGAAAGTGGACATTTTAAGCGACTGGTCGTTATAAGCGAAGTCGTAATAAGCGACTTCCACTGTAGATTTTTCCAGTCCAGCTTTCATCGCTTTAGTGAACGTTGTGTGCTAAATTTATGAACGAAACCCTAATCTTCGCTTGTCCGACAGTTTCTACTAGCTTTCCAGACTTTCGATATTTTTATTGATTCCAAGGCCGCATATGGCAGCATATAAAAAGACGAACTCTAGAGAGCCACGTCTAGTCCCTCCGAAAATCTTCCTGTACTGTTTAGAGTGACAATGAAACAATCTCGCTCCTGTACCAAGGTCGGTAATGAATGACACAACTGAGACTTTTAATGCGAAAAAAATGCTTAAGACAAGGCGCCTTGGATCCAACCGCTAAAAAAGGATTGTAACGAACTAACTTCAGGCAGCTGCCCAACGACCGAGGTAACTGAAGAAATATGTTAACTTAGATATTGATTCACTCCGAACTGTTAACAAGTAATTTATCAAATGAAACTCGCAGTGAACCAATAAGTTTTGTGGAATTCAGTCGTGCACTTTGCCTACTTTTCTTGCTAGTCGACAATTGTATTTGTTCTGTTTCCTTTCCTTTATCAGAGTCACAAATGTCCGTTTTTTTCGTGACGCATTCAGCTCACTGAGAGTTCACAATACTTCCCATCGCCATCGGTTTCTTCATTTAGTGAATCGCCATCGCAATCAATATACTGATATTACCATGAGATGGCGTCATGCTTCCGGTTGGTAGGCCGATAGGCGACACATGTACAACTTAACTATAGCAATAGTTTCTACGAAATAATGCGTTTGATATGGCTACCACTTTCACCGATAAATATCACGTTATTCTTTGCAAAGGTACAAGCAATTGATTGTTTGGTTGGATTGTACCAAGCTTATCTGGGCCTATTGCGTAGAACAGGTAACTATAATCGGATTCAGACGTAAAAGACGCACAAAAAATGCTGCTTGCTTAGGCTGAATACCTACGCACATTTGCTGTTTTTGTCACACTGTTTAAAGGCAGGTACGCAGCTGTTCCGGAACGAAAAATCCCATACAAAAATGACACAACGAAGTCATGAGCTCTCCTTTTCGTTTTGCAGTACGAAATGACGGCGAAAAAGTGGGTATTTGTAGTAGATTGCTTGGTACAATTCTCCACTCTCTTTTCGCTCACGTTTATTGCCCGGGACATTATTTGCTTGCAAAAATTTGACATTTGCACTGCAGTGTTACCAGATTTTTTAAGAGGTATGGAGCCAAAAATTGTGCTCTAGGCACAATTATTCTGATTACATTATTTTTAGAGACGACAATAATTTAAAAAAAAAACACAACACTCATAATTGAAAGACTTTTCTAGTTTCTATTTTTCAATGTTAAAACTGTTATGTTAAAGGAAACGGGCAACCCAATACGCAAAAGAACCAGTAAAATTCGGATTCATTTCGATTTGGCAGCAAAAATCTGATATACCCAATCAAAAACTATATAATTGTTTAGAGAGTTTTAGTTTTAAGAAAAGAGTAAGTTCGCAAAATAGAAGTATTCATTTTATAAAGCCTAAAAATCGCCAAACTTTAAAGTGAATAGCGTAAATTAGGATAACTCCCAAATGACAATTTTAAGAAGCCAGTGAAAAGTTCGAGTAGCCAAATCAGATATAAATTGCTAGTCCTGGTAACACTGCTACTTGTATGTCAGCTGATGGAACTCTCTACATATTATTTTCCGCTGACTTTTCGCAGACGTTTCGCTGTCCATTTGGAAACCACCTTAATATTACGTTCCGGAACAGGTCCGTACTAGGCTTTAACAGTCGCACAATGACGCTTAGGTTAAACAAGAGCAGATGACTTCTGTCAAGGATTTGATGTTGAAAGATGCAGCTATATTAGAATAAAGTCCGTAGCTCTGTCAAACCCAAAGGAAGTAGAGTACGAGTTTATCGGTTAATGACGCCTTCGCCCATTGCATTATTTTAGACATGCATTTGGGAAATCATAGTTTTCAGTTTATATGTAATTGACAGTGCAACAAGATACTAAATATTTTGTAGGTCACAATGGGTAATCGTATATAGAAAATTTCGCCATTGTGAGTTCGTAAAATCTTATTGGTATGGCACTTTATATTTTCCCGACGGCCTGCTGCCTTTCATTTTCTCTGGTCGAAGAATAAAAGTACGGGTTTACATTAAGAAGTCAAAATCAATGTATGGTCTTCACCATAAACTAAGTATTAAATAGACCATCAGCTCAACTGACTTAAGACAATTAACCGCAGGCACACACTTCCACATAGCAACCTGACAGTTCGTTCAGCTTTTTTCTTCTATTAACCGCCAGCCATTAAGTTTTTTGGTTTGTGTTTCACATGCATTCACAGATAGGCAATTTAAAAGATAATTTTATTTTAATAATTTGCGGGGAGAATCGGCTAGGTGCGCGGGAGCTGTCGGTCTATTTAATACCGAATTAACAAATAAACACTTTGGCAAACTTCGAACTCCATTCAAGTGAAGCTCGAGTAATTTTATTCTGAAAGCAACAATTTTATGAATCTCGACATTTCATCAACATTGCAAATGTCATCGCACTTACTCACAGATATAGTAACACCAAATTAAAAACCTGTAAAAACCGCATTAACCGCTACATCTACATCTACACACAATGGCTGGGTCTCGGTTTGGACTTGCGTCAGAAGAAATTACTTAACATAAATCCATTCACCGTTCAAGTCTGAAAAATTTCGCCCCGATGCAAAAATCAGTCTCTTCGAGCGTAAATTTGTTGCCAGCACTAATAGACTGTCTGTAGTAGAATGTTGCTATTGCATTTGGCTTACAAGTATGCTCGGTAGTAGATTGGCTCTTGCCAATACCACACACTGATATGGAGCCAGACTATTACTTGTTTGGGCAGATTTGGTAAGTTGTTTTTCTTTTTTCATGAAATGCAGGCACGTATTTAAATTTCACATGTCTATATCTTTATAAAGTTTGCAATTATTGTTGCTTTGACGGCTATCGGAGCTGTGGTCATAAATGGGGCATATATATGAACAATTTCAAACAGCAAGATCTGTCTTTTTTCGCCACTTTGATGGTGACATTTGGCAGACCCATTGGCCCACCTTTTTGTGGTACGAAGCTGTTTGGATCTGATTACGTGTTCGTATCGAAAAATGCTGCGGTGCCATGGGTGCCTAAAAGAGACGGTGACGTTCAATTAACTTACAACGTATCTGTAACTGTCAGACGCGATGATATTTTTCTATGCGCTATGGATATAAAGTATATGATTTCTGAATCGACGAATTGGCGCTTCGGGTTAGTGCAAATTTCGTTTTGAAAATTATTCCTAAAGCGAATTTGACGACTTTCCTCATTACGGCTTAGTACAACTTAGGCCAATGTCACATGAGCTAATTTTTCCACATTCCCATCTGATTCCGGGGCTGAATTACCTATATAACCTTTAACACTGCTGCACTGAAATTAAATACGCCATACAAAGGTAGCTGCATATTTTATAACTCCAGTGCGAAATGACACTGAGGTTGATATTTGTACTAGATTACACTTGTCTGAAGTTTACACATTCTTTTCGCATACACTTACTTGTGCGGAACGCGAAATGTTGGATTTTTTTCACCTTTTTTGTTACAGCAGGGCGTTGCTAAATACGGGTAAATGAGCAACTTCAAGTGGAAAAATACACGATGTCATTGCAATTTGGAAATGGTTTCCCGAAACAATGAAAGTGACAGAAAATCACTAAAAGAAAAAATATTTTGAGAAATATTGAACAATTTTTATTATTTACTAGCTAATGAAACGCGCCATTGATATTTATTCATTTCACACATTTTAAAACTGAAAATTTACATCATTTACTACAAAGAGATACGGCACAATTTTCATTCGTCAAATGCCAGTTGGTTGAACTCTCCACAAATAATATTGCGCTGTCTTTTCGGAGGCATCTCACTGTCGATTTGAAAAACACCATTCAGCAGCAACTGAAGAAGAAAGCTTTGGAATTTAAAATCTACAAAGACAGCAAATATAGTAGATTTAATAAGAAACTTGTCACAGTTGCAGCTGTCAATACGATCCATTAATATTTGCGCACATTTCGAAACAGTAAATAGGTATCTAGTTCTCTATAAATTTAAAGATTTCGCGAAATAATTTTCATTCATCAAATGACAGCTAAAAGCTTGTGGTTTTTCTAGCAGTTTGTGAACTTCTCCAGAAACTCTATTCCGCTGGCTATTTGGGGAACACCTCGCATCAGTAGAGTATTAAGTTTAGGAGGAAAATTATGGAATTGAAAATCGGCATTGACAGCAAATGTAGTAGATTTAATAATACGTTTTAGACACTTTCGATGGGCGCAGTTAGAATAATTATTACTTCAAATAGCTGCGGGTACTCAATAGCCGTGCTAATTATTCTAATCTAAATTGTTCCTTTTTTCAAATGTTCAATAGAAAAATTCATGGTGAATTGTTCTAAATTAGCCTGTAAGTATGCTAGTAAGTGTAATAAAGTGCTATATAAAGGGTTGGCCACCTAGTGGCTTCTTTTTTAATCATATGCTAATTTGACACTGACAGCTGTTTCCCGCTCGAAACAGAAATTCAGTAATTCAGTATCATACTTCCGCGGAATGAAATGCGTCGCTTTATGCTTGGACAACATTGCGAAATTTTGAAAACTTATTTCCGAAGTGAGTGCTGTGTAGCCCAAACAGTGCTTTTTTTGGAAATAATAGTTTTGGCCGAAATGAAGCACTCATCGCGCCTGCTCTATGCAAGTTTGTGCACAAAGTTCATGAGACTGGTATCCTAGTGGACACTCGACAACACTCATGGATCATTTTCCCCGTCGTCGTACGCACGCGAGAATGTAACTGCTGTAGCCGAGAGTGTGAGAATAAATTCGTCAACAGCTCAACATTTCATGCACACTGAGGAGAATTCTGCACAAAGATCTCGGTTTATTCGCTTGGAGTGACTGAATGCGCTACTGCGAAACCAGGCGAGGCAGCACCTTACCGATTTTGAGTTCCATAATTAATGAGACTGTTTGCACTTACTAATAAAGCCATATTATGTACATGGAAAAAAAATAATTTTGTTCATTTTATTGCATTTTTTAAAAGAATTTGTATTTGGCCCATCCTGTACATGTAAACTAGTTACTTTGGCACATGTCTCGACATTTGGTGATGGATCATCGTTCTCTTAGCACCGACTCATTGTGAATGGCGCTTAAAGTAGTTTTCTACCAATATTTCGAGCACTTCCTACGCAAAAGTCAACATGAACTGTACTTCACTTCAGAATTGAGCTACTCGATTCCACGTGACTGCTACTTGGAATAAATGTCCATGGTTTTCGGAACTGTCAATTAGCTTCAGTTTGTTAAAATTACGTACTGAATACTCCTTTCTTTACTAACAAAAAAGGCTCATTTTATATCTATAACCTGCAGGTATTCAATCTGAAAGGTACCTTAAAGTCGCAATCAATTAGAAATTAGAATTTGATTTTTAGGCCATCTTCTATTAATTGTCACAATTATTTTTATGACAGCGTTCAGCTGATCGGTATTGTGATTTTTACGTGTTAATCGCTTTATTGTAACAGGCACGAGTGATCTATTTTGATAGGCAAACATGTTTTCGCTATCACTATATTATATGGAAACAGGTTCTGATGGTTCAAGTTAAGCTGATTTTATAAAAAATAAAATTGTCACATAAAGTCGCATATAGTTGTGATAGAAACATATAGTTGTTCCTCGTGCTGTTGTCTTGAATTTATTCCAATTAAAAATTTGACTGATTTCTTTATTTCTGCATTATCAATTAAAAATCCCATACAGACAAAAAATTTATACGGATCTGAACCCTACTTTGACCCCAAATATGTTCAAGTACAGTACAGTAGTAAAAAACATTTTTTTCGTATCACTTTTGCACAAAAACATCAACAGCTACTCAAAACAAAACCGAAACAATTAATAATCACTCAGCATTGTAGTTTTTATTTTATTTTACAAACACACGAGTTCAAACATTTCATCTAAATCTAAAAAAAAATCTGCTGCGCTCCTAATCTGAATTTTGACAGCTGACAAATGATCAATCCACAATTAGCGTCCATTACTCACGCTATCGAATTCGAATGTGCATTTATTTTGTTTGCGATGAATCGATTCAAGCATGTAATTCACAAAGCACAAGCCTATGATTATGTTGCGGTAATTTTATCAAATTATACATATTGGGTAATTTTGTTATTTATAATATATAAATTGTTATTTATTTTGCATTTATATTGGTTTGCGAGATGGCGATTTGTAACATTTTGTCGCTGTCTATCCTGCTAAAACGCATTTTGACAGAAGGACCCGAATGGCTGCCGATAATCTTACTTCCAGCACGATTGTTGGCTTGTAACTTGTAAGTATGCGAATCGACGTTAAAATAATTAATGTTGTTTTTTTGTTAACACATTTTCGCAGAGTGGGGTGGGTCACATATTGCAATGCCACAAAATGTATAATTTTTTATTCGTTAACGAAAATATATTAAATGGCGTCGACATTAATTGATGGAGGAACTGGTAAATGACAGTCACCCTGTTTTTAATTGTAGGGTTGTTGACATTTAATATCCAGATATTGTTGATGATGCTGTGATTTTTTTTTCCTGAATGCAAACACGAGATTAGACGGTCAAATTAAGGAAACAAGAGTTTTGAACTTAAGCAATGTGTACAAACTCAACAAATGGATGTGATCATCTCCATTTTTAGAATTGACTGCAACAACGCTGAGCATATTCTTTTATATAGTGAAAGCAAGGACGCCTTTTTTAGAGTCTAGGCCACCACAAAAAGTGTCTAATATTGGACAATCTAAAAATAATTCTTTCAGATCAAACAAACTTATAACTCAATATTCTTAATTACAAGTAAGCCCTGATGACACTGACAGAAGACAGAACACAGAACTCCATCAGCTGTCACTGAAACAATTGCCGGTATGCGTAGTAAAAGAAGCGGTAAAAATAACTTAAGTGGTAAATGGCAAAACCAAAAAGTGCCACAAAACATGAATAAGTAGAACAGAATGTCATAAGAGTTCTAAAGTTTTGAACTCTGAAAATGACATTACAATTGAGAACTAAGGTATTATCAAGAAATACTGACATCAAGTAGGACTAGTGGGTGAGGACCTTAAACAATTTGGAGAGCGTAACTGGAGATATGTAGCCAAAGACGAGCTACACTGACAAGATAGGTACTGGTTGAAGAACAATTCCAATTTGGATAATAGCGCCATCTATGTAACCCAGTAGGGTAGATTCGAGGAACTATGCAGCTACATAGAACAATTTAAGGGCAAGTAGGCACTTTTTTCCGAAAGTTTAGTTGCTGGAAAAGAAAGCTTTCCAAACCCGTTCACTATATTGAGCTGCTAGTTAAGTTTTGGATTTAGATACTTAGCTGTCAAAAGTGACAAATGCGTTTAAATTTACGTATCTCCAGTTTTTGCGCTCTAAAAATGTTGACACAAAATGGAATCACATAAGTTTAAGCTTAAAAAAAATATTTTGCTACTTTTTGATTTTTTTCGTAACATTTTGTAAACTTGTTGTTCACATAGCGTTCCTGTACTTTTCGTAAAGTTTCCTTTGGTAAACAAATTCCCTTAAACTATGATATATATAATGACTTTTCCAATTCTGACCCAAAGGCTACCGGAACCTACCTAATACGTGCTTTACATCTCCATCTAAAAGTGACATCCCATTTGTCAATTGCATTGTCAAAATGTTTTTTCTCAAATTAACTCACACTATCTGCAATCGCATTCACACAATTGGTTTTAATCAATTAATTCTTATCACGATCTCAGAACGTAGTACTTGGGTAATTTTTTCCGGTTGATTTCTGGCAAATAATTATACGTTTTATTTACGTTACGATTACGGCATTGTAAATGGAAATAACCATGCTATCGGCTGGCAATTACGCTTTGACATGATATACATGTTAGCCATGCGCAATATGATTGCTTCGCGCGATAATTTGATCAATTTGTTGAACAGCTTAAAATACAAAACTACTGTGATAATCTGCTTGGCGCTGTTTGCGCAAAGTGTCACACAATCAGCTGCATTGTGACATATTCTTTCTGTCAGTGCCAAAATTAAGCTGTGTCTAAGTCTGAAGGACACCAGATTTTGTTTTGTGAACTTTCACTCTGCTTCAATCGATTTGCGGTAATAAGCAAAACAAAACAAAAAACAAACTATTCTGCAATATGCCCAAAGCCGTTGGCAATTGACACTTGAGTAAGTAAATGGGACTTTATCTTTTCATTGTCATCTTGGCAAAAAGCAACGAGAAAAATTTTATTTTTGAAGCCTTCCACGTGTATAGAGTAGTATTAGACTCAATCACCCACATAATACAGTCGTGAAGGCTGTATAATCCTGTACCTACACAGGTAGTACCGAATATATTTTAATTTTATTGGAAAGCAGTCGACATGATCTGTTTTGAAAGTACATTAAATTCGCTGACAAACGAACGACTGATTTTTTTAGGGTGAGCTTGGCACCATTATGTAAAATTTAAGTCTCGTACGGGTGTGGTTTGTTCTCGATGGATCCAGTTATCGAAACCTGATGTGTTTATAAATAGAGATCACAATAAATTTAAATCCTTTCCAGTATACTTGCGTGAATGTAAAATGACCTTACTTACTAAAGTCATAACCAGAATTTAATTGAGATGGACATAAATCAGTCAGTGTTACCAAAAATTGCTTGTTTGTCCAAATGGTTGTTTATATTTGGCATTCAATCGTATGGTAATTGCCAATGAGAAATGACAAAGATCGTCATAGATGTAGAGTTTGACAGCAAACAAATACGTGTACCTATATAATAAAGTCATTAATATACAAACAAGTCGAGTTCATAAAGAATGTCATTATATGCGAACACTTGTTGCGTCATTCACTTGAAGGACTGGCTGACAAAGTGACAGCTACTATTCTATATATTTTTTAACAAGAAAATACAATAGTCTGCAGATCTATCTTGACGAGCCGGAATTTAAATAAATTTCAAATTACAAGAGAGAGAGAGAGATTGTGTTTGAACACTTAAGATGGAATTCTAAACTTATTCAGGGACATTCGTTGATGAAAGACGCTTAATTTATGCACACTGCAAAGAAAATATTTGTTAAAATTTTGAAGGTGTTCTTGCATCATTACAATAGTAGTGAATTCGCCGGTACGAATTCATACGAACAGACCACTGAAATATGTCCCAAGTACTTTCCTTTATGCACTTCAAACCTCGACGAAAAGGAAGAAATGAATTGAAATTGCGCGACACAATTGTCTTTATTTTATAGGTAAACACCAGGATCACTGTCTTTTGGCGTTTTTTTTTTTTTGTATAACCTCCACCTCCACAGAATCAAAGTATCAAAACATCACTTTGTCATTACATTTGTAACGCCAAGAAGGAGTCACCGGAGACCTCATAAAGTTTATACATATAATCAGAATCAGGATAACATTCTGAATCGATTTAGCCATGTCCGTCTGTCTGTCCGTTGAAAGCACGATAGCGCCCAAAGGGATTGACATAGGCGAATGAAATATGGTGAAAGGACTTTTTTATATCGTCGTCAGGTTGGTATTGAAAATGGGCCATGTCGGTCAAGTAGTTCTGGTACCTCCCATACAAAATCAATATTAGAGCCATGTGGCTCTCTGTCTGTTGAAAACACGATAGTGTCCAAAGGAATCAACCTAGACGAATGAAGTTTGGTGAAAGGACTTATTTTTATTGGCGTTAGGTTGCTATATTAAAAATGGGGTATGTCGGTCAAATAGTTCTGGTACCTCCCATACAAAATCAATTTTGCATGACTATTATGAAGTGTAGGGTATCAAAGCATCGGTCAGGCAGATGATAACACTTTTGCTTGTTTTAATTAAAAAGGGGTAAATAGGGAAAAAAATAAAAAAAAAACTCTATGATTCGAAAGTTGTTTAAAAATAAAATTAAAAAAATTTTATGTTTTATGTTACGAAAAGAATTCAAGAAAAAAATAATTGTTCATATTTATCAATAAAGAAAACAGCCCATCTACCTACGAATTTTTGTGTGTGTATCTGAATGCATTCAGTCAGCATAGTGAAAGGATATTTATATCCAAATGCGACATTAACGTTTGGTGCCTTGTCCAATAAGGATCTCTTTGATAAATAATACAAATTTAAGTTAAATCAAAGTGGTATTGTTCAAAGCCTAGAAATACTGGGCAAACATTTCCCAATGAAAGACATATCAGTAGGCACGCATCTAAAACCGTGAATCAGATAAACTTGACAGGTTAGGCTACTTTTCGTTATGTTGAGTAAGGTTGTGAGGTCGTCACAAAATACCAGGCACCACATAGTGGGTCCACCAGGAAACCATTACGGTTGAAGACCTTAACAAATTCGCCCAAACATTTGATTTCCCCACAGAACTTAAGTCTCAATATTGTAACAAATTCCATAAAATAAGCCCCGCATGTTCGCCTGAAAAATTGATTAAATCGGATGAGTACAATTTCAACATGATACGTGTACAAATATACAAATACATAAATGTACAAATAATACAAATACAAATTAAATAATACATTTTTTTTTTTGAAAAATCAGTAAAACTTTTTTATGGCTAACTCCTTTTTTAAAAACAACGCAACTTGCTTGAAGGATAAATTTATCTTTGGAAATAAAGGTTGTGCTATTCAAGTGCCTTATGTAGAAAATAGAATATCCTCCCCAACAATTTGCCCATTTAAAGTTGTCTGAAATACCGACTTTAAAGGCGTTTTAACCAAATTTTTGTTTTAGCTATAATTTTGTAGAAAACGAAATTTGCGGTCATACTGTGGTAACAGTAAGTAGCGTAACTTTTCGAAAGTTTTGACCAAGTAATGGATTTTAGTTGGTTGCAATGAGTCATCTTGGAATTTCTTAATAAAGGAAGAGAGCCATTCTTGAGATTGAAAACAGATTGAAAATGATATGTCTTCTTTCCACATCAAGGGAAACAAGTTATGAACAGTTTTCCTTCTTTATAAGTCTTATTCAAGTATATTGGGTCAAACTTTCAATTCTCCCAGGTAGCTCCCTCTATCAGCGATATATTAAACAAGCGAATCCTTTAAGTAATTTTTTGTTGTTAATTTTTTATAAGAAAATCAATCTGACGGTACTATGAAAACATATCTTTAAGTGATCCACAATCCATTGCCTGTCCTTTTTTAAACAACTTTTTTGTACCAGATCCCTCATATTTCTTGACATCTCCATTTAACCCTTTCTCTCTTAAATGCTTTTAAAATAAATTTGAATGTAAGTTACAAAAACTTATTGATGAACACTCACCTGTGCCCAGTGGTCTTCTGCTCCCTTTACTGAACACCTCTGGTGTACCACAAAGCTGTCATCTTGGCCCCTTTCTCTTCATCAAAAATAAAAACCATCTTAAGAGGGCCATTTAACCCGCCTCTCTCTCTCTACACGCCGACGATACCAACTAGACCAAGATAGTTTTTCCCCAAAAATCGCCCAGAGCTTAATCATACGAAATGTCAATCTATTACCTATTACATAAGTGCAACCAGTCCCGTCGATACCATCTTAACGGTCAACCTATTTCCATCGCTCAATCTCTTCGTGACGTTGGCATATTGTGTAACAGTGAGCTTAATTTTCTTTCACATGTTGCTCAGATAATTCTTAAAGCCAATTCATTCCTTGGCTTGACACTTTGTTTGTTTGTATTTTGATAGCTTGCGCTACTGACTGTCAAATTGCAGGGAAAGTAAAAATACGTATTAAATCAAAAAATCACAAACTGTGCATGGATTATGCAAACTTTACAAAATTACCTTATCAGTAAGAGAATAGAGAACTCTCGCATGTTGAAAGGCGATTAACGATTTTCTCATCGCGTTCAAATACATATGTATAATGTAACAGTTCCCTAACGATGGCCCTAATTGGCCATATTTTAGTAACGAAAAAAAAAGCTAGTCATTGTAGTTCGAAATTTGTTATTAAAAGCACCTCACCTTTTAGCAACATGTTGTTACAAAAAACAAAGCTCATTGGTTTAATCTGAACTTAATGAGACGTCAAATGTTTTTATTAGTTTAGTGTCAGTTTTAGGTACCTATTACAAACCTTCAATGCCACTACAAATGGCGCAATAACCGCCATGCTATGTGAAGAGTTCATCATTTAATAATCGATTTGAAGTGCATTGCACCTTGCGATTATGCGATAAGATACAAAAAAATGTGAAAATAATAACTTTATTCAACTGAGTAGAAAAGTAGTAGATAACTCTTAAGTAGGCAGAAATAGAGTTGGTCAAGGGCAATGATTGATAGTGCTCATTACAAGTGATTAAACACAAATTCTACTGTTGTTGATAATAATGTCAATAGGTGTTCCCAATTGCCGGAAAAATTATAGTTTTTGATTACGATTTTATTTAATTATTTAAGTTAAGCAAGTATGACTGTTTTTTGTCATTAATTCGCTTTCTCAATTCGCTTTATTTTTTACATCCACGAAGTGTCGTACATCAGCGTTGTCACCTTAGGACTGTTTTTTCAGTATATTCTCTAAAAAAATGCAGTCGATTGAATTTTTTTGCGGTAGATTTAAATTTTGATAAAAAGCAGTAGATCTACTACAATTGCATCAAAGTGGCAACGTTGTTTTGGGGGACACAAATGTGTCGCCTAGCGCTAACTTTTTTTTTTCAATGTGCGACCTCTTCCGAAGCTCTGACAAACATTCGAGAGTATTACTATCATGATTGAGCTTCTTAATTCAGCCGTTTAAACTCAGCATAAAATTGTAGGTCCTTTCCATTCGATGTGGCAGCGTGACCGCAGATAATTTTTCGATGACGAAACTGCGAAGCAACTGCTCTTAAGTTTAATATACATGGCAAAATTTCTCGCTTGCACAACGCCGTACCTAAAGTGTCACTTATGTTTGAAAAAGTCTCACTGTCGCTATAGTTTGTTGATCGGTTTTTTGACATCCATTGCCAGAAACCGGGCTTTAGATCCCGAAAGGATCGGTTTCTGACATTGAAGGTTGAAAATTAACAGAAACCGGGCTTTCTTAACATTATTTTTGTATTTTTAATCTTAAGGCAAACATTATTCTAGCTAATGGAATCTAACTTGTTTTATATTTATCACGATCTTTATTACTAAGTCGTAAAAGGTGTCTATGAAAAAGCTTCAAAAGTAATTTAACCCAGTCTTCTTATCTTATTTGTTGATATTAATAAAAGTTGATGATTGAAATTTACAAAAGATAAAATTAAGAAGATAAACATGTTTTATTATGTTGCAAATATAAAACCAAATCTCGGAAATTGCCATAAAAAAATGTGTAATGTTTGCGTAGTCTGATTTTATTGTAAAGTTTGGATAAATCAATTTCGGAAGCAGTCCTAAAAGTAGTTTATAGTTGACTTTGCTTAGGCGTCATAATGTGAGTCCATAAGGTATGGTAAATTAAATGGCTTAAGATTTTTTTCATGAAAAATGTCAATTCTTCCCTGCACACTTATAGTTTCTGATTCAAATATTTTGTTTAAAGACCTCTTTATTTGCAAATGGGAAGCCAGCAATATTTTTTGCACAGTCTAATACATAAAACCAGCAAAGCACGATCCTCGATAACATCGGCAAATAACTTCCCAAAAGAAATGACAGAAATGTCACGTCTATAACAAAAAAAAATAAGCAAAAACAAATCAAACCCAATGTAATATACCTTCCTTAAGGAATGTTTGACTAACTTTTACTGACATCATGAATAGTGTCTTACAATTTACAAATAACAATTATTTTTAGTTCCCGGAATCGATAAATTTTATATAAAATTCCCTTTTGTAAGCCTGGTTTAATTTCAAGTGAACAACAAAAGAATCATTTTTCATTAACGTAGCCATGTGCGGTTAACTCTATACATTGTAATTTGAAGGGTAGATTGTAGCAAAAGCTGAACTTGAAATATTGAAAAGACAATTTATACCACTATTAGTGTCAGAAGGCAGATTTTAAATGAACATGTGACTAAGGCCGTCAGTTTATCGCTTTAAACAATTTTCTGACACGTACGTGAGAAAGACAGCTTTCTTGTATTTTACCCGTTAAAAAAAATAAGTTCAGTATTTTTTTTCATTCTTAAAGACCGCTTTAGAGAATACGTTGAACATTACACCAGAGGAGATAGTTTTTGACATTTTGTTTTGATACCAAAATATGTACTTTTTTAAAAATGTAGCAGAAGGATGTGACCTAAAGCAAGTTAAGGAAAACGTCAGAAAATTAGTCAAAAATATAATTTGTTACCTAGCCAAATTTTATTTTAGACTAATTAAGTGTGCAAAATGCAAGTTCACCAAATTGTCATTTACAAAATTAATTTCATTGTGACTGTTCACCACAAACTTGCACAATTGGCAACGCGACGTAACGAATCATGTTCTGATGGATTGCAGCTAATTTGGCCAGCGGAAATTCTTTTCGTCTTGGAGGTTGCTTTAGCTGCGACAAGGAGAGAATCTTTCTTTTTCGCCGAACTTTCTAATGGATGGACACGTACCTCAGACTGAGTGGCGGTGACAACGAATAACCCTTTAACATTTACTATCACGTGTTAGATTTTCTTTACTTTTGACAAATTGGATTAATAGTTTGTTTTATATTAATAAAGTTAAAATTTAACTTGGAATTGCGTTGCATTCTTCTAAATCTATAACTTTACGCATTAAACTTATCGAATTTGTTTCTTTTTTTTTTACAATGTTACAGTACATACTGGGCAAAAGAAAACGTCAAACATGTGTCAAAAGGAAGCATTTTGAGTGTTTGATTTTACTCGCAATGCAATTTCTTAACTCAATTGACACAAGACACAAGATCACAGAAAAACGGCCAGATTATCTGTCAAATAACTAATGTAGTTTTCGATTTGGCGAACAGATCAATCTTTCTGAGAAAAAATCATTTTTTTTGATCGAGATTGCTTTTCATGTTCGATTTGCCACAAAAATCAATCTTTATTTTTGATCTCAGATCACTTTTGAGAAATCTCAATTTTTTCTCAGATTTTCACTAACACCAATGTTTATGACACACAGCTGACGATTACGAATTGTTTATAGTTGGAAGGATTGCTTTTTTAGCTGACTTTCGTATTTTACGCGTATGGGATTGAGTTTTATATTTAATTATTACGAAATGCATTACCGGGAGTGCCGACAGAAGTGAAAACTTAAACAATTAGGTACGTGTGTATTTGTTGAATCGTCAGGAAATATTTGCATGTGCAGGAAATTCCGTTAAATGAAGTGTTTTCTTATTCATTATTATGAATATACAGTAGAAGTCGTTTATAACGACGGTGAAGGGACCGAGGAAATAACGCCGTTATAACCGGCGGTCGCTATATCCGACTGGCTTCCACAAATATTTATATGTAATGAAACTAACCAAATGAAATGAAAGTGGACATTATAAGCGACTGGTCGTTATAAGCGAAGTCGTAATAAGCGACTTCCACTGTAATATGTAGGTACTACAAAAATTACACTATAATCTTCAATTTCCTTTAATGCGCTAATCTACATGAAAAATAATGCATACTAGTTGGTACCTGCGACTTCGTGGGCGTAGAATTAGTATCGGGTCAAAACTATTCTATCTTGCAAGCCAACCAATTAGCCCTACACATTTAAATTCATTGTTAAAATACGCAGCAAATGCATTTATTTCTTACCAAATATAAATACCTGTGATGAATTTTATTATCCCTAACTTGAGAAATAATTGGTAGATACTTCATCCACTTCCCTCGCACCAGCCAGATTGCCCCAGCAAATTTTGAAAATAAAATTCTCTCTTAAATTACTTTACCATAGCAAACACACTTTCCGATCCCACACAGGGTTGCCAGATTGGGCGCTTTGTCGTATTTTGGGCTATCTTTTTTCTTAAAAAACGATAAAAATGAGCGCCCAATACATTTTTGGGCTACAAATCGTTTTTACAAAGTGCGCGTTAGTTTTGTTTTCGTTCACAAAACTAAAAACAAAAAAAAAAAAATCTAAAAAAAACCCGCACTTTTAAAACTTGGTAGCACTTTTGCAGCCAAGTGACATCGAACAGTCGTTCAACTTGCAGGCACACCAATTTATTTGGCAGGCCTTTTGATTTGACACAAGCCACAAAAGCAAATTGCAGAAGATAGAAGTCAAATAAAATACCGAAGAAAAAATACTCAATGAATTGGGAATATTTTCAACGATTTTTGGGCTTCTTTCTGGGCAACGATTTTGGCCTAAATTTTGTTATGGTTTGGACGCTTAAAGCAAATTAAATTCCGACAAAGCACAAATATATAAAAAAAATCGAATTTGTTTCCAATTTTATTCCGCTGCGAGTTCAACTCATTCCCTGTACTTAGCGACATCTACATCTCAGCTCTGCAACTGGACACTTACCTTCTCAAATTCGCGCGAATTTTATATTATATATTTATTCTTTCAAATTCTCTGAATTTATTTTCTCAAAAAACTTGTTGTTTTAACTTTAGAGAATGAAAAAACAAATTCCGCAAAGATATTCATCCATTCATGTGTGTAAGTATTCATAAGTGAATATAACCTGCGTTTGTAGCTACTACTCTAATTTCACAAAATGGTTCCCAAAACAATAACACAAAATGTCTTGTAATATGGTAACACATAATGGTGACACCATTAATGGCATCCGTTGTTCTCTTTGACGTATGATAGCTCTGTTATCTGCTAGGTTTCGCTGCTTCTTAGTTGATACATCTATCTACTCTATCATTGTATATAAACATTTCTCTATATACTATCTCAACTTTCGTTCCAATTTCACGAACACTGCAACATTGGTTTCGCGAGTTCAATGATTTTACCCCAGATCAAAAATGCCCAACGCGCATAAAGAAGTTATCACTTCAAAAAAATATGTTTTGCTGCCAACCCAAATACGCACAAGAACCAATAAAATTCGGATTTTATGTTCGATTTGGCAGCAGATATCTGAAATCTCAGATCAAAATCTGAAAAGCCAAAACGAAAACGACATAAAACAAAGAACGATGTCATCTGTCAAGCTGAAAGATAAGCTTGTTTTTTAAGCATTTGACAAATAATCTGGCCGTTTACCTCGTATTTTTTTAATAATTAGTGGCAGACAGATAAGATAGACAGTTTTATTGTAAGGCATTGTTACAAGTTGGATGAATTTTTGTTGATTTTGTTATTGCATTCAATGCAACCCCACGAATACTTGCTGTACATGCATAACACATTTCTGTAACAGAGCGTTACAACTGCTTTATCTTGTATCTAAATTCAAAAGGCACTTGTCAGACTTGAGGTTATTTAATGATTTATTAAATCATGCCCAAAACGGATTTTGGTAACACTATTAATGTCAAAGAAATATAGAAATAGTTGAAATATTTGTTTATACAAAATCTTCCCCTCACATTAAAATACAATTAGTGTTTGAGGTGGAAAGCAGATTGCCCAAGTCGAGATTGTGTATTTTTTGTAGAGTCATTTGTCAAATTTTTGACACTTCAAAGTCACTCTTTCACTCTTTAATTTTCCGACACAATTTCGATCGAACCATTACAAACAAAAGCACATTGAAAATGCTTTCCAAAAAAATCTCCTTGACACATATTCTCCTCATTTACAAGATGAATTCATTTTTCAAATACAATTCCACTCACCTGAAAGACAAACGCGAAAATGTGAAAAGTTGTCGGCACTTCAAACAAACATAAGAAAAATGTCCAAACAAATTGCCACAGTCCATAGTGGCCCATGTAATTGGAAATAATATCACTGTCCACATCGTGGCTGAGGTCCTTTTCCGCCTCCACAACGTACTGCTGTTTTTCACTCTTGCGCAAATCTTCCGAATTGCGACGGAAGTCAATCGAAATCACACTTATTTCCGGTGTTTTCGGTTTTTTCCTATGATCACGCGATTGCAAATCATGGTTAAACGATAACGATCCTCGACGAAGCACACCGCTCATATTGATCAACTTCAACTGTAGCTATATTCAAAAGTTATATTAAGGATGTGCAAGTTCACTGTGTAGACTGCTGCACCATTCGCGACGATTGAAACCGATCTGAAACCCTAACCAGGCTGAATCGTGACTTATAACAACTGATTGGATCGTTGGCCGCATTTGCCCGAAGCTTTGGTGCAAAGCTTTGAAGAAGTTGATCACAGCTGTAAGCTGATCGTTGTTAAGGTCGTCTGAACTTGTCGTTGTAAAGGGGTTGCAAAAGCAGCTTTTTCAAGGCGCCAGCTTTTTTCACTTACCGCAAACGTATGCCAGACTGACTGCCGGCTGGGATGCAGTTTCCTGCTTCTCCCCCCCCACACACACACACATTTGGCAAGCTTTTAAACTCTATTCAGTGGGTTTTTGCAGACTTTGTCCCACAAACGTAATAAAAGCAAACAAACATTGTATAACCGGTGTTCGCATTACTAGCCGGAAGATAAACAAAGCAAGCCAAGTAAAAACTGGCAAAAAAAGAAAACGTGTGTGGCTGCGGCTAGAAGGTAGGTAACTGTAACAGCAGCATCTCTTCGTCAGACAGACTTTTCAGGTGAACCTGAACGTTTGTGTTTAACTGTAGTTTTGCGTTGGTGTGTGCGATGAAGCGGTTTATTTTTTTGCGGTAGGTCATTAACTTTTGTTTTTATTTCTATAACAGAGTGACGCGATGCGACGGGGGTATAACTGGAAGTGTTGATGTGACTTGGACACTGGGTGCTTTCAGTTATCTTGATGAATCTTGAATTTGTTGTTAGATTTTGTTATTTGTTTGCGTGAATTTTTTTTAAAATTGCAATGTTTCATTAACGGAATTGTGTCAAATTGAAGGTGAAGCAATGACCTTACATGTTGAATATTTCTGACAAGGCATTAGAGAGGCGTACCTACATGAGAAGTGCATTTGTTTTTTTTCCTTTTTATGTATTTATTGTCATTTAATTAGAGTTTATTTTTAGTTGTTTTTAATTGATAACAAAGTGATTGAGTTAGTAGTTATTCACTAATGGCGAAAAAGGGAGCTTGGAATATATGAGACCAATTTAACAACAAGTTGTTGTCAGATGACTGTGGAACTATTTTTTTTATTACTTTGGTGCACAGCGGCTATTGATTGTATTTTCATGATAAATGTGACTTGGGATTTAAAATGACAGCAGCCAAAGCAAATACACTGATCAAGTGTGAATTTTTCATTTATATTTTTCTATGTTTCATGTAAGAACCTTAAGTTAACATATGTTTCATATTACTAACAGTAAAACAAAAAATAGGTAATAGCAAAACATGCTTTAAGGTTCATTGAAATAGTTATCAACATTCAATTGTCAAAAGACAAGAGGAGAATGTGCTTAAATCATATAAAATATGATCTTGTAAATGAGTTTATATTGATGGGGATCAATGCAGACTTTTAGTTATTGTTACATTAATTGTGCAATCTAAAAAAGAAGAAAAATTAAAAAAGAAAAATAACTTACAAAAGTTATAAGTTATTAAAAAGTCAATCTATTTCCTCATAATTATATGGAAAAAGTACTGATTTTAAGTTTGTTAGGAAAACTGCTCTCTCGCATCTTAAGGGTAAATTATTGAATAAACGAGGCGCAACGACCCTATAAAAGAGCGAAAAGTGTGATTTGTTTGTGGTGGGTATTTTAACTAAATTCAGATTATTTACACGTAAATTATGGGAGCCATACAATCTGGAAGCAGAATAACCGGAATGTTCAAAAAATGTTTTCAAAACTTTATAAAAATATAGATGCTTAGGTGGGAGTTCATTAAGGTTTCTGAATAACACGAAGCTGTGAGTTCTGCGGTTCACTCTGCATAAAATACGAATAGCATGCTTTTGTTTAGTAAACAAAGGTTGGGTTTTATTAGAGTGAGTACCACCCCAACAGGTTAAACCATATTGCAGCTTAGATTTAAATAAACCATTGTAAACTAGTTTTAAAATATGCTGACTACAATAAAGACTGAGATGATAAATCTGTCTTAAAAATTTATTTAAGTATTGTTTAAAATTAGAAGTATAATCTTTCCAGCTTAACCTGTTATCCAATATCACACCCAAATACTTCAAATTGTCAACACTTTCAATGGTAAAGCAACCATCAGAACGTATTGCATTAGAATTGTAAGAAGGCTTGCAAATAGAATATGTGCACACATTTGACACACTATATTTGGGACAACTAGGTGAATGATAGGTCAACACCATATCTTCACAGATTGAACGCCGAATGTTGAACATCATAAATTTTAGTTTTATCAGTTATAATCAGTTTATGGTTGAAAAACCATTTGCGCAGAATTTCCAAGTCATTATTGACAGCAATAAATGAATTAAAATGGTTTTTATCCGAGTATGATAAAGCAGTGTCATCAGCAAAAGCTGTTATTTTGCCTCTAAAACGTTGAATAAAAAGTGAATTTACAAAAACTAAAAATAGAATAGGGCCCAAAACAGAACCTTGCGGGACGCCTATGTTTATACATTTTTCCGAACTTAAACATTCCCGAACCTTAACCCTTTGCTTGCGGTCTTTCAGATAAGATGCAAACCAGTCATAAACAGATCCTCGAAAACCGGCCCTATACCGTTTTTGGAGAAACAAATCATGATCTACCATGTCAAAAGCCTTAGTTATATCAATGAACAGTGACATAGCTACCTCTGATTCATTAATGCTATTATAAAGCTCACCACAAAGTTTTGAAACAGCTTCTTCTGTCTTTTCTGAAACCAAATTGGGAATCACTAAAAAAATTATATTTATTCAAAAACGACTACATTTTACATTTCATACCTTTTTCAAAAACTTTAGAAAAGACAGATAAAAGCGAAATAGGTTGGTAATTCTTGAGACAAGTAGCTTCTTGCTTCTTATGCAAAGGGATAACAACTGCTAATTTAAGTGCACCTGGAAAAACTCCCTTTTGTATGCTAAGATTAAAAATATACATCAAGATATCTGAAACATAATATGAAATGTTTTTCAAAACTTTATTATCGATAGAATCATACGAAGATGAATTTGAAGTTTTAAGACTCAATATTATTGAATGGATTTGCCATTTCTCACGCTTTCTTTAAAATAAAAGGTCTTGCAACTATTTATACAAGCAACCTAAAAACATTTAAAAAAACGTATTGGAATTTTCTGGCGCTATTTACTTTTTTTGTTGTTTCTCGTGACGAAATTGCGGACAGTAATTTTTTAAATCCCATTTTTGGAAACGCCGCATAATTCTTCATTATTGAGTATGAATTTTATAGAAATGTAAAAAGGGCAATTATTAAACTTCGGTCGAAATTGATCAGACGTGTGCATACGAGAATTTCAATTAATTACCCACATAGCCAACATTTTTATTTTTTAGCCAACATTTGAGATAAGTCTAACCACTAACCCACCTTATGATATTGTAAACAGTGATGCCAGATTACAAGATATAGGCATCTTTTTTCAAGATTTTTGAGCACCAAAATATGTACAAGACTTTTAACCTCAAATTCATCAAATTTCAAAATATGATCTTGATATCATAAATTCTAAGTCAATTTGATATGTTCCAAAATTTCAAAAAGCATTATCTTTAATTTATGACCAAGTTTTTTTATAGATAATTCGGTGATTAAAGTTGTATATTGTATTTCGCTCTTTTTATATTCTGAACAAAATCTTGAAAAAAAGAATTTTATTTCCGAAAAACAAGATTTTCAGATTTTTTAACTGGGAATTGAAACTCTTAATTCCCGAGTAATCGAAATCAAGTTCTCTTAACCTTATAATGCAAATAAGGTCTGAGAATGAGGGTGTTTACACTTGAAACGTTGTTTTAAAATGAACTAAGCTTATTATGCATGCTGCATAGGTTCGGTTGAAGTGACTATCCAAGACACATAGACTATTATTAGGCCCCTTGTGATACCACATTAATCTATCATGGAGAATGCAACTCTCGTATGCATCAGTCGCTTTTTTCGTTTTTTCGTTTAATCTTTTCTTCTCAATATGCCTAGTTGTGCTTTATGTAATAAAGTTGAACCCATCGATTATTTTTCGTGTGGTGTCTGCAATTCTTTATTGCATTTTACTTGTGCAAAAATTAAGAAAACCGATTTTAACTCCATTAAATCCAAAAAAAACTTCTTTATCAAATGTGATAAATGTCTTACTAATGTGCTAAATGACTATATAGTTAATATTGATAATTTAGTGCATGGTGTACTCTTAAATCTAAACTGCCTAAAGAATGATTTTCCCTATTTGTGCAAATTAAACAGTGCAGTGGGTGTGTCTACAAGAAGTATGACCAAAGAATCGGTTATTGACCTTACGACTAATAATAGCCAAAATAAAAAGTGTCCCCCTGCTCCCTCCTTGTACAAAGGAAAATCTCTCTCATCCATATCTAAATCAACTGCTCTGACTCCAAACTCTCGTCCACCGTCCACTGGTATGAACAAGAACAAGAGTTTAAATGGGAACTACGCAAACAAACCGGTTTTTGCTAACACAGCCGCCCACGTCTCATCTCCTGCACTTATTAACAAACATAAATTCAGTGACGATAGAAAGAATGGCGAAAAAGAAAACCGAAATATTGAGTTGGATGTTGTTGGTGCTAATAAGGTTGCCGATATCAGTTTTGTTGCCGCTGCGACTATCATTGCTGATGGCGATGCACCCCACGCTGCTGCCGCTGTCGATGTTGTTGTTGGCGATCATGCTGTTGTTGATTGTCTCGTTGACAATGCTGTCGATGACCCTGCTGCTGATTCTGATGGTGCTGTTGGTAAAGGTGTTAATGTTGTGTTTGGGAATTCCAATATTCTTAACCCTATCCCTTCTCCACCGCCAAACGATCTCTCGAATAATAATGATGTTAACATCAACATGAACACTGACTGTGAAAATTCTCTATTTGATAATCTAAATTCTAAGAGACTGAAAAGAATTAATAAACATCGAAATGATTGCTTAATGGGTAGTGGAATCAGTGATTTAAATGCGTTGACATCCTCCGTTTGGTTACACATTTCGAAATTTAACGTAGATACCAAACCTGAAGACTTAATTAATCATATATCTGCTCAGTCTAATATTCCCAAAAACTATTTTAAATGTTTTAAACTTATTAAAAAAGGATTACCCTTAAGCGATGTTTCTCATGTGAATTTTAAACTGAGTGTCCACTCTGATTGCTATAATAAACTCATGAGTGACTCTTCTTTCATTCGTTCGTCCTTGTCATGTAGAGAAGTACAACTAAACTCAAATATTCTATCTACAACTAATTATGATATTGATCAACTGATTGTTTCGTTGACGATAAATGGAAATATTGAATTATTTATCATTATCAACTATATACCTCCAAGGAGTTCTTGTGAATGTTATAATATATTTCTCCAAAATTGTAAATCTATTCTCGAAAACTTAAATCCATCGCAACATATTATTTGTATCGGTGATTTTAATCTAGGAAATATTAAGTGGTTATTGGATTCAGATGATAATTATTTAGTTCCATTTGATGTAACTTCTGAAACTGAGATGAATTTAATTGACTTCTTTAGCCAGTTTGACTTGATTCAAATCAATTATAATTTTAACAGCTTAGGTCGAATTCTTGACCTTATTTTTGTGGATAAGGAATTTAATATATATGTTGAAAAATCTGATACTCCTATTGTTGATAACTCTATACATCATATAGCATTAGAAGGAAACTTATGTTTTTATACATATATGAAAAATGTTCAAAATGATAATACTTTTGTACCTAATTATAATAAGGCTAACTTTGATGCAATGAATGATTACTTTGTATCTATTCCGTGGGAATCGATTTTATCTAAAACAGAATTAAATAACGCTAATGATACTCTACTATCTATTATCAATGAGGCTGTACGTAGATTTGTTCCAAATATGAAAGCCAAATCTAGGAGTAATCCTACATGGTTCAACAAGAGACTTATAAACCTTAAAAATAGGAAAAATAAATCCTTTAAATTATTAAAAACTAACAGAGATGATGCTCATTTGCGGTCCAGGTATTTGGCAATTCAGAAAGAATTCGATACACTTAATAAGTTTTTATATCGGGCTTACTTATTCACTATTGAATCAAATATTAAATACAACAGTGACAATTTTTGGAATTATATTAACACTAAGCGTAAAAGTAATGGGTATCCAGGCTGTATGAAGTATTTGGACAAATCAACGAGTGATGTGCAAGAAATTTGTAACTTCTTTGCTCTTTATTTTCAGTCTGTCTACTCCACAAACACTCCATTGAATGTAAATTCTCCAAAAGTTTCTACCATCGTTAATATTGGGTCTATGGTCTTGTCAACGTCTGAAGTAGAATCAGCCTTATTAGGTTTAGATGCCAACAATAAGGGAGCTCCTGATAGGATCCCACAAATTTTATTGCTTAAATGTGCGTCTTCTTTGGCCATTCCTTTATCGTCTATTTTCAACCTATCGCTTGCAAAAGGTGAATTTTTAGATTGTTGGAAATTGTCTTATATTACACCTATTTTTAAATCTGGATCTAAACAAGAAATAACAAATTATAGACCAATCTGCAAAATATCTGCTCTTCCTAAATTATTTGAGAAAATGGTTTGTGAAAAGCTTACTTTTCAATTAAAAGATTTTATATCCGATTTCCAACACGGCTTTATTTCTGGAAGATCTACATCCACTAATCTTACATTATTGACGAATTATATCGTTAATAATTTTGAATCTTATCGTCAAACTGATATAATTTTCACTGATTTTGCAAAAGCATTTGACCGTGTTAATCATCATATTCTTTTATACAAACTGTTGCAACTAGGTTTTCATTCCAAGTTTCTTGATTGGATGAAATCTTATTTAACATCGAGAGTTCAAGTGGTTAAGATTGACGATCATCATTCTAATCCTATATTGGTTCCATCCGGTGTCCCTCAGGGTAGCCATTTAGGCCCATTAATGTTCCTGCTTTTTGTTAACGATATTCCTAAATTCTTTAAAAATTCTCAGTGTCTCCTTTTTGCAGACGACCTTAAACTATATCGTAGTATAAAATGCTTGGATGATTGTGTTTTGTTAAATGATGACTTGAATAATTTGACAGAATGGTGTAATATAAACTTCCTACATCTTAATATTTCTAAATGCCAAGTCATGTCTTTTTTTCGAAAAATTTCTCCGATATTGTACGATTATCATATTGATACTTCTTCTCTGGATAGAGTAGCACAGAAGAAAGATTTAGGTGTTATCCTTGATACTAAACTCTCTTTTCTTCCTCATATCGACTACATTATAAACAAATCCAACCAAATGTTAGGATTCATCAAAAGAAATAGTAAGGAATTTACAGATCCGTACACTATAAAGACTCTCTTTATCTCTCTCGTTCGATCTTTGCTAGAATACTGCAACACAGTTTGGAACCCTTACTACAATAACTCGTGTGTAAGAATCGAAAAAATCCAAAAAAATATTTCAAGATTTATGTATTATAAACTTCATTGGGGTACTGTTATCCCATCTTACGATACAAGATGTCTATTATTTGGAATGCAGAGTTTGGCAAATCGACGTGCTTATTTTGCGATAATGTTCATTAGAGATATTCTTACTTATCATATTAAATGTGCACAACTTCTAGCACTAATTTATATTCGTGTTCCCACTCATAATTCCAGAGATTATGTTCTCTTTTACGAAAAATTTCATAGGTCTAACTATGGTCGTAATGAACCGGTTTCTCATTGCATCAGAGAAGCAAATTCAGTTTGCACTAGGATAGACTTTTTCAGAGTTTGCACTAGAGATACCTTTAAGATTTATGTTTTGAATGTACTCAGATTAACTTGAAGTTTGTATATATTTATATATTAGCTGTAGTGAATAATTATTATCTATTAGTCTATAAGAGAACCTGTTCTTTGATTGATGAATATGAATATGAAATAAAATCCAAATGGTTATACAACCCGAACATAAGGTTTCCTTACTTCGAACGCTAGATTTCGTGCATATTTTAAATTAAAATCCATATTTTTGTTTTAATTTAAAACATAAAAAAACGGTAACAAAACAACTTAAAAGGAAATAAATAAATAGAATTCACAAACAATTAAAAATAAAATTTGTACATGAATTCAGTCTTGAAGTTTGAATTAAATCTTAAAATTTAAGCGCAAAATTTGCAAACAAAATCTTTTTTTTGAGCCTGCCAAATGAAACCACTTGTTACATATGTCACATCCTATGCTTTGATGGCGGGTTGCATTGGTAAGGAAATACAATTTCCGTTTGCGCTGAATACCAAAAGTATCGTTTTCTTTTTCATTTGATTTCGGATTTCATCATACAAATTTCGAATGCCTTTGGGACCAATAACTTTCCCAGTTTTGGGGGCTAGACTGAAGGATGTTTCATCCCCATTAAACATCCGTGAAGGATCGTCCAAAATATCTTTAGCATTCGATTCTATTGAAAATGTTTCCAAATCACGGAAACATTTTCGAATGCTTTCTTTCGTTACGACAGCTCTGGGCTTTACACATACTGTACAGTGACATCGACCTGGTCAGAAAAGTACTCATTATTCGTCTAGATGGCAAAGAGGTTAGGACATGTGAATCTCCGTTCCGAAGAGTCCTAGCTACTACACTTAACAAAGAAGAGGACCTCAGATTTTTGGGACAACAAAACTTTACAATTAGTTTCACTAACACGAACATTTTACGTCCAAAGCACATGTTTTTTGATTTTTTTTACACAAATTTAAGTGTAGAAATAATATCCATTAACCTGGACCGCTTTTTTCAGCCTTCATATAGCTCTCAACCCATTCTACCGATTTTTATGATTTTCATAACAAAGGCCCTGAATATTTTGTAGGTCACAATATGCAATTTTGTATGGAAAATTTCACCCTTGTGAGTTCGAAAAATTTAGCCTGGACATTAAGAATCATACAAAATTTTATATTTAGTGTGATGCTTAGTATCCTGCTCGCGCTAAATTTTATCTCCCATACAAAAATGTCTACAAAGATAAAATTTAGCAAAGCAGTATCCTCGCTAAATTCTAAACTTCATATAGATGGGCCGCTGACAAGTCTCCACTCATTTAGCTCGCGAAATAAATGTCCGGTACATTAAATCGAAGATAAATTTTGACATAAAAAAGGAGGAAGCAAAAAACAATTTGTGTTGTGTTTACTTTGGAATTTTTTAGAGGAAACCGCAGAAAACATTTTTGCGATAAATAAAAGTGAACGCAAAACCAAAAATTCCGTTTCATGCGATCAAAGAAAACATAACAAAAATTGCAGGGCTTGTGGAGGAAAGATCAGCAATATGGAAATTGCAAAAAAATTCCAATGCAAATAGGGATTTACCCGACAAGAAGGAACGTGTCGTCTTCTGCTTGCTACTATAGAAATTATTTGAGCTGCTGCAGCAATGATAATATCTTCTTCAATTTTACTTATATCTATTGTTTTGGAACGATTCAAACAATGCATAGTCCTTAAAGTTTGAATTTCGAAAATTGTGTGTACGCGAATAATTAAAATAACGTTTACTGTCATCATATAGATGAGACAAAAAACATTTAATCATTTAGCGATTTAGTGAAGAAATGAAGTGGAGACTAGGGATGTTAAAATTTAGCGCTGGCAGGATTAGGCTTGAAGGTCAAAAATGATTATTCCTAAGGTCATTATTTCATATCTGAAATTTGAATTATATAGGACACATAAAAAAAAAACATTGGAGATGCCGGGGATCGAACCCGGGGCCTTTCACATGCAAAGCGAACGCTCTACCACTGAGCTACATCCCCTCACAAACTTTCCTGATCACAGTATACTTTCAAAGTGTTTGCTTGGGGAAATGTATAGTTCCAAGCGTTTTTCGTTTCCGTGCATTAATAATTTGGAAGAAACTGTTTCTGTTGCATGCTCTCAGGCAAAGCTGTTAACCATTTAAATGGCAATAGGGTGTCTCCTACATTTTATTCATATTTAATCGGTCCCATTTTCCGCAATGATTGTATTTTTGATATTTTTAGTGCGTTGTTTCAGTCAGGCAAGTTCTGTCGAGGGCTTAATTTATTATTCTAAGGTCTTAAATGACTGGGAAATTGATAGAAATTTGGCAAGTGTATTAGTTAAAAAAAAAAGAGCTCAAAAAGCTGGTGTACTACAGGACAGTGTTCTGGACTCTGTGTTGCATTTTCTATTTGCAATGCTATTTGGGTAATAACGAAATTTGGCATCACTTTCCAATGCGTAAGTTCTTCTTTTGACGTCTTCAATCAAGCGTTTTAAAATAACAAAGTTTCCGCTCTCATTTAATCGCGCATTTTTTCGAGAGAAATAAAGGGTTTTTCAATAACAGCGCTACAAAAGTTTTTTTTTAAATAAAACAAAAACGGTTTTGGATATCCATGAAATTCCTTATTCCTGTGAAAGTACGTTCGATGCCATTATGAATGGAACTCAATTTCTTTTGCATGGCCACCACGGGCACGCTTGCAGAAGTCCAGACGCTGAACCCAATTTTTGACGGTTTTCAAGCATAAATCGGCCGATACTGCTGCAATTTCACGTTCGATATTCGTACGAAGTTCATCAATCGTCGCTGGCTTGTTGGCATAGACCATAGACTTGACGTAGCCCCACAGGAAATAGTGTAACGGCGTCAAATCGCACGACCGAGGCGGCCAAGCGACTGGACCATTTCGTGAGATAACACATTCTCCAAACTTGGTTTCCAATAAATTGATTGTGACATTCGCTGTGTGGCTTGTGGCGCCGTCCTGTTGGAACCACATGTCCTCCAAGTCCATATCATCCAATTGGGGCCAAAAATATTCGGTAATCATTTCCCAGCGATTCGGTAGCGATTTCCATTCACAGTAACGTGCCGGTCTTGATCATCACGGAAGAAGTACGGCCCAATGACGCCGCCGGCCCATAAACCACACCAAACCGTATTTTTTTCGGGATGCAATGATGACTCATGGAGTACGTGTGGATTGCTGCCTGACCAATACCGCAAATTTTGTTTATTGACGAAGCCATTCAGCCAGAAATGAGCCTCAACGCTGAAGACGATTTTTCGATGAAAATCCGAATCATTTTCAAGTTGTTGCTCAGCCCAAATCACGAACATACGACGCTTCTGGTGGTCAAGCGGCTTCAGTTCTTGCGTCAATTTAATCTTGTAAGGATGTAGGCCAAGATCTCTTCGCAAAATTCGCCACAACGACGTCACAGAGATGCCCAATTTAATTTAAATTTAAATTTTAATAATTTCGACTCGTTGTTGGCTTGTATATCTTTCCATCATGAAATGGCAAACCTTACTGAAGGGAAATGTGAAAAGAGCGGCAAGAAATTCGGTGTCGTTTGCTGTCCCTGTCGCTCTCCTTTTGTAGCGTCCCTGTTGAAAAACCCTTTATTTGATTTACATTTACAATAAACCGCATAAGACTGCTGTGGGAAGAAGTGGACATACGTTGTTGCCCCAGTCCTTCCAATTGAATAGAAAAATCTGATTTAATGTCATGACATTTCTTGAAATAAGTTTATGGCAGAATTTTCTACTATTTAAGGTACTCACCTTAAATTTCTACATATTTAATCTGTATGCAGCTCCAGGTACTACTTACCAGCCTCTTAAACCAGAAACCTCCTCTGAAAGTTCAAACAGACAATCAAACCCTTCTCAAAGCAAACGCACGATTACTCGTAATATTTTATTTGTCAATAGAGCTGTACATTTAAACATTGTTATATATAATTTTTCTGCTTCTATAACATCTTTGACCTTTATTTAACTACTGACTCAATTTTTACACATAATAACATAAACTTAATGCATCTTAATTAAGTACAAGATATTCATACCTTATTAAAAAAAAACTAAAATAAATAATATCTAACAACAACATTAAGAAATAAGTACGCTATAAGTAAAAACAAATATTTTGTTTTACAAAAAAAAACCGTTTTTACTTTTCAACATTAATAAATGCATTATTTTATTATTTTAATTGACAATACAAATCTAACTTTCAATAACTTGTTTTTCTTTGTTTAATTGACTACACTTTTACATTTACACATTGATATAATGGCGGTTATTTGTTGTTGTTTTTTTTTTAATTTTGAACAAGTTTTTCTATTCAAATATAATTTATATATAATTTTCTTCAATTCTTACATTAAAGTGTGTTTTATTTTGCATACAAAAGAAAATCACTTAAATCAAAAAAGGACCTGCCTGTTTTGCATTAATCCTAATCTATTATATAAATATAGTTATTTATTTTGTTACTATTGTAAGGATATGATTTTTGTAGTTTTGTAGAAAGTGCATTTTTTTTTCTTACAGATTGGGGCTTTGAGGATAAAATATTCACTTGGACTAAGAAAGGAAAATCGGCCTGTTGATACTTAATTTAGATAAATTTTTGAAACTCAGGTATAAGCACAGATATTTGTCGAATTAAAATTTAAAAGAATAACCAGAGTTAATTAAAAATAAAAAATTACATTCTAAGATGCTGTTCAAAATTAAAACTCTGGTATGCTCCAAACTCTCACTTGTTCTACAACCATATTGCAACTCTGACTAAAACTGTTTTTATATTTATATTGAGCTGTTTAATTACAAATACTTATGGGTATATTGTTTGTTGTAATTTAACTTTAAATATCTGTAGATTTTGTTTTGTATTTTTTTTTTTCGTTTTTATAAAACAACTTATTAGCTAAAAAATATTCTTGGACCAGCCAAAAACTATTGTTATTAAGACATTTAGAAAAGAGCTTTAGTTGAATGCTGGGACACTCATTTTGATACGCATTATAATTCGTTTCTTTAATTTTTCTTTTTTTAACACTTACACATTATAATGGACCACAGAGGGTAAGGATAAAACGTTTTAAAGACATAAATCTAAGATTCAATCAACAACATTTATCTAAATTGTTTTCTAATAAATATAGTTTATCTATAAATTTTTAAATTTTTTTTTCTTTCATTGTCGTTTTCAATTGTAAAGTTTTCTACTATGGTATTTGGAACAAACAAAAAATCTATATCAGCAAATGAATTTTGTTTTTCAATATTGTTAAGAATTGAAATAGTATCAAATTTAAAGGACTCACATTAGATCTGGATTTTATTTTATTGAATCGAAGTTTTTATGATGCTGATCCACCTAACACCTGAAACGAGAATGAGAGAGCAAAAGTATTTATTAATGTGATGGCATTTATATTCAACTAATCATTAATACTTAAAAATCTATAGTGCTAATCTTTGAGCTGCAAAAAAAGCCCTCTTTATTTTGACACATCGAGAGTTAATTTGTCAGCGGGCAACACCCTACAAACAATATATTAGACTATCGTGCGAGAAAACTCTCATGGGATTTATTACTTTTGCTAGCAAATTCTCGGTATTTACGGATTAATTATGTAGCGAGAATTTTGACATAACATTTATTTAAACCGTGGAACTCTGAGAGCCGCAAGTGACTTATACTTCTTAAATATAATGTGAGAGATGAAGAAATGATGATAGTTACTCATGCGATAATTCTTATGCGGACTTTTTCAATGAATTGTCAAATTATACTCAGGAAATCCTCTCCTTTTGACACCTCATAAGGCGATTGTGAAAACCGTGAAAGCGATTTAAACTCGAGAAATAATGTTTAACATAATATTCGCGTGCAAGAACTCTCATGCTATTTTTTTCTGAAACAAATCTTGAATTCTTAAACTTAAAGGTCAAATCGTCCTTATGCCAGAAAATAATATTTAACTAAACACTAAATGCAAAGGGAGCTCATGCAACAAATAAAAATATATCCTGCGAGAACACTCACTCAGTTTTATATCTTAGCGTTAGTATTGATAATTTAAAAATAGTATTCTCAACGCCCTAAAAGCCTAAGCCTTTTTCCCAGTTTTTCCGTGAAAATAGGCGGCGCCAAGACAAGGTTTTTGTTGTTGTAATATCTAATTGCGCTAGAGACATTTCTCTCAGCTACACAATGTATGCGAGTTGCGAATTAAGAGAGTCTTAGCTACTCCACAAAACTTACGCAAGGCTAGTTAAGTTTTGAGATCATCATACTTGTGGAGACCTTGTTTACGACTTACTAGCTATAAAGATCATCAGTCAGGGTAGTTATCGGCACATGTCGTATGAAGCCTTGATCGAGCTCTAAAATCGCCTCAAAAAGTGGGCGTGGCTCAAAAATTTTCTAGGACTAATTTGAGAGGGCAATTTGCCATATATATTCAATTCTTTTATTTCTTTTTGCTTCTGAATCCAACTGTCGGAAAACCTCTATTTAAAAAAAAAAGTTGGCTTGGCCACAGCCAAATATGAAGTATTTAAGCCCGCATTTTAAGCGCAAAAGTCAGACTATCGTGGATATACTGTTTCCACTCTGCCATCAACATTTTAAACTTTGTACTGCATATATTATCAAACAGATTTAAATTCATACTCAGACATTCGTTTTCCATTCAGAATTTTTCTAATGCCACTTACTTTTCCTCGGGCGGATGCTGCTTACTGTGCTGATTCATCGTCTCGGGCAGGAACAGAACAACCACTCCACCAAATATACTCCAAGCGGTCAATAGTGACATCAACAAATGGCTTTCGATTTTCGTCTGCAAATGAAATTCAAGCAAATTCCTGTTATCAATACCTGTCATCCAATTGACAGCCTCAAACCCACCAGCAAAGATAAGTACGGTGTCAATATCAACGCTAGTCCAGCAGCAACATTACACGCTCCCACGCCGACATTACGTATCGCCGTTGGATACAGTTCAGCTGTATATACCGGCATTATAGTGTTGCCAGCACTAATTGTGAATTTTCCTATAAAAATTTACAAATCAATCACATTTCCCAAAACTTCACTACCTCCGCGCCACTTACCAATCATCAGGAATGTGATCTTCAGCCAAAGTATATCGTCGCGGCCTTCTGTAATAGCCGCACACAAACATGCAATGCCAGCACTAACCAAAGTTCCACAAAAGAGCCACTTCTTGCCCACCTTCATGATGATGTACATGGCAATGGCAATTGCAGGAATTTCGACTAGACCAGCTAGAGCCTGGAGTCGAAACAGTTTTATTTACGATCAAGAAACCCCATTTGAAAAACATTTTAATTTATCATCAACAAAACAACAAAAACTGAAAAACAATTTATCACGGACACAGCTTGGGCACACTGCCAATGAAGAGTACCGCCCATGAGCACACCACCCCCATAAAGACCAGTGACGTTTAAAACGACAGAACAGTATATGTGACGACACGTATCAATTCCCCTTTGAGGATAATTAATTCTCGTGCGCGGTGATGAAACATTTACGCACACAAGAGCCAGACAGCGCCTCGGAGGCAGTCTAATAATCTGTTCAGATGGAATTTTGGCAGCCATCACTTTTTTGAGTGCCTAATAAAAAATATTTTTTCAACGATAAAAATGAGAATTATGCCGTCTTGTAAAATGATTAGCTCGTGTTAGCTGTGGTCTTAATCGGTCTATGATGACGTCTGTCAAATGGGCATGTGTCTTTTCATTGTTCATTGGTGTGTGTGTGACACCGAAGCGTGTCAAGCGCAAATATTACTAATTTCTGAAAAGAAAACCTTAGTAAATCAATTAAGTATTTCTTAGGGGTGCCTAACTGTCTGTCAGGTACAATCGCGAACGCGGTTTAAGTCCACCGCAGTGGATATTAAAATAAAAGTAAAAAAGAAAATGTGCAAAGTAACGAGTTTAGCGAGATCATTATGCGTACGCGACTTAAAAGTGATTTATGACTTATGAGTAAGAGTTATCGAGTTCGTGGTTTAAATCGAACAGAGTTTGTATCTTTAAATCAGTCGCAATCTTACCAAATATAACAGAAAGTGGTAATTTAACAAATTAAATTAAATTTTTTGCTTTCTAAAACTTTTTCCCAAACGAATACGAGGTTTAAATCTTACACAGTAGGTGAAAATTGATGGTTTGATTACAAATAGTAGATTAACAAAGTAACGAATAGATTTTCTGATTTTCAAAAGCTCTTCGCGTAGCCAGTTTGACACGAACGCAATCGATACAAAATATTATAGAAAAGTTAAGGTACACAAACAAACGAGTAACAAATAAATTCCCTTTTCGTATTTGCACAGTTTGAATAGAACTCAGTCGCAATAGGGTTTGCACTTAGGAACTTAAAAAAGTAACGAGAAACGAAAAGATTTCCAGATTTCTATGAGTTTTTCGTGTTCATAAATCTTGGCACAAATCGATCGCAATTGCACATGTTGCGGTCATATACGGTCACATTCACTGCAAAGGGTGAAAATTTACAAAGTAACGAGTACGAAAGTGGTGAACTTTTCACCTTTTTTTTTTAGAGATTTTGACTCATGCACGAATTAATACGAACACATTTGAAATAAAATTATCGCAATAGACTATGCTCTGATCAAAAAAGTAAACAAATTATTAAGTAACGAGTAAATTTTATACGTTCTTATACTTTTTCCACTTCTTATTTTCAATTTGAATAAAATGTCTCGGAGAGGTATACGCCAATATTGATGATGAAAAGTAAAACCGTCGCCATTTACAAAGATGGCAACACCATCCGAGTCGATACAAACTGCTGTCAGAATGCTCCAGATGGCAAATTTAATAACTTTTTAAAACAAAACTCACCGAATTCAAGTAGACATTTCCCCCGAAGGTGTTCATATTCAATATCAGCCCATAGTACACCAGATTCATGGTGAACCAAATCAGAAGAAAACAAATCGTTATCCTTCGCAGATACCTCGATCGAAACAGACACAAAAAGTCCTGTGAGCTTTCCTCTTGCATCGGAGGTGTTAGCAGTTTTTCATAGTTCTCTGGCAGCGGACGTTTATTAAAAGCGGCCGCACTTTCGACGATTTTCTTCACCTCGGCCATTCGTCCTTTACACAACAGCCAACGTGGGGACTCTGGAACAACGAACCTGGAATCAAAATGACATTGTTACAGCAGATCGCAACAAAATTTCTCATCTATCTCACCATAAAAAGCACAAAAAGATACCGGGCAGGCCAATGCACAGCTGCAACTTCTGATAGTCCTGTGTCAAGTAGGCGATTCCCGATATCAGCATATAGGATATTGGCAGTGGGAACAAGTTGTACATTCCGGCAATGGTTCGCCATTTGCCATCGACAAATTCAATGGCTAAAATTAGTCCGGCATAGGTCACCGAAACGGATACCAGGCCGAGGAGTGTCCTCAGTGTTAAGTACAATTCAAAGGAATTGGCAAAGTACAATGCTAGACCTGCAAGGAGCAAAGAAACGTGTGGATCAGATGCATTTTACAAGTTCTGCTCTATGCATAACAAGACACTACGGATGCCTTTGGCATGAAGGGTGGTGAGTGCCTATTGAGTATGGAAATCAAATGTCAATGTCGTGTGGATTATTGTATCGCACTTGGGCAAAGGTCGTAGCCCTTGAGCTCAATGGCTGATTATATCTTAAATGTCACCAGCACTTCCGGGTGGTATATTTAGATTGAAATTAAGCTCTTCATAAATTAAACGTCAGTCAGAGTCTGCTGCATCGAAGGTCCACGTCAGCAACAGGACAGTCAATTGGGTGTATTTTTAGCATTTTTGTCGAAGGATACGTACTTTGTTTCTCAGATTAACTTATTGCAAATATCAGTTAGTCGCACACTCCCACGCACATCAATCACTTACCGAATATTGTCTGCAACACTGCTGATATGAATAACATTGTTTTTCTTCCGAATTTATCTGACAGGTATCCGGAAATAATACCACCTGTTGCCACACCCAATAGGAAGAACATTTCAGCGACATTCTTCAGGTACTCCTTGTCGCAAACCAAATTCCATTCAGACGTCCATGTGTTGCCGAGATTATCGTCCATATCGTACTCCCATGATGAACACGCGATCCTTGTGGTATTGTGGTATGGAATGTCTGGTAGAATGCCCTGTTGCGTGGGAATGGAAACAAAAGTTCGCGATTCAATGAATCAGTACGAAGAAACCTGTACATACCTCTGGGTTAGAGTCTGAGCGTAGTCGATTGTAATTGTGGCTCATTTGAAAGCAATTGTCCATGGAATCACTAATATTCCGCCAAACATCGACCGGAATGTATCGCAGATTGTCCGGTCGACTGCACCAGAAATTTTTATTTGCTGCCTGAAATCGAAAAGCAAATGGCATTAGGGTTAGCTAGAATTTTTTAACGAGCTATGATGAATAAATGGAGAGGAGGGGTGTATAATATATATATAAATATAATATATATATATAAATAAATATATATATATATATAATATATATTATAAGCCTCTTGGGCTGTTGAGTCTGACCGAGTTTTTTGGGACATCAGTTTACTGATTTCATAGATTTTGTCAGATGAATTTGTATACCTGTGTGATGAAATGTCAGCATCGTTTGCCCGGTCCACATGATGCAGAGGTATCAGCTTGCCTAACATCGCGTACAAGATCCTCTCTGCCCTATAATGTGAACACTTAAAACTCTTTAAATTGGTTTTGAACATCTCTAGAACCTATCTTTCAATCCGCAAGTAGCGTTAACTCAAGAGGCACTTGGATTATTTAAGATTTAAAAGCCTTATAAAAGTTTATCGCAAAATCAACAAAAACATCGACTTCTTGATGTAAGAGAAAGACGGATACGACTTTAACAACCTTTACCAAACGTCATTTCCTAGTCTTACCCTAAACCTTGATAAAAGGCTTTTGGCTTAAGAGAGTGGAATCAAGACCACACTTTTCTCCAGATCATGAGAGGTCATTTCAGACCAACTTTAGCCTTTTGTGGTGGTTTTTACAAAGCTCTACCTAGGCCTTACTAAATCTCTACTGACAAAACATCAGCGGTACTGTCGAAAATCGTCGTTTTAAGGCTAGAAGTGGTTAGGCATAGAGCCTACTCCGAATATTCTCCGAAACTTTGAATACTGAAGCAGTTTCGGAAGCTCTTAGAATCCAACTTTAGCCTTTTGTGGTTATACAAAAACTCTACTGACGAAAGATCAGCGGTACTGCCGAAAATCGTCGTTTTAAGGCTAGAAGTGGTAGATAAGAAATGACCTTCGACTTTGGGTCATCCCGAAAGAACTGGTACCAAGTAGGCATAGAGCCTATTCAGAATATTCTCCAAGACTTTGAATACTGAAGCAGTTTCGGAAGCTCTTAGAATCCAACTTTAGCCTTTTGTGATTATACAAAAACTCTACTGACGAAAGATCAGCGGTACTGCCGAAAATCGTCGTTTTAAGGCTAGAAGTGGTAGATAAGAAATGACCTTCGACTTTGGGTCATCCCGAAAGAACTGGTACCAAGTAGGCATAGAGCCTACTCCGAATATTCTCCAAAACTTTGATTACTGAAGTAGTTTCGGAAGCTTTTAGAATCAGCAACCATGTTCTTCTAATGTATAATCCTAAAATTGGGAGATTGCTTGGGTCAATGAACCCAACGAATGGAGGTTGAGGGGTAACTATTATTTTTTAACGGTGAGCCGGTGAGTGCCCTCTATGAGCTGTTTTGAAAATGTCATTGGGCCTTACTAATAAATATTTTTAGTTTTTACTCTAAATTTAAGTAATTCACCGTGGCTATATTTTCCATACAAATTTCGCATTTGTGAGCTTCCGTAAATTTAAAGTAGAGACAAAAATTGGTTATTGGTACGGCGCATTAACTAAGGGCTTAGCCATACGGTCCACCGATCCCAAGCGAAGGACATGAAATATCACCTTCGACGTCTTATGTAAGGAGAGTTCCGCGATCCCGGGCACGTTGCTTCCAGTTATCCAGACCAGGCGCTCTGGCATCTGCGATGGCTTGGTCGATGATGTATTTGGACTACATCCACATCATACAGCTCATAGAGTTCGCGGCTGTATCTTCTCCTCCATTCGACCTCCTCGCACACAAAAATCCGCCGAAGAATTTTTCTTTCGAAGCAGCCCAGTATCAACTCTCCCTTCCTACTTATCGTCCAGCACTCGGCGCCATAGAGCAGAACTGGCAGGATAAGGGTTCTGTAGAGCATACATTTTGTCCCTCGAGTTAGGAGTTTTGAACGCAGTTGTTTTGCCAAACCGAAGTAGCAGGTGGTTTCCTAGGGTAATTCTCGCCGGATCTTCCAAATTGCACGTAGCACCTCTTTTTTTTGAGTGTCACGCGACACAACTGAATCAGTTTTGCCGGGATTCCGAATTCGGCCAACGTCATATAGAGCTTCTGACGATGTATACTATCATACGCGGCTTTGAAGTCGATGAATAGGTGGTGTGTCTCGACTTTAAATTCGTTGGTCTTTTCCAGGATTTGCCTCAGTGTGAAAATTTGGTCTATAGTCGATCTGCCGGGCTGGAAGCCACACTGGTACGTGCCGATTAGTGTGTTGCGAAAACGGTTTAAACCGTTCAAACAGTACGTTGGATATGATCTTATATGCGACATTAAGCAGGGATATGACTCGATAGTTCTTGCAAGACATAGGATCGCCTTTTGTGTAGATGGGGCATATGGAGATGGAAGAAACCTTAAGTTGTAATTTGAAGATTGCACTTTGGCCTAAGACCCCAGATAATAATGCCATCGACAAGAACAAGGTTAACCGAGATCTTGTATTCTTTCGAGGACTCTTACTACTCGGTTAATCCATTTAGAACTGGAAGACCGCATATCGTAAGCTTAAAGTTTTTAACGGGAGATCTACACCCACTTTTACTACCTTCCAAAAATAGACAAATGGTTTTTGATATATCTCTTGTATCAGGCGTTTTTTTTACAATTTATTTAAGGTCTGAGAGGTGTCTGAATGGGTTTCCTAAACCTGTTACAAAATGTCTTAAACTCTGCCTTCCCAAAACCATGTACCTTTTAGGAATTAAAAAAAGGCTTTATATAAAGAAACTCTAGCTTCTATCTTTCATACCTCAGAAACCTGCAAACGTAGAAGAACTCGACTTATTTTATGAAGCTTTTTTTTAAAAAAGTCTGCAAACACCTCGAGGTTAGTAAAAACTAGCATTGCAAGAAAGAGCTATATAGAGAACCTGTAGAAAAAAAACAAAGCCTCCACAGACGGCCCTAAAGGGGATGGTTGTAAAAGTTTTCTTTTAAAAAAAAACCCTATAGAACAAGAAGAGCTTTGGATAAATAGCATGCAGCTACAAAATCTGGGGACTTCTGTTCTCAGGCACCAAAAGAGACTATGGATAGGGAATAGACTTCTCCAACTAAGAGGACCAATTACACTCGGTGATTTTTTAGGTGCTCACTTTCTGGTAGCTTCCTTGTTCATATTATTATATTCTAATTTATACCATTAATATTGCTACCTCTATGGCGGTAAAGCGCATTAAACGGAAGTCCACACCTATAAACGCTTTATGCATTATCAAAAAAAGGATATCTTTAAAAATGCATTCACTCACATGAAATGCACCCAAACCCTCTGTCAATTGACTCTGCCGAACATAGATCGTTCCTGCAGAATGTTGGTAGCACCCTTCCCCACTGAGATTATTGTAATCCAATCGAAAAGTAGGCCCATTTGTACCCCTAAAAGGACATCTTAGCTAACCATTGAGCCATCAAATAACATCCTTCCACTCAAATTTATATGCTAATCGCCTTTCCTCCTGTCTGTTCCATGCCCCCCTCCCAACCGCCACTTAAAGCAATAAACAAACAATTCCCATAAAAAAAGTTTGACAAAACAACTCAACATGCTAATCGGAAACCTCTTTGGCGAACAATCCGGCTCAATGGAGAATCAAGAGGGGATTTCCCGATTCCCAACATAAGCACAAAATTCGATTTCCTTTCTCAGGTTTTCCGTTTGTCGCTTGTTGTTTGTGTATACGGAATTTTATCACCCGCTGTCAACTGTGCTTGGCAATTGGCATGGCGTGCTCCGCCCATCACATATGAACGAGAGCGATCATTATGCGTCCGGGACTTTGCATACCTTCGCATAATTGAATCCTTTGAGGATTTCAACTTTTTCTCTTCCGACTTCGATTCATTTGACATTTGTTTTTGTTTTTTTTTATTCGGAAACAAATTTCTTATGCGTAAAATCTATTGATGCGATTTTTATGTTTGTGGCAGGTCCTCTCCTGCCATCACACACGCACACACACACATCAAATACATGAGGTTCCCCCCCTGGCGGCGACTGGAACTAAAATTGCGACTGGGATTATTGTCTGTTTCAATTGCTCGTGAGAAGGAAACTCCATCAGCAAGCAGCAGTGTGCCCCAGTGAGAGGGAAATCATTTCAAGGACACTCTAGGGGGAAAACGATACTTTCAGATGAATCAGACTTTGATGTTTCATACTCTGCCGTATATAGTGGTTGTCGCCGCCGCCTTCGGGATGGCGTAGGTAACCCAAAATGCTTTTGCCTCTCAAGGAGGTTATTACTTTCAAATGGCTGAGCTAGAAAATTGCCGGCTTCCGATGATGGCAGAGGTGCTACTGGTGTGCAGGTGAAATGGGAACGACAACTGAAGGATGTGTCTTTACCTGAGAGATAGAAAGGATGGTCTGTGTGTACATAAAAACGACTGAAATCGAGGCAAATTAAGCCGCTTAGAGGAGTTGAAGTGTATTTTGTTTTGTAATGATCTAAGCCGGAGAACAAAAGAAATCGAAATGAGGACAAACGAGTCTGCGGAATAAGGACGACTTCGACATGAGATGAAGCATTCGGGTAAAGCCATAGAAGAAGTGCGGAAAATAAATTTCTAAGCGATGCGACTATAAATTTCAACTTGTATCTGTTTGTCGGTGCGGGTTTGATTTAGGGTTTGTTGGAGATGAAAGGGTGTAACTTGCTACATCCTGAGAAGCTCCAAATGGATTTGGTATTTCTTCGGATGAAACTAGAGTTTAATTGACTGGAGCAGAGTTGGTTAATGCGAACATGTCCTATATGTTTGCTCCCAGATGGAAGCTAAGATCCAAAAGATTCATAGAGGAAAACTGGTCACAGCAAACTCAATTGGGTTTAGTTAAGTCATCTTCACCTCTCCGCACGCCATAAATAGTTGGACGATAAGTTACCCAACTTCTCGGCAATAGGAAAAAATTGTTCGCCAAAGAACTATGTTCAGTTTAAACTTTTCAAACTCACAATGACAAAATTTTCCATACAAAATTTCATACTGTGACCTACAAAATATGTGAGATAAAGGTAAAAAATGATTATGAGTAAGGCCATGTGTGTTCAAAGGCTTTTCGTGTTCCTCTCTTGTAGTCGGCGAAGGCACTTTAAAGCTGCTATCAAGTGAAAGAGATACATGGAGTTGGCATTGCGAAAAACAGTTGCTGAGCAGACTTCCACTCGCAACTAGAAGCGTCTGACGCTGACCCAGCACTTCTTTGATATTTCAGTTGTTTATTTCCCTCATAAAATGTCGTCACAATAAAATGCAAAAAAGAACCGACAACAACCCGACACAGGATTACCTCCAGCTCATGAGCCAATGTCTCCCTATGAGAGACATCTGTCGGCTCACATCTAATACTATAAATTTGCGTAAAACTGTGAAAAGTTCATGTCGCTCACGGCATCGAAAACTATTATTGAAAGCTTTAAATTCTCATATCTTCTAAGCGAGTTGTCCGATTGTAGTAAATTAAAAACTGACTGTTACCCCTTTAGCCAATATGTCATGCCTAAGAATTCCACACAGATTGGTTGAGTAGTTTTAACGTGATGCGGTAACAACTCCCCTTCGACAGACAACTTTATTATTCTGTCAAAACAGTCTGTCAAACTTCAATCAAATATGGATTCATAAACTTTCACCGAGTAAAAAAATCTGACGTCTAATACCACTTAACATTGCCCAAACTTTTGCAAAAGCTACGGAAAATTGTTTACTACATTTTTTCCTCATATTTTTCATGTTGAAAAGTCAGCGGTGTTTAAGCCCGTTTGACACAATTTTTTTTTTCGATTTGTTCTGCTTTAAAAGTGAAACTAGAGCAGTACGAAAAAATAGAACGTAAATTCCCGATAGGTGTGAGTGCGTACACACCAATTTTATTAATGTAGCAACATAAAAAAAATATGTATTTTTTTTTTGACATTTCAAGAATTTTTGACAAAAAATTCGTTTGAAAATTAGTGGTTGCTTTGGAAACAATTGCTAACACTTTTAGTTTCTTTTACACACCGCTGACTTTTCAACGTGATAAAAATGAGGAAAAAATGTAGTGTCATACGAGCTTAAGGGACCATCTACACTGTTCCTGTCATGATTAAAAATATCTTCGCAGCTTAAAACTGTCACGTCTTTCACAGATATTTGATTTATACCCACGGTGTACTAATGTCATTCTGATTCAAACTGAGGCACAAATAATTCTCTGAAAGTATTTCTGTCTCACCTGATAAACTGGCGACGATATATGAAACGTATTCGGTACTTGAAATAGTGACAGTAAAATTGTCATTAGGAACTGCCACTTGCCGAAATGGCCCACCAAATCCCCGATGACATCAGTCTCCTCTCCACTATCATCGTGCGCCTCGTGTTCTCTGTGATAATGATTCTCATCAGATTTGCCCACAGCCATGTTGGAAGATGTCAAATTTGTATTGTTTGACACTGTGATTGTGGGTGCTGCACCAGTGGTAGGTGATGCTCCTCCGGCCGTCGAATTGATCGTCAACGATGGTGATGTGGATTTTATTTTCGCCGTCATCTGCACTGTGGTCGGCAATGGTGTGCTGTAATTTTCCGGGGACGGTTTATTCGTTGGCATTTTGTGGAATTTGCCTGCAAAGAGAAAAATTAAATGTCAGTTTTGCAAATTAAAATTCAGGCTATTAGTCTTATGTCTACATCTAAATGGGTTCCACTTACAATGCGGCTTTAAAACACCCACCGACTGACTTGTCACTAATGTTATCTACATACTTTATGACAAGATAACAAATCGCATTGACAGATACCACCAGGTAGGCGTCATAATAAATCAACTAGACTCCATCGTGCATTGACACTTGTCTGATTTATATTCGCAAGAGTCAATCTCGTGCTGTCTGTTGTAGAGCAATTTCAATTATCTTCAATCGAAGATATCTGCGCGCTCAAGATATTAAATAAACAACACCGACCGACGTTGCCAACTTCCAACTATTAAAATGGCTCCTTGTCATCTGTAATAATTGTCAAACAATATACAATATAGTGGTTGTGCTACGTAACATTTCCGGCAACTATCTAGAGTAGTTACTGTAACGATTGCAGTCTTGAGCATCGGCGGGCGGTTATTTATGTGTCACTTATTGATTATGGCGGCGTGCGCGGTGCGAATTATATTTATTTATTGATCGCCTTACAGCATTGTCGTTGATTGATTAATTGCAATTGTGACCTCGACCACGATGAATGGCGAGAGGTATTGTATGTGAATAGGATTCCACTGTGCTTCAGAGGGTGGGTTATGTATGAATGACTCCGGGGTGAATTAGATTGATAGACGGTGTAATTGTCAGAGTATCAGTTTGAGGGTAAGTTATTTATGAACGCGATTGGTACACGATTTTAGTCATGTAATATGGGTATTCGTGGGATTTGTCGTAAAACTGTCTGGTCATGATTTCCTAAGCCAGTTTATAAGAGGTAATAACATATGAAAAGTTCATGAAGTCATGGTGACAAGTTGAAAACTGTTTGGGATATGTCATCCAATCACTCAAAATCAAAGGCCTTCATCGATCTTCAGTTTAAAATACATTAAGCATCGCATGAACTTAAGGTCCAATTTTTAAAGGTATTCGATGGTTGTGTTTAAACTTTTTTTTAACAGCGCCATCTATTCAGATGTTTTATGAATTTCAATGTCTTCGTTTAACTACTCTACATAATGTAACTCTTTACACATCTTTCTTCTTTTACTGAGCATCTAGTGGAATTTAGCCGATAATTATAGTTGACGTAGTGAACAACATTTTGCGAATTATAAGGGATAGTCAAAACCAATGGCTATTTTTCCCTAGTTATTTTAAAGTCATCCATACCGGCTGGCGTTGTGCACCAAAAAAAAAAATAAGAGAACTCATAACCCCTTGGCGCAAGCGACACAAAAGGGTTCCTAAAAAAAAAACAGGCGATTCGCATTGGTTTCGCTTCTAGCTCCCCGAAGAAGGTCTGGTTCATGTGGGAGTGCATCTGAGAATCCCAGCGGAAATAAAATTTCATGCATAATAATTAACATAGCCGCTAATGTTATTGGAAAAATCTGTTGGCGATTCGTATTATACGCTTGCGGAAGAACAAAACGCGAATCTCCAGACGATTTTTATGGTTAGATTAATGAAAAGAATGCACATTTTTAAATCTTGTTACAAGGTCGACAATACTGCTTTTCTCTGCACCTAATTTGTAAGTGCATTCATAACTCCTTGAGCTCTTCACATTTAGTTCGCATCTAGTTCTTGGAAGCAGGTTTCATTCACAGTTGGCATATATTTAATGGTTGACATCGCGGCGAAAGTTGATAAAAGAATCTACTGCGATTCGCAACGATACGCTTGCGGAAGAACCAAATACGAACCTCTAGGCGATAAATATGCAAATGTTCAGATGCATATTCTGTTTATTGTTCGGTGTGGATGCGAGGCCAGAGCGAAAAAATGATACGATTTAAATATTTTTAATATTAGAGTGAATTCATAACTTACAATGACAGCCCCTGTGACAGAAATTAAACAATAATAACAAAATTATAAAATTCCATCTTTGGATTCTCTATTTCCTCTTCTTCTGCATAAGATCAAGCACAGTTTCATTGGATGTCAAATATCAATGCGGGCCAATTAGTTAAATGAAAGATAAATTATACACGGCCCTGGTGTCTTGTAGTTGTAATCGTTTCAAAATGAAAGAGAATGAGATGACAAGTTAGGTTAAATTGGCTGGCAGCTAAAAACCCAGCACACACACAAAATGGAAGAGAATGCGATGACAAATTAAGTTAAATTGGCTGGCAGCTAAAAACCCAGCACACTTTGACCAGCAGTAGGTCCATTGTGAATGGTTGCACAAAATTGAAAGATCACAAGCTCATTTCTGTTTCCAAATGACATGTAATGACGTTTACGATCTAGAAAAATGGGCGCAGGGATGACAGTCTAATTACGTCATCTAAATAAGTTTCAGAAGCAAAATAGTCCTTCTTAGATCCTTAAGCAATTTGCGTAAAAATTATCCATTATATCCTTTATTTTCATCTTTTATAAAGGCCCACAAAAATAACCCCAACAACGAGCCCTTGTATACGGACTTATCCCAATGGTAAATCAAAAATCTTGTCACCCAGACCAAACATCACGTCCGCCACAACTACCCCCAGTTATGACATGATTCTGTGTAATCCCTCAAATCGTAGCACGTGCTCAAACCGGCCGTCAATAAAATCACATCCCTCATTGACATTGAACCATGTATACCACCCTACAGGGACGAGCAAACCGCTCAGATCCGTGTAACCCTCAAGGGCAAAAAATAGGAATGCGGTTACAAATGCCACAGCAAGTTCAATTCCAAGGATCCACTTGATTTAAACTACTAGACCATGTTCGTGACCGTGTCGCTGCTGCATTGATTGACCACACACTGAGAGTGACGATGACCTCTCCATCCACCGTTGTAGGTGTATAAAAGCATATTTTAGTTTTCCCAATTTGATAACTAATTATCCTTCCGTACCGCAGGAGCAGCAACACAAAGTCACTTGCATCACACCAAGAAACGTGAAAGAAGGAGAACGCTTCTTATCATTAACATCGGAGCACTCATGCAACTAGTAGTTGAATATCCTTGAACTTCAATGTATACCTCGGTCTCAGTCTAATGTCATCAAGCGGCGAACAAGGATATCGAATATGGGTGTTTGCTGGATATACTCTGCGGCGACAGGTGGATAACATTGCGGTTTTTATTTAATTAGCCCTTGACCTATGTGTGTGCATGTGGGTTTGGCTTCTCTACTCCTACCCCACGTATGAAGGATGTGTATAAAATATCAAGCAGGTGCGATGGTCTGTATTCTTGTCCTTGGCAAGTTATTAAATTTTATTGCCAATTAATTTTCTGGTTCAACATTGAAGTTGTGCTATAAGACGACAAGGATATTAACTCTCACACAATGTGTAAAGATAGTTAATGTGTAACTGGTACTCGTGTCGATTATTACAGATATACGTATGGTACTCTATATAGGATATCAAGAGATACTTTCGCTAGACGATGGTGGTTTTCACAGAGAATGACGCACGGAAATAAAATAAAATCTCTTCGCATTCGAGTGGTATCTGTATACGGAGGGTGCTGATTGAAAAAAGGACGTTATTCAGGAAAATTGATTAAAATTTTGCGAAGATTTCTTCGAGATTTATGGATGAATGCTGTTTTTGGAGGTTTCATTCGAGTGGTCCTTAGGACTTTTGCCGAAAATGAGTAACTGAGGGAGACGTTGGAAGAATGTCTTCAAATGCCGAAATCATCGACTGCTTTCAATCCATTGGACTTTTTAAAAACCATCAGAATCGCTCCTTGGACCTAATATTCTCCAATTATAACCATGATTGTTATCTATCTAGAAGTCTATCTCCGCTGGTTCCTGAAGACACCTATCATCCCTCATTATATTTGTTTTGTCATATAGAATTTAATATTTTAAATATTCCTTCTTCTTACAAATTTGATTTTAAAAATGCTAACTATAATAACATCTGTAATGAGCTTTACAATTTTAACTGGAGTCCATTTTTAACTCTAGGAATAGAAGAACTCTGCTCGATATTTTATCAGTTCTATATATATCTAATCATTCGAAAAAAATGGTAAAGCTTTTTTATGGCCATACTACTCCGAATATTTGAAGGTATAATTCAGTTTTCTACAATATATGGGTACAGTCGAATTTTGGAAATATGAAAGTAAGCAGCTCGGAAAAGTCAAGGCATTTTTTTTCCGCCATTGAAGTGTTCTGACAGTCTATCGCCAAGCAGTTTTTGAGAAAAAACTCATAAATGAGTCTATATAAACCCTTTAAAATTAAATTTTCTTTTTATTTGTTATGTTCGACGTATTTATCTGTCGAAACCATGGTTTGTGGAAGGGACCTACAATCTTATGCCGAATCTGAACGACTGAATATAAAAGAAAAGTTATTCAAAGTGGCGCAAAAATAACCTTCCGATGTTTTTTGGCTGTAATTTAAAAAAAAAAAATGAAAAACTTTGATTCTTCTTGTGGATTATTTTTATTTGGTCTTTTAATTTTTTTTTACATCAAGTCGAGAATATGATGTCATGTAAATGGCTGCCGCCACAGTTGATTGTCATTTGAGCCCTTTTTATGGCATTTTCCATCACTTTGGGCAAAACTTCCGGCGATAGGTCCTCACATTCTTGAGGGATATTGTCTTTAAGAGCTGCAAGAGTCTGAGGCTTGTTAACATAAATCCGCGACTTCAAAAAGCCCCACAAAAAGAAGTCTGGAGCGGTCAAATCAGGCGATCTTGCTGGCCAGTGCAAATCGCCAAAACGGGAGATTAGGCGCCCGGGGAAATGCATCCTTCAGCATATCGGTTGTGGCACGTGCAGTGTGTGCCGTTGCACCGTCCTGTTGGAACCACATGTTTTCCAATCCCAATTCATCAAGTTGCGGCAAAAAGAACTCGCTCACAGTAACCGTTTGGCCCGCGACGTCTTCGAAGAAAAAAGGTCCGATGACTCCTCCAGCGAAAACAGCACACCATACAGTGACTTTGAGCGGGTGTAATGGCTCTTCGTGGGTTAACCGCGGATTTTCAGTGCCCCAGAAGGGTAAATTTTGCTTATTTTCGTACCCGCTAAGATGGAAATGGGCCTCATCACTCATGATTATTTTTGATGAAAAATCATCTTCCTCTTGGTGGTGATTAAGGATGGCTTGAGCGTATGTTAGACGCGATTGGCGGTCAGCAGCTAACAGCTGATGCACCGTCTGGACTTTGTACGGAAACATCTTCAAATCCTGTACCAAAATTCGCTGTAAAGACCGTCGACTGATACCCATTTGCGTGGCACGTCGTCTGGTCGATGTCGACGGCGCTTCCATGACATCTTCGGCTATAAAAATAATAAAAATAAAAAAATAAATAATTGGCGGAACAGGTCCGTATGGACCCAAGCCTAGCTTCTCACAACCATTCGTCTTGTGTGAGTTTTTATTTTTGGGACGAATGGAAGGGATCTACAATTTTATGCCGAGTCCAAACGGCCAATTGAGAAGCTCTTTCATGACAGTTATACTCTCGGATGTTTGTCAGACGTTCGCGAGAGGTGGCGCAGCGAAAAAAACCTTAAGTTGGAATTTCGGTTTTTCTCGGGATTCGAACCTGGGACCCCTCGCTTAGTAGTCCAACACACTAACCACTAAGCCACATCTTCGGCTACAGCAGCAATATTCTCTACAGAACGGCTACTCCGGGGCCCGCCACTCTTGGCAACGTCTCGTGTTGTGCCAGTCTCTTCGAGGCGAGCGGCTAAACGTCGCAGTGTTTCACCAGTAGGCGTTGGACGGCTAGGAAATCTGCGACGAAATTCACGTTGTGCCAAAGTCAGCGACCGATTATTGCTCAAATAAATAGTCACCAATATTCCGCGTTCTGGAGCAGTGTAGCGTAACATTGTTTATTAACGTGTATTTCGCATGTGTTTACTACACAAATGTCAAAACAGAACTGACATTAGGGGCCAATCGCAAAATTTATAGCATTTTCTGATAGGAGGATTACTTTTGCGCCACCTTGTACTATCAGATGCTTTTTGGACAACCGCAAGGAGTGGCGCACTTGAACAAAAACTTAACACTTAATTTATATTTTTCAAGGGATCGAACCTGAGACCCCTAGCTCAGTAGTGCAAAACACAACGATACATAGCGATTGCTAAAAAAAAGACAGAGAGTCTTGCTGCATTTATTCCATTGATCGAAAGGAAATGTAAAATTGAATTAAATTGAAAAGTTAGATCGTAAATATAAAGGCTCAGCGTCCAGTCTTAAAAAGTATTATGTTTTCCAAGTTAGCGTATTTAATTATTGCGCAGAAAGTCAGAAGAGTTTACCGGATAAGCCATTAATTGTCTTGAGTAATTCAATTAGCGACGAATATGAAACGAAGCTAAATATTTATTTCTTTAGCGGCAGCCTTGAACCCGCCGAGCTTACTTCGGGCTCTGAACATATCGTCATCAAAATACTTGAAACTACCCTCCCGTCAACAGCGTAGCAGTGTACAAAAATATTCTATTCAAAATCTTTGCGTGTATTATATATGTTTAGTATACATGAATACATTCTTTTGTCAGTCGATTTTAATCCTTTTTACAGTCGATTTTCCTTTCCACAGACACACAGCATCTCCTTTAATTTTAGTTCCTACTCAGCTTTTGTTCATTTCCATTCAGGACGCACAAAATATTCCCAAACTGTCCCAAACTGTCCCAATCTGTGCAACACAGACAACTTTCTAATCACTTAATCCTGTTAATAAAAGTTCTTTTCCTTATTCCCCTTCCGTTCGGACCGGCATCATTCAGGATATATTTCATATCCTTAGCCACAACCGTTCGATGACCGTTGTGATCATTCACTCAATTGGAAACTTTCGGCTTTTCCTTTTTTCTTAAGACGGAATTCAAGTTGATTTTGTTTCCCTAAATTGATTGCAATAATTGTATACAACACACACGCAGGTGAAGAGGGGTTTACTGGTCACTACCATACCACACCACAGTTTCCCTCGAACCAAAATCCATGCGAATGGCATGGTATAAACAAATCGATGGAGATCAATAAGATCCAGAACAAGAACGGGTAGTTTTACCAAGCCATCGCACCCAATGCAACCAAGAGGAATAAAACCGAACTCTCATCGTCCTTTCTTTTGTTTTTCTTGTTTTTTGGTTTGTGTGGCTTTTATTGCTTTTTCCATTTGCCATCATTTGATTTCCAGTTGGTTTTTCTGTTTCTTTTGCTTTTATCCTCTTTTGTATTTCTTGGTGAATTGTTTAATCCGTTAATGTGATTGACTGGTATCGTTTAGCACAACGATGGAGATGGAGGAGAAGTCTGTTATTTATTGTTCGGTGGTCAACGATATTTGTTTGCTTGAGTCGAATGTCCATGCAGACGAGAGTCCCTATTATTAATCCTTCTTCTGATTTTTTCCTCCTTTTTTGTTTTATTGTTTCGAATGCTTTTGTTCTGTGGTGAATAAGATACCTACTCTTAAGCTGACGATTATAAAGTTCAAGAAACAATTGGTGGGTGGGGCTGTGGGGGTAACAGAAAATAAAACTTCAGCGTAGTGGAGCGGAAAATTAAGTTTTTAAGGAGTTAATTGAATTGAAGGAATTAAGCTGATTTTGACAGTTTAATGCGGGATACGAAGTGATTATGAAACTCTAGTTCAAGGGAAATGAATGCGGGCAGAAACGCTAGCTGACATGGATTACCTAAAGTTCGGCAGAGAATCACTCGAATCCGCTGAAAGAGAGGTTCTTGTTAATTGGTTTGGCTATACCTTTAGTTTTTAAATTAAGTGGGTAATGGAGGGTATGATGTTTATGTTTTGAGTTCTGGGTAATGAGTTGTGCCCTTTCAATTCAACTGACAGTTTTTTTTATGGAACATCCCTGTAGAAAACCACTCAAATACAACTACTTTTCAAGGCCTCGGATATGCCTGCCTCCCATTCGAATACAAAGTTTCCACTGAATTCCCCATCAACTAGATAAATGCGTTCATAAATAAATCACATAGTTTACGACTTGAAAATCGTTTTTGAAAATATTTCCATTTTCGAATATTCACTCTAAACAAACCAGAAAAAAATCGTTCGACACATTACACGCGGCTGGTATTTTCGTTTTCAATAAACTTTTCTTTAACGAATTATCACCCGATAGGTACCTCCACAGTTGGTACACGTTGGTACGATCTTTGAGGTCCAAAAATAGAGTTCCTCCATCCACTGTGAGCACAAAGAAAAATAAGAAAAAAAATTATCTTTCTAAATCCTCTCCAGACCCGCTTGCTCAAATTAATTGCCATCACAACAAAAAAAAGGCGATTTTGTACAAACAACGATAATAGAGTTGCAAATGTTTAAATATTTTTAGAACTGATTTAATTGCGTGGCGGCGACAAGGTGCGTCACACATCCAGACAGGCACAGGCAAAGAGACAGAGTTTTTTTTTTCGAAAATGCTCGACAACATTTTTGTTTTCATTCAAAACATATGTTTCTAAAACACTATAAGAAAACCACGAGGCGAAGATGTATTGATCAAGCCACGCGTATAATAAAATTTAAACAAAAAAAATCAAACACAAATCGCATGATTTTTTCAAATTCGAAAAAAAAAAACAAACCTGCCCTTTATATAACCGATTATGTGACAGTTGGACTAGTTTTGGAAATTCCAACCGTCAGTTAAATTATTACACTCGACGTCCAAATTTTTGCGGTGACTTTCGTCTTTCGAAAGATTAATGTTTTAATTTATTTGACTGTATTCTGAAGTGAGTTGTCCATTTTGGATTTATCACAGTCACACCTAATGGACGTCCATCAATTAGTTTTAATAATAGATAACAGAAACATGGAGCAGTGTCATTTTGATGTATGTGCTTTTAAATAAGATGTTTGCAATTTTTTTAAATACTTTCTAAATTGAGAGACAGCTGTGTAGCAGTAGACAGCTGTCACTTTAGTTTTATATGCGCGAGTAGGCATATAAATGTCAAATGAGTGTCTAAAGGTTGGACGGCTGGGGAATCGAGATTTTCTTTGAGGTGCAGCATTGCTTTGTTTGAATTTTTACTAAGGCAATGCAATTGGGGAGACCTCTGCATTCCCTTGCAGGGGAAGCGAAATCGTTGAAGGCCAGGGATAGAGGCATGACATTTTTCTCATAGAATCTTTTTTCATGTAGCTTTTGCAGAAGTCCGTTTGGGGCTTGCTAACCGATGAAGAGGGACATACTTGGGACTTGTGTTACATTGCCAAGTTTTATGTGTTCCCCTCTTAAAAAGTGAATCGGTGGTTGTTAAAACAACATAAGCGAAATCAGTTTTATTACGTTTTTACACAGCTGAGTGTGAACGAAACCAACATAATTTGGTACCTAAACTATTCAGAAAATCGATCGAAAATTCGGTATTTTGCACTAAGGCAACCTGACTCTTGTACCATCTTTTGTTTCTCCTGTAAAAAGAAAAAATGTCACTTATCTTGTTTTAGCAATCACCGATTCAAGTGGTAATCCCTTGTGGGTTCCTTTAACTCCTAACCATGATTGTGAAGGAGCTTTCAACTTGACGTCTTTTGAGTCCACCAACAGGGCTCTCAACAATATGAATCTATATCCCATCATAGGAAGATGGATGGTGACTATCCTGAATGGCAGAATTATTCAGACCCGCATTGATGATGTGGAAATTTCGGCACTCACAACTAGAGGGTGTCCTCAGGTTGGTCTCGTCTCGCCCCTCACAACTAGAGGGTGTCCTCAGGTTGGTCTCGTCTCGCCCCTCTTATGGTCTCTTGTCATTGACGATTTACTACAGTCCTTGAAAAATCAACGGATCTATTCTATAGAATATGCCGAATCGTAGCAATCGTTGACAGTGGCAAATTCGAAAGCATATGGTCTCAGAAATACTACAATACGCCTTATCTTCTGTTCAGAGATGGTGTAATAAAGGAGGTCTTTTGAAAAAAACTAGATCTCCTTATCCATGTTTGGCGAAACCATTAAATTCTCCCGAGAAGTCAAATTCCTGGGACTTATGCTTGACAGCAAGCTTTCATGGTACCAGCAGATTGAACGTACCGTGAACAGAGCCAACAGATCTTTATGGATCTGCCGTCGAGCCTGCGGTAAGAACTGGGGCCTTAGAGCTCGCATGATTTTCTGGCTTTATTCGCTTGTCGTGTGACCAGCGGTTACCTATGCTACCGTGGCCTGGTGGACGAAGACAAACGAAGTCACCACAGTCAAAAAGCTAGACCGAGTTCAACGTTTAGCCGGAAACTTCATGACGGGATGTTTAAGCTCCATTCCGACTGTGGCACTTAGTGTCACCCTATGTCTAACGCCTGTTCAAACACATATTCAAATGGAGGCTAGACTAAGTATTAACCGTCTCTTCCATTCGAACAACCTTGACCCCTATTCCTTCCAGGGAGGTCATCTGACCCTGCTCGACACCATGGAGCCTCAAGCCCATTCAGCATGCCTCTTGATAATATGCTACCTGAATATGGCCATTTTTTATTTATATATATTATTATTATTATATTTATTATATAATATTATTATATTTTATTTTTATTTTTTATTTTATTTTATTTTTAAAGGATACAATAAAAATGAATTTATACCGTCCGGATAAATAAAAAAAAATTAATTGGCGCAACAGGTCCGTATGGACCCAAGCCTAGCTTCTCACAACCATTCGTCTTGTGTGAGTTTTTATTTTTGGGACGAAGGGAAGGGATCTATAATTTTATACCGAGTCCCAAACGGCCAATTGAGAAGCTCTTTCATGACAGTTATACTCTCGGATGTTTGTCAGACGTTCGCGAGAGGTGGCGCAGTGAAAAAAACCTTAAGTTGGAATTTGGGTTTTTCTCGGGATTCGAACCTGGGACCCCTCGCTTAGTAGTCCAACACACTAACCACTAAGCCACTGCGCCGACTAATACCGTCCGGATATCAAATTAATTATATTCCATAATTACCCCCTAGGGATGACTGGGAAAAATATAAACCCCATCCATCACGACTTGACATCACCTGGTACTCAGATGGTTTTAGGATGGAGTCAGGGACTGGATCTGGAATCTACGGTGAGTCGCCCCAGGTAAACCTGTCAGTCAGCCTTGGGAACAACTTATCCATATTTCAGGCTGAAGTCTTCGCAGGCAACCATTGCGCTAGAATAAATCTAAGTTCAAACACACTTGGATAAACCATATTTATCTTCTCAGATAGCCAAGCAGCTCTCAAAGCCCTTGACAGATGACATAAAATCTAAACTTGTCTTTTGAAACATTCAGAACAATTTATGAACTTTTTAAGAAAAACCCAGTCATATACCACCATATTCGGAGTCAGCAAACACCATTTCAGGAACTATATTGAAAACCTTTCTCGTATGGAGTCAAATGAGATCTGGCACTGGGCAGAACCGCACCAGACAATTTTTCCCCAAATTCTCCCCCCGAAAATCGCTCTTCCTGATTAATCTGGACAAAAATAACCTCAAGATCCTAACAGGAATAATCAGCGGCCGTGAAAAAACATTTCCACCGCATTGACGTCTCACCGGATCCTTTTTGTAGACTTTGTTTTGAGAGTGCCGAATCCACTTATCACATACTCACAGAATGTCCGGCTCTATGTCGTCTCAGAAAAAAACATCCTTGGCGATGTGATTGTCAGTTCTGACATACACCCAGGAAAGATTCTTGTCTTTCTGACCACCTTCTGGAGTGAAAAGGTGGCTCTAGGGTTTTAATAGGCTCCTTTAAGAAGCCGCAGCTCCAGATCCCCTTGAATGCTCTCCCGATCTTTCAAACTAATCTAACTGCTAACCCCGATTTCGTACTTCGATGTCCAACAACTGGTCAGCTAAAGAAAAATTGCCCATAATATTCTAAAACGCTTCCTTTCAGTGCGAATATCCGTCCAATTTGTTCTCTGTTATCCAACAAAATAATTTCAACCTTTAAAAACTTATTTTTCAAATGAACTATGTCGCCGTAGACAAGCAGACGCCCGATTAATTAGTTTCAAAAATTGTATACCAAAAATCTGAGCAAAAACACCGTGTCGCTCACCGGCATCATGAAAGCACAAAAATAACCAACGCCACACGTCACACCTCCCAATTAGTATGCATCCAACAAATTCGTTTTATTTCAATTAGAACTCATTCGCCCTAACTGCATTAGAAGTCGACGCTGCGCCGCGGCTAGTACGTCGTTAGTTCGACTAGCATGCAAAAAAGAAATAATTAAGATGCCCGCACACAATGAGTGTATGGTGGAGTGTGTGTCTGCGGAGTGGCGGTGACACAGCCGGCATCTAAAGACTCCCACTGAAATTGTCACACGACATTTTGAGCATGATATTCGCAATTACCTAGCCGCAGCACGGCGGCTGTTGATCATCACAGTGAATCGCTTTCCATGATACATTGTAGCTGTGTGTGCGACAATTGTTTGCACAAGTGTTTGGAAAAGATATTCGCCTATGCCTGTCAGTCAATGTTTGGACATCTAAGAGGAAGATGATCCCCATTTCGAAAAAAAAGATCAGAAACGAACGTACTACTCTCAATTCCCTGAGAGCGAAGGTGAAGACAGAACGCGCTCTCGTTTAAGCGATCGGTCTTCTCTAGTTACGCAACTGTGGATAAAGTGACATATTTGTAAAAAATCCACCACTCAGTTGAACCTGACTTTAAAAAAAAAAAAATCCTTAAATCCCCGCTGAGATAAACGTGGGTACATCCATCTTTAATGAATCGTCATCGAGCCTTTAAATGGTAATGCCAGGAATTTATTCGTGCATCGCATGCCACCCCCTCGTTCACATGGCAACAACACACACAGGCAACCACCCGATGACAATCGAATCTGTCGCGCGTACAAAGTTAATCATGTGTAACACCACCCATCAGCAGAGCTCCACTCGTTTGCCGTGGTTTACGGCTGATAAAATTCCAGGCATCAATTAATTATTCCGAGGTCACCTTTACGGCCCGGCCACACAGTCAGGATAGTTGAACATCTGTTGGACACCCAAAACTCGTCCCAAGGGACTCATCTGTCACCACTCACCCACTCATATATTGAATCGCCTCCGCACATATCGGAGGAGGACACCGACCGACCGACACACAACCGACGCACACCCAAGTGAGGACGAGGAGCAATAAAAGGACTCAAATTGTCCTCTGAATTTTGTTGCGAATTTCGAATTCGACCAGTTGCTCCACGATGGGCTAAATGGCATTGGGTTACTTTCCGCACACATGGAGAGGTCAGCTGTCAAATTGACCGCAATACATTAAAGCGAAGGACATGTGCAGGGTGCAGCAGATATGCGAATATTTTGAATAACTGCATGAGATAGTTTTTTTTTCTGTTAATTTGTGATAATTATCGCCATCGGCTTCGATTGGGAAATTTATGACTTTAAATTTACAGAAGCTCACAGTCGCGAAAAATGCTTGGAAAGATTAGCCACCGTGAACTACTAAAATTTAGAATCGAATCTAAAAATGTTTATGGGTAAGGCACCGCGTCCACTGATTGACTGAAATAAACACATTTCGAAAGAGCTGTAAACAGAAGAGAGCACATGCAATGAGACAGTGTGTTTCCGCAGTCATCGCCCTCAGACACATGACCGCCGCTTAGGGTGCTGTTGAATTTGCTCCGACTGATTGGTGCAGTGTGTGACTCATTTTGACAAATAAATTGGCTCGATGCACCTAGGTGTTGATAATGTAATAAATTCGAGAAAATAACGTGAAGCGAAATAGTATTTGATGAATGGGATGGGTTTTAATTAGGCATGGCGGCCATTTGGTTAGGAATTTTGGCGGCAATGCGTTTTTGTCGCTTGCAATGATGGGCCATGGTAATCGTAATAGAAGGGACAGTTGAAATGAAGTGGCTGCCGAGTTCCTTATTTGGACTTTGAGGGTTTATTTGTAGTTTATTTTTGTTGAGTCTCAAAATAATACATTAACAATTTCCTCAAGCAGTTGGTCGCGACGGAGAATGTATGGGGACTCACATCTAAAGATCTTTCCATGAATCCAAGTAAGTATATTAAATCCGAACTGCAGGCGTTTGCTTCGAGATGGAACGTTTGCAACAAAATATGCTCAGAGGACAGTCATACACACACTGGGTAACAGACTTAAGAGACCTAGCGAGGGATTGCTCGTCTGGCTGATTCAAAATTATTTTACATCTCAATGGTTAGGAGTAAATAGCAAGTTCAAACAAATTTGGGACACAGAACCTTACCTGGTATCCATCGAAACAAAAACCTTCGAAAACCTATTCAATAGCGATTAGAAGTGCAGATTTAGGAGCGCTCATGTGTCTTTTGAGTGGTACCACTCACTCTTATCCTAAAGTTAAGCACGATCATATATTTTTGAAATTAAAACATAAAAGTACAGCGATTGCTGTCATGTTCAACGTACAAACATAATATAACCGTATTCAGAGAATCGATTGATAGTATTGCTTGCTCATTTATACGAGCTTCATAAGAGTTCGAGTTCATTAATGCTTAATAGGTAGATACCACCCGTACGATTTTGTAAATCTCACTTAGTCAATTCGAATGTTTGTTCCTTCTGTAGACCTACAGCTTTTAAATTCAAACTGGACAAAGCTTGAAACGAATTCTGTTTTACTTAAAGAGAACTGCCCTTAAACCTGTCCAAAAACTTTGACAGAAAAAAGTGGCGGCAGGAAATAATGCCCCAAAAGTGAGAATGAAATAAGGCCCCAAATTTGGGAAGTTATTTCATAATGGAATAATACCCCAATTTCAAATATGAAATAAGGCCCCACTGCGATGAAGTAAGGCCCCTACAAAATATGAAATAAGGCCCCAAATTTGGGGTGATAATTCATAATTTTTTTTGTTGTTTTTTTTTTTAATATTTCATTGCTTTTTTATTCAATATATTGTCTTCTTAAAAATAAATTTACCATCTTTATATATGCACTTTTGATCAATAATGCAAGTCGCATGGATCTTTCAACAAGTTGCAACATTTTTTTCGTATTTTTTATTCATTAAAATAAAGGAAATACCTAAAAACAAGTTTGTAAATATTTTTAAATTTAGATTTTTAGTAAAATAAACTATCTATTTGAAATGTTTTGAAATAATGAAAATTTTCGGCCGCGGCGCTTAGATTGAAACAATTTTTTTCAATTTAAATAATGTAATTACCTCGTCAAAATATTAAATATAGATGACAAGGTAAGCAACTATTTTAAAATTTCCGTCCAACAATTTTTTCGCACTCCATAATTTTAACTTTCACTTTAACGTCTAGCTCGCTGATCAACTTACTCAAAAACCTACCATTGAACTTATTTTAAAACGGTACTTTTGTACATCTGTACAAAATATACGTGCACGTCTACGAACACCTGCAGGTAAGAAAATTAAACAAAAATCGAGGTCATCAACATCCTTCTGCAGCGTGACTTCGAGCAAATTAAGAGGTATTGCGATGATTGGAAGTTGAAAATGAATTTCCAAAAATCGGAAACAATTTTGTTCAGGACTCCATTGGCTGGGGCCTCTAGGGATACCAGAAAAAACTGGAGAAAATTAACAATTATTGGACGGCAGGGGCGGCATCTGGCTCGACCAGTATCTGTATTTTGACAAACATATAGATGCTTGTCTTGCTGGGGCTAGGAGGGCTTACGCTCTGGCAAGGAGACTGTTTCGCAGCAGTCAACTTGACACCAGGGTGAAGGTCGTCTGCTACGTGGCCCTTATAAGGCCTATCATCGCTTATGGCTGTCCTATGTGGTTCAATATAGCGCCGTTCTATATGGAAAAGATTCGGGTGTTTGAGAGACAATGTCTCAGGGCCTGTCTAGGGTTGTTTAGAACTCCCGAATCTCAGTACATAAAATACTATCCCAACAAGACCCTATACAATGGGGCTCGACTGAATAGGATCGACAATTTCCTTATTAAGGTGATTCGAAGACACGTTGCAAGGGCGATGGCCAGTGATAATAACCTGATCTCAGGGGCTTACTACCCCAATTTAATGTACCACGAGAGTACGCTTCGGTCTGGCTTTATCCCGCCTGAGGCCTTTCTTCATGTAGATATGAAAGGGTTAGTCCAGCAAAAAGATGGTGTACCGGTATTGTACCACAGACACCGAGGCGCGAGGGATAAGCGGCTCATCCACGACGGGTACGCCGCCAATGCTCAGGAGCTCCTCCGTTTTAGTACCGCAATTGCGGATCGGGACAAGGTCGATACTCTAAAGCAGTTCCCCGAATTTTGGTGGCTTGAGGAAGAGGTGAGGGTGGATACGCTCTCCCGGGCCGGTGCGCTACTTACGTAGCATCCTCCTTAGTTTTAAGTTTGTAGTTTGTAGTTTTGTAGGTTAAGGTTTAGAGTAGGGGGTCTTTGGGAGGGGCCGGGCTAGCCAGCATGAAAGAGTGCTTCCGAGACTGGACCGACGCTAAGGCTTCGCTCGAGTCTCGGCGGCGCGTATGTGCACCTTGTTGGCGGCTGTCTGGCGCCCATGGACGCAATCAGGAGGGTGACCAATCGAGAGATTGCTCATCTCCCTAATTATAGGTAGTTTAGATTAAGTAGCTTAGGTAGTCTTAAGTAGTTTTAAGAAAAATAAAATAATAAAGAATTCAAATTTTGAAAGTTCCTTGAAAATTAAAACACAAAACAAAATATACATTGATAGATTTAAGGCCGAAAGGCAATAGTTTTAAGCATATTGTTAAGTTTAGAGCGCTCGCTAAAGGCCAGTAAGCTAGAATAAGATAAATATTAGATTTTAAATTATATTTAATCGTTTTTGTCTAGGATATAAGTATGAATAATGAATTAAGAAAAATGAATTTAAGAAAAAATAAGAAAATTAACTGCCAAAAGTAAAAATAAAAATATAATAAAATATTTTATATACAATGAAATAAGACCCCAATTTTCATTAGGAAATAAGGCCCAAAAAAAAGGAAATAAAACCCCAAATTTTATTAAAAATCGTTGCTGTTGTTTCCTGTATTATTTGTTGGGGCCTGATTTTATTTTTTGAGCTTTATTTCGCAGAGCATAAAAAGTTAGGGCAGTCATTCTCTAATCTAGTAGTATCACCCTTTTAATCAAGATTGTTTCCGTCAGTCAGTTTATTTGGGGAAGTTGGATGCCTGATTCTACTTCCAGGGCTACTGCCATGCGTGATGTGTTTTTTTATTTTTTCTGAGTGGATTTTCATTCAGATTTCCGCTTTCAAGTCGCCAGGAAGTATCGTCACATATCCAACTATTTGGGGCACTTATCACACGTATTTTTGACATTTCATTGTTTGAGAGAAATTTCTCCAGCCTGTTGGTGGGATTTTCTTAAGTTCAGCCTGCAGACTCAAATTTTTTAGAATTTCTAATTAATTGCGTGCTTAGGTAGAAAAATTAGGCAGCTTGTCTGAGTACAACCATTTAATTGACGCGCTCTCAGCCACTGGTAAAAAAAATTGCAAGACAAAAAGAATTCGCCTGAATGTCTATATATATAACCTACCTCATAGCGAAAGGTTCATTCAAAGTTAAATAATGTTCACAAACCGACTCCACCAACAGAAAAAAAAATTGAACTATTACGAAACAGCCACCCATAAACAAGGGCAATTGCGACAGAGCCCACATCATTTGGAGTCCCATCCATTCCTTCCTCCCTTCCTTCAAACTTCCCAGCCGGATAGTCAAAATAACCTTCTCAAGGCATTATAGGAAATTTAAAAACAAAAGAAGCCACCGCGTCAATAACACCGACTTGTCTCGAATTAGCATTTATATAGATCCCCGAGGAATGTTTCAAAAGCCAAAGGATGTTCACCTCTTCTCATATATGGGGGCACAGTTCGTCCCTTTTATTTATTTTATGCTATTTCACTGTAATTCTAAGCCAAACACGAACATCCATCTAAAGATGAATCAACTCATTGAAATTCTGTTTCGAAAAATAAAATAAAATAAAAATGCAGTCAGAACAACCCCGCACGTACTTTAATGCCAATCACATGCAAATTTGTCACCTGTCACGCGTTCAATGAATTTTGCATCGTAAGAGACCGAGAAACCGGTAAGACACCGAAATTGAAATAAATTAATAAATTTATTTATGTCATCGCATTTTTAATTCATGAAAATAAAATTCTATTTTCGCAACGCGATATTTAGACGATCGCAATTCCCGGCTCCCGCCGGTCCTTATTCGCGCGCTTTGTCGCTTCGCAGCTGCATGTTGTTTGGGGCATTTCCCCTCCCTCATCAAAAGATGCGATTTTATGATAATTTGCCATCAAAGGTGGACGTATACTGCATCGGTCGTCATCGGTGTCTGAAATTGATTGATGTACGTTCGGATTTGACAAGTGGTGGGTCAATTTCATGCAGTTTGACGGGTGGATGGAATAAATTCACTTGAGCCAGTGCCAAGTTGATAGCGGTCTATATACATTAGACATTTATTGTTCGATTGGGATGAATTCTGCAACAATTTAGCGGAAGTTGATGCATCATTTGGCTTATCGATTGATTCATAACCTGCTTGCGGATGGCGTGGGCAATGAATTTATGAGGTACCCTTGAATTATTTACAGCACAGCGCCGGAAAATTTTGATTTCAGTCTGGGTAAACAATACTGTAAACGGCAAAACAAAAACTACTTAATTATGTACGTAACTTGCCGCTGCCAGTGCTATTAAGTCGGAGGAATCTTGTAACGTCAAATAGAAACAAAGGATCAGGAATGTCTACCTTAAAAGTACAACACCTTTTCAACTGAATATTCTAAAATATTCTACAGTAAGTTTAAAGCACCTGACTTTTTCTAAAAGCCAAAGTTTTAATCAAATTTAATGCAAGTTTTGACACTGAATGTCAGATCAGTTTGAATAGTAAACCTTGTTGAGGATATTTAAGCAACAAAGCTACGGGTATTTCCAATGGCTTGAAATACAAGATCTAGAGTCGACAGCTTCGAAGGTTATCCCCAGATATTTCTTTTCGAGTCTGCTTAAAATTTAAATGGTATGCACTTTAGCAACATTTTCAATATTAATTTAAATAAAGTTGCCATATCTTCTGACAAAAACTGCCTTTAAAAAATCGTATATATTGACATATTTTAACAATATTTTAAAAACATAAAAATGTATTTGCTTACTCAAAAATGATTTTAACTCTTCGCTAAAACGAAGTTACATATTTTGTGCAGTAATTTTTTGAAGTAATACTTCTTTAGGCACGCTTGGATTGCGTCACAAAATCGTTACGTTTCGAATATTACTCTAGAGGCAAGAGAGATAGATGCGAGCACACATTTTCGTTCTCTCTTTCTCTCAGCCAGTTACGTTTCATTATCTAAGACACAATGCAGCAGTGATACCAGATCGGGGGATTTATCACTTTTTGCGGGATTTTCTCACAAATAATAAGCTAAAAGGCACAAAGAGATTTTTCAGACCTCATAGTACAAAAAGAAAGGGATTTTACTTTTTGGTCAAATTTTGTTCCTAATTGCTCATTTCATTAAGAATAAAAAAATGATTCAACCTACGATCAAATTAAATATTTTCATGTTTAGAAAAAAGTCCTTCAAAATATCTAAATGCTTTCATTTTCTTTTTTTTTATTTCCCTAAACTGTTTCATAAAATGACATATGTGTCTGTGAATGAATGACGAGTATTTTTTTAAAATAATAAATTTATTTATTTTGTAAACTGAAAAGGGATATTTTGAGTATAACCGTGGGATAACCTGCCTCTAAAGTCTGGTATCACTGTAGTGCACGCCTATTATCTGTATCACACTGTAGGAGCAACAAAGACAGGTGCGAGTTTAAACATGTATATATAGATGGAGCTAAATAAGTTTTACTTCAGTCGTGTGGTCTAAAGCACACTCGTTTTTTATGTTAGTTTTAGAAAGTCAACCGTGCTGACATTTAAAACCGAACTTTCGAAGACTGACAGTTGTTGGTTTGTGCGATTTGTCTAAATATTTAGTAGTCTGGATAAATAGCGATGGGTTAACCTACAAATCTCGGCAAGAACGCTGACTAAGTACTCAGTTAAAATTCAGATTCAATAGGGAAAGTCCTCAAACCAAAGTGCAGATTTCTTATAACAATAATCGTCTGGACGACGGAATTTTTTTGACTATTGTCAGCTTTCATTACATTTGTCAGAAACGAACTAGATTAAGATCTCAAAGACGTATTTTTTTTTAGCTAGTTCAATAAGTGAAAAATGTTGCAACAATATATATAGTCGTCTGAAAAGCAACGGAATTAGTGCCCAGATAAAGAAATTGTGATTCGTATAACGCCTTGAGGTGTGATATTAATTTGGGATGGTAAGCCAGACAGACAAACGTACAATAACCAAACACGACGATCACAATCAAGACGAGACGAACTATGCCACTCCAGGCGCAAGCACAAAAGGAGAACGGGACAGTAAACATGACAACAAATATACACGACGAAACGATCGCAACGCAACCACGATGAATGATGCCATACACCAGGTGCGAACACATAGGACAACAACAACAGACACAACACAACATCTATCCACCCTTACGAGGCGACGCGACAAGAGTTACCAAGTCAGTGCTTTCAGTGTTAATTTTAGTGCTCAAAATTTGATTTTAGTTTTCAAAATTTAAATTTATTGCCGAAAAAATAGATTAAGCGCTTGGGCGTTTTTTAGTGCTTAAAAAATTATTTTAGTGCTTTTTTAATGCTGACGCGGTGTGCAGCATTTCTCTTTCTTTGAATGCCGCCATTCTTTTATACCAGGTCCAGTTCATTTCTCTTGAAATGCAATGCGTTGTTCTGTTTGTTTTTTACTAATTTAAGTATTATATTTACTCACTCTATCTAATTTATTTGCTTTTAAAATATAAAGTAAACTTGTATCGTATAAAACATTAACAATAATAATTTGAATAAGCCATAAGCATATAATTGACATTTGTCATTACACTGAATTGTATATAAATAAATGTCAAACAGTTTTCTATTCCCGATCATTTAAAATGTCGTAAGAAACTACCGTGTATTTTTCTTTAACTATTATCCGCTTAAACAGAACAATTATCTCAACGGGAAGTTAGTTCGTCTTTGCACAGTTTTCTCCTTTTATGAATTTAATACAAATGTTTTTGACAAAACAGTATAAACAAGTATTCACAAATTAAAGCAAGTAATATCTATGTCACATTTAGATGATTTACTAATTGATTCGTGTTTATAACTGCTAAGTGCGCTAGTATTGTTACATTGAAATTCGTATTGACAAATGTCACGTAACTTCAAAAGTTCCAACTCACCAACACACTCGCACCTTGTATATGCCAAATGCCACTTCCGCTGTGGGCAAAGTTGCTGACAGCGTTCATAGAATTTTATCCGTTAAATTTAAAATTATTCGTTACGTGTGGATAATACTTTTTTTAAGGAATAAGTGAACATTTGCTATAAATATTAAAGAAAAATGAACCACGTAGATTGGTTGAAGGAAAATAACAACATTTTGAGCAAATTTTCTGCAGTTATCTAAGAAACTGGCGCAGTGGCTTAGTGGTTAGTGTGTTGGACTACTAAGCGAGGGGTCCCAGGTTCGAATCCCGAGAAAAACCCAAATTCCAACTTAAGGTTTTTTTCGCTGCGCCACCTCTCGCGAACGTCTGACAAACATCCGAGAGTATAACTGTCATGAAAGAGCTTCTCAATTGGCCGTTTGGACTCGGCATAAAATTGTAGATCCCTTCCATTCGTCCCAAAAATAAAAAACTCACACAAGACGAATGGTTGTGAGAAGCTAGGCTTGGGTCCATACGGACCTGTTGCGCCAATTATTCTATCTAAGAAAAACTTACACATGAAATCGAAGTTAAAGATATTCAAAGCCAGAAAATACGCAACCATGTTTGTCCTAATAAGTTTCTAGTATATAGAACATCTCCTTTAGGTAGTTTTATTGGCCAAACAAATCAAATTATTCGCATTTTAACAATTTATAATAACTAACCAATGGCATTCAGTAATGCAAAAATGTAGTATTCCTGAACTCGAGCACATTTCCCCACGATTGCCGAGGTTGGCAGCATTTATTATTGTATTATTGTATTTTTTGTATGTTTTTCACACGGATTCTTAATTGACATTACACCGATAGGAAAACAAAATGGAGAATTTGAAAGAAAATTGCGAGTTGGGGGTCTCAGTATGATTTGTCTATGAGTCAGTCTTCCACTGGTTCCCATCGAGGAAGCCTTAAGCTGCAATCAATACAATCTGAATAATATAAACTGAGTTGTGTGTTTGTTATTTTAATTTGAATGGCCTAGAGATAATCAAATCTCACATTCATTTCATGATATTTAGTAATTGAACCGACTTTTGATAGATCGTGTGTTGACGTCTAAGTTTTGCATACCGCTTTCAAGTATGATGTTCGAAAATTCGCGTGACAGCGCATCGTCTAAAAATCCTTTTTCTACAGCGTCTTGCGTAAATCCTTATTCTACACCAAACAAATTCGGTGAGATCGTTACCGACCTTAATGCACCAAGCTTTCTTCATTGCCGAATGAAATGAACAAGTTTGGTAGGGATGCCAAAACTAGATATGAGTCCGTACAGCTTTTCGCTATACGATGCTCTTATAGGTGGATTTGAAATCAATGGAAAGGTGGCGCGTATCAATTCGAACATCTTGGGGTTTTTCGGGACCTGTTATGGTGCAAAAATATGATCATCGGCAGGCTTTCCTGCCCTAAAACCGCACTGATAAGGGACAATCAGGTTGCTTATGAAGGGTTCGAAGCGTTCACACAATATAGCAGATAGGATCTTGTTTGCGATGTTTAGGAGACTGATACCTCTTTCATTGGCGCTGTTGAAGGAGTCTTCATCTATCTAGTCCGGATAAATCACAAATCTAGTCAAGTGAATACCACTAGACATTAGAATATGCTCTTGCTCATTTCTAAAAAACATTGCAGTCTTTCCAAAAGTCCGAAGCATAAACTAAGTATTATATCTGTGGCCACAAGCAATAACAGCTTAAGTCGACTTAAGACGAAATTGAGATTTTGATGCCATTAAATTCAGCGTACCCAAATCTATTTTGTAAATTTTTTTCAGCTTTATATCTTTAAAAAAGTGGTCACAATTTCAAAAAAACAACAGCTTAAGTCACTTGAGTCAATGGAGTAAAAAAAACTTTAAACTGCTCTCCTGAACAATGAGTAAAACAGACTTAAGCTGTTATTACTTGTGGCCACAGATATAGACTGTCAGCTCTTTCAACTTAAGAGAATTTGACTACAAGCTGTTTTCCGTGTTACTATGTGGCAAAGTATGTGTGCCATGTTAAAGTAGATTAGACGCACGCATACACTCGCACCTAGGAATCTGGCAGATGCCTGACAGTTCATTCTGTGGTAACATTGGCAAAAATTCAAATAATTCAAATAATTGGCCGTTATCGGGTCGTGTTAAGAAAAAGGTGGGTAATGTGGTGAATTTAGTACCAAATTTATTAAAACGTATAGGTATAGAGGATTTCTCTCATTTTACCACGATAATGTATATAGTACGGGATGTTTACATTTATGTTGTAAACAATGGAAATCGATGAACTATATGAATCATCGACAAAAATAAAAAAATATCCGTTTACTAATCATTATTCGTATGAATAAAAAGAAAATTGTATGCAGCAAAACTTAAATGCGTGAGACATATCAGGGAACAAATCAGCAAATATATTTGTTTCAAATTTTGCTTATATACATTTTGAGTTTCGTTCTTTCCCGTACATTTTAAAGAAAATAAATTGTGTCTTATAGACTTTTTCTTTTTATTATAAATGCACATTATTCATATTCTCGACATTTTATTTCAAATGTAATTTCATAATTTATAATTTCATTTGTTTCAAATTTTCTAATAAACTTAATTTGTTTTCCATTAATAAACGGAATCTTCATGGAAAGATTGGGCCTTACCAATAAACATTTTTACTATCGACTCTTATTACGAGTAGTTCACAGTGGTTTAATTTTCAATACAATTTTAGCAATTGTGAGCTTCCGTAAATATAAAGTCGATACCTACTAAACTTTATAACTCAATAATTATACCCGAACAGAAATGTTTATATCTTTCCCCTGAAACATATTTGAAATTTTAATATTCTGAATAAATTTTTCTCTTTATATTGGTTATAATTATTCGCCAAAAACAACAAACGAAAACATACATAATAATTATAGGAACAAAATATCTTATTTTATTTCAACGAATGAATTTTTACACTTTATTCTTTTATTTATTTATGTTGATTACGTTCGCTATTATACATTTTGAAGAATACATGTTTCCGTGGTGAAATACAACAACGAATATAAACTGTCAGGACGCATCCATCAGCTGATAGAAACTCACCAAATACAGTCAGTGTTCTTAGTAGTCTGTTCTTATTTTTCCCACTAAGGGTGTTCATTTTACTCTTTTCACTAAACTCAAATTACCTCGATTTTTTTATGAAAAAGACATACTTTATAAAGTATTTGTATTGTTCGGAAAAAAAATCACACAAAATTAATCTTCAATATAAAAATCGCAGTTTCCTAACATTATAATGATCAGTTTTTGGTACTAGGAATTGTTGCTAAAGGCAAATCTCCATTTTATGTACATTTAGTGCATTGATATTCATGGTGACATGTAGTTTGAATGTTTTTTTGTCAGATTATTGATATTCCCACAATTTTGATGTTTTTTCCTTTGACGCCCAGAATGTTTGTGAAAAAAATTTAATTTCCCTCAAAAATGTAGAGATCCCACGATGATCCCAGGAGCACTGCTTAGTGTCAGTATTTTATTACACCTCCCGCCATTTAGAATTTAATTTTTTGCTGCTTCACACGTTTTTAAAGAATGAAATTTAAGAGAGAATTTTCTTTTCAAAATTTGCGGGGGGAATCGGGTAGATGCGCGGGAGCTGAAGGTCTATTCAATACTTAGTTTATGGGCCGAAGGCATCATTTGTGAGAAACACCTTTTCGTTAAAGATGCCGTATCAATTTTTTTTTCTTCTAAAAATCTAAGGATACACTTGCACTTTATAAGTGGATTTTTGTCTCTGATTTCACATGCCATAGCTCATCGCAAGGGCTAGTTGGCTCTATATTGTTTTCCTTTTTCTCTTAAACTAAGCCTTATATCAAGACAGCTCAAAAGTCATTAAAAAAAAAAACATTCTTTGGTCTTTTTAAACAATTTCAATTAAAAAAAAAATTGGAGGACAATGTTTTCTGAATTTCACTAGAGCACCTCGATTGTGTCAACTAACCCCGGTACGGGACTTACTTCTCTTTTGTTCCGCTCCAACAGAGAAAAAGACATGACAGTGCTTACGATATACGCTAACTACTCCAAAGCAGAAGAACAGACGATTCTGATACTTTTTGATTTCCTGAAACAAATTGTATTCGATCATGTCAGCTTCTAGTCTGCCTCTGCGTCTGCAGTTTAACTTCAGGACGAATAAAAAACTGATTGCGATTGAAAACTGCAAATATTTAAGTATTTAGAAAAGTTTTGGCGGTTCTAAAAGTTGTTTATATTTTGTTTTATTGCGAATTATTTCAGTATATTCAGTTAAAGGCAATGAAGTCCGAAAATGAATACATTTTGGTCAAAAACCCCTTTTCAAGAAATAGGCGTGGCATTGATCTACAGGCTCCTCGGAGTATTAGGGAACATTTCAAAATAGTTTTATTAAAATCCATACAAAAGTTTTAACGTCAATCACGAACGGACTTGTGATGAAAGAGGTAGTAAACCGCAAAGTTAAGGCTTATCAAAAAAGCAGACAGAGAATCTTTGCATGACCTTCGATTTTCGATACCACTTATGTTAATCGGTTTTCGAGCGCACTTAGCCGAAGTCTGAAAAGTGTGAATCAGTCGTCTAAGAGGGCTAGGCTCCGTTCCGAACGTTCTTCGACTCCAATGGAAAAAGAAACAGCTCAGTAGAGTAACACCTCATTTTAGGTGGTGCGTATAAACTCTGACAATCCCTGTTCTACAACTAGTAGGAGTCATTATAATTATTTCCAATAAATGCAAGTACTGGTTTTTGATTAACCAATGAAGATGTGTGGTTCCCTCTGCCTTCACTAACGTCCTTAAAAAACATTCCCAGTCGTTTTTAACTAAAATTGTATTAGATCTTATTAAGACCGAGATAATCGATAAAACTGTCCGTAGTTGCACGTTTTTCAAACATTTATACACCGAGATAATAGGTCGACAGTAGACCTGTTTTTTGAGCTTCGATCTCAGCAAAGCAAAGTAAATTACGATTTTCAGCATGTAGTTGCAACAACTACGTTCTACTTGACACTTGGAGAACTCAGAGTAGTTGTTGTGATTGCGTACTGAAAACCCTACTTTACTTTGCTTTGCTGAGATCGAAGCTCAAAAACACACGCCTAGTGTGTGACCTTTGTTTCTAACATCTTAGCTGCATAAAAGTTGTTAACATCAACTTTTGATTAACCCTTTCTCTAAACATGTTTGGAATTTTTTTTAAATTTTTCTTTTGTTTTAAATATTTCCCCAACAATAAACAAATGATTCGACAATAATTATCATACTATAATCGTTCTAAAAATACACCTCCTCCGGCTACGCATCACCTCTTAATAGCTGAAATCATCTGACGCTGGTGTATTGCCAAACTAGGAAGCAACAAATCATGCGAAATGGAAAAAGAACGCCAATTTTTATTTATTAAAAAAAAATTATAATTTTATTGTTTTGACATTTGACATTATTAAATTGGAACGAATTATGAAAAACGATTGTCGTCATTAATTGAGCAACAAAGTGATGCTTCTACACCAATTATCCCATACGTGTATATACGGTATACACCACCCCACACGAGCTGATGGTGTTGAGCTGCCGCTGCCACCCACAATTTGTGTCTGCTTAGTGTGCATGAGCTTCAAGCTATCAAAACTGTACACACAAGGGCGTTTTTACGTTAAAATAAGAGAACACAAAAAAAAAGAGGAAAATCACTAAACTGCAAAAAAATCATAAAAACATTTTCGTGGAGAGTGACTGAAAAAACATGCCCCCAGTTTGAGGTTTTATTTATTTTTTATTTTTTTGGTAGAAATAAGCCTTCATGTTGACATGAAACGAATGAAATGTGTGACACATTAGCGACCGGAAAAATAATAAGAAGGAAAAATTGAAAAATTACAATTTAATTGGAAAGAAAGTAAGTACAGCAAGTACGAGTACTGGTCTGGTACTTACTACTTTACCCGTCGCGTGTACTGGGTAGTGTATCTCTTGTGGCGAGGAATGCGCAAACAAATTTGAAATTCAATACCAATTTGTGGAACAGACCCGAGTGTATAGTACATAATCGTTATGGCGACTGCAGTAAGGCCTAAGAGATGTGGGATTGATATCAGAGACAGACAGACAGAGAGAGAGATGGAGAGTTTGATGATCTTGTTGTGGTTGTGGCGGATGTCATGGTCAAACTGTAATTTACGCATGAAAACGAAAGTTCTGACAGTGCTGATGTACTGTACAAGTGTACATGCATGGATACGTGGTTTTGACTAGATTTGAAAATTGAAACAGTTTTAGGTCTCCCCATTTCACTAGCATCCAAGAGTTTGACTTACAATGTTCAAAATTATTTATTCTAACTCAAATGTGAAGCTTTGGAAAAAAACAACAGATGGATCTTAAGATTTTTAAGAATTTAATGAAATATTGTCAATGGTTTCACACAGCAATGGGTTTTTTTGGGGACCAGTGCCATAAGAGACCTTTGCCTTTTATACACCTTGCTAACCGCAACTTCCTACCACTACTTTTGGATATAGGCTCAATTCATAAAATCACAATTTAAAGCGGCTTCACTTTCACATTATTTTTGTCGGTAGAGCTCAAAATAAGGGTGAATATAAGTTTCTGACCGCTTTATGTCGGTATAGGTTAAGCATCTTCTTGCCTGTCCTCCATTGTTACAGAAGAAAAACCGATATGTTGTGTGATGTATGATACCATGTAAACATTTTGGAACCAATTGGGTAAAATTTTTTTGACAGCCTAGGACGGATTGAAGTCTCGTATTTCATTGACAGCACACAGCCTTCGATTTGGGAAAGCAATGCCAATATAAGGTTCCAATTGTCCGCAGCAATTTTGAACTAGGAAATTTAACCAGATTTTAGGTCGTCGTGTGCAACAATTTTGAACTAGGAAATTTAGACAGATTTTTGGTCGTCTTGTGCGACAATTTTGAACTAGGAAATTTAGACAGATTTTTGGTCGTCTTGTGCGACAATTTTGAACTAGGAAATTTAACCAGATTTTTGGTCGTCGTTTGGAACAATTTTAAACTAGGAAATTTAACAAGATTTTTAATCGGCTTGTGCGACAATTTTGAACTAGGAAATTTAACCAGATTTTAGGTCGTCTTGTGCGACAATTTTGAACTAGGAAATTTAACCAGATTTTTGGTCGTCGTTTGGAACAATTTTAAACTAGAAAATTTAACAAGATTTTTAATCGTCTTGTGCGACAATTTTGAACTAGGAAATTTAGCCAGATTTTAGGTCGTCGTGTGCAACAATTTTGAACTAGGAAATTTAGCTAGATTTTTGGTCGTCTTGTGCGACAATTTTGAACTAGGAATTTTAACCAGATTTTTGGTCGTCTCGTGCAACAATTTTGAACTATAGAAAATATATCCAGATTTTTGATCGAAAACTCTAAGGTCGGCTTCGCGAAACTGTTCCAAAGAAATACGAAAAGTCTGCAAATTTGTCCATAAACCAGTCAAAGAACAGTCTCAAATGTGATTATAAGTCTGCAGGCAAAATATTCTTTCAGACCAATCTATTGGCGTAGTAGAGGAATTTGAAGCGGAAGATTATGAAAGAAGGATTGAATATGACCGATCCATCGAGTGAAATAGAACGTAAAAATGAGACTCGGTGGTTGATGAATTCCCGCGATAGATATTAATAATCATTTTTAGTATCCAAGCTAAATATTTCGAACACAAAATCGCGAAATTTTCCATACAAAATTGCATGTTGGGACTTAAAAACTATTTAAAATGAAAATTAAAAATGATGATTAGTAAAGCGATTAGAAAAGCTGCAGACCCTAGGTGAACAGTGAGTTGAATGGCTACTCTGTGTCATTAAATTGATTGGAAAATGCTGTAAAATGCACCCTTTTCAAGAAAGGGAATCTTTAATATACGTAGGTATAGGAGAAGGCAAATAGTTAGTTCAATGACATTTACACAACTTATTCACTTGATTTTTATACCCTCCACAGGAAGGTATATTCACTTTGTCATTGCATTTGTAACACCAAGAAGGAGTCACCGCAGACCTCATAAAGTATAATATATTCTGAATCAGGATCACATTCTGAATCGATTTAGTCATGTCCGTCTGTCTGTCTGTCCTACTTCTCCTATTCATTTGTAGGATGAAAGAGATAATTTTCGAATTTTAAGTTGGTTTTTCCTTTTGTTGCATTATTCCTTTCATTCGGAAAAAATCCAAATAGATTGCGGACCGGTCAGAGTCAGCGTTGCCATTTTGACTGTTTTCCAGGCGGATGATAACACTTTTACTTGTTGTTTTATTTGTTGGGAAGAGTGTGCAAGCTTGATACGCATTTAGCTGAAAGATTTTTGTACAATCCAGCCTGCTGGTTTTTTAGCTGGATACGATTTTTGTTCCACTGTTGTTTCGTTTCATTTCTATTTAATCAATATACATTTAAAAATTCAAGGTGAAAAATAAAATTAAAATTAAAAGGAGAACAAAAGTTGCTCGATTTCCATATTTTCTTTTGAGCTTGGAAACATATACCACTAATGCAATTAACAGTTTTGTACGTTTGCATTGACATAAGTACAAACTTGCCTTTGCTAACTTACAAATGCTTCTTTGACATACTTGACATACCGTCCAAAGTTCCAAAAAGAAATTGGTACTAATATTACTTAAAAAAGCAGCAAAAGAATTTCCGACATAGATGCAAATGATGAAGATGATAGGGAGACAATTGAAGTGCTCAAAGACATTACTAGTAAAGTTAATGTATGAGTTCAACCAATGCATTTTCTGTTTTTGTTAATGTAAGTTAATAATACATGAGATTAAACGCAGTAAATGATTCTAGGTTTTTTTTTTTTTTTAATAAGGTTTATTTAAGACTGTTTTTTTTATCTTGGCTGAATGTTTAGTTTGATTTATGTTTGCATTTCGTTGACTTGACTGTTTTTTTTTTCCAGTGACTGGAAGACCGATTTCAAAATGCTCAGATTGGCGCAGTAGGTATGAAACATTTTGCAAATAAATACTTGGTGTGCGATTTTTTTGTTTTTTTTTGCAGTTAAGACACAGAAACTACGTAAATCTTAAAAACAAATAGCTGCTTGAAGAGCCTCATCAGTCATATTGGGAAACTCGCACGTTATATAACTAATTGGATCTACATTTTTGGGGTTCGTCCGTAAAATGTTATAGTTTAGAGTACATTAAAAAATACTGGAAATCCCAAACATTGCGCAGAGGTAAATATTATTTAAATTCATTTATCGAATGTTTTTTCGAAGACATTTCAGAATATTTCACGGAATATTGCTCTTCTGAATTCCAAATATAAAACATAGCAATGTCGGCCTATTTGATTCAATTATTGGACGTTTTCAACTTTAATTGCCGTCAGCTTATATTTAGTTAGTAGAGCTAGTTTTTTCCATGCCTCGAAAACGGTTTTAATATTTTCGTTTTAGAAATTTTTGTATTGCAATGCAGCGGTTCGCTTTGGTTAAGAACTAAAATTCACAAAAAAACATTATAGTTAGAAGTCAGACGAATTTTAATACACACTATTTTTTGAGAATTGACGAACGAATGACGAAAAAAACGTTTTATATTTAGTTCCAAAAACAAAAACCTCTCGCGAACGTCTGACAAACATACGAGAGTATAACTGTCATGAAAGAACTTCTCAATCGATCATTTGGACTCTTCCATTCGTCCCAAAAATAAACAAAAAATCGACCCTACCTTTTATAAATTTGTAATACTAAAAAACATTGAAAATTGAAAAAGTTTTACTCATGATTTACATTTAAATACGTCACTATGAAAACTTGAAGCAAAAACTTGATATTGGCTTAAACATTTATTAAGCACATTTTTTTGAGTATCTTATCTTTATTATTAAAAACGTAAAAATTCAACACACACCGGCACTTTTAAATAAAATAAAACTGAACGATCTTTCAAGAGACAGATAATTTCATTACAGAGACAATAACTTATCAAATATCATAGGTCCTCCAATGCAGCCAACACATCAGCATTAATTGATGTCGAAAAATGTTCGTTTCTACAGTAACATCATCGAAACGTAAGTGGTTCAGTGTTCCCAGATGAAAAAATTAAAAATTTAGTTTTTTCCGAAAAAAACATTATTTTTTTCAAGATTTTTTCAAAATAGAAATAGAACGAAATCATATAAATAAAATTGGTATAGTTCTGTTCGATAAAGATTAAATTTGACGGCATGTCTTTAAATGCAAAAATCTTTGAAACTGTTCAATATATTCTGGCCTATAGAGGATACCTAGGCCTACAATCTCTACTTTGTTTCAACTCTATATATTGGACAAGAGTAATTTATTTTTTCGTTTCGTTTTAATTTTTTTCTTTGTCACGCTTTCCGTTCGAAAATACTGGGAGCATTTAAATATAGTTAACAGCAGCTTATAGAGGACATCTGTAGGTACAACTTAGGATATCCAATAACTCGATAACTTAAAAGGTTTTTAAATAAATAGGCAACATTTGAAACATTTCTATGATTTTCACCTGCAGTAGATATGCACTTCATTCTCAAATCAAACATACTAACCGCACAATATTTTGACATCTCTTTTAACCTTATTTTACTCCAGTGACGGAGTGGGAGACAGACAGAGGCAGTATGCTGTTTGGTGTGTTAAAAACAAATAATGTCAAATATGTTGGAAAGGAATATCAAATAGGTATAGGTATCAGTGATACCAGATTGTGGTATTATTACATTAGGGAAAATTCCTGATGATATACGTCGTACCTGTTTATAAATGCTATTTGCAATCAAGATGAGGCAGTAAATTACCCGGTCAAGTTTTTAAATAGAATTACAGTCAATGGCCTGGAATTAAAAGTTGGAGTTCCCATTATGCTGCTTCGCAATTTGAATCCCCTAAGCTTTGTAATGGAACCAGATTGAGAGTGATTTCGTTGCAGAAAAAAGTTATTGAGGCGTTAATTTGAACTGGGTCTGGTAAAGGAGATACGGTGTTTATACCAAGAATACAAATAATTCCCAGCAATTATCCTTTTCAGTTAAAACGGATTCAATTCCCTATTACTGTTTGTTCTGCCAATCAATAAGTTAGAGGGTCAAACTTTAAGAAAAGCGGGAGTTGAATTAATCAAGAATTGCTTCAGCCACGGGCAGTTATATCTTTTATGAAGCGTGCTCCAGGGTAAGTAATGCAGCAAATATGACTATCTTAGTCGATAGAAACCGCCAATATGGTATACAAAGAAGCGTTACATTAATAATAAAAAAAGTGAGGTAAATATTATAAAATTATTTTCATTGTCCAAAGATTATTAAATTACTGCCGATTAGTCCAACGAGCATGTGCAATGCCATGAAGATAAAGGCAGAGTGGGCCCAGTCTACGGGAAGTTTTTTAGTACGGGTTCAAGTCCCTCACTTTTGCTGAAGGCTCTTTCTGAAATTTTTTTTCCATCAATTGTTCTGAAACCACATTTTGCACGTGCAAAGCTGGGCGGGTACAGCTAGTATAAAATAAAATTTTGAAGAACTTTAAATAAAACTTATATTTATGTTTTTAAACAAAATTGTAGAATGTGGTTATAATAATAATTGCATATATAATACATTAATCAGATAAGCATATTTGAATTAAAATGACTAAGAATTTCATTCCTTATATTAAGATCATAGCAATTCGCTTCATTAAAGATCAAAAGAACCTTTGTACAGATTAAACTTTCAACTGTTTCAATACTCAAACGATTACAAATTTTTGTTTTATTTAAATTAACAACTGGAGGTATTTTTTCAGCAGTTGCAAAGGATGAATGTGGGAACGATAAAATATTGAAAATAAAATCTTTAAAGAGTGGATATGCGAAATTTTAATCTATAATTTTTTTACGAAAATATCAATTTCGTTGAATTTTAGTAAAACAGAAATTCTTCAATAAAAAAGGTAGTTTTAATTTGTTGGATTTGAAAAATTCTTGATATCAAAAATCTTAAAATTTGATGAATTTGAGGTAAAAAGTCTTGTACATATTTTGGAGCTCAAAAATCTTGAAACAAATTATATATCTTGGAAGCTGGCATCACTGAGTGGTTGGTCAGTACCTTGCAGACATATGATTAAACTTAAACAATTGCTTATTTTTACAGGTAGGTAAATTGAAAATAGGTTCAAATCTAAGATGATTAATTTGTATTTGAATATGTTACTATGGTAATATGGCGTCGAGAAATTGAATGTCACCAAAGGTTTCAATTAACTGATAAGCATTTTGTATGGAGACTTCTTAGCTTAGGTTTACCAGCCTTATCGGCGACATATACTAACGATTTTTTGTTTGTGCACTGTACCCTTCCAATGATGTAAGTTTTATTCTCCGCATTTTATAATAAATACTAAAAAGTGTACGGAAACTTTGGGTGTTCGCGTATTAAAATATAAAGATGATTAATAATTTGTTTTAACTATTTGTTCTGCGAGTCGTGAAAATCGTATGGATCATTCTACTTGCTGCGCAATTGTACAACAAATAACCTCTAGATCCAGTTTCAGAAAAGTATTTGTTCATTTTAGTTTCGATGTAATTGAAATTTTTGATGAAATATGATCTTAAGAAACGCCTTAACATGACTGAATACAAATCATTTATATGAAGTGCTACATTTTCATTCACAATTCCAAACATCAGACAACATTTTTCGATAAGTTTTAATCAGTAAAAACTTTCTATTATAGGTGAAATAGGTGCACAAAGACCATTTAATGGTTGAGTTCAAGGCTGCCGTTTCATTAATTTGTTGGGGAGCATAATAGAACTTTGGGGAGTACCGGGAGTATAGAACAAAAATTAGGAAATTAGTTTCTAGCTAAGTGTTTTAAAACTGGTCGATATTGGTAACCTGTGACGACTATGCTGTTTTGGCGGCGTTTGTCTAGTCTGGTGTTTATTATAAGTCAGTAATGCTAAATCACAGTGGTAAGTTACACTATTTATCAGCACTTCCAAAATGATAAAATTTTATTACAAAAATGAGTGTTCATCAGCGCATATGTTGCGCAAATTGCGCCCATTTTATTGCAGACGTAGTGGCCCTTCAAAGTCGACTCTCCAACCTTTGGTGGCTAAATTCGAGACAATCGGTAAATGATCAACCAAAAATTGGGTCACCAGGATCCGTGTCTCCGGCTAAATAATAATACTTTGACTTCACACTTTATACCATTACCATTTCAACATCGACCCATCCTTATTGGAAAAGCCTTTAAATAGTGGCAGAAAAAAGGAAACTTCCAGGATCCACAAGAGTTTGTTCGCCTCGAATATAAAAAAAATTAACACGAAATAAAACTTAGTGGAACATGCAGAAAGAAAAATTTGTTTCGCAATTTACTACGTATAGAAATGGCAAAGCAAGTGAAAATAGTTAAATCCAAATTTAAAAAGAGGAATGCAATTTGCCATTGGGATGTATGGGAGTACGGCCGTCGAAAAAGGAGTATAATATTCCTATTGTAGTACTTTCGGCAGCTCTGGTTGAGTTCTCACTGTTTTCTGTCTTTGTGAATGCAATTTTCTGAGAGCTATAACTAGTGCCCTATTAACAACTGTTACTTGTGATATCGTTTATAGTTTCAATTGGCATATAAAAATTGACCCCGCCGAATGACATTATCCGTGAGCAATATTTGATGGAATTTTCTTTTCAGTTTCATATGTAAAATCGACTTAATTCCGTGAATGTGGCGCAAACTATAAGCGTCAAAGGATTTATTGCTTTAATTGGCAACAAAACTCGGAATAATGCTTTGACTTTTCGAGTGGAAAGCGTCACTTTATAAAAAAAAAGTAGCTGCGGCAAACGACCTTTGTAGCTTTAGATCGAAGGTTTGGGTCTATAAAATAGGTCCGAAACAAGGGAAAAATGAGTCGCAAAAATTCAATGCTGAACGACTGAGTTCCAAGTTAAAGTGAGTGTCACGGGGTGCACGCCTTTTTTGTTCCGTCGGGTCTGTTACCGAACCTAACCTAATGGCGTTAGATTTAACAAATAGTAAAATTTGAGCAGTATTACGAAGAGAAAGATTTGACTTGTGTACATACTGGAGCCCTTCCTATCTGCATGCTTCTAACATTTTAATTCTCTTGCATATTTGTTCTTCGAAAATAGTACGTATACGCCCCCGTTTTTGGTATAAGGCATCGATAAGCCCGTAGCCAAGGAATGATTGGTATAAGATGGGCCGCATCAAACTACGTGTCCTACATCAAATTGTGACGAATTATGTGCAACCTCCTTACACATATAAATATTCTTAGCTTTGATTTAAAAATTTAAAAACACCTTTAACAGGCATTTCGCAATTGTGAAGAAATTTAAAATCAACGCAAACAAAATTTTGTAGCTCTTTCCATAGATTAAGCAAATTTCTTAATCTTTAAGTCAGGCCGACACTGCATCAACTTCCATATAATTCTCATTTCTTTCCGTAGCCTGCAGACATACACACCAGCAATTGCAGTTGCATTTTAAGACACTTCCACCACATGAACTCAGGAAATTCACCCGGAGGTATCTTGAGGAAATATGCCTTTATAACCAGGAGACTGTGAGCTCGGATTCCAGTCCAAAAAATTGGTGGAATCACATGTACCTCAACAATAAATTGTTAAATCCTGTAAACAGCCATAAATGTCAATAAATGTAATATCTTGAAAGCACCGTGATGTAGATCAGTATTGTCGTGCCTCTTTAACGACAATATCCTTTGCAAGACAATGTTCCTCGTTAAAAAATCTCCCTTATAAGTTTCATTCATATACTGCCACAAACTGTATCATCGATCAGCAACAACACATCAAATCACACAAAACAACAACTACACCGCCATTTGTGTACATTAATCCTGCCAAAAAACAGGAAACAAAAGAAAAACATTCCAAAATAAATCGAGCGTACACTCACAGTCTCCACAATAATGCGCCACGCGCCACAATACTCATAATCAGAACAGAACACAGAGGCTGCCATCAAAAATAACGTTTTTTTTTTCATCATTTCATCAAATATGGATTTACCTACCCCGCAAGTTAAGAGGACATGTGGACTAAAGGGAGATGGGAGACTCACCTTAAAAAAATCTAGTTCCAGGGGATGCGTGTACACTTTTCAGGATAGCTGGCAAATAATTTACACAAAACGGCTATTAGCGATGCAAATCAGCAATCAAAGGACTACTCTTTGTAATTATTCCCTTTTATGCGATTGTTTTGTTCGTCTCGTATTTGCACAGATTCATTATTCAAATGATGCAACAACTGCGAGTACAACGCAAAGTAAATGCATAGTTATCCTTTCACTATCATGGCACATTCACTGTTAGACACACGAGTGCACGCAGCAGGCACTCCTCCTCTATAAAAATAACTTCTTTTTTTTTTCTCTTGCCGTAAAATGTCCTTTCAACAATAAACTCCAGACACACACACTGGATGCGGACGGGACTGCAATGTAATAGTCCGATAGCGCGCACACACAACTGGGTGGTGGTGGGATGGCAGCAGCACCAACACCAGCACCAGCTTAGATTCAATGAAAGGACGACTCCAGCCAATTTACTGGTCCTGTTGATAGTATACCCACAACAGCAGGATACACCGCATCAAGTTGACTTCAAACAAGAACGCAGCATGGATAAGAAACAACAACAATGGAAAAAAGAAAAAGAAAAAGCGCAACACTTCCGTCCCGGACACTAACGACGACAAGGATGGTCTGTCGTGGAAGTTTATGTCGTCGATTGCAATTAAACGCAGCCACACGACTCGAGGATATATTATAGCACTGACACTTCAAGGAGGTGGTTTAGTTTGTAATGATATACCTGCGGGTTCTTCCGTTTCGTTGGCTTAACTACAACTTTGATGCGCGCACACACAGCACCACAAACACACTCGTTTTGTGTACGTGCCCCAACGACCGTCGAACAGATGAGAGAAGTTTTAATATCTTTTTGGCACACTCAAGCGCCCCCCCCGCTTTGACACACTCAAATCCTTTTCCGGTGCACACACATCAATTATCCGCGACAAGAATTTCCCAACTCGAAACACGAACAAAGCAGATACAAACTGTATCCAAGTGTCACCACGGCTGGGCACAGACGCTCGCAGCCGAAAACATATTTCAACACGACCAAATTCAAAGTGTAACTGAACATTTCAAAATATCTTACAGTACTTTTATAACATGGAATAAACGAAACTCGTAAATATACGGGTATCTATGTAATTCGCAAGATACACAGCTTCCTCTCAGCGCTGTGCTCTCGGCGGCGACGGCATCTCTCTTCGGAAGAGAACGTGCGACGTACCCGTATCCAATCGACCACATGGCATGGATACAGATCCAGAGGCAGAGCCAAAAACAAAAACACAGTCCACTAATTTGTATGCCGTGCCGAACCGCTTCATTTATCCTATAAGGGCATCACCTGTTGTTTACGTTGTGCGGGTGGCACGCTAAGAGAAAAGCGGTGTCGCCATCGTCACAGCGAAGAGCGAGCGAGGGAAAGCTTTCCGCGACAGAAAGCTCGACACTGTATGGGGAGCTGTGCGCCCGCCATATAGGCGCACGAGACTGATACTGGCTCGTTTAGGGGTTGCTGGCTCGGTTTGGAATTCTTACTACGAGACGCTGAAGACGGACAAGTTATTTGTGGCATGAGGAATCTGCGGCATGTGAAGCATTAACAAAAGAGGAATGCAAATGAAATGTTGCACCTTGGGTGCGGGAACGACAATGACGACGATCATGACGAGGCGGTGGGGGTAATTTTTGTCGCGTGATGAATTGGCTCGTGTTGACACATAAATTAGTCAAAAATTAGGCATACACACAGAGAAAGATGAATGAAGACTGAACAGCATTGTGCTCAGCCAGCAGTTTAGTTGCCTTTTGTTAAAGTACGTTATACCGGCGAATATGGCTGACGAAAGCAACGTACGAGTATGTTATTTTCGGTAACCTTGGACAGGTGATTTCTCAAATTTCTTTAAATAAATAGTAAGAAGTTTACACATCTTTGCTGCTAGCAGTTTCCTGAATCGCGGGTAGTTCAGAGATAAAAAAGCAGCACATTGGAGACCGCAGGGAATGGAATTGACAAAGCTTAGGGAGGGTCAACTTATCGAACACTTTAGCTAGGGACTTTTATTATCAAAATTCTTAGGAGCGGGCGCGTCCACGAAGGCAGCTAACTGATACTGAACTAACTAAACCACTTTCGTAGTGCAAAATAGGTTTGCTTGGTAGCTCCTTCACGTAGCACTGTCAAAAATATTGACATTTGTCAGTACCTAAAAAAATAAAGTGCACGACTGGGTAGAACGAAACTTTCTCGTTCATCAAAAGTTTGATTGGTTGTTTTCTTATTTTATTAGGTTATTAGGTATAAAAACTGAAAAACAATGCTAGATAAAAAAAAAACCGTTCATAAATAGAATATTGGAAAAGGAATAGTATGAAATAAAATTTACTTTTGGGTAGTTCATATCAGATGATTTGGCTGTAAGTTTTTAAAAGTTGTAGCTCTCAGTAAAAGAGAAGTTCTGGTTAGAGATCTATAAGTACGTACTGTACTATTATATCTTACACTTTACAAGATTTTTGAGTACGGGGACAAGCGTAGTAGGAGTTTCTGTTTTCTGATCTGTTAGGTCATGTTTTTATTTTGGTAAGTAACGCTGGTACAAGGTGTCTATTATTGGAAGCAGGGTTTGTTATAGATCTATATCTTTACATAGATGTATATTGTATATTGAGATTTGTTTTTGACAGTTATTAACTGAATATCCCAATTGACGTGTGTGGTGTGAAAATGAAGTGGGAGTTTCTGATTGCGGTTGGTATTATTTTAGGGTGCACACTCAATATGGTTAAAAAAAAAAGAAGTGGATTTTATTTGTTAAAAATAAGTTTTACTTAGCTGTTATTGCATTTTTATTAGAAGTGGAAAATTGAGATTATTACAGAAAATATACCGTAGATAGGTGAATTCAAATCGGAATTTGTGAAGTAATTTTTGAGAAATAATTATTAATCTGATTTGTTTGAATTTTTTGAATACTTTTATTATCCTTAATAAGCATTTTGATCAAAGTCGTGGGAGGGGTTTTTGTAAAATTTGGCAGACGAAACAGTACCAAATAGTGTAATGTTTAGTTTGAAAAATATTATTGGTTTGGGGAGTAAGAAAATATGATACTGTCGAGAAATTACTACGTTACTATAAAAAAAGAATATTTTACCTTCCACCCAACGCCCCAAATTACATGATAATGCTGGAAACAGACTTGGCTTCATTGTTTACCAAAACCATTAAATTACACGTGGACTACGTGCTGACAGTTTTGAGTATGCCGGCTACTGAAGAAAGCGGCTCTGCAAATAATACAATCCAAGACAGAATGGTATAGGGAATGGATGCAACTCGCTGAGGGCTATGGGATAAATCTGGATCTGGAGAATAACAGACTTTGCAAACGCCAACTGTATGAACTCATCTCAAAGGTGGATGAAGTTGAATGATAAGTAAACCTGGAGCAAGCTTCGGCATCACTGCAATGATCTATAGCCGCCTAAATCATAACCTGCAGGATTGTAACTACTTCCGAGACGAACACAGCATTCAGGAAATAGAACAAGTTTTCAAGTTGCGGAGAGAACTTCTGAAGTTAAACTTTATTCCACACAGAGAAGACATACCGGTGCTGTGCAGCTTCTCGGGAAGTGCTTTATCCTAAAAGAAATAAGGAGGCATTTATTCGCGAATAATATCTTGTCTATAGAGGAAATCCAAATACTACTTAATGAACCTAATAGTACATTTACACCGCACCCAAATTCAACATTTCGGAAAAAAAAATTCCGAAATCCAGTTTGGCGTTCCCACTGAAACCTCAACATTTTAAATGACAGCTAGTGTCAGAATTCATTACTGATTTATTTTTCTGTTTAGAAGTCAGAAGTGGTTACACCTAAAGAACATTAAGTCAATAAATGACGTGCGGAATTTGTAAAGAGGTTTGTTCGATTTGACAAACTTACAATGAAATTTAACATTTCTCTGAAATTCAATATTTAGAAATGTTGGAAAACGTATGCCGAAATGCTGGAGATTTGGGCTGAAATGTTGAATTTAGCAAAAACTATGAATTTAGGTGCGGTGTAAATGTACTATAATGTTCAAAAGTTATCTCAATACTGCAATATGGCTTTCAATTATCGGGAAAGAATAATTTATGAGAATTTTTAAAACAAACTATATTTCTTCTTTGGTATTCAACTAATTAGTTTTTACTCTTATTTATTAATTGCTGTCAATCAGGCAGACGGCAAAGCCATGCTTATTGATTTTTTGTACTATGTACATACTTTGTGAAGAATGAAGTTTATAAATAAAATCTATCTATCTATAGCTTAACTATTTACCTGAAAACCGAGTAAAAGTTATTGTTCGGAATGTAAGCATTACTAGGTTTTTTACATTTTTTTTTTAAATCGAAAATGGGGTTTTCGAGATATGAGCAGTTTTTAAAATTAGCGTTTTCGGTGAATCGAATTGAAAATAACGGACGCAATAATTTTGAAAACATCAATTGTACTTTAAATTTGCATTATGGGCGAAACCGATGCTGCCGTTTTCAAGTAATCTAAAGAAAACTAAATTTTTAAAAAATTACTTTTTTTCAAAAATCCATTTTACGATAATACAGAGAAAAACTGAGTTTTCCATTAAGTTGGAAATGACCATAATACCTTAGAAATTAATTTTTGTTACAATCGTAAAGACCGTTTTCGAGATATGTCCAAATTTCAAAAGTACCGGTTTCCGATTTTTTATCTATTATCCTAATGTCAGAATTGATAAACATCTCAAGTTTGAAATTTTCTTACGAATACAATATCTTTCTCTTACTACGTAATGGAGATAGTTAAAAATCGAAGTTACATCGAACTTTTTAAGATATTCATCTTGAAACCAAATAAGATTTTTGTAGAACGTCATATGATTACAAACCTACATTCAAAGGTGCTTGATGTGTGCGTGAGTATAAATGCTGTACTAACTTCGACTGTGTACAGCTACAGCAGATATTAGTTTGTAGTATGAGTGAAGTGTGTTTGCCGAAAAAGCGCCAACGTAAATATAGTAGCATTAAATATGATCACAAATTAGACTGTATGACATTTGTATCTTTGAGCCGTGTAATGATTACAAAACTGTCAAATCGTTACCATCTTATTGGAATGCTTTTATCGACACAAAATTGAGTCCTATATACCGTGTGGTAACTATAATTTATTTTAAATTTGGATAATAGTCACAAATTTCTAGTTGGGTTTTCTTATGGCTTTTTGTCCCCTTTTTGAAATTTTCCAGCGACAGCGCTGCTATGCACAGAAACGATCAAAAACATTAATTGTTGATGCTCTTCGATGTAATAAAGTGAATTTAGTTCTGACTTGATAGATTTTTGTCTGCTGATTGGTAAGTTATACTTTACATTTTTTTTTAAGGAATAAATGGCTCTCTTGTGTATTTTTTTTCAATAAAGAATTATTTTATAAATGCCAAGTTAAAATAGTGATGTTAAAAAGAATAAGTTTTGGTACAAAATGCTCCGAAAAAGTAGGCGTGGCAATAAACGACGTATAGGTTACCTTGTCGGAGTCTTTATGAACATTTTACAAAAACCTTCATTAAAATCTGACTGTTTCTACGATCTCCTCAAAAAATACTGCAATTTTTAAATAACTCTCAAGCGTATTACGAACTTTTATATCTAAATAACAGAGCACTCTTAAAAATGTGAGCCCACATGAGCTCAAAATTAACTTCAGACCTATTCACTAGTTGGTGATCAGAGCTCGCCCAATTTTTTTTATAAAATTCTTTCCTCTGGCACGTATTTATCCTTCGAAAGCATAAACGAAATAAGTATTGCCAATTAATTCCCACGCATCGTTTCATAACTTAAAACATTTCAACTAGGCAAATCCAGTGAGCAAAACATTTTCGTCTAAACAAATACGCACGAGCAAAATGTCGACCACCCCCTCACGTCGCACACATTCCAACACCACGATGCCCGGCGCGTCGTCGTTCTAATCACCTAGCACACCTCGAGCAGACGCCACCCACCCATGGGCATTAATTGCTCATTCAACAAGTGATTTTCGTAAACACGTCGGCGATATATTTATTATGAGTTCCACCAAATGATTCGCTTCGATTCGAGTCACGAATATTCGGTTTACACGATGCGATTTATCGCGCAAACTGCCAAGTAAATCAGATGAATTGACTTGAACCTGTCTGCGATTTATCTATATTGAGGGAGCCTAACAAAGTATCAAATTTGAAATTTTAAAGACGAGTCCGGTCAAACACCCCATTTTTGCGGTGTTCCACTTGTGAACTCATGTCACGCACTGCCTCCGAAAACTACACACTCGTAAAGTCTATGCGAACTAACTTTGGCTACCTGCTAGGAATACTTAAAGTAGTCCCTGCAGACTTTTCGCGCATACATCCCCTTATTTGTGTACAGCTCGAAGGAGCCTGACTCCATCAATCAGGGAAAAACTCTGAGACTTTGACGACCGCAACGTAAAGTCGATAAATATAAATAGCTTTAACCCTCGTGTGCACCGCAAAGGCGGAGGTCCTCTCACCGATGATGATTATTTTCAGGTGTTGGGGAAAAAAAAAACTATACCCACCAAACCAAAGTCGCTGCAGCTTGGTTAAATTTTTAGCTCATTCACCTGCTGCGGTGGTGGTTTCATCTCGTAATTTAATTAACCTTGCTTGGTGGAATGGTGGTGTTATAACCTACCCTCTTGCTGTCGACCCTGACCTACCGCAACACACACACACAAGCACACACGGAGGAGGAAAAGTCACGAATTGAAATCACGAGGGCGTGAAATTGCGTAAATTCATTCCACTGAACGGATAGCGACACGGTGTTGCCATATTGTCGTTTATAATCCCCGCGTATATAAGCGAAAAGTGGAGGATGTGACAGGAGGACAACAAGATGTGTCACCTATCTAATCTGCAAAACAAAGTTGACGTTGTGGAAATTGAAAGTGAATTGCCAGCGGAGTGAGGGAAGGCCTTCCCAGTTCCCACTGCCGTGTGCCATTATAAGCGGAACGTGATTGACTTGCGGGAAAAATCATTTAAAAGCATTTTATCAGCGGAATGTGCACCTTTACGGCTGAGACTCTTGTTTGCATTAATTTGGCTGTTTCAAGCTGTCAATTAGATTCAATCAGTTGTTGTTAACGCGGTCAAGATGGAGCGTATGCCTTCGTGATGGATCAGCTTAAAATTTCGTGACACATAAGGGGAGGGGGTGTATACGATTGAAAGGACTTTTCTTCTTTCTATTTTATTTGCAGACTTAAGGATTTGAATGAAAATGTATCTTTGTCGGATGTATAGCTTGAAATTTGTGTCATTTTGGGGGCTGAACCGGGAACGTGTCTCTTACGAATTTAACTTTTCACGGTTGAACCGGGAACCTCCCTCTCACCACTTTAACTTTGCACAAAAATTTCCATATCCAATCAAAGAAATCTGTAACAGAACAAAATATTAAGTAAAACTCTACTGCGCCACACAAACGGGGTATCAACCGCGCCCTAACGACTTCGAGTGACTCGTTCCATCTCCTAGCACATTCGCAGTATCTCATAGTAGGCACGACTAAATTAATTGGGTCATCATCTCGATAAACAGTGAACAATAAAATAAATTAATCAAAACCGAGGCGTATATGTAGTAGCAGTTGCGAATTATTCCCACTGATGCAATTTGCATCTTCCACGATTATCGCGGTGACAATGTGACAATCAGCTCAGCACAAACACACACGCGCGCTTTTGTCTTTCGTCTTGTATTGTGATCTGTGTAAATTATTTTATCCATTTAAACAGACACGGAGATATGAGATTATTCCAATGGACCGAGAGGGGAGATATAAATTCAAGTGGTTCTGTCAGCCGGCAAATCGTTAGTCGTTCATTTAATAAAATCCATGGCGATGCTGATACGCTTGGAATTGAATTCAAAAATGTGTGAACCGTACCGGGAACAGCCACCGCCACCCATTTATAGGGGGTGACACAGGCGCGCATCAATTTCTCTTAATTCGATTTAAATTTCCTTGTTTTGTAGCCACCTACATATGTGTGTGTATGTGAGGACGATGGCGGGGCATCATTATTCATTACTCATCGACTGTGAGTGGACGGACGTCTTGTTTATGTCACTAAAAAAAAATAAAGTGACATTATAAGATTGAGGCGAATTTTTGTTTCGGGAAGTATACTGATTGATGTGTTGAGTAAGTGGGTGGTTTACAATTATCAATAACATCTTCGGGACGCACTGATTGATGTACATTGCTTATAAGTGGGTGAGGGCAATTTGAACGATAAAAAAGAATTCCTCAATTTGTTTAGTGGATTTGTTGTTTTTGTTCAAATGGTTGGTGGAGGTCCTTAAGAAAATAAACCAAATCGGTGAAATGCTAAAATGCTTTATTGAATTTTAGTGCTCCGCAGTAATAACTGAAATTAATAAAGCGAAGTTTAAATTATTTTTGTATTGATCTTGTACAATAAACCGCAGTGCAGTTTCTTTCCATATCCTTGGCTGCAACAAATCGCAAAATGTTGTTCTGATTGTGGAAAAACTTCCTCATTTTCCTTTGCGGATTAGCAAACGTTTGTATTTATAAAAATTCCTCCACCGCCTTTGGTTTGTTTTGTGTACATATCTTATATTAAAATGTTATTGGTGGAGTGAAAGTTGTTTGGTACTTTAAAATTCAGTTTAAACTATTTTTGCTTCAAAACTTATATTGCCAAACTGATCAACATCATGTGTATTGAATAATTGGTTTGAGTACATGCTATTATTTTTATTCGGCACACAAACCAATTTCGAGAGAAATTTATAATCGGCTGGAAGGAGTGCCGCTATAGGGCTTTGCTGGAATTTCTAAACATTTTCGTTTAAACATCTTAAGAAATAATAGTAGTAACTTAAAAACTACCTCACTAGATGTCACCACTTACCGAAAAAGATTTCTTTGAACAAAAAAACAACAACAATAAATGTTTTGAGTTCTGTACTGGAATTGCATTTTTGAAAGAGACGATTTTTCTTTTCTTAAGCTTAATACGCTGCTCGAGCTAAATTTTCGCTTCCATACAAAATTCTCTCCAATATTTAGTTGAGCTAAATTTAAAGAAACCCATTTAGCTGAGTGGTACACAGCTCGAGCTAAATAATCAAACTTTTGCTTGAGCATGTATTTCATGGATCTGTCAAAATTTAGCGTGGCCATTTAACGCGTCTGCACATTTTCTCAAGCTAAATTGTGACAGGTCATTGTGTTTTGTTGTTCTGTTGCGGAAAAGTATGCAAGGATAAGCTTTTTTAATTACAAGATGGACGAGAAGAACCAAGAAATGTAATTATCTCTATTTCTGAAAGAGGTTTCTTCAAAGAACAGCTTTTTTTTGTGACACTTATCCACGGCGTCATCTATGTCAAAATTTAGTCAGGACTTTAGCTAATCTTTGGAGAGAAAAGTTCAAGAGCAGATAAAATTTAGTTTAGCTCGAGCAGCGTACTAAGCTTTAATAAACTCAACTATTGAAGAAGAAAATGTATTAGCTCCCAAGTTAGGCGCATGTCTGAGTCGCACGAAATTTTTCAAGTTTTTTTTTGATTTCCTGAATTTAATTCAAATCTCTAGGGCCTAGGGGTTAAGTTTCTTCGAAAAACTATCCATTCTTGATGGTGATTTGATTGCAAATTGACACAAGCCTTGTAAGCAGTCACCTTTGCTAGAATGGAAGCTGTGTACTTACAAATGTACGTCAAAAGTGTTACATTTTGTTAAATATAGTTCTTCTTTTTTTAATTAAATACACGACTCGACTTAAAACATACAGCTGCGTTTTTTTTCTTTGGTATGTTAAATCCAGTACGCACCTGTTCCGAAATGAAAAATTCAAACCAAAAATGACACAACGAAATCATAACGAAAAATTTCGCTCTCCTTTGCCTTTTGTAGTACGCAGCTGCTGCGAAATGATGCGGAAAAGTGGGTAATTGAAGTAGATATCTTGGTATAATTCTCCACTCTCTTTTCGCTCACATTTATTGTCCGGGACATTATTTGCTTGCGAAAATTTGACATTTGTACTGCAGTGTTACCAGCTTTTATAAAGGGTGAATGAACAATTCAAATATAAAGATCAAAAGTACACATCTTTTGCAATTCTTAAGATACACTTATTCTGATTACATTTAAAGACGACAATAGGCTTGTTTTTGAGCTTCGATCTCAGCTAAGTTCAGTGGGATTTTCCCCATGCAATTTAAACAACTACGCTCTACTTGACACTTCGAGGACTCACAGTAGCCAGTGCTGCTTAGTGTGTATCAGCTGATAGAAGTCTCCACAAATTATTTTCCGCTGTCTTTTCGCATACGTTTCGCTGTCCATTTGGAGACCACCGGAAAATTTCGTTCCGGAACAGGTGCGTACTAGGCTTAAAAGCTAAATTACTATTTTAACACAATATATTACAATCTCCATTCAAATGCAATCTAACCATTGATTATGTTTCTTTACTAATTGAATTTGAAGTAAATGCGTCTTAGGTTGGGTTCGATTAGATAAATAGGGGTAATGTGATAGTGAGGGGTTATGTGGCATTAGGCACCATAAGGCCGTTCTCTAGAGAAAATGCGCCGAACTAGTAATAAATTCTTATCTGGACTTTAAATTTGCGGAAGCTTGCAAATTGTGTATCGAAAGTCTGCTTATGGTAAAATGACAGTCTCCAATGACAATAAAATCAGTTGTCAGTAATGTCACAGGAAAAAGAGTTGCTAATTAAAAAAAAACAGCACTTTGTTAAAAACTCATTCTTATGTGAACCTTATATGATTGTAAACGTTTATTATTTTTGGGTAGGTAGTAGACCGTTTGAGGTTTAAGTTCATAAAAATTAACAGAACATATGGATAAGCTGACTGGCCAAGTTAGAAGTATATTTAGTTCAGAGCCGACCCTGAACTATTATAGCAAAAGTTAGTGTTTCTTTTTTAGCTCACACACATCAGAGGTCAGCATTTCTGTTCCTTTTTTTGTTCAGAGCATGATCAGAGCGCGCTCTACGAGCTCAGAATAAATTGACTGAGCAGGCTGAGTGAAAAGCTGATTACACACTTACAGTCACATTTAACAGGATAAACAAAATAGTTGCCAAATGATTTAAGCACGCTCAATATGCTCGAGCTCGCGCTAAAAAATAAAATCGCCTTATGCAGTTAAACTATCAATAAACGAAAAAGTTAAATGATAACCGGTCCCGCGCCTTCTTTATGATGGTTCACAGCATGTTGAACATAAGCCATATGCGTATAACCTGTTTAATCACTTGATTAACCTGTACATTATTTTGGGATTTTGTGTTAAGTCACTATCAGGTTGGCAAGCATTCCTTGCTAATTTTTTTTAAGACAGAACTCTGTTTGACGTTTAGTAATTAATAATAATCAATGCTTTTAGTATTATGAAAGCTAATGGGATTTTCAGCACATTTGTTGAATTTCTCATGAAAATAAATAAAGTACTGTTTATATGCGATGGTCGCCATATTGACTTCGGTATATTTTTGTTTTAGAGGTACGTGACGCATACGAATTCATCACTTAAGAGGTGCAGTGCTGGATTAAGCCAACGCGGGGCCTGTAGCAAATTCTGTCAAGGGGCCCTTGGATTGCTTTGGGTTATCAAGTTTTCAGTATTAAATAAAACAAAACTGTTACGAACACACTTTTCTGGGCTTAATTTGAGCAAATTAATAAATAATACATTTCGTATCGACTTCAGTTTTCATTAAAGTGAGGTGTTTTTTTGGTTAAATACAAATTTGTTTACGGTCAGAAAGTGTTGGTTATTGAAAACGCTCGGGGGCCCGTAGCATTTGCTACTCCTCTTGCTACATGGCTAAACCGGTACTGGGTAAAAGTTCCTTTAATATCTAGAAAGGTAAGCAGTGGCATTTCTTTGCATTAGCCAAAAATGACAAAATTGAAAAACCACCTTCGGTGGAACATTCTTTCCCAATACAGGGAAAGTGCGAAGGTGTTTCCTGGGAATATATAGAATATATGTATAAAAATTAGTCCATCCATAGTCTTTTAAAAGAGCTTAGGTGGCTCTCTATTTTGTTTGTTAAATCATTGAGAAAAGTACAAGGTTGAAGTCTCTTTTGATTTTTAGGCACGTTTCAATTTGAAGTTGGTGCTTAGTATGACAGGAGCCTGGAAATATTATGTCTATGTTCCAAGTCTTGCATATAACCAATAAAATTCGTCTTTCCTGAATAATTAACTATAACGACATTTTGGTAAACGGATGTGTTAATGGTGCATGGCTTTAGTACTAATGCTACGTTTCCACCGAATATAAATCCCGAGGTTAAGTACAGGAGGTTTAAAATGAATCTTGAAGTGTTTCCAAACGAATAAAAGAAGATTAACTTGACGTACTCTCTCTGGTTCTCAAGACAGTAATTTTGAATGACAAGCGAGAGAGAGAGAGACATTTTTCCTTTTTTGACGTCTTTTTCCATTCCTGTCAAATGCAGGTATGTTTGTTTTACATTTTTGACTCATGCGTCAATGGACAAAAAGTAAAATCAATTTAAATGTAAGAATTTTGATTATTATTGTGTGTTTTCTGAAGTAAATCGTAAAAGTAATTCAATTCGGGCCGTGGATTTTCCCTCAGGGCAATGGGAAACAGGTCTTTTATTTTACCAAGTTATTATCTGGGTACTCATTCGGTAACTTTTCAGACGATTATCGTACCTGCAAAATTAGCAAACAAGTGCTAAAATTACAAGTTTCAGAGGTTAATCCAGTTTATTTTCTAAATGAAAGCTGACGTTTGTCAAAAACATTCGAGCAGAATATGACTTATTTTGGCGATCAAAGTTTCCAAAACGATATCGTTTAGACGATCGTTGATATACGGAATCTGCTCATTGTATGAAAGAACCAAACATGAACCGCACCATGCAGATTCAGTACTTTTAAGGACAGCAAGACCCGATGAGCCATTAATTATTTCAATTGTCACTGTCCAGTACAGCATTTTGATCGCAAACTAGTTTAACTATTTCAACGAATTAGAACTTCTCTGAGTAAAAATCAACAAAAGCGTTCAATGCACTAGTTGACAGTTTGAATTGAAGTCAGGTCAAGTCAAGACCGGTTTTCAGTATTTTTCAAAAAAATCATGTGGTCAAGACTTTTTGCTTGTAGTGTACAGATTTCTTAGTTGACCGATTGTGCACACTTACTGGCAAAAACATAAAATTGCTTACACAAATAATGTCGTTCCAAATAGTGAAATGTTTTTTTTTCCTACCTAACTAACGAAAGGTACTTGTTTATAAAAAGAATTCCGCGTATTTACATTTGGCACATCTTTTAGCTTCTGGAGAATGCTTAAAATATTATCCAAACAGCGACAGAAACAAGTGGGTACAAGTACTTGAAAAGTAAACGTCAACCATTTGCGGAGTCATATCTTAAGATGCTTTGGGACCTATTAGACGTTTAAAAATGAAGGCACAAAAGGTCTTGTCACTAGGTGACTTCGATTATATGAAATTGACAGCTAAAATATAACAGATTGAACAAACATTTGTTACAATAAAGATCTACCGCTCATTTGGAAGTTTATCTATTTCAGTATAATGCTTGAAAAAATAAAAACAAATGTCACACTCACCATTTTCAAGAGGATCCCTCTCCCCCAGCAGTCGCATGTTCGCTTCATTATCCTCATCACTTGTTGTTGCGGCGGCGGCAATTTTAGCCCAGCTCTTATTGAAAGGGAAATACTCGAAAAGTTCCCCCTTATCAATGCCGCTGGCTTTTTCACTTTCCTTAGCCATTACGCTTAAAGTTGTTATTTTGCTTCAACACTATGTTATCAACAAATTAAAAGAAAAAATCCATATACAACCGAACTTCCGTCAAACTTGTGCACCATTCAAAGAATGTGCGCTGTACTTTATGGTGCTCATAAAATTAAACAGCAATTATCACTTTATCAAGCGTTGATAATAAATTTTGATGTGTGCACATTTTTCAACAAAAAAAAACCTTTAAACCACCGAAAATCTTATAGGGGGTCGCCACGATAGAATAATTATTATTGTCTATCTTATAACTCATTTGTGATGTGAGTCCAAACTTCGTTTGCCAATCTTGAACAATAAAAATGCGTCGATAGATATTAGTTTAGCGTAGATACTTTCGGAATATACAATGTACGGTGTGTAGGTGTCTCTGTCGGCATTGGTAAGTGCACAGAGACTGTAGAAGCTGAAGTGTCCGCATCAGTTTTGAGTAGGTGAATGGGTACTTAACTAAAGGGGGTTCAGATATAGTAGTTGGCGGAATGGTATTTTTGTTTTTGGGCGACTAATATAGTCAAAGTTGCCGTTGGTTTTAATATTAAAGACTTTTTTGTACAGCATTTGGGTTAGGTGGAGCCCTGGAAAATGAGGACCTTTCTTCGATAGTGAAGACCGTCCGCATGTTACACGTATGCAGCTTTTTTTACGTCGATATTGTGATGGATATAGAACACTATAAAAGACGTCTTTCATAGACGTCGTAGTAGTTGGCTAAGTTTCGGAACTTGTCCGATACGCAGATGGCACATAAGTCATAGGAGATGAAGAATTCCGAATGTAAACTAGAATTCCATTCGGACTTTCGTAGGGGAACTATCTCAGATAGTTCATCATGCCGTCAATCGTTAACAGACCACAGACAACAACAACAACAGCAAAACCAGAGGCCATTTGGAGTTCACAGATCACAGCCTTTATTCAACAGGATCCCAGAGGTAATTCGCAGGCAATCGGAAAACGTATCCAACCAAATGATGTTGCCATGGATATTTGAAGGGGTTTTGAACAGGTCTTGCATTTGCATGAAGCTCTACTTAGCAAGTAGTTAGTCTTTTATGGATTGGCAGAGCGATTTTTCGATTCCTTTGCTATGAATAAAAAAGCAGTGCCCCAGGGGACTATATTTTGCCCAACTCTTTTTCTTCACAATTTATTAGTGATCCACGTTTGTTAACAAATAAGGTTGGCAATATACTTATATATTCCTTCTTGACTTCCTTTGCTCTGTCCTTTTTAAGAAGAGCCGAACCCATTTTTGAAATAAATTCTAGGGTTTTTGGGGTCAACTATAAAAAAAATTTAAACGACTGGTCAGAGAAGTGCAGAGTCAATATCCCATTTAGAATTAATATTATAGGCAGGATGTTTTAGGAACCCAAATGAGTGGCTCTGCTCATCTATGAGTAGACTTAGCTCCCGCGTAGGTTGGGCGGGTTTCCCTCAAACTTGTTACTATATTGAAATTTCGAGGTTTTGTAATGTGTATAGCTCTTAAATTAACGGTCCTTTCCATATAATGTTTATGGTACCCTAATGATAATGTAACCTGCTCCTTAGTTTTAACAATTTCTACTTGCAAATGCACCAAGTGTTGCCAGTTCGTGGGAAATTTCAATCTTCATAAAATTTGTGAAAGTGGAAAGGGAAAACGTTCTCTGTTTTAAAATAAAATGTGGGGGAAATTAAAAAGAATTTTGTGTCAAACACAAGTAAATGACAGAAAATGGAAATGGTGAGGGACATTTTTTTTATTTCCAAAATTGAGTGCACTTTTTGGATATGCAGGAAGATTTGGATTTCCACATTCAAAAGTAGACTCTCTTTCTAGTTGAAATGAAAAAAAAATCACCTATCTACTAGCGGCTTCAAGTCTAAAAATGTTAATTGCTGTAGTTTAAGCCCATTAGCAAATATTTCACATTTTTAAAAACTCAATCGCTCTTTGAAAATAACTATGGACTTGTAAAGGGTGGCCCAAATACAAGCTTTTCAAAAATGCAATAAAATGAACAAATTATTTTTTTTCCATGCATTATGGAAGAGCAAACATTCCCATTAATTATGGAACACAACGTCGTTCAAGTGGCTGGCTTCGCAGTTACGAATTCTGTAACTGCAATTTTCCAAGACCTTGTTGATGGTTTCGGGCTATAGCTCACGGTTTGCTTGCCTTAAGTGCTTGAATCGTTTCCGGAAATTTGTTATGTCTTCTTCAGACAGGTCTAGTCAGTTGATTCCTCCGCGTTAATTTTTCCTTACCACGGAGCGTCAATTTTTCATTAACTCCATTCGTCAATGGAACTCCCTACCGCGTCTTATTAGACGAATTGTGTCATTTATTCGAAGATTTAAAAATGAATTAAGAAAACATCTCTCGATTTCAAATTAGTCTTATTTTACTGTACTTTCTGGTGGTTTTAATTTTGATATTGTATTTACATAGTATTTTTGAATTCCTCGTCTTTTTTTTCGCAGCAAATAGCTTATCACTAGCTCATAAGATATTATATCTTGTATAGGCATAACAAGGTAAATAAATAAATGAAATGAAATGAAATTGTTCGCATAACATCGGTCCTTCACGGTTCCACACAAAAAAAAATCCAAAGGGGTCAAGTCACAGCTCCGAGGCCTGATAACACGATTTGGGAATTTGGTGCGCAAAAGATCGGTGGTGGTATGGGCTGTGTGGCAAGATGCGTCATTATGCATTCTTCAATTTCAGTAAAAAAGAAAGTCGGTTGACATGGCTGTCGAAAGTTCAGCTGGTAAAGATAATGGACCGTAAAGTTGTTACTGCTTTAATATACCTTTTGTTTCCGAAGAAGTGCCATCATGAACGCAGTCTTTATTATTTTTTCTTTTGTATTTTTTTTTGTTTTGTTGACTTCAATCTTATCGTTTTTCAAACAAATTAAAATTAAAATCTATAAGTTTGTAAACAATGAAAACATTTAACAAGTAATAAGTAGGAAGTATAAAACTGAGTGCCGACGTTGCTTCTTTATACCGTGGCACGTACATAGCTGCACTCCATTGTCGTTTCTTGCCACATTCCACAGTATGAGTAAGAGTATGTTGGTCAAGTTGCCCTTTGAAAAAAGATAACGCTGCCGTTTTGACACAATGTCTCTGTAACGCCCACCGTTGATCCCAGCCTCATTTTCGAAGCAAAATGGTCCAATGATGTCACCACTCTACAAGGCTCACACTTTCGGCTACAGCAGCCACATTATCGTCTGTGCGTACCGTACGACGACGTGGACCATGAGTCTTGTCGCCTGGCATACCAGTCTCACGAACTTTTTGCACAAACCTGCGTACAGCAGGCGCGGTTGGTGCTTCATTTCGGCCTAAACCTTCTTTTCAATAAAACTCACTGTTTGGACTACACAGCACTCATTTTGGAAATAAGTTTTCAATATTTCCCAATATTTGTCAAGCGTAAGGCGAGTTATTTCGTTCCGCGGATGTATGATACTGACTTTCTGTCAAGATTTCGAGCGGAAAACGGCTGTCAGTGTCAAAATAACCTATGATTTAAAAAGAAACTACTAGATGGCCCACCCATATCCTCTGTCAGATGGAAAACAACTTTGACCATATTAGGCCTAAGAAGCTTACATGTTCAGACATAAGTAGGTCTTACTGAAAATGGCAGTGAAAAATATATCTTTGTATCTTAATTTTTTAACCAAGGAAAGGATACCTTAAGAAAGTTTTCGGTTAACACTAAGTAGGAATGCAAATTTTATGAAATAGGTGAATATTCAGCGCCGTGGTTAGTGTGTTAGACTACTGAGCGAGGGGACCGGAAAAAACCCAAATTCCAACTTAAGGTTTTTTCCCACTGGGTGGCGCAATCTCACAAACTTCCGAGAGTATAACTGTCATGAAAGAGCTTCTAAATTGGCCGTTTGGGCTCGGCATATAATTGTACATGGTGGGCCAAAAGAGATGCACTTATTTTTGCAAATGGCCGCCAATGTCAAATCTGTTTTGACATTTGTGGACTAGACAGATGTAGAATACAAGTGAACAAGTCATGGAGCGATAAACTCCCCAAGAACGCGGAATAATAGTGTCTATTTTTTTTTGCGTAATAATTCGTCTGTAGTGTTGGCGCAGCGTGAATTCCGTCGCCGATTCCACGGCCGTCCTACACCGACTGCGCAAACACAGCGCCGTTTGGCCATCAACCTTGAAGAGTATCTGACCACACGAGACGTTGCCAAGAGTGGCCGGCCCCGGAGCGCCCGTGGTGCCGAGAATATCGCCGAACATCGACCAGACGCCTTGCCTCGCAATTAGCATCAGCCGGTCGAATTTTGGTCAAAGACTAGCGCTTTGTACTTCCCGTACAAAGTCCAGTCCGTGCATCAGCTGCTGCCTGTCGACCGCCAAACGCGTGTTACCTACGCCAAAGCCATCCTCAATCTCGACGAAGTGGACGATTTTTCGACCAAAATCATAATGAGCGATGAGGCTCATTTCCACCTCAGCGGGTACGTGAACAAGCAAAACTATCGCTTCTGGGGCACCGAAAATTCACGAGTAATGCACGAGGAGCCATTACACCCGCTCACAGTTACTACATGGTGCGCTGTTGACGCTGTTCCCGAAGGCCTCGCCGAAGTGATGAAAAATGCCATAAAACGAGCCCGTATGACAATCAATTGTGACGGCGCCCATTTGGCCGATATCATCTTCTCGACTTGACCAATAAAATTCTAAAGGTTCAAATAAACATAATCAAAACACTGATCATGTAGGTAAAATAAAACCCACCTCATGTACATGATTAAATATCCCTATAACTTTTTCATTCTTTTTATATTTACTTGTTCGTTTTAAATTATAAAAACTTGGCAAAAGTTATTCAGTGTAATCTATAGAAAATGTCACCACAAAGAATGGGGAAATCTTACACCCTGAGATTGGGAATTTCATTTCAAGCGACTGCCAACACTTCCACCTAATCTATTACAATCGACCGGCCGGCGAGGGATTGTGCATCTTGTAGACACATTTTCTGTCAATGGCAACGCCGCGGCGTAAAACTTTGGAATTTTGTTAAAAATTTTACAGAGAAATGCCGGTTAATTTGTTTTTTTTTTTGCTGTTTTATGACGCAAAGCTTGACGCTTCACACGAGAATACGAACATCTTCTGGTGTTGATTGTCACCGATTCACAAATCACACGGTATTTTTGCACGATACAAGTATTTCAGTAAAATTCTATGACGCACTTCAAATGTAAACACGCCAATCTATCGATAACAAAAGAAAAATACAATTTTTCGAATCCGCACAGATGCTTTTTAAATTGTTTTCTATGTTTCCACATTCAACACGTTCGATGTAACTTTTTTACTGGATTGTTAATGGAAAGTAGCGATGTTGTTTTTATTTGAAAAAAAAAAATTCTAAAACAACTCCAGCACGCATTTAAATCACTGATATGCCCAAGTCCTCGGCCACCACACTTTTACACTTATGTGAAATTCTTGCGAATGAAATCAAAGTTTGAATGAAAATAACCTCTCTGCGCCTTATCAGACCACCACAGAGGAGGTAAAAAAAATGCACGGCATAAAATTTGGCCACCGGAAACAGCGATAAAATGTGAAACCAAAAAAAAAAATTAAAGAACTCCTGGAATTTGTCGGGAGCGCATTCCCTTTTTTAAATCGCGAACTCGCTGTCGTTCTCGTGTGAGATTACGTCGAGATACCGTGAAACAAACAACCGTTCTATGATCATGCAACCGCGATACTGGTACGGTAGCGATGGTCGTCAAATGGTCAGAGCCCGCGTGAAAGCGCATTGATTAGCACTACGAAATAGTACTCGTGTATGGCTGGCAGCGCCACACTAGTAGCTAGCGGCGCAAAATAAAAAAGAGGCTTGTCCCACCGCCGCACCAAGGCACCGCCGCACCACCGATAACCATAAATCGTTGTTGACTTTTGAAATAAATCTTCGAATGAGCCGGTGTTGGCTGTATGTTGTGAGTGGCCACATTTAATTTTAGCGCAGCCTTAGCCAGTGTCTTGGAAGTTGTGGCTTTTTTTTGGGTCGAAATCTGAAATTCCTTGATTTTGGTGGCGGATTTGCATATACTTTAAATTAAAGGCAGGTTACATTGGAATTGGAATTGGAACTGGTGGTGAAGTTTGCGACGAAGAGAATGAGGGTGAACTGCACTGCACCCCCTCCAAATTGGCTATTGAGGTTGACATGTTTTGTTTGTGTGCATTCGGCGTGAATGAATGAGCTGAGCATATGAATATGGTCGAGAGCAAGAGTTGAGGGTTACTTTTCAGTTATGCGGTGTTGTTGTTGGTGGCTGTGCTATTATTGTGACCGGGTCCTCTCTGGGTGTAATGTGATTATTTAAAATGTTATTTCGCGTTCCTATTCATTGTTTTCTTTACGAGAATGGCGATGCGGGTCGGGTGCATTATGTGGCTATTATAGGTGGGGGGCTAATAGAAGAACCGTTGCATATTGTTTTCAAATAGGCACAATGCAAATTCTAACGACAGTTTTACTAGTGGACACTGAGGTGATTGGCAGCGGCTTTCGCTGTTCTTGGTGGCTTTGTGCCCTGTGAACTCACGCTTAAACTGTACTCTTATTTGGGTGAAAGCAACTTGTGATGGATGTGTTTAGACCCACACTGCTGGAGATCCCATAATTAGGGCTTCATGCGTCACAATTCTTACTTAACTTTGGGTGGCACTACAGCCACAGCCAGACCCCAATCGACATTCCTCTGCAACAAGTTGCGCTCGCCAAAAGTTGGTTTAAGTGCGCTATCAATTAAAACAACGCCTCTTTAGGTAAGGACTTTCCCTGGTGAGCCCTTTTTATTTTTAAGTAAAGCCAGACACTTTGATGAGCTTGCACTCATAACGCTGTAGAACTCGCACAATTTTTCAATGGATAGAGCCCGCCCCTGCAAACTTTCCCAATGCGACATGGACCGAAGATTATACACGGAGTTAAAGGCATTACTTAAATCCGTATACGAGACAAGGCAACGCATTCAACTGACAGATGAATATTCGCTAGCTTATAGAACGTGACCCATAACTAAATGTTCAATTGGGGACTTTAACGAATCCAGTTTCTGACAGCTGGCTGACTTAAAGTATTTAAGTTTTGATTGGCATAGATCGTTCACATGTTCATTTTATTAAGTTGACGTTTATGGTGGGGTAGCCGAAGAATCTTGTCAAGAATTTCCTGATTGAGTACTAAGTTGACAGTGCGTATATGTGACTGAGGCGAAAATCTAGTTTTTGTACTTAGGGTGCGTTTCGTTCAGACTCCAGACCAATCTAATTGACGTCAGATAACTAGATTTTTGAATGGGAGCCCTGTCAGCTGTCATTTCTTTTTTCAATTCCAGCACTTAACCTTGAGTAAATTGTGTAAGTGGAACCTGGTTAAATGGAATACTTCCATAAGTGAGTGTAATTTCCGGGCACCCTCATTTTTCTCCAACAAAAAATCTCTACAAGTAAAACTTTTTCCATCTCTACAAGTGAATATTTTATAAATTAACCTATAAGTAAGACAGACTTGCAACAAAAATTGTTTTATTTTTGCTCGCAAAGTTTGCTTTATTTAAGGACCTTCTAAGTGAAACTATACCTGGATAACGAGAATCTGGATAATTATAAAAAGTAAAACTGAAATAAATGGCCAATTTCTTTCCAATTAACCAGTTAGACTTTATTTAAAGAACAATTAGCATGACGACCGACCTGACAGCTGCCAGGGTTTTGAAATTTTAAAAAAATACCAGGAACGTTGTATTGAATACCTTTCTCAAAAAATAAAAGTAGACAGATGGGTAATTAAACAATTGAAAGTGACAGTTGTGATTGAGTGGTTTAACGTGATATAAACTGGTATAATTAACATTATATGTCTCGACTTTTTTTTCATTCTTAACGTTTTGGCTTAACGTTCTTCTAACTTCTAGTAATTGGCGCTGACAGCATTTTATTTGCAGTGACATAAACGCCTCCACCATAAATTGGAATTGGAACAACATAATACCTAGTGCGTAGTTCTAAGACAAGTGTCATTGATTAATATGCGTTCTGCTTAACGCGCAGAATGATCCGTTTATGATTTCGATACGCTATTGGGGACATTCAAGTATCTAATTTAGTACATCTGCGTAGATGTACATCGGTTTTGATTGGGGGAAATCGGTCATATGAGCAGCTGTTTCAGTTGACGTTTATGGACTGAGCACAAAGTTGGCAGTTCGCATACGTGGCTGACGTAATAAACGTGACGTTCCCGACCAATCTAGTTTTTGCGTTCAGGTTACATCTCATCCAGACCAATCTAGTCGACTTACGAAAACTAGATTCTTGAATGCGGCCATTGATTTGTCTACAGTGACTGTCACTTACTCAGTACAGAATGATCTCCGAATGACAATGTCAGCAATCATCTGTCAAAGTTCTATCATAGTTATACTGGATAAATATAGGGTGAACGTGCACGAAACTTGTTCTTTTTTGTATATCTACAAACTACAATGAAACGAAAAACCTGTAGGTAATAATGGTGTAGGGCACATTGGTGAAGTTGGTAGGGTCGATGGGAGAGGAACAATAAGGAAATACACTCGGAGGTGTTAACAGTAAAAGAGGGTGTGATGTGCGTGGGTGGATTTTCTCAGAATGAATGAGCCCGGCGCTAAATGGAAGCAATACAAGATTATGCTGTTCGGTTTCAATTTGTTCGTTTTCTTGTTGCCTGTGGGTAACAAATGTTTTGCGTCTCTTCGTACCCTGCGCATATACGTCACATTGCATAGATAGCATACATTTTGGCGCCATGGCCTCATTGGTCAGTGTGCTGGACTACTGAGCGAAACGGTCTCAGGTTCGATCCCCGGAAAACAAAAATTTAATTTTCTTTTCACGAAAAATGGTTAAACTCTGAAATTTGTCCGGAACAACGCTGGTATCCGCATAAGCATCAAAATCAGTCAAGAGAAGTAAATGACACAAGAAAGAAAGAAGGCAGAAGAGGCACTTCAATTTGTGCAATGCGGCAGTGATGCCAAATCCAACGTCTAGGTTCCAGTGCTGCCAGTATTTGTAACACGGGTTTTAGGGTACATATTGATTTCAAACTTTGAACGTTTTTTGGGCGAAAATTAATAGCACCTTGGCTTTTTCAAAATTACCCCTACACCCCTTTTTAGGGGATAATGAGCAAACACACGACAAGCGAATTATCTCAATTGATGCCCACAAATTAAGGGACATTAATTTTTCGGTTTCGAAAGTAAAGTTTGGACTTTGCCACTAAGTGTGAATTACAATATCATTCAAATGGTAATGGTAATTTTTATCCACTTTTTCGCCCATTTCGGGAGTTATCTCGGCCATAACTTAAGTAGTGTTGGTTTTTAGTGCGTCTAGAGTTCGGGGATTATTCACGTAAAAACGGTCTTCTGGGTAGCCCCACAAAAAAATCTAACAATCTCAAATTACAGATGTCGCCCAAATGTGAAATTATGCGACCAAGAAACTTCTCACGCAATACAGCCATAATTGGTCCTGTTGTGTGGCTTGTTGCCCCGTCTTGTAGTAAGTTTTAATAATTTTAACGCGTTTTCCGATTGTTAAGCAATTCATTATCGTAAATGGCCAACAATTAACTAATATTATGACACTTCAAATGACAGTTTGACAGGCGTAAAATGCCAGCGCTACCAACTTGAAACCACGAAATGAATGATCCTATATAACGGCAGCAGTAACAGATAAACCTAATTTGTATCAGGCTGTTTAAGCACCCGCAAATCATTGCAAATGACACAAGCACATAGCCAGTTGTAAAATTAATTTCAATAAGAAAGTGCACATTCTTTCGCTTTGTCCCACTTAACAAACGTCAAAAGTAGGCGACCAATAAAAGGAGCTCTAACCGCCTTATCATTTTTGATCTCTCGACTTGTCGCATAGCATTGCTTCACTTAATTACTTTCTAATAAGCTCACCATTAGTAAGTAGATTACCACAAGTCAAATGTCAAGTTCATTTTTCATGTCGTTTCTGTATTTATTTGTTTTTTGTCGCCTGCAAATCGAAATGCGAATCGAGTTTCATTTTCATTTCGAGACATTGGTAGTTGGAAAAGGAAATTATTTTTAATTTAAATACTCAAATTCGATTTCGCTGTCAGCATGACTATACTTAGAAAATAAATAAATTACGAATACAACGAGTTCTATTATTGTGACGGGATTTTTATAAACATGTAGGTATATATTTTTTTTTAATCTGCAGTAACTACACTTTGATGCAGTACGACGAGGAATCCATAACAACGATGACTACGACGACGACAAAATCTATTTGTGAATGGATGCGATTGTTGTTGACGAATCCATTAGGAAGATGATAACCGCATTTAAATTTATTTGAATATTCTTCTCCTTTCAATAATACAGAGAGCGCCTCTTTTTGGGTGTGGATCTATGTTTCCTTTTTTTCATTTTTTTTCCCGCACACAAAGCTCTCATCCTTTGCAACCGGGACACGAGTGTCCCAATTTTTGATTTGAAAATGTGAGATGTACTTTATTTGTCAGTATTGTGTGCCCTTTTTTCTCGTCTGCGATGGTTTCGAAATATTTTTATCTGCTTGCGTGTGTAATAATACAAAAAAATTAAGGTAGCATTTTCGTTTTAAATTCTCGATAATCAAATAAATCTGTTTGGGTTTTGCTTGAACCCATAAAGCTGGACAGAAGTTCAGGCATAAATATTGCCCGAACTCGGCGTCTAGCATGAGATCGTAGAATTGGGTTTTCGAAATACCTTTTTATATCTCGAACATCCGCAACACTTGAATTGGACTCCCTACGTAACACGACTATTCTCACCTTGAGAGTGGGAGCTGCACCTTATTGAACATCTACAAATGATTTTGATCGAAACAACAGTTGTTCGGATGCTCTTCAACTAAAACCTACAGGCAATAGAGTCGTTGACAGTATAACCATAAGCCAGTGCCATCTTGATGATTTAGTATGTCAAGTCTTTGTAACGCGAGGATCTGTCCAGAATGAATTTTCTTTCCGAAAGACCGATAACTCCCTCAAGAAACAACAAACCACAGACCCCGGGATCAAGTTTAGGTTTTATTTCAAGACTGCTCTGTTCACCCTGATCCTTTCACGAAGTCTTTGCCGATGTGGATTGCTTCATATCGAAGAGGTACCTCTGAGAAGGCTATTAGCTCAAGCTCGTACCTATACCATGTTTTTTTTTTGTAGACGTTTGAGTGTTTGTTAGTAACGTAGGTTGAAAACCAAAAATGACATGAGAAAAACATCAGTTTCTCGACGACACTACCTACCAAAACAGGGACTTCTGGTTCAAAGTACAATGGACCGGACTTTGAGCCTGAATGCTTGTTTTTAATCGATTGAACATTAAAAAATCTCTTCTTAGAACTGGAGTCTTATTAAAACTTTTCCTTGCTAGCCTCAAAATGGCACCATGCTTTCTTTAAGTTTATCGCCTGCGATGACCGACTTCATTTGATGAAGCTTTGCTCAAAAGGCAAGCCTTAGGATGGATCCTTGCGCGATCCCTTACGGGCCTACAAAATCCGTGGTAGTAGTTTTTGATACTGAATTCTCTTGGAGAATAATGCCCCACTGGTTTTCTGAATGTGATCATGAGTTTCGGAGGTCCCGCTGCGGAATCTGCAGAAGCCTACCCTGAGCCTGATGGTATTCGCATGACCGAATCTTATTTGGGCTGATGCAAACGTTCAATGGTGATAGCTTCTATTTAAGAAGGAAGCTCCCTACGGACATTTTTTTAAAAGGCAGTTGCCCTCTTCTCATTTTTCGTTTTTTTTTTAAATCTTTATATAAAGTTTTCCCTGTCCCTTGACTTGAGGCGGCACTCGCAGCCGCTTTTGCGCACTATTATTTGTACCTGACGATGAGGCATTGCCACGAAAGCTTCGATTATCATGATGTACGGGTCAACTGTCTCATTGGGTGCCAAAACAGCAGCTGGATACTCAGTCTGACAGGGCTAATGCGGATTCTGTAGAAATAACCCAAGCACGGACTACACCAGCCCTTGCATATATTTTGCAAGACCACAAGACTTATGTTTGACTGAAGAATGGAATGATAACAATGAACGAATCAACGGCATCCATCGCGCCGATCATCGACACGGATGCTCCCCAGACGTATATTCTCGTTGGCTTTATTCAGATCAATAGGTGGTCGAATTAAAGCAGTACTTTGCAGACTGAGGTAGGTCACAGATCACACTGAAAACAGTTGCTGAATAGTGTTTCGATTTAGCAGAAATGTCACTGAATTACGACGTTTATGAAGTAAAGACCGAATGAAAGATTAATTTCCATAGGTAGGTGAGTTATCGCACGTAACTTACGAAAGAAAATAACAAAACACATAACTTCCCATGTAGTTGTTGATCTTAACATATCTATAGAAAAGATTCATTCATTCATTCACTACTCTTTTGGAATACTGCAGTCCTGCAGACCTACGAATCTGGAAGCTCGCAATTCTTGCAACCAGACCGAGAACAACCGAGAACAACAGGTAATCCAATTTTGTGCTACCGAAGGGCGACTCAATTTTACTATGGAAGTAATAACCTGGCGATATTGCTATCATCTGATTGATTTCGACATCGCACAAAAAGATATGTAGGTAAACTTAAAAGATATTTTAGAATAAAAACATCGGCTTCATACTTTAGATAATTGTTGTCGAACTTTTGTTTGCTCTCAATCATTTTTATTATATTAAAATAAATATTTTTTAGGGTTAAACACTTCAACCGAATTCTTGTGACTCTCTCGGCTAACGTGACTAACGCAAGCCTATCGAATATTTCAAGTAACACATTTCCAAAAACTTAGCGCTGGTGACGTCCTTAATGTTGCCCGCGTATTTTTTAAGGGATTAAAGCGCTCAATTCTATTCTCCTCGTTGCCGACAACAACTACTTCCGAATATCTCTTTCGGGTCATGGGATTCAATTCTTGTCACTCGCGTAAGCAAGAGGCCACTTTTTGTTTCAAGTTCCAGTAACATAACTATGTTTGTGTTAATAAAACATTAACGAACACCACAGGATATAATGCCTTATCTACATACGTTGCCCTTAGATAGAACCTATTTGTTGGTTGAGGTGGTAAGTCTTCGCGGGATCAGGTATCTTCGCAGGAACAGGCATTTGTTTCATCAGCAACTGGAGAATTTCTCCGTGATATAGTTACGATGCCGATCATCATCATCATCTTACAGCGTGTTACATAGGTAGCATTGCCAGAAAATGCGGAAGGGACCGCACGATGAGCGTGTACCTCAATGTGATTGGTGATGCTGATGGTTGTCAAGGTGATGTCGAAGAAAAGTTGATCCTGATAAATGAACAGCAAATTCTTTTTGCTATTGTTGGCATGTTGGTTACATTACGAAGACCTTGGACTTTGGCGGCATTACACGAATTCTACACAAGAAATGCAAAATAAATTATTAAATATTTGTATTTGTCTAGCTACCTAGATGACTGACATACCTAATATTCACTCCTCAGGATATTCTGATTCGTTTATGACAAAATGTTGAGTTGTGCTTCCAAACATACGACTGATTAGTACTATATTCAATATAGGGATCTCATCGCTCAATAGTATTGATCCTGTTTGCGGTTCTGTCGTTTTTTTTCAACACAAATAAACCGACTCGAAGAAATTATATTTTAACTGCATGCATTTACCTAAAACGAAACATTCAGGAATATATTTGCAGAGCAATACAAATAAAAATACAAACTCCAACAGCACTAAATGTGGATATTCCATATCACTCATCAGAGCAAATCTAAGTCAAAGCTTATACGCACAATGAACGTTTTTTCCATATAGTTTTGCAACAATTATATTTATTATTCACCACTTTATTTAAAAGACAAATTCGAATTTTAAATTTTATGATTGGAAAACAAACCGAACTGACTATGAATGTCATTTTGCAAAATATGACACCGACAACAAAAAAAAAATCAGTCAGTCTGGTCGCGTTCCGCATATCGCATCAGTGCGGTTCAGGTTTTCAGTTTTCAATAGTAACGTAGTAGTCACAATTGTGTCTTTTATATTAATAAAGTTAGGATTTCAGAAACACGATTACAACAACTACTGCGAATCTCGAAGTGTCAAGTAGAGCTTAGTTGTTGTAATTCCGTGCTGAAGATCCTACTTTACTTTGCTTTGCTGAGAACGAAGCTCAAAAAATAAGCTTATTCTTTGAAATAGTTACGACTTTTTTGTTGAAGCTAGAGGAACAAATAGTTTTTAAAAAAAACAACAATCACTAAATTTTATGAGTAAACGCTGTAAAACAGTATTTATCCTGTTTTATTGAACCGATATGTATACAAAGTAAAACAAAACGAAGTACCTAAAGTAGACTAAAGGCTAATAACACAGTTCACAGTCGCATTTTTTATTAGGTAGTATAAACTGGCACAATTTGTTGTGTGTCCCGACATTTAGTTTAGTTCAACGTTCTCCCAATTCCCACTTGCTGAAAGTGAATGGTGCTGAAAGCAGTTCAATAGCAATTTCATGAACGCTACATCAGAATAGTTTAAAGATAAGCTGCTGCTGTCAAGTCACTTCTTCTTAGAATAGATACGTGTACGTAGTGTGAGTACCGAAAGTGTCAGAGTAGAGTTGTTGTAAATGCGATCCGAGTATTCGACTTTAATTTGATTGCTGAGATAGATGTTTATTAAAGCACTTCCTATGCATCTTTATTTGCACCTTTATAAGTTTGTCTAAAGACATTACACTGGTCTTAGGCGAGAATGTTATGAAGCTATATATTCACAAAAAAGTATGCAACGACATTGAAATGTGAGTGCCACAAACTTTATCGAACAGAATTAAACTGCATATGCTAGAGCGTTACCAAAAATTAATCATTAGTCAGAGCATTATATCAATTTGATAGAATAACTTAAAATTTGACTTTAAAAAAAGCTATGTAAAGGGTTTAACTTTAAAAGTTTATAATGGGAAATGGACCGGAATAGAGTGGATTGATTCCAATCTGAGGTATTTAAGTGCCAACCAGAGCAGTTTTGTGACCATAAGTAGCTGTCAAATATTGACGCCAATTCACTTAAATTAAGTAAAACGCTTACCTTTCGTAATTGAGTTCTCAAAAAACTTACCAAAGAAGTGTTAGGATGACTATCTGTCAAAGATATGCTTGAAAGTGACAACCATGTACATTATAATCAGAACATAACATGATTTGAATGCAAATGGCGTAATCCAGCTTAATCCACTGTGCGGTTACTTTGGAATTGCATAAATGTTTGACAGATTTTCCGCATTTGACACAAGCTTAAGCTCACACCATCCAAGTACGGTGACCCATTTAGTATTTAAATAAAATAAAACCACAAATATCAACAATTTTTTTTTAGTACATAAAACAGAAAAAAAATGCTCATCTACATAACATATTAAAAATTTGTTTAAAACATAAAAAAAAATAAGTAAAAAAATAGCCATTTAAAAAAATATCATCATTCCACTAACTTCTCATAGTTCTCCGCATCCTCAATAGTCTCGGGTAGAGCTTTACCCCTTGTTTCGGGAAGTAAGAGTGTCAAAAACATTCCAACTAGCGCAATGCTTGAGAATATAAACGGCGGCACCCACAAGCCATAGGCCTCAAAGCTCGAGGCATGTGCAGCCGACATAGCACCAAATCGGGCTATCATCGAGGCAATTCCCATGCCAGAATTACGGGCAACCGTCGGAAAGATCTCCCCCCCGTAAAGGTAGCATGTCGGAAAAGATATCGCCGAGCCAAATACCGCAAGTGATGACAATACCACTTGGAAATGGGAAAGCCTTGCCGGAACGAATATGAACACCAACATAGACAAACCGACAATGAAATTGGCAAATGCAAGAGTCGGCTTGCGACCCAAGTACTTGCAAGCCGGCACCGACATAACCACTCCGGGAATGCCAAACAAGGCGCTCACAGCCACATTGAGGAAAATGCTACCGCCAATCTTTCCGATGTACTGCGAAACACCAAAGTAGTTGAAGCCGACAGCGAACCAATTGAAAAATATACACAACGTGTAGCGTCTGAGATTGGGGGTTCGCAGTAAGTCCCAGACGTTGCCCTTTTTCGCCTCCTGCTTGGCAGCTCTCGCCTTGACGGCTTCTTCGACATTTCGTCGAATATTCTCGGTTGGTTGGCCGTTGATAATGGCGGCCTTTTCGAGGATTTTAACCGATTCGTCGACACGCCCGGCGAGCATTAGCCAGCGGGGCGACTCCGGAATGAGGCAGTAGTATGACAGCAAGACAACCGAGAAAATTGACAGTGCAAACTGGTACCAGCGAAATTGTCTGATGAAATAAGCGAACACCGGCAAAAGCAGGTGACCGAGGTTGAATGGGATTTGATAGATGATGCCGGTTAGAATCTCGCGACGACTGGGACCGATGATCTCCATGATGAGGCAGAAGCTATGGAAGAGAGCAATTTAAATTATGTCTTCACTGTTTGACACTGCAACTTAAAACCTACCTTGTCAGCATACTTCCTCCAGTTGCAACAGCACAGATGAATCGGAGCACAACAAACAGCCAGTACCAGGGTGACATAGCAGCCAAGACACCGGAAATCAACTGTAGAGTGACTGAAAATACCAACGGAATTCGTCGGCCATATCTGGCGGACAAAAGTTGCCATTAATCTTTGTAGAGTTCGAATAGACATTGTGACTTACTTATCCGCCCAAACGCCAAAACTGACATTGCCCACGAGAATGCCAAACATGAAAATCGTCTGTCCCATGTTGGCAAAGTGGCGTTTCCCACAAATCAATCCCCATTCCATGACAATCGTCTGCTCGAAAATACTTCGATCGTAGTCGACTACAGAGCATTCGGATGAACACGCATCGGTGTCGTTGCCTGGCACTTCGCATTCGTACTTAACAGGTGGAGCTAGGAAGACGGTCGACAGCTGATGCCATCCGACGGGGAATTTTGACAGCGAAACGAGTATTAGGATGCCGATTTGCCATTTTCCCACATCGCCGATGGAATCGTAAACAGGATCTGGGGCACGTTTCGCTGAAAAGAGGCAGAGGGAGTGTTCTTACTCCTTAAGTATACTAAAGTTACTTTAGTTGGTAAAGTGGTAAGTTGCATGATATTAGCTGAAAAGCTGTGGAATTCCTAACCTTCGGTTCCAATCACAGAGTCGGTAAGGTAGGTTCGAACTTTTAACAATAACAAAAAAAGGCTTAAGTATCAGTTACTCGTGAAATTTGATGTGCATGTAGCACCGTACCCGTAATAGAAGTAATCATTTTTAAATAGAAATATAAAATCACAGGCCGGATACTATTTATAATTACAGTTTGTATTTTTTCTTTTTATGGGCAGTTTGATATATCAAAAAATTATGAGAACAGCCGATCTTAAAAGATGTGGTCTCGCAATTCTTTCTGTCTGTCAGTGTACTGTCATCTGTCACTGCCAATTGTTTATATGTTTTGCCGAATATTCAGGCGGTGATCCTTTTGAAAAACCTTAGACTGCAGATTGGATGTTAGTCTACTGTTGATTTAAAATAGAAAATAAGCTAAAAAAAAAGTTTATCCTCTTTACCAACTGACTGGAATTTTATCATTATTTTTAGTACACTGCTGTTGGAACGAAATATCGCACACAAAAGTGACAACGAAATCATGAACGAAAACGATGCGAAACGATGGCGATAAGTGGTTAATTGTAATAGATTACTTGGTGCAATTCATTATCCGGAACATAAATTGAATTGAAAAATTATACAACGAATTTTTATGTTTCGAAGAATTGGAGCAGAAATATCAGGAAGTTGGCCCACCACCATCAGAACCGGACACAGTGCAGCAAAAGTGAATGCGGATGCGAAAGATATTATTTTTGTTGTAATGAAATCGTTTTCAATGTCCTCGTTATTTGTTTTTTATATAATTTTATAATTTCAAAGAATTAAAAAATATAAATTCAGGCCGCTAGAAAATGTCATTTACTACTTTTGTAGCAGCTGATGGAACACTCCACAAATTTTTTTCCACGCGTTTCGCTGTCCACTTAGAGACCACCGGAAAACGTTGTTTCACAACAGGAATGTACTTGGCTTAACTCTAAAAAACGACCATTTAATCGTTCTTATTTGAAACTTATTTAAATATTTGCAGAATAGTTTAAATTATTGAATATGTGTTAGGACATTTTTCAAAATGACTTCTCTGACACTGCTATCTCTGACAATGCTATCGACAAATATTCACAGACTATTGAATGAAAATTAAAACAAATAAAACCTAATTATCTGTGGTCGGAAGGAATAAAAACAAGTAAAAGTGTTATCATTGGCCTGGCCGATGTTTTGATACCCCGCCACTGCATACAAGTCATGCAAAATGGGTTTTGTATGGAAGGTACCAGAACTACTTGACCGACATGGCCCAATTTTAAAATAAACCTGACGACGATAAATATAAGTCCTTCCTGTGGAGGTTATAATGAATGAAAGAAAAGGGATTATTCATCTAAAATAATACCAATAAGTCCATAATACTTCATTGATCATCACGTATTGATAGAAAAAAAAGGTCAACAGTCGTTAAATGCAAAATAAAATCTATTACATCTTGACTAAAATATAGTCAACATAGTAAAGCTCCAACATTCAATTTTAAAATCATCAAAGTCTTATTAAATTAAGAATAAAGGAACGAATGAAACAAGTTTAAGTAAAGTTTGTATTGGTTTCGAGGAATATTGTCAAGGAATGTGACCGAGTATTTACTAAGTTGACAGTTCGCATATGTGGCTGACGTAGGAAAAGTGACGTTACCGACCATTCTAGTTTTTGCATACAGGTTGCATGTTTGTTCCTTAACTTTTTGTAGTAAGAATAGAAAAGACTGTCAAAATGACAGTGATGGGGATAAATTCTCTCTAATGGCGTTTTAGATTAAAGAAAATAATTGCCCTTTCTATGGAAAGAATTTTTTAATGAATTGCCCTGAACTCACCAAAAAAAAAACTAGCAAAAACTAGATTGAACTGTTTGTTGTGGTATTAGAAACAAATTTTGCCGGATCCGAAAATATACAATTATGCGTGCAAAATTTAAGTATATTGATTTGGCCTATTAAAACATTTGTATTTACTGTAGAAATCAAAACAAAAAAGTAGCAACAGAAAACCAAATCTCACATATTGAAAAGAGAAATTCCTTATTTCGGGGCAATTCTCTCGGATCTTCAATGAAAAACGCCATAAGAGGGAGACACTTACGAAAATGAAGTAATCTATGAAAAATGATAGTTATGCAATTGAAAAATTAAAATAAAGTAGCACAGAAAAATCTTTAAAATGTCGTGATAGTTGATTCGTCTAGCGATAAAAGTGATTCGGAATTAATAAAACTTCTTTTTGATGATGAATCCGAGTATGTGAAGAGTTTGTACAGATTGAACAACAAGCATTCGAGAAGAGGAAAAAAGTGACACTCGCAAACGAATCATCTGTCAATCGTCAACTGACCAACAGTTTTTCCAATTCTTACACCAAGAAATTGAGGACGTTCGTATTCCGAGTTTAGTAATGTCGTTTTCCATTGGTTTCACTCGGGGATCCACTCATTCTGTGATCCAATGGAACAACAAAACTGCTTCTGATTGAACCCACAAAAGTATTGGTGAAATGCCAAAAAAATAATTTACGGCTGCTGTCAGCTGACTTGTATAAAAAAAAATAAATTACACTTGTGTGAGTGCTTCTGACTTCAAATCGAGAAGCGAAATTCTCTTCTCAGAATCACCAGAGGAGTATTTTGTTTGCCAATGGAACGGTCTCAGAAGAGATTTTTTCGATTCCGGACTCTCCCGGACACTTCTTTTAGCCCAATGGAAAACGGCATAAGTCTGATAGCTGACTGACTTCAGTTTTTACTGGCCCAGAGTGGTCAGGTGAGTAGTTGTTTTCAATTGACGTTTATGGAGGGGAAGTCGACAAATCTAATCAAATAAATTCTGTCTGCATACTCAGTTGACATTTCGAAGAGTTAAATTCAAAATAAACAGGTTAGCCGCTGCAGAATTCTGAAAAGTCCAAAATACTGTCAGTGAGAGAAGCTACTCTGCAAATTTTGAAATTTCGCACGATATTTAACAACCATAGCTCGCATTAAACTATAATAGTGTTCTGATAGGCAACCGTGTTACATTTTAAACATACTTTTCAGATAGCGATTTTTGAAAAATTTGCGACAAGCCTTTTCTATATAAAAAAAAAACAATATAGCAAAAATTGTGGAAGGCTCTCGAAAAAAAGTGACATTAGTTGAACAACGGTAACGCTGACCGCGAGAACACAAAAATAATTCAAGTTGCCTAGTCCAGACAAATCTGGTTGACGTTTTACATGAACTAGGTATCCGAATGTCCCCATTTATTATGTAAAAATCGTAAGATTCGTGGATAAGATTAGTAAGATTAGGAGGCATGGATGGGTAATATCTTGCTCTCCCGATAACACTCTCTCTTTTAAGAATTTTTCGAGTTAAGGCCGTTCCCGTTCCGTATTAAGTAAAAATTCATATAATTTGAAAGTAAATGATCAGACCTTACATTTAGTCCAGACCAATCTAATCGACTTAAAATAACTAGACTTTTAAATGGGTCCGTTCCTTGTCAACAGTGTTATCCTCATAAAATACCCTCTTCGTCATCACAACTTGTCATCGTCATACTAAAAGAACTCTACCCCGATCGAATATTTAAATCTCACTGGCATTTTCGATTTTTGTATTATAAACTGTACAGTTTTGGTACGTTTGGAAATAGTTCTCTTTCTTCTCCTCTCTACGTTGTAGAGAAAACAAAGCTCTCGTAGAACGAAATTCTCAGAAACGTGTCACGTCCTTGAAATTAATCTCACTATCCATTTTCGCCCAATATCAGGTCGCCGCCGAAGAAGTTTCACTTCAAAACGAAACCAATACCTTCACTCTTCAGAGGAATCGATTCAAACTCATCTTCTCGAGTTTATCGGTAGAGGACAGACTGCTTCAGACAAACCAGTAAGTAAAAAAGCATTCGAATAATTACTTTCTCGAAGCAAAACGGAGACGCGCAGTCATCTTTGGTCCAACATTAACATCAGAAGGGGCGTGGCCCACCTACTGCAATCATAAATCGAGACTATATATGACGTAATTAAATTTCACCCGTTAATCTAAGAAATCCTTCTGTGTCCATTTTTAAAGCAAATAAAAATAAATGTCGCACTATTTAAACTTTACAACATTTTTCCGGGTAGTTTTGCAAAACCGCTTCGGTCCAGTTTCAAGTTTACAAAAAAACACTTGCTCAGACAAAACAAAGACGCACATTATGGAAACAAAATATGTCAACGCTATCTGTAACATTGAGACGTCATTGCATAAATGTCACAAGTTTTTTATAGCCCCAATTCAATGTCAAAAATAGATTTCCTCTCAATTACCTGTTTCCGCCATTCTCGTGTCCTGGTTGTGGCTTTTTCTTCGCTCCTGACGTCGAAATTAAACTGATTTTCAATAAAAAAAAGTTGTCAAGTCGCTTCTTTTTGTTTTTTTTTTTTAATAGTCCAGACACTAGAGGTTATCAGTCTCTTATCAGTAGCCAATGAAACAAAGAATTACTTCTTCAGCTATTCGTGAATGAATTTAGCGTAGGCACACCCTCACCGATATAAAGATTTCGAAACTACAATTTCGTGCTATATCCAAACGGGACTGTATCCTTGAGATGCAGACTAGGTTAATACAAGAGATTTCTATTTTAGATACTGATCATGATCGATATTGAAACAGAAAATAAAAGCCGCGCGCTTGAAACGACGCGTTGTATCTGACAGACTCAAACCGAATACTCGAATAAAAACAATTGATAGATGAAGATGTGATTATAAAAAAAATAATAAATATACTATATACATAAAAATCCACTGAATAGTTAATTGTTGCGGCTACACATCTAGGGTGGCTGTCGGCCACATTCGAGTCGCTGATGGATATGGATCATTACACTTGGTGGGTGTTTGATTAGCGTTTTTATTCTACCGTTTTTAATTACCTACCCAATTAGCGGTTAATTATATGGTACGAAATGGAACAATTGTCATGTTGATAGGTATAATTTTTTGTTTGAAATCGTTGAATGCGCTCGCGAGTGCACCAATTCGATGCACTGTCCGCCAGCATGGGAGCATCGTAAGCACTGGCTATGACTGTGTCTACACAAGTGTTTTTGTGTATATATATAGTGATATTGCATTTAATTTTGACATTGAACTTAGCGACTTGCAAGCTGTAACATTAGATACTGCAAGAGCGAGCAGGGAGTTCGAACTAACGCCCCACTTCGGTCGACCCCAACATTAGCCCCGCACAAACAAATGATTTTAAGGTGCTGGACCCTCAGGTCCTTCTTTTGATATAATACTCACCTGCCGCGCAAGACCGCTTATTTTTTAACAATTTAAGGACCTCTCTGATTCTTATCTATAGCTGGCGGTTGTCATAGGTTGCGGACAGATCTTTATTGCCATCTTAGTCTTCAAGAACAACTACTCTCGTGTCAATTAGCCGAACTTATCATGTCAGATCTTACTTTTAACAGCGAAAAATACCTCGGGTTGTACTTGAAAAGCAATTTATTTGGAACAGGGAAGCTAGCCTTTAGACCTTTAAAATAAAAAAAATTGCAGTGCGGTACTGTATTTTAAGGAAGTTCACAATTGCTAAATTTGTATGCGACCTATTGAGCCTCAAATTTAAAGTCTTAACTGAAAATTGTTATTGGAAAGGTCCTTTTATACCCCCGCAGTAGAATTGCTGTAAAAACTCGAGCACCGTCTTCGAAATTTCAACTCTAGTTCAGGGCTATATAAAGGTATTCAAGGAAAAATGCAATTTTTTGAGATAAATGATCGAATGTTTATTTCAAATTAAAGAGGAAGGAATGCCGTTGATAACAACATCAGCCAAATGGCCACCACGAGCACGCATACAGGACCACATCCTTTTCATAAAATTTTTCATAACCAAATCGCAAAGTGGGTGCCCTCGATAGCCTCACGAATTTTATCTTTGAGGTCTTGAATCGAAGCTGGGCTGTTGGCGTAGACCTTATCTTTCACGTGGCCCCAAAGGAAGAAGTCGCAAGGTGTTAGATCACAATGGCCAATTGTGATCACCTCTTCGGGAGATAACACGGTCCGGAAACTTTTCCCGGAAAAGATCAATGGTTTCGTTGCTTGTGTAGCACTTAGCGCCGTCTTGTTGAAAGCAAACTTTATAAGCCTTAAGATCCAAGTCTGTATGCAAAATACGGTGTAATGACGTTTGTGGAATGCCCAATTCCAAAGAACGACGAGGAATGGACAAACCTGGGTTTTCTTCAACACTTTGGGCTACAGCAGCAATATTCTCAGTTGTTCTTGATCGACGTGCACGGGTTTTATTCTTCACATCACTAACTTGTCCCAACAGCTCGAATTTTTCCACCAATTTCTGTATTGCGGTCCGACAACGTGCTTCACGACGACCAAAAATTGCTTTAGTTTTGCAAACTGTGACTGCAAGATTTTCACCATTTTTATAGTGATTTTTAATAATTGCAATGCGTTGTTGAAGCGTGTATCGTTCAATTTTTAGTAATGGCGTAGTTTCTACTTGTCAAATGTCAAAGAATAAAGCTTCCAAAATGACAGCTACCGAAATAGCGGATCATTCACAATAAAACCTTTCATTGGAAAACCCTTCATTAAAACAGGCGACGGATATATCTAGAGGAAAGTACTGCGTCAACATTCTGTAAGGCGGAAACGTTCAAAAGTTTACGTGCGCATGAATTATTCGCTCTATGTTACAGAAGCAAATCGCTAGTAAACACGAAAACGGTAGATCGTTTTCGCGTTACAGAATGTCAACTCTGGAGTTTATATCCGACTAGCAGAACTTTAATTCACAGACTAATAGTAATAGATTTTTTTGGACATAAAAAAAGGAAATTGTAATTGGAGCTCTGGTTTCAGCAGGAAATATAGAATCGATATTTTTCACACAAAATTAAATATTCGTTTAATAAGCCGTTTTGGTGATGCCTCGACCATTGGTCTAGCGGAGCTGGGATTTGACGAAATTTATGGACATCGTTGGCGTTATTTCAAGAATCAACCAAAAACTGATTTACTTGAAAAGATTTTTCGATGAACTTTGGTAGTCTCGTTTGGTATAGCTGGCATTCCAAAAGTTCCCACTTATACCTTATAGCCATTAAACTTCAAAGGCTAGCCACCAGCGCAATGTGAACAACTCCATCCTTGAGGATGTTTCCAGTCTTCTTGTGCTGGACATTTTTTTATAAAATCATAAACAGCTATTAGAGGCATAAATCGGCCATTCGGTAAACTAGAAGTTTCATGGAACGGGGTCATTGTCATTCAAAGACATCTCAAGCACTTTGTAGAGGAAGTTCCTATACCTACATGACCTGCTTCCCAAACCACCGCCTAAAACAAGGAGCATGCGACTTTTTAGACAACTATCTGTTGAAAAGACAGACCGGCAAGATTACCAACTCAGAGTTCAAGTTGTATTTGTCTGAAAGCAGGGCGCAGTTCAGACACCACTAATATAAAAATAATCTGCGAATAAAATCGACAACAAAATGTCCAGCAAATTGCTGGTTATGGTCGATAAGATTTCAAAAAGGATATTGTCCGTCACTCGTATTTTGCCCCCTCTCCAATAAACCAGAAACAAATTTCTTGTGAAGCACTTCATGCAAAGTCTTCACAAACTTTTTAGCAAACCAACTGAGAAGTTAGTGGTAAACTCATCAAATTCTCACTGTGGATTATTTTAAAACTTTTCAGAACCGAACAACGGTAACCCTGGTCATCGAGAAAAAGAGAAAACAGAGAATGCAATTATTATTTTTGTCGATTTCTCGATTTAAAAAAAAAAAAGACCAGGCTTCAGCAATCTGTTTGTTATCTCTGCTCTATGAACATCCACCGATCCGCCAGGAGAGTCTATTGGCCCCACTCCGGTTTCTGTACTTTGCGATTGTTTTAACAAGGTCACTGAAAAGATTTCAGCGCCGTACTTCGCACACACCTCGTCTGTTTGGTTCACAAGTTTGCAAGAAGTACACACCTCTCTTTTAATGAAGGTGTTTGGAACGAGCTGATTAGGTGTGAATGGTTATGCTTCTGGACACAAAATTGCATCTCAATGTGGTGGTTCTCTAATCAGACCATATCAAATATTACTACAGATATACATATATTCAAAGCTCATTTCGTACGACAAAAATTCATATCGCTTCCTCAACAATCATTTCTTACTTACGTAGTTATTTCACTAAAATTAGTTTTCCCGCAGGTTCACTTTTCCCTACCTCTACTGTAAGCTTCTACATATTGATCACCTGGAGGTATGCAATTGAGTTTGCACAAGAATTGCTCAGTGGTTGATTATGATTGAATTAAGCATAGACAAAGCATACTGAGACCTCCAACTTCGGCCAACTTACACACTTACCTAACTAAGCTATAAATCTTAACGCACTCTCAATATATTGTTGCATTAGTATTGGGGACGGTCGGATACCTAGTTTATGTAAAATGTCAACTAAATTTGTCTTCCCCTCCATAAACGCCAACTGCAAAAACTATTTGCGTGACCACTCTCGGCCAATAAAAACTGAAATACATCTAGTCAGTCAGATGTCAGATTTACTAAATTAGGAATCCGAACGTGCAAGTTGTTACATAGAAAATCGTATTGACAAATGTCACGTAACATCGGAAATTCAGTAAAAAAAATGGTCACATTCAAAAATTTAGTTACCTTAAGTTGACATATATGCGAACTGTCAACTTAGTACCCAGTCACGAATCTTGACTAGATTCGTCGGCTTCACCTCCATAAACGTCAACTGAAACAGCTGCTCATATGACCGATTTCAGATAATCAAAACCGAGATACATCTAGTCAGACAGCTTGAACGTCCCCAATATTAGAAGTTTGAGCAAACTTTCATATTTAAGAAAAATGTATACATATATCGATATTAATGATATCGAAAAGGGACAAATGGCGGATTTTCAAAAAAAAAACCTATGATTTGTCTAACACCCCTATTGCGAGTGTCAAATATCAAATTTGTCAATCAAAACAATTTTTGGTATTGTGTGACTCATTTCATAAAATTTATGGTTATTGTGAATAAATTGACTGTTGTGAATGCGGCATGATATTTGACGGTTTGTCAAGAGCATAAGATTGCATTTATTTACTTTTGCGATTTGTGCAGCAGTTTGCTCTGCCAACAGATTATTCCGTTCTTCCATTATTTATGTATTCGGATTTCTGTATGCAGCTTTTAAATTGTTTGGATGTTGTTCCTCCGCTGATTCCCGAGATTGGTTGTCAGCCCAATCACCCACGGTATTCGTGTTGACATCATGATTAACGTCATCACAGCCGAACTCTCGTCCAGGGGGATTTATGCAGGTATTAATTTCCATTAACTGAATAACAGCTTCCTTCATATCACTAAAATGATGCAAACGGTTCGGGCCAGCTGCTGTTATTTTGCATTTTATTTTCTTTATTTTGCATTTCAAACGAAGAAAGTTCCCGCTTTTGTTGCAAAATGATTTATTTGATCAATTGAATCAATCGCTCTACCTGTTTTTTTGTTGCTGACTCTTGCCCTAAATCCAAAAATAGTCGTGTTTTTTTTAGCTTCGTTCTCAGCAAAGTAAAGTAAAGTAAGGTTTTCAGCACACAATTTACAATAACTACTGCGAGTCTCGAAGTGTCAAGTAGAGCGTAGTTGTCGTAATTGCGTGCTAAAAATCCTACTTTACTTTGCTGAGAACGAAACTAAAAAAAAACAGGCATAATGTTAGCTCTTAGATGGTATAGTTACGCTAAAATATTAAAAAACGTATTTTCTTTTGCGGCGTCTGTTCTTATCGTCCACAAAAATGCAACTGACAAAACAATTGACATTTATCAACAAATTTATCTCAATTTACAATCACAATACCTACCACTTTGATGATAGTCAATCATTGGCAATAGCAATACCATCCACAAAAATTTGTTAATAACCATAGTATATCGGTTAGTTTTTGACACTCGCAATAGGGGTGTAAGACAATCACAACACATTATTTAAATGCACCTGGCCTAATCCACTGTGCGATTACTTTGGAACTGCATGTGTTTGACAGATTTTCTGCATTTGACACAAGCTTAAGCCCACATAATCCAAGAACGCTGGCCAATTTTGTACTGACGGCTGTAAAATTAAATAAAACTCCCCGAACATCAACAACTTTTTTTAATGCAAAAGAAAAAAATAACAGAAAGAGATTGCTCAACTACATAACATCTTAAACATAAAAAAAAGTTAGCCACATAGAATAATAACAACAACAAAATCATTCCACTGTCTTCTCGTAGTTCTCCGCATCCTCAATAGTCTCGGGCAGAGCTTTACCCCTTGTTTCGGGTAGTAAGAGTGTCAAAAACATTCCAACTATCGCAATGCTTGAGAATATAAACGGCGGCACCCACAAGCCATAGGTCTCAAAGCTCGAGGCATGTGCAGCCGACATAGCACCAAAACGGGCTATCATCGAGGCAATTCCCATCCCAGAATTACGGGCAACCGTCGGAAAGATCTCCCCCCCGTAAAGGTAGCATGTCGGAAAAGATATCGCCGAGCCAAATACCGCAAGTGATGACAATACCACTTGGAAGTGGGAAAGCCTTGCCGGAACGAATATGAACACCAACATAGACAAACCGACAATGAAATTGGCAAATGCAAGAGTCGGCTTGCGACCCAAGTACTTGCAAGCCGGCACCGACACAATCACTCCGGGAGTGCCAAACAAGGCGCTCACAGCCACATTGAGGAAAATGCTACCGCCAATCTTTCCGATGTACTGCGAAACACCAAAATAGTTGAAGCCGACAGCGAACCAATTGAAAAATATACATAGCGTGTAGCGTCTCAGATTGGGGGTTCGCAGCAAGTCCCAGACGTTGCTCGTTTTCGCCTCCTGTTTGGCAGCTCTCGCCTTGACGGCTTCTTCGACATTTTGTCGAATATTCTCCGTTGGTTGACCGTTGATAATGGCGGCCTTTTCGAGGATTTTAACCGATTCGTCGACACGTCCGGCGAGCATAAGCCAACGCGGTGACTCCGGAATGAGGCAGTAGTATGACAGCAAGACAACCGAGAAAATTGACAGTGCAAACTGGTACCAGCGAAATTGTCTGATGAAATAAGCGAACACCGGCAAAAGCAGGTGACCGAGGTTGAATGGGATTTGATAGACGATGCCGGTTAGAATCTCGCGACGACTGGGACCGATGATCTCCATGATAAGGCAGAAACTATGGAAGATATCATTTTAAATGATTTGTTCTATAATTGACAGTGCAAACTTGAAACCTACCTTATCAGCATACTTCCTCCAGTTGCAACGGCACAGATGAATCGGAGCGCCACAAACAGCCAGTACCAGGGTGATACAGCAGCCAGGACACCAGAAATCAACTGTAGAGTGACTGAAAATACCAACGGAACTCGTCGGCCATATCTGGCGGACAAAAGTTGCCATTAATCTTTGGAGACCTATAACATTGCGACTTACTTATCCGCCCAAACGCCAAAACTGACATTGCCCACGAGAACGCCAAACATGAAAATCGTCTGTCCAATGTTGGCAAAGTGACGTTTACCACAAATCAATCCCCATTCCATGATAATTGTCTGCTCGAAAATACTGCGATCGTAGCCGACTACAGAGCATTCGGATGAACACGCATCGGTGTCGTTGCCTGGCACTTCGCATTCGTACTTAACAGGTGGAGCTAGGAAGACAGTCGACAGCTGATGCCATCCGACGGGGAATCGCGACAGTGAAACGAGTATTAGGATGCCGATTTGCCATTTTCCCACATCGCCGATGGAATCGTATACAGGATCTGGGGCACGTTTCCCTGGTAGTGCTTAAATAAAAATTATATATAAAAATTCTTTAGGTACCTAGTAGTTGTTAGGTGGTTAAGTTGCGTAATATTCGTTAGCAGAAGAGCAGTACAATTGTTAATTTGGTTTCAGTCACAGAGTCGATAAGGCAGGTTGAGACGTAACTACAGCTGCTGTTTACTAAATTGTTTGCTGAATGCGTTCCGATTGAGACGTTGTATGTGTGCTCTTTCACATTGAATGTTATTGCGCTCCATTTATTGCTAATGAATAGTCTTGAGGTAGAAATCAGTTGTGTCTGACTAGTTTAAACACAATCCGCAGCACTTATAATCGTTTTTAGTGTCCAGTGCAGGCTAGATTTTATAAACTCGAAATTGCCAAATTTTTCATAAACAATTACCCATTGTTACCTACAGAATATTTAGTGTGAAGATTCAAAATAATTAGTAGTAATGCGAATAAAGCCCAATGCTATTGCAGCTCACGCAAAAGAGCGTATAGCATTTGTAACTGCGTCCGTTCGATTTTTGACAACTCTGCAGTTCCTTTTGTGCTCTAGACAGTAAGTTTTACCTATATGTCAACATTTAACTTCGATTTAATGTACCGGACATTTATTTCGCGAGCTAAATGAGTGAAGACTTGTTATCGGCCCATCTATATGAAGTTAAGAATTTAGCGAGCGAACAGGAACAGGATACTGCTTTGCTAAACCGACCCGCTAAATTTTATTTTTGTAGACATTTTTGTATGGGAGGTAAAATATAGCGCGAGCAGCATACTAGGCTTTAGCATTAACAGAAAGGCATTGTGGATGCAATTTCGTGACCGCCATCACAATACTCAGCGACCGCCATCTCTGATTCGAGAAAGAAGGGTTATGTTTCATTTTTAATTTCGTTCCATTAAACAGTGGCCATTGTGAATTGTACAACGTGCAAACAGGTAAGACAACAAGGCCACCGGCTATGATGGTTTATCAGATGGGACAAAAACCATTTGATCATGACAGTAAACGTTATTTTAATTATTCGCGTACATACAATTTTCGAATTTCAAACTTTAAAGACAATGCATTGTTTGAATCGTTCCAAAACAATAGATATTAACAAAATTGAAGAAGATATTATCATTGCTGCAGCAGCTCAAATAAGTTCTATAATAGCAAGCAGAAGACGATACTTTCCTTCGTGTCGGGTAAATCCAATCAAGCCCTGCAATTTTTTTATGTTTTTTTATATCGCATGAAACGGAATTTTTGATTTTGCGTTCTCTTTTATTTATCGCACAAATGTTTTCTGGGGTTTCCTCTGAAAAAAATCCAAAGTAAACACAACACAAATTGTTTCCTCCTATTTTATGTCAAAATTTATCTTCGATTTAATGTACCGGACATTTATTTCGCGAGCTAAATGTGTGGAGACTTTTCATCGGCCCATCTATATGAAGTTAAGAATTTAGCGTGCGAACAGGAACAGGATACTGCTTTGCTAAACTGCCTCGCTAAATTTTATCTTTGTAGACTTTTTTGTATGGGAGATAAAATTTAGCGCGAGCAGGATACTTAGCTTTAGGTTCAACCACTTCTGACTTCTAAACAGAAAAAAGATCAGTAATGAATTCTGAAACTAGCTGTCATTTGAAATGTTGAAGTTTCAGTGGGAACGCCAAACTGGATTTCGAAATTTTTTTTTCCGAAATGTTGAATTTAGGTGCGGTGTAAATGAACTATAGGCGTTTTTCTTTTTTAGTTCAGAGCACAAACTGAACTGTTATACAAAAAATTCGTGTTTCTTTTTTAGCTCAGATACATCAGAGCTTAGAATTTGTGTTTCTTTTTTCTCTGAGAGCATAATCAGAGCGCGCTCTATGAGCTCAGAATAAATTGACTGAGCTCAGCTCTGAACTAAAAAAGAAAAACGCCTTATAAGGGTGAATAGTGAAAAGGTAAGTCTCCAGTTGCAGAGCTGAGATTTAGATCGATTTTCGACCACAAGCGATACTAGTCCACATTAATATCTGAATGAACAGATATCATAGCAAGTGAGCTTAATCTTGCATTCCCCATACCGCTTCGGGACACGTTTCAATCCTTTTCATAGTTGAAAAGGTTCTTTCAACACTAGCTGTGGTTACTGGAAGCGTGGCCAAAACCGTAAGCAAGATGTCTATAACTCTAAATTGCAAAACTTCGGTAGAAGGATCACTCGACAATACTTTTTTACACCAAAGAAGCAGCAAAACCTGGGAGAAGAGCTTGAAAAGATGGTATAACGTCTTCGTTGACGATGTATCTGTTCAAGGAATAAGTATAAACGTTCTAAAATAGGCTTCAGTATAAGAGAGAGAGTCGGCATTTTCTCCGATGTTCTTAAGAGAATTCAGAACTTCTTTTGCGAGTCGAGTTATTCGCGTAAATCGAGTTAGTTGTCGATAATGGTCGGCGCAGTGGCTTAGTGGTTAGTGTGTTGGACTACTAAGCGAGGGGTCCCAGGTTCGAATCCCGAGAAAAACCCAAATTCCAACTTAAGGTTTTTTCACTGCGCCACCTCTCGCGAACGTCTGACAAACACCCGAGAGTATAACTGTCATGAAAGAGCTTCTCAATTGGCCGTTTGGACTCGGCATAAAATTGTAGATCCCTTCCATTCGTCCCAAAAAAAATAAAAACTCACACAAGACGAATGGTTGTGAGAAGCTAGGCTTTTATTTTATAGGCCAATTATTTTTTTTTTTTTTTGTCGATAATGGTCGGTGAATTAATTCATTCGCCTAGAAATCGAAGGCTACCAAAATAATAAAAACGAAAATGACAGCACCAAAACGTCAATTCGAACATTTATTTAACCAAAGAAGCATTCGTGTTTGTATTGGACCAAATAAAAGACAAAATCATATCTAGCGTACTTCTTCAATCCTTTCTATTATAAAGTTGGCCTGCGCACCCTTCTTATTTCAACAGTGAAAATATCTCAATATTCTTTCTTTCTTCTAACCCTTTGGCTATATTTGGGTTCCATCATCACCATTGTTCCATCAGATCAACTAGCTTCTGGATTTGGCTGGAATTGCTATAATATATTTCTCCACGAATAGGTTTTATATATTTTTCTTGAATTTTCATTCCTTTCTTTAGCTCATAAATTGCATTAGCCTCTAGTTTCACCAAATAGTTTTGTTCGCCCAAATTTGAAGTTTAAGGCGAATGACGGTTTGACAGTTCAAACAAATGAATTTTGTTCAATTCGCTGACCATAAAAGAAATAAGTCACATTCGCAGGATTTTTCATTCGACTCGCTAACGATAACGAGTCTTAATAATATTTTCAAGAAGTTTTGATTCCTCGCATACCAATGATTCCATCTGATGTCCCATTCGAATTTAAGCGTCTTCAATTCCCTAGTCGCTTTGCATTCGCCGTAACCATTAACAAGTCGCAAGGACAACCGTTTCAAATGTGCGGTATAAATTTGGAAAATCCAGTTTTCTCGCATGGCCAACTCTACGTTGCATGCTCCCGAGTCGGAAAAACATCTGCACTATTTGTTTATACAAGCGATGGATAAAAAAGAACCAAGAATGTTGTTTACGTAAAAGTTTTATTTTTGCCTAGTAAATTATAAGCCTGGGTCCCTATCAAGCTGTCAACTATTGTAGAGCATCTGTATTTATGATCTACAAATGTGGGCATGGTCATGATGGACAACAACAAAATCTAGTAACGCACAATCGGTATTCATGACAATAAATTTGCATAATATTTCTATTTGCATTCGCATTAGATTCGCATCTTATTCTTCCGCGTGGATTATTCGCGAATCGCCGGCGATTCTTACACCGAGATTCGTGGTGACGGCAACCACTTCACACGAAAAATGTTTCGCTGGGGCTCAGATATATTCGCCAGGCAATGAGATCTTGCCATGAACTCTGTGCGAATGAAATACGAATCGCCTGGATTGTTCTGGAGACAGCAAGAGAAACGTCGAAAGATGCACTGTTTAGGTGGGCGCACGATGATTAAAAAGATCTGTCTTTCGGAAGTTGTCAGAGTGGAGATTTTGTGCGTAAGCTTCAGAAAATAGCGCAGATTAAAGAAGCTGTTTGTTACATTTGTTATTTTAATTTTCATTTTTATGCCTCACTGCCTAGGTATCTTCCAAACTGATGCACTGACACTAACTGAATACATTTAATCAACTGAACTGAATGTCAAAAAGATTCACACCACTTGCGAAAGAAGATAGTCGCGCAATTTTTTTCATGTGCTCAGCAGAACCTACGTTAACTCCTGACATCGAGTATGGGTTGTGAATCGGGCAAATTAATTACCAATAAACAAAAGGTCTGAAAGATAAGACGCTCTTTTGTACCGCGACGTTCAAACGTCTAATTGATCGATTCCTTTGAACTACTCCGATGACGCAGTTCCATAATAGATTCCAAGTTATCGCTCAACCGGTCGGCGGTCTACATTCAGATTTGTCGATCAGTGTTGCAGGCACAAAAATAAAAACGTTTCCAGATTGCAGTTATCTACCCTAATATAGGTACACACAACGTAACTCCAACTGTCAGTTTGATACTCAATGCTAGACGTGTTTGGTAAACAATGCGATACTTTGTGTTATCTTTCGGTTTACGAATACATCATTATATTAATTTAATTTCGGTACACTTTTTAATTATTTATTATGAAATGAGGAGAATAAAACTTATATCATTCGAAAGGTACTGTGGCGTAGATGTACACAAACAAAAAATCGTGGGTATATGTCGCCATTAAGGCTGGTAAAATTAAGTTATAAATTCCCCATACAAAACAGGTAATTGAAAGGATTTTGGCAACCGTCAATTTGACGCCGACATATTACCATAGTAAAGCTAAGATTAGATTGTATGCCAATTATGCATACGAATGCCAACAGGCAAATGACTAGATTAGCTGTCAAATGACCAAAATGTCAGGATTATCGAAACTGTATATTAGACTATATGATCAAAATTACCAAAATGGTCATATTTGCTTTGAATGTCATTTAAGGCATTTGTTATTTATTACCAAAATGTTGTAGTACAAAAAAGACAACGAAAATGAAAATAAATCGCAATTCCGCGAACTCAAACACCGATGAGAACAAAATAATTCTTTTTTCCATCAAATGCCAGTAATGCCATAACGAAATTTTAGGGCTTTATGCTGGCATTCATGCTTATTGTCCGATTACACTATATGCTATGTGGGCATTTTTATCTGTCAAATTCAGCCTGGTCATATGTGGCATTTAGGTAATTAGAGCATATGAGATACGCCCATTACATTAGGTTTGTTCTTGTACTTTCAGCATAGAAAAATGAAAAACGTCAAATATCAGAAATCTCTCAATTTCAAGAGAAGTACCTGACCGGTTTTCTTACAAAAAGGCTAAGTAATGTCATTTTGACATTATCGTAAAATGCAGCATCTGCAAAATAAGTTGGAATTGAATTTTTTATACGGTAAATACCTATTAAACTTAACAGTTTGAATGCGCTGATATGTTCTAGGAGAAAATTCATTTACAAATTCTTCCTCCGCCATCAGGCGTGCTTTTTTTAGCTTCGTGCTAAAGCAAAGTAAAGTACGATTTTCAGCACACAAATTACAATAACTACTGCGAGTTTCGACGTGTCAAGTGAGCGTAGTTGTTGTAATTGCGTGCTGAAAATCATATTTTCCTTTGCTGTGCTGAGAACGAAGCTTAAAAAAAACAGGGCTATTGTTGACTCAATATAGAGGTATGGAGTTCGCGATGAAAAGTTATTGATTTGTTGATTTTTTTGTCAGCGGGCTGAAAAGTCAATAAATGACGTGCGGAATTTGTAAAGAGGTTTGTTCGATTTCACAAACTTACAAATGCAGCGACGAAATTTAACATTTCTTTGAAATTCAACATTTGGAAATTTTGGAAAATGTATGGCGAAATGCTGGAAATTTGGGCTGAAATGTTTAATTTAGCCGAAACGATGAATTTAGGAGCGGTGTGAATGTACTATTATCGTTCGAGTTGTAGTCTATGGTATTTAATGTGGGAAATAAGTGTTACCATATTATAATTCCTTTTGTGTTATTGTTTGGAAACCATTTTGTGAAATAGAGTAGGAGCTATAAAGGCAGGTTTTATTCTTTTATGAATATATACACACATAATTGGATGAACATCTTTGCGAAATTTGTCTTTTTATTATCTGAGGTTAAAATATTATCTTGTTTGGGAAAATAAATTGACTTTTAGCTTCAGAGAATTTGAGAAAATAAAAGTAAAAAATTCGCGTGAAAAGTCAATTTATTTTCTCAAACAACTTATTGTTTTAGCTTAAGATTTAAATTAATTAAATATTTACAGCCTTATTTGATAAACGCGCCTAAATAAACACCTTTATAGTTACGCAGTGTATAAGTATTTATACAGCCTTTATACACCCTCACATACTAGTTACACAGGACTTGCGTCAAAAAAGGTACTGAAAAGGAGAAATCTATTACATTTATCTGTCCGAAAAGATAGCAGCTTGTGAGAAATGCAAATTCAAATACAAAAAGGAATACAAAATTGGAAAAATAAAAGGAAAAATTTGGGAATTATGGGCCTCCTATAATATGGTAGTCTTGTGCAAATTAAACCAAATTGAAAAACAATTCAAAACTTCTCGTATCTGCCCATATTTCTTATCGAGGATAATACATTTATAAATAAGACAGTCTCCAAATCTTATAAATCCATTCAGGTACAATAAACACAAAGCATTTCCCATCCTTATATCTTCCTCCTATCATTACATAAATTTGGTCGCTACCTCCTTCCTTCGGCCATAGATTTTTCCGAATTCCACTAATGCATATATTATTTAAACTTTGATAAACTTTAACCTAAAACTCAATAAAATACTCGTTTGAGGTAACACTATCCTCTAAAGGTGAGTTATGCGATTATTAGATTTCAGTTGTGGAGTTGAGGTGTAGATTTGGCAGGGGATAAGTTTTCCGGGGATGAGGTGCACCCGACCCGTTTTTTAGTATTACATTTTACATAGGTATACTTATAAAAGGAATAGTCTATTTTCGACCACAAGGGATACTATTATTATTATTTTGTCGAAGAGCTTCGGAAAAAATGCGCCGTGTTCGTGTAGCTGTCAAAATATATGATAATTGGAAGGTCAATTAGAAATTTTATGATGGGACAGACTTCTGAAGAGTGTGTGAGGCTTATAGCTTTTGGGGAGAATTTATACACGGCACGAAGAAAGGCCGAGCCCCATGGAAATATCTCCAGTCTCACATTGAAGCTTAAAAACAGTAGAAAAGATACACCCTAAAAATAGCAAAGCCACAAAGTGAATTAGCAACACATTTGACACATTTCGTGACGGCTTTAGAAACAGATCGGTTGTGACATTCGTTTTTCACAATCAGGATAAGTTGTCTTGGCGGTTTAAGTTTCTGTTGAAACCGCCTTCAATCAACATACTCTCGAAGACCTTGAAAATGTTGGGCCTTCTTCCACTGACAACCTCCCTTAAGTCAGTGCTCGACACTGACACAAGGCCTACGAATTTGAACTTCAAATCGATTAAAAAAAAACCACTGAGTGCGGAATACACGATCACGAGCACTGGTTTCTGGTAGTGGTATTAAAAAAAAAAAACAATTACAATCACACATCGTATATTAAAACGGTGATGGATTGCTCTAATTTTTTGGAATATTTTTAAATAATGATAATTGTTGTCGGCCTGCGATACACTTGACGCATTTAATTAAGCAACCACGCCATTTCACGCAAAATCTTATGTAAGCAAATACAACTTGCTTCCGCGATAAGCTAGCTCAATCGTAGGTTAAGCATCTCTGGGTTAAAGAAACACCAAAACTCAACTGGAAACGCATTTCACTTGTGACCAGTGACAACGACAGAATATTTCAGAACTTACCAGTCTTTCCCTCTTTAGTTATGTAAACTGGCTGCGCCTCGGTGCACGGCTCCGCTACCGTCTGTGACACAAGAACGTACTCCTTTTCCACGGGATGCTGCATCGCGTTGACAGTTGCTGTCTTATTGCTGTCGTACTACAGTCCGGGCACACGTTAACACTACGAGCTTAAAAAATAAAACTCTCGACAAAACAAACTTATCGCCAATACACTTTTATCAAGTGTTTAGCGACTTGGCTATATGGCCCGTCGAAATAACTTAAGTGGTACAAATTTTAGTGTGGACATACTGATAAGCCGCATAGAAGGTATAAACTGATATACTTACCCCCACACGTGACGTAGCTGAAAGGTACGAAAATGACAAAAGCATTAATATTTACGATAAACACGCGTTCATTATGAAAAAAAACATGTCGAGTTCGCCGAGATTGTGCATTTAAATTACACAGATACATCATGTCGCTGTTGATTTAGTACTTTTTGCTATTCCAGTTATTTACGGTCTGTTTTGACATCCGCGACAAAAGAGTATTGTGTGTGATTAGGTGTGCAGGCACTTTGTAGGACAATCGACGAGTGTTCGCAGTGAAGCTGCAGTCGGTATTGAGTTTGTAAAGCTGGGGTACGTCTTAATAATTGTTGTAACTATTCACATAACGCGATGCAAATTTGATGAATCCTCAAAAGAATTCGAAAATGACAGAGACCCTGCGTCACTCGTGTTTTGCCCTCTCTCCAATAAACCAGGAATAAATTTCTTGTGAAGCACTTCATGCAAAGTCTTCACAAACTTTTTACCAAGTGACAAGTTAGTGAAACTCATCAAATTCTCACTGTGGTTTATTTTAAAACTTTTCAGAACCGATCAACGGTAGCCCTGGTCATCGAGAATAGTAGAAAACAGACAACGCAATTATTATTTTTGTCGATTTCTCGATTTAAAAAAAAAGTCCAGGCTCCAGCAATCTGTTTGTTATCTCTGCTCTATGAACATCCACCGATCCGCCAGTAAAGTCTATTGGCCCACTCTGGTTTCTTTACTTAGCGATTGTTTTAACAAGGCCACTGGAAAGATTTTACCGCCGTACTACGCACACGCCTCGCCTGTTTTGTGTACAAGTTTGCAAGAAGTACACTTACACACCTCGCTTTTAATGAAGGTGTTTATTGGAACGAGCTGATAAGGCGTGAATGGTTCAGCTTCTGGACACAAAATTTCATCTGAATGTGGTGGTTCTCTTATATCAAACCATAGAAAATAGTATAGATATATATTCCCGCAGGTTCACTTTGCCCTGCCTCTACTGTAACCTGTTGCAAGTTATTTGCCTGGAAGTATGCACCTGTTTCTGCACAACAATTGTTTCGGTGGTTGATCATTTTTACTGGTAACTATACTCTGTTCAATTTATATTTGACTTTCACATTTACTATTATGGATTTTAATAAGCTGTCTCCATTTTAAAGCTTTCACGTGGTTACCATAGTGAGTACTATAAATTGGCATAATTCTGTCACAAATATCGGTAGGGTTACCAAACACCAACTCTTTATTAAGATGAACAGAAACATGTAGACCGTAAACTAAATCTAAAAAAATTAAACTAAATCTAAATTAAATTATATCTATCTTTTTCCACACCACCAACAGGTAAGATAGTAGGCGCGTTTTTTTAAGAGTTCCCCAGAAGGCCTAATCTCTTTTACCTTAAGAATATATTACAGAAAAAAACACTTCATCACTCCGACGAGTAGTTGCTGCTACTACTCTCATCACTTAAGTTTATAACTAACTTTCCACTTGTCCTTCAGTAAAAACATCCATTTCCCACATCTTTGGCTCAATCACCTGCTCAACGTGTTGGACACACCGTTGCCATTTTCAGCGTCAACCTTCGTAAGTCCTGTTCTTAGAAGTTCTTTTATTTCTGTAAGCTTAAAAGACATATTTTGGCTTGCCACGAATCCTTTCACTTGAGCCCAAACAAGCTCTATGGGATTAAATTCGCAGTGATAAGGTGGCAATCAAAGTACCTCATATCCTTCAGAAATACAAAATAATTAAAGGAGTACGTAAAAACTGTATGGCAACATCCCACATAATCAAATTCATTTATTCGCTCTCAAAAGCTTTAAAAAGCAACAAAACCGAAAGTTCTGTGAGAATATCCATAGAAGAGCCCATAATGATATTTTTGCAAATAAATAATGCTAACACTCTTCTGAGGTGCTTAAAACACACACCAACACCACACATGTTTATTTTCTGCGATAAAATAGCAACCGCACACGAGAATATCACCCTCGTCGTCATCCTCATTCTGACAGCAGTTGCGTCAGAATCCTCACAATCCTCTTGCCGCTGGCCCCTCAGTTTTTTTTTTCAAATTCGCCATTTTGTTTTCCTATCGGAGTTGTGTCAATTAAGAATCCGTGTCACATGCAAAAACATACAATAAATACTGCCAACCTCGACAACCGTGGGGAAATGTGCTAGAATTCGGGAATACCACCTTTTCACATTACTGAATGCCATTGGTTAGTAATTATATATTGTTAAAAGGCGAATAAATTGATTTCTTTGGTTAATAAAACTAGCTAAATGAGATGTTCTATATACTTAAAACTTATTATGACAAACATGGTTGCGTATTTTGCGCTTTTGAATATCATTAACTTCGATTTCATGCGTAAATTTTTCTTAGAAAACTGAAGAAAATTTGCTCAAAATATTTCTATTTGACTTCAAATAATCTGCATTGTTCATTTTTCATATATATTTCAAGCAAATCTCCACTTATTCCTTAAAAAAAATATTATGCACACGTAACGAATAATTTCAAATTTAACGGATGAAATTCTATGAACGCTGTCAGCAACTTTGCCCACAGCGGAAGTGGCATATGCAAGGTGCGAGCGTGTTGGTGAGTCGGAATTTTTGAAGTTACGTGACATTTGTCAATACAAATTTCTATGTAACAATACAAGCGCACTTAGCATTTGCCACCCCATAAAAATATAGCTTGTAGGCTAAGTAACGGGAAATCGGTCGGAGTTGGTGGTCTCAGTATTGTCTCTGGTGGGATGTATGCGCCTTTGAGGAAAATTGGGTGCATTTTCGTAAATTACAACAACAATTCCTTGGTAAGTCAGTCAAACAATTGTAATCGTTTGTATTGTGAATGTCAATTAACAATGAATGATTGACTGTCATCAATTCGTATTAAATTTCCATTTTGAATGGAACCAAAGTGGTAGGTATTGCGATTGTCAATTGTGATAATTTTTTTTGATAAATGTCAATTGTTTAGTAAGTTGGATTGTTGTGTACGACAAGATCAGACGGTGCAAAAGAAAAATGTAAGTTTTGTTTAGCAATTGTAGAACGTGCCTACAGCGTAACCGTTGTGCGACTAAAGTTGCAATTTGGCACATTTTTCGTCGCCTTGCCACAATGGGACCACTTTTCTAAAATTTAACGATTTTGGCCTTTTTTGGAATTTTAAGTCTAATGAAGATTCTTATAAACAAATATTTTAAATAAATGATTTGGAACAGTTTTGGTTTAGAGTCGGGAAAATAAAAAATCACTTCGATGAATTTTTGTACCAAAACTTGTACCATTTTGTTGTTCAAATACTGACATTGCCACACAGTAGTGCCTGTGCTGAAGGCGTATTCTCGAAATTAGCCTTAATGAAAAATAAACCAACCAATAGGCTTAACATTAGTTCCTGTGAATCTATGCTTTCTGCACTAAATTTGATCACACGCTTAGATTTGGAAGATTGGTAGCCAAGTATTGATCTAGTCAATAAGTACAGAAGTACATTAACAAAAAAGTAGTATAATGTATGTTATAAAACCGATTTTACGTTTAATGTTATTTTGTTTTTAATGGTATTTTTTATTCGACTGAATTGTTAAGCATTAATAATAAAATATTACCAATCTAATGTCTTGTTTTTTTCTTATGTCAATTTTTGATTTTTAGGTATTACTTAATATTATTAACATTGGCCCTTTTTTCTCCGTGGCCCTTTTTCTTGCGACTTTTCAAAATTCTTCAACGGTAACGCTGCGTGCCTATATTAACAGTTTTAGGTTTATGGCAAAAATTGTAAGCAATAAAAAACGGTTGGGTCAACTAATGGTAGAAAACGAGAACAAAAGGAATTTGTTCAAAAACGATCTTGCAACAAAAGTGGAAACTTTTTTCATTAGAGTTGAACGGCTTAGGTCCTCCAAGGCGCGATTGGCAAAGGGTATGAAAAATATAAGGAATACATATTTTCTTAATTCTAATCGAAAAATTATTTAAGGTATGGGCCGTTATGAAATGCAAAATCAAAAAAAAGAAGATGGAAAACAAAACAGAATTTACTGCAACAGGAGGGGGCCCGAACCGTTTACATCATTTAAGCAACATGGAGGAAGCTGTTATTAAAATAATGGAAATAAATACCAGTGTCAACCCCCCTGGACGAGCGTTCGGGTGTGAAGAATTTGACAATGATGTCAGCACAAATTACTATGGGTGATAGTGTTGACAATCAATCAGCAGAGGAACCACATAAAAAAAAAAAGCTTGAATATAAAATTCAACACATAATGGAGGAACGGAAACATCTGTCGGAGGAGCAAACTGCTGCACAAAAAGAGTTTTACCAACATATGACGAGCCTCATGGGTGCTATGAAAAAAAACAATGAGGAACATGGAACATTATAGTAAGAAAAGTGTCCATCAGAGAGATGAACTTATAGAACTAAACAAACAGAAATTGAAGTCTTATAAAGAAAACAAAGAAAACGAAAGACGGGATAGGAAAGCCAAGCCAGAGCTAAAAATCCAAATGCTAGAGCTTCAAAAGCAAAAGCAAGACCTTATCGCCGACGTTTAAAGTATTTTAAAAGAGCTTTTATTTTATTTTTATTTATTGATTTCCTAATTACTATATAATATATAGATTTCGAGAGATATTCGAATCAGACCACCATTGTCGGGTCTCTTTTCGTCTCTCTACCACCGTAAATCTTACTCAGAGAGACTCTCTGGATTTCTCCACAGTTCTTCTCTGGAGAAATCTAGAGAGTCCCTCTGAGTAAGATAATTACTAATTACTTAATTAATTTTAGTTTTGTTTCTACCTGTTTGAAATGGAGTCATATTTTTTTAAGTTTTTAAATAAGTAAATTATTCTAATATTTTAATGAAGTACCTACATGAATGTGATAAATTAAACCAACTAAGTGAATTAAATGAAACTGTTTAAAATAAATACATTTCTTTCTTAATTTCAAAAATTACAGAGTCGTGAGGATTCTATTTCTTAATTCCATTGCTGCATCGTTTTCCGAGCGCACATTTCGATGTGCAGCTCTTCTGTCATATAGTGCGTTGATTTCATCCTCATTCTTAATACCATCCCCATCTTCCATATCATCCTCTTCCTCAATCATCCACATCATTTACATCTTCCCCTTCCTCAATATCATCTCCTTCCTCAATATTACCCTCTTGCTCAACATTCTCTTCAAGTGTAGGGATATTATATGCAATACAAACTGAACTTTATCCGTTTCGGACAAATTTGTGCTTCATTATTAAAGACATCTTTTAGGACCAAAGACACAGTTGACTGTGCAAGGCCTATGGAATGTTTATTCCCAACGCTCATTTGATATGACCCATGAGCACATAACCGCAATGTTGTTGCAAGCTTTATGATGTTCGGTATCGATGTCGTTCTGATTGTTGGCTTTAACTTCCCCTCTACTTCACCCAATAAATGAAAAGGAAAAGGCTGGCTTCGATAAACGAAAATTCCTCGCAAAACTGGAAGGATTACTCATAAGAATGAATATTAATTACAAAGTTATGTACTTACACGTTGTCCTCTAGTTCTAGAGGATAAGACGCATCCCTTAGCTGCCTTCTTCTCCTGAAAATTGCCAAAAAAGCAGAGGATTGTTCTTCATCATTAAAAAAACAATTCTACCGAACTCATTTTCTGTAGAATTTAACAAATACAATTGTTTGCTTTTGACAACTGTCAAATATTATGCCGCATTCACAACAGTCAATTTATTCACAATAACCATAAATTTTATCAAATGAGTTACACAATATCAAAAATTGTTTTGATTGACAAATTTATCAATCGTCAATTGATTGATAATTGACACTCGCAATAGGGGCCTTAGTCTTCTGTGCATTGAGACAACTGCTTGGCTATCGTATCAAACTGTTAACTTTAGTAAAAATCCCAAAAAATCGTATTAAACTAAATTTTGCAAATGTTGCTCTCACATATGTGGTCCATTTATGGTGACAATTGACAATTCACGAATCATCTGTCAGATGTGAAATTGTTGTCGCTGAAAAATCTGTCTGCGAATAGGTTCGGTGGGGTACTTTTTTGCAAACGTAAAATTATTAAAAATTTGCTAAGAAACTGTGCGAATGCGACCACGTACTGAGAAAATTAAAAAACAAATGAGAGAGAAATCAATTTCCCCTCTTTTCATTTTTTCGTAGTTTTGGACTCGCCGCATTTCGAATTACTGAAAAATGAAATATAAAAACTGACAACTAAGTGACAGCTCAAAAGTTTGACAAGTAAAACTCCATTTATTTTTGTCCTTAACGATGTCGGAGAAAGAACTTATAATTGAATGGTCTCCTAGAACAGATCAGCGCATTCAAAATGATAAGTTTAATAGGTATTTAGCTTATAAAATATTCAATTTCAACTTATTGTGTAGGTGCTGCATTTCACGATAATGTCAAAATGATATTTCTTAAACTTTTTGTAAGGAAACCGGTCAGGTAGGTGAATTCTGCTTAAGATGACATACCCGACAAGATGACATACTTGCAATTACTCTTTAAACATAAGCGCCACTGTTCTGCCTGACACGTTTAGACGTGTAGTTTAACAGTGTTGTTTACCCCCATAGTAATGCAGCTGCCAGTTTACAACGTGCTTTCATTGTGATTGGAAATAAGGATTTTGTGCGTGAAATTTTTGTTTTTGTATTAAGTGTTTGCTCCAGAATTTCTGATAAGGAAGGTATTGTGTTGTGTCTGAAGTGTTTTGTGGCTACAGTTATTGGTATATTTAGTGATTTCTGTGCGATAATTTCGTCTGTTCGGAAAATGTTGGTGCCAACAATCTGCTAAATATTTGCGATCCAATCGGGTAAGATGACATAGTACCCGACTGTCCAAGATAACTCGGTATGTTATCCTACCAAAGGTATTGCATTTTATTTTAATTTATATATCTTTTTATTTCAGTATGCCAAATAATTACAAAAGATGTCAAACAAGCATTCTTGGTCGAAAGAGGATGTGGCTAAGGATACTCAAGGCGTTAGGGAAAATAAATTTGGTTGGCTACTGGCATATGTCATCTTATACCAAACTATGTCATCTTGAACTCTCTTTTCAGCTCATTTAAAAATTCTTTTAAAAGTACTATTTATTGGTTTACTGAATTCTTTTAAAATTTATTTTGTTTACCAATAAATGAATTTGCTGAATTCACTTTGTTTTCATCCCTATGTTTACTAAATATTTTTATTTTTCACTTTCAAGAAAAAGTATGTCATCTTGAGCACAATTCCCCTACTTCTCTTGAAATTGAGAGATTTTTCTCTCGATTTTTGAGATTTGACATTTTGCATTTTTAATGTTTCTATGCTGAAAGTACACGAACGAACATAAATCAATCATTTTGTGACTTGGACGTTTGAGAAATTTGCTAAATACAAAGTTCTTGCTCTGCCAGTTAGTGTTGTCATTGTGTTCTGAGTTTTATCCATTCTATCATACAACTTCATAAAGAGAAGGTTTATTTATTTAGCTTTATTTTAAACATCAACTGGCACTGGTTGCTCTCCGGTGGATTTTTAGTTGTTGTCAAATAAGTAATAGAGCATTCTGACACGACTTGTTATACCACTGTTTGGATTAAATTGGTTTCACAAATTGTATGCTACAGCTATGCCAGTGTGTCATTTATTCTAATCGTAGCTTTCTTGCGGAAAATGTTCGACATTTTTGACAGTTGATAATGCGAATTTCTATGTAGCGATGAATTATGACTTATGCACTCGCATTCACAAATGGGAAGTGTGTATTTTTCAACTCCCAAAAGATGTTTAATTTATTTTCCGTGCCGGGATTTGTTTAGATACACTAGTTTTACTGACAGTCAAACTATCATAATGTCATAATGCGCCTACAAGAAAATACTAGTAGTCAAAAGCAGTATCGTATTTATGGACAAGAGGTAGTGATTTAAAAAATGTTTGTTAAATTTTAGCTAATAGGCAAATGACAGTTCTTTGCCTGAAGTCGTGTAACAGTTCTCTGGAAATATCATTAAAAAATCTTTAAGGCGGGTACATTTATCTTGACTTGATTTGACTTGAACGAAAAAACTCAATCGATCGTATACGAACTATCAAGTTAGTACTCAGTCGAGAAATTATTAACTAAACTAGTTACTTACCCCAACTGCTCCATTACCGTCAGCTGTAAAACTGTTCATGTGACCAATAAAAACTAAGGCACATCAAGTCAGCAAGCTGTCAGACATACTAAACTAGTATTTGGGACGTACCCATTATTGGTGAAGCTTATACGCAGTTGTAATCTGTCGGTAATGTTGCTTTTCCGTAAAATGGCGCATCCTCAAGCAACTGTCAGTTGTCACTACAAAAATATATAAAAAGATGACAGCCACTGCAAAGTTGTGCGATCATTGCTGCTCAAAGAATGTTTGGTTACAGTGTTAGTGAAAATCGTCTTTAAGTCAAGACATCTTAGACGGTATGTCTAAGCTTTCGTCTATAGAATTTCGAAAATAACAAGCAAAACGGGTTGCGCTGCACCAATAATCGCTTTAAGTGTCCAACTTAAATCATACAAGATTTTCCATACCAAACTAGATACCTGCTAAACTGAGTACTTTAAACAAATTCTATTTACACAAGAGAAAAAATCTTTTATTTATCTTTGGCATTCAAAAACGTCACAACATTAGCTTGCGTGTATATGTGTGTGTATAAATCTACACTAGTCTAAAATATCTTAACAACAACATCTTATGGCAACTGCTCACTCATTCACGAGTCGGATTCCGCTCAGTTTTTCGCTTCGGATTTTGTCTTCTTGCCGAAATTCTCGCCATCTTCGATTGTCTCTGGCAGCGGTGCGCCCCTTGTCTCGGGCAGGAATAACACCAGCAGCGTTCCAATCAGGGGGATGACTCCGAAAATGATCGGCGGTAACCATGGTGCAATGGATGCAGTTTGTGACACAAACGGAGCTGACATCGAACCAATACGAGCCAACATCGACGCAAAGCCCATGCCAGCGTTTCGGACAACAGTCGGGAACATCTCTCCACCATACAGATAGACAATAGGGAATGAAACCGCCATACCAAAGACACCTATCGATGCCAGGACGACCTTAAGGAAGGCGTTCTCCTCCGAAACGAACGCAATCGCCAACATACAGCAACCGGCCAAGGTATTCGAAACCATTAGGGAGATCTTTCTGCCCCAGTATTTGCCAGTGAGAATTGAGATGAGTGATCCGGGGATTCCGAGAGTTCCTGCGATGGCAACGTTCGTGAATATGTCACCACTCAGCTCTCCGACGTACTGTGACACGCCAAAGTAAGTCAAACCGCACACGAACCAGTTGATTGTCATGCAGATGGTCTTGAGCCTCAGATTCGGATAGCGGAATAGATCGATCAAGGTTCCCTTCTTCACCTCCTGTTTAGACAACTTGCGGCGGGCGGATTCTTCCAAATCACTGCGAATGTTGTGAATCGGCCGGTTGTTGGTGATGGCTGCCTTTTCCAAAACCTTGGCAGCTTGGTCAAGGCGTCCCGCTGACAGCAGCCACCGTGGTGATTCCGGAATCAGCCAGTAGTAGGAGATGAAAATCACCGAAACAATCGATATGGCGAACTGGAACCACCTCCAGTCGCGTAGGTAGTAGGCGAACAGCGGCAGCGATGTGTGTCCCAAGTTGAAGGGAATCTGATACAGAATAGACATGATTTCCCGCTTCTTGGCACCCGTGATCTCCATGACGAGGACAAAACTGAAAGGAGGAGATATTAGTCATTCCCAAGCAAGGTTTGCATCTCTGTATACCAACCTTGTCATCATACTGCCTCCGGTAGCGACGGCCAGCAGGAAGCGGAACACACAAAACACCCAAAACCATGGCACAAAAGCATCCAACACACCACAGACCAACTGCATCAGCACCGAGAACACCAGTGGAGGACGTCGGCCAGCTCTGAAACAAAGAGAAAAAAAAATATGATGAACTCTTCAATGGAATGTTATATCGAACTCACTTATCCGACCACACTCCGAATCCAATGTTTCCAACCAGAATGCCAAACATGAAAAGTGTCTGCACCAGGCTGGCTAGGTAGCGCTTGCTGCAAACCAATCCCCATTCCGTGACAATGGTCTCTTGGAAAATACTGCGGTCGTAAGCGATTTCCGTACACGCATCTGAGCATTTGTCGGTAAGGTTGTTCGGTACTACGCATTCAAAGTTGACAGGGGGAGCTAGGAAAACCGTGGCCAGCTGATGCCACCCGACGGGGAATTTCATCATGAAGATCACAACACAAATCCAAATTTGCCACGGTCCGAGATCACCAATAGATCCGGCGATCGGGTCAGCGATACGCTCTTCGTAGTCGGCTTTCTCTGAAAGTAAAGAAAATGGTGGAGGTTTCAAAACTGTTTAAAAAAGGAGTGAGGGGTTAAATTTTTAAATTTGGTCTTTAAGCGATGTATGCGGAACTGATTTGAGAATTGGCCCATGGATCTGCAAAATTTGTGAAGTGAGGTCGTGTTGTCATATTTTCGTATAAAGCCAGTCTACAGGGGCTGCCTTAAATGGATTTTCCCTTGAAGTGCTAAGCTGTCACAAAATCCCTTAAAGAATGTTAATGTTGTCATATTGGACCGAATAAAAAGGGTGTGCCGGAACTGGACCCTAGAACTAGATCCGTTCAGCGACAGATCGAGCCTAGAACTAGATCCGTTCAGCGACAGATCGAGAAAAGTCTTAAGTTGTAGCCAGAGCCTTTGGTTTTTCTTTTACGAATGATCGTATTTTTTAACGAGGCTCATAAATAAACATTTCACCAGAGAGAGGGCGAGGATTTCTAATAAAATCGAATATTTATCAAATGCATTGTGTGAGCATACTTGTAATATCAGAACTAATAAAAAATAACATATCCCCGGAGGAAGTTGGAAAAACCCAACGAAAAGTTGCGAGAAGATTGGACTAGTTTTATTTTTTGGATTCGCAAGCCACCGATCAGTACATAAGCTTATTAAAAAGAATTTAAAAAGCAATATAGGTTCCACAAAAGAACCTTGAGGTACCTACTACCAAATTGATTTGATTTCTCTCCCATTTTATTCTGCTTTTGCTCTTTACACATCATTTTCAAGAAAACGCCGACGAAAGTTCATGTACCTACTATAAATCAGAAAGCCACAAAGTGCATACTTTTGCGAATGTGGAACCCTTTAAATCCAATAGCGCCATCTATTCACCAACTTAATTAGTAGTGACGAGTTGGCACTACCTTTTCGGTAACATTTCTTTCCACAGTCAGCCATCTTTTTTCGGTTTTTATATTTACTTTTATTCTTACAGATAAGAGAAGAGGTGGAAACCGCTGTAAGTATAAGTAATAATGCAATTTCATTCCTTTTGTAGAAATAAACATTCAGCAATCCAATAATTTTGGCGTGTGCTTTATTTCCGTAAACGAGAACATCGAGGTCAAATAGCAAAACTCAAAAACTCTTCTTACTTCTTCCACTCTTCTACTCCATATTAACTTAAGCTGTGTAGAAGCTATCAGCATCAACATTTATGTCTTCAACGTATGATATGGCATCCTACCTGACGTTTACTAATTCACTTGTTCGGGCCTTATTTTTATTTTTATGATGTTTGTAAATGTGCAGATGCACCCTTTAAAGCTTTTTGTTACCCAAAATTTGACAGTAAATGTCACCTGTAGCAATTAAATATTAATATCCCCTGCCAGACCATTTGCCATTTCAAATGACCAGTTCATAAATGTTATGACACTTCAATATTTTTCTGTTTTGAGATGACGATGGTAATCTATGTTGGACCATATAATTATCGATTCAAGTTACAAATATCGTCTTTCAAATTCACACAGACACTCATTCAATTATCTAATTTCCAATCCATCGACATGGTGTTATTCGATATGTCAATTATGTTATGTCAGCTGAATCGTCGTTTCAACCAGATTCGTGTTTATCTTCGTAAACTTCCCCGTGTTCCGCATGAACGACGGCCAGTTCAATCTTCGGCAGCGATAATCAGATTAGTGCCGAAGTGGGATCTGTCAATTTGATTTGATTTACGGACAAAATATTCTTAATGAAAATGTGTCAACAATTTAACATTGTTTACCTCAACCTTTGCCAACGAAGAAGCACACACACATGAGGTCGTTGTCACACACGATGCACGCAGATCATGTGCGTTGACAGGCAGAAAAAAAAACAATTGTCAGCTAAATGTCTGTGTGGCACTTTGGTTACATAAATAATAATGAACAAAGATACGATGGCCGATGGCAATAATTGCGTATCCATTTGAAATTCCGCAGACCATCTTTCGATGCCGTTGTAGTGGTGCTCTTGTAGCACGGACCCATTGTAATGTCATCTGTTCCATTGTGAATGTGAACAGAATAGTTTGCGGCTGCAAGCTCAATTGGCAACAATCGAATACGGTAATCTCAGTTGTTGTACAGTGTACAACTTCAGTAGTTGACAGTTATATGATCGAAAAGCAGATATTTATCGTTTCGTTTATTCGTTTGTATAAGCACTTAAAGCATCACTGATTGCAATTGGATATGAAAAATAAAATGCCGCAGAAGTATATGAACTGTCACCGGTGATTTGTGCAATTTTACAGAGAAGATTGATTTTTATTGGAATTTTGTTTAATTAATTTAGATTGCACTGTTTCAACTGTAATACTCAAAGTACAGCTCCTACAGTGTTGCCGATTTTGACAGATTGCGGCCAATATAAATCAGTTGGAAGATCAATCTTTTTATTGTCTGTCTACGTTTGTGCTCTTTACGTTTTGAGAATTTTTATCCATTCTTATACTCATGGACCGACTGACATCTATGGGTTTGTGGAGTAGGTTTACAAAGGGTCTCGGAGCAGGGGGCATGGAGAAAAAGTTAACCAAAATTTATTTTGTTTAAAGCAGGAGAGACAGTTTTAACAACTGTCAACATATAGTGTTCAGCCCTTCGGCAAGACCACATGAATACGATCATTATGTCATACGGTTGGCAGCACTTTTTTTAGTCTCACCGTACTCGTAGACCTTAGGTCTTTTACTAAGCTTTGCCTGACAATGTTGTAAATGATGCTACGTCAAAAATCAGGTCATCCTCATGCAATTTAAAAATAGATCAACCTTGACAGATATAACTACCTTACCTATTCATCCTTCGAAATAAATCATATGCACAAAAATGGACAAAAATAACAGCAACGAAATAATTAAACTCATGCAAATGTCAACAAAACTACTAATTAAAAAAATCATTTGTGTCTAGTTTGAGAATGTCATGCAATAAGATTAAATTTAAACTTCTGTGAAATCATTACTTAATCGCGTGCGAACGTTCATTACACTCAATTTGAAGTGGGTGTGGTCGGAAGAGCTGTTAATTTTACTTAATCAAATTTATCAACACTGTCACTATATATTTAGTTAATGTTCGTGATGTCATTTGATGCATGGGAATATGGAAAGTCGAATGCGAAATCCGCTAATTGACGAAGTCGGACTTTGATTGCTGGCTGTCGTGTAAAGTTGGTGTACAAATGGGAAATAACTGAAAAAGAAAAAATCAAGCGGTGGTTCACTCATTCGCTTAGAAAAATAACCCCGACATCTGTCTCAGGGATGTGAATTTGTTAAATGTATATCAGATCTACTACCTTACCTATAGTTCTTAAAAAAAATGTCACATCCGCATTGACAGCAACTGTCATTTAACCGTGCTATTGTTTGTAAACATATTTATAGGAAAGAAAGCATAATATTTAATGACATATACTTTCGCTAATGACAGCTTGCTGATGACAGTTTCTGTCATCCAATTGAAATGAGCAAATGCTTTAAGTGCTGAACAAATACGAATGCCAAAAGAGTAGATGAAGTCGATCGAAATGTAAAACTGACAACGATGTGTAAAATTAGCACTCGATTTGCCTATCGAACTGGTCAAAGTTTATGGAAACAAAAGTCCGTGCAATTTGCATACATTTGACAGAAAAAAAACCAACAAATTGCTTATTAAGAGTCTGTGGTGACAATCATGTGATATGCATTATCACACGCTCCATAAAGTAAGGGTGACTATTGGGTTCATCGTACAATGTTTAGCTCATATGTTGATAACAATTCCAAGAGGCAATAACTACACAAAAGACGTAAAGCACGAAGGAAAAGAATACAATTGATTGCCTGCTTCAAGGACAGTAGTAGTTGTTGTTTTCAATTTCCCCTTTTCAATTGGTATGTTGAATGTTTAAATTAAGCCTTGATTTACTCTACCTTACTTCTACTGTTTTTCCCTTTTCAATTGGTATGTTGAATGCTTAAATTAAGCCTTGATTTACTCTACCTTACTTTTACTGCCATTGAAATTAAAATATCGAAAACAAGTTCGAATATGGCAAAGATCAAGGAGGACATCATTTTTCATAACGCAAGAGCACCATTACTGACGACTGTGTGTTCAAAATAAAACCAAAAATAAAATCTCAAAGCCAAACTTAAAGATACAATTCATCAACGCCCGGACTTGAACACCCTGAGGCCAACCCAGACAATGATACATACTACGAGTATGAATCCGAAAAGGCAGCCAAATTTATGTTAAATAGATTTAAGAAAACAAACATTGTATACCGTTGGGCCCCTCTCGTTGAGCCAGCATATTTAAATATTAATAGTTCACCATCATTTGTGACCTAGCTTAAGTCAATTTGTATATACCAAAAGTAAAAGCAAATGTAATGTAATGTAATGTAATACAGATACAAGACAAGACAGATACAGTAAATTGCTTGGTTCCAAAGTGAAGGGCTCCATGACGTTGATATATGCGAAATACGATTAATTGGAAGAGAGGGAGATTAATTTTAGCGTGCGTCTGTTTAATTTGCACAGTCTTCTCAGCCCAGTTGAAGTTAACATTTTATGATCGAAGTTCAATCACTTTAGGGAACTGAAATTGTATTGACCTTGCTTGGATTGTGTGCATGTGTACTTAGGGTTCAACAAAGGTTTTGAAACAGCAGAGCAAGCATACTGGTTTCAACTTTTAAAAGGGAAGCTTACCAGAATATCTTTTAAACGCGACATTAGACATAAGTTCTGAAACAGTTTAATTTAAAATAATTAAAACATTGGCCGAAGTCAACATAAACTGTAATCCTTTTGGAAGACAGATTAAAGACTTAATTTAACGAAATAGATAACTACTAATACTATTATTATTGTATACTTTATGAATAAGTCATTAAATTAAAATATTTTTATTTAAACATTTGCAGCACTAGCTACCACAGTTTTCAGCGGTATGTAACAACTAATAAAACAAGAAAACTATATAGTACTGGGTACAGAATAATTGTAACAAAAGTATTATCCAGGGGTAATTTTTAATTTCAGTTCCTACTAATATTTGTTACTATTACCGCGCAGACCGCACGGAAAATACACTTCATACATACGGACATATTAGATTTAAGTTAATTTTACACCCGACAATTAAACCCGATTTTTTTAACCCGACAAAATAAATCTGTATCCATAATATTGACTCGAAAACATACATTAAACACGCTGGATTAAAAATGGATTTAAAAGCGGATTAAAAACACTTTAAACCGTTTAAAAGCAAATTTTAAACACTTTAAACCGTTTTTAATCCATTTCAAACCTACGTAGGTGTCAAATTTCACAAAATCAAAAGACATTTGTTTATTGTTGTTTGTCACTTGGAAATTTATTTGATTTATTTTGTTCCATTCCCTGTCGAATCTTACGAATTTAGCGTCCAAAATACCTCTTTTTCAACCGGAAATGTATCCGAAAATCCATCACATCGAGTTGTAGAGGTCGAGGCAAACCTGTTTGTCCATTTAATACATTCGACAACGAGGATCAGCTGCTTTTTCATCAGCTCTCCGAAAAATTCGTCTTCTAACGACGAAAACATCAATATTTCATCCATTTTAAGAATGAAATCCTTTTTTTTATACTTCTTGCTATTTTTTATTTTCTATTTCACTTTTCTACTTTTCTTATATCTGCCAGTGACGAAATGTCAATATTATGAAATTGAGTTTTAACCCGAGTTAAAGCACTTAAACTGTCCGGAGACCAGTTTAAATCCAATCGGATTAAACGCTGTCACGTTTAAAAAAACTGGGTTGATGTTCGGGCTTAAAGACTGAATATTATGGACTTGGGTTTGTTTTTTGGTTAAACTCACCTAAATTCGGGTGTAAACTTTAACCCGGATTAAAGTGAGTGGCCGTTTTACTCGTCAAAAATAGTTGTCCTCTAGTTATCTTCAACTTACAATGCACTACAATTGGTATCAATTTTGGTGGAGTAAATATGTGCTGCTTTTTAAAAAAGTGTCAGATATTTTAGCGTAGATATATCAAACTGCGTTTTAACGTCAGAATCGCTGTCAATGTGTCTTTTTGTCGAGACTTTTCTTTCGTTCGCGAAGTAAAGTAAAAATATAAAAATGGTTGCGTTGAAGAAGCATTTTTGGTTTGGTTTCGACACTTACGTAAGAAAGTGACATGCACATGAATTACGCGTTCATGAAGTAGTCATGTGTAAGGTTTACACACATTCGCTCTGAATGTATGTATAAACTTCGCGTCCAGTCATAGTTTAGTCTAACCAATTCAAAATAATTAATAAGTTAGGAAGTTTGTAGGTTTTTGGGAGTTGAAAAATAGGAGTATACCGCTAAAAAAAAGATTGCATTCGTTATACAGGGTGATACAAAAAGAACTTTCCCATTTGAATTTTTGTTAACTTTTTTATTTCTACATTTGTTTTACCACTGATTTTGAAACAGATGGTTATGAGAATTTACTAACAAAAGCACATTAAGAAATAATCGAATTTTACTTTGAAAATGAAATGTCAATCGTTTTGAGTCAGCAAGCATACACTTGTTACAGTAGAAATACGAATGTTAGTTGAGATTTATCAATCAAGTAGTTTTAGTTTTTATTATAATAGCAAAATTAATTTTACTTTTCTCAATTATTCCAGGAACATTGTAGAGACTACATTTGCATAATTTAATCTTTTTATTCGTAAAGAATAAATCTAATAACATCGACAATATTTCAAAGCGTGAACCGAAACCTCCAATCCTACAATACAGTATTTGGTAACAGTTAGATCAGGAGGAAAATCGAGAAGACCACCATCAAAGTCGAATTAAAAACAAATATTTGCAATTAAATCACTGACATAATACTGGCAATTTTACAAAAGGTGACAGAAAATGCAAATGGAAAGAAACAAAATGTATTTAAAAAAGATTTTTTAGGGACCGTAAAAAAATAGGTTTAAAAAATCAAACAAAAGTTTTTTCTGCACTACCCTGTATAGAGACAGACTAATTTTAATCGCTGTGGTACTTCCGTTTATAACTCCTTAAGCAAGTATTTACTTATAAAACGTACCAATCTATCACTAATTTATGTTACAATCCAAGCTTCTAACACTTCCTGGTTCAAGAAAAGCCTCGAAAGTCTGTCAATCATTGTTATGATATTGTTGCGTTAGAAGAATTTTCGAAAAAGAATAGACCAAACTGAGCGAAGACCCAGACTGGACATTGGATAGCAAACTTTGATAAATTGCTTAACTTGATTTTTCCTATATAAGCATTTTTTCCAAGTTTCTTGTGCATGGTAATGTAGTGTACAAAAATTGTTTGCCAGAGATGGCTGAGGTTTCGTTGCTACAAGAATAATAAATCCTTTCTTTAATTTATAAATTGGAACAAATGCTACTTGAGTGAGACAGCTTATGACGGGAGGTAATATCATCTTAAAGAACTGGTACACCATTTTTCACCCATCGGCAGTTAATTTAAACAAACAAATAAAATTAATGAAGTTAACTTCCGAAGCGACAAAGTCAAATTCACACACAGAAAGTGATTGGTGTGTTAAACGTTAATTATTAGGCAGAGGTACTAATTACGAAAAACACCATTAAAATTTACAACATCCAGAAATGGCATTCACTGGAATATCACAAGTCACAACCACCAACAGAACGTAGGTCTTACGATGGAAAATCAGTGTTAAGTTTGGGAAGGAAATTTATTTGTAAAAAGACGGAAATTTAAGTGGTTCAATTCTCGGTTTCAATTTAAGGTTTTTTCCACTGCGCCACGTCTGACAAACACTTGAGAGTACGACTGTCATGAAAGACCTTCTCAATTAGCCATTTGGACTCGGCATAAAATTGTAGATCCCTTCCATGAAAAACACCCAAAAATGAAAAACTCGCACAAAACGAATGGTTGTGATAGGTCTAGGAACCCTAGACGGAGCAATTGATTTTTTTTTTCAAATTAAGAGTACAAAAAAATAGATCGTGTTGGGTTTACTTACCCTGCGAACATAGCTTGTTCCGTGACCTTACGAGTGAACGAGGGGTATTGATTTATCTCTAAAAAATTAAATAAAGTGTACGACTGGGTCGAACGAAACTTTCTCGTTCATCAAAAGTTTGGTTGGTATTTTTCTTATTTTATTAAGTAGGTAGTTAATAATCTGAGAACCGATGCTAGATAAAGGACACGGTGCATAGAATATAGTAAAAGGAATATGTAGTGTTAAATAAAATTTTGAGTTATTTATAAATATAAATGACAATGTCAGTTTTTATAAGTTGAAGCTGTCAGTAACAGGCAATTGTACGAAGTTATGGTTAAAGAGTTAATAGCGTCTGCAGTACTATTTTATAAGGTTTTTTGATACAAGGAGAAACGTAGATCAGTCACGCAATATTTACTTTGAAAAATAATATTGCTTAACTATTTACCCAAAAACCGAGTACAAGCTATTGTTTATTGTTGATGATGGTCATGGTTTTTAAAGTTTTATAGAATTCAAAAATGGGGTTTTCGAGACATATTTTTTTTAGAGGGTCTTCCAAAGACACTATGAGAATAGCAAGCGCGTGCTCATAGTAGTGTCAGATTTTTACTGACGAAAAACACCACCCTTCGATAGATTGTTAGATACTGCAACTAAGATATAACTTATCAAGCAATTTTTCTATCATGAAATGATTAACTTTTAACAGGTTACTTTCCACTGAAACATCCTGCACGTTTCGCAATTAGGACGCGGTTAATCCTTATCTTGCCAAGTCGAAAGGTTTCGTTCTTTGTAGTCGGCGCAATAAATTACTCTCATCCAAAATTTGTCGGACTGTATTGTTGATATGTCCGATTAGTCGGGTTCTATGCTTTCGCGCGAAGCTTCTAGTTTCAGCTTCGATTGTAGGAATTCCGAAATCCCTGTGCATATCGTCGTTTCTAGTCTACCACCGTGCTTGGACAATTTCTCTAATCAATTTTGAAAAGTTTGTAAAATATTGGCATTTGTTTTCTTCGTACAACCCCAAAGTTGTATACCGTAGGTCCACATCGACTTTAGCACTTGCTTGTCTAAAAACAGTTTGTTCTCGGTACTGAGCTGGGAATGTTTTGCGAGTATCCAGTACATTTCTCTATATTTCATATCGAGTTATTTACGTTTCATTTTCGCGTGCGAATTCCATTTCCGTTTTGCGTCGAGGGTCGTTCCCAGGTATTTGGCCTCGTTTGCAAAGGGTATTCGGGCCAAGTTTAGAAAAATTGGCAAGTCATTAGTTTTTTATGTGTGAAATTCTAAAATTTACGTAAACAGATTTAGTTTCGTTGAGGGCGATCCGCCAGTGCCTCGTCAATTCATTTACTTTATTCAATGCGGTTTGCAGTCGTTTCTTCGATTGTATTACTTACTGCAAGGATAGCAGTGTCGTCGGCGGACGTAGCAAGGGTAGTGCCATCTTCTCTTGGTATATCGCGAGTACATAACAGATAGAGAAGCGGCCCAAGGACGCTTCCTTGCGGTACGCCGGCCGAAATTTCTTCAAGCTCCAAGTATTCGTTTCCATGCCTAACACGGAATATTGTATTCCCGAGATATAATTCTAAAATATCATACAGGCTTACGGGGAGAACTTGTCGTAATTTTAAGCCGTCGTTTCACAACATATCAAAGGCTTGGGAGACGTCAAGGAATACGCTTGAGCATTTCTTCAAATGCTTTCTCGATTACGTCAGTAATTGTATGCACTTGGTCAATCGTCGAAAACCTGGTGGTCAGGGATAAGATTATTATCTTCTATAACCGGTTGTAAACGCCTTAGTAATATCCTCTCGAAAACTTTGGATATGACTGGATGAATCGAAATTGGTCCAAACGATTTTACTTCATTTGGCGGTTTTCCTGGAGTTACGTCGGACACTTCACTTCCTCTTGCACATAACGGCATTTCCCTTTTCCCCGCCCCCCGTTATTTCACCTAGTCGACATTTTGTAGGTCAACGGTATTTTCCTTCCCCACACCTCCTATTACAAAAAGTAAATCCCACAACGGTTTCCCACGCCATTTCTGCATACATTGCAAATGCAATCCTAAACGGATATGCCCCCTTCTTCCACTCGCCCCAACATGCACGCGGATATTTAAAACCCGTATCATATAACTAAAAATCGTGGGATAATTCATTACTGCATGGTTCACATTTTGTCATTAGCTTTAAGCCAACATTATAACAATTATGATTTGATGTAGTTCAGTTCAATTCCGACAACTGACTTAAGAGGTGCAGCCTCGCTTTGGACAGCGGCCTCTTTAGTTAGATTCTAGGAAAATAATATGTATATATATTAATAAAAAATAAACGTATAAAAAAAAAGAAGAACAAAAAAAAAAAACAAATAAATGTTTTTTTTTAATTGAAACGGTTGAATGAAAACGTAACTCTGGTTTTAAAACCGCAACTTTCCATTGGTTCGTCACGTGTCTTAATCTAAGCGCAGCATTTATAATATATAGAAGCTTAATTGATGTTTTTCTAGGTAGAGCTTTGAGAACTTCTGCGCTGATCAAATCATAACCAGTAGGTTTCTTAGGTTTTAGAGATTCGATTTCACATTTTAGTTCCCTTAGCGTTGCATTTCTGAGTGTTAAATCGTCATTCCGTCCCACTATTGGTACTGTCGTGAACCGCTTGACCATCGTACGATTTAAAAGTTTCTTCTAGATGGGCGGCAAAAGCGACCGCTTTTTCTTTATCTTCCCTTGCCCAATCATTTTGATTTATTTTTGTTGGCGGCGGCGCGGGGATTTTGGGCCTTTTGGTGCCTTTTACAGCTTTCCAAAGTGAATATTTGGAATCTTTTTTCGCTGTTCAACTTTCAAGGTAAGAACCTATCGCACGATTGTTTAAATCCTTAATAGCTGTCTTCAATAAATTGCACAAATTATTCAAATGCGCTTTATGTTGCGGAGCGCGACTCTGTTGCCATTTTGTACGCGCCTTCCGTTTTTCGTTGACCAATTCTTTTACTTCGGGAGGATATCGTAAACCGTATTTGGCGGGCGTATTCCTTGGGTTAGCCGTATTATTCAATAAACGAAGTGATCAGCTTCAACTTAAAGTTCATAAGGTGTCGTAAGTGGAACGCTCAGTTCAACATTCTCTTCAATTTCGTTCCTAAAGTCTTCCCAGTTAGTTGTTTCACCAGTTAATCTCGCTGGCTCTAGGTTATTGACTAGTTTTACGCTCAATGTTAAAATAACCGGTGAAAGATCAGATGACAGATGAACTTTAAATGTGGTTGGTAGATATTCTTATAACGACGAAAAATTCTATCAGATCAGGTATTTTTGAAGTATCAGTTGGCCAGTAGGTCGGTTGTCCGTCCGTCGAGTGGAAATCACAACTGCACTCCAAACCTGCCCCATAGAGCATTCTACCTTTTCGCGAGATGAACGTGTGTTTCGCATATTAACCGCCGCCAATAATGAAATTTGGTTTGAGCGATTTAAGCAAGTTAGTATAATCTCGTTTTTCAAGCGCGGAGCGTGGTGGACAGTAGATAAATGAAATTCTTAGAGTACGCTGACTGTTTTTTACTCGAATCGTGCATAGTTTCGAGCTCTTTCTTCAGGTCTATGTATTTTTCAATGCAGTCTTTATTAAACAATGATCTCGCGTTTCCCCATGGGTGACAAGCGTGGAAATCATTTTAGCCTTTTAAATTTAAAAGTGATCGCTCTTTTACGTGGGTTTCAGAAATCAAGCAAATGTCAATATCCTTTTCGGGCATGAATTCCAATTGCAATTGTAAAAGTCCGTTTGCATTCCAAGTATCTACATATTTTTAACATTGGTTTTTTCATTCATATTATATTTGAAGTAAGCGTTTTCCTTGAATTATGAGCATTTTTTAAAATAATCGTTTCCGGTGATTCGAATTGAAAATTAAGGACGCAATAATTTTGAAAACATCAATTTTACTCCAAGTTTGCATTTTGGTTAAAATCGTTATTGCTGTTTTTAGGTAAACTAAAAAAGACAAGATTTTTCAAAAATGTTTTTTTTTTTTTCAAAAATCTATTTTACGATAATACAGAGAAAAACTGTGTTTGCCATTAAGTTAGAAATGACCATATTACCTTAGGAATGAATTTTTGCTACAATCGTATGGACCGTTTTCGAGATGTGTCCAAATTTCAAAAGTACCGTTATTATAATTTTTCAGCAGAAAACGGAGTATGCAGTCATGTTAACCTCGCCTAGTTAAGCTTAAATATCAATTTTGGTTGAAATCGTTAGAGCCGTTTTCGAATAAATCAAACTGGTACGAAAATTTTGTATTTGAAGTACCATTAATATTAAGGTTAGAGTGCAAAAAAAAAACTTCCCCTAACTGTAAGTCCTCAAACTCTAAATCCTTAGTTTTAAGGAAATCCGAGCAGGCGTTTAGGGTGTACGCCTACAGACAGACAGACGAACAGACGGACAGAATTTTGCGACTCACTTTTTTGAATTCCTCTATCAGCGTAATGTCAGAGTTGATTAACATCTCGAGTTCGGAATTTTGTACGAATACAATCGGCCATTGACTTATTATATATGGACTGCTAGTGAAATGTCACTTCCATACCACCTCTGCCCAGAAAATGACGCCAGCATAACTAGCGCTCGTGGTTCTATGCGAAAAATAAGTGAAACAAAATGACAACTATCTTGCATTTCTCCATAGAATGCTAGAGCCACCTATTGGGCGTGAGTGGGTTTGCCAAGTGAAACGGTTGAAATTCAAATTGTTGCGGCATTGTTTACAATAGATGTCGTCTCGAAATTGTCCTAGTTTAAATAATTAATAATAGATGCAACCAACAAAATTTGAATAAAAAATCAATTTTCGTATATTTATTGCGAATTAGTTTTTAATGTTGTTTTTAATTTTTAATTTTAGAAATATGATGTAATAACACTTAAGCGTATATTTCAATCACATTTCTGATCAATAAATACTTATGATTTTCAAGAATATCACATTCAAGTACATGAGAACTCAATTCATCACATCAGAGAAACTTGAATCATATTGCAAATTGCAACCAATTATACAACACTTCATTTTTTTAATTGTAAATCTTTATTCCATTAATCGAAATGACACAGTCATCAGCAAAACTATCTGCAACGAAATGGAAACGTCAGATGTGAGTTTCCAATTTATTCCGCTCCGAACCACGAGAGCTAGCGCTTGTGTTGGAACCAACGCGAAGTTGTCTACTAGCAGTCCATTATATAATAAGTAAATGCAATCGGCGATACTAATAATCACTTTTAGTGTCCAGGCTAAATTTTTCGAACTCACAATGGGTCGTATAAATAAAAACTAGCATTTGCTTTGAGTAAAAGTTTTTATTCACTCGAAGTTGAACACAACTTGGTGATTTTTATTTTCAACTTGCGAATTTGCTTTTATTCACTCAAAGTTGATTCGCTCAACTTTGAATATTCCGGAGTTGAGAAAACCGAAAGTTGGTCAACTTTGGGTTCTCTCAACTCCCCGAAATAGTAGAAGTTAGGAGAGCAAACTTGGGATTTTGTTTATTGGGTTTTTGACTATTAGCTCTTCAATCAAGTGACGAAAGTAATTATTATTAAATAAAATTTGAAATAATATATCGTTTAAATTATTGTTGTGAGAATTGGCTGATTCGAGCATTGGAGAGGATGGAGAGGATAAGAGATTGGTCTGTGAGAGACGGCAATACAAGATAATACCACGGAGACGGACTTGAAAAATGGGACGACCATGACTTTTTCTATCATTTTCGTCTCTCACGGACGACAATGATGGCGCTCCATCTTATAATAAATTCTTTGCCGTGCGTCTGGAGAAGGTATTGTGCATTGTATATTTTATTAAGGTCTGTGGTTTTTGATATATAGGAATTGTAAGAGAATTGGTCATGCCATTCTCATTCTCTTACTTATGTGACAATGGCTTATCTAGCAAACTATGTATGTGCTGGAGGCTTGTTTAACATTAAAATTTAGAGAGTAAGTTAGTCTTAAGTTGAGAGCGACGAATAAAAGACTCACAAGTAAAACGTGTTTGAATTAAACATATTAATGGCGACGAGGATAAAAAAATTTAACGAGTGAAGTCAATGGAATATTTAAGAAGTGATAAAGAACTTACAATTAAAATCGAAAGTGAAGATAAAAAAAAAATAGCAGATTTAAGTGTACCGCGAAATATGGCGTTTATCGGAACAATTGAATTTTTTACGCCAGGCGAAGACTTTGTGGATTATAAAGAACGTCTTCAACATTTGCTATCTATAAATAAAATAATAGATGATAAAACTAAAGTGTCATATTTAATAACTTTAATTGGACCGGAATCTTATAAAATAATTAAATCATTGACTAACCCAGATAAACCCGATATGAAAACTTTTGATGAGCTGATTGCTATAATGGAAAAATATTTTACGCCTAAAGTGAATTTAATCGCCGAAAGATTTAAATTTTACAAAAGGCAACAAAAAGTGCATGAAACAATCAGTGACTATATAATTGATCTGAAAACGTTAGCTCAATCATGTGACTTTAAAACTTTTCTCGATGACGCGCTTCGAGATAAGCTAGTTTGCGGTATTTTTAATGAAAATATGCAACAAAAGCTCTTAAACGAAACGGGACTCACGTTTGACAAGGCATGTGAGATAGCCAAAGGTATGGAGATGACAAATAATCAAATGCGGGAGATGAGGCCAGAGTTCCATAATAACATCGATTTATTGAGTCAACGGTATCAATCACACCAAAAGAGAGGAAGCAGTCACATAAGGAGATCGAGTTTGGAGAGGGGGCCGGCTTACGAAAAGAAACCATCGAGACAACTGCAGCAGAACAGCAGTCAATCTGACAATCGTAATTGGAGGAATGCGGTTTGTTTTAATTGTGGCCTGAGGGGTCACCTACAAAAATATTGTAGAAAACAACAGGTTGCTTGTAATAATCGGAAAATGTATGTTAACAATGTAGAAGATATGTCAGAGGAAATAAATGAATTATCGATAGGGTATATAAATTCGTTTACTAATGTTAATAGTTTGGCTCAATTAGTTAAATTATGTATAAATAATGTGGTTATGGAAATGGAAATTGACAGTGGTGCATGCTCAACAGTTATTAACTATAACACTTACAAAAATTATTTTCCAGAGTTGCAAATTGAGAAGGTTAGCAGACATTTAAATGTGGTAACAGGACATGAGGTGGAAGTTGTGGGAAAAATTGCGGTAAAGGTACAAGATATGATCGAATTGTCGGCTTGTCATTGTTTGGATATGTTTGTTATCAAGTCGAATCGAAACTTCACCCCTCTTTTAGGGCGTGACTGGTTGGATGTCTTATTTCCAAGTTGGAGAAACAGTTTTGTGGTAAACAAAGTGGATGATATGGTAGGAATGAAGGTAAAAAAATTAATGATGAAATTTCCGAAAGTTTTTTCGAAAGACATGAGGGATCCGATTATTGGGTACACTGTTCAGTTGAGGTTAAAGGAAAATGCAGTTCCGATATTTGCAAAACCCTATTCAGTTCCATTTGGGCTTCGGGAGAAAGTGAATGCAGAAATTGATAAACTGGTATCGCAAAAAGTATTAGAGCCGATTCAATACAGCGAGTGGGCTTCTCCAATGGTGGTGGTGCCCAAGAAAAATGGAGATTTAAGGTTGTGTCTCAACTGCAAGGTAGCGGTAAACAAATCCATAGAAAATAGTATTTACCATCTTCCAATTATGGAAGAATTATTTACAAAAGTTGTTGGTTGTAAAATATTTTGTGTTCTCGATTTAACTGGGGCATATTTACAGCTGGCCGTGCATGAAAATTCGCAACAATTGTTAACGGTCAATACTAGTAAAGGCTTATATAAATTTACCAGAGTACCTTTTGGGGTGGCAGTTGCCCCTGCCGAGTTCCAGAAAGTGATGGATGAAATTTTAAAGGGTCTGGATAACGTTGGAGTATACTTGGACGATGTGTTGGTTGGAGGTTTGGATCTTGAGGACTGCGAGGCTAATATAAGGAAAGTTTTAGAGAGATTGGAAGCACATAATGTGCGAGTTAATTGGGATAAATGTAAATGGTTTAAGTCGGAGGTTGAGTATTTAGGGCATGTTGTTAGTGGTAATGGAATCAAACCGAACGAAGAGAAGATTCGTGCTATTTTGGAAGCACCTAGTCCCAAGAATGTAACGCAACTGAAAAGTTTTTTTGGGATTTTGAATTTTTATAACCGGTTTATTCCTGGCTTAGCTTCAAAATTAAGAAAATTGTACGATCTTTTAAAAAAAAATAATAAATTTGAATGGAAGCCGGAACATGAGAAGATTTTTAAGGAAGCAAAACAACTTTTAGTGAGCAATAATATTTTAGAGTATTTTGACCCAGAGAAGCCAATCGTTTTGACATGTGACGCAAGCCCATATGGTGTCGGTGCAGTGCTTGCTCACATAATTAATGGCGAGGAAAAGCCCGTACTTTTTGCATCTACTACACTTAGTGCATCAGAACAAAATTATTCGCAGACGCATAGAGAAGCTCTAGCTATCATGTACGCGGTTAAAAAGTTTCATAAATATTTGTATGGACATAAGTTTACTATTGTCACAGATCATCAGGCGCTTAAAGAGATATTTAGTGAGAAGAAAGGGCATTTAGCTGTTGCTTCAGCCAGACTTCAAAGGTGGGCTATTCAATTGTCTATGTATAATTTTGATGTTAGGTATAAGAGAGGTTCGCAAGTAGGGCATGCAGATGCGCTGTCGAGGTTGCCCGTGCGAGGATCGACAAATATTGAAGAGGACTTTATTAATGTATTAAAGTTTGGCCCTGATAATATGAAGCTTCTGAAACTAAAGGATGTTCAAACTGAAACGTACAAAGATTGTGTTTTGAGTAAGGTTTATAGTTGGCTTATTGACAACGAAAATTTCAAAAATGATAAGGATACCAAATATTATATAGATAGGGGTCAAAGTTTTTCATGTAATTATGGTTGCATATATTATGGGGACAGAGTGGTTATTCCTGAAGCTTTAAAGAAGGATGTGATTCGAATGTTGCATGACACACACATTGGAATGACACGAATGAAAATGCTTGCGAGGAGTTATGTGTGGTGGAGAGGATTAGATTCCGACATAGAGGAGTTTGTTAAGAGTTGCCAGGTCTGCGCTCAGACGCAAAACTTTACGAAATTAACGGAGGAGTCGAGCTGGATTCCTTCATCGTATCCATTTGAAAGAGTACACATCGATTTTTTTGAGATAGATGGGTTAAAGTTCTTTTTGTTAGTAGATAGTTTCTCCAAATGGATTGAGATAGCGCAGATGAAAAACACTCAAGCGGGAAGTGTAATTTGCAAATTACGGAACTGGTTCTCTGTCTTTGGACTACCAGCTCAGATCGTGTCTGATAACGGCCCACCCTTTCAGTCTTCGGATTTCGTTGAATTTTGCGAAATTAATGGCATTAAGATTTTAAAGAGTCCACCATATCATCCACAGTCAAACGGATTGGCTGAGAGAGCAGTTCAAACCGCAAAACGAGTTTTTAAGAAGTTTTTAATTGAAAAACAATCTATTAAAAGCCTTAGTTACAAAATTGACAATTTTCTACTTAAATACCGGAATACTCCAACAACTCCAACTAATCAAACACCTGCTAGTATGATTTTTAAGTTTAAAACGATAACGTTGCTAGATGTATTGACAGCAAAATCTAAAACTGAATTGAAAACTGTTGAGAATGAAGCCACAGATACTAATACATTAAGCTATTTAAATAAAATTGTACAATTTAAAGAAAATGAGAGCATATATTACCAAAATAATTTTAAATCACACATAAAATGGATTCCTGGATATATTATAAAACAAATGTCCAAAATCATTATATAGAATTTCCCTAAATGGGGTCCAAAAATTGGCTCATGTAAATCAATTAAAACGTAGAAATTATTCAGTTCGATTTAGTTCACATGCCACTTTAATAAATAATAATAATATAGAAAATAATAAGCAAAGTTGTGAACAACTTGAGGAGGAAAATGATGAGTTTCATAGTGCTGAAGAGGATAATGATAGGGAAGAACTTAAACGGCAATTTTTAGAAGACCAAAAAAAATTTAATTTAATATTGAATCGATCATGAATTATATTGTAAAATAATGGTAATTAATTTCAAAGTAAGAAAGGAGGAATTGATATATAGGAATTGTAAGAGAATTGGTCATGCCATTCTCATTCTCTTACTTATGTGACAATGGCTTATCTAGCAAACTATGTATGTGCTGGAGGCTTGTTTAACATTAAAATTTAGAGAGTAAGTTAGTCTTAAGTTGAGAGCGACGAATAAAAGACTCACAAGTAAAACGTGTTTGAATTAAACATATTAGTTTTCTTGTTCGATAGATCGTGTGAATTAAAGCAGTAACAAACTTGCGCTGGGAACCGCTGCAAACAGCACATGACTTTTTCACGAAAGCAAAATGCCCTCGAAGAAATTTAATCTTTATGTGGATATCCATCCACTTCTTAGAACGTAAATCATAGACAAGGAATAAAAAGTATACAAAGTATGCTTTGCCCATAACGAAAATGACGTGCGAAATTTAAATCCAAAGTTGAAACTGTCATATTTTATGTCATCTGCCACAAATATCCCAGGGATATTTCTGAAACAGCAAGTAAACCAACTTTTGAATTTCAACTGAGGAGTTGAGAATTCGAGTAGTGAATAAAAGCAATTTTCAACTTGCCGCTCCATTCTCTCTTTCAAATCAACTCCGATGTTGGTCAACTTCGGAGTTATCGGGAAGTTGAACAATAGTGAATGAAATGGCCCTAAAAGCCCTAAGCAAATGCTTTGAATCGGTATGAATACAAACCTAGTTCGAAAATTCGAACATAGCATTTACTTCGCTGTACATTTTATGTCAAACTTGACAAGTGACAACAACTGTCCGCCCTCCGGTGGTTTGTTTATTGTGAATTTATTTTCAACTTTTTCCGCGAAAGTCATCAAAAGTGAAAAGAAAATTCAAAAGAAAAAGTGACAATAAATAAATAAAAAAGAAAAAAAATATGCAGAGCGACGAAGAGGACTATTTGGAAGAGCTTTATGGTAAGTGCATCTATATTCGATTTTTAATTGACTCTTCTGAATTTTAGCAGACGATGAGGAACTTCCATCTAGCACGTCTACTCCCAAGAGTGATCAAAATGAGTTGGTGTTTGTCCAGGCCATAGAAGCTGTAGGAAAGATTTTGCTTACCAAATCCCAAACTCCAACTATAAAAACGTTAAAAAAAAACTTTTCGCATCCATGGTTTGTTTGGTTTTCCTGCACGAACAAAACTTAATTTAATTACGTATTTATAAACAAAACATCGAAAACTCACAATGCGTAGATTGTTTTATGTAAAAAATGTGCAAAATATTTAGCAAAACGTCTGAGTCAACTAAATAGCTGACTCAGAATTTGCATAGCATTTGCATTGCCTGATAAGTTTTATTCATACCGATCTGAGTAAAAGGTCAGTGCCGCCGCTTTTCGAACATGTCAAGAGTTGGAACTAACTCAAATTGGTTTTTATTCATACGAAATGTAGCAAATGCCTCGATTTTGACATTTCTCTTGCGTAAAAGCATTTGCTACGTTTAATTCATGACGAAATTTTCCATACAAAATTGCATATTGTGACCTACAAAAAAAATTGTGTGAAGGTTGGAAATGGTTATTAGTTTAAGGCCGAATATCTTTCTCTTACTACGTAATGGAGAAAGTTAAAAAGATTGAGTATGAGTTACTTTGTGGATTGATGGCAGTCACAGAAGCAGACTCGCACCAAAATGAACAGCGTTGTAGTGAACTGAAGCTCAGGGCCTTACCAAGAAGCATTTTCTGGTTTCGAATCTTTATTTTAGTAGTTCACAGTGGCATATAAATTTCGCAATTGTGAGCTTCCGTAAGCTTAAAGTCGAGTCCAAAATTTGTCAATTACGGCACTCAGTCTCTTAATTCGAAAAATGAAGTATAGGATGGGATATCAGGACAGGATCGAATTATTAGAGGTTCCTCAAAAAAAAATGTTTTACCACACATAGAACACACTTGGATATTTGTATGACGTTCTCACATCGAAAAGGTTTCATTTTTAAACTTGAGAGCATACGACGCACTTGCCCTCTACCGCCGATAATCGCCTTCAATAAGTACAAATGATCTGCAGAGAGTGACGACTCCCACTGTAGGGTTAAGGCGTTCGGTACCCACTGATGCGAAGTTGGTTGATGATAAACAAATGGCTTTTAATTTGTTTGTTTTTTATTTTTTCTAAAACCCAATAATTTCTAAATAAATGCCAGTAACACCAATCGCGAGATAGAATCACGATAATGACCCATGAAGGGCAGAACCACTCGTTGCTATGCAATTTTCTCAATAATGCGCATACTCTCCGTTTCCGTTTCTACTGACTGATGATGGGATTTTTAGTTTCCCAAATATGGGGGCAGAGTTCTGTTTGCCCTCTTAGTTAGATGAAAGCATCTTACCTTTCTCCTCGCGCTCCTTGCGCGACATGGCCATCTCAATTCCAGCTGTTTCTGATTCTGGCATTTCGCTGCTCAATTTCTCTGTGTATCCTTCGAAATTAAATTCACTGATAATCACCCACCGTCAAAATATCACTGTCTTATCGTAACAGGAACAAACGAAAAAAATAAAATAAAAAATAAACAATCTCCCTAAGGACTAGTTCGAAGAACCGCTCAACAGTGATTAGGGCCCACTAGCGCTCTCTGCTATCTCAGGCGATACTCAAAAAAGAAAGCTGAGACTGCAGTCTACAACAGAATTGACCCGGCTGCGTTGGTAGCTGATTAAAAACTGCGATTAAAGATTGGTGTGTGCTTGGAATTTCGTACCAGACGAACTCTCCATAGTGCAAAAGTATAGTACGCTACGACTACGACGAATGACGACACGTACGATAACGATAACGATGTATCTGAACGACACTAGAGCGAATTCTCGACTGAATACGATTCCAACTTGTAGCCGCAATTTAAAATGAAACGCTGGGATGGAGGAATGCTAGTGGTTGCTGGGTTGGTGAACTATAGTACTGCGAGAGGGGCTGAAATAGTTGGCATGGAGTGCCGTCGTCGTCGTCGACGTTTGACCATTATTCGGATCATTGCACTGCGTGCGCGGATGGTCAATATGCTTCTTTTTTTCTTTCTTCTTTTTGGATAGAGGAGGAAACCGGCTCTGGCTTCGGTGAAATAGTAAGTCCCCTTGAAACACACTCACAATTTAGACGATATGGGTAGGTGGATGGCTATTTTTTGTTCACACAAATTGGCCTGAAATTTCCTCCAATTAATTTGATTTTTAACAATTTACTTGGTGATTACCGAATTTACGACGAAGATTGTTTTATTTAATCTCGGTGTTTGGGTATAGTTGAGCTGAGGATGGGGGATTAGAAAAAAACTTGACATGCGATGCTGCCTGATCTTAGAAGAAGCTGAGAAAAATTACAGAATGTACAGGCAATTGTGCAGAAAAGCGGCAGATGTACCGCGTACCTACTGTTTACACGCAGTGTTTGTTGTCAGTCGATTGTAAAGTTTATAACATGAAATGGTGGAAATAAAGGTCTGTGACATTCGTTTGTTTGCAGTGGTTCGCGAATTTATTGTGAAATGTTTTTCTCTCGGCAAAAAGCGGAAAGTCAACTTTGGGCGACTTTATTGACAACGACAGGCCACAGACAAAAAGTGTGCCTACTCTGTTGCATAGATAAAGATAAGTTGCAGTACCAATAACAAATTTTAAACTCGACTGGAAATTTACGGAGCTCACAATTGCGAAATTTGTATTTGAAAATATAGCCACTGTGAACTACTTAAATTTAGAGTCGAATCTAAAAATGTCTATTGGTAAGGCCCTAGGCTTTTTATTTGTCCATTTAGCTACTGTTGCAATTTTGGGTCGCCAAGGCAGACACAAAATATACACTCATCCTTGGGACTAGGCTTGAGACAAAGTCGCAATTTATTGCAACAAGTACAGGGGCTGCAAACTCTCAACCAGATCAGCCCTAGCGTCCTCCATAGAAAGGTTCTTCTAAATGAAAGAAACAAAAAAAAAACAGAGCTCCGTGAAAATTTGCACAATTATGTGTGTATTTTTTGAATCGTCAGGAAATATTTTATTGTGTAGGAAATACTTTACAATAAAGTTTTATTCATTATTATAAACTACTACTACAAAAAAAGACGCCAACTAAGGCTTTTTCATGCCTTTTATGCCTTATTTCATTAGCTAAGGCTTTAAGGGCTCATACGACTCTTAACGATTTAAGTTCTAAAGGGTCCGCCATCTAACTTTTTTTTTCAACTAGTGCTTATTTCGCGAATGGTAACACTTAGCTCATGTCTGATTTGACAGATAATTAGTTTTATCCTTCTGCTGAACGAATATGGTTGTGTATACGCTTGAACAACGCTGGGAAATATTGCGACATTCATTTGAAAATCATGGTAATGTTGCAGAATGTGTGCGAAAATTGCGTACGGATTTTGGAAGAAGAGAAGCACCGTCAGCTCCGTATGTTCGTTATCTTGTGAAAAAAAGTGAACGAAACTGGTATCCTCATCGATAAACCAAAGCATGAAAAGCCAAAAACAGTGCGTACACCCGAGAAAATTGAAATTTTGGTCCAGAGGCATAATTGGGCCATTTTTCTTCGAAAATGAGCAAGGAGTGGCCGTTACAGTCAATGGCGATCGTTATCGGGCCATGTTGAACGAATTTTTGTTCACAAAAATTGAAGAGGAGGATATTGGCAACATTTGGTTTCAACAGGACGGCGCTACGTGCCACACAGGGTTCATAAAGCTCGATTGAGCTGTCTGACTCGTAACTGCTGGTGGTGGTGTAGGTGTAGCGGCTACTTCTTGTGGATCTGCCATGTTTGGTGTCTTTTGGCATGTGTTTTTGCAAGCTGTGTGTGTGTGGCAAAAAAATTAAGAGTAAAAACTTCTTTGGATTCTTTGCTCTGATGTTTTGCGCCCTGTTTTTGAAGATCGCATTATCAGCCGCAGAGCTGATGTCGTTTGGCCACCGCGGAGCTGCGATTTGACACCGTTGGACTATTATTTGTGGGGTGCCGTAAAAAATAAGTGTTACGCCGACATGCCACAGACAATTGACTCTTTAAAGGACAATATTCGTGAAGCCATTGGTGAAATACAGCTGCACACAATCGATAATGTGCTTAAAAATTGGACCGATCGTCTAGGCTACTGCATGGCCAGCCGAGGCAGCCATTTGAATGAAATTATTTTCCGTTATTAACCGGAAGGATTGTACTTTCAAATAAAAAAAGAAATTTGAGAAAATATTCAGTAGTTTTTTTTTATAGCATTTTCAAAAAAAAAAAGTTATTTGCCGGACCATTTACTTAAATACTTATGGGCTACTTTTTCAGGGTATTACACTTTTCCGGAGATTTAGACAAACGATTTTAAATTTTGCGTAGGAAAAAAACACGGGAGAAGTTGCAGCCGCCGATGGGTTGAAAGTCGCTATAAGTAGAGAAATGTCAAATCGTTGATGCAATTCGCCGGTGGTATATGGTGGGGGAAAAGTGCAACAGGTAGCCGGTTGAATGCTACCGCCTCGGCCGCTCAGCTGGGTGGGTTCAGGCTTGACGATGAAATTAAAATTATGTGTGCTAAAACGAAATGGGTACTTTACCTTTTTTTGATATGATGAATATAATCGTTGATTCGATTACAGTGGGCGCCACACAATCTTTTTAGAAGGAATTGTGAAACCTTACCGAACAACTTCCCGATGATTGATTTGCGAAACGAACTTGAAGAATTCAGAAAATAAATGAGAAGAATGGGTTTTCACTTCGTTATTTGTTTATTTATTTGAGTCTACCATTTGACAATTTACTATGGGGTCAATGTGGGTAAATGTAAACTGGGGGAAATGAAAACATGGCTCATAACAAACTCTAGTTAAGTCTCTTTGACACATAAATAAGTAGAAATTGCTGACCCATACATCTTTTGTCTTATACGTCAAACTCATTGCTGTCAAAAGACAATTCATTTGACAAGCGCATTTTTCGTGAAAGCTCATTTTTAAAAGTGTCAAACAAGTTGTTAGTCATTTTTTAAAAAATAACTATTTTTGCGGATTCAATTGGGTAAGTACGATTTACAAATATTTTTTAGTTTTACGTTTTGATTTAGATTCTACGTGAAATAGAAAATCCTAAAAATCCATGAAATTTATGTCGATTCTCATGTGTTTACATTTACCCCAGAATATTTTTTCATATGGGAAAATGTGAACAACATTCTGGTGGTAAATGTAAACATAAAATTTTGGTAAAATGATATTTAAAAAAAAAAAATAACATAGTTTTAGTTAATTTCTATTGCTGGTATGCCGCGGAACTACATACTAAAGAAGCCGCCACCGCCATATTCAGTGGATGATGTTGCAAAAGCGGTCATCGACGTACAAAACCAAAATATGACGTTCAGAGCAGCTCAGGATGCATATGGGGTGCCAGTATCTGTCATCTATAACCGAATCAAAGGGAGAAAGAACTCAATGGATAAATTTAAGCAAGGACGTAAGATTGCACTTTCATTGGAAGTAGAAAATGAGATTGTCAAATGCATTCTTGAACGCTCTTCATGTGGTTATCCATGCGATAAAGAGGAACTTCTAAATTTAATCAAGGACTATGTCGTTACAAATAGCATAAAGACTCCATTTACTAATTCAAAGCCTGGACAAGAATGGTACAGAAACTTTATGAAGAGACACCCCGAACTATCATTAAAGAAACCGGAGTTACTACAAAAATGCAGGAAGGATGCCAGAAAGCCCCAAGTCATTTACGACTTTTATAATCAGTTGAAAAAGGTTGTAACTGAATATGGGCTTGACGAAAATTCGGACTTTGTATTCAATGCCGACGAATGCGGGTTTCGTAATGATCCAAACAAACTGAAGGCAATAGGAAAAAAGGCAGTTCCAATCAGCAGACTCACTGGAGGTTCTGGACGTCAGTCAACCACTGTTTTGGCATGCGTTTCTGCAGATGGCTATGCTCTGCCACCTTTAATTATCTTTAAAGGCGCAGCGGTACAAGCTCGATGGACAAATGATGAAGCATATCCTGGAACTTTATATGGAGCTTCGAAGAACGGTTGGATGGAAGAGCCACAGTTCTACCATTGGTTCATAAATGGGTTTGTTCCCCATGTGGCGCGTCTCAGAGAACAAAACAATGCTGTTGATCAAACTGCTTTATTGCTGTATGATGGACACTCCAGCCATATCAGCGTGCGTATAGTGGAAGCTGCTATGAATAACAATGTTCAATTGCTTCGATTTCCCAGCCATTTGACAGACAAGTTACAGCCGTTAGATAAAGCGGTTTTCAGTCCAGTCAAGACGGCTTGGGAAAAAGTCCTTGTACGACATGGAAAAGAAATGTTAGGCAAAGGGTTGTTTCAATTATCCAAGTCTAAATTTACAAAACTACTGGGACAAGTTTGGAAGAGTGCCTTGATTTCCAAAAATATTATTGCTGGATTTGAGTCAACAGGGGTTTTTCCAGTTGATCCATCAAAATTCCCGAAAACAGATTTCAATAAATCAGAGCTGGAAAAATATGAAAACAAAAATGCTTCTTCTACGGAATCCTTTCAAACCTCACGATCTCTGGAACACCAGGAGGAACCTTCAACTTCAAATGGTAATTTCACTCTCAAATTCTTGAAAATTAATATAACCAAATAATGACCACATTCTTCCTAGCTCAATCATCTCCAAATATGCATCAGACCCCATTGTTGAGTCTCAGAGACCCCATCGCTATAGAAGGGTTCATTTTGTCGTCACCTCCATCAGTTGGATCACCATTTATCCATACCAATTCTGAAAATGCCTCTACACCATCAACCTCCAAATGTAAATATTTCTTTGATTAAGACTATAAGGTACGTAGAAGTATATGTGTTTCAATTACCTCCTTTCAGCACATTTAGTAAATGAAATGGAGTCCCCATTGTCTCAAAATACATTGATCTCACCCGATTATTCACCGATACCTTCAACTTCCAAAGGTGTGAACAATTCTAATTTAATTTCTATTCTATAATAAAATCTTGCTTGTTCATTTCATTTTTTATTTTTTTTTTATTTTTTATTTTGGTGGGGATAAAACCCCATTTATTTGGCTTATTACAAGCTACAGTGGCTTAAACTAACTTAAGAACTAAATATAATAACTAGGACTTAAAACTAAGGATGGTGTAGGAGGTCAGTTTTAAGGGAGGGACTACTGCGGTTGAAGTCAAAAACGGTAAGATTTGAATTAACCTTCCGCAGCATTCGGGAGATTGGTTCGTTTGAGCCATATGAGGTGCGGTGAATTGGTAGATAGAAGAGACGAGGACAACGAAGATTCCGAGGGTTAGTGTTAAAGGAGATAGAGTTGTAAAGAGACGTACAGTCGATAAAGCCTGAGAGCAGACGATGAATGAAGAGAATGTCTGCTACGTCCCTGCGCTCCTCAAGGGTATTTAGTTTAATAAGTTTAAGACGGTCTTGATAGGGAGGTAAGATTAGGGGATCTTTCCAAGGTAGTCCTCGAAGAGCAAATCGAAGAAAACGACGTTGGATGCTCTCAATTCTGTCGATATGGACCCGTTGAAAGGGAGACCATGCTTGGCTAGCGTACTCGAGCAGGGGACGAACGAATGTGATGTAAAGAGATCTGGTCACGTATGGGTCGGAGAATTCTTTGGACCATCTTTTGACGAAGCCAAGCGATGAGTTCGCTTTAAGAATAATCTCATCAATATGTGAGCGGAAATTAAGTTCTGTGTCGCATAATACCCCGAGGTCACGAATATTTTGAGCGATGGATATAGGTTGACCGTGGAGGAGGTAAGTTCGAGGAGGAGATTTATTGCACTTACGTGAGAAGGTAATAGATTGGCATTTGGCAACATTGAGTTCTAAGTAGTTTTTGAGGCACCAGGTGGAAAAATTATCAAGGTCTATTTGAAGGAGGCTGGAGTCATGTTGTGAGGAGATGGGTTTGAAGAATTTGGTATCGTCAGCATATAGAGAAAGTTCTGAGTGCTGAATGACCATTTCAAGGTCGTTTATGGTTAGGATGAAAAGAAGGGGACCTAGATGGCTGCCTTGAGGTACGCCAGAGGTAGCCAAGAAAGGGGTCGATAGGACGGACCTGAAGCGAACACTGTAAAAGCGGTTTTCCAAGTAAGAATTTATCCATTTTAGCAAAACAGGTTCAAAGCCAAGAGCAGACAATTTGAAAAGGATTAATTTATGGGATATTTTGTCAAAGGCCTTACTGAAGTCTGTTGTAATGACATCGACTTCTTTACCACTTTCTAAGGCTGAGAGTGCAGAGGACACGAATTCGACGAGGTTAGTGGTAGTTGATCTACCTTTTAGAAAGCCGTGTTGCCTGGGGGATATTAAAGACTTACACTGAAAGCTTAGGGCTTCGTACAAAATACTTTCGAGGAGTTTGGGTAAATGCGAAAGTTTAGCTATAGGTCGGTAGTTGGTTACATCATTTTTCGATCCCTTTTTATGAACTGGCGTTATGAAGGAGGATTTCCAAATCTGAGGGAATTCGCCTTGAGAGAGCGACAGCTGAAAGAGATATGAAAGTGGGATGGAAAGATTAAAGGAGCATTTTTTAAGAAAAATCGCGGGAAGACCGTCAGGACCAGGTGAATATTCATCATTAAGTTTTTGTAATTTATTTTCTATTAAAGAGGGTTCAAAAGTTTGAGAGATAAAGGGACCCATGGAGAAGTTAAGTAGGTATTTGAAATAAGAGGGATCCGGTACAAAGGAGTTGTCAGCAAAAGATTGTTTAAAAAAGGTGGCGAAAAGGTTGGCAATATCGTGCTGATCACTTGAAGAAACGTTTTCGTAGGAGAGGGATGATGGGTAACCATCGGATTTTTTTTTTATAGTTGACGAATCGGAAGAAAGATTTAGGGTCGTTTATAAGGTTGGTATGCGCGTTATGGAGATATCGCTGGTAGAGGGAGTTATAAACCTGGGTGAATTGAAAGTATGAACCAAGGTAGTTTGAGAAGTCAGAGAAAGAATTGGTGCGAAGGAAAATGGTCCATAATTTATTACGCTTGTTGCGTAACAACCGAAGTTTGCGATTATACCAAGGCGGGGATGTAGAAGACGTTTTAGGACGAGAAATGGGGACATAAAGAGAGATAGAACTGAATAATTCTCTATAAAACATGGAGAGGGCGTCATTTAAAGACAGATTGGCAAAGTCAAAAGATGCTCTGCTGAGATATTCATTAATTTTGCGGAAGTTAGCTTTATGAAAATCGTAGGATGGGAGAGCTGCAGAGGGTGTGGACTGCGGAGGAGGGTTGTGAAAAAAAGAGAGGAGTAGTGGGGGATGTAGGCTATCAATAGTTGAAAGCAGTAGAGGAGAAAGAGAGACAGAGGAGTTGATGGGATCAGAAGTGAAGATAAGGTCTAATTGTCTACCCATAAAGTTTAAGATACCACTAACTTGGTATAGACTAGAGTCGGCTAAACGATCTGAGAAGAGGCATTCCTTTATTGAATTGGGATTGGATGCTATGAAAAAGGATTCGTCATCTGATAGGCTCCATTGAAGCAGAGGCAGATTAAAGTCGCCAAGTATGAGGATGTCGTCATGGGAGTCAGATAACTCGATAATTTCGTCAATCGCATTAATAGCAAGTTGGTAGGATTCAATAGGTTGAGCTGGTAGGATGTAAAAACACATAACGTACAGGGACCTGCGGGGGAGTATTATTTTTATTGAAATGAAGTCAAGCTTAGAAGAAGAAGAAGTGGAAATGAGGGAAGAGTTGAGGTTGTTGTGTATGGCTACTAGCACACCTCGGCAAGGAGAGTCATCATTTGGGTGGGAAGGGTCGTCGTCTCGAAAAACGCTAAATGTAGCGGGAAATAATTCTTGGTTCTTTATATCGGGAATTAGGTTGGTTGCAGTCAGAGCATAGATATCGAAAGGGAGAGCGTGAGATTGGCGCAAAACAGCACGGGTTTTAGATCGTAGTCCTCTAACGTTCTGATAGTAGAAGGTAAGAGGAATATTCTTAGATGTGGGTGTTTGAAGCATTGTTTTTTTTTGAAGATTAGGGACGAAAAAATTTATTGTGGTCAACTCTGCTCCGTTGAAGGTGCGAGATCCTTTTAGAGTGAACATAGTTACCAAATGCAGCAAGGTCGTCCGAGACTTTTTGGGGAGACATATTAAAAATCTCGTGGAACCTGATATATATATCCTTCAGGCTGTTTAGGTCAGTGGGAGACCTTCTTGTTGGATGGAGACCATGACGCTTGTTTTCGTTTTACCCTCATAGCAAACTGAGTCGGATTTGTCATGTAGATATGCTAGAAGCAGTCGTATGTTCTCGTAAGTCTTTTTGTCTCTAAGCCTTGAAAGTGCATAACGACATTCTGTAGAGTCAAAAGTTTGTTGTGTTAGCTTTACTGTGGGAGGCAGAAGGGGATCAAAAATAGGGGTATGGGAGGAAGATGGGGTATTGGATGACTGATCAGATGAAGGATTTAAAATGTGGGAACTAATGAAATTAGGGTACTTAGCTCCAGTTTGCAGGTTGAAATTGGGGAAAGAATTATTAGTGGTCAATGATTGCGGGGAATTTTGAGAGGAGGGAGTGAGGGAGGTATCGGTTAAATTGAAGGATACACGTTTACGTGTTGGTTTGAGTGTCGGATTTGAAGAGGCTGAAGGAGGCTCGTTGGGAATATGAGTCGGAGGGGCAAAATTAGGGAATATATTGGTTTTGAGGCTCCAGTTAGAGTCGGATTTAGGAAGGGAGTTTGAAACGGGTTTTGGTAACTTATTACTAGACTTAGATTTAGTTTTATTTTTATTTTTGATGGGCTTGTCCGTCCATCTACACATACTCATCTTACCAAGCTTGAAGTTTTTACTGGCAGAGCTTTGAAATAGCCATTCATATTTGGTCGGAATGTCAAGTTTGAAGTTACGCCTGCCATTGTGGTGGGATGGTAGAAACATTTTACAATGACTAATGGTGATATCGAATATTTTTTTGAAGAACTGCGAGATCCAAGAAACATCAGCATACTGGGGAGCGTCTTTGATGAAGAAGGGAGTGGTCGTTTGATTCTCTATGCGTAGTTTATCAATTCTATGTTGCCATTCTGAAGGTGTCCACGAAGTTCCAAAATGCTTGATGAGCATACGTGGGGCGGCGACGGGAGGAGTTGGCGTTGAAACGATTTCAGTTTGGATTGTAGAGACGGAAGAAGAGTTGACAGTTTCAGTCATCGGCAGGAGGCAAGGTGGTTGGGGTGAGATTGAGCTGGTTTCGACATCCAATAATTCGGCTAGAATGGAAGTATTGTATTGCGGATCCTGGTGATGCTGACTATGGATTGAGATGTCGTCAATTTTGCAGCAAAGAGTAACAATCCTATTCTGAATGTCGCACATAGTTGTTTGAGCCGCAGTGAGTTCGTTGCCGACGTCGCTTATTCTGTCAAACATTACTTCAAGTATTGGATCTGGATTATTTGAGTGTGGTTGGTTGGTTGAAGTGGACTGAAAGTGGATATCTAGATCTTCGCGCATGGAGTTCATGGAGTTGCGTGCTTCCTCGTTGCATTTCTTTTGCACAGAACTGATCACTTTAAGCTCAGCCAAAACGTTATTAAGTAGTACCGTGATCTTTTCATCGATCTTAGATTTCTCTAAATTGGACTCGATCAGACCGGCTACTTGTCTATCGATGTTGGTGAGTTTGGATTTGATTAGATCGGTTGTAGTCTGAAGAGAATTTCCAAGATCGTCAACACATCTGACACTACTTTCGAGGTTGGAGAGTTTGGTAGTGATTTTTTTATTCAGGGTCTTATGGAATGATTCATTGGAGTCACTTAGACACTTTATTGCTAAAAGTACATGTGATAGCGATATGGTCTTACACTCGTCACAAAAGTAAAGAAGATTGTCTGGATACTCTTTGATATAGACACTATTTCTTTTATTTAGGCCGACACAAATGGCATGGAATGTTTTTCCGCAAATTCCTTTGCAAGCAATCCAGTCGGCATTGGTATCGTTTATTACGCATATTGCATTTCCCCACGACATGGTAACAGAGAAAAAATTATGAAAAATATGGGTCACGAAAATTAATTGTAGGTACAGGCGCGGAGTGGGTCAGAAGAACTGCTGACGGGTAGTTAATAATTCAATTAATTTAGGGAGCAGAAAGAAAATGCGACTATACACGGCGACGATCGAAGACACAATTATTAGTTGCTTCATCAGTTGCCCCCATGGCCCATTTTTTCGCAGTTCTTTGTCAACTTCAAAACGCAACTCCGAAACAAAAAGTAACACCCCGTTTAAAGCAGCTTCAATATGGAGGGATTTTAACTACGAACAAAAGAAGACTGAAAAACTTCAGCCAAAAAAGAAAGTTCCAAAAGGGAAAAAGAAAAATATTGCATCTTCATCTTCATCTTCTGACGAAGAAACCCGAACCGTCAACTATGAACCAACTGATGATGATCTTGTAGATTTAGACTGGGGCGAAGACGAAAATGGGAGTGGACCTAATGAAGTTGATATGATGGAACCGAAACCAATTCAAGACTTTCAATTGGGAGAATTTGTTCTGGCTTCCTTTAAGGGTGGAAAGAGAAATTCGAGCTTGTTTAAGTACGTTTGCCGAGTCGAACAACTTGATATTGAAGAAAAAGAAATAAAAGTTCAAGGGTTATCTGCGGCAAACTCATCCAAAACTGTGTTTAAGATAGTTAAAAAAGATGTGAGTTTCATCAAAGTATTTCAAGTAATTGCAATGCTACCATTACCGAAGGAGGGATTAGAGGACGACGGAACAACAATTTATTCATTTGATGGATATGTCCCTGTGGAGGAAATTCGATAATAAACAATACTTTTTCTTTTTCATAAACAATTTTTATTTTTCTGTATTTTAAAATAAATCTTTAATAATTATAAATTGATTTATTTTCTTTTTTGGGGTAAAAGTAAACACTCACTTTGTGTACCTTTCTAACTGCCAATGAGCCATATATTCGCTTTTGTATTCATTTTCCCTATAGCAGCTTCCATTATCATGCCTAGTGAATGAAATACCTGTTTACATTCACCCCCGAATTTATGAAAAAACGTAAAAAGAGAGATTGGACAGTAAGAACGTTGAGTTTATTCTCCCAGAAGCGATGTCTTTTACAAACATTATGTCCTGAATAAGTCTTCTTGTTTCCAGGGACTTTAAGTTTATTATTCGACATGTTTCTTCATAACTGGGCATTTCTACTGACCCATTAAAGTGACGAAGGCAATATCTTGAAAAAGACTTTTGTATACGTTCAATCCGATTTATATGCACCTGATATGCTGGTGACCAAATAATAGGACAGTATTCTGAAACAGATCTTACTAAGGAACAATGCAAGGTTCTAAGAGTTTGTATGTCTTTAAAATCCTTGCTGTTCCTTTTAATAAATCCAAGAAGAGAGTTAGCTCTGGATATTGTGCTGTCTATGTGTTTATTGAAATTTAATTTCGAATCAAACGTAACGCCCAAGTCTTTTGTTTCTTCAGATCTAGTTATTAAGTGCCCAGCTATGGAATAACCATAGAATATAGGCAACTTAATGTGAAAAAATGACGAAACCTTACATTTCTCTAAGTTCAGTTGCAAATTATTACAATTGCACCAATCCGTAATTGCGTCTATGTCAACCTGAAGCTTATCGCAATCGGCTAGAGAATTGACTCTACAAAAAAAATTCCAGTCGTCAGCAAATCCCAGACACTTACAGATAGATACCCTTGAATCTATATCGTTCGCAAATAACGCAAACAACAAAGGTCCCAAGTGACTTCCCTGAGGGACACCAGACTTTGCTTCAAACTGCCTCGAAAAAGTATTTCCAATTCTAATTAATTGATTTCTGTTACTTAGGTTAAAACTCCGTGAGGAGAAATGGCGTTTTATTTAGCGAATTGGTTGGGTGGTGAGACAAAATGATGGCCGCCGATGAAATGGCCCACTATCGCTACTTCCCGAATTTGTGACGGTCGTGTGAACGGGTCGCGTGTTTCGCTTTTCTGGGATTTTACCGAAACGAAAGCCAATGTAATGATATTTCTATGATATGCATGAATCCTAACTAACACGATTCTACAAATGATATATCTAAATAATGCACATAAAACACTGTACTTATCTGGCTTCCTTTGTCCCCAAAACCTGTCCTGGTAGGTAACTCCCTGTCTGTCCTGCCACTTGTATTGCCGTCCTTCCTCGCCTGCTCTTCTCCTTCCTTTCACCTTTTCTTAGCACTTCCTAACTTTTTGCGGGATTTTCTCACCTCATAGTACAAGAAAAAAGGGATTTGACTTTTTGGTCAATTTTTGTTCCTAAATGCTAATTTTATTAAGAATAAAAAACTAAAAATATTTTACATGTTTTCCTTTTTTTTATTTCCCTAAAAAATAAAGAATAATGACCCCTGAAACCGAGATAAATAGATACTGGTTTTTTGCATACCAGTAATTTTCAAATAATTTATAAGATATTTATTTTATGTTGAAAACTATTTGCATTTTAAAGCCGAATGCAATTTTATGTTATTTTTTGTAACGTTTTAAAAATGTAAAAGAGGTACCTACCTATTTTTCTAATATATAGAAAAGTATGTATTCAAAGATTAAGCGAAACACATCCGATCACCCATATATACAAAATTTTGAACGATGTCGCCAAAATCAAAGACCTTCGTATGTGACCAACACACCAGCAATATAACACGGAAGTTGCAGACCTTCTACCAGCATCAACTGTTCTTCGACATTGCACTGACAACCAAGGCAGACAACTTGAAAGTGCACGCTCATCGAGCGGTTCTCTCCGCATCAAGTGACTATTTCATGGCAATCATCTGAAGGAAGCTAAATCTGCCGTCATTAAACTGGAAATCGATGGGCCAACCCTCAAAGCTGTTGTCGACTTCATGTACAGTGGCACAATTGAGATTCGCTGGGAGAACGTCGCCCAAATACTAGCAGCAGCGAATGTCCTGAAAATGAGCACACTGGAGGTTGCCTGCTCTGATTTCATTGGAGAAAATATCGATGTCACTAATTGGCTAAGTGTTGTGGCAATAGCTGAAGAGCAAAAGTCCACTGAACTCCATAAGAAAGCTTTTCGGTTTGCGTTGCAGAACTTCGAGGAGGTGTGCAAAAGGAAAGAGTTTCTACAGCTCACGGAGGAACAACTGAGCGAACTCATTTCAAGTGACGATCTGTGCGTGAACTCGGAGGAAACCGTCTTCGACAGTGTTGTGTCTTGGTGGAAACACGGCAAAGGGCGTCGAAAGAAATCTATGACCGGTCTATTGTCCCATGTGCGATTCTCGTTTTTAACGCCTGCATTTATCGTCGACAACCGACAGTCATTAAGCAAAACTTACGAGCGTCTGCTGTTCAGTTGGCTGGAGTCGCACTTGTCACGGACGAAGTTAACGATACACCATTCCAACCGCAAGAAGGCAAATAAAAAGCAAAGAGAAACGCTTTGTTTAGTAATTGGAATATATACCGACTGTTTTAAAATGCAGTCCATTGATCCAGAATCAAATGTCTGGACCTCCGAAGAGTTACCACCTCCACCAACAACGAGGGCGAATTATAGGGCGATGGTTATGGATCAGAAATTAATCATCGCTGGTGGTTTGGACAGAAACGGTGATGTCACTCACATTGTTGAGTGTCTGGACCTTCAAACAAAGGAGTGGACAAAATTACCTCCAATGCGAGAAACACGTAAGCTCCCGGGAATGGCTGAATTGAATGGCGAATTGTACGTTGTCGGTGGACTATCGAATGACAATTGGTTACGTTCGGTGGAGAAGTATGACTTCTACACCCGCAAATGGCAAAAATTGCCTCCAATGCACTCCGCAAAGGAATTTGTAAGGGTGACAGTTCTCGGCGAACTGTTGTACGTTATGGGCGATGACAGCTCTCCTATTAATTCCGCTGACAACAAATGGACTCAGTTACCACATAAAAGCGAGAGATAAAAATACTTTGGCATCGCTGGAGTTGGAGGACGCAGTCGCTGGTACACATAACGGACAAACAAGTAAAACGGTTGAACGCTTTCATCCCTCAACAAATACATGGACGGTCATAACAGGATCACACGCACAATCACACAATTCTGAAGAGAACCAGTGGACGACGTTGGTGCCACTTGTAGATTATGATTTAAATTGCGAGTCTTCCAATATTTGTACGTTTACAAAATAAAAAACCAACTAAAAAAAACTTCTACAATTGCTTACAATATTAATTCCAGTCGAATGCTCATTTGTTTCTCAGGTCGGAGGGTCTTAGAGTTCGGCGCTGGGTTTATACCAATGCTAAAGTCAATGATTGACTTTCTGGGTTGTTCTTTCTGATCGCTTGTAGGCGTTAATTTTGATTTGAATTCACTAGATCAGAGATTGTTATCACAATTGGGACTTCCTGAACAATGAAGACTGGACAGGAGCTGTGTGCCACTGTTTGTAAAGCGCTATTGAAGTTGCATTAAATCGCTTTTCAAAATAGAAATATTGCAAAAATATTCTACCATCATATCGGCTCTATATATCGTCTCAGAAAAAAATATCCTTGGTGATGAAATCGTGAATTCAGCAACAGGGAAGATCCTTGTCTTCCTGGACTGAAGGTTGAAGGAAGTTAAATTGTCAATTTTCTTTTCTGCCAAACACCAGTAACTGAAAAAAAAAAAATTGAATTGTAATAAAAGGAAACTGCTCTATCTGAAGTTCGTATTTCTTAAGGAAGAACCTTGGCGATCCGGCGAGCTAACCTCAGCCTTAGACAAAAAGCACATCACACACCTTCCATGGGTTTAAGAATTTTTACAGTCGAACATCGGGAACATTCGACTTCAACGACTTCGTGGTTATACAAAAATGTCTCCACGTTTACCGTTTCCTTCAAATAATCAAGCCAATGTTCCAAGTCTCTCACTGTCACTACTTATGCACCAAAAATTGTGCAACCATTTCTGACCCACAAATGCGGCAGCCACTGCACGCATAAGCCTTTGGGAAAACCCCAATGCAGATTTCCAGTTACCACTCCATCATAGGAGTCGACTTAGAAGAACAAGTTTTTCCACAAGCCAACTTGATTTTCCATCCACACACCGTTATTCACGTATTCTCAGAGAAACCCCCTTCTAAAGGCAGCGATACCACAAACAAAAAAATCAAATTACCTCAATCCAATCTTGTGATGCGATATCTAAGCAAAATTGTAGTTACTGATAAATGTCAAATTGCCTCCCGACAGATGATGATGTTCGTAGTATTCAGAGAAAGCACGTGCATACGCAATCAATTCGAGCCTCACTCGTGGATTGACGTAGGTATTTGCATGGAATGAATTGAACATTTTCGGGACCAGTCCACATGGCTGTCACATGATAGGGGCTTGCTTGAGGGGGACTGTTTGACATATCCCCTATAACCGAGACTTTTTTCCTTTTAATACAAAACGCGTGTGTAAAGAAACAATTTGAGAAGAATTCACTAAACTACCGCTGATGCGGTTGTAGTTGGTGTACGCGGCATTGTTTGGACGATAATTCGTTGAGTTTCGGTAAATCCGGATGGGAGAGGCAATTTCTCAATCATTTTAGTACATTTGTGGAGCTTTGTAGTGTCATATGGAGGGGGGGGGGCCGACATCGAATCTATGAATAAATCACACTTAGTCAAGAGTTTAGTCAAGGTCATGGTTTGAGCTACGAAGCTAAGCACTTGCTAGACAAGCAAATTGGATTTATAAAAATAATTTCGTGCTCGCTGCGAGATTTGGAATTCACAATCGCAGCATTCGGGTTCATTGAGTTTGACATAATAAGCGAGTCAATCTTACGTACGTGTCATGCACACGGTTTCGGTTTGGAATACTTTCGCACAAATGCATATGCGCATGTGTAGAACCATTTTATAATTACGACGCTACATTTGATAGACTTACCTCTTACAGTTCGGGAGTCAGTGACAGGTTATTTCTACTTGTTGGTAGCCTTTTTAATGGACACTGATTTTACACAATTAACAGCAAAAGTGTCGTTTGACGTTTTGGTTGATTTTCGACATCGAAAAAAAGTTTTGCGGGCAGAAAAATGTACAAAAAGTTGATAAAATGAGTCAACACAGTTTTTAGTCTACTTGTTTCGTAAAAGTCAGATTTACAAGAAAAAAGTGGGTTCCAAAGACTTGGTCACTCAAACTGAAGCTAGAACTCCGGTCCATTGTATACCCTTAATCATAAACCCGTTTTTTGACTGGCGATAGTGGCGGAGCAAATCTGATTCTATTCATGATTTGTGTGTGGAAATCCAATGTAATATGGCCGTAACCGATGGGTTATGAGTTCAATCTCCGGCTTATGCGTGCAGTGGCTGCCGCATTTGTGGGTCAGAAATGGTTGCACAATTTTTGGTGCATAAGTAGTGACAGTGAGAGACTTGGAACATTGGCTTGATTATTTGAAGGAAACGGTAAACGTGGAGACATTTTTGTATAACCACGAAGTCGTTGAAGTCGAATGTTCCCGATGTTCGACTGTAAAAATTCTTAAACCCATGGAAGGTGTGTGATGTGCTTTTTGTCTAAGGCTGAGGTTAGCTCGCCGGATCGCCAAGGTTCTTCCTTAAGAAATACGAACTTCAGATAGAGCAGTTTCCTTTTATTACAATTCAATTTTTTTTTTTTCAGTTACTGGTGTTTGGCAGAAAAGAAAATTGACAATTTAACTTCCTTCAACCTTCAGTCCAGGAAGACAAGGATCTTCCCTGTTGCTGAATTCACGATTTCATCACCAAGGATATTTTTTTCTGAGACGATATATAGAGCCGATATGATGGTAGAATATTTTTGCAATATTTCTATTTTGAAAAGCGATTTAATGCAACTTCAATAGCGCTTTACAAACAGTGGCACACAGCTCCTGTCCAGTCTTCATTGTTCAGGAAGTCCCAATTGTGATAACAATCTCTGATCTAGTGAATTCAAATCAAAATTAACGCCTACAAGCGATCAGAAAGAACAACCCAGAAAGTCAATCATTGACTTTAGCATTGGTATAAACCCAGCGCCGAACTCTAAGACCCTCCGACCTGAGAAACAAATGAGCATTCGACTGGAATTAATATTGTAAGCAATTGTAGAAGTTTTTTTTAGTTGGTTTTTTATTTTGTAAACGTACAAATATTGGAAGACTCGCAATTTAAATCATAATCTACAAGTGGCACCAACGTCGTCCACTGGTTCTCTTCAGAATTGTGTGATTGTGCGTGTGATCCTGTTATGACCGTCCATGTATTTGTTGAGGGATGAAAGCGTTCAACCGTTTTACTTGTTTGTCCGTTATGTGTACCAGCGACTGCGTCCTCCAACTCCAGCGATGCCAAAGTATTTTTATCTCTCGCTTTTATGTGGTAACTGAGTCCATTTGTTGTCAGCGGAATTAATAGGAGAGCTGTCATCGCCCATAACGTACAACAGTTCGCCGAGAACTGTCACCCTTACAAATTCCTTTGCGGAGTGCATTGGAGGCAATTTTTGCCATTTGCGGGTGTAGAAGTCATACTTCTCCACCGAACGTAACCAATTGTCATTCGATAGTCCACCGACAACGTACAATTCGCCATTCAATTCAGCCATTCCCGGGAGCTTACGTGTTTCTCGCATTGGAGGTAATTTTGTCCACTCCTTTGTTTGAAGGTCCAGACACTCAACAATGTGAGTGACATCACCGTTTCTGTCCAAACCACCAGCGATGATTAATTTCTGATCCATAACCATCGCCCTATAATTCGCCCTCGTTGTTGGTGGAGGTGGTAACTCTTCGGAGGTCCAGACATTTGATTCTGGATCAATGGACTGCATTTTAAAACAGTCGGTATATATTCCAATTACTAAACAAAGCGTTTCTCTTTGCTTTTTATTTGCCTTCTTGCGGTTGGAATGGTGTATCGTTAACTTCGTCCGTGACAAGTGCGACTCCAGCCAACTGAACAGCAGACGCTCGTAAGTTTTGCTTAATGACTGTCGGTTGTCGACGATAAATGCAGGCGTTAAAAACGAGAATCGCACATGGGACAATAGACCGGTCATAGATTTCTTTCGACGCCCTTTGCCGTGTTTCCACCAAGACACAACACTGTCGAAGACGGTTTCCTCCGAGTTCACGCACAGATCGTCACTTGAAATGAGTTCGCTCAGTTGTTCCTCCGTGAGCTGTAGAAACTCTTTCCTTTTGCACACCTCCTCGAAGTTCTGCAACGCAAACCGAAAAGCTTTCTTATGGAGTTCAGTGGACTTTTGCTCTTCAGCTATTGCCACAACACTTAGCCAATTAGTGACATCGATATTTTCTCCAATGAAATCAGAGCAGGCAACCTCCAGTGTGCTCATTTTCAGGACATTCGCTGCTGCTAGTATTTGGGCGACGTTCTCCCAGCGAATCTCAATTGTGCCACTGTACATGAAGTCGACAACAGCTTTGAGGGTTGGCCCATCGATTTCCAGTTTAATGACGGCAGATTTAGCTTCCTTCAGATGATTGCCATGAAATAGTCACTTGATGCGGAGAGAACCGCTCGATGAGCGTGCACTTTCAAGTTGTCTGCCTTGGTTGTCAGTGCAATGTCGAAGAACAGTTGATGCTGGTAGAAGGTCTGCAACTTCCGTGTTATATTGCTGGTGTGTTGGTCACATACGAAGGTCTTTGATTTTGGCGACATCGTTCAAAATTTTGTATATATGGGTGATCGGATGTGTTTCGCTTAATCTTTGAATACATACTTTTCTATATATTAGAAAAATAGGTAGGTACCTCTTTTACATTTTTAAAACGTTACAAAAAATAACATAAAATTGCATTCGGCTTTAAAATGCAAATAGTTTTCAACATAAAATAAATATCTTATAAATTATTTGAAAATTACTGGTATGCAAAAAACCAGTATCTATTTATCTCGGTTTCAGGGGTCATTATTCTTTATTTTTTAGGGAAATAAAAAAAGGAAAACATGTAAAATATTTTTAGTTTTTTATTCTTAATAAAATTAGCATTTAGGAACAAAAATTGACCAAAAAGTCAAATCCCTTTTTTCTTGTACTATGAGGTGAGAAAATCCCGCAAAAGGGATGAATCCCCCGATCTGGTATCACTGATTCTAGCGCGGACGTTCCTTCATCTGGGATATTTTGTACTAGACGTCTAGCGGGCAATGGAACGCGGCCATTCTTCCTTTTTGCGAAATATCACCTGTGAAAATTGTTTCAAAAATGTGTGTCTGTTTATATTTCCGAACTATACAATTCGCGTTTTCTTCGTTTTTAGCTGCCCGGAAGAAGATCTCGATTACCAGAGAGTTCATCTGAGAGTCCCAGTCCCAGTCAGGCGACACAAGCACTGAAATTCCTTAGTAGAATCACCGAAATGCTTTACTGGTATATCGACTCCGATAAAGCCCTCTCTAACAATTGCACATTTCGTATTTAACCATACTTTGCCTATGGTTGACATCGCGGCGGTGGAAGAATCGCCTGTGACTCGGCAAAAATCCACTTAAAAGAAAAGGGAATAAATATGTAGGTACAGAAAAAAAGAAGCAATGTATGATGTATAATGTAAAAGATTTTGTTTTCGTTCAAAATTTCGAACTCGAGATGTTTATAAAAAAATTAAATGACGATGATTGAGGAACTGAACAAGTGGGTATCGCAATTCCGTCCGCCTGTCCATGTGCTTCTCCTAAACGTGTGGAAAGATTTGTTTTAACTATCATAAATAAATTTTGTGGGCTAATTGCCCAAGGACACTTTGTTTATTGCATGTTAGCATTTTTTTATTTTATTTTTGTATGTATATATTTGAGTCTAAATAGACATAGTTATAACTGCATACTCAGTATTTTCTGCTAAAAATTCGAATACCTAATGGGGGTTGTGAAAAGTTGATTTTTCTTAGAAACGCTATATATGCATTCGACAAAAATTCATAGTTGGGTTAATCTGATCATTTCTAACTTGATAGCAAACTCAGTTTGTCTCTAAATTATCGAACGACGAAATGTAAGAAAAATAAGTGTGTTTGAAAATTTGGTTTTCTTTAGTTTACTTGCAAACGGGCCTTCCGATTTCGACCAAAATGCATACTTGAAATTAAGTGGATGTCTTAAAAATTACTCCGTTCATAAAATGGAAAACGAACCATTCGAATCATCAAAAACGATCCTTCAAAAAAGTGTCCATGTCTCGAAAACGCCCTTTTTGATTTGGATAGAAATGCAATCATCGGGTAATGCTTAAGGTTATTCCAAGCAATACGTTGAAAATTGAATTAAACAGTTGAATGACAGTGCCTTCGAACCAAACTTTGCAATATTTGCTACAATTTTATTTGCACATTTTGACGAAAATCAGAAGGAAAATTTGAATCAACGAGAATACATCGACACAGTCGTGCTCTTTATTTATTACGCATCTTGTTCACAACAACACGTGCATTATTTTCTCGCCTGGGTTGACTTTTACATTTAAATATGTTTTTCAAAATTGACTGGAGTGCTAAAATTCTTCTTTGATTCTTTGATTCGCACATTCATTTTGATAAGATTTCTAAACTGAAAACTTCGTTCGTCAAAAGTGGCTGGCAACCAGCGTTGCCGGAGAGAAATATTATTAGGGTGTACTGCAGCCGGAAAAGGGGAGTATTTCAAACAAAATAGGAGTACAGACATTTATTTTTTGGAAATTCCCTTTTTGACGACAGTTTGGAAGATAAGAATGCTGCCAAATTTGCATTAAATTTTAGGTGAATTAAATTTATTAATGTTGAAATTACACTTTTCTGCAAATGTAAGATATTTTAGGTCAGCAACTTTGCCCACAGCGTAAGTGGCATATGCATTTCTCGTGACATTTGTCAGTACGAATTTCTATCTAACAATACCAGCGCACTTAGCATTTGCCACACCATAAAAATATAGCTTGTAGGCAAGTAACAGACTTTGCGAGCTGTCATTGATCAATACAAAAAAAAAGATACTCACCAATTAGGCTTCTTCAGATTTCGTGTGTCTAATCGAAAACGTCACTTGCGTTTCTTTGCAGTTGAAAAATTTCACGAAAACGTAAACTAACACCACTAGTTGTCAAACTCAAACGTACTTGTATTGGTAAATCTGAACAAATCTGAGAAAAAATCCAGATTCGCAAAAGTGCTCTGAAATCTGAAAAAGATTGCTTTTTTTTTGTACCAAACGGACATAAAAAGTGCTCTGAGAGCAGAAAATAAGTGCTCTGAAAGCGCCCAATCGAAAACCCCATAAGAAAACAATTTTTCAAAAGTAACGATTAACTGTCAATTCGTTTGAAACAATAACCACTTTCAACGATAGAAGCGGCACTTTTTTCCATGGCGGATATTTCCGAAAACTACTCACTGAAAGCACGCCAAGTTTATCTACGTACTTTCAGCTTTGCAAAGCTACTCGTATTTCTAAGAGTTTCCCAATCAAATTTGACAGAGCTGTGAGACTTTCTATTTAAAATAAGAATCCCATAGGATTAGACAATCTTCCCACAGGCTCAAAAGGAATCTGCTGCAATTCAAAACAAACAAATCAATTCGCAACGGATTAAACCGTCATCAAAACAAACAAATCCAAGTATACGGAAATAAACACAACAAAACCTCTTCCTCAGTCAATAGTTCTCGGTGAAAAAAAAAACTGTATAGACCAACCGCAAGCGCATCCTTAAATATTTACAAATCAATCAGTTCCGGGATGAAAATCTCGCGCGTGCGGGAAGAATTCGTATCAGCGATTCACTCAAGGGTCCTTTTATAGGAGATTTCGTTTATATCTGGTTCGTCTATCGTCTTCACCTTTAGGGTTGATTTTGTGTTGTCCTGCCCGAGGCTGTGGGATGGAAAATCTAGTAGCATACGTTCGGTCACGTGTTGCATGACGTTTTCAATTGCCAGTTGTGGCCAATGTCATTTGCACAAAGCGACACAACACAGCCGAAAATATGGTTAACGACATTGACAGGGCCCACGCTAACTGTAAGGGGTGCCGGTGCATTTAAGAGGACTTCACCCCCGTGCAGTCGCACGCTCTCAGGCAATTATCACCAGAAAATTACTAGCTTGGAAAATTACATGTTAATAAATTGGCCGGAAAATGTTAGGCTGATGCATATTTGTAGATACAAATCAGAGAGGTGCACAATGCAGGGATCGACCGAAAAGGGGTAAGATGTGACTTTACAATTGAATTTTCTATATAGGTGCTTACGTTTGATTGGCTTACACGACGATTATGCTATTCGTAGGATATATTAAGTTAAATCTATATTTAAACAGTGGAATAGTGTTTTTCGCATGAGATCTGTTTTTTGTTTGTATGATGCAACAAAGGACCATAAAACTTAACACAATGTCCCAAATGAAGGAACGCGACAGCGAAACAAAAAATGGAATTCGTATATTTTTTAACGTCTTTACTCCAAAAATTAAATAAGTTCCCATTAGAAACTGTCAATTTCACTTTTCCAACTTGTTTACTTTTTTTACTCGAACAGCTCGTCACTTCTCTCCATTCTTTCCTATTTATGGTAATTTTTTACAGCTTTATTAAACAATTTTCCTAAATGGACAATTTTAGGATTTTCGCTAGGAATTCGGCGTAAATAGTGAAATGTAAATTATTTTTATAAGCCAGGTCAAAGGAACGTGGCCAATAAACTAATCTTGAAATGCTGTCATATTTTCTACATTATGTTAAGTTTGGTTACATTAATATAATTTCCAACGGGCTCATTCAGAAATAATTGTCTTAAGTGGACTATATTTATCTGGATTCGATATTACCTACCTGAACGTAAATGCTAGCTTGGCCGGTAACGTCACTTTTCCAACATCAGCCACATATTTGAAATGTCGACTTTTGTGAGTACTTTAGCAACGAAATTCTTGACTAGATCTATCGGCTACTCCTCCACATACGTCAATAAAAATGACGTAACTAATCTAGGCCAATAAAAAGTGGGCACATTCACGAATTTAGTTATCTTTAGTCGACTAGATTGGTCTGCACGCAAAAACTAGATTAGTCGTCACGTATGCGAACTGTCAACTTAGTACTCAGTCACGGAATTCTTGATTAGATTTGTCGGCTACCCCTCCATAAACTTCAACTGAAACAGATGCTTATATGAAAGATTTCAGCCAATCAAAACCGAGATACATCTAGTCAGACAGCTGTCAGATTTACTTAATTAGATACTTGAACGTCCCCAATGTAACAATGAAGTCAGCCTGCTGTCAGACTTGTTGTACTAGAGTTTTGATTGTTCACAGTAAATGAAACCACTGACATCTGAAGACAGGAAACTTCTTCGTGCCACAATGAGCCACAAATGTCAATAGCAAACCCAGCGTTGCCGGAGAGAAATATTATTAGGGAGTACTGCAGCCAGAAGAGGGGAGTATTTTTAAAAAAAAATAGGAGTACAGACATTTTTTTGTTTTGGGAAATTCGCTTTTTGACGACAGTTTGGAAGATAGAAGTGCTGCCAAATTTGCATTAAATTTAAAGTGAATTATATTTATTTATGTTGAATTTACACTTTGCTGGTAGTGTAAGATATTTTAGGACTTTAAAACAAAAATAGGAATACAAATGTGAAAGGAGGAGTACGGAGGTGTTAAAAGTAGTACAATACTCCTATTCATTTCCAGTCTTCTTTACATGAAAACCAAGATCTACGAAAACCAACAATTCTTCTTGATGCTTCTTTCCCCATTAGACTTAAAATCTAGTTTCATAAAAAAAAAGCACGAAAAGTGAATAACTTCAAGGAAATAGTGACTTTTAAATTTAAATTTGAAAGATTTAACAGCAATCTGACAGTTGGTGCGTTGATAGTAGATGTAAACTACTCGAATGTCTTGATGTTTATTGTACAGGCATTTCTTTTATTTTATTTGACATTCTCTTCGTGAGTTTTTTGTGTACGGGAACAGTGTTTGACTAAATTTTGACAAATTTTTCTTGAGTGTGCAATATATAGATGGTTGGTTTATCACAACCGTTCTTTTGTGTAAATATAAATTTCTTCGAACAAATTGTCTCTCTCTTCACCCTTGTGAGTTTTACAAAGGACCTGCGCACGGCTGACAAAAGGGGAGCTAGTTCGCCTTACAACACATTATTGGATTCCAACTATGATTATCAGCTATGGCTTAAAACCCTCAACTCTATATGTACTGAATTAGGACTTTTTTTTAATCACATTCCCACGAACCAGTTAAAATATTCCAATTAAATATTCATAGAAACACAGCTTTAAGCCACATCACCAGCCGCAACCTCATTGAGACATCACTCACTCAGTACAGCAATACGCTAATCCTTAATCCAGGATCAAGTCAATTGAGAATGAAAATATTATTCTTTCTCACATTCGATTCACCTTAAACAAACAACACTATATGCTTGCACTCCTAGCGTTCTATCCCGGAAGGATGCCCACGTGTAAATCCCTTCCAACCCTCTTCGTCCCGAATACCAGTTGTGTACGTGAGATACCATCTACCGAAATAACAACACTTGGGTGAGCTCACGCGAATTAACAATCCTGTTTACATTGCTTTGTAACAAGATTGCACTTAAGGATGTCAAATCAAAGCGCCGCCACGCATTTGATCCGTTCTCCCTTTCGGTGCTGGTCGACACACCCCTCGTCCCTCACCTTCAATTCGACGATGTTATCTCGCTGCTGTCAGGGTTGATTACTGTCATCAGAAGGACGTTCGCAATGCAAATACCGTTTTGCAAGGACGACCAGCATATTGAATAATGTGGATTTTGTCGCCTCCAGCTATTGAACGAGCGATGTTTCATGTGAACGACGATCGGTCGTGTGGCACACGTAAGAATGGAACCCAAGGATACACTGAGCAGTGAGCACACAGCACACACCCCATTGACGGCGTGGCTAATTTCGATGTTTTTCCATTGAAGGAAAATAATTCATTTATAGTTCGTTGACAGTGTCGCTGACACCCTCGTGATTGCGTTGGTTAAATGGTGGTGATTGCGTAAGGCGATGCACAATGGACAGTCGTCCTTGCCTGGTGTTGAAAAGAGAAAAAAAGAAACTACAAAAGCTGATCTGTTTGTGATGATCCAAATTTGTGGTAATAAAATTTCGCTTAAGCGGTTTCCTGTGACAATTGTGTCGACTTTTTTTTTTTGTCTGCGCGTATGTTTAGCGAGTAATGAAGTGGAAAGGAGTTTTGTTTGTAATTAATTGGTTAAGGGTTCATTCACGGAATTGTTGTGGGAATCTGGAGGGCAAATATGTAGATGGTCAGGACAATATGCTGACTTTTGAAAGTCCTTATATCCTCCAATGTCGATTTAGAAAACGATTTAGAGCAAATAAGTACCTAGGTATACGAGCTTTAGTTTTTTGTTTTGAGCTTTTCCTTCTTGACCTCTGTAAATTAGAAAAAAATCCCAAACAGTTAAGTAAACGTTACTTGATTTACAAACGGGTAGCTATTTCCAAAAAATTAAATAAGTTTGAGGTAAATTGTAGATTGTAGAAATACATTTGTTGACGTCCCTCAAGAACAGGTGCAAATTAAAATGAATGTTTGGGGTAACTTCCTATGCCAGCATTCACAGCTTAAATTTCAAAACACTTATACACATTCTGCTTTTGTACTTACCGCTTACTTCCTCTCGTTCCCAAAATCCAAATAAAGAAACCAAGCCCAGCCAACTTTTTTAGCACATCGATTTCGATTCTCCACCGGCCCACCCGGCGTGTCAGTGCCGCACTTCAAAAACTTTTACAACTGAATACCTACATGAACCTGGCGGAAAGGCAAGCTGTCAATTGCAGGGAAACCGACGGGGTGACGTTACGATTCACCCCATAAGACTTCCAGATTCCAGTTGTTAGCATTGAATTGAATTTTGTCAGAAACAGGTGCGGGTGCTTTTTATCTGCGGGTATGTATATATGCATTGTTTTGCAGAAGGGGTGATTTAAGACGTATAATGTTACTTAACGTTATGTTTTGAGGCGAAGGAAGTACTAATACTGACATAAAAAATTGATATGTTAAATCGTCGCCTAAATCTAGTTCTTGCCTTAACATTTTACAGTAGATATAGTAAATAACTTTGCAAGAGTGTCTCGGCAAAAAACAAATCGCAGCAGTTTTTGTTGGGTCGGCAATACAGTTCGTTTTTATTGTACATGTCGGTAATGCAGTTTTCTTTGCAATTATGTATGTAGGCCCATATTATCTTACATATACAGAGAATCGCTATACCGTTATCATTCTTAATTGTAGGTATACTAATCTCACAACAGAAAGGGAAAAGACTTGCGATCTCCCTCTACACACCAATTTGAAAGCTCATGGTACGAGAAAAATTCCGAAACGAAAGTCAAATTTGTTCGGAACTCAGATTGCGTTCGAAGTACCTAGGTATTCGTTTCGGCACAAAACAAATAAAGCATATAAACGAGTTCATTTGACATTTAAATATCCCGCCGCAATTTGTTGTCGGGGAGCTTCGGAAAAAATGTACCGTGTAACTGTCAACAGTAAGTGACATAAGGCAATACAACGCAATGTGGCAAGGTATCTACGCTATAAATCATTCGAGAATTTTTCCGAAATTTGTATTTCAAGGGAATTTCTCCGAGTTTATACAAATCAGGGAAAATTTCGGTCCGATCGGATAGCTTTTTTAATAGCGGGGTGATTATAAATTATGTTCAGCTTCCGCCCTATCATTATGACTGATCTGGGTTATAGGTAGCATATAGTATACCTATTTGGCTTAAACTCAGTTGAAGACGCACTGGGGACGTTCAAGTATATACTTAAGTAAGTCTGACAGCTCTCTCACTAGATGTATCTCGGTTTTGATTGGGGGAAATCGGTCATATGAGCAGCTGCTTCAGTTGACGTTTATGGTGGGGTAGCCGACGAATCTATTCAAGAAATTCGTGACTGAGTACTAAGTTGACAGTTCGCGTACGTGGCTGACGTTGGAAAAGTGACGTTCCCGATTAATCTAGTTTTTGCGTTCAAGTTACATCTCATCCAGACCAATCTTGTCGACTTAAGATAACTAGATTCTTGAATGCGGCCACTTACTTTGTCCTTATGACATTAAAAAACCGCCGATACATTAAATAATGCGGTATATATATACACCTATAACCAAGAAGAAAGCAAATATCTGTCGCAAATTATACCCAACCGAGTATCGAAGATTCTTGTGGCGACCAGCTTTTGTTTCGTTACGTAAATAAATGGCTTACTTCAAGCTTTGTTTGATTTAAGTTTAAAGTGCTAAAAGCACAAAAGAAACGAACATATTTCTATGCCCGCCTGTGAATCGCAGTTACGCAGTTAAAATACACTTGCACAAGAGTTATGCGCTTTATATGGGTTTGGCATACTTCACAAATGTCTAAATCTCTTTCAAAACCTTCGTACCTATAATAGACACACCTATCTTCCGCACTGATACTGACAGAAGAAATGTATGTAATAGGTGGGGAGGTAGGTAAGTGTCTGTCAGAATCACCATCTGCTGCGCTTTTTAACCAAACGAAGAAAATGCTTGCTGGCGACGTGCTGACTACGGAGCGAAAAATAACCACTTGTACCCATAACTAGTTTTTACATCAAAATCAACGATGCAGAACAAATTAGTAACAGTTATCCTTATGCTTACAGCAGACATCTATATGTACCACCCTATTCTAAAATTAGACCAGCCACTCAGTAAAATGTTATTTTCACTTACCCCTAGGTGGGGAATGTTTTAAACTGAAAGGTAGCACAATGTTCCGAGTATTCGAAATCAAAAGCTTTTAAAGCAATCAGTTAAAAAAAACCTTTATCAGGAATTCCTCAATTCACTCAACCCAACTAAAGGTTCAAGAAAAGAAACAAATTCAAAATGGCGCATAATGGTTTCCATGAAAAAGCAGCATCCCGAATACAGAAGCTCCACCCCTAGCAACAATACACAACAGGGACGAAAGGGATCTCCTTCTCATACCTCACTCAGAGCAAATCCTTGAGGGATGAAATGTGCTAATCGCCATGACAATCTCCTTGGAGGCGGAGTTTCATCTTTCCTGGTACAAATTTTGCTATAAAATTCATTCACATCCTTAGAAATAAATTCAAATTAGATTCTGCACCGGTGTAGGATGGTCGAGTAAGAATTTGAATTGGACAAACGGGACCCTTGTGACACCAGTACCAGTGTTTAAAAATAAAAAAGTGTTTTAATTGTCGGTTTTGAAATGTCGCGTAATCAGTTACCGGACTCGTCATCGTCCCCACCAATTAGGTTAGTTTAAAAAAAAACTCCGATTTTGATGTGTTAAAGTTTAAAATTTAAACAAAAATATTAATTAAACACTAAAACTAATTAAATATTATTAAATATTAAACCTAATGTGTGATTAGTGATTGTATATGCCTTGCCCAGCTACCTATTTTATTTTGATTAATGATTTGCCAAATGATTGGATTCCAAATTGGTTGTAGAGAAAAAAATCGCCAAAGTCATGCCGAGTCTTACAAAGAACATCCTTTTTTAATTTTCCTATTTTTGTTCTTTAAGAATAAGCCCAAATACGTAAGAGTTTCCATCATTTAAATTATTGTGGTCCGGGCTTAAGAACGAACTCGTTTGCCGTTTGCGTGATTTTACTGCTATTTAATGTCGTTTTCTATTGGGACAGAAAAAGCATTTTTTTCAGATTCAGAGCAGTTCTTTCTGCTTTCGAAATTAGCTGGCTGTCAGATTTCATGTTCCATTGGTCGCAAAAAAAACACTTTTTCAGAGTCAGAGCAATTTTGCGGTTCTCGATTTCTTAGCGAGATTTACACCTACTTTCACCGATACCAAAACTATTGGCATTTGTCAAATTTTGAAGTGTGTTATTATATAGTTTTTAGACGACTATTCTGTGGAAAATAGAGAAAAATTTACATTTGGCCGGTGCAATTACAATTTAAGAACAGCTGACTTTTAAATCCCGCACCAACACAAATGCAAACAAAACTAATCGTTTTATGTTCCAGGAAAAATCTGAAATCTGAGAGTTAAATCTGAAAATCCCATTGGAAATCGACATAAGTACAAAATTTAACGAATCGCCAACAAATATTCTTTTTTGCTTTTATCCAAGCCAACGCAGGCAATGCCTATATATTCCCATCATAATTAAGTACTTGTCAGGAATGCGAAAGAAACCAATTAAAATTAAGGCTTTGATAACAATACAAGGCAATCAGAAAAGGCATTTGAAATCACCAGACAAACTTCGCTCTGTCACCTATTAAGTGTAGTACGCTGCTCGAGCTAAACTAAATTTTATCTGCTCTCCAACTTTTCTCTTCAAAAATCAGCTAAAGTCCTAGCTAAATTTTGACATAGAGTACGCCGTGGATAAGTGTCACAGCAAACAGCTGTACTTTGAAGAAACTTCCTCCTTCTTGGTATTTCTCGTCCATGTAATAACTAAAAAAAATCTTATCCTTGCATTCTTTTTCACAAGAGAACAACACGATTTGAGAAAATGTGCCGTGTCGACCCATTAAATGGGCGCGCTAAATTTTGACAGCCACATGAAGTACATTCTGAACAAAAGTTTGATTATTTAGCTCGAGCTGCGTACCACTCAGCTAAATGGGTTCTCTTGTTTAGCTCAGCTAAATTTTGAAGAGAATTTTGTATTGGAGCGAAAATGTAACTCGAGCATCGTACAAAACTTTATTGTTTAACAAGATGTCTTTTTTTATAAATGATGTTGATAAAACTATCATGCTTTTATCAATGAAAATCGTATTTGACTACTACTTCCATTAGTTACTTTGAATAAACTGAAACATCCTAAATAAATTTCTAAGAAACGTCAAAAAGTTTCACTGGTCGCCGATCTTTGATGAGATCTGTCGCTGAGACAATTTTTAAATCATTCGAAAAAATGACACTTCAGTTATTCCTCGGCAGTAAAAACTTTATTTACAGACTGAAATCTCTTTTCTTCTTTAACGTAATGTGCAAGTTTTTTGAAAGAATGTTTGTTTTTGTTTCTATGCACGGTGCTGTCCGCCGCAGCGCCATCTCCCAAGATAAAAATGCCCCGCCGTTGTAATGAATCGCCAACCAATTACCGGAATGTATTATTAGGTGGGTTTTATTGAACATACCTGTCCCAAGTAAAGCAAATTAAGAAGAATATAACAGCAATGACAACAACTAAACTAGTTATTTGTCCCAAGTGGAAGTGACTTGACAGCAGCTGCTTATCTTATATCATTTTTGGGATGAGTTCTTGTAGATATAAGGCGTGTTTTTTTGAGCTTCGATCTCAGCAAAGCAAAGTAAAGTAGGATTTTCAGCACGGAATCACAACAACTACTGTGAGTTTTCAAAGTGTCAAGTAGAACGTAGTTGTTGTAATTACCTGCTGAAAATCCTACATTACTTTGCTATGCTGAGATCGAAGCTCAAAACAACAGGCCTATAGTAGATACTAGTAAATTACTTTTAGCGACTTTTACTTTTAACGAACGGTATTCAAAAAATCGACGAATCTAACTAAAAGCCGAGGCACACAACAAAATATAACAGTTTATACCACGTTTTCACTAATGTGGTATTCGATTCTCGACTCGGACTCGTAGAGCACGTTTTTCGCTATAGGTCACTTTTTATGTTCGATTGGTACGATAAAAAGCAATCTTTTTGCGATTTCAAAGCACTTATGCGAATCCCGATTTTTTTCTCAGAGTTGCTTCAGATTTACCAATTCAAGCGCATTTGAACTTTACGTAAATATTTTCAACTTCAAGAAACGCATTTCATCGGGTGGATTTATTTTTGTTAATTATTTATATACAAATGTTTAGAAATCAATTAACGCGCAAACTTCGAATGTTTTAACATAAAATTTAACCAGTGAATGGAAAGCGTTGAAAAAAGTGTCGAAGGATCTGCATATTCCAATCGCACGAATATCAACACAAAAAGGACAAATTTTTTTGTTCAGACACATGAAATCTGAAATCTGTGAGCAAATCTGAAGAAGCCCAATCGAATACCACATAAGTTCGTGCATGTGTCCGACAAAGAAAAATGATGTTACCGACAAATCTAGCTTTCACGTTCAGGCCAATCTAGTCAACTTAAGATAATTATAGATATTTGGATGTGCCCAATTCAAATGTTCGCAACGCGTAATAAGTATTATATTTAAGAGACGAAATATTAGGCCTGTTTTTTTGAGCTTCGTTTTCAGCACGCAATTACAACAACTACGCTCTACTTGACACTTCGAGACTCGCAGTAGTAATTGTAATTGCTGAGAACGAAGCTCAAAAAAACACGCCTATTGTCAAACAAATAAGCGTTTTATTTATCATTTGTTGAAAACGTTTGTAAAAATATTTGATTATCAAGGAGTTGGGTATTTTTTTGTTTCTATTGCAGAAATTAAAAAGTTCGATTCTTTTCCTTCATACATCTATTTCAATAGGCGTGTTTTTTTGAGCGTCGTTCTCAGCAAAGCAAAGTAAAGTAAGATTTTCAGCACACAACTACTAGGAGTCTCGAAGTGTCAAGTGAGCGTAGTTGTTGTATTTACGTGTTTAAAATTCTACTTTACTTTGCTTTGCTGAGAACGAAGCTCAAAAAAACAGGGCTAATGTTATACAAGCACAAAATATTAATGAAATCAAACACAGAGTCAGTTACAAAATAGCATTACAACGATTTGACAACCATTTGTAAGCTATAACCAGACACACCAAAGGAAATTCTTGGGCTAATATTTTTAGGTTGTTTATGGAGAGAAAACGTTTTGTTTGTTCTCTCTTTACGTAAGGGAACGAAGTTTGACTAAATTTAACTATTGTGTTCAAATGCATAGTGAGGGAACAGACCTTTTGTATGAAAGCTCCTCTCTTGAGCAATTCATAACCAAATGTCAAAGCTGTCATGTCTTCTATGATTTCACATTTTTATTTGAGTTGTTTTTTAGGAGCCATTCCCCATATTAATAAACAAAGACGTAAGTTAGCTAGAAGACGTAAGATGAATGGGACAGAACTATTTAAGTCTTAAAATGGTGCTTATTGAACTGTCAAATATGAAAATTAAAAGGAAATGCATCAAGTGCATGTATTATTTTGCACACTACTTTACCGGTTTCAATAATAATAATGTCATGGCGACTGATGCGGCGATATTGCCGCAAGAAAAAAACCTTAATATGGCTACTGTCGGTTTGTGAACAGAGTCTTACAATGTTTTTCTACAAAAAGTTAAAAAAGAAACATATTGTTTGAAATATTCCCAGTCCGTCGGGAAATAATGCAGTCACAGTATTGGTTAAGCTTCTAGTTGGTGAAAGTACTTAGAAAACGATTATCCGACGGGACTGAAACAGTTTTTTTTACCTGCTCTTGTTTTTATAATATCCAACTCCATGCTATCAATCTTAGGTTAGGTTATGTATACAACATTTCTTTGACGGTGTAGGTGCTTTATAAACCAACAAAATTATATAAATTAAACAAAACCTAAACATAATTTCAGCCATCTTTCATTTCACAACTTTGACGATGACATGATAAACGAGCTGCCATCTTGCGTATACGCAAGCCAACATCACACCACCAGCACGGGTAACATTCGATTGAATTCAAATATACGCCAAATTCAACAGCAGTATTTGCATCACACAGGTATACCTAATCGCTATTGGGGATTTTTTTCTTAAATACAAATTGGAAATAAACTCTTATTCTAGAATGTCTAGATTCTCCAACACCATCGAACATGAATCTGCCAGCAAACATGTCCAATTACAACTCGGCACCGTATAAAATTCAAAGACAACAGGCTAGCATCAGGGAGAGGAAACGTATCCAGAGGTCTGCTCCAACTGGGTATTTTAATTTTTTTTATTTTAACTTTTTTCTATAATTTCATATAAAAACAAAATGTTGGAAAATAATTCTAATACATTTAAAATTTTTGAACTTTGCAGTAGTATCAACTCAGCTTTCGATGAATTGCGAGTCCATGTACCGACATTTCCCTACGAAAAGCGTCTCAGCAAGATCGATACACTGCGACTGGCAATTGCGTATATTGCCCTTTTGAGGGAAGTCCTGCAAACTGATTACGATCCATTGACCTATGTGGAGAAATGCCTAAGGGGGGAGATCAAGGCCGACCGGGCTAATTGGAATACAAGTGGTGAGGATTTTTCATACTTGCACTATTTGAAAATATTTTTATAAATCGATGATAAAATTTAAGGACTTCTAGTGCCTGTTAGTCAATTTTCAATGTCGGACTTGTCCATTAAACCTGTAATCTAATCGAAAACTTATTTAGGGAATGTTTAGGTACATTTTATCGTCAAACAATTGAGAAGAATAATCCTTTTTATTAGGAATAAAATCCTTTGAGTTTCCGATATGTTTCATTGAAGAAAATAGCTCAATTTCAGGTCAATTCTCAACATGAGTCGCTTTTGAAGTTATGTCAAACTACACATATAAAAAAAACCGACATCTAGCGCAAATGATGACAGATCCAACGCAAATGGCTAGATGACAATTTTCCATATATAGAGTTTGACATTAATTTGACAGTCTGCTAGGCATTTAGCGGTCAGTGAAAGGCGGACATGTCATCGTTCATTCAAAGCTAAATGTTATGTTTAGCGTAGAAAGAAGCGCTTCGAGAACGTTTCGCTTTGGCAAAAGTTACAGTTAGCAGTTTCGCAACAAAACTGTACAATCGTGAAGAATCACACCGATTCACGTTTAATTTGACAGCGTTCCATTGCACCGATTGATTCATTTGACTGAAAAAAAAAACATTTTGAAACGATTTGGTTGGAATTATTTCTAAGTGGTTGGCCAACTACTTGGCGCGGTGTAAAATGGCTTGAAAATAACGGATTTGTACGAATGCAGTTCTCCAGCGATTTGACTTTGAATAATGAAATTCAAGCTATTTAAGTCCTTATTCTTTGCTACTAGTAAGTATTGCCCGTTAACTAATCCAATCGAGATTTTTATAATTTTGTGCAATGCAAGGGAACACTTTGGTGATGAGTTCGTCCTTCGATGATGTGAACTCGCAAAAAATTGCCGGGATCGATATCAATCCAGTTGGAACAACAGAAATTTGGCCATTGCCAAGCGCCAGCAGTTGTCTCAAAAATTCAGCAACCGATGGGTCGTTCTGGAATGCGACTCTCGTGTTCGTGGTCAGTTTCAACTTCTGGACATGCCGCCACAAAGACGACGATTTCAGACATGCATTAAGTTCATCGGCAGCAGTATATTTCGGGATGACGGGAAGCGTTTGACGAAAATCTCCGGAAAAAAATATCACAGCCCCACCAAATCGTCTCGAATCACCTCGTAAAACCTTCATCGTTCAGTCAACTGCCTCCAAAGCTCGTTTATGCGCCATCGTGCATTCATCTCAAACGATGATTTTGCATTCTCGCATCAATTTCACTGTCGCCGAATTCTTGGGCAATGAATGCCAGCAACCCAATTAGACAACCTCTCTTTTTACAAGCAAACTTAATTGGTAAAAAATAATCGAATTGATAAATAGCGCATTCAATTTCAATTGATCGTAGTGCTTGTATCGTTTGCGAATGTGATGCGCGATATGCGACTATCCGGAATCAGTGTAAAAATACGCAAAACTCGAATCAATTGCAGCAAGAAAAATAGCCCATTTGCTCAATGGAAAATGACACCTGTCAAATTGCGCACAGCGTAATGGCGTTTTTCATTGAAGACCCGAGAGAATTGCCCCGAACTTCAGAATTGATCTTTTCAATGAAATTCGATGGAGGGCTTTTGTAATATTGTTAGACACCGTGAGATTTCATTTTCTGTTGCTATTTCTTTACCGTTTTCTACAGTAAACATGAATGTTTTAATAGGCCAAATCAATATATTTCAATTGTAGTTTACATTCTGCACGCATAATTGTATTCGGATCACAAGCAAAAAATTATTTTCTAATAACACAACAACCATTTAATCTGACATTTTGTTAGTGTGTGTTGGTAAGTTCAGGACAATTCTCTAAAAATATTCCGGACTTGCACTTTTTTTTCAATGAAACGTAGAATACATCGAAAAAGCATTGCTCCTTTCATAGAAAGGGCAATTCTTTTCTTCAATCGACAACGCCATAATTCAACGAGTAACGCCATCTATCGGGTTGTGCCAGTGATCGTAGCACAGCGCCATCTATTATTTATTTCGTCAACTTCTCCACCCAAAAAAAAAACCTTTTTTATCACAATGAATTTCACAATTGTCCGAAATATTCCAAGCTTCATAACCAATTTTCCACAATTAAATGCTATACATACATTTACTTCTCTGTGAACGAACCCTTCGATTAGTTGCGACATAATTTCTGTGGCAACAAAGAAAAACAGCATAAGTCATTTTCAGTCATGTTTCAGGAGCGCAGTTTAACTTTCAATATGGGTAAATGACTTCTGCGTTTTTTCCTGATCCATAACACAGACAAGAGAACCATAAGAGATATTTGAATCAAAAAAAATTGACATATAGCACAGGGTACTGTGCGTCCGATCGTAACATTAACTCAATTTTGACATAAGTCGACTTATGCTTTTTTCCTTGTTGCCACATATTTGAATCAAAAGACTTCCTCGGTTGGCTTGGCAGTTGTCCATCCTGGTAAACTCAAATTTGCAGAGTATGTTCAATGGTTTTGGCTTTGCGCGTTCTAATAAGTAATAACAAATTTGTATGGAACTAATATATAGTATAGCTATTTCGAATACGTTTCCGCCTTACAGAATGTTGACGCAGTACTTTCCTCTAGATATATCCGTCGCCTGTTTTAATGAAGGGTTTTCCAATGAAAGGTGTTATTGTGAATGATCCGCTATTTCGGTAGCTGTCATTTTGGAAGCTTTATTCTTTGACATTTGACAAGTAGAAACTACGCCATTACTAAAAATGGAACGATACACGCTTCAACAACGCGTTGAAATAATTAAAATTAACTACAAAAATGGTGAAAATCTTGCAGTCACAGTCGGCAAAACTAAAGCATTTTTTGGTCGTCGTGAAGCACGTTGTCGGACCGCAATACAGAAATTGGTGGGAAAATTCGAGCTGTTGGGACAAGTTAGTGATGTGAAGAATAAAACCCATGCACGTCGATCAAGAACAACTGAAAATATTGCTGCTGTAGCCCAAAGTGTTGAAGAAAACCCAGGTTTGTCCATTCCTCGTCGTTCTTTGGAATTGGGCATTCCACAAACGTCATTACACCGTATTTTGCATAAAGAGTTGGGTCTTAAGGCTTATAAAGTTTGCTTCCAACAAGACGGCGCTACGTGCCACACAAGCAACGAAACCATTGATCTTTTACGGGAAAAGTTTCCGGACCGTGTTATCTCTCGAAGAGGTGATCACAATTGGCCACCGAAATCTTGTGATCTAACACCTTACGACTTCTTCCTTTGGGGCCACGTAAAAGATAAGGTCTATGCCAACAGCCCAGCTTCGATTAAGACCTCAAAGATAAAATTCGTGAGGCTATCGAGGTCATAGGGCAGCCACTTTGCGATTTGGTTATGAAAAATTTCATGAAAAGGATATGCGTTCGATATAGCACTGGACTCGCCCTGGTACTGAAAACCTGTGTTTGACATGACTTATAGGGCACCCCAGTTGTGCCCTGAACTGACCCCAGTTATGTCGTTTTCCATTGGTTTCACTCGGGGATCCACTCACTCTGAAATCCAATGGAACAACAAAACAGCTGCTGAAAGAATCCATAATAGTATTGGTTAAATGCCAAGAAATAATCTACGGCTGCTGTCAGCTGACTTGTATAAAATACATAAATTACACTTGTGTGAGTGCTTCTTGAGTGGATTCTGACTTCAAATCGAGAAGCGTAATTCTCTTCTCAGAATCACCAGAAGAGTATTTTCTGTGCCAATGGAACGGTTTCAGAAGTGATTTTTTTCGATTCCGGACTTAATTTGTCGTGGCAAGAATTCAGTGCTGAGCTTGTTGTCATTTCGCTTGCTGTTATTCATTTTCAAACTCATCATCTATATTCCGAACGCTTTTATCAACTGATTGCATAGTGGTAAACACAAATAAATTTAAATAAAAAAAAACATAGACAACGAAAATAATTGTAGTACGTTTTTTAGTATTACATTTTACCTTTGTATATAGATTCCTATAGTAGCGCCAAGAAATCTAATAAATATGTTGTACCAGTATCCCACAGAAGCTTTGGCGCTTAAATCGCTCAATAATGAAAACTGTTTTTTGCCCTTAATTGATTTAGACGGAGCTTTATTTAAACGAAAGTAATTGATGTGATAAACAAAACAACAGTAATATTTTTGCTGTTTGTTCCGACCAATTATTATTCATTGGGGATGTTGTCAAAGAAAATAATTTATATTTTGGACTGGTTGCCATATTTAATTTTTCCTCCCCGATCACTATATAAGATTTGTTACCAAATCTCTAAATGCGTCAACTTAGCAATGCAGTATTTTCAGCTGCTATATAAGTAGGTAGATTATGAAGGGGGAGAGTCTTCGAGGGGCTCTGGTACTGCGGCTTCTTATCTTAAAGGAGCCTGTTGTGTAGGTGCATAAAACATAATCATGTAGGTAGATATTCAATTGCAAGATGCAGACGCTACTCCTATATTATGTTTTGTATTTAACTGCGAACCCTAAATTGTGCTTGTGTTTGTTTTTCCAACTAATTTACGATGACTTTAGTCTTTGGTGGATACTAAAGATCACGTGCATTTCTTTCTTTGCATGGGTGTTGGATCATGAGAGATGGAGGGAATTTTCTACGGAAAGTTACTCGACAATCATGCCGCAAAGTCTGATTTGAGGGGGATTTCGACTTAGAGAGAGTCGACTATATGGGAAAACTAAAATCATGTGTTTGAAGGTCACAGCATGGCTGTCGATTAATGCATTGCCACACAGGGATATTGTAATATATATTGACAGTCAGGCTGACATCAGATCCTTAGCATCCAGCGTAATAAGATCTAAAGCGGTGGACGATTGCCGCGTATCTCTTAACGAGATAGCTGGACAGTACAACCTTACCCTTTGCTGGGTTCCGGGAAACTGTGACATCCCGGGGAACTATGCAGCTGATGAACACGCTAGACTAGGCTGCTCCGGCGTGGATAGTGTTAGTATGCACAACGTGTCCTACTCTAAACAAATTACCAATGCGGACGCAACAGCAAAAGCAAGTCACAGATGGAAACATCTAGGATATTGTGACGTTGCCAGGCTTATTGGCCAACACTGGATACCAAAAGATCCAAAGAGCTTCTGCGGCTTAACCGACGCAGTTTCTCACTAGTCGTCAATGTTATCACCGGTCATTGTATTCTGGGCACACACGCTCAAAGACTTCTGCAGAAGCTGTAGGGATGAGGAAGAGGAAGAGTCCGTCACCCACCTCATCTGCAGCTGCCCTGCCCTATCCAACCTAATGAGGGCTTATTTAAGAAACTACTTCCTCAATGATCTCAGTGATCTATGCTACATCAGCGCTGCTAACATTTTTGGCCTTATCAACGGAAGTAAAAGGTTCACAACGAGTAACCAGTAAAGGAACCCCTAAACACCAGTGGTATGTACAATAGGCTGATTAACGGCCTAAGTGTTTCTCTCACCGAGAGCCACTTTAACACACATACACACATACAAGGTAAACGACCGAATATTTCACTATTTCCCGAATTTTTAACCCAAAAAGGTCTTCGGCAGTCATTAGGTAGTTGAAAAAACGATAACCTATTCACACCACCTACATTTTTTTAATTTACATTTTTAATATTTTGAATTTGTAAGAAATTCACACAAAATAAACAAAAACCGAACGACGAACAATTATCGCATGAATGAAGGAAAAAAATCTCAACGAAAGCTTTTTTATAAGGAATAAAATTATCAAAGGCTCAAAGCTCTCAGTAATTTAATTCTCGATTTGGAATGAGTAGCGACAACTATTAGGACAATGGTACTACTGAATTGGCGCTACTATAGGAATGTATATACATACAAAGATTTTACATATTAATAAAAGGAATGGTTGATTTTCGACAACAAGCCATAATATTTAAAATTAATATAATTAGAACCTATTTGTATTTTCCCTTTTCAATACAGTCGCAAGAACATGGGGTAACTTTGTACCACCATCCTTGCTGTTTCACTTGGCACAAAGCTACCTCCTGTGTATCGATTTTCTTTTCCACATTCAACGTACGGTACGGCATTCATAGGAATACTATAGGGAATATATTAAAAGATGCTCATTTAAATGTTCCGGGACTTCCAACCGTTTTCAGTGCCGAAGAAGTAAGAATTTATTAAGCACAAATTATTGCTACATCCACTTATCGTTTTCCAAGCACTCCTCTTGATTTAAGACGAATTGTCAGAAGCTATTACGGCAGAAACTGACTTCCGGAACAACGGAAATCATTTATGAACCGACATTTTAATAACAATTATTTATTTAGTTATTTTATCGGAAATAAAAATCCTTCGTTTGTTCCTTTAAAAATTGTTGTTATGTGTTTTAATGGGGTATATAGGGTAAAATTCAACCAAACTTACATTTTGTCAAGATAATCAAAGGGTTTCGTCAGTGGCACGAAGTTACCCCAAACGTGGGGTAATTTTTTGCCGCACTCTGAAGGCTTACATGTTTAAAATCGTAAGTCCTTTCGTTAATTTTCATTGCTTAATGCTTAAGATCAAAAGGGTATACCTTACTTTGCACAAAGTAACCCCAGTTTAAGGTAGTGATTTTCCGTTGGGGTGTAATGTATAAAGACGTAAGATTAAAGTACATCCTCATAGGACAAGACTTGCGAGCAACTAAAAACTTATCCATTTTTGTTTTACTTGTTTTTCAGATCTCACAGCACGTTTGTCTTGGATCAACTGGGAGAATCTCGGTGTCCATCCGGGTCGAAGAACACTACTCACCTCGTTGGCTCTATCATCTGATCCACTGTGTGGTCCACATTGTGGACCAAACTAAAACTGAACACACTTCTTGAAGTGTCACATTATATGAAAAGTCTTCCTTTAAATTGTTTAATTCGTTTAAATTTATTTTTTTCGTTTCTATTATTTTTTTCTTTGTTTACTCTTTTATTGTTTTAAATTTGTTTTTAAAATCAATAATTTTTTGTTCTCAATTAGGTACATTTACAATGAACACTATTTATTATTATAATTAATTATCCTAGTCTAACTGTATTTATACATTGAGAGCGAAAGACAAAATGGTGATAAATTAGACAGAGAAGGCGCAATAACAAAATAAATATTCTAACATTAAACTCTGTATGTAAATGTTTTCTTTTCTTTGTATAATAAATTAACTACAAATGGCGTTTTGTCCTATAACTGTCAAAACATTTGAACGTTCGTCTTAATTTATAAGAATTGCTTTTATTTGTTTTGTTTGTGATTTTTTGCGAATGGAAAGAAATCTTTATACCAAATCGATTTGGTAAATTATAAAAATGATCATAAGAAAGATACAATATTAACAATAAATCGACTAGAAAGTCACTTGAATACTTTTGTTTTTTCATACAATTAAACATTTGCCAACTTAATTGGAAAATGACTTAGCAAACATATAAGTATGGTATTCGTAGGCAGGCATTGGGATGAAGTTGATTGGCAAATACAGGAGAGCTTTTTTGGACATTTTTCAAAATGTAGGCATTTTAAATGGCATCAATGGGTACGTACATGTAGTAAACACTTTCGATTGTGTAATGATGACACCTGATCTGCAGTTTGGAAAATGTTTGAGTACACCTCCTCAAAACGCTGAGATGTCCTACATACTTTTCTGCCTTAACTGCAGATTGAAACAGCTGTCGAAACTCTTAGATGGGAGATTAGAACAACAAACAATTAGATACTTAAATCCTGTGTCCTTGTCGTGACCGATTATAAGGAACAAATGTTCCTTCTTAAATTTATTCCAGTCAACGCCCAACATTAAGCTGAAGCTAAACCTGCTCCTACAATTTACGTTTTCCACGTACAAAAATCACATCAATCTGATGTTAGTGTTAAGCTCACAGCTACTTTTACCCATTATAAAATCGAGGACGAATATTAGTTTGAGCTCTACGACCCAATTGATTGCATTCTCCTAATTTTAATATGCCATAACAAACGTTGGAAACACACTTTCCAAACAAGAAATAAACTTCTACGCAGCTTTTAAAAGAGCCGCCAATACCGGCTTGGCGGTTCAATACCCCTTTGCATTTACTTTAAATATTTAAAACCCAAATATTGTTCTCTTTTTAAAAAGACAATAAGCATGGCTAAACTGTTATAGCAATTTACTGGCGTAACTAAATTACTACGCAAAATTTTACAATTAGCTCAGTACCAAAACTAAAGTACCTACTTAATTACAATATACAAACTAAACTACTACACTTTACGCTAACATTACTAATCAATATTGTTCTTCGTGTTCTAATTTATATTTGCTTACTCACTATTATTGATTATGTTTTTAAAGTGTTTTCGTTTCATTTGTTGTAGCAGTTTTGTTGTTAAATTTATTTCATTGTTTCTGAGGGCGTTTTGTTGTATACATTTAATAGTGTTATTTTTGGTGAGTGATTTTTTGTTTGTTTTTAGAGTCGTTGCTTAGACCTACTTATATTGCTTATGTGTTATTTCGACCGACGCATAGTTTACGTAACGCTTCAAGTTCACGTCGTTGTAACCGTAATTTGAACATTGCTTCGATAAATCCGTGACAATTTGTGACTATCTCATCGCGGATCATACCGTTCCGAAAGAGATTTGCTAATGCGGCAATATCATCGCAGGCAAGTATCGCCGTTTTATGAGTGAGGAATAGGGCTAATGCTGCACGGAATACTACCTAAAAAAAATACCAAGGCAGTTGTGATTATCAGAAGTAATTTATTAGAAAGAAAAAACAGTGCAAAATGGGTTGCATACATTCAGGGAATAGGAATAGCATATTTAACCTATTCAGGAAAAGATGTGATCTATAAACAAACAAGACAAGCACAATCTACAAAAACCCAACACATTTTTGTACAGCAGCCAAGGCTCAATCATGAGTGTGTACAAAAACCTAAGCAGTCATCTACTAAATTCTTGTACTTTCTGTGTGCTGTGTTTAAAGGTTTAACTATTCATTTCCATAGTTATACCGGAGGTATACTTGTAAGTATACCTTCTAAATCGTCTTTCGCTTAATAGCAAATGGATTGCGTCCACCGCAGATCTAGAAATTGATCTGCCGAGATGGATTCCCGCATGTATGATAAAATTAAGAAAGAAACGGTTCAATCAAAACGTCGCTTCTACTAATGGATGACGACTTTTAGCTAATCTCATGTCTCAAGAGTGTAAGGAAACGTTTCAAGCTTCGAACTTAAAAGATCAAAGCTGTGCAAACGCAGTCCAATCAGTAAGATATTAATATGGTCAGTACGTGAACAAGATATGCATTTTGCAGAACTACAGCTGGAAAAGAAACTATATGCACTAAATAAACTATAGGAATTATTGGGTAACCTCTAATAGGCTAAATCGATTGCCACCAACTATATGGTGGATCCAGCGTCTTTCAAGCAGAAGTACTTGCAATCAAGGAGGCGTGTAGACTGTTCCTTAACATAACTACACCCAGAAGGAAGATAGTCATCTTCGTCGACAGTCAGGCCGCGATTAAGGCTGTCGGGGCAACTAAATTGACGTCCAAACTTGTTGTGGATTGCAGGGAGACACTGACCAGGGATTGTCATCGGTTTGAAATCACTCTCGTCTGGGTTCCCGGCCATAGGCACATAGGAGAAAGCCGATGAACTTGGTAGACGTGGCTTTGCTCTGTGCGTGTCTCAGGCGGAGGAAGTCTTCCCTCCACTGGGATACGTTTAGAGAGAAATCCTCCTGTACTGCACCTCAAGGGCGGAGACCAGATGGTTGAACCCGACGAGCTGTGTCATTTCGAAGAATATCTGGCCAACCTACGATGATGCCAGAACAAACAAACTCTTAGAACGCGTGCAGATGTCGCCAGACTAACGGAAATTAGTACGGGCCATTGGCCTTTAGGAACTCACGCAGCCAAACTTGGCATCCCCATAACACCCACTGCCGTTGTTGCGCTGCAACAAATAAGAGTGAAACAGTGTTTTAACTTCTTTGTGAGTGTCCGGCTTTCGCCAAAACCAGACACAGTGCTCTAGGACCTTTTCGACCATCCAAAGTATCCATTTCAATAAGATCATCAAATTTCTTAACTCCTCAGGCTGGTTGTAAGCTCCCTTATCGTCCTTATCCCCCTCTTTTTCTTAAGTTTCCATGAATTGTGGTCTCAAAACGGCGCTCAATGCGTTATTTGTGTTTTCCCCTCGTACTTCCCGTACGATTAAACCACTTAAACCAACCAACCAACCATATGGTGCACACTCAAAACTGCGTTTAAACACCAGAACTGCAGGTCTGGTTTGACATACCATCAAATCAGACAACAATCCAGGCCACTTCAAACACTTCGACTTACTTTATATCCTTCCGCAAAGACACAGTCCCATATTCGTAGAACAGTTTCCACTGGAAGTACTTCAGCAAATATACAAATGAACCACTTACTGGCTATCACAGCGTACGGAAGACCTAAACGAAAAGAATGTAAGTCTTCCTTAATCTGCGGAAAAAAATACTCCACAAACTCACCCAAATTCTCGATATGTCTATTCACCTCGGGCACTCGTCGTATTACCAATTCCTTGAAAACGGCTAAATCTCTTAAGAGATTCGCCATATTTTTCGTATGATACTGAGGCACGATATTCTCGACAATAATTTTGAGCAGCCAAAAGGATTGCTCCTCATCGTCAGTGACTATCACCAAGAGACCTACGAATAAAATTCATCTGTTATCTGTGGGGTTATAAGAATCTTGTTCCGCCTCACCTGCAATGTAGTTCAGTCCCTGACAGTAGCCAATCTCACGATTATGGTGCGCATACGCTATCAGGGTATTGTAGAGTTTCTCTTTTTTCGTGTCGAAGAATATATTGTCTGGAAATGTACGAGGTAGATCGATTTTTATGGAATCACTTATTTCTTTGTCATAGTGCACATTCAACAGATTGTGATAGAGATCTGGTGAACGTTCTCGTAGTTTGTACGCGCCGGAAATTTTCATCCAGACGTCAGGACGGTAGGGACCTAAAAGTCAAATTTTTACTTTGTGAAGCAGAAAGTTTTTGTATTTTGTGTTTACCTGGAATCCCTTTTCGAATGAAACGCTTTAGCGTTGAATCGATGTTTGTGAGGTCGGCGTTCTTTTGAAAAAGCGTCTCCCATCGCATGCGTCGCTTTGTTAGCGTTTTTAAGTAGCTCGACATAAATTTCTCGTACATTTTGTAATCGAAGTTGTCACCGCGTTTGAAGCCATATTCGTCAACGTCACTGCAAGATAACAAGAGAAGTATAATTAGTAAAATGCATAAATGCCAAAAGTTTGAATTGACATAAATTCCCAGACATTCCCGTTCGTCATTGGTTTTCAGAAATCTTACGATTTAGGTTAGAAAATATATTAAATGGGAATTTCACTAAATTCTGTTCCCCTAAGCACCAGGTTATGTGCACAAAGGATTCACTTTTCAATATCCCAGTACCCAGTGGAAGATATGTAGCCACAGTGCAAGCGAGTATTTCTCTTTGACAACACTTGGTATGAAAAGACCTTTCACCAATCGACGCAAGGACGCAGTAACCATTCTTGATTCAGTTCAAAGTTAGAAGAATACCCTTTTTAGTTTGACACCAAACAATGTAAAAAAAAATTTGGCAGTTTGGTAAAAATGTATTTATTGGTTAGGTATTAATACATTCGTTCAATATTGAACGAGTGGTTGAAGGTTATATGTGAAACCTTCGAGCAACGACCTACAAACATCCAATAGTATAACTCTCTTTAACAAGATTCTTAATTAACATTTCGCAATATTTGGTATAGTACGAGCTAGTTGCAAGGTTACTTGTTACGGAACTTTTGGTTTGGGCTCTCCTATTACATATTTCTTTAATTTGTATATATACGACATTGCTGACTATTTGGTTATTTGTAGGGCCCATCTTTAGGAACTTTGTGCTAAGCTTGATCTTAAACTTTCCAAAATTTATAAACAGAATCTTAACAAGTCCTTTGTTGTCTGATGTCTGATGGACTGTCCACCTAAACAAAAGGTCTATTCCTTTACTTACGAATTTTTACTCAATGCCGTTCCTTAACTCGAAAAATTCGTAAAAGTGAGCGTCATCGAGAGAGCAAGATATTGCCCCTCCACTGAGAATCTTACGAATTATTACCCAACAAATTAGGTCTGTTCTTTTACTTAATTGAGGAACAGCACTGAGTAAAAATTCGTAAAAATTCGTAAGAATTAGTAAAAATTCGTAAGATTTAAAAGTAAAAGAACAGATCTATTTTCTTGGTGTAAGAATTGGAAAAGCTGTCAGTCGCCGTACATTTAACAGCTGATTTGAAATTTGTTGTCCTATTTGACATATGAGTGCATTTGTTTAATTTGCTGCTTATTAAAATGGTAGCAACAGGCGGAAAAATAAACTTGAATGTTCTCCTTAGTTTCTTTTCGAATGTCGCGACGAAATTCTTCCTTGCTGTAAGGTGTAAGAAAGGACAGTCGCCTCCACGTAATTTTTAATACCGTGTCGTTTTCCTCTTCAGTACAAAATCTTTTTTATGAAGAAGAAATTCGATTAATTCCGAATCACTTTCATCGCTAGGTAAAAATGAATCAACTAATTTTGTTCGTAAATTAGCAAATTCTTCGAGTTTATACGATATGTTAAACAACTTTTTGAGCCACTTTTTTGAATTTTTGAATTATACATCTGTCATTTTCATAGATTACTACAAAAGCGTTCCCTAACTTTTTCGTTAGTGTCTCTCTCTGTGAGAGAATTTATCTTCATCACTGCCATTTTGACAGTCTTTTCCATTCTTACTACAAAAGTAAAGGAACAGACCTAAAGTGTCATCTCTAACAGAATCTACTCGGTATTTTCCTGTTGCCATCATCTACATTATCCCAAATATCGATAACAACTCTCGATATGCCAAACATGCCAAGTTGTCAAACAACTTGTTAAAAAAGAAAACTAAATAAATTCCACAATATTCCTCCTTCTAATTAGATGTCCCCCACTAACGATACTCGCTTATGTCACACGACATTTAAAAGTGAAGTCATTCTGTACAAAAAATCACCACCTTTCATTCAACGAATACGCCCATTAAATAAAGCGTAGCAACGTACCTAGTCAATCACTGAACAATTTGCCACCCCCTGCCCCACGCATCTCCCATAATCGCTGACATTTTAAATTGATAACGTAGCAAAATCAAAATGAAAGTTTTTTTATTTATCATACTTCTGGCAACCGACGACCCTGATTTTTATAATTCAACAGAAAGCGTTCATAATTTTTTTTTAGCATCTATAACGCTTACGCAATCCTATTGTCAAAATTGACGCATGGAAAAGTGAAGGAGATGGAGACATCGAAAACGAATACCAACCGAGAAAATGCATTCATTCAGAAAATCAGAGTAAGTGTGTCATTCCCATCACACACACACATCCTCATCAGCGGTATGTCATTGAACACATCTCTGGGGCTCCGACAGCTGCTGGATGAACTGTTCAATGGAGGTTCGAGGTCAAGATCTCTTGTTATGTTGCGCAGCGTACCCATTTTTGCTTTCTGTGTGGGTTAACGCTCGCGCCCTTGGAGTGGCCATTGAGATTCGTTTTTTTTTTATCATATACATTTCTCTGTGGTTTCCTCTTTTTTATTCGCAAGTTTCTTTTTTTATCTGTCGCCTTCACAGCTAGAGTAGTGGTCGGTAAAGTCGGTTATTTTTAGCTGTAATTGACCCCAATAAAGTTGAATGGTTTTTCGTGATGTTTTGGTTCGTGACAAAATTCACTTTTCATCCATCCACTTGAAGTGGGATTTTGTGACTCGCACTTTTGTTGTTGAACTTTAATTGTGGTGATAGATTGTGTTTATGACAAAATGTGTAGGAATGGGGGAGGCATGCAAATGTTCTTATCGTGTGCAGACGGATTATAGTTATTGCGGATATTTGAGAAAGAATTTGCTACTGGAAGTTTCTGCATAATCTCATTAGATATTGTGGGGCGTATGTGCGCACTAGATGATAAAGCACTCGTCTAATAAAGGTCGTTGAAAACAATTTCTGTTTTATTATTTCTTCACAATCGTACTTAAAACAATTTTTGACGAAATTCACAAGCCAACTCCGAGGATACGATCTTTCAAAAGTCTGTGCAAACACTATACCCAAACACCGGTGACACTGACAGAAGCAAAAGAATACGTCGAGCTGTCAGTGGTGCAATCGATAGAGTGTTGCGCGAAGCCCATCCTTTCACAAATGGGCTACCTTTTTGGGTCAAACGTCAAAAAAACTTGTAGGATAACAAAGCCGATTTGTAATCGCCAGAGTAGTATTTTGTTTAAATATTCTTTAAAAGCGCGCAATTTCCATTACTTAAACTTCTCGTATTTTACCTAACACCTCGTCTCCACGAGCAATTTTTCAAATCTTGATATCTGTCAAATTTGTTAGCAAGAAAGAACGACAGTGAGCAATAAAGTGTAGGGTGGGCATTTCATATCTTACTATTTTATTCATTCAAATGCCGCTGAGCAGAGCACATCGTTGCCTTCTCACATTAAAGGCCATGAAGGAATTGCAAAGACTGCGTAAACACCCAGAAAAGAAAACGTACGTTTTGGGTGAATCCAAAACACTCAAATTTTTCGTAATTGTTTATGAATTGAATTACTTCTTCCATACGCCATTCAGCCATCGCAAAAAAAAAAGAAAACGTACGTTTTGGGTGAATCCAAAACACTCAAATTTTTCGTAATTGTTTATGAATTGAATTACTTCTTCCATACGCCATTCAGCCATCGCAAAAAAAAAACAACACGAAACAAAAGAAAATAACCAAACGACTATTATTTAAACTTCAACTTCTACAGCTACTTTTTTTAAAGAAAATAAGAACTTTCTGATCGAGATGCCAAACTATAATGTGAATGCCCCATGTGAATACATCCTTTTCCTTTATCTATTCCCATTTACCATAGTTATCCTTGTCATGACTACATTTTGTCTCGTTTTTATTCAAATATTTTGTTTCAGCGCTACAAGCGTCGACGTCCTTTCGCCACTCAGCCATCGTCGAAATGAAAAACAAGTGTCAAACTGCAGAGTAATGTCAGGTCATATCATACTATCCATAGAAAGCAATAAGCTGAGCAATATATTGAAAGAAATTTTTTTTATCATACTATTTGTGGTCTCCACGAGAAATTTCCATAGAGTGATATATTGCAAAATATGAAAAATTGCTCGTAGACACCGTGTAATACATTTGATAAACATCTTAATTAACACTGACGTTGTCGCGCACTGCCTTATTGGGCACATTAAAAAATCTAGTCGACTATATGCAACCTGAACGCAAAAACTTTGGTCGGTGACATCACTATTCTTACGTCAGTCACATATGCGAACTGTGAACTGTCAACTTAGAACTCAGTTATGAAATTCTTGACTACATTCGGCGTCTACCCCTTCATAAACGTCAAGTGAAAAAGCTGTTCATGTGACCGATCTACGCCAATCAAAACTGAGACACATCAAGCCAGCTTACGTATAGTAGATACTTGATCGTCCCCATTGCATTTGAACTGGCATCGGCGCTCTAAATATCATGACAGTTTCTCTCATTTTTTACGGCAGTAGATGGGCTGTACCTCAAATTGGGAAAACTGTCAACGAAATTGAGATCTATACTAACGTTATCTTTTGCATCCGTCAAATGCGTTGCTCTATAGGGCGCAATTCTAAAAGTAGCGTTTTTTCTATCCATCTGTCAGTTGAATAAGTTGCCGGTTGCCCTAAGGGACACGACGGATTCAACAGTTTGCGCTCTTTAGAAGGCAATTAAGTAGCAAAGCCCTATCACCAGTATCTTCACACCGTTACCATCGCCGGCGAAGAGATATGGAATCTGTCATGGGCACTTCGAGCGAAAATGTCCGTATGATATTTTGTCAGCCCAGTGTGTAACGCAGGATTCAATTTTTCATAGTTTTTAGAAACTATCACAAACCAATCCATATACCCTCGGTCAAACTCAACAAGTACTAATCTCAACTAAAGGGGGGCTCTTAATGACAAATTCCTTTCCTGCGGTACTTCCCATCCGATATTGTGCTGCATTTTGAGGGCGCGTATATACACGCGCAAAATACCGCGGAGGGTAACATTTTTCTTTTGTGTTGCGTTAAGGCCTTTAAGCACAAAGCGCTTGCTATATACATAGAACAATAAAGAGAGAGAATAAAGAAGAAATCGAATCTATTGCTGCATAAATCTGAAACGGGAATCTAGACAAGTACTCGCATACTCGACTACACCGCATTCCGCATTTGACCTACATTTATGGAAGCCCCTGTGTGTTGAGATAACGTTTTTGCATGATGTATGGTTTGTGCAAAAATTTACATTTTTAATTCACCAACATCTGAGATCTTTTCTGTCATAAAACGATTGCTCTCTTGGCCAGCGATTATGAAATGTGAACTAAAACGAAAAGAGGATGACGACTTTGACAGATGTTGCATGTTTTGTACCCGTATAAAGTTAATGAGCAGTGAAATTATTATGACAGCACTTCCATAAACCGGCCGGCCAATGATTTGTTTTATATTGGCTGTCTGCCTGCCCGTCATTATTTACAATTTTTTTTTATACTGCTGTCATGGTCACGCGTGCATCTTGATCAAATGCGAAAAAGAACCTGTGGTCAGGGGATTCCAAAGAGTGGATCTAAGTGACAATCTCTTTGCTGCTTAGGCTGCCCACACAATGATTTCCATTAGTAGGCTTCATTCCAACTGTAAATGCACAACTGTGCCAAATCCATCATCAGTCACTGTTCTTACTTTTAGAGAAACATACTTTTCAGCTGCCATGTAAGCCGAATAAATCCAATTCCAATTTACATATACGCCTACTGAATTTAATTTCTTTGTCCTAAGCGTACTTTTACGTTGCGTGCGGTTAGCCCTCTTCCCATCAACCGATATCTTAGCTTTCTCTATACATAAAAAAAAACCCCGCAGCCACACTAAATCTAGGTGAGTAACGAACCTTTAACACATTACAAGCTACTGCACTCAATTATATACGCACGAGAATGGGCACTTGAAGTTTAACTTTTTATTTAGAGCTACGGCTGCTAAATTGGGCACAAAGCTGTTACCGAATGCATTCTAGTGTGGCAAAGATTATTATGTTGAATTTTCATACCACAGGGTCAGAGCCAGGTGCGTCAGATTAACAATGTCAATGAGTATAGCAAATCGCTTCTTAGAAACTGTAAATGAGGCACCAAAGGCGTACAGAGGTATTGCAAACAAATTGCTTCACACATAGTGAAGTCAGAAGCAATTAGGTTGCGATACTCGTGAAGACAAAAAACACCGCACAAAAGAAAAAACTAAAAACAAGGTTATTTGCATTAAACTATGAACTGTTTTTAAGCAGAAAATAAGTTAATTTTATATTCAGACTACAGTTGACAGTTAATTGTGTCGTAAAGTGTCAAGCTTAACTGACGGGAAGAAAAGAATAACTTCAAACGAAACTAGTAGTTTTGTAAGCGCGAATAGTTTAAAAAAATTAAGTGGACTTTTCGCGCGAGTTGAAAACTTGCAAATGGTTTTAATTGGACTCAGCTTAAGCAATGGCTATTAATGTAATTATATGTAGTTATCAAAAGTAGGTAAAGTATGCCGATCCGTGAATAATTTTGGTGTGAAACTCGCTCATGCTTTTAATGCTTCGGCTGAATATTTTAATCAGGAGCGAAATTTATTTGCCGGTAAAGCTTATGACCTATATTCCTCATTACTATTTCTTGGTTACATTTTCTTAGGGTGGAAGCGCATTATTCCGCCTGTTCAAATGGTGAGTACGGTCTATCGCATTACATATTTCGCAACAGCAATGACATCAAAGGTCAGACAGAAGTCAGCACCAGTCCCACATACTTTATGCCTCTTTAAGTTTTCAAAATGAGAAGTTAAACGCTAGATAGATTGCGTCGGGCCGTTAACCAACATTTTTAATGAATTCGCCGGCGGCGCTGGGCGGAATCTCAATTCGAGTAACAGAAAGAGAACGAAATACGAGTGATTTCCCAAGGTTAAATTGACTTCTTTGACACGAAACGATGATAATGGGCCTTACTAATAATCGTTTTTAACATCCAAACTAAATATTTTGTAGGTCACAATATGCAATTTTGTATGGTTTGTGAGTTCGAAAAATTTAACCTGGACACTAAAAATAATTTCTAGTAGGTATCACGGAATGGCACTGGAGGCGTTCTTGCATCTTTTACCAGTGGACTTGCAAATACAATCAAATGCAGGTAATAGTGCGCTACGGCTCACTAAGGGGCTTTTTAAAAACAATAGGATAGGACACAGTACTATCTTAAAGGAATCTTTCTCCGAAATCCGGGAAAAAGCGGATGAAAGTCTTGGTACACTTGATTTTGACACTCCATACGATGTGTCATACCCTGACAGACAGGACTGGAATAGGAAAACCTCCAATAAAGCAGCCACAAGATGGTCACAGCTAGAAGGGCACAGGGTCCCAGGAACCGTGGCCCGCCTTAAATAGGAAAAAGTCTGAAGAATTGAGGAATCTCAGTAGAACAAAGTTAAGATTAACGATAGGAATACTCTCTGGACACTGCCTTTTAAGGAAGAATGCCATGAGACTAATACGGACATATGCAGGTACTGTGAGGACCTACATGTTACGGAAGATATCTTCCACCTTCTTTGCGAGTGTCAAGCAATTGCTCGGACCAGAAGGAAGCACCTAGGCAGATACTTCTTTAACAACTTAGAAGAGGTTGGTTCCTTAAAAAATAATTAGATTCTGTAGGGAAATTGATTGTTTGGGCGATTTGGTTTAGGTTTTTAACCGTAATGGTTCCCTGGGGATGGCTATGAGCCCATCTTGGTGCCTGGTCTTTTGTGACGATCTCACAACAAATTTACAGCATTTTTACTTATCTTGCAAATGTAAATAGACTGGAAAATACGCAATTTAAATCATAATCTTTAAGTGGCGCCAATGTCGTCCACTTTTCCGGTTGATACTGAACTGAATTTTGGGATTCGCCGCAAGCTACAAGTTGATTATTCCAAGAAATACACCTCAAATCAAGTAGCTTTAGATCCAAGCCTGGGCTCATGACCGTCCATGTATTTGTTGAGGGATGAAAGCATTCAACCGTTTTACTTGTTTGTCCGTTATGTGTACCAGCGACTGCGTACAAATGTCCTCCAACTCAAGCGATGCCAAAATCTTGTGTTCTCTCGCTTTTATGTGGTAACTGAGTCCATTTGTTGTCAGCGGGACTAAAGCATTCAACAGAAGAACTGCCATCGCCCATAGCGTAAAATAGTTCGCCGAGAACTGTCACCCTTACGAAATCCTTTGCGGAGTGCATTGGAGGCAATTCTTGCCATTTGCGGGTGTAGAAGTCATACTTCTCCACCGAACGTAACCAATTGTCATTCGATAGTCCACCGACAAGGTACAATTCGCCATTTAATTTAGCCATTCCAAATAGTCCACGTGCTTGTCGCATTGGAGGTAAGTTGGTCCATTCCTTTGTTTGCAGATCCAGGCACTCAACGATGTTAGTGATAGTTCCGCCTTTGAGCGAACCGCCAGCGACGATTAACTTGTTATTCATAATCATCGCTCTATAGTCCCACCTCCGTGTTGCTGAAGGTGGTAGGTCTTCGGTGGTCCACTTTTTTGATTCTGGATCAAGGGTCTGCAATTTCAAACTGTGGGTACTACCTCCACTCACAAAACCAAGTGTTTCTCTTTCCTTTTTCCGTTCTGAGTGGTGTTTCGTCATCTTCGTCCGCGACAATTGCGGTTCTATCCAACTGAACAGCAACTCCAGACATTCGTAAGTTCGGCTTAGTGACTTGCGGTTGTCGATGATGAATTCAGGCGTCAAAAACGAGAAACGCACATGTGACAGTAGGTCAATTGTGGATTCCTCTCGACGTCCTTTGTTGTGTTTCACCCAAGACACCACACCGTGGAACACCGTTTCCTCCGAGTTCACGCAAAGATCGTCACTAGAAATGAGTTCGCTCAACTGTTCCTCTGTAAGCTGCAGAAACTCTTTCCTTTTGCACACCTCCTCGAAGTTCTGCATCGCAAACCGAAAAGCCTTCTTATGGAGTTCAGTGGACTTTTGCTCTTCAGCTATTGCCACAACACTTAGCCAATTAGTGACATCGATATTTTCTCCAATGAAATCAGAGCAGGCAACCTCCAGTGTGCTCATTTTCAGGACATTCGCTGCTGCTAGTATTTGGGCGACATTCTCCCAGCGAAGCTCAATTGTGCCACTGTACATGAAGTCGACAACAGCTTTGAGGGTTGCCCCATCGATTTCCAATTCAATGACGTCCGATCTAGCTTTCTTCAACGTACTGCATAGCATTGCCAGGAAATAGTCACTCGATGCGGAGAGGATCGTGCACTTTCAAGTTGTCTGTCTTGGTTGTCAGGGCAATGTCGAAGAACAGTTGGTTCTGGTAGAAGGTCTGCAACTTCCGTGAGATATTGCTGGCATGTTGGTCACACACGACCGTCTTTGACTTTGGCGACATCGTACAAAATTTTATATGTATTTGGACTCATTTTTTATTCAATTTTAAACAGCTTTGCTTAGGTAGGTTCCTCTGGCTTCCTTTATGACAAACGTTTCGACAACACCAAACTCTGAGATGAACTAAAAAGTACCTAGGTGGATACTCAGTTTATATTTTGAGATCCGGCATACGGATTAGTCTCTATTCCGCTTTGTGGCTTTCGGGATTTTCACACACACGGGCACGCACACTCATTCAGGGGTAATTACGTGCTCGCGTTAGGTAAGATCTAATGAGGATAATTGCTTCCTGGAACAAATATCAATTAAGGACTTTCGCATGAGCGGCAATAAATCGGAATCGGGTTGAAAAATGTTTAAGCTGCATGTAGAATTGAGAATATTGCACGCAAAGGTAGATAAATCTTGTGTCGAACCGACAAGTTTGGTCACGAATTTGTTGACACCTGCCATCCGAAGGCAACAGCGTAACAAGTGGATGTCCGCAATGGCAATCTGCACATTCAGAAAAATATTACCAATCACAATTTCACGCTGATAACCATATTCAAATAACTCAATCGAATTGTGTCTCAACTTTAAGTTCCAGCTCTTTATACCTACATCAATATCGATCAATAAATCAAGGCAGCGATTTAACCCCGAACCCTATAATCAGTTCATCTTGAACAAAGTTGATAAGCCTATGTATGCAAACAGTTTCCAACACTTCAACTGCTCCCAGTTAGTTTTAGCAGAACACCGCCCAAAGATGATGCTGCTAGTGGCTGGCTGTGTCTGTCTTTTCAGCACTGCGTTAGCTGTCAATGCAAATGCATCGGCAGAACAACAGCCGATCAACGTCGCTGCCGAGGTGCGACGTATAGTGCAGCAGAGTGCATGGGCTGCGGTGGGACCCAACTCGACCATCAACTCTAGACAATGGACGACAAGGCTTATCCTGACGGCTGCGACTGAGAACACTGGCGAGATTTTCTTTTACTTAAATGGGTTGCCACTGGATCAGGACACGAAAGGTGCTACATTTATTGACCTAATGTTCAATGACGTTAAGACGGGATTCGGAGTAAGGATTTCAGGAAACATGAAGAAGGTAAGTGGTGAGCTTGAAGGTGATTTAAATGCAATAACGACTGCGCTTTAGTTGGAGGAAGGCAGCCGTGAATACTCTCGTGGCGTGGAGGCGTTCCGAAATCGCGAACCAGGCTCCGATGCAATACCGTCAGCAGGGAGACGTACGTCAATCGATTTGTTTAAATTTTTGTCTATGCATGAGTGCATCGTGTATTTTTTTTGCAGAACTTTATGTGGTTGACATCTTGGACATTAATTTGTTGCGTGTTGGTGTGGAGAGAAGAGCAGTGAGTCGGGAAGAATATTATGCAGGGACTGACAGTGTGATGTCAATATGAAGGATAGGTATACAAGAGAAGCTATATGGCAGCTAGTTCATAAAATTAGTTTTCCAGTTGCTCACCGACTACTTGCAATCTGGTCTGAGCTTATTTAATCAATCAAATTTCAGGAATTGTATTACTGCGAGGACAAATAGATGACAATTGCAAAAAGCAAAAAGGATCTATCTTTCTCTAAATATCTATTTAATTTTTTCAAATGGACATGATCATGCTGTCAGCTATACACAAACACTGGTACAATTAACAAGTGTGGTATACAGGCGATTGTCTATATTTAACCATCGAACTTCAAAGTCAAATAAATATATCATACAGGTATGCGGAGTATGGCATTAGAGAGAAATATCCTACACCTAGAGTCCGTTGACAGTTCTCACAAATTCGGATAAAACACATTTATTATTGGAAATGAAAGAAACTGTCATGGCCGTTGAATGGAATAGTATTAAGCACATTTATCGATGGAAACTTTAAAACGTCGATGACAGTTCAATCGCAAAACTTGCTGTCTGGTTAACGATTAAGAAAAAAATATTTTATGCAACGAATAAGCTCAACTTCCGTTAAGTATACCTACGTTTACTTTGACGTATCCGTCATCGCAACCCAAGAGAGGAAGGGAAAAACGCTGTTTGGTTTTGTATTTCTGTGGGGGAGCAAGTAGGAAAATGGAAGCCTGCCTGCAACAAAAAACTGTCCGCAAAGTGCAGAGTTGATTGGCGTGAAAGTTTTGGTGGCTATCTAGTGCGGGGACAATCAAAACTCGAATTCAACAAGTCTGACAGCATGCGGTCTTCGTATGTCATTTTGTTGGGCCAGATTGAACTTGTGAACAATTTTTTGCATTTTACTTTTATAGAGGGATAATCGACAAATCTTGTCAAACTATCGACTGACATTTTGAATATATGTTTGACTTATGTCGTTTTCCATTGGTACAAAAAATCAACCTTTTTTTGATCTAATTCACTTTTCGCGTTCCATTGGGAAAAAAAATCAATCTTTTTTTTGATTCGGATCACTTTTTGCTGATCTCGATATTTTTTCAGATTTACACATATTACCACAAATACAGCACAGATGTTTTACGTCATTTAAAGAAGTTTGTTTTAAAACAAATGTGCAAAGTTTCGTGAAAACCAAAATAAAGGAATACATAAACAGCAATGGACATAGTTTTGGAGGAATTATTATCTTCACCAAAACTATTCCATTTTTATCTACAACAGAGGAAACATTTTTCAAGCCGATTTCCATGGTTGATTTTACCAAAAACAAATGCAATTTGAACAGCTGATATTGTTGTCAAATAACGCACTAATCCATTTACAAAAGCGGATCAATTTCATTGCATGTTCCATGAGCCGCATAAAATCTGAGATCTGAAAAAGATTTTTGGTGGTCCCAATGGAAAACGACATTATTAAGGGCCGTTTCCTAATACGACTCATAGGGAATTAAGTGCCACATAAACTCTTATGTGACAGTTTATGCCTATAAGTATTTAAGTAGAACTTAAATCGTTAAGAGTCGTATGAGCAAACGGCCCTAAAAGTGATGTTAACGGCCAATTTAATTTTTAAGTCACAGATGGATTGTTCGGATTGATGAATTGGAACTACTTTCATAGTCCAAAGTAATAACCACATGTTTAACTCAATACCAATTCATTCGACAGTAACTTTTAAATTGTAGCGCCTATCCGGACTAAGTTAAATAGAACAAAGCACAGTTCGTACATAATTGCTATTTTTTGTTTAACTGTGGTAAGCGATAATTGACGTTTGAGAAACGTGCCTTTATTGATAGTAGTTGTCAAATTTACAGTGTTGCCAACATAAAAAGCGAGAATTGAATTGTTACATTTCACAAAACTTCACGTAGTATGTTAAAAGTTAGATATTTGTTTAACTTTTTAAAAATTTTCGAGTACGGGAACAGATCGCTGTTATAAAACCAATGAGTCATGTTTACCTACAAAAATATTTTCGCTGATTTCGCATTTTGTACTTTTTTTTATGCTGTTGATGTTTTCGCTTTTAATCTTTTTATCGCTTTTTATCGACTTATTTTCCATACAAAATGGCATATTGTGACCTACAAAATATTTAGTAGGTATGAAGGTTAAATATGATTATTAGTATGGCCCATTAACATTAGACGTGTTTTTTGGAGCTTCGTTCAGCACGCAATTACAACAACTACGCTCTACTTGGCACTTCGAGACTCGCAGTAGTTATGTAGTTGTGTGCTGAAAATCTTACTTTACTTTGCTTTGCTGAGAACGAAGCTAAAAAAAACACGCCTATTTTTTAACGCCCACAGTAGTTTATTAATAGCAGGAAATACGTGTGATTCTCATACAATTTTTGTAATTTATGTCGTTTTCAATTGGGATTTTCAGATTTCAGATTTTTCTTGCAACATATTTTCTTCTTTGTGTTTGTGGTGGTGCGTGTTTTAAAAGTCAAATGCCAACACAAATTTTTCTTTATTTTTACAGGCTTTTCGTCTAAAAATGATTAGCAATAACATACGTTAAAGTTTGCCAAATGACAAATGTTTTTGGGTTATGTGTAAGGTGTGAATCTAGTTCAAAAATCGAGAATCGCGAAATTGCTCTGACTCGGAAAATTGTTACGGCCAATAGAAAATGAAATCTGACATCCAGCTGATTTCGAGAGTAGAAAAACTGCTCAGAATCTGGAAAAGTGTTTTTGCTGTCCCAATGGAAAACGACATTAATTAGTTTTGATTAGAGGCTCATAAAGATAATGCCCTACCGAAAGTTTAAAATGATAAGATACACTCTTGCTAGGTGCTGCGTGCAAGCTGCCTTATCAGTCAATTGCCAGAAACACCTGACGGAGTTCTTTGAGTTCCTGTTACACACACCTACTCGAGTAACCTCATGCTCATATCTTCATTCAACCCCAAACCAAATTTAATATTTAAACGCGATAACGTTCTAGTGTCAGTCAAGTGGAGTGGAGCTGTGGATCGAATATCGAAGCTCAATAACGTTATAGCGATTTTTCATTCATTAATACGCGAGGGCGCATTTTCATAACGCACACACACATTCTCCTCGTATTAATGTGCAAAAACCAAAAAGGTAAACAAAGAAAATTTTGCGTGCCTTTTTTCCCTAACCTACTACATGAGTGGCTCTCATGCGAGCAAAGGCAAATACTATTGAGTGGATTTTTAAAATATCCTTTTCCTTTCTCCTCCGAGCTCCGTCTAGGTAATGAAATCGATTTGAGTGCGAATTTCAGCAAGACAAACATTGAAAATACGAGTTTTTCTTATACGTTTTTTTTTTTGCGAATTTTCAGTACTGATTAATTGTGAAACCAATTAAATATTCTATTCACGATTGACTGAGGCGATTTGCCATTTCGCACGCATTTTCGCGGTTTCGCAGGGGGGAAGCGGGAAACACGCGACCCACCTGAGGAAGGAAAAACGACGTGTAATGCCCAACCCTTTACTTCGACCAAACTTACCTAAATTGTGAACTTGCTGCTGCCATGAGGAGAAATTTTAATCCGAAGATAACACTTTGGAATTGATTGATAATTATATTTTTCACTGAATTATTTGTTGTTATTGTACGAACAACGGTCGACAAGGTATACAGACAGAAGAGTACGCGAAAAATTCTCAGGGATTTCTGGAGGCGGGTTTTTGCGAACTTTAACCATACAAATGAAATGAATCACTCTTGCATTCGGCTTTGTTCATAGGATGTGGTGACGAATTTGGAGAATTGATTTCAGGGTAAATCACAGTTGCAGCAGAACATTTTATGTTGAAATTTTCTTCGGTAAACGTAATTTTTCCCGTGACACTAGTTTGGCGTTCACAGTTCGCGTTGATAAGCGCGATAGTATCTTTTTGCGAGAGACTGAACTAGCGCACGAGCACGACGGCCGCAAACACCTGCACGATTTTTTTTCATTTTTTTTCTTTAGCTGGGTCTTTAATTTTGCTTCTGGTTCTGGTGGTCGAAAAAAAAAAACTATTGTGGAAGGTGGAAGCTTTTTTCTGATAAAACAAAAGAAGAGAAAATGTCAAAAACAGCTGATTAATGGAACGCAATCTACAACTCGAATTGGATTGTGTTTGCATTTGTGGTATGACTGTATGCAGAGACTGTTCGTTTGGCGACTCGAGGAAAGTTATAAGAACCACTTTATGTCGTTGTCCATTGGGACAGAAAAAACACTTTTTTCAGAATTGGGGCGATATAAAAAATTCGATTTCTTAGCGAGTTTTACACCCAACACCAAAACATTTGAAATTTGTCAAACTTTGAAGTGTGCTTATTTTTACGTAAAAAAATCAAAGCAAACTAAGCTATAAATGAGTGGATTTATATTAGCCCTGTTTTTTTTAGCTTCGTTCTCAGCAAAGCAAAGTAAAGTAGGATTTTCAGCGCGCTATTACAACAACTACGCTCACTTGACACTTCGAGACTCGCAATAGTTTTATGCTGAAAATCTTACTTTACTTTGCTTTGCTGAGAACGAAGCCCAAAAAAACACGCCTATTATTACAATTTTAGAACAGCTGACTTTTTGATTAAACACCAAAAGAAATGTATAAAAAATAATCTCATTTCATGTTCCATGGTCACGAAAAATTTAAAATCTGAGAGTTAATGTTATTATAATGTTGAACAAACTTACCGAATGGAAAGGTTTCATCGTCTTTTCTTCTTTCATCGATATTATTTCCGAAAATAACTTTTTGAATTGAATGTGCCATAAAACAAGAACGTCCCAATTTGGCACTTTGTTTTTAACTTCTAAAAACAAACTCAAGCACTTAGTAATGCCGCCTAAATGCGATAATGTAACCGTCACATAATCATTTTTTCATCTCTGACGCAGCTCGCTCCAAGCCCAATTTCAATAACTTTCCAACTCTGTCCGAATTTAATTTTCTGACGGGTATAATTCTGACATTTCTCCATGATGGTGCCCGAAGTGTTAAATTTACGAAATGAATTACAAAATGCTGGAATATTCCTAGAAAAATGCACTCCAGCCACACTGCCAGTTGAATACATTGATGTGCAGCTCTGCGAAAATAAATTTGAGGTACATTTACATTAAAAAGTCACGTCTCTATTTCATAATTTTACTTAATTAGGATGATTCAGTGCACACTCAACTTAAATGTGATGGTCTTTCACATCCGTTTCAACGAAGTCTTGTCGTTACAGTTCCACTTTTAGACGCCAAGATCCTGTATGATGGGGGGACCGATTTCAAAAAACTTGTGGAAATTTCATTGCCCATTGAAAATGTCATGGACTACAAATTTTCTGCTGGAGATGCCATCGGTATTTTGGTATCAAATTCGAGCAAAGATGTAGAAAGAGTTTTTTCCTCACTGCAATCCGGTGATGTTTGGTGTGAAATATCCATCAAAGTAAAGACGACGAAGAAAAATGCAAAGCTACCACAACATATTCCACATATTTCATCTGCCCGAGCAATTCTTCGCGATTGTCTGGACTTGAGGAGTGTTCCTAAGAAGCTGTTTCTTCGCTCATTGGCTGAATACACTACAGATGTAGATGAGAAACACTTCCTGATCTCTGTTTCGTCCAAAGAAGGATCAAAACTGTACAACGAACTAATTCTTGATAAAGCTCGGAATTTTCTGGACGTTTTGCAACTCTGTCCAAGTTGTGTTCCCCCGCTCTCGCTTCTAATTGAGCACCTGCCTCGTCTAAAGTCGCGGCCATACTCTGTAGCTAATAGCCCAGTATCAGGCAAAGTGAAGATAATTTTCTCTGTTCTCCCTGAAAATACTGGTGTGGCTTCGGGTTATCTGACTAATTTGGCTGAGCAGTACTTGGAAAATCCCAATAGTCCTCCAGAAGTTAACTTTTATTTCCGCGAAATAAATAAGTTCCGCTACAGCGATGAAGACGCAAATATGAACAGCATTCTGATAGCAATTGGATGCGGAGTGTCGCCGTTTCTGGGATTCCTAGAACATAAGGAACATCTGATGGAGCAGAACAATACTGATATTGGAGATACGTGGCTGTTTGTTGGATCCATTTGCCAGGAGAATTCTGTATATAGAGAACACCTGCTGCACTACAAAAGGAAGAATGTTCTGCAGGAGCTCTACGAAAGTTTCTCAAGGGATTCTAAATGCGACTTTAAGCATGTCCAAGATCAAATGAAAGCAAATGCGACAGAGTTCGTATCGCAGTTCCTAAAGAAGGAAACGATTTTGTATGTCTGTGCAGATGGCACAACCATTTCAAAGAGCATAGAGGAATGTATACGGCAATGTTTAGTCAAGGTCTTAGAATGCTCGGAGTCTGATGCGGACGCTCTTATTAAAGAAAGTCGCGTCAGTGGCAAATATAGGGAGGACTTATGGCTTTAAACTAGAAACTGAATCTGTGCAATAAATGAAAGTGATACTAGCATAACTGGCTTTGATTGATCTGATGATTTGCGAAAGGAGGGCAATTTCTTTTCACTTTCATCATTTAGAAGCAAGCTACATGCATGATGCGTGGGTCATAATGTTTAGAAGCAGCGTTTGATATTTATGAAAGTAGAGAATTTGCAATATAATAGGTGTTCGCACCCAATAAATATGCCAACAGCTCTTTTGTGCTGGCGCCTGTTATATTCAAATCTCATCCAATACCGAATGTACTGTTGTGTTTTGTGTTTATTGAACATAAATGCTTTGTTTAATTAAGGCGAACGCAAACAGAAAGCAGAAAGTCAAATAGTTTATTTGATCTTTTAAATTGTGAAACATTTTAATAAAGTAATCGCTTTTTTTTACAGCAATTAATAAAGAAAACAACTTTTGTATTAATAACAAAAGCGCGGCCAAGGTTTTAACTCAGTCGCCTACATTGTGGGCACGGGTTTACGAATTCGTACAACTAACGAATCACGATCCTTTTTCTAGGTACGGCTTCCCTCTTCCACACGGTTGTACTTTGCCCGGAAGTGCAACAATTTGACTCTCATGACAACGAATTTTCTGACAATATTATCAGACGAAATTGTTAGTTCACACTGTTGTAAGAAATGTGGGACATAAGTCGGTTCTCTAACGATAATACATTCGAACACATTCGTTCAACTTCGTTCCCTTACGCGGGCCCTACTATGAAACTCGATTCTAAAGTGGAAATGTTCGAATTCGCAAAATCACAACTCTGTATTTCTATAAGTAAGTTATGAAAGCGAAATTCGAACAGCTCTAATACTGCCAGCTCATTTTCTCGGTACAAATTTGGTACTACCTTTTCCGAAAGTTCATTTCAAATTTGTTCGAATTCGCAAATAATCATTCTACATCAAATGCACTTGCGAGACGGTCGATTTCAGAAGTTTTTTTTCTCAGAATTTAAGTAAATAAACAATAAACTTTAAAAATTAATAATTCATTAATATTGCATAAACATAGTAATATGTATAATGTTTGTTTTGTTTTTATCCCAGGGAATCATCTAAAAGTCCAAACACAAAAGTGTCACAGTTTGAAATAATGGTGCAATAAATATGACCCGCCATGGAGATTTGTCCAAGGGGTATTTAAAAACATACATAAACAAGTACATAAAGGCATCTTTCGAAAGGCGGTAGTTTTCAACAAAGCTGTAATAAAGTAATTTTATTGGAATAAAAATGCCTTTAAATAAACACTCAATAGAAAAACCATTTCTAGCTGAGGTACAATATATTAGATTTATCTCTAATCCGCCTTCGTTCAACCTGTTGAACTTGTGATTTCCTTCAGACTTCAACCAAATTGCGACACTGTCCATCTTTATTTATTATTATTAAATTGTTTCACGTTTATTTTTTGGGATATACTAAACATAATGCGAGAAAATTTTTTTGCAAATAGTTTGCTATTACCGGCAATTACCTCTCGAATAGAATCAATAGTAGAATCGAGTTTCATAGTAGGCCTGGGTAGAAGGGCACGAAGTTTGACTAAACTACTAATGTGTTCGAATCTATTATCGTTACGGAACTATTAATACCTGTTCTCAGACTTAAGTATCGCAGGCATCTATATATATACCCAATATCTTTGCTTCCTCTGTTAGTTGAAGATGGCGGATACATTTTAGATAATTTTAATATTTTAAGTTATCAAATAAGTATCCAAAGGCAATTAAAAAATTCTAAACCCCGTTTTATCCGGTTTTAACTTCCGGAAAGTGAATTTAAAAATAAATATAGATTCAGCAAAGAAAATCCACTCAAAATGTAATTTTCAATAACTTCGTAGATTCAGGATGACAGCGAAGATATTCATTCAGTCGACCCACTCTAAGCCGAATATGCTCGAAAGTCGCGAAGTAAAGTATTTGCATCGAAAATACCTCTTTATATAAATATACCAATACTGACTTCAGAACAAATTGATGTCATGTCGAAATTTAGAAGTATTAGAACATTTCCAGAAATATGCGAGTGCTGCAAGATTTTAAAGAATTTCGAAGTAGTTTTGCTTAATTAACTGATTAGCTACTACATGTTAAAATTACTTTTATGAATATACATTTCCTTCAAGAAGATGCAATTTTGTACGGAAAATTTCGTACTTTTAATTTTGCCTGGGCACTAAGGCCGGTATTTATCAAGCGCTCTTAAATCGATTATTAGTTTACGAGGCTCATAAATATAAGTTTTTTACGACGTATTCACTAAGCACTATTAGGGTTGAATCTGCGCTTGTTCGAATATACGAAAAAATAAAATTCGAATTTTCAAACGCGTTCTAAAACGAGTTTATGAGCTTTATCGAAAATGTTAATTGTCAAAATTAGTAATATGAATATAAACTTATTATTATTAATTCGTGAGTTAATGTGAGCGGTATTTTTGGCATTTCGTTAGCAGTTCTTCCTCCTCGGAAAACAGCTCATATTAAGAGGAGCACACCAAATATTTGGAGGAAGCCACAAAGTCAACAAGAAAGAAGAAAACACTTCGTGAAAGAATTGACGATGCTGAATGCGAGAAGTTTCGTTTGCCAAATTATAATAGGCCTGTTTTTTTGAGCTTCGTTCTCAGCAAAGCAAAGTGAAGTAGGATTTTCAGCACACAATTTACAATAACTACTGCGAGTCTCGAAGTGTCAAGTAGAGCGTAGTTGTTATAATTGCGTGCGGAAAATCCTACTTTACTTTGCTTTGCTGAGAACGAAGCTCAAAAAAACAAGGCTAATGTAAACGAATTGTCGAGACGAATTGGTTTACGTGAATAAAAAAAAACAATCCAGTCTCAGTGCGTGATTCAATTTTCCAAGGCTAATTATTTGCTGTTTTTCCTTATCGGCAAAATTTGGCTTCCTTTCCTTCCCTTCCCTTCCATTTTGACAACGACAGCTGATTTCAAAGTTATTACTGCTCTCAACTTAAGAGTGGTCGGGTCCACTCGTAAGTTTTATGAGCGCTCTCAAATATGCACAAATAGCCATTGATGAATAGGTTTATGAAGTACTTAGTTTAATATTGATCGGTGAATACCGGGCCTAAAAAGGATTATTGGTATCGGGAAATGTCAATAATTTTAATTGATAAATTTTGTCAATCGCCACCCGATTGATACTTCATCTTGGCAATAGGGGTGTTTAAACTCCAAAATAGGACATCATTCGTATTACCTTTTTGAAAAAGTACAGCTGGCACTCAAAACTGTCGAAAAAGAAAACACATTTTCATTTTTGTTTACAAAAAATGTATATTTTATTATTTCTTCTAAAAGAAATGTATTAATTTAAAAATAAAATAAAATAGTAAACATCTTCAAATGCACAGTGGCCTGGTAGTTATGATTTTTTTCTTTGTTTACCATAAAATGGAAAAAAAAAATTAACTAAAACTAAATCGAATAAAATAATAATACAATCGAATTTACAATGTTTTCTTGGGTAGGGGGGAAATACTTAATTACAAAACAGTTAAGAAGATGTCATTCTTTAAGTGACAACAAAACACTTAACATTAAAAGAAATAAAATAAAAATACATATAATTTTATAACAAAACACAAACAAACAAAAGGAATAATACAAATACGTTTATCTTCAGACAATAGTTGAATATTTTCGGTTGAATATTATGCGATTATTTTCCATGTTTCTAGTTGTTTTTCTCTCATTTTCATTGTAAAAATAGGTTGGTTCCATTTTTTAAAGTTACTATAATGTGACTAATGTGTTGTTCTTCCTTTTCTTAAGACTAATAAATGATTATTTTAATTATTTCGTGTAAAAATAGAAAAAAGTATATAATCTTGGCTATTTTTTGTTTTACTACATCGTTTGTGATTTTTTTGTTTTGTATACTTCTAAAAATTACATTTTCAGTGTAAAAAAAAAAATATTACAAAATGTATGTTTCCTTATATAAAATGGAAAATTGCTTGTGTGTGTCTGTGTATATTGTGCTTACAAATATTTGCAGTAGGTTTATTATTTCTTTATGAGAAAAAGACAAATGCTAATAAATATTTTACAGGGCACTTCATTCTGCGCGTGTTATTTTATTTTTTATATTATAGCGTAATTATTTTACTACCAAGTTTAGATTTATCGTTTCTTTAGTTATATAAGAATATAGTTCGATATTAGATTTCATTGTTTTCGTTACTACTTAAGCTCTGAACGGAAGCGTGTGAAAACCAAAATGGTTTTTCAACAACCAGATTGGACAAAAGTATTTTTGTGCCATGATAATTGACAAATTAATGATTTTGTTTTTATACAACTCGTTATTATGACTTTTTGTTATTAGAACGTTTTAGTTTAATGCGTTAATCGTGGAATTGTATTAAATGGAGGTTAAGGAGCGCAATTTTTTCGGGATATGTTGCAATACAGGAGTGATTTGGATAAATTCCGGAGTTGTCCTAGAACTGAATACTGATTCAAATTAAGAGAAAAGAACTCTGTAGCAGAAAGAACCGAATTATTAATATAATAATACGACGATTGAATGGAATGTTTTTCAAATTTTTTAGATAAATGATTAAGATAATTTGACACTAAAGTGATAGACACTTGACTCATAATCGACAAATGTCATTGAATCTAAACGCCTGTTGGGTTACAAGGGTTATGAAAAGTAGAGCATGAATGTCGAACTCCACTAAAGTCGGGGCATATTAAGTTCCGGTTTGCAAACATTCATATAGGTACTCAATTTACATTTGCACTGTATGGCGGGTTTTTATGCTTTTTTTTAGTGAATAGATCTGTTGCCATACGCAGTATATCTTACGACATCTTACTTAATGTGTTTAAGTATTTAGGCAGCACTTTAGAACTTGAAAGCTGATGCCACAAGCCACAATACTCCGTTAAATCTGCTTTAGTAACGTCGATTGCTTTGGTAAGATCTTAATTAGCTTACGTTACGGAAAACTAGTCGAAACTAAGCCAGAAGCAACAATAGAACTTCGATGTGTTAAAAAGAAAAACCTGTATTAGAGTTATTCTATTATCTCTAAACTTAAATTCATTTTCGTACACATTTGACACTAGCTTAAGCCTACCTAATTGAATTGGCTGACGCTAGAGTTGTTTGGAGAAGAATGGAGAGATCACTTAAAGCGATCTTAAAAGCAGCTACAAGGAAAATGACGTAGGAGCCTTAACTTGACATAATGAGCTAATTAATAAGATGGCTGTTGATACATTGACTTTTTCAGAAAAAAATGCTTTCTTTTCAGCCCTGCAAGGTGTATTGAGTGAAAAGTAATTGTGAAGGCTCCGGTTTTTATGTTTTATAAGTCCAACATATACGCCGAAACATTTTGAATATAAATAGCGACGTGCCTTTAGTGTGACTGTTCACTTCAATCAATCGTCAACATGTCAACTGAACTAAGAGCAGCGCATAAGAAAACTATTTGAGGAAAATTGCTAATCTGTCGAATATGTCAATGCCCAAGAAGGATATTTAAGTGATGGCATGTTCCATATTCGGCTGACCTTTTCAACAAAATTACAATTTCCCAGAAATCCATCACAATCGAAAAATTCCAAACGACCTGCATTCTTTTCATGCGTGCGTATAAAAATACAAAAATTCCAACAATATCTGTCAAATGCATGTCTACCTCACATAAATCCCGTAAAAGAATACCAATACAATTTATTATATTTCGGAATCCACCCACATTTTCAAGTTCACATCGAATTATGTCAACCTTGTTTCCGTGTCCGTTGTTCTCCCTTTATCCAAATTTTCAAATAACATAGCCCAGTAGACGCTCAACACAACACACAAAGGGCAGACGAAAATTGAAATTACTCTTAGACATTATTTATCTGTCACATCTCCTTCTACAGATTTGATCCTCATTGCTCATTCTTCGTTTTGCCCTTCCATAATTCATTCGCGGGCAATGTGTGTGCGTGAAAAAGACAGAACAACGCATTAAGTGCGTCGAAAAAATACTGACTGAGTGAATGATTGATTATGCCGCTTCCTTCTGTTTTTCCAATACCATTCTTCGTGGCAATGATCAAATTTCAATAAGTGCACCCAGCGGAAGAGATTTGTTTTTGAATAGACCAATTTCTTTCGAAAAAGCTACGCGCCTTGAACCCCATTAATACAATTATATAGTAGTCGTGATATTTATCTTTAGGAAGAAGTTTCTTGTTCGCCTTTTGGAAGACATAGGTTCATAAATTAACAGCTTCCAGTCTGCTAGGAGAAATATTTAATTGAGAAAACACAGGAGAGAGAACGCACATCACTCTTCAAAAAAAAAAAAAAAAAAAAAAAACAACAGAAAACATTTTTCTAAACAAAATTAACCTAATGGCACTTTAAAAATTAATTAACCTCTTGTTGAGTTTGAGTTAGTTTTTTTTTCTTATTTTCTTTTTATACAAAATATCTACACAATTATGCAATAGGGGGAATAGTTTAAAAACAAACACCCACTTTGTGCGATTGCTGATTGTTCATTGCGTTTTGTTTTGAGAAAAAAAAATGTTACGTTTACGTTTGTTTTTGTTAAATACTTATGTAGAGTTACATAGAAGATTATATCGTGTCACACGTGATTTTGTTTCACTTTGTCGTCTGAGGAATCTGAAATTACAAAAAAATAAAAATATGTTAAACAATTTCACACTGTAAATAACTGCTGTTGATAAGTGAATTTGTAGGAATTTATTTAAGAAAAAAAAAATAAATAAATAAAACGATAACCCTTTCAATTCGCAAAATGTTTCTATTCAACTTGTGCGAGTCCGAGGCGGTGGATAAAAATAGGTTTTGTTTGACTATAATGAGTTTTATTATGGCAACGTTATCGAATTGATATGAAGTCGTTTTCTATATTGCCACTGGCTTTTTATTCTTATTTAGCTTTTGTATCAGAAGTTTGTGTTAAACAATAAAACGAATTTTAGTATATTGTGACAGAGACAAGCGTTATCATGTTATTTGGCTAGTGCAAGTGCTGATAAGAAAGAGGAAAGAACAAAAAAAAATATTGATTTGGGTTGGGTATTATTTGATTTTCTATCGTTAGCTATGGGGACAATGAACAAAACTAGCATTTTATTGGAACATTTATCAGGACAAACGTTGGATTCAATTTGAAGGCTCAAATTACGTGTTTAAATCGCTTGAGTTGGGTTACGCAGAAAAGATCATAGACATACTACGTGACAAAAAAATTAATAAAATGTATGATGATTCAACAATTCAACAAATACTGCATTAATCTCACCTAAGTTCTTCAAAACACTTATCATAATTATTATGTCAGCGAAAAACTGTACCAACTCTATTTAATATCCAATTTCGCGGCATGTTTTACTTCAAAATCCAAGACAAATGTCGCGCGCCACACTGTATTACCCACGTTTGTGAATGCAAATTTATAAAATGCAAATATTTGCAATGAAACTGAATAAAGCTGTACAAAACTGTTTCCGTCTGCATTACATGAAACCTAGGCGTGTTTTTTGAGCTTTTTTTCAGCAAAACAAAGTAAGGTAAGAGATCAGCACACAAATTACAATAATTACTGCGAGTCTCGAAGTGTCAAGTAGAGCGTAGTTGCTGTAATTGCGTACTGAAAATCCTACTTTACTTTGCTTTGCTGAGAACGAAGCTAAAAAAACAGGCCTATTATTGGAAATTAAAAAAGGAAAATTTCCATTCCTTGATTATATAAATGCAGCAAAATTTGACGAAAATTCAAACTGTTTGTCACATTTTGTCAAAAACATGTCTTTGACCAAAGTCGTTGAGAAAACTGGAAGCACTTGTGGCGGATCTGTTAACACGAGGCAAAGTCACTCATAAGTTTTCCCTTTTTTACAATCCGCCTTACCAATAATCAACTTTAGCCTGGCAGTTTACGCAAAGACTCTACACTTTCCAAAATCCCTTTACCAATAAACAAATATAGTTGCCAGAATATCGCTAAGGGTTAAATGTTAATGCTGGGAAACCCATATTTATTTCGGGCATTAGCTAAAGAAATCTTCCGTAAATGTCATTTTCAAGAGGAGTGTTGCCCAACCACCAAAAATGGCGGTATGGAATTTCGTAATTGGAGCGAATTTAATTACACTGTTGTTTAGCCAGAACAATTATAAACTAATTTTAGTAAATTGTAACAGCCTTATTTATAAACGTATTATAAAGAGTGTATAAAGTTATGCACCCTTTAAAATGCCTCTAAACGCAGAAACCTTGTTTATAAAAATTATTCAACGTTGTATAGAGCTTGCTAAATGCGCTTGGACGTTTTTTAGTGCCTGTATAGAGGTAGAATAGTATCGAAATGTCATTTTGACTGAACAAATCTGTAACATTTTATTTTAAATAAAATCAAAAAGAAATTGGATGGAATGTATTGATGTTATTTTTCAATTTTAAAGATTCTACAAGTATCCTCGATAACAAATATGGGCAGATATGAGATATTTTGAATTGTTTTAAAAATTTGGTTTAATTTGCATAAGACTACCATTTAATAGGAGTCCCAAATTTCCCAACTTTTTCTTTTTACTTTTCCATTTTTTAATTCCTATTTGTATTTGAATTTGCACTTCTCACAAGCTGATAACTTTTTTATCATCTTTTCGGACAGATAAATGTAATAGATTTCTCCTTTTCAGTACCTTTTTTGTCGTAAGCCCTGTATAATTAGTATGCATGGGAAAATATTTTATAAATAAGAATTTTTGGGAAGGTGTATAAAGGTTGTATAAATACTTATACACTCCATAACTGTACAGGTGTTTAGCCGCGTTTAGCAAATTCTAATAAATAAGGTTGTGGTTTCTAAGTGCAGCAAATACAATATGCACAAAATTGGAAAATATTGCATTTTTGTAATAGTTTGCAAGTAACGAATGCTTATAGTAAAACATGTCTCTGTCCTCCAGTATTTTTCTTGATGAATGGAAGTCGTCTTTCCTTATTCCAATTTTTAAATCTGGATCCAAGAACGATATTGAAAATTACAGAGGTATTTGCAAATTATCCGCTTTGCCGAAGCTTTTCGAAAGTATGGTTAAATCGAAAATTGAATTTTCAGTTAAGGAATTTTTTTGTGATACACAGCATGGTTTTGTCACTGCTATCGAAGATGGTTATCAAGTCGACTGTGTTTACACTGACTTCAGTAAAGCATTTGACTCTGTCAATCATCTAATATTGCTAAGATAACTTGAATGTTTTGGATTTCACTCAGCAATGCTAAGATCTTATTTGATTGGGAGGATTCAAAGAGTCAAAATAGATAATTACTTTTCACGATCGTTTGGGTGCAGCTCGGGAGTACCACAAGGTAGTCATTTGGGTCCGCTCCTGTTTATAATTTTTATCAATGACATATCGTGTGCAATAAAATATTCACATTGCTTGATGTATGCTGATGACTTAAAGCTGTTTCTTAAAATCAAAACTTCTATTGACTGCGAGTTTTTACAACATTATCTAAGAAACTTATCTGTCTGGTGCGTCAAAAATTGTCTACACTTGAATATTAAAAAATGCTGTATAATATCCTTCTACAGAAGTTCTTATCATTTGGAGTTTCAGTACGAAATCGACACTATTGGATTAAACAGAGTGGATTAAGTGAAAGATCTTGTCATTATAATTGATTCGAGGTTCACCTTTGCATCCCATATTGACCACGTTATTGCAAATAAGCAAATAAGCTTTGTGGTTTTATAAAACGAAATAGCAGGGAATTTTCGGATCCTCATACCCTTATTTTGCTTTTTATTGCGTTGGTTAGATCCCTATTTGAATATGCTGATGTTATATGGACCCCATTCTATAAAATTCACTCAGATCGCCTTGAAAAAATCCAGAGGCATTTCACAAAATACATTTTCCGAAAAATGATCTGGGATTCTGAAATTTCTTACCGGACTCGACGTCAATTGTTGAGCATATCAACTTTATGTTCTAGAAGAAAAGCCCATGACATCATGCTTATAAGGGATTTATTATGCTATCACATTTAGCCTTAGTGCCAATCTATGCCCCAACCAGACCTTTAAGAAACCTTCTTCTTCGACCTGTTCATAGAACTAATTACGGCCACAATGAGCCCATGTCCAGAGCTATTGTTTCATTCAACGATGTTTATATTTTTTTGTTGACCTTTATTATTCACGCGATCGCTTCAAAAGTGTTATACTTAATTTGGCAGCATTATCTTAGTATTAAGTACATTGTCTTTACATCATTTTTATACTTATATCGTAATCTGTATAGCATAGCTAGTAGATGATATGAAATAAATAAATAAATAAAAAAAATAAATTTGATTTAAGTTTGGGATCTTTCCAAGACTTTCTTGAGCAAAGAGAATAAAATATCTGTTCACTTAAGATTGGACAGCTCATACCTGAATACCTACTTTTTTGTACAATTCTCAGTAACTCAGGTAGATATTTGGCTACAATCAAAGTTTCTTTGAAAAAGAAATTTGTTCCCCGGATATGAGAATCTCTAATGAATGAATGAATAAAAGGTTCTTCTTCGAGGAAAATATAGATACAAGAATTGTAAGCATTCAGCAAAATAATAAATTTACGAACTTCTGGAGGACTAACAGGTAGTATGTACGAATTCAAGATATACAAAATTCTGTTTTATTTGGTGTTAATTCATAGCGGAGTACACATTACAGCTTTCCTGTAGAAAAATGTCCCCAGCGTTCAATTTTTAAAAGATAAAATTATATTTATTTCGATATTTCCATATATTTACTTTTGTAATTACTGTTTCGTTGCTATGCAAATTGTAATATAAACGGAAATGAATTAAAGGCTATTACTTCTTTCAAAAATATTCACTTGATAATAATTCAAATGTGGTATTTAGACTTTCAATAAGCTTTGATTTCCATCATCAGCCTGCGAATAAATCCAAGCATTCTAATAAACTGTGTTCCATTTATTGAATAATTTGAAATATGTCTTATTACGACATAAATTCCATCAGGAATTCCAAATTAGTATTAGAAAACAAAGGAAAGCGTACTATAAAAAGTACCGAAAATTGTGTCCGATCGAACATTAGCGCAATACTGATTTGCATATAATATTTGACAGATCAGCGAATATTTTGTGCATTTCCTATTCTGTGCATTGCTTTTTGCCTACAATAAGCTTCAAAAGCCCTTTGAAAGATATCTGTTGGGCAAATTAATTTGCGATTTATATAGTATTCCTTTTCTTAGAATAAAATCCTCGTTCTGAAATAAAACATTGACCTTGTTTTTCACGAAAACAAATTATGAAATTTGAATTCTGCGATGACAACAAATGTAATAGATTCTAAGAAAGTTGTCGCACTAGCAAATGTGGAGGTCTAATTGTTTATTGGTATCGTTTCACTAATGCTGTACATTTTTACTAAAGCTGGCATCCAGTTAATCGTCGAAATTAGTGTTTGATTATTAGTAAGGCCGAATGTTTCTTGTAACGTATCGTCGAGCTAAGAGAACGTGAACAAATTGAGACCTTATGAAGTTATGTTATATTTTTCTTATTCAATTAAAAAGTAAGTAAGTAAATTTTCGCTCACATACAAAATTCTCTCCAAAATTTAGTTGAGCTAAATCCAAGCGAACCCATTTTGCCGAGTGGTATACGCAGCTCGAGTTAAATAATCAAAGTTTTGTTTCAGCATGTACTTCATATGTCTGTCAAAATTAAGCGTGGCCATTTAATGAGTCAGCACATTTTCTCAAGCTAAATTGTGACAAGTAGTTGTGTTTTGTTGTTCTGTTGCGGAAAAGTATGCAAGGATGAGTTTTTTTTAATTATTACATGGACGAGAAGTACCTACAATCAGAAATAGAGATAATTCAGTTTTTGAAAGTAGTTTTTTCAAAGAACAGCTATTTTCTGTGACACTTATCCACGGCGTGCTCTATATCAAAATTTAGCTAGAACTTTAGCTAATGTTTGGAGAAAAAAGTTGGAGAGCAGATAAAATTTAGTTTAGCTCAAGCAGCGTACTAAGCTTTACACAGAAACTAAAAAACTAGCACTCTGAACGTGCCCAATTCCTAAACGTAGGTGTGGTAACTTTTTTTATAGACATTTATAAATTTTGTATGTTGTAAACGAATGGTTGTGCTTAGCAAAGTCCGTATTTTATTTATGCATATTATTACTAGAACATTAGAGCTCAATTAAGAGTAGAGATTTGTTTTAGGTTCATATCCTTTTACTTTTTTATTTATTGCTGCTGTCATGCCCGTATTTGTCAAAACTTTCCAAATGGAATTAGAATTCATTAACATTTTTTTGTCAAAGAATGTTTTGTTTGACTATATTCTATATATTTAGCTGCAAATTCAGTTTGTTGTCACAATCGTTTTAATAACATTTGAGCAAGTGTCTGGCTTCTGCAAATCACAATCATGGTAATTTCATTTAAATTACGTTTAATCCAAGTGTTAATGTCTTTCATCTTCTGTTCTATCCGGTTTTACAAACTTGTTTTGTTCTGTTATGCTTCGCTTTAGGAACTTTTAAGTAAACACAAACAATTTCTCATCCATAATGTGGATATGGTAAATTAATGACGTTGAAAAAACATTTAAAAAAAAGACCAAACAACTATTTATTGTGTACTATTAAACAAATTACACAACTGGAGTACATCGAAATCAACTACGCGATACTAGATAATAATGTAATACGTAAACCTATTTGAATGATTGAGTGATTAAAACTCACTGGAAACTTTCCACCCATAAACATTAAACAAGAGACGAAACAGCCATAACGACTTTTCACGAATTTTCAGCCATTAATCACGATTCCGGTTTCTCTGTCCACTGTCAGTCCAGCACATTATAAGCAATTTACTAAGTTATTCTCCCATCAAATTAGTACAAATGTAAAGTATTTGTTTGGTCTGTTTCTATTTATTATGTAGGAATCCAAGTCAGTGGTCCGCTCGCCCCAATTGTCGAAAATCACTTCTATTCATATTGAAATTAAAACGCCACACACGGCTGCTTTGGGTGAAAGTGATTCTATGGTTGCCATCTGAATGTGAATGGCGACTTTGTTGTCTACGTATTTTTTTTTCCCACTATGACTTTCCTGCAAATCAACTTTTCATTTCCATTTATTGCTTTTTGCACTCAGCATTTGAAAATCGACGGTTAATTGAATTCCGTTAACTCCATTTTATAATGCACGAGTATAACTGCCGGGCACTGGGCAACCTCTCATACTGCAGTAATTTCCGGATCCTCTTCGGCGGCACGTCGTTTCAAAGCACCAGCGTCTTTGAACCGATTTATTTCATTTAATTTCGCGATGAAGATGAAGTAATCGCCTGGAATGCATTTTCACTTTTTTCTTTTTCATTCTCTTCCACTTTCTTTCATCTCGTTTGCCACTTTGCGTGGTTGCTAATTGAAAATTATGTAAAGAAAATAAAAATAAGAAGCATTTTGTGAATGGTTCGGTATTTTCTATTTAAAATTTGTTTAACAGGATGGGATGGCAATGCATTAAAATAAATTAACCGGCTGGCTGGTGTACAAGTTTTACGAGATTTTGTTGTAGTCAGTCTGCCTACGATTTGTCGTCGTCCCCTTTAATTCAATTTCCACACTCGAATGCACATAATTACAGAATAACACAAAGGGTCTGAATTGCATCGTTGCGCCAGTCGGCCGCCTACGCGTTTGCAAGGAGAATTGATGAAGACAATGACCGTGGCCAGCAACGTAATGGATGTCAAAATTCACACAACAGTCTCGCTAATTACCCATAGCTGACAGAGAAAATACGACTCGCCCCGGAGGCGAGCGAAGAGAAGACGACGATTTTCACTTTGTGTTTTCGGAGTACGTTCGCTGAAGTATGAATAGCTATTAATAATTGTTTAACATCGCCAGGCTTCGGTCAAAGATATAGACAGGTAGGCAGGAGGTTTTAATGGAGGGAGTTGGCTGTCACTTAGTTTACGGCAGCTACCACAATATATCGTCGTACCGACCCAATTAAGGTTAGAGAAATGGAAGTTTTAACAATTAGTTCATTCAGATACCTAAATTCTTGGTTATTAAGAGCAACGTCGCTTCGATAGAATATAGGATGTTTTGAAATAGAATATTTAGGGCAAAATGAATTTGTGAATGGATAAGCAATTAAATTTGGATCGCACTGGGATTAGAATTTAAAGAAAGTTTTTTTTTTTCGCGCGTTGGTAACTTTCTTAAGTTAAAAAAACTAATTAACTAAATCGGTTGATAATTTTCGGGCGCGATTTGTCAGAGTGTTAATAGGCCTCAGTTAATAACGTGTACAATTTGCTTTCAGTTGACGTTTATGTAAAGATGTAGTCGAGAATTTCTTAATTAGGTCAAAAATGAATAAATTAGAACGAACACATATGATTAGAGTTTGACAGTTGTTTGACTTGATTGTCACAATACTAAACAATCTGTAGAATTTAAATTCGAAATTGATATTAAATTTCCGATATAAATAAAGTCTCCGCAAAGAAATTGATGAAGCTTTTGAATGCAGGGTAATGTCAATCGAGCTGTCAAATTTTGAGAAATAGCTATATTTCTGAGGCAGCCCGCGAACAAAATATTACCCCGAATTAAGAATCTATTACTTTTTAATTAACAAACCGATTGTAGTATGTATTGGGTATGTATCTGTTGAAAGAACTGTCAAATACTTGACAGTGGATATGACGTTCGCATTTTTTACGCAAGTTCTGCAGGGCACTCATTCCGTAATTTTTCAGACGATTATCGTCGAAACGATAGACGTCCAAAAGTAGCCACAATTTGCCAAAATTACGGGTTTGAGACCTTTATCCAATTCATTATCCACAAATGTAATGAAAGCTGACGATAGTGAAATAAATTCGAGTAGAATAAAAGTTTCATAAAAAGGTCATCAAAGTTTTAAAAATGATATCGTTTGAACGATTATTGTTATACGGAATCCGTCCCCTGAAGTTATTTTTTCGATTTTTGCAACGTTTGACCAACCAACAAACTGTTCCTCAACTCTTTTCCAAGTTGACTTCTCAGTAAAAGGATTAGAACTCTGAATATATAAACAAGAAAGCATGGTTGGGCTTTATAGTTTATATTCATTTACGAGTTCTACTTTGGTTACAAAAGTCAGAGCCCAAAATATATTCATGTTCACTATAAATCTGCTTATGTTTCGAATTTCCGTTTCCTATGCCTCATTTTTAATCTGACTAATCTGGAGAGATAAAGACGACATGAATTTATCTCCATCATACAACAATACAGTACAAGTTTTTGATTTTTATAAACTCAGCAACCGTATACATAATGAAAACCTCAAATGTCAGCTTTTGTATTCAATACGACAACGTGTATGTATTTCCCAAGGCGGTTATCGTAAAAAATAAATCATCCAAAGCGTTGCCCCAGATTCCCCAAAAGTTCATTGTTCGTTCTATTTTCCTTCTCAGTTAATCATCAAAAATAAGGGAGAGTCAACAAATTTCAAATGCTGTGCTTAAGAATAAAAAATTAACGAAATGTCACTTTGCTCGTTTCCGAAAGAGTGGGTAATAAAATCCTGTCATAATTTCTGAGTAAATACCGCGAATTCTCCAAAATAAAAATCCACTTATAGAGACCATGAAACAGCTGCAACTACCTATATTGTCAGAGATTTTATCATAAAAAGTGGCTGAACTCATTTCACATGTAGCCCGGGACTTCATTCACAAAAACCACACCTAAATGTCATCTAACTGGGTATACTTCGCAATTGCAAAACAAATTTTGTTAACAACAAAACGAAAAAAACAGCGAATTACGGAAACAAACACATAAAACCTATCCAAACGCGTTATCTTAAATTCGGAGACATTTTCCACACAGTTTATTTCTTATCGTCCCGAAACGTCACAAGAACCTGTTTCTAAAATAACTGGTCGGCTAAATCACCGCCACCCAATTTTTATTTGCCGCTACCCTGATAAAGAAATCGCATACGAACGATCCTAATAAAAGGCATAGATTCACGTATACACTCAAACATACGTACAGAAAGTTTACATTATCATTCTAATGCAATAAAGTATAATTAACTTTCATATTCAATAATTGACACTATTCTGTGCGGTGGTGGTTGGTATCAACCCCGTATGCGGAACAGAGTAAGAGATACGATGGAAAATAAAGAAAAGAAGAAAAAAAAATGGCAACCAAAGGCAAAACGTCAAATTCTACAACGTTGTCGAATACTTGACACAGAATTCGCTGGTTGATTGCAAAATTCGTATTCCGTTGCTCTCTAGAAGTTGCTTAGAGAAAAACACGTTTCTATAGTTGTTGTCATTCGTATTACAGAATTAGGAGCCAGCGCCATTATAATGTTTTACTGATTGTTTTGTGTTATTGTACTCGTCGTTGGAAGTGCACACGCTATTGCAGCAGTCTCAATGTATTTATCTTGTAACAAAACAATTTGATGTGAAGAGAGTTTTAAGAAACATACAGTTGTGACGAGTAGTTTAGCAACAAAATATAGAAAACAAATAATATGTGTAGAATATATTGCCGAGGGGAAATATGCGTAAGGCTAAGGCCAATGTTAGATAAGCTGCCAGTCAATAATCGACCGCTGTTTAGAAAATACATCTTAAATGTGCATCGCATACGAGTGCCAAAAATTAGAATAAAGCATTCTTAAATGCGACGCTACGAAGCTTTTTAGTAACTTACAAGACTTAAATACAGGTCTTTTCTTTTTGGCAGGTTGTTTTCGCGATCATATTCTTTCTGTCTAACTAAAATCTCATGACAATAGGTAGAAAATAATTGGACCAAACAACGGCCGCATTCAAGAATCTAGTTATCTTAAGTCGACTAGAACCTGAACGTAAAAACTAGATTGGTCGGGAATGTCACATTTTCTACGTCAGCCACATATGAGAACTGTCAACTTAGTACTCAGTCACGAATTTCTTGACTAGATTCGTCGGCTACCCCTCCATAAACGTCAACTGAAACAGCTGCTCATATGACCGATTTCCCCCAATCAAAAGCGAGATACATCTAATGGGAGAGCTGTCAGACTTACTAAACGAGATACTTGAACGTCCCCAACGTAAACCAAGCTTTGACACCTTGTTCGATTTCCCCGATAACGTAATGACCCACCTATCAGGAAATGTCAAATAACTGTCAAAAAAAAAAGGCACTTTATAAAGGCATTATTTGTTAGGTTCTTATTTAAAAAAAAAGATTTACTGACACTATGCACCTATATATTATGTTTCAAAGCAAAAGGTTGAAATTGACATATCTGTCGAAACGATCATGGCCATGACGTCACTGCATTACCCGATTTTGACAACGATAACTGTCACAAATAGTTATAATTTTACCATTAGTCGAGATCTACGTTGTTTAAAGTCTAGTGACAGTTGTAGACTAGAAAACAAACGATTTACCAAAAATGACAAAAGTGTCACTTCAAAATGCGTTTGTGAATCCGATATTTCTCCACAACATGTGTTTTAATGCTTCTGCACTTCACTGTATGTGCAATTTACAGTACACATACCGACCTATACATATCGTTTCCATGCTTTGTGCATTATTGCACTTCTTTTTCCTCATTACTTGACCCTGAACATTTATTTAATAATTTCAATTAGAGAGCACTTGGGACTGAGGGAAAAAATATGTAAACGCGGTTTTTTATTCGTGTCTTTTTTTTCCCAGCTATACGTCAGAAGAAAATCTGAAGAGGAACAACAAAAGAAACAGCTAAAACAAAAATAAAAAAGGGGAAAGCAATTTTTTTTTAATTAACTTGATTATGCTGGTTGTTGATGAATGTAGGCGACTCCATTCCACATTTATACATTAAAAACATTTTTTTTTATGATTTTCTGTGTAATTTTCCACCTACCACTTGGGTTTTTCTCTTTTTTTCTGCTTTTACGTTCTCTGCTCTTTCTTTTAGCGTATTAATCACTTGACTTGCATGCGATATGTACAATGTACTTACTGCTACTTTTCCAGAGTGAAGTTTAGGGGCTAGCGACAAGGCCTGGAGTGTATACATATACAGAGAATCTTTAGAAACATGACATATCGTATACCGGCGTTATATCGTGCGTCTATCTGGCACTCATGACAACGTGTTGCGGCGGGGGTAATTTCATTAGATGGATTGTTTTGGTTTCATTTGTTATTTTTCTCTGTCTGTATATATGCTGCTGTCATTGACATGTGCGACTAAACTAGTGTGTGCAGACATTTAATATATTCAGCCATGCGTTACATCGGGCGACCCTTGAAAACATATTTTCGGTTCGGTTTTTCTCCAACTTTTTATCATGTGTGTGTTTTTTTTCGATATAAATACTACTTGTATTATGGGAGCTGTTTTATTGTTGTTTTCGCTACTGCGTGAGTCACTGGACTCAATGTATATATTTGTATGTTGAAAATTATAACGTGTGGCACTTGCGATTTTATAATAATCAAGAATTTTGTTGGCATAGTCTGATATAGTATAGCGTATAGGTATATCACGGAAGTACTGCTTAAATGGGATGGAAGTAATTTGTATGATTAAAAACGCCAGAGGGCGGGTGGAGCCATATTTTTAATTTCTTTTTAGAGAACTTCGAATATGCGATTGTACTGCAAAACAAAGGGGACTGTTTTTGGAAAGTTTAGTCGTCGCGAATTAACAATTTGACAAATTAAAATTCAAGGGCATTACACAATCATCATTCATCAGATGCACTCTAGTACAATTCGCTTTATATATAGCGTTAACTACCATAATGCCTAGTTGGCAGTATAAATTGTTTAAGGGGTGTACACTGTACAGTGTAGTCGTATAGAGCTAGAGACGGAGTGCACTCCATTTTTAGTGGTCGTAAATGGCGCCGCACAAGCAATTGAATGTTTATGCGTGGCTGTGCATTCAATGTACGGAATTCCGTGTTGCAATTTGTTAGTGTCATAGGTTGAAGTTGGCTTTCTTGCGTGATTCACATTATAGTTAGAGCAACGTAAATTCGAGTGATTGGCAAAAATATATAAAGTTCATAATCATATAAATAAAATTAGTGTAGTTCTGTTCGACTAAGATTGAATTTGACTGGACGTCTTTAAATGCAAAAATCTTAGAAATTGTTCAATATATTCTGGTGCATTTACAGGCCTATAGAGGATAACTAGGCCTACAATCTCTACTTTGATTCAACTCTATATCTTTATAAATATTGGAAAAAATTGGACAAGAGTAATTTTTTCGTTTCGTTTCACTTTTTTCTTTGTAACGCTTTGCAGTTGAAAATACTGGGAGCATTTAAGTATAGTAAATACCAGCTTATAGAGGACATCTGCAGGTACAACTTAGGATATCCAATAACTTAAAAGGTTTTTAAATAAAAATGCAAAATTTGAAACATTTCTACGATTTTCACCTGAGTGAGTAGATATGCACTTCATTCTCAAATCAAAGATGCTAACTGCGCAATACATTGACATCTCTTTTAACCCTATTTTACTCCTGTGACGGAGAGGGAGACAGGCAGAGGCAGTACGCTGTGTGGTTTGCTAAGAAAAAGAAATGACAAATATGTAGGAAAGGTTTGCTTACAAAAAAAAGGGTCTACAAAGAAATGTCAAAGGGGTACCAGTGATTCCAGATCGTGGTATTATTACGTTAGGGGATTTATATTAGGGAAAATTCATGGTAATACACATCGTACTGTTTATAAATGCTATTTGCAATCAAGATGAGGCAGTAAATTACCCGGTTGAGTTTTTAAATAGCATTACAGCCCATGGCCTTCTTGCTCATTAAATTGAATTAAAAGTTGGAGTTCCCATTATGTTGCTTCGCAATTTGAATACCCCAAGCTATGTAATGGAACCAGATTTAGAGTGATTTCGTTGCAGAAAAACGTTATATTATTCCCATCAATTATCCATTTCAGAATTGTCTAAAGAATATTAAATTACTGCCGATTAGTCCAACGAACAGATGCAATGCCATGAAGATGAAGGCAGGGTGGATTCAGTCTTTGGGAGGTTTTTTAATACGGGTTCAAGTCCCTCACTATTGCAGAACGCTCCCTCGCGTTATACCTCTGCAATGTCTATCGATGATTTTTCCTTCGAGCGATTATCAAAAAAAAAATTGTGGCCCCTACAAGACAGCAAATTTATAAAAAAAATTTCAATTGTTCTGAAACCACATTTTGCACAGGCGAGGCCGGGCGGGTACATCTAGTAGAACATAAAAATGTGGCATTAGATAACAAATAATATCGAATACCATTGGCAAACTATTAGTTCGGTGGAGTTTTTATTTACTATTATGAACTCGATCTATCCGGATTTCGGAGTTGCCAAGACAAATTAAGGAGTTTTCTCATGAGTTCCCTCGAATTTGTTTATCACGTCGCAAGACTTTTGACAGCGAAGACAATACGCAATTAGCTGTTAAATATTTACACAGCAAATCCAGTGCGTAGGGAGTCAGGGGCCAAATCGCCACTTCCGTGAACGAGCTATACGTTCACGGAATTTACTTTGATTTAATGAGAAACAAAAACAAATTCCGCCACGTAGTGCTCGTTCACGGACGACGCGATTCGACCCCAGCTTATAATTTGTTCACAGTAATACTAATGTCGCTTTAAAGTAGCCCTAGGTCCTTTATAACTTAGTTTTTCTGATGTTTATCAGCGCAAATATAGGACTACACTTTGCGCTAAATTAAAATGTTTTCGAACGACATCGAGTTCATTCTATTGTCGAAAGGCAATCATTCAAATAATAGTGATATCAACAGCAAAAAATTTGTTTAAAATTTGGTAGAACGATATTCGAGACAGAATATAGGAAAAAAGGACCGAAATACTTGTCGACATGTAAACCAGGTCACTTGTTACTTTTAGTACGAAATAATTCTCAGAACTTGTGTTTTTTTTTACTTGAATGATGTCCGACAGGGTGAGCTTAAATTTGAGCGAATTTATGAACCCACGAAACTGCAAATTTAAATACAAACATTATTCCCCGCCAAAGGTTTGTTTTCTTCAAAAAATGCGGTAAATAGAAGAGCTTGGCGATAACTGGCGATAGCGACATCACCAATATGCCATATATTGTTTCAGTAAAGGTGATACATCACTTACACCCTGTAAGAGGAAATCAAGTCGTTACGTTAACGCATGTGGAATGGTTTCATTTCAAATACGGCTCCTTGCAGTGCAGGCAAACAAATCTGCGACCTTCCATTGTCTGTCAGAATCGCTTGACTTTATTTTGCCAATATTTTCCCACGAGTCAAGGTATTTTCCCAACTCTTTGGGTACCTCCGTTCTTCACTCACATTTCCATAACGCTTCACTTAATAGGTTTCTCATAAAACAAAAAAATACTGCAAACGATCAGACAGATCAGCACAACGAAGTGACGCAAATCCCGCCAATGAACTGTTTCCCCTGCAAACTAATTGGGGTCAGTTGAGGCCAGAGATAGCGCCACAGTGAAGTGATCACAGCTGGCATTGGCCAGCTTAAACTAAAACCTCTCAATGTCAATTTAAAATAAAAATTTCCTAACCTCCTCCCGATAGAAGAAGCTCGTTTTGCGTTAGAACTTCGATAAGATAACACAAATGACCAAATCCAAATGACTCATTCACAGTCAGGTAATTAAGTTTGTTTTTGGTATGCCAAATTCAACCGAATTAAAGCAAATTAAACAACAAGATTCAATGAATTAAAAAAACGCGTGGGCTTGTTTCATTGAGTAAAATTCCTGGGAAATTCATTCAGTCATGTTATTTATCTCTCACACAGTCCAGTCCACCCCTGATATTAAATCATCCATTATATGTTGTACAAATTTTCCTAGGAATTCCCCACAAATTTTGGCACACGTTGCAGACGACTGCTCACTTTAATCGATTTTGAAAACAAAATAACACCGTGTGTTGCCATGAGACTTGAAATGTTTTCCCTGTCCTCTTTTGATCCACTAGTTGTCATAAATGACTAAGCGCCAGTTAGCAGTCAATGAGAGGGGCCGCCATGATCTGGCAGACCAAATGAAAACGTAACGACCACGGCAACCGGCAATGACGCGGACCCGACTCACTACATACATCAAATTGATCAGTGAAACGTGAATTATAATAATTTCGTAAACAAACACTGACCGCTTTGGGTGAGTCATGTGCGTTTGTGAATTTCAATTGAAAATTTCACTCAACCGCAATAAAATGTGGAAGTTGAATATGGAATATGTAACGCGAACGTCACCGAGGAACCTTGTCAAGTGGAATTGTTCAACGACGTGTGAGGAAACGGCGAAAATCCTTTCAAAACTGCCTAATGATTCACTTACTGACCACACCGCAATTTCACACATCGAAATCGATAACTCCTTCCAGTCGAATTAATTCAAAACAAAGAAAGATAACTCCTCCCTTGTTCGGTGTTGTTCGTCTTGTCCAAAATTAGCCCACCGAACGATGTGGATGACAACAGTGTAATTTCGTATTCGCCTTTGTTTACTACACACACACTATCTCAAACTGAATGTGCATCTTCACTTTTCGATTTCGATATACTATACATAGCTTAATCGTGTATGCAAATTTTCAATACCACCTTCAATGCGATGAAAAATTAATGACAACAATTATCCGAGCTTCGCACGTAATCTTGGCGGGAAATAAAATCGAGACACGATCGTATCCGCCCGGGAAGTGATCATTTTCAGGAGCAGCCATCCACCCCTCCTGGGGATTACATTTTCAAATAAACCGTACAATTTAGTGCCGCCATAAGAACAACAATAATTATTCTGTTGGTTTATCTGGAATCATTAGAACATGCTTCGTGTATGTTGAGTGCTTCTCTCTCTCAGTTAAAATCTTTGTTCGTTTCGTTAGCATGGTGTGCGTCTAAAAATAAATGCATCCCCCCATTTTCTATATAAACGTATTGTGAGAGATTTTCTTTTTTTAACAGACTACTGGCACGATAAATCCAAGTGTACAAGTACTTCTATTGATAAAATATCATTTCTCTCCACGTTTATAGCGCTGTGAGGTTTTTTCTTGTTTTAATTCCATACTGGCGCACTTTGGACTACTTCCAGCGTTTTGTTCAGTGTCATAGCTTAGTCGAGACATAACGATAAAATGGAATCCTTTTTTTTTCTTGAATGCCATGAAGCGAAAAAAACTTTAATTCTTTCGGGAATAAATTCCGCACTAATGTAATTGTTTGGGTTTTTAGTAGACGAAGATTTTCCGTGTGCCGTTTTGTTGGAGTGGAGTCTGCGGCAACGGAAATTGCTGGGATTTTGGAATTTGCTCTACAAGTCTGAGGTATGACAAAGTGTCTTCTTTTGCGGCGGAGTTACTATTGTCAGACTTGTGTTCACTTCTAGTTCTTCTATTTTTACAGTTGGGTACTTTTTGGAAGTCGATCACTGTACTCAGGAGTAAATGGAAAAAACACTGTAGAAACTACGTTTATTTGCTACGAATGTGTATGAGTTTTCCATTGGACTTCGTTAGCAGTGTAAAATCGACCACTCAGACTATTAATTATTAACACCCTTTCGATCCCCTTTTGTATGTTTTAAGTCTTGAAAAAAGTGAAATTGTTGTCAAAAGGAGCTACTTAACGGCATGTGTTATTGGAAATTTGCACATATGTATATGGAAACATCAGTTTTTCATCAGTTCCCTTCAATTATTTATAACAGATTTGCAGTAAACAATTTCGTTTTTGCAAATGTTTTCTGTATAGGGCGACCCAGGAATGGTTTTTGAACTTTTGCGCCCTGAAAGACACTAATTTGGACGTTTCAAGAACAAGGAAATAGTTACCACAACAGGTCCATATTGGACCTTAGGCCTAGTTTTGCACAACCACTGTTCTGCGTGGATTTTCATATTGGAGACAAATGCCATAACTCTTACTTATATTGAAGGCGAACGTTTTAAGATTTGCATTATCAATTTCAGATCCAAGAGCGCTCTTATTCTGTCTTGTTAAAACGTGCCGACTTTAATAGATGCTGCATTTAAGCTACCGCCCACATTTTGTTTAGTGCTTAGTGGAGGTAATATGTTCTTTTTTATTTCAAATTTTACAACTGTGTATTAGTGCTATAAGTGCCAAAATATGTCGTAATTGTTTTTGTTGTATGCAATGTAACACGCCCCTTTTTGACCATCTGCCCACCTTTTGCGATCCTCTTGGTATAATCAATATACTTTTATGTTCAAAATTTTGCGTTTACAGCTGTCATAAACAAGGACTGAAATGCTTTTGTCGTATGATAGGAGTCACGCACCTATTTCAAAACCCTACACAAATACCTGAACTTAAACGTAATCCAAACAATCAAGACAGTTCATGGATGTTAAATTGGATGAAAATTCAGAAAAGAAAAGTGTACCACGACGCAGAGAGATAGATCTATAGCATAATATACAACAGTCCAATGAAACTGACCATACGGACGCTGTGTTTAGTTTCGATCGATCAGTAGTAAATGTGAGCACGGAAATTGTGGCATGGCCCTAAGGCCAGGACACGAAACACCGATGGATATATATTTAAGCTTCTTTTTACCATTAATGGTCGAACAAAAAACCGTTTGTGACACGTACATCAATTTTACATGTTTACTGCGCTACATTTACACTTCATTACCGACTGTAAAATATGTTACTCAATTTTAAGGTTATTTAGTTGACCAAGTATAATTTTGTGTGTCTCTTTTTTTTCAATTTTGTTTGGCTAAGAATTATTACAATGTCCGATAGTTGTATATGTATTCTGTATCAGTCTCGCTTTTGGATGACAAATGCTAAACCGTAAAGTTGTTGCTCCGCTACACTTGTATTTGCTTCCTTTTGACTGCCTGTCGTATGACACTTTACAATCCCATTCTGATGTCTTTATTTAAGCATTCACTGCCGAAAAACGTACATCTCTCTCTCTCTCATTCTGATCTCGTGCGAATAATTTGATTAAAAATGGCCTCCGTTTTTATTTCTTTTACTTTTAACTTTAATTATGACGACAACAACTGTCAAGTGTTCTACTGTACAAATTATATAGTCGCTAGAATCCTAACTAATCTCAATCTAAAATTTCCCTTTTCTAAGAGATTTGGTGACAGTTGACGCATGTATAAAACCCATTAGCTTTTTCGTAAAAAAATATTTATCCAACTAAATAAATATTCAACTCACTGCATGGATTCAATCGATAAATGACTCAGTAAACAAACTGAATCTCATTCTATACACATTTGTGGAACGCATCCCTTTTGTTTATATAATGGAAATCCAAGTCTTGCATACAAAAGTGTCATTGTATCGAATGGCGTTAAGCAGAACGAGCACTCTAATTTTTCATTGTTAACGATGACGACAATATTCAGACAAAATGATTGCGAACCATAAAACACCAACGGCAGTAAGATTTCAGGAATAAAATATTACTTCAGTCACAATCACAACCCTTAAGGCAGACACCACATGGACGATTTTTGCATTTGCTTCGCAAGTATATTTAACATGAACTTAATTGATCACAAGTTGATAGATTCGTTCAATAAAAATGTCGTTGTCGCCTAACTGTCAGCGATGCGAGTTTAAAGACATTTATTGGCGATTTTACTTTGGCACGGTGTTCTGGATCAATGCTCGGCATCTGCATTAACACACGTCATGTGCTCACCGGCCTTTCCACTTTAGTGATTGAGAGGGAAGTTAAGAATTGGCTCAGCTATTAGTTGTGGATGTCGTTGTTTGGTGAGGCGAACTGATGGCGTCTGACTTATACCGTATGTGCAATTGTGGAGATGGAGTGTGGAGATTGTGTGAAAATTTACCGATGCATGCCAGTGGAGAGAACTAACTACTCAGCGAAAGGCGTTGCCGTTGCCTGTCGCTGTCGCTGTTTTGCCGCAAAGTGCATTAATGTTTCAAAAAAAAAAAAAAAAGTGGAAAATGTCGGGGGAAAATGTATTCATATTTATAACTCAGTATATAGGTATATATGTTTCTATATAATGGATGTAGCATGCAGCAATTTTGTTTTCCTTGTGAATCGATATTCCATTGTTTCCGATGATTCTCACATGATATGCGATATGACAGTCTGCTATGCCCGGGGATGTGTTCGTTGGTCTCTATTGTCATTGAATTGAATCTTTTAAGTGAAACCGCAAGACCATAATCTATTGTTATTGTGAGCAAGACCTATTGTTGGTTAGGGACTAATACTAAAACGAATGCTTGTTATGTGCGGATGAGCGAATGTTGATTAACAGTTTGTATGAATGTCTAGTCGATTTTCATTTGTAAAAAAGAAAATAAGAAGGAAACCGTTCTCATTTGATGGCTTGTTTTGTATTGCATTGAATCGAGTTTACGAACGACTTAATGGAAGTGAGCAACTGTTTATTCTTCTTAGTTTCTGGGGACCATATAAGATTCTTGATGACACTTCACCATTAAATGTGGTCTCGGTTTGTGGCAAATGAATGTAACGAACTTCCTTTTAGCTGAAAAACAGTGGTTTTAATTGGAATTGTACATAACTAGTTCTGGCTATTTGCTCCTCCTAGCTACAGAATGAGATTAGCATGTTCTTTGTTTTTTTTTTATTAACTACCGTGAACTTACGATCAAAAGGACTAGATTTGCCATGAACGTAAAAACTTGATTAGTGTCACTTTTACTATGTCAATCATACAAACCAAATGTCAACTGAGTACTATAAAGCGAGGAATTCATTAATAGATTTGTAGGTTACTCTCTGTATACGTTAGCTAAACAAATTGTGTTTACTTGATCAATTTGGACCAATATAGAAACTCCATCAGCTGTCAGACGATTTAGTCAACATGTTTGCCTCCTTTACTGGGAAAAAATGGCGTGCGACTTCAGTCTTTAGAGACTGACAAGTCTATAACAGCAGCGATTTTGTCAGTTGCTTTGAAGGCGAAAATGTACTAGATTTCCGTAAAAATCAGTAATTAGAAAACAATTAATGAATGAGTTTCACAAAACAGTCGGATCACTCTTACCAACAAATGCATCCGTGGAAACCATTGGTATTTGGAATATCTTAACTTCTCGAAGCCAAACAACATCTTGTTTCAGCCTCGAAAGACGGAATGCTAAAAAAAATGGATATATAGTGATGAATTCGTGGTTGCTGTCATCTTATTGATATTCTTTATATAGCAAAATCCTGGGATCAAATTCTGTATGAATTTGAACGAATGATTTTCTCTAAGTTGCAGAATTAAATCATTCGGGCACACAAAACTTTGAACGTTCCACCTTTGAACGTTCCATCTTACTAACAATTACCTACCACAAGATTTCATACCGAATTGGACATCTCACCAAATTGTTGCAGGAAATATATTTTGATCCTGCAAAATATTTTGCTGCCAGGGGTGCATTCCGTTTCCAACATCCGGCATTGTTTAATTAATTTGGGAATGGCGATGGGCCCAACTTGGCGCCTGGTCTTTTGTGACGATCTCACAACCCCACTCAACCTAACCTTAATTTATTTTGACTAGTGTCAACGCACTATTGTAATCAAAAAAGGAAAAAATTAGCTAGATTGGCAAAATGTGGCTGTCAACGACCAAAACATTGCGGTCACAAGTTGTTGCTGTTGAACCTATACACACGAAACCCTACTTGTCGGTGAATTCTTGTTCTGAAAAAAGTAACAATAACTGTCCCAGGTTACAAAAAGAATATAAATAAACAATCGTCGGCAAACTATTTTGAAATAGTAAGACTTGGAATGCATCCCAGTCCAGTGACAGATCTGATGCAAAATGTGTTTAATACACATCTCGTTCTAGGATGACACGACTATTAGAACTATCGATATGGTATCTGTCAAAACAAACGTAAACCTTTGCCAAGAACTGGGCTGGGACTCTGTAAAAAAAAACGAAACGAAAACCACTCTCGCATTTCAAAAAACCAAAGAAATCACTCAAAAGCGAAAATTTGCTTTCGTTTTATTCTTCTCGTTCGCTAGGTGAACGGTGTGACAAAAAAGTTAAAGTTTGAGAAGCTGTATATTATGTCAAATATGTTGTTTTGGCAATCGAGCTGACCGCTTTCAATGTAAATATTTCGTTTGTTGATTTTGGTGGTAACAAAAGGTGAACATTTGAGTTTATATTAATAAATAATTCGCCAGCATATTTATATGAACTAAGAATTAGTCACAACCACTAATTACACAACCAAAGTTAATAAGCAACGTCGAACAAATATCATTCGCTGTATTTCTTTCCCATGAAACGAAAATGACTTTCGTTTTTGCAGTTACATGAAGCAAAGAAAACGAAAAAGTCAATGAAAAGCTTTATAATAGCTTTTGCTTTTGTTGCTGCCTTGCAAATGAAATTTCCTTTCGTTTTCGAAGTAATATGAAGCAAAACGTTCGTCTAAACGAAAACGATCGAACTGTCAGAATCCCACCTCTGATTTTGACGGTTGTATGCTTGATGGCAATCACGGTTACGTGCTTTTGAAAAGTGAGGGTCAGTATACGTCGGACTTTTGTATTTTAGAAGAAATACGTCCAAACAGCGTATTAGACCTTGATGTGAAAAGCCTATTACAATGAGAGCCTTATTTTACCCTTGACGTTTACGACGTTCATCATTTAACAATTACATAATGTTTTATGTACTTATTATGTCGGTAATAACAACAACAACTAGCTAATTTTAGCCTATAGGAATCGCTTTTCTTTTGCCCTCTTTAGAACCAAAGCAGGCCACTTAAATACCTCGAAATAAATCTTTGCCAATTTCTTTAACAATCTATAAATAGGAATAAGATAAAAAAAAATACCCCGACTTAATCTTCATGTTTGTATATAATAAACACCGAACGGCTCAATATTTAGCTAGTTCTCGCAAATAGACTACTACCGGCGATTCCTTTGATTTATGTTTTCTTCTGGTCGATTTTATAGATAAATTTTCTCAGGTATCCACACTAACTACGCATTTCGACATATCCACCACCTGATTGACTTCCTAATAATTTCGCACAATCGAAATATTCGTGATTTGCATTCCGATATCGCAATCGAGGCCAAACTTCTAACAAAAGGGGAAGGAGTACATCATTTATATACGACTTAGATGACTTAACCGTAGATACGCCGCATAGCCACAGCCGGCGAGACATAACAAATTGATTAAAAAAATATAAAATCGCAAAACGGAATATAAAAAAAAGTTAAAAAAATGTCGATAAGAGAGAAAACAAGCAAGAAAATGTTATTACTTATACGATACCTACGAAGGGGGAATCACAAAAGAGTAATTTCTTTGTTTTGCACTCGGAAATTGCCGGCTTAGTGTCGTCATTTGTGACGAAGTTTTTTGCTTTATTTACATCGAAAGTATGTCGCAGACAGGGATGTTTGCAGTAGATAAGCAAATTTTACTTTGCTCAAATTGAAAAGTTAACGATTTTATGTTTGCCGACTGTAATATGCAGAGCTTGACATGGTTTCGGTTGGGTACTGCTCAGTCAATAATGAAGCACGAGTTATTTTTCGTGCAATGCCTGTAGTGGATATAAACCAGAAAAAATTGTGTATTAATTTTGCGAAGCATTACAGGCTTTTCGAATTTAAGTGGCGGGAGACAAACTGTGATATAGACGTGTTGACAACGGCCACATTCAAGAATCTAGTTATCTTACGTCGATGGAACCTGAACGCAAAAACTAGATTGGTCGGGAACGTCACTTTTTCTACGTCATCCACATATGCGAACTGTCACGAAATTTTTATATACTTGAACGTCCATAAAGACAGAATATTTGACAGATAATGGCTACTCTTTTTGACGTCTGCTAATTAGGGGGGTGACACGTCATTTGTTTTATATTACTTGGACCCACGTTACAGTTTTGCATGTTTGACTTGAGAAATAGCTACTGGAATTTTATTTACATTCACATCCATTTTGTGTGTTCTGTTGGATCCTACGTCGCATAAATGCATCTAAGGTGGTAGTCACATCGTTTATATAGCTTAACGCTCTTAGAAAGTTTATTCCTTGTCTCACTCCATGCTAGTGACAACAGACAGGCAGCAATGAAAGCCTTAACTGCAACAGTAATGTGGTATCCGATTGGGCGCTCTCAGAGCAATTTGTATGTCCGTTTGGTACAAAAAAAAAATGAAATTTTTCCAGATTTCAGAGCACTTTTGCGAGTCTGGATTTTTTCTCAGATTTACTAATACAAGTTTGAGTTTAACAACTAGTGGAGTTGAACTTCGAATGTTTTAATATAAAATTTAACCAATGAATGCAAAACGCTTAGAAAAGTGTCGAAGGCTACACATATTCGAACCGCACGAATATCAACACAGAAAAGATCAATTGACGATTTTAAGTTCGATTAGGCACAGGAAATCTGAAATCTGAGAGCAAATCTGAAGAAGCCCAATCGAAAACCACATAAGAAAGTCAAAGCTTGTGAAAGCTCAAGGTTCTTTTTCTTTCATACTTTTTTTTTATTTAATCCCATGCCTTGATGGCTGACACTGCGACCTGAAAGATCTATTGTATCAATGGGGAAAAGTTATTCTAAGAGACGTGTGACATCCCTGCCTAACCATAGTGTCAGGTACGGAGCAGAACATATCCAAGTTTGGGATTAGGTTAAGTATTTTCAGATGAACATGTGGGATGAACTTATACTCGAGCTGCAGTTTAATGGCGCACCTAGCAGCCGTCTTCATAATGAAGAATTGCAGGGGTGAGAGCCCAATAATGGCCTCAAGTGCTGTTGTTTGTTCAAGTGCACATTGCACCTGTAATGCCGAGACAGGCAATCCGTTGAAGCTTCTGAAGCTTATGCCTGCCTTGGTTCGTTCAGGTATACTTTCGGCCACCAGACGATTGCCGCGTACCAGATAATAGGTCTTACCATCATTGTATATAACCAGTAAATCAGGGATTAAGACCCCAAGTTCTGCCGTACAGACGCCTACAGGCCGACGTGGCTTAAGTGGCACGCTCTGTGGCAGACTTGATGTGTAAATTCCAGTTCCGTTTCTTGTCAAGGATAATTCCGAGATATTTTACTTCGCTAGAGTAGTTTAATGTAGTTCCATTAAGGATAATGGGTTGTAAGTTGACCCGTCTCTTTCTGGTAAAAGGAACTAGAATAGTTTTGTTAGGGTTGATGGATAAACCCTCCTTATTACACCACTCTAACACATGTAGTAGAGCATTCGTCATTGCCTACCACTAATGCCAATTGCCAAGTCGTCGGCATATCCTATGGCATCATAACCTATGTTATGTAGTCTGACTAATAGACAGTCTATGACGAGTGACCACAACAATGGGGTAAGTTGTCCTCTTTGCGGGCAGCTTTTGACTGCTGTCACAGACACAGCCACTCCTCCTGATGAAGATGCTCAAGGTTCTTAGTACTCAGCACAAGGTTTGGCTCTGCAGGGTTTCGGGACATGAATTCATTCCAGGAGATGAGAAAGCGAATGAAATAGCTAGGTAAGATGAAGTATCAGAACAAGCAGATCCTTCTGTGAACGACCCCCATTTTGCTTACTCAGCTTGAAGAAGGGAGAAATGCTATAAGAAAAGCGAACGTAGATGGACTGCACTAGAAACTTGTCATACCACAAAAATGCTATGTCAATGAAGCCAGAACCTAGAGTCTCATACGGAAATAGGAATTTCTCTTTCATGAAGAAAATGCGCTTCATGGAAAAAGAACTTTGCAGAGGTTATGGTGATGAGCAAGCTCTTGAGGACACAGCTCACTTTCTATGTCATTGCCTACGTCAACAGACACAGATCCCTAGAGAGACACTTCTGACAAGATAATAGTCCACAGGATAGTTTGTATACAACAGCACAGTGACTAAATAATCGCAGTTATTAAGAGGGTTATTATGGGTAAGGGTAAACCTTTTCCCCCACGGGCATCACCTGAGTGTGGCACGGAGTACTCCACGCCAACCCATATGCCTAACCTAACCTACTCCATGCTGCTCTTCGAAATAGTCAAAGGACTCCTTTCAGGGGATCCCTCTCCGAAGAACCGATCTCCATATACACAAAATATATCAACGACAATAGTTAAAATCCGGGATGAACGTTCATATTGATGTTCCTTCGAAATATGTGCAACAAAAACAAGTTCATTAACATGTTTTTGTACTGTTTTAGCAAATTTTCGCTGACCAAAGGGAACCCCTTAATGTCATGGGAAACAAATAATTAATGGCACACCAGAGAAACCAATAAAACTATGTAGGTAACGACCTAGTCCTACGTTACAGGGAACACGTTCTACTAATTGATGGAACAACACAAGAAAAATATCTTTGACCCACATTGGTGATTTACCACTGGAATCCTCCAACATTGGGACGCTGTTTGTGTCTTTACTATCGCGTTCCTGCAAACTGAAACTACACAAGCACCATTCACCATATCAATCAAGAATGCATTTTCAATTAATTTTTATCTCTCTCGGCTTCACTTCGCGTGTAGTTTTCTCCGTCTCTGTTAAGCAGCACAAAACCCCGAACGTGACTTTTTTCAAATGAACTGTGAGACTCCGAATCCGACTCTGACTCCGAGTACTTTCGATTCGTCACAAGGAGAACAAACATTTGAAAGAAAAGACACGCACGCATTTTTCCTCCGTCAGATATTTTGTTTTCTTTGTTCTGTTATTTTTTGAACTCCCAAAAAGCAGATGTTCGTCCGGTACTATGAATGCAAATGAAGGACGAGACACAATTGACGAGGCATCCAGACCGTTTGTCACTTTGTTTACACGCGTATGAGATACAAGCGACAGCATACACAAAAATAGACGTGACTGACCGTCGAATGGAGTTTGCTATTGCGGGTGCACCACGCACGCGGTACTCAAGTGTGCTTTTGACCTTGCACTGGAACTTAACTTGATACACTCTCGATGTGTAGCGGTTTCATGTAACGCTGAGTGTCTCGGATAGCCATGACAGTGGGTAGGAGTTTGGAACAAAAACAACCAGTAGACAGAAAGTTGGTTGACCCCCTGCGACTAGTTTGACAGATGGGGTGAAAATAAAAAAAAAATTGTTTAAATTTTATTTCAAAGTCGTTTCAATTTGTTCGCCGGGCATTTTATCGATTATTTATTCGGAGTTAAGTGGAATTATAATTTATCATGACTGGAAAATGTTATATCGATGTTTTTATGGTTATTGACATAGACGAGAGAACAAGGAACACAAGATACGTTCGACAGTGCTAGTTGAAGGGTAACTATTGATAACGATAAGGAATATCTAGAAAAGCAAAAGTTTCAACTGTCAATGTGACAAGGTGTTTCTTTTTTACTTATTCACAGACACAAAATTCGGTCAATCCAATTTCATACCACGGGCGTAAGTAACTTTGGTTTTAAGAGAAGAAAAAAAATATTTTTTAAAAAGTAATTTTCAATGACAAATAGATAAGGATGTATGTACAGTAAATCAATATAAACATTTACCTACTTGTTGTTGTCATATATGTAGGTAGGTACAGACATTTCTCTGCGGAAGTGCACAGATTAAGTAGTAATGAATAGCTGAGTACGTAGTCATCGTTCACGGGATGAACTTTGAATATTTTATTGTTTTACTGTGATCTTACATAAGTAGGTAGAAACGAGAGCACAATGAGTCATTGATGGCCGCGATTTCAATAGATGTGGACGCTACTTTGACAGGCGGCCTTTTTCTATGGTAAAGGTGGAAACCGGCTAGAGAAAGTTTAGTTTTGATGGAGACTATTGTCATATGACAGGCAGCAGTAGATTAATTTTTGTGTGCATCAGTCACCCTCTTAGGTACTTACTAATGCGAGTAATCTAAAACAAAGTGAGCGTGTATTTTTGTATAGAAACAATTTTAAATTCAACAAGTTATTCGAGTTTGCACATTTGGCGTACAGAATATAATCATTTTTCGGTTGTTGGGTGTTTAATTAACACTTCCACAGAAACCTACAAAGCTTTTCTGGTGATATCTTGCTTCGAAGGTTTCAAATCTAATCTGACACCTTATCGCCACAGTACAAATCCAGCACGGATGTAAATAGATTATATTTGAAAGAAAAACAGAAAATAAACTCACCAAACAATCCATAGCCTTGCTAATTGTCGGTCAAAAATAAAATCCACAAACATCAACGACGAAATCGAATCCTCTCTCGTATGCCTCTCGCCACTCAGCAGCACCCTGTATCTGTTTATCAACTACAACTTAAACTCGTAAAATGCACTTGTTCGCCTTAACACAATCGACGTAGGACTTTCTTGGCGGCCTTAATATTTGGCACTAGCGCCTTTAACTCACTGCAATCATCGAGGAAGGGATGATTCAACAGCTCGTCGGCTGTCGCTCTTTTATCCACCTCCACTTGCAAACACCGATCAAGGAAGTCCTGCAGATTTGGCGTTAATTTCTCCCAGCTTTTGACATCGGGTCGTCCGTTGGCAGCTATCAAATAGAGAGCGCGCAGTGGAGTCTCGTATAAGTAGGGTGGCTGTCCTTCAATCATTTCGATTGCCATGATCCCGATCGACCAAATGTCCACCTTCTTGCCGTACTTCTTGCGGGTAACCACCTCGGGAGCCATCCAGTAGGGAGTGCCCACCATCGTTTGACGCTTCTCGTCGCCCTCGATGTTAGCACAGAAGCCAAAGTCAGTCACTTTGACAGCGCCGTCCATGCCGAGGAGAACGTTGTCCGATTTGATGTCTCGGTGGATGATTCCTTTCGAGTGAAGGAAACTGATGGCGTACAGCACCTCGCGACACACACAAGCGATTTGTCGCTCCTTCATCACAGTTTCGGTGACAACATCTGTCAGCGGACCTCCGTCCATGTACTCCATGATGACCCACAGCTGATCTTCGGGCTCGAGCAGATATGCGTCTAAGAAATTCACCAGATTCTTGTGGTTGAAGTCTTTTAAGACGCGGATTTCAGTCAGAATCAGGTCCTTGGAGGACTGATTTTTCAGGTCGATCGTTTTGACGGCCACCTGGTGTTCGCTCATGTTGTCTGCCGCAATGAACACCACACCCGAAGCACCCTTTCCCACCTCCAAAGTTGTCTTGTACCTATCACGTGGGTCATCCAGATTGCAGATCTGTCTTAGTTCTGCGTAAATTTCGGCGTCACTCTTTTGACCACGCTTCTCCTTCGATCGACGCAGGATGCTCTCGTCCTCGGGCACATCGTCCAGGTTTGCATTCGGCTCAGCCGCCTTGATGATGATCGTGTCTGTGTTTATGTGTGTATGGACGCTTTCAGTGATCAGCCGCAGATCTTCAACTCCCTGCGTGAGTTTCTGATTGCTTTGTGTCATTCTGGGCTTTGGCATGATCTTTGGCTTGGGCGGCAGCGTTGAGCTTTTCTTCGCTGGCAGCGGAGGAGGGGAGGACGGTGGCGATGTAGACGATTCTTTGATCGGCGATTTGATGGGTGACGTCTTAAGTTGTTCATTAAGGATGCTGCCATTGCTGCTGGTGTTGCTGCTACTCTCTTCACTACTCGTCTCGAATGACTCACCCAAAGAGTCCTGACTCTTGTGGGCGTTTTTAAAGTTAACATAATTGTCGATTTCCTTGGATTCTTCGTGGATCGCTTCCTCGGTAATGAATGGCTTGAACACCTCTGGTTGGTCCTTTTTCTTTATCGAGTAGTTATAGAACTTAACAGCCTGATACGCGGCATCTGGGTTCTTATTCTGTTCATCCTGTGTGATCTGTGAGTGCATGAGGCGAAGCCAGGGTGCGGGAAGCCCCTCTAGATCACCGGTTAGTTGATTTCGCGAGACATGAACGTGTCGCATGAAATTCGTTGGGCGGCCGATTTCTGATATCTGTTCCTTCTTCCTGAACCAACCCTTGATACCGGTGAAGGAAGTCATTTTGATTGTCCTAAATGGTACGTACTGTGCGCGAATTACTTTCAAAATTTCTCAGAACAATCAAGCTAATTAATCGTGAGTCATCGTACATCCACTCGATTGACAACCTTTACCTTTTTGTTTCCACTCTCAAGTTGTGTATGTTTTTCTCTCTCACTCACCACAAGATCCACTCAAATTTCGCTTCGAAGTCTCTCGCATGAGAGCAAAAGGGATTTTATTATATTTTTGCGTTCTGCTTTATTATTTTACAACTTATTTCATCAAATTCGTGTTTTTATCCAAAATAAACGCACTATGAATTAAACACTCGACGCGCAAACTATCTATACGGTTAATGAACTTTCACTTTCTGGATTCCCGATTTTCGATGTTTTTTTTTCTATTTTTATTTAATCACATAAAAAAACAAGGAGACACTCGTCGAGTCTCCTTTTGTGTAGGAGTGGCACTTGATTTTCGCTATCAAAATATCACTTGCGAATAATTAATTACCGGTAATGGTTTGAAATATTTTTGTTCACTTTCAGTAGGTTAGATGGGTAGAATAAAAATATTATGAAAATTCTAACGATTATCATAAGAAAAATTAAAAATTAGTACAAAATACGACACGAAAATCTACGCGACGAATCTTCATCGACGAAGAACGGTTGACGATTGATAAATATAAAAGTTGAATTGATATGAAATTAGTGCTCGGCTTTTGCGGTTGTCTCTTTCATGCAAGTTTGTTCAGTTTTGACAATGAAATAAAAATGGCTGAAATATTCGTTGAGTTTGATGATTTTGGTATGCAATGGAAAGGTAGTGCGAGAATGCGTTCAAAAACTATGGATACAAAATTATTTTCACAATATCTTTTGATTAATGGGTCTATCATGACCATTTTCTTAAATTTTGTCTTTTTTCGGTATCTAGTAAGTATAGATTTCTTCGTGAAGATCATTTCAAAAAATAAAAAAAAAATAGTTTGTGCAACAGGTGCGCAGGGACCCTAGGAATAGCTTCGAACAACCTGTCTTTTTGTGTTCATTTTTGGGATGAATGGAAGGGATCTAAAATTTAATGACGAGTCCAAACGGCTAATTGAGAACCTTTTTCATGACAGCTATACTCTCGGATGTTTGTCAGATGTTCACAAGAGGTGGCGAAGTGGAAAGAAAAACTGTAAGAAGAAATTTAAAGTTCATTTCAATCAAACTTAAAAGGTGAAACCTGATTTTCGTAGAGCTCATAATAATTGTGCACTTAATAAAAAAAGGGTCATTCATTTTTCGGTTTCGAAAGTAAAGCTAAATAAAACACTCACCGCGATACATTTTTGATGAAAATTTCATTTCATTATAGTGTTTGAACTTTGCCATATGAAATAAACCAATAAACATTTTTAGTTTCGATTCTAAATTTTGGTAGTAGTATGAAATAAACCAATAAACATTTTTAGTTTCGATTCTAAATTTTGGTAGTTTCCAGTGGAAATATTTTCCACAAATTTAAAGTCGACACTAAAATTTCTTATTTGTTATTTGCTCGGCGTAATATCATTCAAATGGCTGCTTCGGGAAGATTCGCAGCATGCGATTCTTTTGACACCATTTTTTCCACTTTTCGCACATTTCGGGCCATAACTTGAGTGATGTTGGTTTTTATTGCGTCTGGAGTTCGGGATTATTCGTGTAAACACGGTCTTTTGCGTAGCCCCGCAGAAAAAAATCGAACGGTGTCAAAACGCATGATTTGAGAACGTGAAATTAAGTGACCAGGAAACTTCTCACGCAATAAAGCCATGATTGGTCGTGTTGTGCTGCGTATTGCCCCGTCTTGTAGAAAGTTTGTAATAAGTTTTAAGAATTTTAACGCGTTGCTCGATTGTTAGGCGATCCATTATCGTAAATGGCAAACATTCAACTAATATTATGACACTTCAAATGACAGCTGAGTTGGACAGGTGTGAAATGCCAACGAAATGAATGACCATGTAGGATATATTAGGTGTGTTTTTTTGAGCTTCCATCTCAGCAAAGTAAAGTAAGGTAGTATTTTCAGTACGAATTTGCATCAACCACGCTCTACTTGACACTCCGAGACTCACAGTAGTTATTGTAATTTGTGTGCTGAAAATCGTACTTTACTTTGCTTTGCTGAGAAGGAAGCTAAAAAAAACAGGCCTACCGTCCAGACGATTGTTGTTATACGGATTCTCCCCCCTGGACATTTAAAGCGAATAAAACATCAGAACCATGGTCCACAGAGACTTGAATTCCAAAACAGAGTAGAAATAATTATGATGAACGAACTGATTTGTTTTTAGAATATTAGGTAGTAATCGAATAAAATGTGTTTTGATCGCCTAGCGTTCGAGATCGTTCATGTGAATAATCTCGATCGTCTTATTTGTGTCCGTCAAAGAAACTGTTCAATACTTACCCACTTAACATCTTTCGTTTGCTGTCCGTACACCACCGCCGAGTACATCATGTTGCGGGGTATATTCATGTGGAGATGGGTACTAAAAATTAGTCCACCAACCACCAGTACAGTTTCAGTTATTTCTACACCACCCGGGATCTTATAAAAATATTTCCATAGTCGTAAATTATCAAGCAGTGTTGTTGCAGTTGTTGTTTAATCACAAACCATTTAGAGAGATCGTCATTATGACCCTATGTGGGACTCATCGGTCATATGTTATGCATTAATGAGGCCATAAATCATTCACAATAACATCTAAAAATAGAATCTCCTCCTCAATTCCGCATTGACCCTTAACCTTCAACAATTGAAGAATTTGGCACAAGTTCCCTTTGATATTTCGTGGGATCATTAGCCTTGCGAAACTTAAAGATTCACTGGAACGTTAAGTAAAGATATTGGGATTAATAAATTGTTCCCTTCTTCATTCAAATGGGTGACGCAGATAATCTTGTCATATAATTAGCAATCATATTGGGATTTGTATTTTAATTGGAAACACTTGCTTTAGTAACACCAATGGGGGGGATTTGAGAAACATCTACTTCTCAATTCGACTCATGAAAGTTAAAAGAAGTTGATCGGGTAAAAGTACGACTGTGGATGGTAGAATGAATTTAATTTGAATGACAACTTAAGAAGTCACAAGTAAAGACTATTCATAGTAATGTTGATGAAGTTGGAAGTGATCTCTGAAAATAAACCTGTTTTACTGAACACCTTTCTCGGCAAAGTAAATCAAAAGTCAAATTGAAGTAGTTGAATATTCAATAAAACAGTACACAGTCACATTTTGTGACGTGTGGTGAGTTTGATTCACATTTTTATTGCAGTAGCGATGGGGGACGTTCTCTCACTAGATGCATCGCGGTTTTGATTGGGGGTAATCGATCATATGGGCAGCTGTTTCAGTTGACGTTTATGGAGGGGTAGCCGACGAATCTAGTCAAGAAATTCGTGACTGAGTACTAAGTTGACAGTTCTCATATGTGGCTGACGTAGTGACGTTCCCGACCAATCTAGTTTTTGCGTTCAGGTTACATCTCATCCAGACCAATCTATTCGACTTAAGATAAGTATATTGATTAACCAAAACAGCTTTGTACTGAGCTGTCATTTCAACGTGTACAATTGGGGAACATCCAATAGATCTATCAAACTTGGCATTCCCTTACTCATTTCAAAGCAAAATGATTGTCTTTTCAGAACATATTTTCGAATAAATGGTGGCTATGACCATTTGGAGTTGCTCCCCAAATAAAAGCGATTAAGTGTAGCACATGAATGTCTGCAGAACCATAAATTATTTTTTAGGCAACAATGCCAACATATGGATACACATTCCCCTTTTCTTCTGAACACTCTGTTGAGGCGATATTCAAATATTCAGTCAAAAACGAATTCAGTTGAACTTTGCCAGTGAACCAAGAAAGTCGTTGAAAGAATACAAAACACTTGAGAAGCAGTAATGGTAAGAGCTTCAAATAAAATAACTCAAAATAACTCTAGTTATAATGTTAGTGACAGTTGCTTTCTTTTCTTTTTTTAATCGCGGTTTTCGGGCCAATCTGTCCTTTGAGTGTACCCGATAAAGAAGATGCCGACTCGTTGCCAGAGAGTATTCCAAATCCGGCATTGCCTTTCTCCACCCAATACCTCAATACTTTGGATCACAGGATCGAAACCATGACCGCAACACTCTCAAATGTTGACACATCTATCAAACAACTGCAAGAGAAAGCACACACTTGGGCGATATTTCGTCATCACATCGATTCATGGAACGATCAAATGAAAGTTCTGGAGCACAAAATCGATCTTATAAGGCGCACTCAGGACGAGAATCAAATTATTCATCAGAAGCTTACGAGTCAGGATTTCACCTTGAATCATATTCTCAGCAAGGTAGTGTATTTGAGTGACAGTTGTCATGGTGGCGATGTTGAAAACACTATGCTCCGGATCAGTGGAGATGGTTTGGGGGAAATAAAAAAACTCATCAACGGCGATCGGAGAATTCGCAACGAAATTGGTACGCGATTGAGTAATATTCTGCGTCATGTACAAAATATCGAAACAGAGAATTGCCGCAGCTTCAAATCGAATGGTGGCGGAAATAAAATGGGGAAACTTATGCATCCGATCAGTAGCTGTAACGGTTCACGAGCAAACGACAACTTTGACTTGTCCTTGAAAGTACTCGAGGGGAAAATAAATAAATTGATCGGAAGCATTCCGCAGAGGGACTTGAAACAGATGGTGGAGAAAGAAAAGAGGAATGCGAAGAAATTTGATGACATTTTGGAGTATTTGGAAAAGATCGATGACAGAACAATTCGGTTATTTGATGCCGAGGCAGAATATCGTGCCAAACTGTCAAGTGTATGTCAATCGATGTCGAATGAGATTACAACTTTCACAGGGAGTTCAGATTTGTTGTTGAAAAAGATCGAACAGTTGGTAAAAGATGTACAAGCAAAGGTTGAGAGGTTGGTAGAGAAAGGGTGCGTCAAGGAGACGTCACCGGGCGGGAAAGATGACGAAGAAGTTTCACAGCCGAATAATGAGAATGGGGGACGTGAAATCGAAGTCGACACAAGAATTGACATCGGAGCCAGAAATGATAGTCGAGTAAATTCGACTGCAGACACAGAGGATGTTGAAGAAATCGATAATGATAGCAATGAAACACAGAATCCACAAGAAGAAGTCAGTAAGTATTGTGAAAACTATAAATCCGCCATGCGGAAAAATAAAATCTGAAAATATATCTTGTAATTTTCAGATTTTGTACAGCCCGACAAAATCGGTTGTCATGAGCTCACTACGCGTGTTGATGGCATTTACAAGTTCTCCACACCCGAACTTAACGAAGCCAGTCGGGATATGAACGAACGATATTGTGTCTTCCCAACTGACGGTCCAGCTTGGACTGTCATTCAGAATCGTGGGCCATATGTGGTTCAGGAAAATTTCAACCGTTCGTGGAATGAGTATCGAGACGGATTTGGCAGTTTGGATAAAGACTTTTGGTTTGGAAACGAATTCGTTCATCAATTGGCGTATATTGATAACTACGAGCTGCGTATTGAGTTGGAAGATTTTGACGAAGTTAAAACATGGGTGGAGTACACCACCTTCCGCATTGACACTGAGAGGTACAACTATAACCTGATAATAGGAGGGTATCGAGGAGCCATCCCTGATGCGATGACATACCACAACGAACACGATTTCAGCACATATGACCGCAGGAATGACAAGAGTGTTGATGCGTGTTGTGCATGTGCTACGGGATATGCTAGTGGATGGTGGTTTGACAAGTGAGTATTTTAGGACGTGTGGCAATTGCGTTTAATGATTCTGTCGATGAGGGTGTTAAAAGGAAAGATTCACCTAACCGGTTAATTTTTACCCTGTTTGGTGACATTTTAATCAACTCGATAATAGGCCTGTTTTTTTGAGCTACGATCTCAGCAAAGCAAAGTAAAGTAGGGTTTTCAGAACGCAATTACAACAACTATGCTCTATTTGACACTTTGAGACTCGCAGTAGTTGTTGTTATCGCGTGCTGGAAATCTTACTTTACTTTGCTTTGCTGAGATCAAAGCTCAACAAAAACACGACTATTGTCAGAAAATTATCCAAGATTCAGCACAATTGGCACATGCCCCTAGTTTCAAATTGAAAAAGTCTCCATTTTAAAACTATTTAATAGCTGCGCGGAAGCAAACTTAAATGGAGTATTTCATGACACACCCCTCGGACATAATTACGTCGGAATCGTTTGGGATCAATGGCATGGGGATTACTCATTGAAAAGTTCAAAAATGATTATTCGACCGAAAATTTGGCCTGTGGAAGAAGAACAGGAAGTTTTGAATGGCAGTTCCGAAGATCCGTAAAAAATAAAAATTAAATCATTTTCTTTTTTTAAACGTTTTAATTATAAATGTCAACTATTATAGAGGACAGTTAATACTGTATAAGTGATCGTAGTTATTTCACTAATCAAATACATATATGAAATAAAAAATGTTTTTTATGCAGAAATATTCAATTTCATCAATAAAAACTAGAACCAAAGATTTGCCAAAACAGAAAAGTATCTACCATCTAGATTGGTTATTCCTTTTGCTACTCTACCCAAGCATAAGAAATGGGATAGGGGTGTCAAAGAATCGGGAATATTCTGGCGCATCGGAAACCCTAGCAACTCCATGTGAATGCGAAGTAAAAAATTTGGTTGTTTTTACTAAAATACACTGAGGAGTAAGAAGTTGATGGGATATAGAGCGTTACCTACTGTATTTATACTAAAAATTTCACATTTTCGAGAAAATATAAATGTGGAAAACTTTTGTCAAAACTAAAGCATATTTTTTAGTACAAACATTAACGAAGCCCACACAACAGATAGCATAAAACAAACTTCAAAATAAGAACTTTTTCTGTTTTCTTCTATTAAACAGACCACGAATAAATCTATCCTCCTGTACATATCCATACAAATATTAGACACGATCATCACTGAACTCAACCATTCATCACAATCCTCTTGGGCAGTGTCAAAATCGATGACCCGAACCGCACACACAAAGTTTACCTCAACTATTCGTATAGATGTCACTACAATTTCAAATTTCTGCTTCTGCTCTCGCATTTTCATTTCTTTTGGGGCACCACAACCGACCGAACAGAGTGGCAGAATAACTTCCTCCCGCAGGAGTGCTAAAAGCTTCCCCAAAATACGATGTTTGCTCAACATATATCAGCACAAACAACCGCTAAACAGGTAATTTTAAACATATTGCATTTAATTATAAATAATATAGTTTTCTTGTTAAGTAAAATTTCCCCATCCATTCACCAACACCTAATGTCAACTCCACAGAAGAACATTTTAAGATTAACTTACAAAGAATTCTTATGTTTATCTTATAATAATAGCAATCGCAAATGATTAGTTGTAGTTTAACACGCTATACGGTTGAATTGTCCCGATTTCGAGGGAATTCTCCGAATCCATAGCCCATTGACCAATCGTGGCCACTATGACTGTGATCTTCGTTCAACTACCTTCATAGCACATTTGTGCAGATCTTTCGATTTTGAATTCTAATAGGATGCATTTTGGACAAATTTCACCCACCAATACCCTTCACTTTGGGAGAAATTTGCCAAATAATTGAATGAAAACCCTGCACCGCTGGTATGCTCATTTCACATTCGGTGTCAGTTGCTTTTTCGATTCTTTTTATCTGTTTTGACAGAAGCAACAAATTTGAAGGAAAGTTGGACGCGTTTTCGTTTCTGAGATGGATGGTTGTCCGTCGTCTCTCTGCACAAATTCGATAGTAAATAGTTTTCATTTGTTTCTCAATTGGGCAATTAATAGCAAGAAATCCATTTAAAAGCGAAAACACTTTTAAAATTGTAGGTAAGAACATTATCCATAGCCGTGACGCAAGGGCTGTAGGAACACCATCTAATCTCTTCGGGTTGGTAAGCACTGATTAGTTGGTATATTTTCGGATTTTCTTAAATATGTCTATAGAATTTATTGAATCTTTTCTAATTCGTTCATATTTTCCCATTTTCATCAATATTTTGGGAAATTTATCTTTAAACCTGCCCACGCTTTGCCATTTGAATTAGCAACATTTCAAGTGGTTTGCTGGGTAGGTAAAGTCCATTTCATTTACACATTTTATTGGAAATATTAACTTATTTGCAGAGCACTCCCTCCAGTAAAACATGAGATTCCACCATCAGCAAAATGTTAAAGTGTCATTCGTCCACTGTAACAGGCCAAGTGCTAACAAAACCTCCCTGGCACACAAAATGGAAGTCGGAGATATATGGGCGAAGGAATTTCATATCCTTTGAATTGGAGCTGCATTCTAATGATGGTAAGCATTTTTCAATTTTATTTCATTCAATAGTTAGGTAAGTTATTTTACTTATTAAAACTTATGTGTATTTAGTTGTTTTGATTTTTGTCGAAACCTTGAAATCATCTGTTTGCTTGAGTGCTCGACGACACAGTGGGACGCTTTTTTTAGTCGCAGTATTAGGAAATAACGCAGATGGGAAATTATAGACAACATTGCATTGATGTTGGGAAATTTGTAGAAACTGGCCTTAATTTACTATTTTTGATAACAGAAGTCACATGTTTGTGTTTATTAGTAAATCATTTAAAGGATTGTTTTGTCATATGCAACCTACACAACATGCTTGTATTGAGCGGCATCTATCGATGATTTTAGCAGTACTTGCGACAGTGTTGAAGGAATTGGAGTGAGTTAACAAGGGCATTGTAGCAATTTTTTAGCATAGGAAATGTCGTTCAACTAAAGAAATATTATAGCTTCCATTGAAGGCCCGGAATATAGACTCGCGAACCACAAGAAATTTATTTATTTATTTTAATAGTTGGTAGCCAAATGCCCATTGTTTAAGGAACGAGTGGTAGGCGCTTCACACCTGGTGAGTTGGCGACGAAACACAGGGCAAGGTTCAATTCCTGATAGGAAAAAAAAACAGAGTATAATATATGAAGGATTGACTTCCCAATTCTACTGTTTAAATAGTTGTTTAAAGGAGTCTGTTGTCAACTCTTAGCGCACTGGAGTGTTCAGCGATAAGTTATTGGTCTCTTAAGCGACAGAACACGAATCTGACACAAGTTTTGCATTTGCTATATTGAAGAACACTTGATTTCGTCAGAATATTTGCGGTAGACATTGAAATAGATATCGGAGTGGCTCCAATCTTACTTCATACGAACATAAGACAGCATTGTCCTAATATGTATTTGTTTTCTATTCTATTCGTAGGAAGTTGTCTTTTTTTGGTAACTAACCTTACTCAGTTTGAATATGTATTGAGTTCTAATGTAAATCAACTGCAGTCGTACCAAGGAACAAAACTCCTCCGCAGTCTTAGCGACGTATTCGTAATTAGGCAGTCAGTCAGTTTAATTATATCATAAAAAAGTATATCTAAAATATTAAGTACAACAGACTGCCATAACCTTAAAGATGAAGTGAGACTAAATCGAAGCTGCCAAGTAATCACGAACTTAGTTCCTTTTTACCAGATATGAAAATACATGAAAAACGAATTTAAATCGAATAAAGACTTACGGCAATAAGACGGTATAACTCTTAGCCTAGAGAAGAAGCGATCAATTTTTCAAGACATTGTTCAAATCATACGGGAAAAATCACGACCCACGCCGTCTTTTCCGAAAACTAATGGTAACCCCGCTGTTGAGTGCATTAAATATGTCTCATTTAACTTTATTTATTCAGAAATAGATTAAATGTCGCAATTTGCTTCAAAAATAAGATATGTTTACCCAACTCTGAAGATCCATACCAAGTTGGTCTTATTTTGTTTTCTAATTCGAAATAAGGCCCACATTTTTCTTTATTTCACGCCACTATTATGAAAGATGGTAAGCGAATCGAAAGCCGGTCACGAATAGGGCGAACAAGATTCCATTGGGCAACAAATATTTTGTTTATGATCACGTTTAGCAGATCTCTATTTTCTTTTGAGATTTCCACATAGGGTCATGTCTCCAGTAGTCGAACACTTAGTGGTTCATTGTAAAATAATCACTAACAGTAAGAGCACCGTTGAATGTAATATGCCACCAAAAATTAAAGAGCTGCCATAACTCAAACATTTTAAAATAAAGTTAAGTTTTTCCCTATAATTGTTATTGTTTTTTTATAAAAGAATGATAACTAAAAAAAAGCATTATTCCCTAATAGTCGAACACTAGCTTCCTAAACCCGAACATAAAGTTTCCTTACTTCGAACACTAGTTTTCGTGTATGTTTTAAATTAAGAAAAGGTGAAGAATTCATGTTTTTGTTTTTATTTAAAACATAAACAATAGTAGCCCTGTTTTTTTGAGCTTCATTCTCAGCAAAGCAAAGTGAAGTAAGATTTTCAGCACACAATTTACAACAACTACTGCGAGTCTCGAAGTGTGAAGTAGATCATAGTTGTTGTAATTGCGTGCGAAAAATCCTACTTTACTTTGCTACTTACTAGTAACAAAACAACTTGAAAGGAAAAAAATATATTAAATTCTTAATCAATTTAAAATTTAATTTGTACATTAATTAACACTAGTGTTCGAATAGGAAACTCGAAGAAATTTGGTTGCCTATGATCGAACGGTCAAAAAATAATAATATTAGGCGTGTTTTTTTGAGCTTCGTTCTCAGCAAAGCAAAGTAAAGTAAGATTTTCAGCACACAAATTACAATAACTACTGCGAGTCTCGAAGTGTCAAGTAGAGCGTAGTTGTAATTGCGTGCTGAAAATCCTACTTTACTTTGCTTTGCTTAGAAAGAAGCTCAAAAAAACAGGCCTATTATTAACTCTTCAGTTAAAAACTTTACTAAAAAGACATAAAATAGATATAAACTAATAAAACGAGCATTAAAAATAAACATTTATCTGCATTTTCAAACAAAAAAACATACTTTCCTCCGACACTCGCAACAGTTTTTTTTTTTTGCTGAACTCGTATTCAAACGCAATTTCTGAAGACTCAATTTAAACTGCAATTTTGAAACGTTAACAATAATGTTGCACTGGTCGATATTGCGAAAACGATTAAAGGTAATACCAAATTGTAGCATTTTGCGTTTATAGGAGTTGAAAATCTTAAAAATATACAGTTTACACAGCTTTTTACAAAAAGTGTTCGTCTACTGGGAGTGTTCGAAATTAGGCGACCCTACCCTATTCTCACTAATGGTAATATACTTCAAATCAAGTCAAGTATGTATTTGCAAGAGGTTTAATATATTAATTTGTCTATGCTGGCACTGGCATAGGTGCTGAGCCCTCCTATATCTGAGTTTTGACTGGCCTCTTGATCACGTGAACAGTTTTTTCGGCCTCCGATTCTTTTTTTAACCCTTAACATCAGCCTAAGATAAATATACACCCAGCTTAGATATGAATTTTTTTGTTCTGACATTTGAGTCGTAGCAACATTTTCAAATAGTTTGTTTTGTAAATAAAAGCCAATGAAGTAACAAATACCTTCAAACTTAGTAAACTGAAAATCTAAATATTTAAAAAAAAAAAATGTTAAATAATTTCCCATTTTCTTGTTTTCCAGGTAAAAAAGGCGGATAAAACAAAAATCAATTCGATGGTAAAATCGTTTTATCGTTAATCGTGAGTTAAAATTGTCGCACAAAGTCGGTATACAAGCGCGTTCGGTCGGTAATTGGTGCAACATACAAATCTAAAATCAAACAAACCTACTTCGACATCGAACTTCGAATGCTGAACGCCTTCATTCAATGTGCGCGTGGTATTATTGCTCCGAAAATAATAGCAAAATAAAGGAAATATTCGTGTAAAATTTCCCAAATTCGTTTGTTAAATCAAGTGAATTAGTTTGAAAGTGCAGTGAATTGTTCTAATCTACAAAGTGTCTATAAAAACGTGGAACTAAATTGTACCTTCGAAACGATACTCGATTCGTCAGTCAACTTAAATATGCCACTTGAACTGCCTTACCCACCAAATGACCGAGCGAGATGGCTATATCCAACCCTATAAAAGAGTAAACAGTACATCGCGAGAAATCATCTATTCGTATCGAACTCGCCACCAGCAGCCGTGTACAGCGGCCACTACCAAAAATCCTACTATCTCGGCCGCCATTGTTTTGTGCGTGAATTGAAAACGGAGCATTTTTTTCAATTCTCCGTCGGAGTACAGTGGTTTAGCTCGATATCTAGCCAAAAGGACGAATTTCGTCGACACAAATCCCCAGGAATAGCCACAATCATTGTTTTTAAGTGCAAATTGTGAAACAGTTCGTCTGGAAATTGAAAATATACCCTTTTTCAAAAAAATAACGAAAACAAGAGCAACACTAGTGAGAAATACAAAAATAGCATTTCCGTTTGACCAAGTATGTGAAAAAATTATATAAAATCGAATGAAAAACCCCAAACCAACGATGGAAGAATAATTATTGTGAAATAAATTGTGAAGAGTTTTTTTTTTCTTTTCTCTTGTACGGCAAGAAAGAATGTAATGAATTTTTTTTATTGGAAAATTGTGTGAAAAGAAAAATTTACCTAGAGGGAGAAATAATAGAGCAAGAAGTAGTAGAAGTGTAAGGAGAAAAAGAAAAAAAAGTGTCGCGCTAGTGCCGTAGCGAGTTTTTTTTACTTGTATTTTTGGAATATTTTCTACGAATTCGGATTGGATAAGGATAACAAAAAGCAATTGGAATACGCATTTATTTGGATAATTTAAAGTAAAAGTGAGTAAAAATAATTTAAGAGCCACCTTTTTCGCTTTTACTCGTTCGTCTGTCCGTCCGACATTAGTTTTTCATCTCGTTCTAGCGTGAACGCCCACAATGGGTGTGCAAAGGAGAGCAACAGTAATGGTAGCTTCCTATAGTAAGCGTATGCCGATAATTTTTTTTTCAATTCGTAAACGTTTTTTAAAGTTTTGGTGGATAATAAAGGAAGAAACCAAATTTTGTAAGGGATTTAGCTTTAAAAAGTTTTGTGAGTAAAAAAAAACTGGTGCTATTCAAGCGAGTAATGGAGGCTGAAAAGTGTTACGCAAATTTTCCATGTTTTCCTAGGGAAAACACGAATTGTCTTGTTCGGGAGATAATTTAATGGCGCGTAAAAAGATCTTGACTATAGTGTTGCCAGAGTAGATTGAAATTACTGTTAATTGTATTTTTTGTATGTAGCATAATATTATTATTTTATGAAATCGAAGTTTGTTTTAAAAATAATTTTCAACATAAAGGCTAGAAAAGATGAAATTCTGTTTTTGGGGATGGTATCTATCCTCAGTTGGTTATTATCCTTACTTCTGAGGCGTGAATTATCTTAGCAAATTAAATTGTTATAAGTAGATACAGTGTACACTGTAAAGTTCATTAACAATGAACGTGCATGTTTCTAAACTTGCATAATACATTTCTCTATTTTGTATATTTTTTGCTCATCGGACCATAGAGTTTATGCTGATGCGGGTAGATCAGTATCATTTGCGACAAAATCTTGATTCTGATTTTAACTTATGCCATGTTCCCACCAAAACGTAAAATTTTTCCAAACCTCCGCGGTTTGGCCATACATTTTTGAGATTTCGAAACCTCGAGATTTCAGCGAAACCTAGTTGAAACCCCTCTTTACCTTGTTGCTGGTAAGAGTGTTACTGGCAACGAGGTTAGCTACAATTATAAACGATTAAAATGTCAACATCCTAGTGTTGATGGTCATAAGGTTTGTACTGACAAAAAAAAATTAACTTTCACAATTACAAAAATGGCATTTCTTCGTTGTATTGCTGGGGTAACACGTGTAGAAACACGAATGCGTCCAGGCGTAGGTACGCCCAGGTAGTGATACTGAAAATGTTTGGTCACTTCCGTCGTTTGTTCTTTAAGTATTAATCTAACCATTTAGAGTCAAACTGAGTGGTTAGTGTGTTGACTCGAAGCAAATTCTATTCCAAAAAAAAAACTAAAATCCATGTTGATATTTTTTTAAGTTAAAGAAAACTCACACAAAACGAATGGTTGTGAGATGCTAGGTCTAGGGTCCCTACCGACTTCTTGCGCCAACTATTTATTTATTTTGACTTCATTGTGATAATGGTCTTCCCAAGATAGTTTGTCGGCAGGTCGCTGCTTTGCTTTTACAACTTGGCTAAGTTGCTGTTGCCAAAGTGTTATGCTTTCCCAGTGCGCTGTCGCTCGCGATCATCTGGGTCGGCATTCTGTAAGGCGAAGCGTTCAAACGTTTTCGTGTGCAAGCAGGAATTTGCTTGTGTAACGGGCAAACCACTCGTGCGCACGAAAACGTTTGATCGCTTTGCCTACAGAATCTGACGCCTGATAAACTTTGGAGAGTATAACTGTCCAAGAAAAGCTTCTCAATTCAGTCATTTGGACGTTGCAATCGTTGCATAAATTGTAGAGGCTATCTCTTCGTCTAAAAAAAAACTTAAAGGAATGGTTCGGCGAAGGTGCGCGGTTTGACCGAATATTTGCCAAAGCTCGAAAGCCCCGAATGTTTCCCAAGTGTATACGACATACCACATACGTGATCGAATATTCGCGGCATCTTAAATGGACCGGTTGCCGCAACAAGTCATATATTTTTTTAAAAATTTAGTGTCTTGTCTAGATATTACAAACTCACAAAGGCTCACATTCCATATAAAATTACCCATTGTGATCTACAAAATATTTAAACGATTATTAGTAAGGCCCAATATCTACAGTATTTCGTGTCATTGATTTCTATCCATTATTTATATTTAAAGAACTTTATCTTTGATTTACTTGCGCATTTATTTTTTCTTTTTATTCACTGGCAATGCCGTATACTTTGTATAAGAATTTCATGCGATTTACTTTTCCATTGCCTGTTATCTCAGTCAACAGCATGCTGCTTATGTATCTATCTATCTATCTATCTCTGTTGTACCCGTGTGCTATCCATTTGCATTATTCTTGCACAGAAAATAAAAGTCTAATGTGACATGAGAGTGATGTGGATAGAAAGATAAAAAAAGAAACAACAACAATAATTTGAAGAAAATCCTCTAATTTCAGATTTAATCGAAAAAAAATAACTTCGAGACTCGTAAGAGAAGAGGCAATTATAATATAACCAAATTACAACAAAGCAAGTAGCCAAAGTAGGAAATAGTTTTATTGCGTTTCCTCTTTTCTCAGCTATAGCAGACCGTTTTATATACCATTTGATTTGTGCGCAAGGCTGGAATTTTTTTTTTTATGTTCATCCTAAACATTGCGCCAGCCAAGGCTGTCGGCGGCAACAGCAACAAAAACAACAGCGGCCATGGTGTGTTGTGTACATAAAAAATGTGAAATACTTGGTGCTTCTGTACTGATGATGACGTGTTTAGTCATGTTCAAATGAAAGTTCTTCCCGCCCCTTTTTTGTGGTGTTATATAAATGCTGGAAAAATATGGTAGGCATTTTTTTGTGCGAAAATCTTTCCATAATTTTAAAGATTGGTGCACGAAGATACGTAACTAACCGCGATTTATGGTAGGTTAGTTAAGAAAGATAGTATGTAGGTAATACCCATACTTTAAGCATTTATTACGCAAGAATTCAGATTCTTAACAAAACAAAGCGAATTCGAGTGTCGTCTTCAATTCAATTTCAAATTGAGTGTACGAGAATAGTGTAATGTCGTTTTCCATTGGTTTCAACAACAAAACATTGGAACAACAAAACATTGGAACAACAAAACATTGGAACAACAAAACTCCTGATTGAACCCACAAAAGTATTGGTGAAATTAATCTAAGGCGGCTGTCAGCTGACTTGTATAAAATACATAAATTACACTTCTTGAGTGCTTCTTGAGTGGATTCTGATTTCTGAAGCGAAATTCTCTCCTCAGAATCACCAGAAAAGTATTTTTTGTGCCAATGGAACGGTTTCAGAAGTGATTTTTTTGATTCCGGACTCTCCCGGACGCTGCTTTTTGCCCAATGAAAAACGACATAAGTATTTGACTTCGACGGAACTTTTGACAAGCAATTGTAATTAAGTGGTGTCTAAATTATATAATATAATAAACGTCAGGTATCTGCCATAGTTTAATGAATTTACTATCTGTTACTATAGGCGTTTTTCTTTTTTAGTTCAGAGCACAACCTGAACTGTTATACAAAAAGTTCGTGTTTCTTTTTTAGCTCAGATACATCAGAGCTCAGATTTGTGTTGCTTTTTTCGATCTGAGCATTATCAGAGCGCGCTCGATGAGCTCAGAATAAATTGACTATGCTATGAGTAAAAAGCAGAATATACACTCTCAGTCACATTTGACAGAAAAAAAAACAGGAAAACAAAATAAATGAAATGGTGGACGAACTTTGTTGTTCTGGAACTAAAGGATAACCAATTTAATAAATAAAAATTAATAAATATTCAATTTTTACATACATTTATTAAAAATGTCAGCTACGTGCTCAAGTGTGCTTCATAAATACATCAGAACAATCTGAGCACGCTCGGCTCAGAGCGCGCTCATAATGCTCGAGCTCGGTTCAGAGCTCAGCTCTGAACTAAAAAAGAAAAACGCCTTATGTAGGCCCATACCATACTTCCCCGCTTGTTTTGATTTATGGCTTAACTGTGTAAAAGGGTAATAATGACAATGGAAAATATTTTGTAGTTGGTATCCAGAAAAAATAGTAACGATCAATTCAAAGATTGCTTCAGGATAGCCAAAATATTAAAAATAAACTACATTAGGTAGGTATCTGTCAAACCTGTCAGTTTAAATACTCAACATATATAAATTAATAGATAATATCATGAAGACTATTCGTCTATCACTCTATATTAATGGGGTTTTACTAGTTATTAAATTAAATTAATGTCTTGTTATGTTTACAAACGATAGTCTGTGTAACACAAAACTAAGTTTATCTGTACTTTGTGCGATTATTTACAGCCCCATAAGAATAGATAGGTATCTAGGTTTCATACGTCTGTCGCAAATTTCGCAAATTTTATAAATATTTTTGGACTCTGATTACTCACTGCTCCAACAAAGCTTCTGTTCAATTAAGTAATTAGTAGATAAGCCGATAAGAACTGGCGTTTAAGGAAATAAATTATCTCTAAATAAATTGATAGATGTTGAAAGCATACCTACCTAGGTGTGTATACCTATAAGACATTTACACATTTAAAAGAGTGTGAGCTTGTATAACCGTCAATTGTTAATTAGTAGACCATAGAGTTTATAATCTTATTTTTAATTTTCCCATGCTGTTTTATTTATTGTATGATTTTTTGGACAATATGTATTTCATACTAGGTGCCTACAGTGTAATATTAAATTTAGGATTGAAATTGGCTGACAGAAATGGTGCAAGAAACACATAACGTGCTCAGGGTTCGGGCTTTACTGCAATTTTAGAAAAACAAAATCTACTGCACCACTGCGCTCGACTGACAATCTACTACAATTTATGTGAATTTCGGAAATCTTAAATAAAAATTGAATATATTTACACATTTTCGTATGTATATTTTTATAAGCCCATTGCAAATACAGGCGCAGTGGCTTAGTGGTTAGTGTGTTGGACTACTAAGCGAGGGGTCCCAGGTTCGAATCCCGAGAAAAACCCAAATTCCAACTTAAGGTTTTTTTCACTGCGCCACCTCTCGCGAACGTCTGACAAACATCCGAGAGTATAACTGTCATGAAAGAGCTTCTCAATTGGCCGTTTGGACTCGGCATAAAATTGTAGATCCCTTCCATTCGTCCCAAAAATAAAAACTCACACAAGACGAATGGTTGTGAGAAGCTAGGCTTGGGTCCATACGGACCTGTTGCGCCAATTATTTATTTTTTATTTTTTATTGCAAATACTCAGGCACTGCAAGCACTGTTTATTGATTCTGCAATCTATTACAATATATTTTAAAAGTAAATGTGTATGCCATCTCGTTTTCATTGCATTTGCCATGCATGAACTGATACTGAAGTCAAGTCTCAAGTGTATATTCTAAATTCAAAACCTACTGCAAAAAAACTGAATCTACTGCACTTTTTATTAGGATCTACTGCGAAATTTTACAACTGAAGTCCGAACCGAAAATTTTCAATGAATTGCCTATTGGCATTCGAAGTGAAACAAATTTAACATCTTCAAAAGAAATGTTGTTAATTATGTAAAACTAAATTATTAACTCTTATACAAATTTAAATTAAAAAAAAAAACACACTGTTTGAAAATGTATTTATGTTCTGGTTAAATGGCTTTTTTTAAAAAAGCTAAATAAACAAATAAACTAAAAAAACCCTGAACGTGTTTTCCACGAAACAAAGGGAAACTCAGAGATGTTAACGCAAGATCCTCTCGGAAGTTTTAATTAACCGCAAGAAGCTTACCTATATAAAGAAATAAAGCGGTAGCTGTTTGCGAATTGTTGTAGGTTGGTATGTATATTACATTTCATTCATTTGGGCTTCGACAAACCACAAGTAAGCTTGATTTGGTTGATGTCCTCTTTCAACTGCGGGGTTTTTTCATTTTCCCTAGGGAAACTACTTAATTTTCTAGCTCTAACTAAAATCAGGTATTCATTTTGATGTCTATGTCTTTGCAAACAAGTACCCTTAATGAAGACCTGGATAACACAGACCTTAGTCATGTTTAAAGGACAAAAGACAAAGCTCATCACTCTCACAACAAAAAGTACATTCATACATTAAAATGAACGTCTATGCTATTTATTTCAAGAAATTTGCAGTCAATTCGGGATCATTATGGCTAGACCACTTATCCAGTATGACAAAGGTTAAATTACAAATTAAAAGCAAAAATGTACGTCAGCTCGAGCATCTTTCCATTCTCTATAAAGCGCCGGTTAGACCAGGCCTCCAACATACTCCGATATACTAATCTTGGCCAACAAAATTTACATAACTTATTCGACACCATACCGAGACGAGCGCTCGACAAATAGGAAATCCTATTTACAGCCGATGAAACAGCAGATTCCATGAGATATATTCAGAGGAACTTTACAAAAATATGATCCTACGCTGTACAAAATAGACAACCATTGCACACTATTTACCTATCAGTACGCTTGAAAAACCGCAGGAACATGACCTTTTCAATTATTTTTTGTACAAGTAACTTTTGGTACTCACTTCCTTTGGAAATGTTTCCAGATAATAAAACTTCCTACATATGAAGTGCAAAACTAACACTTCTCTTTAACATTTGGATGCGCTATTGAAGCGTTATAGGTTTGTCTTTCCCAAAAGAAGTAAATTAAAAAAAAAAAACAGCGACGTTTATTTTGGTCTGATTTTTTCCCCATTTTTGCCGCCTCTGCCTCAATACTCTCAAAAATGGATCACTGACAGCTCACCGAGTTATTTATGTTTGTTTAAGTTGTTTATTTTAGCAGTGTCGGAGACTTTTGAAAGATTGCACTCCCTCCGTTGACTTGCCAGTTTTGTACAAATCTTTCAGGTCTCCGATGATTACTCGCATCCCACAAATATTTTACAAAATGAAAGGCAAAGAATGAAATTTTCGAAAAATAGCCTACCTATCTGTTAATAAAATGACGCATTATGGCTTAAGGCTATATAAGGGGAAACTTCTTTTGTAGGGTGCATCTGCACAAGTCCCCACACTTATTAATAACCTCAAAAATAACTATATTAAGGAATAGTCCCCATAGAACCTATCCAATGTCTAATGAACTTTAGCAAAGGTCATTCAAGTGTTGAGTGCATATTTATACTGCTTTTTAGTAGCTAATCTCATTCCATTATACCATACCAAGGGGTTGCGCATAATTATCGTTTTCATGGTCAGTTTACTATTACTAACATTCTAAAATGCAGCAATTTAAAATTAAACTTGTGATTCTTGAGAACAAAAATTCCAAATAATTAAAAACATTTTTTCTACGAGCTAAAAAAAAAAAACATGAATCATTCAACAAAACTTATTCGCTATCAACGAAAAAAAAAACAACACCACAAATACCTAGTAAATATATAACAATTTAATTTAAACCATTTAAATATCGTCTGCACAGTTTAACCAGCTGAAATATTTTATTTTATTTCACTTCGGTATAAATGATCGCATTTAACCAAATCCCACAGATTCCAATTCCAATAAACATTTTCCATATTATTCTAACTCATTATCGGACTAACAAAGCACAAACCGGTTAGCAGGCAGACAAAAGTCAACCAACCCGCACTATCGTTTTAAAATGCTTGAAGTCGAATTCGAATTATTTGTTGAGTAAACAAAGTAAATAAATCGAACGACTGACCATACGTCTTAAGAAAATGAAACAACATCCACTAGAGAGCCACTCTCTATTCTGTTTTATTATTCTTATCATTTTGGCACACACATAACTTCCTATCTCACTTCGGAATAACAATGATAATACTTTTATGTAATTTCCAAAGGTGACAAATGGAATAAAATATCGTGCTACAAACCGCAGCCGGGCACACGTCATGAAAACGTATAAACCACAACACAACGAAATAAAAAAGCGCGGTTGTCAAAAAATTATTCAACCCAACACTGCCATACCGCTGTTGGGATGTGAAAAAAAAACACGACTTGTCTGTGAGGGCAAATAGAAAACGTATTCCATGAAACTAATTATTGTTCGAATGTGTGCAAGACACTAGAGAATACTTCAATATATCCACCAGCATTTTTCTTTTTTTACAACCAAGCGGAAATAATTCGCTACATGTAAGTTGAATTTATATGCGATTTATAAATTACTTTGGCTGTTTTTTGGGAATTCTTCTGTTCGACTACTGAGATAAGGCGTGTTTTATTGAACATAATATATCAGCAAAGCAAACTGATTTGTCATCAGCAGTTCTCGTTGACACATTGCTGGTGATGTATCCTGAATATTGCTGGTAAACTGCTTTCCGTTGCTTTCAGTTCAGTAAGAGGGAGCAAGAAGAACCCTGTATAAGACTAAAAGTCAAGGCACACAATAAAATATACAAGTTCATACCACTTACTTATAAATCCTAGATTTAACTAGCTGTGTTGAGATAGATTTCTTTATAAAACTGTGTGTTGGGTCGCACATACCAAAGTAGCTAGTTTAGTTTTACAAACAATATTTAAAGTGTAACAATTTTTTTTTAAAAAGTGTAGCAAATGGAAAAAAACGTAACAAACTAAAAAAAACACTATCAACTTTTTTGAAAAGTATGCAGTTTGACGTTTTGCACAACAGAAATGACAGAAATTGGTAGAAGTTTGTTTGTTTGCTGCCAGTTAAACTTTTCAATATTTTTTTAACGAAAAAAGAAAAAAAAAAAGATTTAAATGGGAAAAAGTGTAACAAAGCGAAAAAGTAACATTGTAACAAAATTTTAAAATAATTAAAAAGTGTAACAATTTTGTTTCATATTAAATTATTGAATCATTAGACGTTTTTCTTTTTTAGTTTATAGCTGAGCTCTGAACTGAGCTCAAGCATTATGAGCGCGGTCTGAACCGTGCGTGCTCAGATCCTTCTTATGTATTTATGAAACACACAAATGACAGCTCAACATGTGCTCAACGTTGCTGTCATTTGTAATAAATATATGTATAAATTGAATATTTATTAAATTAGTTAACCTTCGGTTCCAGAACAACAAGGTTCGTCCGCCATTTCAACTATTTTGTTTATCCTGTTTATTTTTTTCTGTCAAATGTGACTGTAACGGCCATATTATTCACTCCCTTTAATCCGGGTTAAAGGTTACACCCGGGTTTAAGTGAGTTTAACCCAAAAACTGACTCGAAATCACTGCTGCTGTTGTCGTTGTAATCGTCACCGCCACCTTTCATATTCCGTTTATTTAAATCTTTCGACATAATGCACTAATAACGAAACTCGGCGCACTAAAAATCAAATTAATTTCCAAGTGTCAAATAACAAAAAAACAAAGGTCATTATTTTTCAAATTTGACATTACTTAGGTTTAAAATGGATTAAAAACGGTTAAAAGTGTTTTAAATCCGCATTTAAATCTATCTTTAATCCAGCAAGTTTAATGCATGTTCTTCAGTGAATAATATGGACATAGGTTTAAATTGAAATGAATGTCAAAAGTTTCGGTCAAGTAGGGTGTAAATGTGGTAAGGAGCTGGTTCATTGAAACGGACCTCCTATTTAATATTGACAAAGAACTGTATTACACAGTAGTAACTATTGGCACATTCATAAACAAGTTTACTCAATTCGGCCGATGACCTATTCTCAACAATATAGATATGTATATATTTTTTTATTATATCAAGTGGCTATTTGGGAATGCCCGAGAGTGTAACACAGATTCACTGAGGTTTTCACTCGCGCTGTACATCTATGTACCTATACTTTTATATATAAAGTTATACGATAAGAGCCCCATGACTGTGTACTACGGTTTTCACATTTCACTCTGTTAAACTAATTGTGTCCGCACTATATAGGTGGTGGTTGAACGATAAAACATTTTTACGTTTAAGTGAATGCCGGTAAAAAGAAACCACGTTTTAAAATAGATAATAAGTTCTAAAGAGAAAAAAAGACAAATAATCTTATCTACCTTTGTAGCGTAAAACAAAAACCGCATCAAAAGGGTTGCCAAAATATAAATTCGAAGTTTCATCCGAATTTTGAGGTATTTTTGATCGGGAACAAATTCTAATCTCACCCAGATGTGTCCCAATGCGTGGTGTGAACTGTCAATGTCGTTTGACGTCCTTGGTTTGTTAAAACGTTTCGGGACATACCTATAAAACGTAGTTTTATTTACAACCTACACAAATGTACACATCTACGGCTATAGATAGCGTATTTTGTTTTACCGGGTCTCGTTTGTGTGACATGCCTCTTTTATTTATTTAATACAAATGTGTACTCATTCGAGTAGTGTCTATTTTAAGAACCAACTAGGTATTTTCCCTACTTTATGGCTTCTTGGGGTCAATAGGAAAAATGTTGATATTTTCTAATTTTAATAAAGCTGCTGGCGTGTTTTTATTCGAGAGTACATTGAACTGCAAACAAAAGTTGTGAGAGCAAATGGCCAGGAGTATTGTGAAATTCATGAGATTAGTCCTTGGCAGCATGATGCAATACATAAATAAATTCTTTCACTGGAGGATGCGTGCAAGTGGGATTTTTGTTGTTGCGTAGTGATAAGGGGCGACCTAGACTGGTGGGTGTGCGCGGTGGGGCATTTTGTTCGCGCTAAGAATGTGTACATCAGTTCAATTAAAAAGATTGATGTCGGAATTTTGTAAAACGTGCACCGTGATCGTTTCATATCTGGAAATGAATAATAATTTGTGTAATTTGTGAGAAATAACAAACAAATGAAGAGGGTTCTTCGTTAATTTGGGTTACATAACACACAAGTGAAAGTGTAAAACTTTTTTGAACGTAATGGACAGTGTACGAGTGTTGAACAAGCAAGGGGATTCAGGGCCGTTGGCTGATACCACTCATAGCGAATTAAGTGCCACATAAACTCTTGTGTGACAGTTTATGCCCTAAAAAAAAGTTGCCCATAAATGCAGCATTAATAAACATTGCGTAAAAGTTATCAATTGCTTTCAGAGTCAAATTTTCGTATGCTAACTGACATTTGCTAGCTAACTTACTTCTCAACATTTGTTTATTAATAAGGGGATAAGTATTTAAGCAGAACTTAAATCGTTAAGAGTCGTATGAGCAAACGGCCCTCAAACATGTAGGTAGGCACGGATATGTTTTGTAACGTTTTGTTTCAAACTCCATAATTATACAAAATCGACTTGAATTTTCATTTGTTCCCGAAGCCAATCAGCGATTGGCCTATGCATGAAATTATTTTTTAGGGAAAAGGTTCATCATTGTAACAAGACCCTAGTGAAAGCCTCATAAGGACTTGCAGGGGCCTCTGTACTATTCCTTAGTCTCTTCAAATCCATGCAAATTAATTTCAAAATATATACGTTGTATGTATTTGATTATTAAAATTATTCTAACAATTTTATTTATCTAATCGCAAAATTTATGGGTCACACTTTAATTTTGTTTTATTGTTCCCTCTTTTCAGCTGTCGCATGCCATTTTGCTTCTACCTGTCCGATTGCTTCAAAAATACGCAATCAAAAGTACCAATTGCGATATACTCGCTGATAAAGTCAATGAATGGGCTTACGAACCACCAGTAGAACTCCATCGTTGGTGTCTAAAGAAGATCTTCCCAATAGCGATTCTCCGTCTACCTCATCGGCAATTGAATCACTTAATCAACCAGATTCTCTGCATCCAGATGCAGCCAATTCGGGAAACATGGCACCTGCTCTCACTGAGCCGCTAAGCCCCACGAATAAGCTTTCATCGTCAGCGGCATCGGCGTCGCCGCGACCAACTGCCGCTGGCAGCCCAGTCCAGACTAATAACAATAACAACCAAACCACGAATAACAACAATGATACTCACGAATCTGTTGTAGACGAAAACTCAAGTATACAAACCAATTCGCTGCACAACTCTGGTGGTAATAAGGAAAAAAACGCTCCAGGTGCGGACATTGGAATAGTGTCATCAGTGACCGCAACAAAGGGAGCCTTCCAGCTGGCCTTTGAGCAGACCGTTACTGGGCGCAAGTCTGCGTCGTCGTCGTCGCCGCCTTCGGTGCTGAATGGAGACGCGTTGTCTGCGAACTCCTCTCAAATGGGACCCATGTGTGACTCGAAGTCATCGCAACCGCCGCCTTCAGCCGCTAATTCTGCGCCTTTGATCAAATCACCAAAGATTTCACAAATAGACGCTGAGACCGCAGCGAAAATTATAACATCAGGTTTTGAAGATTTCCCGAGCGATATTGAGGAAGCAATCAAGGCAGAGATTTGTCTTAGACAACAAAAGAAGGAGAAGGAAGTCGAGGAGTTGGTTCAACTGGGAGAGAATTTGCTTGAATTCGCTAAGGACAAGCAGATGGACGTACCAATCGCGTCAGGGCAAGATTGCACCGAACAAAATGAAAAGCCAACCGAGCCACCCGAAGCAAATGAAGATGATTCGGAGAAGGCAGCGACAATCGCTGGCCAAAAGCAAAAATTAAATATTATTTCTGTGCAAGAATTACCTCCACTCCAACAGGAAGCACCGCAGCAGGAGCTGCCGCAAATCAAGACGGACTCCACTGTCACAGCTTCGGAAGAGGATGACAATATAGAAGGTGAGTATTGCTAATTGTCTGGCCTGTATCTCGACTAAATACATTTTTTGTTATCCCTTGCAGAACGCCTAAAGCAACTCGACAGTACAGATGACTGTTCGACGGCCATCACTCAAGAAAGTGGTATACCGGTGACGCCACCGCGTACACCTTCCGCACAAATTATGGCTCAACTAACGCCGACCAGCCACTCGAATATCACTACCACTGTGTCCGTGTCCTCGTTGACGCCACAAAGCACAACCTCAACCATGTGCGGTGGTGGCAACCAAAAGGACTTCAAAGAGAGCGAAATGGATCATGATATAGACGATGATCTGTTGCAGGTCCTCAAAGGCTTCGATACCACGACTGGCAATGATATTTGTGACTTGGACGGTTTTCTCAGCGATTACGCAATGAACTACGAGGATGTGAATCCACCCAGCACCAAGGAGAACCCGATCAAGGAGGTGCAGATTGAAATAGAAAAAAACCAGCAGACAATGCAGCGTAAAATTGACTTTCTATCACGACGCCTGCGTAAACTGCAGGCACGCTACATGACCAAGCAGGCGAGCGAGGAAATCTCTGGGCTCTTTGAATGGTCGGCTCGAACAACAAAGCGCAAAGATAGCGACTCGGATCATCAGCAACTAACATTCGCCGAAGAGAAGTATCATCCAGTGTCGATGACAACAATGCGAAGTGTTCTCAAGAAGATCGAGACGGTGGCAACCAATGTACAGCAAAGTGCTCCAGCGAAAACACAGCATTCGAGCAAAACAGATCAAATGGAAGTGGTGGTGCCGACCTACGACGATAAGGTGACGGAAGAGATAGCCCATGTAGCTGGACTGCTGCAAGCAGAAATGCGTGAAGTACAGAGTGCGATAGACTCTGATGCAACTGCATCGAGTTCGGGAGGAGAATCAGCGGATGAGATGGTAACCTACAACAATCAGTTTCAGGAACCTCTGGCAATGTAAGAATGGTGGTCAGGCTGCCTCTTTAGTATAGTTACTCAAGATTGTGTTTCAATTACAGATCAAAACGTGCAGCATGGCGTTACTCACGCGATCGCGCTTCTATTGCCTCACGGTGGTCATGGCTGTTGTCACAGATCTCTGATTTGGAGTTTAAAATTCGCCAACACACCGAATTGTATCAGCAACTGCGTCAGCGGAAAGGTAGGGTAGTGATGCTCAATCCGTCAGAAGCCAGCTCCCTTTCAGCAGCAGCGGGTGTTGGTGGTGGTTCCTCTGTGAACGGTTATCGTGGAGCATTGCCTGGTGCAACCTCAAAACCATCCGGATATACAACAGCCGACGACACTGATATCGAGGCGGCAATCGATGTAGCACAAGAAGCATCATCGGGCGCCTGTCGAACGCGAGCCTTTCAAAGTAATTACTTTAGGAAGCGCAAGTTGTTCCAAACGGCCAACGTACATACGATATCGAAGAAGGCGGCTAGGCCAAGGTGAGTTCTGTTTTGTGCCCACAAATATTGAGAGTTTTCTACTCCCCAACTTTATTAGGATTCAAACAAAAAAAGAAACAACCGCAATTAGGTTTTCTCAATCCTAATCAAACTACTAACGATTTTCTAAATTCTTTTCCAGCACAATAAAATGCGGCTGTCAATGGCCTCTGCATCCGTGCGCTTTGTGCACAGGTCGCCCCGATCCAACAGCGCCAAGAGACCTTTCCGACACCATGATGATGTCCCAAAGAGTTGGCCTACTGGATCCTGGTTTCCATCCAGTCCTCAGTTTCCCGGAAGGTTGGTGCCCTCTTTATTTCCCAAATCTGTATAATATTCTAACCGTTTTCTTTTCTGTGAAGACATTTCAAACTCGATTTTCATTGAAAGCACATGTCGAGATCCGAACTTTCAGAATCGTGCTGTCCGCAGTACAGCCAAAACAGTAATAAAAGGCGCCATAGCCGCCCAACGTGCTGCCGAACGTGAAGAACAACGCGGGGCCTATGCCACAAGTGGACGAATTACACCGAGTACGCCACAAATTGCCGGCTCATCAGCAGCAAACGTTACGACGACAGGCAAGCGAAAGTACACGAAAAGGAATCATCAGGACATCCACGGCGGCGGCAGTCATTCGACAACGCCACTTGTGGCCAACAGTAAATTATTGTAAACAATTAAAATCTGATAAAAATTTTATTAACATAAAACAAAAACAATTTCGCTATCCTCTCTCTCTTTCTTTGCATTGTGGTATCTTCTTCCATTTTTGTGTCTTTCTCTCTGTGTGCTGCCATGACGCAGAACCGGGAAAAGGCTCAAAGAAGCATCACCGACACCGGTCGCCGGACTACTACTATCCGAGGAAAAACAACAACAACAACAGCAGCAATCACCGTCAATCGTCGTTGTCTCACCATCCGCAGCGAAATGTAGAGCAATCCAATCATCACCCAGCACATTCATCATCGATCTACCAGCACTCAAAAAATAATAAGATACGCAAACTCTTATCATCAGCAGCAGCAGCAGCAACACCAAACCAGAGCGGAACCTATCATAGTAATAATATAAATTCAAATCATCCCAACGTCAACAGTTACAACAACGAATTGAATTTCCTGCACTGCGACAGTCTCGATGGGGCCACACCCACAAACGGGCTAATAGGACAACTGGGTCGCAGTCGGACATCTTCGCCAACGCATAGCAGTGGACCGACCAAGTATGAGAGGTAAGTTTGCTGACACATTGACACACATTCCTTGGATGGACTGCAATTGTTTTATTTTACTGTTGTATAGATCTCTAGAGAGGAGAAGTCGGGTCTCATACGATATCGATAACATAGTCATTCCGTATAGTGTGGCGGCGGCGACAAGAGTCGAACTACTCCCCTACAAAGAGATTCCAACGCCAAAGTAAGTTTGACATTTGCACTTTGCATGTTGATGTTAATTTTTTGTCTTTAGGTGGCGAGTATTGGACTACGATGCCAAAGGTACCACCGCAGATAACGGCGACGGAGAGAAGAGATTAGAAAGAACTGAGGAGCAATCGCAAGTGGAATCCATTTGCGCACCCAATCCAGAGGTGAAGTTGATTGACCCGGAAACGGAAAATAAAGCGGAAGAGTCAAAGACATCATCTAACGCGGATAGTGGTGAGTTCGGCGAAGAGGAAGACGAGGACATTTCGGATGAGGCTATGATTTTGCGTCATGAACGTGCACTCACCGAAGAGCGTCGAAAATTTCAAACCTTCTTGAAATTCCCGTGGAGTACCAGGTCTCGAGCTAATCGTCGAATCGACAGCCGTGCCGAGTCGAGTGGGGCGAATACGCCAGATCCGACATCTCCAGCTCCGAATACACCAAGTGTAGGGGGAGATCAAGAGGTAGCCCTACAAATCGAATATGGTTTATTTAGAAAGTAAAAATGTTTGCTTTTCAGTCGATTCCTTCGCCATTTGCACCATCAACACCAATAGCACCACTTGACAGTATTGCTGAAGGCAGCGAGAGCACAAGTAACTATAGAATTGACACGAAATAGACAAGTGCTTACTTTTGTTTGGCTTGTTGTAGGTAGTTTTTGTAATCCTGCAGCTCTAGCTGGACCGCCCTCAATTACAAGTATATTAAATTCCATCAGTAAACGGCAAGAGCGTCGGCGAACTGTCTCAACCAAAAAGGATAAAGATGATCAACGTAGGAGCTCTACTCCTGACATACGAGAAGTAAGTAACAGTTTACCTGATAGTTGCATGTATAATAAGGTTTGTGTGTTGCCCCTAGCACAGTGCTGTGGTTCGATTTATCGGGCATACTTTTCATTTTTCTTACTAAGTCTCCTCCCGCTGTTTTGTCAACAGTCAGTCTGTAAGTGCTGGTTCCAAATTTTCAGCTTTGACTGCGAATCTGGTATCCATTTGTCATGTTCTCTGTTCAGGCTTTGTATCCGAGGAAGGATCATTTTGCCCGCTTGTAGAATTTGCCAACATCATTGTTTGACTTTGACTTGTTCATCGTCTGTTTCACTTGGAAAAGTCGGAGAGCTGTCTATTTTGCAATACACGAAACAAACATTGAGCCTCAATGAACGTTGGTTGTCTTGACGTACTTCATCGTATCCCACATTTCTCCTGGTTAAATCTAGTTACCAAACAAAAATCAACAATCAATTTAAATATGTCATCATATTGCAACACCACAACCATTTTTAATTTCAGCTAATTCCACCCTATGAACCTTTGGCATTTCCCATCGCAAATGATCTTTTCGATTCCATGCTAAGGATGATGCCTGACGAGTATCCTCCGCCTCAAGAAGACTGCCCAAAATCAATACGGACATCAGGTGTACCATCATCATCGTCTGCAACAGCAAATGGCATTGGTGAAGCCTCAACAACTGTTTTAAATCCAAACAAAATCTGTGATCAAAAATTAAATAACAACAACAAAAACGCATTCTTAACCCTTAACAACCAAAAGAGCATTGAACATGTCACCGCAGAAGATGAATATGCAGAATTTGCCGGATCCATCAATGGCAGTGGTATGATGGATATCGACCGGCAAGCCGCTTTGATGCCCGCACCAGCACCCGTGCACTCTTTTCTACCAGGAATGGCCAAAGAGGTGGAATTCTCACCGTTTATTTGCCGTAACAATTTGCTCGGTTGCAGTGATACCGAGTCGGTAGATTCGGAAACCGTCGACGACGATCCAAACGATCCCGAGTGGAAAGATGAACCCGAATGAAGGAATCAGCTCGGATTCGATTTAATTTGAATTTTATAGTTCTTGTAATTTTTTTCGTTTCATTATTTTCTTCTACTTTTTCATATTAACTTTATTTAGTTTGTTGTGTTTTCTTTTTTTTGCGAAAGAGACGACCCTGTGGTATGGACTATGATTTTGTGCACAGATTAGACTCCACAAATTAGATTCGTATTTTTCTTTCATCGTTAATTTTGAATTTATTAAACGATATTCTTGTAAATTAACTCTACTTCACACAGAATAGATGGAAAATAAATGTAAACAAAATATATATACTATTATCGTCTATTTTTGTAAACGCAAATATTATGTATGTTGATGAAAAGAAAAACAAATTTAAACAAAAGCAAATTAAATTAATTAAGTCAAGAAGAAAACAAAGAAACCCAGAAAATAAATCACCTATTTAAAAAATAAAATGTAAAGTAGGTTACATAGCGACGATTTGGTTTGGAAACTGAGCATGAGGTGATGTTGAATGGCCCTGGTATATGTTGGTTTGAAGGGGACTGTGAGAAAACTAATTATTGGCGCTGTTTAGAATTGTTCAGAATTGCATAGAACTGTTTAAAATTGTTTATAATTGTTTAGAAGTCTGTACAATATAGCTAGCGATTGTTGTTTTCCTGAGACATCAGGCTTAGGCATCATTAAAGGAAATTGTCTGGCATTGACAACTTTTTTGAGTTTTCCTTTCAGCAGTGGTCACCTTCTAGAAATTCTCGTTGATTAATGTATGGTAAGGTCTATTCTTTATCTGTGCTTATTTCTCATTGATCAACACAGAAGATATCCAGCGACGCTCTGTTTCTAACATAAAAATAGTAGCTTTATCTGCCAATGCCAAATCCGCACACTCTTTCTCAGCCCTCTCGTCTCTCAGTTAACGTTTCCAAACTAGGTCACAAATTTATTACACATTATGTAGGTACAATATTATAATCGTGAAACTTACGCTTGCTGCTTAGTGTTGAAAAAAACAAACAAAAATTATTATTTTCTAGCCATTTCCCTTTCATTTGTTCAATCATTTTGTTCATCAAACAAAACATTAAATCAGAAAGGACAACATCTTATAAAGAGAGCAAAGCTTTCTTTATGATCGTTTCGTTTTAAATTACATTTTTGTCATAAGTGTTTATTTAAACAAGTAGTCTGTAAGATTTTTATTATCGAAGAAGGTTTTCATAAAATCTTTAAAAACAAACAAGAAAATTTGTAAAATAAATCATGAAATAATAATTATTTGAATAAGTTTATGTATATAACAAATAAATCATTAAATTAGCTTTACTACTAGATTTTCTTTTTTAATTATTTGTTGGTAGTTATTTTTTTCTTTTAATATCACTTATAAATATTTTTAAGATGTAAGCACTTTTTGTTTGGATAGAACTACATATACGCAACAAGATAAATTTCTCGTTTTTTTTTTTTCTACATTGTTTTTCATTTGCGTTAACACATAATTTTAGCATTCAGGGAAAACTATTAGAATGCCCAGTTTCAAATATATAGGTATATAATTTTTTTCTTTTGTAAATTACACAGCTCAATAAACAAAAGTTATGAGTTATATTCACAAAAATGAGTTTTATGTTTTAGTTAGTTCTACGACACGCTGTAATATACGAATACAAGAAAGAAAACATAAAAGTAGTTTTGCAGATATACCTAAAATATTATTATTTAAATTTTAGCTATGCAGATTTAATAAGAATGCATATATCTGTATGTAAACAAAAGAAACTTTTACAATTAGTTGGAAAACAAATATACATATTAACATTAACAAATATTGGAAAAATGAATATATTTAACATTAATGCAAGAAAACAATAAAAAAAAAGATACAAAAAATGAAAATAAAAAAAATAAAAGTAAAATGAAATAATATTTGACTGTTTGTTTTTATTTTGTTCATTTGCAAAGCCCGTTATTTCTGTCACGTAATGCTCGTTCACGGACAAAGCGATTCGACCGCTTATATTTTATCGTTGCCCGCTGTCAACTTGTGTAGTCCCTTTCGTGTGCAGCGGTGTAAGAAATGCATTTTTTGAGCAGCTGTCTGTCTATATGCATGGTCGAAGATTCCTTTGGATTACTTGAAAATTTTGAATAATTCCTTAAGAAGTAGAATTTCCGATATAATTTTAAACCGTGGAGGTTGTACAAGCTATTAAAAATAGGCGAAATATGGAAAAAATAACAATAAAACCAAAAAAAATAAAAAAAAGAATCATTTAGTTTGATTTTTGCATTTTTTACATTTTGCAGGTGCGTCTAGTCAAATGAACCAAAAAAGTGCTCTTGTGTTTACATGAGAAGAAAGAGCACAAAATAATCGTTAACTGTCTCCCGCCAAGCATATCAACCCTATCTAGGTATCCGTTCGGAACGGAATTTTCTCCGATTTCGTACAAATCGAGGTATCCGTTCCGATACAACTTTCGGAAAAATTCTCCAATGACATGTAGCGCACCTTGTCGCATCGTGAGGAACCGCGTTATACCACTTACTTTTGACAGCTACGCTGCACATTTTTTCCTAAGCTCTCCGACAACTTATTGCTGCGGAATTTTTAATCATCCCTATCTGCAATAATATTTCCCACGGAATGTTTTCAATTCAGCAATCTGATTTACATTGCTGACAAGGGAAACATTTCCATCGGAATTTGTTTACGATACCGCTGATTGTGAAATGAACGCGTTTATAGTGAACCACACTGTAGATATGGCAGATAAAAAATAGGACACTCATGCCAAGGACTTAGAAAAATAAATAGTTTGTCCCAAGAGGGCCGAAAGGACCCAAGGTCTAGCTTTTCACAACCATTTGTTTCGTGAGTTTTTTTTTTCATTTTTGGGACGAATGGAAGGGATCTACAATTTTATGCAGTAGTCCAAACGGCTAATAGAGAAGCTCTTTCAGGACAGTTATACTCTCGGATGTTTGCAAGACGTTCCCGAAAGGTGGATGGCGCAGTGGAAACTAAATCTCAAGATGGAATATAGGTATATTTCGGAAATCGAAGCTGGGGGCTCTTCACTGCCTCGGCTTAGTGGTTAGAGTGTGGGACTACTAAGCGAGGGCCCCCAGCTTCGATTCCCGAAAAATACCTATATTCCATCTTGAGATTTTTTTTCTACTACCAAGATCTTACGAGTGTACCTGTATATTAAATAGCTGTACCATAAAAAAATTAATAGTTGGCGCAACAAATTCATAAAGAAGCATAGCTTCTCATAACCATTCCCTTGTGAAACTTTTTCGGACGATTTGAGGAACAACGAACAGTTGCTTTCTCGCAGTTAAGCTCTCGGATATTTGTCAGATTTTCGCAAAAGGTGACGTATGAGATAAATTCGCCTTCTCCATGGTTGTCTGATACCCGCCTCTCTAGCAGGCAAACGACAGCCCAGTTTCATTATATAACCTAAAATCTGCTAAAAGATTACCATAGAAACACACTTCACACATTTTTTGTAACGCTAAGGATTTAATTTCATTTTTTCGCTTCTAAAATATTTAACAAGATATTTTCGTCACTCGCAGCTTTCTTCATCACAAAGAAAACTGAATCAATGCATAAACCCCCTCCCTAGCAGTCTACTTCTTGCTTGAGAATATAGCATCTTTGGCACTGCCAGCCAGATCAGCAAACAGTTCTTTTAACTCAGACAGATTAGTGGGGAAATTTGTAATCGGCTCCACGACTACCTCATCGCCTGGCTTTACACCCTTTACGAAATTATATGCAATTGCCACTCCCTTCCTTGTTTCGAGGAGTCCCTGTTGGGCGAATTTCTCCGCCTCCTTGGGATAGCACAGAGATGCAATGCCACCAGCCCCAATGCCAGTGTAAATGATTTTCTTAAAGAATCCACCGCGTACGGCCAAAATAAGACCAGAAACACCACCAATCGCTATAGCACCAACTCGTGGCAAAGTGTTGTCCGGTTGGTTAAGATAATCGATTGTAGCTGAAAGAAACTGGATTTGGAATCAACGATACAGAAAATAAAAATCGTTTTTTGTTACATTGTGAATGTGCCACTCCAGTGGCAATGAAATCATCAACGTTTTTTTTCTGGGCAACGACCGCCTTGTATCCAGCAGTGATTTCGATTCGTGCAGCTCGAATTCCACCTTCGATTGTTTCACGAGCCTTGGAGGGTTTGGCTGGGTGTCGCACCGGCTTGGGCCTTGTAAAGTAATGCAATTTATATTAGCTATTTGTGTTTTGTTAAAAACAAGAATACTTACTTGTTCAATGAATGCAATGGAGCATACAGAGGCAAATCGGAGGGTTTGCATTTGTAATGAACCAGTTCGTCTCCCGCAGGAGCTGGTTTTTGTTGCTCAGCTGCTGGTTTTACTGCCACAGCCGCCAACATTGGTGCTCCGATTATCACTCTTTTAAACATTTTTTTCTGTGGAAAATGCACTAATGAAGGTACTGATGAACTATTTACAGTTCTGCAAAAAAATTAATCAAATAAAAATATAAATTATTTATTTTTAAGTTGGAAGAAAATGCGATTCAAATTTACCTTGGCCGATTGACATTGCATAACGTGTGACAGGTTGAATGACAGTTAAAAAATAAATTGCAAAAAAAAAAATATTTAACGGCTGTATTCAGACATTTTTAATTACAAAATTCTTATTGAATTCTCCTATGGTGTAAAATAAATGTTCACTTAGACTTTTTTGTTAGCTGTTTTATTCGAACTCAAGAGATATTTCGCAATGGTTGAGTATTATATTCTGTAATGGATCTTAAATCGAACTAAATAATGGAATACATTTAAACTCAAATGTTACTCATTCCGTAACTTTTTAGACGATTATCGCCGAAACGATAGAACTCCAAAACTAGCAACTAAGCGCTAAAATTACAAGTTTGAGAGCTTAATCAAGTACATTTTCCACAAATGTAATGAAAGCTGACGTTTGTCAAAAAAATAGACCAGAATATGACTTATTTTGGTGATCAAAGTTTCAAAAACGATATTAGGCGTGTTTTTTTGAGCTTCGTTCTCAGCAAAGCAAAGTAAAGTAAGATTTTCAGCACACAAATTACAATAGCCTTGTTTTTTTGAGCTTCGTTCTCAGCAAAGCAAAGTAAAGTAGGATTTTTAATACGCAATAGTTGTTGTAATTGCGTGCTGTGAATCTTATTTTACTTTGCTTTGCTGAGAACGAAGCTAAAAAAAACACGCCTAATAACTACAGCGAGTTTCGAGGTGTCAAGTAGAGCGTAGGTGCTGTAATAGCGTGCTGAAAATCCTACTTCACTTTGCTTTGCTAAGATCAAAGCTAAAAAAAACACGCCTAATAATGTGAGCGCCGACGTGATATTATAATATATATGATTTTGTCTATGGTCCAAAGAGTAGATTCAATTACATTTTTTTTTGACTGAACGCATCCAATTCTATTTAAACGTTCCACAAAATATTTTAATTTTGGCAGTGTCCACAAAAACAAAAACCCCCTTACTTTTGACAGCAGTCATCCTTAACGAAGCTGATTCATTTCATTTCGCACCGAGGGAATTTTTTTTGTCTAGTAGAATATTACTGCAATATAACTTTTAAACAAAATAAAAATAAAATAGAATCACATATCTTAACGGTGCAATGACAAGTTTACACACATACTCGGAAGATCCCACGAACAGTGATGATGAATTCCACGATGCTGTATCGAAAACAAATGCAGAACTTGTCGATGAAATAGTCGGCAAACAAAGTGAACTAATATTGGAGGATGGCGGTGCCACCGATGCGGATCATCATTTTAATATCGAAGATGATAACAAGAAGTCTGCCACCGATGAATTTTCTGACTGCCACGATGACCTCATCGACGAGGAGCATCTTAAAGAATTAGAAAAGGACATGAGCGAGGAACAAAAGAAAATAAACAAAGCCGAAGCCGACAAGTTGAAACAGGAGAGCAACGAACTCTTCAAAAAAGAACAATACACAGAGTCTGTGGATGTGTACACAACAGCGCTTAAGCTATGTCCCCTAGAATATACCAAAGAAAGAGCTGTGCTCTATGCGAATCGTGCTGCAGCGAAAATCAAACTAGATTCCAAGAACGCTGCCATTGATGATTGCAGTAAGGCGCTGGAACTCAATCCAGAGTATGCTCGTGCTGCATTGAGGTGAGTAATTGTCTTCGAATATTTAAGGTGTAAATATAAAATGTAATACCTTTTAAGGAGAGCAAAGCTTTATGAAGACACGGACAAGTTGGACGAAGCAATGGAGGATTATAAAAAGGTCGCTGAACTAGATAAATTCAATAAAGAAGCACTAGAGGCTCTAATACGACTGCCTCCTCTCATCGAGGAGCGCAATGAAAAACTGAAGAAAGAAATGCTTGGCAAGCTTAAGGACTTGGGAAACATGATTTTGAAGCCATTTGGATTGTCAACTAATAATTTTGAAATGCGCCAGGATCCTTCATCGGGGTCGTATTCCTTCAACTTTAATCAAAATAAACAGTGATAGCTCAAAGACATTTAAAACTAAAATTAATGTTTTGAAAATTGTTTTCAATTCCAGAATCACGAAATTATTATACGGGCATTAATTATTATATAATTATTATAAGAAATTTTTGCTATAAAAAAACACAAAATGTGAGCGCTTATTACAAATTCTGGGGAATTCCGTTTAGGTGGGGAAAAATGCGAGGACCCTGGAAGTGAAATAAACTCGGAAGGTGGTGGATTGGTGAATGCAGAACATGAGGACCTAGGTGGTAATTCTTCTGTAGGATGGGTGGGTAACATATGTCTGTAAGAGACTTGTTCTTTCCTTCGAGGAATGAATGTGCAGGGCTGCGCAGCTGCTGAAAATCCTATTCTAATACCACTACAGTCGTATTCTTATATGCAAGCACGTATTCAAGATACAATGTTAACACAATTATTTCTTACAAGCGATATTTACTAATATGAGTGAATCTTATATCCGCCGTAGACTGCTATTATACCGTTTTTGTTCAATTTCTCAAGGCGCTGCATAGTGATAACCGATAACACAGGTTATCATGTTAGATACGTTGTTGACTGATTGGTTGGTTGTGTTGGTCTTGAAGTCCTTGGGCCTTACTAATAATCATTTTTAACCTTCGCACAAAATATTTTGTAGGTCACAATTTTGTATGGAAAATTTCATTTCGAAAATATTAGCCAGGCCACTAAAAATGATTATTAGTATCGCGGCATGAGTTTTCGTTAAATTTTTAATTTTATTTGTTTTTTCACTCGAGGGCACGATCCATATTTATTTCGTATGCGACGATTCTATTTTTCCAGTTTAGTGGGATATTTTAAAATTATTATTCTTATTATAATTTATTAACAGGTAATTAAAATTACTTATTTTAACGGGCCTACCTGCAGTGACTATTTGCTCATTTTAAAATTAAAATTAATGTTTTGAACGTTTTCGATTTCAATCATAAAATAAAAAGTTTCTCTAAATTTTCTGATGAAATTACAGAGCGATTGTGAATAAAAATAATCAAATGATTGAACCTACAAACCATCAGCGATTAGAACCCATAGTTCTTAGTTTACCTACTTGCCACGGGGAAAGTCGGAGCGCAATATCTTATTTGCAGTTTTTTTTTTTGGCCAGGTCTGTTATCAATTTTAAAAGTAATTTTTATGTCGTTTTGCATTGGGACCATCAGATATTTTTTTCAGATCTCAGTTTTTACGCGGCTCCTGGAACATGCAATGAAATTTATATGCTTTTGTAAATGGATGTGTGTTTATTGACAACAATATCAGATGTTCAAATTGCATTCATTTATGGTAAAAACAACTAGGGATATCGTCTTGAAAAATGTTTCCTCTGTTGTATTTACAAATGGAGTAGTTTCGGTGATTCGTAGTCTTCAGGGGGCCCTTCCGTGATACTGTGAAATGAAAAGAGTTTTCACAAGTTCACATTCAATTCGATTCTCGATCCATGAACAAATGAAAACAAATGTCAGAATTTTTCCATATGATAAGTTTTTTATCACAGCAATTTCATTTGTGAAGAAGTGTGAAAACGTGATGGATACAAAAAATAAACGGGGACAAAGGGCTTCCGAAACCCAAAAAAAAATATTGAATAGTTTTTCTTGAGAACAGGCCCGATTTAGCCAAGTACAAGTAAGTAACATTTAATTAACATAAATATTATATTCTGCGTTGAAAATTTTAAAACTTAAATAAATGATATTAACAGATTTACATCAGCTGAAGATGCTCATACCACTTTATTTCTAGGACAAAAGAACACAATATTTTTGTTGAAAACAAAACAACAAATAAATCACCTTTGTTAAATACGACGCCTATTGTTAATAATTACTCGTATGATTATTCCCCACATTATAATTATAAAATATTTATAAAATGGAAACTCAACAAACAGACTGATCTATTGTCATTTTCCATTGGGAAAAAAATCAATTTTTTTTTTGATTCTGATCACTTTTTGCAGATCTCGATATTTTTTTTCAGAAATACACTGATACAGCAGAGCTGTTTTACGTCATTTAAAGAAGTTTGTTTTAAAACATATGTGTAAAGTTTTGTGAAAACCAAAATAAAGATATTACATAAACAGCAATGGACATAGTTTTGGAGGAATTATTATCTACATTATCTTCCTCATCATCTGGAAACTACGAATCACCAAAACTACTTCATTTGTAGCTACAACAGAGGAAATATTTTTCAAGCCGATTTCCATGGTTGATTTTACTAAAAACAAATGCAATTTGAACAGCTGACATTGCTGTCAAATAACGCACTAATCCATTTACAAAATTAGATCAATTTCATTGCATGTTCCATGAGACGCATAAAATCTGAGATCTGAAAAAGATTTTTGGTGGTCCCAGTGGAAAACGACAAGAATGAAAACAACAAGCGCACAAATGACGGATAGGTGACAGCATTTATCATTTAGTACATTTTAGTACACATTTAGACAACTGTTTATCATGATGAGTTCGAGAATCACATTAGGTGTGATCGTGAAGTGATAAAATGAAAAGCTGCTGTGAAAACTGAAATGATAAATTATTTATCATTTCACAGTATCACGGAACGGGAATTGACCCCCCAATGATGAAAACGATGAAGATAATATTTTCTCCAAAATTATATCCATGGCTATTTATGAAATTCTTTATTTTGGTTTTCACGAAACTTGTGCATTTGTTTTGAAAGCAAACTTCATAAAAATATGTAAAAGAGCTGTACAAAGTATATTTGTATTTTGGCAGTATGTGTAGATCTGAAAAAATATCAAGATCTGCAAAAAGTGATCCGAATCAACATTAGTTTTCGTTGTCGGACAACTGAAGTAAATGTTTTTTTTTTTTTTTGGACACTAGATATTGACATTGGCTCCGTGAATTGCTCCATTTTACATAATATATGTTATGGCTTTTGAAATTGACGATTCAAGAGAATTCTCCCGAAATTCAGAATTGCTCTTTTCAATGAAATTCGTTGGAACATTTTTGTAATAGTGGTAGACGCCATATATATGTGAGATTTGGGGTGCTGTTGCTCCATTTTTTTGTTTTCTACTGTAAATATGAATGTTAATATTCCAAATCAATATATTTCAATTTCAGTTTACATTTTGCACGGATAATTGTATATTTTCGGATCACATAGCGAAAAATGTGTTTCTAATAACACAACAAACATCTCAATCTGACATTTTGCTAATGTGTGTTGGTGAGTTCAGGGCAATTCTCTAAAAATGTCCGGGACACTTCTGTCGTGTTAAGAATTGACCCAGAAGTGCGCTCTTTTTTTTCATTGAGAAATAGAATACATAGAAAGAGCACTTCTAAATTTGTTCTTTACATAGAAAGGGCAATTCTTTTCTTCAATCGAAAACGCCATTAGTGAGACGCACTGGAAAAGTCAATCCCATATGTATGTATACATATTAGGCGTGTTTTTTTTAGCTTCGATCTCAGCAAAGCAAAGTAAAGTAGGATTTTCAGCACGCAAATACAACAACTGTAATTCCCCGAAGTGTCAAGTAAAGTGTAATTGTTGTAATTGCGTGCTGAAAATCTTATGTCGTTTTCCATTGGGAAAAAAAATCAATCTTTTTTTTGATTCGGATCACGCAATCACAACAACTACACTTTACTTGACACTTCGAGGAACTAGAGTTGTGTATTTGCGTGCTGAAAATCCTACTTTACTTTGCTTTGCTGAGATCGAAGCTTAAAAAAACACGCCTAATATGTATACATACATTTGGGATTGACTTTTCCAGTGCGTCTCACTAATGGCGTTTTCGTTTGAAGAAAAAGTCAAAATTATTTTACAATACATCTAATAAAGCCTTTTTACCTTTTTCGAGTGTTTTTGCAACAATAACGCGGAGAAAATGCAAGATATTTATTCTCAATCATACTAGCTGTCAGTGTTTAAATAACAATATCAAAAGGACACTTGCAGATGAATTATTCTTTTCAGTTATGACTTTAAAGGGCCGACCATAATAAAAATTAACTGAAGCTAGGGTCATATTATATGCGAGAAATTTCACTTCACCTTTGAAATGTTTACTATAATTATAGTTCCGAAGTACATAAATCACGTGTGACCACTTCAATGAAATATCCTGCAATATTAAATATGCAATTCAAATTAATATTAAGTAGGCTTAATTAACGACTCTGGATTTGGAATATACTAAAATAAGTTCTCTCAAATATTCAGCGAACTACCAAATGCTCGATTTATATAAGAGAAAAATCAACTTAAATTTACTGTGATGGGTAGATTTATGTGCAAACGAAATAATGAAGTTTCAAAGGCAGTGACCTAGTTCGAGCTTAGGAGCCCAAACCCACATTTTTAATGTTCGTGTCACCTTCAACCCAATTTCATTCTGTATTGAGTGTATTCACCTTTAATCTGAGCAAACAGACATTTCTTTTGTTATTTCTCACAGGCTTATATCGATTATTTATCTATATGCGAGTTGCCTTACATTATGTAGTAAATAAAAGGAAGCCTTAAAAGTTATAAGCCGAACCTAACAGCGTACGTGATAAAATACGATTTCTCTATTAAAATAATAGAAGTCTGCGGTTAGTTGTGCTGAAGGCACTGAATAGACCGGTCTTTTAGTGGAAATTCTTAGCTTAAGTTCTATAATTTGCTTAAGGAAAGCAGTTATATACTAACAAATTAAGGATGAAGTCCTTCGATTCTGAATATCACCAATTTTAAAATGAAAAGCAGACCCAAAAAAGGACCACCGGGTGCGGGGGCCAATGGAAAATCCGCACTAAATACACCACATGGACATTTACCAAAAGCCAAGACATGTACTTTAAGGGACCAGAAGGAACCGACTCTAAAGGATACACCACTAGAAGACGATGATACGGAATTAAATTCAGGTTTTGGAGCTTATATACGATCTCCAGAAGGTGAGCAAAATATGATGTATCGATGAAGAATTTATGTTTGCAAATCATGTCATTTTTGACAATAAAAATGAGATTGGTGTGGTTCCAGTTATGCAAAACCTAGAATATAGCAAGAGAAACGTAAAACATATACCAGAGAGTGTTTTATAAAATAATTACAAATTTCAATTAATTTAAAAATAGATCCTACGATTTATTCGAAGCTGAATTCGAATGTTGAGTCTTTTTCGATTGAAATATTTGGTCCAATAGTTTAAAGTCACGCCAATGCTCAGCATCGAATCGAAAGTAATTCGACTTTGTCTAATCGAAACTCCGGCGTTCAGTTAATTCGTTGAAATTCATTTTGATCTTTCCTTTTTATATTCTCTGTTTCGTTCGTATTGAGTTAGAATTTCTTTCCCAGAAATATTCGAATAGTTTAAACAAATTGGAAAATAAAAGGAATTTCACAAGAAAAAACTAAAAAACTTTTAAACTTTTATTCCCCATGACCATGTCATTTTATTTCGAAATTCGTCGGTGGCAGTCAAATGCACTTTCCGTTTGCTGTGATTTGTTGTTGTTATTTTAAGCTATTGGGTTAAAAAACATTTGCCAGAGCTAAAAATTACACCTAGTTTGAGTTCAATGCACGACAGATTAAAAGATTGGTGCAATGGTTCATCCAAAAATAAATGTTTTGCATTAAACGTTAATCATATTTGTAAAGTTTAGTAAAAATGTGTGTATTGGTTTCTTATACAAATACAAGATTGCATTTTGTAGTAATTTCTCGCCTTTACATTTATAATATGACCTTAAACTTAAAACTAATATTTTTTATTCCATATTCGGATTCTAGCGATCGAAATGATGAAGCTGTTTGTGTTAAGCAATTCTATTGTAGTAATTTTAACTATGGCTTGGCCAAACATGAAAGAGATTTATAAAATATTCGAAGAATGGTGGTTCTATAAGGGTCTTTATCAATAAAAAAAATAAACTTATCGGATAATACGAAAAGAAAGGGGAAACATGGTTGGACCGTTTATGCAGGGTATGCTTCTAATGGGAGTCATCTATTGGTATTCCAAAGGAATGTTTAATATGATCAATGAATATTACCGCACTGAATTTCAAAAACAACTAGAAACGAACTCACCCAACCAACAAGCAACCGAACAAGATGACATAGAGAATCTATTAACAAACGCGAACATTGGAACCGCAACCAAAATATCACTGGAAAATGTTGACAGCCAATTTTGTGCAGCCAATCATCAGTTGGCTATTTGTTTAAACGAAACTGAGCTAAAACGATTTTTAGAGCTTACACTATCGGTTTGTTTTAGTAATAATTTAAATATGCTACCAGTTAAAATAGAGAGTAGTTCTAGGATATGTCCAAGCAATTTGGATATTGTTATTAAAACTTGACAGATCCATACATATATATTCAAAGAAATACAACTTAATTACTTATTACATATATACTTAAAATATGTCCAATATATAATATATTGTTATCAGCACTACATAAATGTACGAAAATATATAAAATGATGGTATAGCGTTCTTAAGTACATTAATAGAAGTAACTAAATAAAGCATTTGTCCAATACACTATAATACGAATATCTACTTACAATAAGTTAGTTGATAGAAAAATAAATAAACCGCGTTAAATATAACCATACGTATATTTACGAATACAGTTATCATATATAATAATATATCCAAGCAATAAAGCTTACATATTCTAATGAAATATATACAATATTCGAACATAACACATGAACATTGTGACGTGTGCAAGTGCCTATGCACTTTGAAAAACTAAAATTAAATTAAAATTACACCAAAATATCTTAACAATATTTGTGCTTATATTTGTAGTTGTATACGTATACTTGACAACAGAATATATTTGAAATATGTATCATCTTATTACTCTTCATATAATAAAAATAAACTCGGGAAACTGTTGCTTTGCCTTGAAAATATTTATGTATTTTTACTGGAGTTTTTCGTTGCTAAAGCCTAGTATGCTGCTCACGCTTAAATAAAGAAATAAATAAAACGTTTTCTCGATTCTTCTTCTATCTTTTGTCCTCCTTAATGCAAACCTTTATTTTCCTTGCAGTTTCATAATTGAGAAGAGGAATAATCTAAAGGCCCCAACCCATTGGTTGAATGTCAATAAAGTATTTAACGAAACGAACAACCGTCTCGCACAAGACCTTTCCAATAGGTCTGTTCCTTTAATTTTAAATTTTTACGAACTTTTACTCAATGCCGATCGTTAACTCAAAAAATTCGTAAAAGGGAGTAGAATACCCCTCCACTTAGATTCGCATTCAATAAATTTCTTGGTGTAAGAATTGAAAAAGCTGTCAGTCACCTTTCAATTAACAGCTGAAATGTATTGACATATTTGAGATATGAGTGCATTTGCTTTGATTTCTTGCGTATTTAAATTATATCAACAGGCGGAAAAATAAAATTGAATGTTCTCCTTTGACTTTTTTCTAATGCGCGAAGAAATTCTTCCTCGCTGTAAGGAGTAAGAAAGGACAATCGTCTTTACGTAGTTTTTAATGCCGTGTCGGTTTTTCCTCTTCTCGAATGCTTGTAGTTCATTCAGTACTAACTTTTCCATATACATACTCGGATTTAAGTTCGATTAATTCCGAATCACTTTCATCGCTAGGTAGATGAATCAACTAATTTCTTGAATTATGTATCTGTCATTTTCATAGATGACTAAAAAACGTTCCCTAACTTCTTTGTAAGCATATTTCTCTGTGAGAGAATTTATACCCACCACTGCCATTTTGACAATCTTTTCTTACTACAAAAGTAAAGGAACAGACCTAAAATGAATTTGTAAAAACTGTCAACGGATTTAATGTACTACAAAGAATTTGGAAAGCACATAACCCTACTTTACAGAAACCGCGATGTAAGGCATCCGGGATCATTTAAGCATCCTGAATGGAACCGGATTGAATAGCTTCGATATAGAAAAAGTCAGCCATTTATAAAATCAGCCCATTTATAAAATTGCACATGTGCATCTAGCCTTATACTAAATGTTATTCCTTTTGTTATGGCGATACACTCAGGAGACTCTCTATACCAAGAACGACATCATTGTATTTAAATTAGTGAAGGTGGATGAATTTATTCTGGATTTGAGTTTGATTGATAATAACATTAAACATTAGGTTCGTTCGCGTACGCGGTTTGAATCGAACAAACAAAGTCTATACACGTACTCATCAAAAATCACAGAAAAAGAGAAAATTAGCAAAATAACGAGTAACGAGCAGTTCCTCTCTTGGCTCGAAACAGCTCAGAGAATTTCACCCGGCAAGTACTGATATATATGTCAAATGCACAAAGTTGTCAAGAAACAAATTCAAAATCCGGCTTAAAAATGAATTGCACAGAACAATAAAACCTGTAAAAATAAAGAAAATTCGGTGGTGGTCGAATGTTGTCCTAGAACGTTTCATATGTTGCAAAAAGGTAAGTTATATATTTATTTGTGATATGGATTAGATGTCAAAGATGAAAGTTGCTCAAAGCAGCATGAAGTCTATCCGTATTTTGGCGTATATTTTCAGCTCTCTGAGAGAGTTTTGGTAAATTTTTTGAGTTTGACGGATTTGTAGTGTTTGGCTCGGAAAAGTACGCGCATAGACCTATTAAGTTTGTTCGGATATTTTTTTTGGCAATCGTAAGTTTATTAAAAATTTGCTAAGAATCTGTGCGAATGCGACCACCTACTGAGAAAATTGAAAAAAAAAAATTAGAGATAATTCCATTTCTCCCCTTTTCATTTTTTCGTAATTTTCTGCTAGCCGACTTTCTACTTACTGAAAAATGAAAACTGACAACTCAGTGACAGCTCAAAAGTTTGACAAGTAAAACTCTATTTATTTTCGTCTTCAACGATGTCGGAGGAACAAGTTGTAATTGAATGTTCTTCTGGGACATATCAGCTCACTCAAAATATTAAGTTTAATAGGTATTTAGCTTATAGGAAATTCAATTCCAATTTAATTTGTAGGTAGATTCTGGATTTTACGATTAAGTCAAAATGACATTTCTTTAACTTTTGTAAGAATTCATTTTCAATGTATTTCTCTTGAAAATGACAGATTTCTCTCTCGATTTGTGAAATTTGACGTTTTTCATTTTTCAATGCTGAAAGTACAAGAACGAACCTATTATATCATTTGTTCATTATATTGGACGTCCACTGTATTTGTTTCCGATTGCGTTACGTGGTTTTGAGGAGGAAATTCAAAGATATTTTACATGAACTGTACATTGATATCCACCGGATCAAGAAATTGTGCATCTGTCGTCTAAATCTAAATAACTATTGACAATGCGTGTAATGCAACTAGCTTTAGTCACCATGCCAATTTGACGCTATATTACCTTTGCATGTTGATACGAATAATCTTTTCTTTTATTAGTTTATGTCAAATCACCTTATCCGGCTATTACTATCTAGAGTGCCGCCATATTTGCGAAGCAATATTTTTTAAAATGCTTTTTGAACTTTACGATTAGGTACCGTAGCAACTAAACAAACACAAGTTTTACTGCAGTAGTGAATACTTTTCGACACCCTATAAATATTTGCTATAGAAATTCATATAGGTTTAGGTATTATTTGTCCACTGCTTTAACATTCAGATTCAATTTTGACCACCTGACAGTTATGATACATAATAATAAAAAGCCGGAGCATTATTGGAAATTGATTTAAGATAAGACATTTCCATTGTGGGAAACACCGATATCGATATTACAATCTGGCGCTTTGATGACTGCGAGAATAATACATTTCAGCAGCTGAAGTGGCGTAATTGTTTTCTAAAGATAACCACTTACTTAATATATCCAAATTAATGATATCTTTATTATTTTTTTGGGGGGCTACTGAAGTGTTCGCGACAACGTATTTTAAAGTTCTAATTTGATAGTGTGATAAAAGATATATAGGTGCGGATAGTTACACGTACGCGCACCTATGTGATTAGGATTAGGAGTTTGGATGACTATATTTATAAATTAATTGGAATTATTTTAATGCAAACAGTGACAATGTAGTCGCACAAAAAAAGAAACCAGGCTTCAAATAGGTGCTTATGTACTAGATATTTTTTCAGATCTCAGATTTAACGCGGCTCATGAAATATGCAACGAAATTGACCTGCTTTTTTACAGCATAATCAATTTTAGCTGTTCAAATTGCATACGTTTTTTGGAAAAATCACAAATATGGATATAATATTCCCCTTTTTGTACCTAGAAGCAAATGGAGTAGTTTTGGTGACTCCGTAGTCTTCAGACGACGAGGAAGACGAAGAAGAAAATAATATTATTATTATTATAGCTATTATATTCATAGCTATTTATTATATCCATAGCTATTTATCTCTTTCTCTATTTTGGTTTTCACGAAACTTTTCGCATTTGTTTTGAAAGCAAACTTCAAAAAAAGAGGTAAAACAGCTGTTCAAAGTATATTGGTATTTGTGGCAGTATGTGTGGAAAAGATTGATTTTTTGTCTCAATGGAAAACCAGATTAGGTTGATGTGCCAGTCACAGCAGAAGATAAGATATTGAAATAGTCGTTCTGATACGGCAAAAGATGAACTAAAATGATGACGTTTCAGTTTGGCATCGAAAGCCGCCTCTAATGTTATACAACAACAAATACAAAACGTATGTATGTAATAACGATCAAACGATCAGTACAATACATTTTAGAGATCGACCGACAACGTGTCTCTACATTGCGTTGGCGGGTCAGCAGCTAAAAAACGAAAATGCAATAACGAAAGAGAATGAGCAGGGTCGGCATTCTGTAAGTCGAAACGATCAAACGTTTTCGTGTGCACGAAGAAATAATTTGCAAATCATTCGTGCGCACGAAAACTTTTGATCGTTTCGCCTCTGACAAATATCCACGAGCAAAATCTTCCTCTACTCATTCGTATAAACTTGCTTCAGATCTAAATATTCGTAATTTGTTCTCTCGCGTGGGTTTTTGGCGAATTGCCGGGGATTCCTTAATCGATGCTCACCACGATACCAATCATTTTACATCAAACATTTCTGATTTTAAGAAGAACCCGTTGTCGAAGGAAATTTCCTTCAGGCGAACTGAAACCGAACGATCTCGGATGACAGGTTTTGCTGGGTATAAACCACTCCTTACCGAGTTGCAATCTTTAGCCTGAGTATTGATGGATCGCTTTCGGCTCTTCCAACATCATTCGCTACGTCTTCAATAAGTTCGCCTTAAACACGTATCGCCAGCGATTTTTGGATGAACTCTCTGGTGAATGAAATTTTCTTACCGACTCTGGAGTTACATAAAGCAAAGAAAACGAAAACGTCGATGAAATAGCTTTCGCTTTTTTGCTTTCGCACAAATGAAATTTCCTTTCGTTTTCGAAGTTACATGAAGCAAAACGTTCGTTTGAACGAAACCCCCGAAACGTTTTAATCTTACAGAATTCCACCCCTGGTGTTTATTAGCTAAGTAACATCACCAACAATATTGGCAGACAACTTTTTTCCTGTTATTTTCGCTACACTAATTCAATCTTACGCATCTTGTGCCTGTTCCTATCCTTATCGAATACGAATGGCACAGGCCTCAACCTTAATCAAACCAAATTTCATGATGCGTTCGGTGTTTGTCAGACAATGCGAAAGCAGCAAATTCAGTGTTGTTCACATTTTATCTGTAACTGATAACTGCGGCTTTAACTGATTGCTTTACATATGTCACACGTGCTATAGGCTGTACCCTTTTGCATATAGACTAAGTGCCCTATTCATAACTACTTGATGAACTTTATTTTTATTACTTAATTGTTTTCCCATAAATATTTTTATTTTAATTTTGTCAATAGTTTCGCCGTTCATTATCGTTGTCATATACGATTATCTATAGATTGTAAAATGAACGATTTCGAGGACACCCTAGAAGAGGCATTGGACGAGGAAACTGAGTCACAAGCCGATCCAGTTGGGGTAAACAATTATTATAAAAAAATGCGATTAGTAATAGCTGAAAAGATATTCTCAGGAATATTTGGGCGAACGAAATCAATTTGGCGAACGTCATGGAAAAGGTTGGGCCATACTACCCAACGGTGATCAATATGACGGAGAGTATCGAAAGGGAAGGCGACATGGAAGGGGTTTATATGTATTCAAAGATGGTTCTCGATACCTTGGAACTTATAGATGCGGTAAGAATGTGACAGAGATTAAAGTAGTTTTACTACCAATCGAAATTGTAGGTGTTCGATCTGGACCTGGGATGTTCATTTATCTCGATGGAACTGTGTACGATGGCAACTGGCACCGAAATAAAAAACACGGCAAGGGGACATACACCTATGCCAATGGAGATAAATATTCAGGCGATTGGTATAAAGGCAAGCGGCACGGTGTTGGAAAGTACATCTGGAAGGATCAAGGGGTATATTTCGAGGGCACTTGGAGGGATGGTGTTCGTGTCGGACCGTGCACTGTCCATTATGGAAAGTTCAAATTTCATGGCTGTTGGGATTATAAATATCCTCAAGGACCAGGTGTTTTTAGTTTCGATAAAAAACATATTCTACGAGGCTACTATAGATCGGACACCTTGTTCACACAACCAAGTGAGAAAATAGATGATTTCGAAGCAGGAGAGAATGAAATTGGAATTCTCGGCGAAGAAGAGGGCGATTCGTCAGGCGATCTGGAAACTAAACCATCGAAATGGGTTTCCCAAGACATGGAAGATTTTGACTTTTCATTGTTGCCGCAACATCCAGTTCCGTTGCCGATATCTGATTCCGAAGTATCGATTTGTGATTTAGATTCTGTCGATATTGCTCAAAGGCCAGTTATAGTTGCTGCAAGGCCATCTGTAGGAGAGCAAGTGGAGGAGGAAGCAAAAGGCGAAGAGGCTATTGAGGAGGGCGAATCAGAAAGTGATAATGGATGCGATTTTGATTATGGCAACAAAGGAATATAAATTTGGATATACCTACCTTTATATTGTATTGCTAAATAAATATAAATACTGATATTTTTCACTACAGGAATGCCAAATTTGTGATAAAGACAGGGGTGTCATTTATATCTACGCTACAGGAGATTTGACTTTCAAAAACTATAATATTGCGGACTACTTCTTGTGGTTGAGATTATTAACTTGCGCGATACATTTAAAACAACCACACATAACTTATGACTTTGAACTCACACCGCGATACATACTAATAATCATTTTTAGTCTCCAAGCTACATTTTTTGAACTTACAATGGCATAATATCCCATGCAGAATTGCATATTGTGACCTAGAAAATATTTAGTCTGTTAGTCTGAAGGTTAAAAATGATTATTATTAGTATAATTGGTAATTATCAATGCGGAATGTTTTTATTTATATTGTTGTCAGGTTGCTAGAATTTTTAACATTCTACACAGTATATACTAAGGAAAATATCACCCTCGCGCAACGGTAGTACATAAAACAACAAATTAAATCCCTACAGTACACAAAGAAAATCCCTACTTTTCCCTACACCGTCGAACAATTTTCACTACAATCTCTCTATATAACTATTTTATCCATACCTACACAAATAAAATCGAATCAAACTTCTCATACACAATCTCAACCACAAATGATGTTTTCCTTTTTGTTGACTCTTTAAATCATCTCATTTCATCCCTTAAGCTTAGTATGCTATTCCAGGAAAGCTGAAATTAAGAGCCTCTCCAATGTTTCTCTCCACCACTTCGCTTAATGTTCGCTTTATTTTGACAGTGTAAGTTCCGGTAAAAAAAAAAGTGTCGGTAAGGCTGATTGACTTTGTTCTGTTTCGTTCTTTGTAATTCTACAGCTCCCTCCTCAAAAACCTCTTCCATTACTCCTCGTTCAAATATTCCACTTAACAACAACGAATTTCTAACCATTCTCCATACTGTTAATTTGCTTTCGTTTGAAATTTTGTTGCGAATACCGATATATTCTCTGATCTGTCAAAATTTAGCTGTGGAAAAATGTATTTTGCATTAATACGCTTACTTAAATTGTTTAGAGATTTTCCGTACAGTGGCATAGAAATTTTGCTTGAACTGCGTACTGCTTGGCTTAACAGCTTTGCTTAATTTTATCTTTGGAGTCATTCTTGTATGGGAGCTTAATTTAAGCGCGAGCAGCATACAAGGCTTTAGCGAATATCGACGAATGTAAGAGCAAAATAAAAAAATTATAAATATTTTTTGACTGAGCAAATCAATTTACGTACAAATAAGATGAAAATGTTTCGTCCAAAATTAAAAATTTCAAAATGAACTATCAAGATGATTTTTTGGAAAAAATCAACTGAATTGTTTTTTATGCCCTCCACAGGAAGGTATATTCACTTTGTCATTACATTTGTAACGCCAAGAAGGAGTCACCGGAGACGTCATAACTATATATATATACTGTGACAGGATCACATTCTGAATCGATTTAGCCATGTCCGTCTGTCTGTTGAAAGCACGATAGCGCCCAAAGACATAGGCGAATGAAATATAGTGAAAGGACTTATTTTTATCGTCGTCAGGTTGGTATTAAAAATGGGCTATGTTGGTCAAGAAGTTCGGGTACCTCCCATACAAAATCAATATTAGACCCATGTGTCTCTCTGTTGAAAACACGATAGCGTCCAAAAGAATCCACGTAGGCAAGTGAAATTTTTGTTTGTGGACTTCGTTTTACTATCGTCAAGTTGTTACTAAAAATGCGCTATGTCGGTCAAACTGTCATACATATTTTCAGTAACGTCAAACATAGAAAATTTGTATGGAAGCGTCATTTGTAAAGCAAAATATATCACAAATATGTTCTTATGGTGGGAATAAAGTTTTTATTTTAAAAATAGCAAATAATGCTAGATTTCATATAGCATATTTGTTGTATACTTATAGTTAGGTATGCAATTTAAAGTTTAAATATGCTAGATTTAGCACAAAAGTATGCTAAAATGGCACCACTGCTATTGACAAACATCAATTCAAACTTCAAACGCACGTGAAGTTGGTTGGTACAGTCCACAATACCTCAATTTCCAAACGTCCATAAGAAAGCTTCACTCAAATGTTCAATTTTCTTAAATAAACCAAAAATGAATAGCTATACCTATCTTTTTAGTGCGAATCAACTAGCAACTGCGTGTCACTTTTAATTACACTCGTCAATTTCTTTGTCTCATAGAAATATTATCACTTTATTTATTTAGGTACATGATTACATATTAATATACAAAATTTTCCATTTTCCCATATCACCACGGGGCGATTGCCAATGCAAACGCTTCACGCCGCAAGACACAATGCATTGCTTCGAAATTAATTCCAACCCAAGGTCATTGAACCGTATTTTACTTATCCCTGCCCCCCTCCCCTGATTTATATAACCAAAAAATTATGAATACAAAAGCCTACTAAATCTGGCCACATTTGGATCGTATTGTGAATGAGTAATATCGCATTCTCCAAGGATTTGATTTTGAACTCACTTCCGTTCAAACTGAATTCGCCTGCGACGACATGCGATGTTCCGAAAAGACGTTATCTAAGTTTTGCATTCTTGTATTTAAATTTAGAAACACAATCCCACTTTAACTCTGAAAGCTAATTCTCGCAGGTATCACAGTTTGCCCCCCTCCATTAGTATCCACCAATTTAAATCAATTAAATTTATCCCCAAACCTTATCAGTATGGCGAGACGACACACCTTCATCAGCTGCACACAATCATAAAAACGATTGCGGAGATATCTCCATCTTCAAGCGCCTAGCCACCGATTCCATTGCACACTTTTCCAACAACAAAACTCTGTCTAATTAGACCACCTCACACTAAAAAAAAAAAAACTCCATCGGATGATTCCCTTTCCCATTTCAGCACCGCAGCACAACGCATACACACTTCTCTTGCAACAACAATTCACTGGCACAACTAACGAGTAACGAATGGTATAAAACCCGCCAGCAAACGTCGCTCAGTGTTCATTCGGTTGTCAAACTTCGTACGGTGTTGTGCCTGTGTAATTCGAATTTTTTCCATTCAACAAAATATTTAAATAAATCCCCTAAAAATGGCCGCTTGGGAAGGAAAGAAATACAAATTGGAAAACAGTGAGAACTTCGATGAATACATGAAGGAACTCGGTAAGTGGAACTGCATAAAGTTTTATCCCAAGCAAAAAGTGAAAAAGCGGAGCAATCTGTGATAAAAGAAGAAAATAACGTGCAAAGTGATGAGATGAGAATAGGTACAGTCGTTCAGTTGGTCTGTTGTATCCGTGTGTGTGTATGAGAAAGGTGGTTCTGGTTGGTACAGGTGATGGAAAAATCAATTGACGCAACCGGCGTTTTGTGCCCCAATTTTTTTATTTGAAAAGAGTAATGTTTTTTTTTTCTTTTGTTGTATTGGATTTTCTTCATTTTTGCTGCTACTTTTTTAAATTGGTGTAAATTGATGCGTTTATTCTTCACCCGTGTTTTGTGCTATCAATTTAGGGCAATTGTTCTGAAGTGTCTGTTTTATTGTTGGAAAATTGCAGCACGGGGGCACTGTTGCCGTTATCCAAGGAGATGCTACCGCACAGACATGTGCGCCAATAAGAATTTTCACTTTGGTATAATTAGCCGGCTGGCATTTGAGAGAGATGCTGTGCTGAGTACTGAGTTGAGTTGTAACGTGTTGGTATAATAACTGAAAATTCATCTGCAGAATGAGGGGATATGAGAAAGACAACCGGTTTTTGCCGCAGATTTGTCTTGATTTGACCCCAAAACTTGTGAGATTTTGCGCTGTGATTGGCGCTGCTTTGGCAAATTTAATCCCAGCGAATTTTCCGCGGTTTTTAAAGATTGGACATGCTGTAGCATAGTGGTGTAGATATGTGTTGCAGGTCTGCACTTCCTAGTTACAATTTTTGATTAGTTATGCATTTGCAGCTTGGAGCTGATAGGTTCGTTATTTGTTTCAATGTGTATATGTTATTGATACCTATAGTTCGTATAAGTTCCTAGTTCGTCAAACGACAAAAGGTTAAAATGGAAATGTCTGCACACGTGCTTTTTTAGTCCTGTGAAATATTTCAAGTACCTACCTTCCTGTCCGCTGTTGCGACGATATAACTTATGTAACTGGCTGGTTCCCTCTTTTTACATTTTTTTTTCCTTTTTTTTGTCAGCTCACAGTCACATCACAGGAGTTTAATGTTCTAACGGTTTCCCAATTGGTTCTCTGAATTTGCCATATCTGACACCTATGACAGTGAAATGTGCCGTTTCTATAAGAACTTTTATTTCTGTGTTTGTTTGTCATGAATAACCATAGGATTGCCCTTGGCATTTGAATGTGGTTTGAAAAATGGCTACGTACCGAAATGTCGATGTTATGTGGTATTCGATTGGGCGCTCTCAGAGCAATTTTTATGTTCGTTTGGTACAAAAAAAGCAATCTTTTTCAGATTTCAGAGCACTTTTGCGAATCTGGATTTTTTTCTCAAATTTGCTTGCCAATTTTGTTTGAGTTTGACAACTACTAGAGTTTGTTTACGATTTCGTGAAATTTTTCAACTGCAAAGAAATGCATTGCATCGGGTGGATTTATTTTTGTTAATTATTTATCTACAAATATTTAGAAATCAATTTGGGCACAAACTTCAAATGTTTTAATATAAAGTTTAACCAGTTAATGCAATACTATTAAAAAAGTATCGAAGGCTACACATTTTCAAACCGCACGTATATCAACACAAAAACGATCAAGTGACGTTTTTTTGTTCGATTAGACACACGAAATCTTAAATCTGAAGAAGCCCAATCGAAAACCACATTAGTTACGTGAATTAGTTTGGTCGCCACTCTTGTTAAATACGCAATTAACTGTTTTTTTTTAAACTAAGAGTTCAAAATTAGAAGGCTATCGAATACAAAGAAATTTCTGAGAGCTATTTTGTTCAACTTTCGTGTACCGGAACAGGTTTTAACCAAATTTGACTTCAATGTTCGTATCTAAACTAAGCCTTTTGTTAATTTCAAAGCGTTAACAAAACAAATAAACAAAATTAACTAAGGCATGCATTTTAGAAGTTTCCACAAGAAAAATAACATTCTATAAATATGTGATGGACAATGCTGACCCGACAGTTGACACTTGTTTTAGGTTTCCCTGTTTTATTACAAGTAATAAACAGGAGAAACAATTCTTAAATCATATTCATTCTTGCTTATGAAATTCTTCGCTAATAGAAGCGTTTGTTATTTTACGTGCAGTTTGCTTTTCGGGGCTAGAGTTCCTACAAGTAATTTAAACAACTAATTTTTTTTGGTTGACTGCGGCAAACGCAAGTATGCTCTGACTCACAGAACACGAGAGCGGGTCAAAGCACTTGAGTAATCAGAACTTAATTACAAGTAGTGCTAAAATAATTTGTATAAAAATGGGTATAGCAGTACATTTTGTTCGGTACTGTCGAAAATTCTGTGCAATGTCAATTCAGCTTCAAATCAAATCTTACAAGGATTTGGTATTCATTAGTTCAATATTAATATCAATAAATTATTGGTCCAACAAAGTTAATGTTTTTCAAATACTTAAATCCTTTCGGATATATGAAGGAATATGTATATATGAGTACCTATCTAAATTTAAATTTCGGTTTGATAAGAAATTTTGGCTAAAGCTGTCAAATTAAGCCATATCACCTTTCAATTGTTCAAAGTGCAAATAGATTAGAAAGTCATTAGAGATTGTAGTAGAGTAAAAAGTAGAGTAGAGATTGCTGAAAGTAAATCAACAATTTATTTATTTATTAGTTTATCTCGAGCTTGCGGCTAGCGGAAATGCACATTTAAATTCAGTTCATCCAATATGAATAATAACCACAAATGGAGTAATATGCTCTACACCAAGAACCGTGCACAACAAACCTTTAATATTCCACATTTCACGCGTTGTGCCATCCGCGTTGAATATAAAATCAGTTTGATGCACTACTTTAGTTTTTATCGGGTTTGAATCTTAAATCAGTTCTACCCTAATTGGGTATTGAGTGTACGATTTGTACGTGACAATAAAGTCCAGTTCCCATAAGAATAACACAAAGAGTATACTTTAAATCAATATTGGCGGTATTCTTATTGGTCAGCAAACCTTCGTGACTGACGTATCACCCATTCTGAGCATGCCCACTAGTTAGGGCCACGACAACTCATTAATAAAAAATACATCTCGAGTGGCATTAAAACCAAAACGAGAATTATTGCTTACTAGAAACTTCATGGTGGCATGTCGAAAGTAATTAATGTATTTTCCAAAGCATGACCATCTAGTTAGTAATTCCATTCGAATGGAGTAGAGTTGCGATTTTTCGGCTGTAACTATTTTATTTTAGGATGCTTTTGTTTGTGGTCTGCCGAAATGTTAAACATGTCAATGTAAATGTCAGGGTTATATTTTCCGGTCAATTGGAGCTACTTAACGACAAGATATTTGATTTCAATCTAGATTCGATCGATTGGTTTGTTATTATTATCTTGACATACCAAATCGTACAATCCATCGCAACAACAGTTGCTAATACGAGTCATGTAGGTACACACGTTTTTATTGGTATTTTGGGTGTGACACTATTTTTTTTGTTGAAGTTTTACAGTTCAAGGACAAAGCTGAATGAATCACAAGAAAGTAGTGTGCGATTTTTCTTGTTCTTGATTAAACAAGAGCAAAGGTGATACGAATACTAATTAAGTTTGACTACCTTGTAGCGTTTGCTTCTAAGGCTTCTAAGGTAGTTTCATGCAGTTCGGAAATTAGATTGCATTGGACTGGACCTTTTACCAAACTACTACAGCAGACACACTCTTATAGAGGTTGCAAAGCATACAGACAACCACAACCGCTTGAGGGCAAATCTAAAAAAATATCTTCCGACCTCCTAAAAGGTTTTTAAACTTACTTTCCACCTTCTTTTTAGTGTGCCGCAATTTTTGTAAAAGGATATTCAACGACAAAAAAAAAACTGAAACATTTCACGCTACCCATGCGATGCGTTCAACATGTGTCTAGAAAATCAATAGGAGTGTACCGTCCTACAACTTGTTGGCGAACAAAACTAAAAAAAGCCACCTACACAGGCCCTTGACTTTCTAGTTTACAAAAAAAAACTTATAGAGCTGCCAATTGCCTAATGTAGTAGAATCGAAAAAAAAATACTTCTAAAACCGTTCCATTTCCATTTGCAAAAAACTAGCTACTCTTCTGTTGATTCTGAGAAGATTACTTTACTTCTTGTTTTAAAATTAGAAAATTTTATACAAGCCAGCCGAAGTTTATGTTGTGACATTTCACCAACAAATTTGTGCATTCAACCAGAAGAAGTTTTCTTGTTCCCTTGGATTTTAGGATGATTGGCTACCCGAGTGAAACCAATGGAAAACAACATAAATAAAATCTATTTACGCTGCTATGAAAAAAAAAAATTTAACGACAGATCAAATCGCTCTTTTCGGAAGTGACGAAAAAGTTAACGAAACGGGGCCTTGAGCCATTATGTGCAAACAATACGAATCGCTTGTATTCCGAGCTCGAGCATTATGAGCGCTCTCTGAACCGAGCGTACTCAGATCGTTCTGATGTAATTATGAAACACACTTGAGCACATAGCTGTCATTTGTAATAAAGTATATGTATAAATTGAATATTTATTAATTGTTGTTTAAAAAATTGGTTAACTTTCAGTTCAGGCTCTGAACTAAAAAAGAAAAACGCCTACTGTCACGGACATCGTTGTAGGGAGGATTTCTTTTATCCTTTTTGAAACGTATTATAAAAGGATGTGGGCTTATTCTTTAAAAATATCCCGGACACTTCTGTCGTGTTAAGAATTGACCTGGAAGTGCACTTTTTTTCCATGAAACATAGAAAACATAAAAAGAGTACTTCTAGATTTGATCTTTTCATAGAAAGGGCAATGGCCGCATTCAAGAATCTAGTTATCTTAAGTCGACTAGATTGGTCTGGATGAGATGTAACCTGAACGCAAAAACTAGATTGGTCGGGAACTACACTTTTCCTACGTCAGCCACATATGCGAACTGTCCGTCACGAATTTCTTGACTAGATTCGTCGGCTACCCCTCCATAAACGTCAAATGAAACAGCTGCTAATATGACCGATTTCCCCCAATCAAAACCGAGATACATCTAGTGAGACAGCTGTCAGACTTACTAAACTAGATACTTGAACGTCCCCAATTCTTTTCTTCAATCGAAAACGCCGTTAGTCAAACTCCTTAAATGGGCCGTTCGTTTCGTTTTTGTCGAGACTCGCTATAATTACTTACTTTCTTAAGGTGGCGCTACAGTCCGGGGTTTACTTGGACTATAATTGCATTGACTAATAACCTATATAATTTGGTATATTTAATAAGAAATAGGTAGGATCTAGAATCACACTATATATGTCTGGAAAATATATAGTAGGCATTGCAGTGCCTACAGTGAGCTCGCGAGTCACAATCCATATCACGGGTTAAATTTACAGTGATTTGAAAATCACAGTCACAATTTTTTTTGCATCAATCCAACGTTAAGTACGTGGCGAATCCCCACACAATCATTGTCTTTATTTATTTACTGCATCTTTGCGGTGTTCTGCTCTGTGCAACTCAACTTTGCCGCTAGACTTTCGGCAGCAAAAACTACATCAAAATTTGATACTTTTAATTTGATTTTACTTGAAATTGATTTCTTGATCAACTCGCACCCCACTATTTCAATAAAAAAATGCTTCGATAAACAATGTTCCCAAAAAGGTATACCACAAACAATTAAGCTATATATAAGAACATACGCTTCATTAGAATCAATAAACAAATAACACATATCGACAAAACACATTCTTTTTAAAACGGTTTCTACTTCTAATAAAGAAACCGAAAACCAATCAACTTATTAACGATTCAAGAAATAAAAATATTATTCCAATGGGGGGTATCAATATCAATACATGCAAAAGGCTATCGCCTATACCCATAGTTTTATAGCTGTTTAACAAATTGTTTTGCACCACATGTACTCGTTTGTATTATCAGCTACAAGAGTGAAATGCCTATAGTTGAAGACAAAGGTTAAAGTCTAAAAACTGCACTTTTTGTCGACCTGTGCCTTTTGCGTCAACGGAATTATTCCGATTCATATAAAATTAAATGTTTATGGCGTGCCCACTTGTTGGGCTAGCGCCAATTTGAAATGTTTACCTAAAGAACAAATACCAATGAAAACAAGATAGATTAGTGTTGGAGACTCGATTCCAAAGTTCAGATTTTTTTTTTCGGTTTATAAAACAAAATTAAGATCGCGCAAGAATGACATGTAAATAGTCAAGTTTTTATCTATTTTTTTTTTGGGAGGATTCTGGTTTTTGTGTTTTTTTTTTTGGTATAAGAGTTCTTTTTTGTATTTTTTTTTGTTCTCACCGAAGTGAGAATGATGGGCAACTTTTCATTTCCGTGGAATATGGAAGCTATTGCATAAAATTGTCGGGCATTGAACTGTTGAAATGGAATAACTGAACGCCCTTTGCAGCCTTTGACTCGTAAGTTGTAAGTGAAAGAAAAAGGGCACAGTTAAATTGTGCCAGCTAGTATTATAGTTTTGTTGCATGTAAACGTTTGATAAATATGCTTCGCATAATGTGCATTCTTAAAAAAATTCGAAATATTTTCTGAGGTTATGTTGACTCTGCGACGCATTTTCAGATTTGTATGGTTTGGGTTTTTAGGATATCTTATCATAAGTTTTATCTTTGGTATATGAAAATATTATGTCGAACGGTTACAGCACTTATAATCCTTTTGGGGTGGTGTTCTTTGGTGCTCCCACTTTTCTTTTTTTTTATAGTCTACTTCATACACTTTTCTTGTTCGACAAACAATTTTCCGCTCTTACTTAGGGAAAGTGTGTCATTCTGCTAATTTTAATATATGTTCTGCCGAAGCAGAATATCTCTTGCATTCTATATATATAAATGTAGGAAAAGTGTGACTTGTTACCAATTTAAATTAATGGCTGATAATCCCTGTTCGCTGTTCAATGACAGCCGCCTGACAGCTCATCTAATGTAAAGACTTTCGTTATTTACCAATGCCAGAAAGTGAATACTGCACCTCGGCGGTAAATAACTGTCGCCAATTGACACCAAAATGTATATTTTTGTTGCTTATACAATGTCAGTTTTTTTTATGTCGTTTTCCATTGGGACCACCAGATATTTTTTTTAGATCACAGATTTTACGCGACATGCAACTATATTGATCTGCTTTTGTAAATGGATTAGTGCAATAATTTGACAGCAATAATCAATTTCAGCTGTTCGTTTTTGGGAAAACCACAAATATGGATATGGATGAAAAATGTTTCCGTTGTACCTAGAAGCAAATGGAGTAGTTTTGGTGACTCGTAGTCTGTCAGATGACGAGGAAGACGCAGAAGAAAATAATTCCTCCAAATTTATATCCATGGCTATTTATGTATTTCTTTATTTTGGTATTCACGGAGCTTTGCGCATTTCTTTTAAATCAAACTTCTTAAAATAACGTAAATCAGCTGTGCGAAGTATATTGGTATTTGTGGCAGTATGTGTAAATCTGAAAAAATATCGAGATTTTTTGTCCCACATTAGTGTTCTTTGCGTTCCTTCTTTCCTCTATCGAAAGTCGTAATTTGTCTACAGAACTGTAGGAGGAATAGGCTTTTTGCGTGATAGAATGTTTTAGCAGAATGTTTTGAAAAAGGTATCTAGTACTTCTTCAGGGTTCATCTTTGAAGCAATGTCTTGATGGATATGCATTAGGGCTAGTCCATTCAGGCGATCTTCTCTCATATTGCTGCGAAGATATGTCTTAATCCGGCGTAAGGTGGAGAAAGATTGTTCGGCAGTACTGGTTGTCACAATAATTGACAAAGGGTTCTTATGTTTGGCAGAGCTGTTGCTTTTTTATAAGCTTCTGCTGGTGACTTAGGAATATTTTCTTTCATCTGTTGCCAAATTTGTAACTCTTTTTTTACGGCCGTCGGAAACACAAAAATTGTACGATTAAAAATGTGGTCTATATGACTTTGCGCTTAGGCTAGAAATTCCATGCACGCGCCCCAAGATTCACATATATTTCTAGGTTCTACTAGCAAATGCAGACATAGATTTGGGTAATTTTTCGTCTGGATTTCCATCGTTTGTAAGAAAAGTGACTTTTATTTTCGCACATAGGCGAAGTGTCTGTGTTGTTTTGATAATGGAATGAGCAAGCAGTAATAACGCAGTGCTCTCTGGGGGGGGGGGGCACGTGCCCCTGTGTCCCCCCCCCCCTGGATCCGCCCTTGCCTACTGTAGTACTGATGTGTTTCCTATCGAGGGAGATCAGATGCCTAGAACGATTTAGATCCAGCTTTGGCCAGATCTGTTCAATGAAGTCCGGTATAGAGAGGCCTAATGTGGGCGGACCTTGTAAACGGCTTTTAGTACTGCGCCTGTAGAATGAAAATTGTGTGCACAAATTGTAAAAAATTTGCTTTGTGATGCGACATCTGGTGCGCAATGGCAAAAGCCCCTTTCGGCAAGGAATCTCATTCTAATTCTTTTAATCGCCGCACTGCCTTGAGTGCTGAGTACCAAACGCACCAACACGTCACAGTCCCTGTCACATCAATTTGGCCTAAATTCTATATAGTTTGCAGCGACAGCCACAAATTGCCTGAGAATTTTGATGTCGGTTCGTTTTGGTTCAAAATGATTCACGATGTTTAGTCAATGAAATTCCATCTCAATTACATTTCCTAAATGGTCGCTGTCACATTGTGATTCAAATAGAAATGTATGCGTTTCAGTTGCGAACTTGACCCCATGAGAACATTCCTAAAGGCAATTAAGATCAAATTTGAATGGACTGAGATTTTGTGTCCGATGCTCTGTGTTCTCGATTTTTCATCTTTATCTCTCTATGTAATTCAATCAGTGTATTTATATACGAGTACTTCTTTTTGTGTTGAAATTAAATTCAATTAAGCTCTCCTTCAGCCTGAGATGCAATAATTATACTTTCAAAATTGTAATGGACTCATATTTTCTTACTTTCAAATCAATTGAAACCCCCCCATCACCGATTGGGGTATAAATTGCAGTTGCAGACGTCGGGCACAACTTTTTTTGTTCGTTCCAATTAAATTGAACTCTGAATATTAGTCTGGTTTTCGTAAGGTAACGCTTGATCTGCTCACAAAGTCCATGAGTTTTTATCAGCTCTACACTGAACAGAGGATTATTTTTAAACTCTTTTTCTTATCGACGAGATGTGATAATTTCCAGCAGAAAACTGGGCACTACCCCGATTGATAACTGAAATTGGTTTGGAAATGCCCCCGTTTTGCCCTTGAAATGCCGATAACAATGCATGCGACAATAAATTGAAAGAAATTGTTCGTCTTCTTATCGTTGGTAAAGCGAATTATATTGCAATTGAAGCGGATCTTCTTGTTGGTATAATAATAGACGGACAACGACGACCGACGCCTCACTGATTAGTGAGCATTTTATCAGTGTGTCATGCGATGCATGATGGTCCGTTGTTTGTCCCATTGTCCACTTAAGCATTCCGCACCAGCGAACAATGTATAAATCGATAAATTGTATATGAGAGTGTGGACTACAATTATTGTCAATTTTATTTGTGGCGGTTTATTTGGTTTTCATCATCATTTTTGTACGCTTTATTAGATTAGTCCTAATTAAGCGATAATGGAGCATGTCCATTGCCAATGAATTGTGGCTCTTTCAAGTGGTCGTTGTACCAGTGATTCTGTGGCAAGGTTCAAGATGCATTGGATGTGATTCGAAACGAGAGATGTGAAGGGTTTCTGTACTCCTGCTTAGCACTTGTTTGAGTCACAAAATACAATCCAACAGGCGAATACAAATGACGCTTAATTGCCAGCATTTGTGCTGACAAACATGTTTACTAGAATACTCCCATCAGTTCCTCATAATCGAATATGATACCCAAAAGGGAAGGGACTGCAATCAATCGCCACTTTTCCTATATATTGCACATTAAATGTTCAGAGTTTGAAATTTCAATCGCTCATGGCTCCATGTTCGCAGAAAGTTCGTCGAATCGCTGATGTCGTCGTCGGATTACTGAAATTACTACTGCACCGCGCCCCTGCATCTGTAATTGGATGCAGAAAAGCGGATGTTCATAATGATCATGATAATGGACACTTTGGTTAATAAAGTCGTTTTTTTTTCGTTCATGGAAACTATAATGCTAAGGAGATGATCATAATGTGGGGAGACGCGACGCGACATATTGCGGAGGAGGAGGACCGTATTCTGAATGAGGAACCAATTGTTGGCTCAAGTGTGTTCTTGCTCATTATGCCCGTAGTGCAATGATGCTTGTGCATTTTGAGTGCCGTGGCTGGCCTCTGTTTTGCTTGCATGATGAAGTACAACCTCTTAGTTGAGTTCTGTGTTTGGTAATTGAAGAAGTACTTGATGTCGTAACTACGCGGATTGGATTGAGGGAAATCTGTGGTTTGTGGTGGATGTTTTTTTTTTTTATGAGGAAGTGATAGGTTATGTCGATACGGGTTTGTGTCATGCGGTGATCACTTGAACATAACATAATTGTGCATGATTCCAATGAACTCTGCCAAAGAAAGTTGCGTGAAATTTGAAACAAACACGGGTGTGGCAGTACATATGGAAAGTCTTATGTTATAGCTCGTTGTTTATGAATCGGTTTTTGCTTTAAACAATTCTTCCAACTCATTGCAGGGTCAGAAGTCAATTTTAATGGAGTGTTGTGTTATCGCATGTGCAAGGGACATGCAGTCACCTTTGACTACCATTAACTTGGTTGGTGCAAAAGTAAAGTTTTATTCAAACGAATAAAAATGTAACCCATTATTGCGTTACGAAGTTTTGTTCAACTTTTCGTTTGGATATCGTTTGATTTTAACGTTTTCTACGAAGCACTTTTGCGGGGATATACCGATTTAACCTAGAACTAAAAAAATTGCCATAATCTGACCTCCAATTTGAAAACATTGAACAGAATTTTTCAACAGAATTTCACGTTACTGCTAAATTCCCTCTCAAGCAAGAGTTATATAGAGAAGACCGCACTTGTGCTGAATCATCTGATAAGAGGATGAATTACCTTACGTTACTGAATTTCTTATTGTTTTGCATTTAAAATGCACAAAATTCAGTGACGGTTTTGCTGAGTGAGCGGCTTTCGGGACTGAGAGAAATTTTGCATTTCTTTTTTAGTAATTTTTATAGAGCATCTTTGGTCGTCCATTTCGAAGAAGTCGCCTTCATTCGTTTTCATTTTAATTTCAGGATGTGGTAGTTCGACCCCAGTATTTTTTCGTCTATTTCAACAGGTTTGTAAGAATCCACAAAGAGGCTATAACCCTTAAAAAAGATATAAATTCGGTCCTTAATTTCAATCGGTAACTAAGTTCACGATTTAATATTGTAAATCTCAAATGATTGCTTAAGCAGTCAACCGTGAGCCTAATTTTGCAATACGTTTTTGAGGTTTGGCAAAACTACTTCACTAATAAGTCGACCGATATTGTGCCCAAGTTCCTGAAATGTCGGTATAAAATCGAAAAAAAAAATACTCCAATGGCGTCGAATGGCAGACCCAGTGGCATCACCAAAACGTCCGACTCCGCGATTATTGAACTTTAGAGCGTTTGGTTGAAAAATTCTGTCTTTAAACGCACAGCTTGACCTATAGGGCTATAGCACATCTCTGAAATCACTTATCGCACATCTCTGAAACATTGCCAGCATTTTAGTACATATTCCCCGCCATATAGACTGCAACTCAAGTTTTTATTTTTTCTCCTTTCAGGTGTTGGCCTGGTCCTCCGCAAGATGGGTAACAGTGTCTCACCAACCGTCGATTTGGCCAAGGACGGTGACACCTACACCTTTACCACCAGCTCAACCTTCAAGACCACTGCTATTTCCTTCAAATTGGGAGAGGAGTTCGAATTGGAAACCCTCGATGGGCGCAAGGTAAAGAGCATCTTCACTTTGGACGGCAACACTCTCACCCAAGTGGAGAAGGGCGACAAGCCAACAACCATTATTCGTGTCTTCAGCCCCGATTCGTTGATCGCCACCATGACCATTGGTGATGTCAAGTGCGTCAGGACATACAAGGCTGTCTAAGGTGATCCCAAGAGCCCGTCCATTCAACAACCGAAACTGAAAGCAACAACAACTGCAACTGATGAAACTGGACTAAATCGTAATAAAAAATTAACTAACTAACATCACTAAGCGTAGATCGTGTCTTCTGTTTTTTGTTTTAAATAATAATTATTATTATATTATTTCTAAATACATGGAAATTGACTGAGTGAACTAACGATTAAATAAATTATTTTTAAAAAAAAGTAAAAGAAATAGAGGAACAAAAAATGTCAAGTGTTCAAAGAAAGTTACATTCTGTATGAAAATTTCCAACTCTGCTTTATACTGCACTTTTCATTTATATTTTAAACTTTAAAATACAGATATTCTTAAAAATACTAAAGCATTTTCTATTCTGTTATCTTTTTGTAATGGTCTATATTATTTTCAATATAGAAGTCTGCACAAAAATTTGAGACCAACTAATCCTAGCAAGTTTTAAATGCATTTATAGTTAGATATAAAAAAAATAGGAAATGAGAATATATTTGGCGAATTTTGCTATGTGAAATAGGAATAATTGTGAAACAAGAAGATGTAATAAAAACAAGATATTCTCGACGTTGTGGTGTTTTTCTTCACACTAATAATGGGGGTGAGGTTAACCGATTGTTTTAGGCTGACCACAAAACAGCTTCTGTTGTAAGTATCGGAAATTGACAATCCGTTTGGATAGATGATATATACTGATTTACAAACCCACTGTGTTCAAGAAATGGATGCGATCACCCGGACTTTGTAATTGAAGAGGGAGCAAGTTTGTGTATATCAACAGAAGAACTAAAAATCCTCTTCTGTCAGCGCTTGATACGAAGAAACATTTCTGAATGACAAATGGCATTATTATCACTGTTCTTCTTATCGAAAGGTCGAGGGTTTGGAATGCACAAGTTCTATAACGATCTGTCTTTCTGAATCATTAGCGCCAATGTCCATACTCACCACTATCGGGAATAAGAATTTCCCATGAATTGTTTCAAATTCAGCTATCTGATTTATATTGCTGACAAGAGAAACATTTCCATCGGAAGTTATTCACGATAGCCCTGACCTGACTGTGTACAAAAGTTATAGATGTTCAACTTGTCAACATGTCAACCATCTCATTCTAGGCAATTTGATGGCACGGATATCATGTCATGTATTTGGTTTAAGGTTTAACGACATGCTATCCCATATATGGCATCACTCATCACTGTAAATAGTGAATCAGTGAAACTGATACAGCCAAAATATTAGAAGAAATCATGCAGAGCACCAAGGTGGGCACAGAAAGATGTCTGATCGCTTACTCCAAAGTAAAACACATTCTTCATAGGTAGTCGAACGTAAAACGGAATCTTGTGCGAATATCTTTGTTAGTTGGTCGCCTTTTTATATTCTAGCTTCAATAATTTTAAAATAAAGGTCTCGATATTGCAATCTTATTAGATATTCGTAAACCACTATAAAAAGAAGTTCCCTTCATTTTCAGCCTCTGCAAATCGAGGAAGGCTTTGCGATTGTAAGTTATTGATTGCAAACAAACTCGTACATGTCATTAATTTCGTTTTCGATTGGGCTTTTTCAGCTTTCAGATTACGTAGACATACATATCGGACATAAAAACGTCACTTGCTCTTTTTTTGTTGATATTCCTGCGATTGGAATATTTGTAGCCTTCGACACTTTTTAACATGTTTTTAATTCACTGGTTAAATTTTATATTAAAACATTTGAAGTTTGCGCCCAAATTGATTTCTAAACATTTGTACATAAATAATTAAAAAAAATAGATCCACCCGATGCAATGAATTTCTTTGCAGTTAAAAAAATTCACGAAAACGTAAACAAACTCCACAAGCTGTCAAACTCAAAAGCATTTGTATGGGTAAATCTGAAGCAAATCTGAGAAAAAATCCATATTCGCAGAAGTGCTCTGAAATCTGAAAAAGATTGTTTTTTTTTTGTACCAAACGAACATAAAAATTGGTCTGAGAGCAAAAAAATGATCTGAGAGCGCCCAATCGAATACCCTATAAGTGACACTACATATATTTTTAATAACAGAAGAACAATAACGTCCGAAGGAAGTAAATGGATGAAAATAAAAGCAAGTTAACTTGTCGATTTATTTTTCGAAGGTGGTGGCTTTCCTGGCCCTAAAATTCAAAGCTGAGTGTATTTGCTGCCACTCATTTCATCGTTTTTGAAACCTCCCACAGTTCCAATGTCTGTAAGTTAATTTATTTTCATATTCCTTGCAATAAAATCGAACAGCATCATTAGTGGGTTTTAATTCAATTCTTATACAATAGCATTCCGACAGAAAAAAAATTGTATTGTGCCGAAATTTGGATCAGACAGCTTAACAAATCAACATAACAATAAACACAACACAACAAAAGTATTATATTTATTTAAAAAAAGTATTCGTGCGAATTTTTTACTTTTATTTTCTCAATTTCGCTGAAGCTAAAAGTCAATTCATTTTCTCAAAAAACTTTTTGTTTTATCTTCAGATTTAAATTAATAAAATATAAACAGCCTAGAAATCCTTGAAATCATATAACTCCATTTAGGTACAACAAACATAAAGCAAGCAAGCCAACAATAGGCCTGTTTTTTTCAGCTTTGCAAAGAAAAGTAGGATTTTCAGCAAGCAATTACAACAAAAATGCTCTACTTGACACTTCGTAGTAAAGGGCATATTCAAAAATCTAGTTAAGTTGACTAGATTGGTCTGGATGAGATGTAACCTGAACGCAAAAACTAGATTGTTCGGAACCGTTACTTTTTCTACGTCAGCTACATATGCGAACTGTCAACTTAGTACTCAGTCACGAATTTCTTGACTAGATTGATTGGTGAGATTGATTGTTGTACTTCGCTTTGGCTGAGATATGATGTTTGTTTTGATTCGTGCAAGAAAAACAAACAAAAGTGGGACCATTCATTCAAATTTGATATTTCTGTCGGTTTAGGGTTTGGAATTTTAATTTTTACATGGACCAAAGTGGTAAAAACCGGACAATAAAAAAAAACTCCATAACGTTCACTAAACAACCGCATTTCCTGGTGAATCGGGCTTTTAACACTTTTACTAAGAATATATTTCATCTTCCTTTCAACACGAATATTGCCTACTCTCAGGCAGTTGTTGTGTCAGCTTGAAACGTTTCTACCCAATTTCACTCATAGATGGCAGCACGCCCATCATCAAACGAACACAATTCAAAAGTAATTTTATTGTGAACTACAACAAACCCGCCGCACAGACATTCGTTTGTCAACTGAATTGCGATTGGGGTTGAACTCGCATAATCTAAACCTTGAAAATAGTCGTTTTGCCGGTTGGCGTCTTGCGTATGACGTTATTTTCTTCGTTTCGATTTTTTAGGGTCCATTAGCATTTGCCGGTAGATATGCATCGCATGTGCACCTGTAGTATTCAAAAGGAATAGCTTTACAATTTGTTTTCTTGAAAGACTGGTTTGGTTACTCATTCAATATTTGCATACGCAAAAAGGACATTTTGCGTCGTGGTGACTGTGTATGAATTTTATATTTGACAGTGCAAATAATTCGAAGTGAATGTTATTGAATCTGGAAGTGTCAAGTGGTTTAATGAAATCGCCGTAAAACTATATTGAAGCCAAAGTAAACACAAAATATGTTCCTTGAAATAAATCCGAATTTCAATTATTAGTGCCAAAGCAAACGGTGAGTTAATGTACTTTAATTGGATGGACGAGTCAGAAGGGCGTTCAGTTTCAGTAAGTGCGCATTGAAATTCAACAATTCAAAGTGATTACCTCACAGGCTGATTGAAAATTCAAATTATTGATTTTTCAATTGAAAAAAAATCCTCAAGCCTTTAGTATGCGAGTTGAAGGAGGGTGAATTAAAGTGAAAGTGCCTAACCTGCCGGCACAATGTCAACGAACTTTTTTTTTCTTGTATCGCTCCAACGTACATCAGTGTTCTGGCTAACTGGTTGTGTGCAAAATGATGTCACGTGAATGAAGTGGAGCTGAAAAGGTATCTTCAACCTCTGATGTGGGAAGTGATTTTGGAACAGTGGAAGTCAAGTTGGTTTGGGTTTTTATTGATCTAAATTTTCTATTAGGGGTTCATAAAAAAAATGACAGGTCGATGGTTTGTGCATGTGCACTCAAGAGGAAGGTGATGTGTGAGAACAGGATGTAAAAAGATAAAGAGGGGGACCTTTTTTTTGTTCTTGTTATGTAACAAACAGGGACGCATTTCAAATGCGCACAATTTCTATGAGTTTGTTGCTGAGAAGTAACTCTGTTCAACTGAAGGGTTATTTGTTGATATATGTTTTCTCATAAGATTATAATCATAACTTATAATGGTTACATTCAAGAATCTAGTTATCTTAAGTCGACTAGATTGGTCAGCCAACGTCAGCCACATATGCGAACTGTCAACTTAGTACTGGTCACGAATTTCTTGACTTGATTCGTCGGCTACCCCTCCATAAACGTCAAATGCAAGAGCTCTTCATATGATCGATTTCAGCCAATCAAAACCGAAATACATCTAGTCAGACAGCTGTCAGACAGCTGTCAGACTTACTGAACTAGATACTTGAACGTCCCCAATAACTTTTAACCATGTCAAATACTTTGTAGTCTATTGTTCTATTGGGAGTTCGCAAAGTTTAGTTTATAGTTAGCGTGGAACTTAAAATGTTAACAACTCATTAGTCACCAAACAAATTCCACTTCCAATTGGAGACTCGAATCTGTCAAATAAGTGGAGAGTTAAGTGAGCTAGTTCTAGAACCATCGAGATTGTTCGGGACGAACCAGAATTCACTAGAAATTTCCCGATAGATGACGGAGTGGATATAAAAGGCAAATTTGAGAACAAGGAGAAAACAGTTGCTTTTGAAACAGTGATTAGTAAAGTTCGAAATAGTAATAATAATAATAAAAACAGCCAAACACAAAAAGTGCACATTTTTTGCAATTCTTTAGGCACATTTATTCTGATTACATTGTTTTATGTTATATAAAAGAAAACAACACATACTCATAATTGAGAGACTTTCTAGTTTCCATTTTTCAATGTTAAAAATGTTAAAAAAAAGAAACGCCTATGGAAACGAATTTTAATATTAAATTATTTCGAAATGAGTTTGTATAAATGTGTGAAAATCAATTGCAATGGATGTCCAGTGCAAGAAAAAAAGTGTTTTTTTTTGCGAGCAACTCAATACGCAAAAGATTTGGCAGCAAAAAATCTGAAATACTATCGAAAACTACAAAAGGCCTGTTTTTTTGAGCTTCGTTCTCAGCAAAGCAAAATGAAGTAGGATTTTCAGCACACAATTTACAATAACTACTGCGAGTCTCGAAGTGTCAAGCTTTATTTGTCACATAACTATGTAAACATGTTTTAGAAACGCATTGTTAGTTAAGTATAGTTAAGTCATAAGTATATAGAAGGCAATTGGAAGGATTCACTGTCAACAATTAACACAAAATGTAGCAAGTCCAAAGCACTATGAAAGGAATATCATAATGGTAAGTACCTTGTAACATAATTAGGCATAATTCGGAATGTTCATTAACTAGATTTTCTCTTTATATTACGCCCACACCAACTTCAAGTTGCAGATTCAAAATTGAAACTCAGTAATAAAAAAAAAAAAATGATGAAACGGTTACTAAAAAAACACACACGCACACGAGTTTCCTAACCAAGTTCAGGGTCAACAAACATCCGTCGCATCCATAATCATACAGCATAAAATGTATCATAGACTGCCACACCACGGAGGGGAGAACCCGAAGCATGGGATAAATATAAGGCGAAAAAGAAAGAGCTAAATGTCACTCTGCGATGACGTAAAAGGGAGTCGTGGAGGGACTTTTGCTAAAGTATGAGGAGATCCAGTTTCCAAGATCGGACTCATTCGTAATAGAGCGGGGGAGATGATAGAAACACTGGATCACATAAATGAGGTCCTAATGGAGGTACACTTTCCAGGAAGCTATAAGTCAGATCAGCCCTGGGCTCCAAGGAAACAAGGAGCGAACAGGATGGATAGAACGGAAGCAGAACGGATCGTGACGCCAAAAGCGGTCAAGGGTGCGATAGAAACATTCTCACCCTTCAAAACTGCGGGGCCGGATGGTTGCATTCCAGGTCTAATGCAGTGGGGTGTAGACGTAATTGTACCAAGGCTCAGGAATATATACGTTGCATGCCTAGCAATGGGCTATATCCTGATTACATGGAGGGAAGCAAATGTGGTCTACCTTCCAAAATCGGGGAAAAAGGACTACACCGAGGCAAAGTCATTCAGACGAGTCAGCCTAACATCCTTCCTGTTAAAAACAACCTCTCAACCATTCATTAAATGCAGAAAAATAACAATACAAGCAAAAATAAAACAAAGGGAAAAATACCAAGACAAACATCGCCCCAAATATTCAATGAACAAAATAAAAGGAAGTACAGGAAATCCACCTTTTGGCTTTTTTTTTTTTGATAACAATCATATTCGCATTGTAAATCGTCGTAATCGTTATGGATAATTTGTTTGTTTGCACATTGTGCGCATGACGCATAAGTTGGAAAAGGAAATTTTTTTTTCAACTGTAAGTTAGGTATAGTGTCGAAGAGAGTGGAGAGTCTATTGCTCTAGGTCATGATGAGCATTTAGCAGTGAGATTGAAGAGTCTTTTCGAAAATCCGAGAGCGATCAAATACTGGGATTTTTCGTGCGAAGTTTTCAAATATCCAGCTAGGGAAGTTTTTATGCGTTGTGTCGAGAAGAGTAACTCCTGGTGGCAAACGAAAACGCTTATTTTACGAATGCATGCATGGAATTTGAATACGAGACTTGCTGACCGTAGAGCGTAGTTGTTGTAATTGCGTGCGGAAAGTCCTACTTTACTTTGCTTTGCTGAGAACGAAGCTCGAAAAAACAAGGCTATAATTGTTTAGAAAGTTTTAGTTATACGAAAAGAGTACGTTCGCAATAGAATTATTCATTTAATAAATTTTAAGGAACCTAAAAATCGGCAAACTTTAAAGTGAATAGCGTAAATTAGGATAAATCCCAAATGATAATTTTGAGAAAAATTCGAGTAGCCAAATCAGATATAATTAGAGAGTGCTGGTAACACTGCTACTTGTGTATCAGCTGATAGAACTCTCCACAAATTATTTTTCGCAAACGTTTCGTTGTCCATTTGAAGACCACCGGAATATTTCGTTCCGGAACAGGTCCGTACTAGCCTTAAAGGTTAAGAATGATTATTAGTAAGACCCATTAGTGTTTTTCGTATTTCTTAAGGCTGCTGAACATTTTGTCGATCTTCTACAGGGAAAAAAATCAGAGCCTCTGCCGTGTCTGAGTTAAAAAAACACGACCTTATTTACAGATCAGGTTCTTATTTGAACCATAGACAAATCTCTCTTATTTGAACTAAAAAAGAAAGCGACATCTTTCGATAGATGGCCTAACCGTATCTGTTTATTTGCCCTTACTTTTGCTCGAATGGGTAAATTTAAAAGTCTGATTAACGGTGGGCCCAATTGACTTTGAGTTTTTATGGACTGGATTTTTAACGAGCTGTTTTTGTGTTCACGTATAAAGGGGGTAGTTCTGGAAAATTTAGTGGATACTCATTAACATTCAGTTTTATTTAACCAGATGACCGTGTATTAGTGGATGATAAGTTCAGGACCACTTAGTTATGTTAAGAATAGACTTAAGTAAAGATTTTTTAAATCTCAATTTTCCAAGAATATACTTCTGAATTTGAGAACTTATTAGATTCCATCCAATTTTTCAAAATAAGTATCGAATCGTTTCTATTAATGTGTTATTATTTTTACTATTATTATTTGACCTTTAAAACAAGCGCAAATTTACTTACAAAATCAACATATTATTTAACATGTGGCTAGTTACTAAATAAAGAAATGCCTTATATCAGCGCCACGCTAATAAATTGATAAGGCGCTCATTTATCTAATGCATAGGTGCATATCTAATAGCACCCCACTGGGAGTTATTAAAAAAAAGGAAGCAACTACACTCATTTTTATCCCCATTAACGGATGAAGGGTGACGTCAGTATCATGTCAATGACGGACGGAAAAACAAACTCTTTTGCTGTTGCCGTGGAAAAGTTAATGGCGATAACGTTTGGGAGAGTCAAAATCACAATACCTAATAGAAACAAACAACACTGGCAAGATGGTTGTCTTTTCCCTTTAGTTCCAGTCTCCTGATTACTTAAATCAACATACGCAGATCAAATAAAATAGAAATGTTATGATTATTTGGAGAGCGTTAAAATGAAATACAAACAAAGTTGCATTTGCAAAGAGTAAGAAATAAAAAGTGTTGCCAATTGATAAAAATTAAGTGTTGGATTTACATTGAGGTCAAAAAGAGACATTGGGTTGTATGAATAAAACGTAGCAATTGCTTTTACTCAAGAGAAATGTCAAAGTCGAAACATTTGCTACATTTCGTATGATTTTTATTCATTTGAGTAAGTTCCAACTTTTGACATGTTCGAAAAGCGGCGACACTGACCTTTTACTCAGATCGGTATGAATAAAACTTATCAGTCAAAGCCAATGCTATGTAATTTCTGAGTCTGCTATTTAGTTGACTCAGACCTTTTGCTAAATATTTTGTCCGCACATTTTTTACATAAAACAATCTACCTACGCATTCTGAGTTTTAGATGTTTTGTTTATAAATAGTTAAATTAGGTTGGATGCGATAAGTTTTTTTTTTTTTACGTTTTTATAGTTGGAGTTTGGGATTTGGTAAGCAGAATCTTTCCTACAGCTTCTATGGCCTGGACAAACAACAACTCATTTTGATCACTCTTGTAAGTAGACGTGGTAGATAGAAGTTCCTCATCGTCTGCTAAAATTCAGAAGAGTCAATTCAAAATCGAATATAGATGCTGTTATGCTTGCCTCTCTTACAAATAGTCCTCTTCGTCGCTCTGCATATATTTTTTTCTTTTTCATTTCTTTATTTTCACTTTTTCTTTTGAATTTTTTTCCTCTTTTGATAATAGGCCAGTTTTTTTGAGCTTCGTTCTCAGTAAAGCAAAGTAAAATATGATTTTCAGCACGCAATTACAACAACTACGCTCTACTTGACACTTGGAACTGGTGTCTTTGGACACCAACACCAAAATCTCGATAACCATGGGAACGTGTACCACGGTTTTTCAAGCGGAAATCCATGCGATCGAAATTTCCGCTGATCTAATCTCTAAAAAAGGTATGCAAACCGCAATCATTCAAATCCTTTCAGACAGTCACAGGCAGCTTTACAAGTATTGGTATCCAATGGACTCCAAAACAGTTTAGTGCTGTCACGATGCTCTGCAAGCCCTTGCCAAACACAAAAAGATAAGGCTTCCTCACAGGTCACTGTGGCTTTAGATATCACCTTAACAAAATCACCTTAACAAAATTAACCTTAACAAAATGAACCTTTGTCTGGAAACAGAATGCAGACAAAAGAAAATCCGCGATAGTTATAATAAATTTAAGGGTCCAGGCTAAATTTTTCGAACTCACAATGAGGAAATTTTCCATACAAAATTGCACATTGTGACCTACAAAATATTTTGTGTATAGGCTAATAATGATACAAATTATTTAGATGAAATGATAATTGTAAACAGTTAGGCTTTCAGGTGTTTGTTAGACGTTCGTGAGATGCATGGGGTAAAATATTAAACTGTAATTTCTGTTTTTCTGTAGTGTTGAATCTGGAATCCCTCTCTCTAAACAGCACCGGCTGTTTTTAAAGGGAAAGCTGCCGAAAGCCCAAAAACTATTTTCGTAAAATAAAGATTATTCCCCAAAATAACGTCTCTCCCAGCAATGTCTTAACAAATCACCTTAGTCACTCACTTATCAGCAACTCAGCAACACCCCCAATTGAAATCGCACATAGGAGTGTTCTTGACGGGGAGGGAATGCCTATGTACCTATTCTGGCATTGCCATGCCATAAAAAGCATTCGTTATAATTTTCTCTGTTCTCCACTCAGATCCATGACGTGTTTGCTAGTAGGTATACCTACTCTTCGTGGAACTGTGACTGCGGCTGGCCCCAGCACAGCAAGCACAAGCACTACTGTCGGACAACGGTCTACTCGCATTAGACCGGCGCTTTTGTCTCCAGTTGGCGATCAATTCTCCACGCGATCTAACGTCGTTGTTCGTGCTGTCATCTGTCTTCCAACAATTGGTTAGGTGCCCCCCAATCCCTCTGCTTGTCTGGTTTATCGCGAACCAGAAGCATCGTACGGCTGTCGTGTAAGCATTATAAAAAAAATAATAAAACGAACATTTTTGAAGTTCAACTCACAAGCTTCATCATATTGTGTTCTTTCTCTGAGTTGTTTTGTTAATTATAAAATTCCCACGTAAATCGTTTTTTTTTTGTGAAAACTCCTCCCCCACTGAACTATTTATCGATATCGGCGGATGGTTTAGAAATTACCTAATCAAATATTCGCCCTCTGCCTTCAAATGCTCCGATTTCAGAGTCAATTTAAGCCGCGTTTATTGGTGTCACCGTGGCGTTTATACGGTTCACATTGTTTAGAGCAATTAGCGAAATTAATTCGGTTGTACTGCTCACAGCTGTGCGGTATCACGGTTTTGTTTGGAGTGGTTTTGCGGTGATTCGGCAAAAACAATTCAACGAAAAGGCGATAATTCTATCGACACGAACAAATCGAACCACTAAGTCAAACAAAATGTTTTGCGCTTATGTAATCGTAATTCAATTTTGCTACGATCGTAAGGAGACGATCGCATTTCAATAATTAAATTATTGCAAGCGACGATAATTTGCCGATTAAAAAAAAATGGTTTAAAGTTCGCTGAATTTTGCGATAACCTCGAGTAAACAAAATTGTATATTGTTATCGTGCCATACTTGACATAATATGCGGGCTTGGGAACACCGCTAGAGTTTCTTATTTCGGAAACGGTGTCATTTGAACCGCGCAAATGGTAACATTCCTATTATTTAACATATTTGTTGGCTTTTGATTTTTTGTTCGAACTGAACTACAATGAATGTTAAATGGCAACAAATTTTATGACTGACTCTAAAAACAACAGGTGACATGTTGCGGTGTGATATTTTTGATGTGGAATGCGAAAACTAAAGTATTATTTTCTGTGTAAACGAAAACAACTACTAGCGGGTATTAGTCACTCTAGGTTATACATACTTACATAAATCAATTCATTTATGAATTTAATTTTAAAAAATTAGTGCAGAAGAAAAGTGTCAGTCGGCTTCGGGTATTTTAATAATTTGTTTTTTGTTTAAATAATGATTGCTTTTTACGAATTGGAAACTAACAAAAATAAGTGCGACGAATCGTAGCTAAATTCTCAACGCACAACTACCTATCTACAACTTCAGTAGATACTCGGATGTATGTAAAATTTGATCATATCTACGTCTTCTTTACACCAAAAAATTAATCGTATACACTTCTTTCTAGTGGCAAACGTCAAAAGGAGTCAGCGCACGGTAAAAATAATAATTTTTAGTGTCCATCTAAATTTCTCAAACTCTATAGCGAAATGTTCCACACAACATAGTACATTGTGACCTACAGAGTATATAAGGTTAAGGTTAAAAATGATTATTAGTAAGGCCCATAGTAAAAATAATGCAAATAATGACATTTGTCAAATTATCGCTTGGAACTGGGCAAATTCAAAAATCCAGTTATCTTAGGTCGACTAGATTGGTCTGGACTAGATGTCACCTGAAAAACTAAATTGGTCGGGAACGTCAATTTTCCTACGTCAGCCACATACGCGAACTGTCAACTTATTACTCAGTTACGAACTTTTTGACTAGATTCATTCCATAAACGTCAACTGAAATAGCTGTTCATATGACCGAGCTACGCCAGTTAAAACTAAGATACATTAATTCCAGACAGTTGTCAGACTTACTAATCTAGATACTTGAACTGCTACATTCTCGCTTTCATTTTAACGCAGTTTATATAAATCTATCGCAGTCAATACACGTTTCCATCAAATAAAGTCATTAAAATAACGAGTAATTCCTCTCTTACGATTGGAAATTGTTGTTTTGAAAACAAATTACTTTCGCGAAAAGAAAGACTGGATATGTTACCAATTTGTGGCTCAAAGCATTCCCGTACTTTTGCAATGTGATTAATGTGACGTTTAGTTCAAAAATGTGAGGAATAAATATTGTTGTCTAATGCCGACATGTTATCATATAAAATCTTCTTATCCCGCGTTGAAATCGATGATCATAATATTTTGAAATGGCGAAGACTAAATATTTCGAAACACTAGACCAATAGAAACTGCCCTTTTGACAGTTTGTAATAATATATGGGGCAAAACAATAAAATACAATGTGTATTTAGATAGAGAAAATATTTCATATGATCTTGTCATTTTTCCATTATATTTATTTTGACAATTTTAACGACATTAGGCCTGTTTTTGTTAGCTTTAATCTCAGCAAAGCAAAGTAAAGTAGGATTTTCAGCACGCAATTACAACGAATACGTTCTATTTGACACTTCGAGACTCGCAGTAATTGTTGTAAAAAAAAACACGCCTAAAGCACAACATGTTTAAATTTGCCACGAAATTCCCCTCGAAATTCCCCGTCGCGTCAATTCAGATATGTTTGCAATTAATAGAATGTCTCGTAATTTTTTTTTTCTCTATTGATCTTCGTAAAAATTTTGCTAAATCTCTAACTACGTATTTGTTGCTAGCTCAATTTCATTGGTAAAAATATTCGACAACAGTGACAACGCATTCATGGGCTGCGTTCACAGTAGGATTATTCTATTTGTCACTTTTCCATACGGTTAATTATTTCACATTTGATTTAATGGAATCAAATTTGGCAACAATCGCCCCTATTACATCGATAGGGAAAAAATTCCGATACGAAAGTCAAATCTGGATCGGAACTCAATTTGCGTTCGAAGTATCCGTTTCGGAACAAAATACCTAAATAAACGCGTTCACTTCACATTGAAATAATCCGCAGCAATAACTTGTCGGAGAGCTTAGGAAAAACTGTGCAGCGTAGCTGTCAAAAGTAAGTGGTATAACGCGGTTCATCGCTATGCGACAAGGTGCGCTACATGTCATCGGAGAATTTTTTCCGAAAGTTGTGTCGGAACGGATACCTCGATTGGAATTTCGCCGATTTCGTAAAAATCGGAAAAAATTCCGTTCCGAACGAATAGGGGTGTATAAGACACTTTGTCCCATGCATGTGTTTTTACAGCTTCACTAAATAGCCAAAGTAATTGAGAATATATCAGCAACATCAATGGGTGCTATTATTGATTAATGCTAATGCAGAAATGTTTATACAGATATAGAAGTGTAATGCCAATACACGTCAGAATTACTGAGTATGTCTTGATCTCATTAAGTGCCAATGCCAAACAGATTCTTTCTGGTTTAGAAATGAAGGGTTTTATAGTGAATATAAATACACACATTTTTAGAAATGTTCGCAAATATTTCCAAAATTTTAATTTTTTGATAAGCATTCTAAAAGTTTGGTTTAAAAACTCTATTCAGAATAATAATTAATGTCTACTGTCCCGTAATTTTTTTTTTTACATTTTCAATTGCATATACGCAAAATTGTCCATTTTGACCTACAAAATATTTAGTATGAAGGTTTAAAATGGTAATTAGTAAGGCCCTATTTGTATATAATAAAAATGGAGTAGTCTGCAATTTCTGTGTGGAAAACGACCACTTTCCCTTAGATGTCATGGCCCTCTCCGTACCCAGTATTTATAAAAAAATGTGCACAAGATAGTAAACGAACAGACGAAATTTGACATAAGTGTATGGCCGATAACTTTAATGCAGCCTTTATAAATATAGGAGACATTTTCCAAGATAGCGCTAAATTACCATCTAGATTTACAAAAAAAAAAAACCAAATGTCAATGCAATCGGACTAAAATAAACAAATTTCAAGCAATACAAATCTCAAATGCCAACGTTTTTTTCTAGAGGGTCTATACCTTGAGCTGTTTCTAGTAAAAAATTGATGACATTAGAGTTACACTTTATGCGCGATATATATCATATTTGGTGTCGAAATTTTACATATAAAATTAGAAATTACCCATTGTGACCTACAAAATGTTTATAAATTTATTATATTTATGTATAGGTAAAAAATGATTATTAGCGAGGCCCGATTAATTTGTTAACATATTTTTTAAATTGGGACATTGACTGAAATGATGTTATTTGCGAAAAGTGGACTAGATTATACTTCAAAATGTTTGGATTGCTTTTCGGAGTGAATCGTTTTGATGATATTGCCCTTAAACTTGCGTGCTAGTACCCAACAAAATATAATGTTTTTTGGTACAATAGTCCACTCCCCCTTTTTTATGAGTGTATATGAATATAGATCTTCTGCTATAAGTTGGCTTAAGTGGGTATTGGCAGTTTCATTCACTTCGTTTTTAACTTTTCCTCTGCTATAGCTTAGACCAGCTGTTTTATTTCCCCTTTCTATAAGTCACAAGATGGCGTTTGAATACATGAGAGAATCTTCTTTAAATTTCTGATTTTTTTACTATTGTGTAGGGTACTAAAAGACAAATAAGTTGATCTACTACATTTACTTGATCTGAGGACCTGTTACTTGATTATCAGGTGAATTTTCTGTTAATAGTGTCCCATGAAATACATATTGCAAGATCATTTCATCACTCAAAACTCAAAAAAGTGGAGCAAAAAAGTGGGTCGCAAAATTCTGTCCGTCTGTTCAAACTTCGGATTTGTAGTAGTTTGTGGGCCTAGTTCGGGGGTGTTTTTTTTTTTGCAAGGCTCCAACGATTTCAACCAAAATTGATACTGAAGTAGGTGTGGTTAACATGACTGCATACTCTGTTTTTCGCTAAAAAATCGAATAACGGTACTTTCGAATTTGGATATAGGTACATATCTCGAAAACGGTCCATACGATTGTAACAAAAACCATATGACCTGGTTATTTCTAAGGTAATTGCAAGCTCAGTTTGTCTCTATTTATCGTACAATGCTTTTTGAAAAAAGGGCATTTAAAAAAAAAATGTTTTCTTTAGTTTACCTGAAAACTGCTCTAACGATTTTGACAAAATTCATTCTTAGACTAAAATTTATGTTTTCAAAATAATTGCGTCCTTAATGATCAATCCGAATCACCGAAAACAAACGCTAGATTTAGAAACTGCTCATATCTCAAACACCCCATATTTGATTTCGATAAAACTTTATAAACCAAGCAATGCTCACATCCCGAACAATATCTTATACATACTCAGTTTTCAGCTTAATAGCTAAACAAGAGTATTTCTATTTGTTATTGTTTTGTCTGCAACATTTTACAAAAATTGCTCGATTTTGACCAAAATATATATTTAAGATAATAAAGTAATTTTAATTTAGTTCTATTTTTAAAAAAAATGAAATAAATCCGTTTTACAATCATTTCTTAAAAAGACAACTACTCAAATCCCGATCTGTCTTCGCATGTTTTCTTAAAACTCAATGACAATGACAAACTACGAAAAACTTCTTTTTAGTAAATTTTTCTCACTTCTCCTTTTTCAACCATATTGAATATGCACCTTAAAATAATTCCAACCACTTGAAGCATACATAATCAGAAACTCCAACTTCATTTTCGTACCCATACACGTCCATCGGGATATTCAGCTTTTAAGTGCTGAAGTAGGATGTCAGTAAGATGTAAAGATATCAATCTATCGCGAACATTACTTCCAATTCCGATCACCTTAAACCCGTAGATCAGAGAACAGAAACACCTGCTCCCCCTCCTTGTACTCAAAAATCTTGTAAAATGTAAGAGCTATCTATTCTTATATTTCATGTACGGTTGCTTCTAAATTATTTACCTACCTACCAATTAAATCAAGCAAATTCTTGATAAACGAGAAAGTTTTGTACGACCCAGTCGTGGACTTTTTAATATTTTTTTTCAATGAATGGGCAATGGGTACGTGGCCTCATTTTTACGCAAACAACGAGTACAAATGTTTTTTTTTGTCCTTGATTTATTTAATATTTTCAATGGGCTCAAATCCATTCACTAGCTAAGGCTGAAAACACACCGGATAAAGCAAAACGTGTTTTTTTGTTTCGTGAAACAAGAGAACATTGCTTCTTATGAAACCAAAGCAAACGAAACAAAACACAACAGAAAAACATGCTTCGTTGCCGTTAGCTGATCTGTTGTTTTTTGCAAAACAAAATTTTGATTCCGTGTATAAGATTGGAACAACTTCATCGTCTGAGTCCGACCACATGTTGAACAATACTAAAAGCAATTCGAAAATTCAATTTTGTTTTATTTCAACGCACACCAAACGAAACAAGAAAACAAAACGTTTTGTTTTGTTACATTCTGTTTCGTTTGGTGTGTGTCCAAATAAAAAACTTTTTTTTGACTATCGAATCAAAAACGTTTTGTTTGATCCGGTGTGTTTTCAGCCTAAGGTATGATGGAAAAAAAATTAATCACACAGAAGCCTTTTTCCTATTCTCATAAGAAGATGATGGTTCACAAACCTGTCATTTACTATTATTACTTTTCACTTTTCTTTTTGTATTTTCTTTCAAAATGTGAACACTATGTAAACTTATACAATACTCATTCGAAATTGTTGAATAATAACTTCTTGTCGAGGTCGATTTGAATGTCTCTTAAGCATGTTATCACATACTGGCCTTGATACATTACGCAACGCAAGTTTAAGGTCTAAATTAATTTGGGGCTGATAACAAAAACATTAGAAAACGTATTCTGATAAGAAACTTGTTGCGAAAAGACTTTCACTGAACACAGCTACTGTATGACTTCGGATGATTATTCAACAAGTAAATAACGCATTTTATGCAACATCTTAACATCTGTAGAAAATAACAATTGTTGTGATTTTTAATAAACAAATTATATTGTATAATACAAAATGCTGTCTTCTGATTTTAATTGGAATTTCTGGTATCTTAGATTCGCATCATGATTTACGTCTGGCTTCAGATAACGAATGTTGTTTAGCAGTACATATGCAGTATAAATATACTCCAAAAATAAGATTATAACTTTTGGTGTACCCAACGAATGCTACGTTTAACAAAGTAGTTTTCAAGTTTTTTGTTTTCCAAATCGATAAGTACAAGTACAAGGCGTTCAAAAATGTATGAAGCTACATATCTTGGGGCGTTCTTGAAATCTAACGGAATCAAAGTACAAATAAGACTATCAATTTGACTTATATTGTTGAGATTGTTATACCTAGCGGAATGATGGTGCAAGTTTGGGAGAGTACTTCCGGAATTTTTAATCGTTTTTCTGCATGGTTGTTTGTTTAGTAATAAAAATAAAACTATTCACTTTACAAATTTCTAGGTGTAAGAGTGTCGGAAAAGTATAAATAATATAAATAATTAATTTCTAAAAACAAATAAATAACATAGAAATTTTTTAATTTAATAACACATATTTTTTGTTTTTAAATTAATTTTGGAGTTTAAAAAAATGTACAATTTGACGTTTGAATCTATTGTAGTTATTTTCCAATTTGATTTCGTTAGTTAGAGAGCCGAAGCCCTCTGTTGAATAAGTTGTTTTGTGCAGACCTTGCTCTAGCAAATGGGAGGTTGTTTCCTAGAGTATAGGGTTGAAGATTACTAACATAGTTACCTATGCGAGACAAATAAGGAGGTGTAAGGTTATGTTTTATTTTAAATACAAACGGCCTTACCAATCAACTTTAGTCTGGCAGTTTGCGCAAAGGCTCCACACTTTCCAAAATCCCTTTAACAGTAAACAAATATAGTTGCCAGAATATCGCTAACTGTATAGGGTTAAATGTTAATGTTCAGAATCCCATGTTTATCTCGGGCATTAGCTAAAAAAATCCTCCCTAAATGTCATTTTCAAGAGGAGTGTTGCGCAACCACCAAAAATGGCGGTATCAAATTTCTAATAGAAGCGAATTTAAATTTAAGAATTTAAAACACTTGTTCAGCCTGAACGTTTATAATTATAAACTTTTTAGTAAATTGTAAATGTTTTCAGACTTTATTCGTTGGAATACAACAGTGCAAGTTGTTTTTAAGTTTAGCAAAGACAAATTTTTACAAATGCATGCACAAAATTGAAAAAATATTGCATTTTTGTTTTATTTCTAAACACTTGAAATATATACTTCGAATATTTTCATTAAATGAAATGTTTGGTATCTTTTTTAACCGGTAGTGCTTACTTTTGATTGGTTTTCCTTTTTTAATAGTTTGCAAGTTACGAGTGCATACGTAGTAGAAAATAAATTTGATATAAATTTAGGATGTTTCCAAGACTTTCTGGAGAGTCGTCGAGAAGAGAATAAAATATGTGCTCACTTAAGATTGGGCAGCTCATACCCGAATACCTACATTTTTCTACAACTCTCAGATCTCAGTACCTTAGGCGGCTCAGGTAGATATTTGGCTGCAAGCAAACCCTCTTTAGAAATGGAGTTTGTTCCCAGAAAATGAGAATTTCTAATGAATCAATGGTTGGTGTGAAAAGGTTGACTTCGCGGAAATATAGATATAAGAATTGTCAGCATTCAGCAAAATCCCCGCGAAATAAAAAATTTAGGAACATCTAGAGGAATAACAGTTAGTATGTCAGAATTCTGTTTTATTTAGTGTGAATTCATAGAGGAGTACGCATGACAGTTTTCGTGTAGAAAAATGTCCGCGGGCTTATATTTTTCTGAATGAATTTAACATTTTGTCGCTTTCAAAGTTTGCCGAATTAAGTAATATGAGGTATACAATTTTTAAAAGATCATTACACGATTTTACAAGCACTGTTTCGTTGCTTGGCAGATTGAAATTCAAAAACGGAAGCGATAGGTCCTTAAAACGCTTTTGACTTCCTACTTGAGTTTTTAATTTATTCTAAAATAAAATAGGCGGCTATTATTTCTTTTTCCAAAAATATTCACTTGCTAACCTTTCAATCTTTAGATCAATCAGCTTCGATTTGCATAATTAGCCTAACAAACTGTCTTCCGTTTATTGAATAATTTGAAAGAGATCTTATTGCGACACAAATTCACTCATAAATCAATCGTGAAGTATTAGAAAACAAAGGAAAGTGTACTATAAAAAGTACCGCAAATTGTGTCCGATCGAAGGAGAGGGCGTTACTGATTTGCATACGATATTTGACAGATCAGCTGATATTTTGTGCATTTCCTATTTTGTGTTTTTTTTTGCTTATAATAAGATTCAAAAGACCTTTGAAAGATATCTGTTGGGCAAATTATTTTGCGATTTTTATATTCCTTTTCTTATAATAAAATCCTCGGTCTGAAATAAAACATTGACCTTGTTTTTCACGAAAACAAATTATGAAATTTAAATTCTGCGATGACAAAAGACGTAATAGATTCTAAGAAAGTTGTCGCACTAGCAAATGTGGAGGTCTAATTGTTTATTGGTACCGTTTCACTAGTGCTGTACATTTTTACTAAAGCTGGCTAATCGTCGACATTAGTATTTGATAATTAGTAAGGCCGAAAAAGTAAAACATTCATCAAAATTCTTTCCTTAACACTAAGCCACATCAACATATTTAACATAGAACGAATCGGAGTATAAATATTCCACTTAAATATTGTTCGCATTGCTTTATTTTTCAGAATCATTACTTTGTTACACAAAAAAATTATTGCAGGACAGTATTCATAATGTGTTTTTGTTATCGCATTAAAGATGTTTACTACACTAAGTGTTGAAATATTTCTGCGGATTCTTCTTAGTAAATTTATCTTTTTGGCTATTTTCTTCACTATATAATCGATGTGTTTACCAAATGTCAATCTATTGTCTAATACTGTACCCAGGTACTCAATTTTTAGTAACTATTTCAAGGCTATCATAATCTGCTTTAATGTTTACAACACTATCACTTGTTACATTGTTTCCAAATATGATCACTTTTGTTTTAGAAACATTCATACACTAAGTTTATCCAAATCCAGCTGCATTTTTAAAATACCTCCTCTAAATTTTCACAACTCACATAGAGTAAACCATCATCTGCAAATAGTGCGTATTCACTATTGTTTATTACTCTACCGATGTCATTTATGTAGACGTTAAAATGAGAGGTGCCTAGAACGGACCCCTGTTGCACACCGATGTTAATTTAAAATCCATCAGATACTGTACTGTTCACTTTTGTCTTTTGCGTTCTCCCTGATAGGTATGATACCATCCAGGCTAGTGATTTTTCGCGCACTCCGAACTTTCCTAGTTTCTCAAATAAAATTGTTCTGTCCACTGTCTCGAAAGCACTTTTTCAATCAAGAAAAACACATATTATTTTAGTTTTAGCGTGTAGTTGTTGTTTGCAGTCTGTTATGGCCATGTTAAGTGCGCCTTCACAAGAATGTGGCTTCCTAAACCCCGACTGATTTTCAATTATCAACAAATGACAGTCAAAATATGATTTCAGTTGAAAGTAAACAACTTTTTCCAGTACGTTCTCATAGAGAGGGAGGGCATTAATTCGCCGAAAGTCTTCACACTTTATTGATTTGTTAACTTTAGGGGTAGGAGAAATTTGAGAAACTTTCCAAGAGTTGGAGAAATGATTGATTGACTATTTTAGTTATCGGAAGTGCCATAATATCAGTCATGTGCTTAAACATTTCTATATTTATTTAGTTAGGATCGCGTTTATTTTTTATATTAGCAATTACCCTTCTTATATCATCGAACTCTATTTAATTAAAACTAAAGGAAGCGGCATTTCGTTCGATCTGGACATTATTCGATCTTGGTACTTATTTCTGTTATGCTTTCAACAAAATACTTGTTGAATTTGTTTGCCAAGAGTAAATTATCACTGTAAGTTATGTTATTAAAAAACACTTCACTTCTTCCCGCTTGTTTTTGTGTTAGTACGAGATGTTTTATATTTCTCCATTTTGATTTTTGATCTGCTGTGTTAAAAATTTTGTTTTTAATAAAGTAACTTTTAGTTTTGTTAATTTCACTTTCGGACTTCATATCGATCTCAGACTTCGGATTGTACGTACTGGAAAGAGCATGGGCCTTACTATAATAATCATTTTTAACCTTTACATTAAATATTTTGTTGGTCACAATGGTTAAATTTATATGGAAATTTTCGCCATTGTGAGTTCATAAGATCTCAGCTGGACACAAACCGCGTTACAATAAAGATATTTAAAATTTCTCGAACTCACAATGGCGAAATTTTCCATGCAAAATCGTATCTTGTGACCTACAAAGCCTTCTAGCGAAGGCTAGAAATGATTATTAGTAAGGCCCAAAGTATTTGATAATTCCGTTGCTTAGCCGTAAACTTGCTGACACCTTGTAGTGTCTTTAAAGCGGACTCGTCCTTAACCAGGCAGAACACATTGCACTTTTTTTACAGTCTGATTTATTGACTATTAAATCATTCTAAAAAGACAACTGCACCTATTCCCTTGGCCGACTTTAAGTATAATCGCCTCATTGTGAATGCCTCAATTTTTATACCTCTGCCAGTTTTTTCGCTGCCTAAAGCTGGAATTTTAAGGATTGAAAATTTGGGAAAGGTTTTTGCAGGAGACTTGCCACGGTCGGCATTTTCTTTTAGTGCCGCAATTTTTATCAAGACGTGCAAGAGTTAAATAGGTATCATAAATCAAATCAAAAATTGTTAATTCATCTTGAGAGATCATTAGGAGTTGTAAAAGATAACGAATCGGCCCTTGAGCTTTGTACAGCTTTAAGGATCTAAACTGCAAATTATACGTTTTAACTTTTTCACAGCTTGCGTCAAGGAAGATATTTCCATTAGGTGGTACGTACGAACTTATCAATTAAGCTGCGCAAAGCTTCACTTTGTGATTTTAAAACTTGTTTCTCATAGAGCCCTAACGTGGTTCTCTTTTGTTAAGTTCAAGGAATTTGATTTTTGAGAAGAATTGCCCATTCGATATTTTAATTTGCAAATTCAGGGTTAAAGCTCTTTTATTCGATATAGGAAATTCGTGTGTCTTCCATTTGTAAGTCCTAAACTCGCTTTCGAATATAGACTCTCTACCACATTTATTCATCGACACGGCGAAAGACAATTCATGAGGTTTTAGATCCATTTTGAACGGAGCTGAATTGCATTGATTTATTAAATTCGATTTGAAGATGTACCCGCCTGCCAAAAATTTCATTTATATTACTTAAAAAGAAGCATTTGCGAAATCAATACGCCGCGGTTACCTGTCAATCTTGTTTACACGAACTAACCAGCCTTGTATAAAAACGAATGATCGAAAATAACACGTATACGCCCTCGAATTAGATTTACCGAACAGCTTTGCATAACCTCATTTATTAATTTACTCGTTTCAAAAAAGGATATTATTTACAAAAAGCCCTTGAATTTTTATGAAAGTGTTGATTTAAAGGCTGATAATCGGTTGCAATATAGGTCACCAGCAATTTAATTTTGCACATGATTTATGGTCACTTCATTGCAATCTATGAACCACGCTACATCTGCGAATTTGCTCACATTGTCCTCACACTGTACTTGCATCACATCAATTAAGCATCGCACACGTCTTCCTCAATAAATTGCTAACACTGAACAGAAGGCAAACGATGCTCTGTTTCAAATTCGTTACAATTATCATTTCCCTGAGAAAATGTGTTTACAATTTTTATGTGTAGTCCGGCAAATGCTAGATCAATAATTTAAACAAAAGGAGAACAAAGTCTATGGCATAAAGAAAATCACGTGCTAAATATAAATGTTTCGTTTCGATGTTTCGTTTTTATGGAGACAGTTGGACGGACAGTTTTTTTTTGTTAGGTTATCTATTATTTTTAATTTTTATTTGTTAAAAAAGAAAACATCAACTTGCATAACAGCTGGTTAAAAATAGCGGCAATGTGAAGGACAAGTACGCTTTTTAGAAGAAGACTTCTGTTGTAGAAAATATTTGAATACTTGCGTGATTGTTTCGATTTGAAACTTTATAATTTGTCCTCCCGCTGTGTATTGTTAGTAAATATATTTATTTCCCAATTTGCAGTTCGATCACAAGAACCGATATTACTTATTCGGACAAAAATTAGATTAATGTGGTCTCTATTGAGACAAAAATTAATCTTTTTTTTTATCTAAATCACTTTTCATGTTTGATTGGGAAACAAAATTAATCTATTGTTTGATTCGGATCCCTTTTTGCAGATCTCGCTATTTTTACAGATTTACATTGCCACAAATACGAATATACTTTGCACAGCTGTTTTACGTCATTTTAAGAAGTTTGGTTTAAAACAAATGCGCAAAGTTTCGTGAAAGTGAAAATAAAGAAATTCATAAATAGCCATGGATATAATTTTGGTTTAATTATTATCCCCATCATCTGAACTATGAATCACCAAAGCTACTCCATTTGTATCTACAATTGGGGAACAAATTTTCAAGTCGATTTCCAGAGTTGATTTTTCCAAAAAACAAAGGCAAATTTGAACAGCTGATTTTGTTGTCAAATAACACACTAATCCATTTACAAAAGCAGATCAATTTCGTTGCGCGTTCCATGAGCCGCATTAAATCTGAAATCTGAAAAAAATATGGAATGGAAAACGACAGAATCTGAGCCGCGTGAGTGATATATTTACGGCCATCGTCCTAATAATATCGAGGGAGTTTTATATGTGCACAGTTTTTATTCAATCCGAACAAATAAAGCAAATAATTCAGCGATTGCGAGTACGCGTTTCAATGAGTTAGATGAACTTTAGTTCCAGAGCACAGTTTATTGCACCGTCGTTAAGTAAGCGCGGCCCTTCTATCTCCCTTGGCTACTTGACCTTCTTGTCCCCATCAACTTTAGACTGCTTCAATGGGACAAGTTCGCCCTTTCAGCCCAGAATCAGATTCAAAACGATTTTTATTATCACTCCGCGATACTAATAATCATTTCCAGCCTAAATTTTTCGAACTCACAATGGCGAAATTTTCCATACAAAATTGCATATTGTGACCTAGAAAATATTTAGTGCGGAGGTTAAAAATGATTATTAGTAAGGCCCACTATCAATTAAGGCTCTGTATTCTATAAAACTTTTAGCTTTTCCTTTTGTACAAGATCATTAGAGTCATTCAAGTTGGTATTTGGCATTTGACACCTGTCAAATTCAGCTGTCATTTGAAGTGTCATAATATTAGTTGAATGTTTGCCATTTACGATAATGGATCGCTTAACAATCGAACAGCGCGTTAAAATTATTAAAACTTAAGGTACGATTACAGGGCCATTTTTTCGAGTCATTTAAATGGCACTGTGACGTCAGGAAAAAAGTCGCATTAGAGTGATTTTCAAGCTACGAATCTTCATTGGTCATTTGCGAAAAAATGGCGATCACACGTCATTTTTGTCCCAAAATAAAATCACGTTAGGATGCCATTAAATGGCGAGTGAAAAAATGAAACGTCACCTTACGTATTATTTCGATTTCGCGTCATTTATCTGTTTTGCGATCGGACGGTATTGAAATTGACCGATGAGAAAAATATAGCTACTGGCATTTAGTGTTTTTAATTAAATTAAATAACAGTGAAAAGAAAAAAAAAAATATTACAATAAATGAAAAATAATGGCAAAAAGAACTTTTAAGTTGATGGTGGATCATGTAAGCTGGAAAGCAGTGACGACATTCTTGATATCGATCCAACGCGATGAAAGCGGGGTATTTGGCAAAATACCCGTTTGGCAAATGGCCGTCGTGAAAAGAGTGGAGTTTGTGCTGCAATACTGCTATTGCGCGAAGAATATATCGCAATGTCCTTCGTATGTCAGCCAAGCAATTCGATTATTTGTTGAGGTATATTTCTAGCTTTGGTTATATCGACTGCGTTGAACCACAAAACCAATTAATAAATTTATACGTCCTCTCACCACGAGAAAAACACTAATTGAAAGCACAGATATCGTATTAAATACTTCACGTCATTTGCCATTTGTGTAGAAAAATGGCCTGCAATGAATTTCGTGTATAGTCATTTTTTGGAGGCTGCCATTTAAATGACGCAACAGGCAAAAAGTTGGGTCTTTTGTCCTAGGCGTCATTAAAGGGCGATCAAACGGTCTTTAATGCCACAAAATTCATATCATTTGGTCTTCCAGTTTCTTAGTCATTTAAATGACGCGGAAAATGTTATCCCAAAAATGGCGATCACACACAACGACATTTAAAGGAAGGGCTTGTGACGCGATTTTGATGTCAAAGCACCATTTAAAGGACCCAAAAAAATGGCCGTGTAATCGTAGCTTTACTAGGGTAGGGTCGCCTAATATCGAACACTCCCAGTAGTCGAACACTTTTTGTAAAAAGCTGTGTAAACTGTATATTTTTAATATTTTCAACTCCTATAAACGCAAAATGCTACAATTTTGTATTACCTTTAATCGTTTTTGCAATATCGACCAGTGCAATATTATTGTTAACGTTTCAAAATTGCAGTTTAAATTGAGTCTTCAGAAATTGCGTTTGAATACGAGTTCAGCAGAAAAAAAAACTGTTGCAAGTGTCGGAGGAAAGTATGTTTTTTTGTTTGAAAATGCAGATAAATGTTTATTTTTAATGCTCGTTTTATTAGTTTATATCTATTTTATGTCTTTTTAGTAAAGTTTTTAACTGAGGAGTTAATAATATTATTATTTTTTGACCGTTCGATCATAGGCAACCAAATTTCTTCGAGTTTCCTATTCGAACACTAGTGTTAATTAATGTACAAATTTAATTTTTAATTGTTTGAGAATTTAATATATTTTTTTCCTTTCAAGTTGTTTTGTTACTATTGTTTATGTTTTAAATAAAAACAAAAACATGAATTCTTCTCCTTTTCTTAATTTAAAATATACACGAAAACTAGTGTTCGAAGTAAGGAAACTTTATGTTCGGGTTTAGGAAGCTAGTGTTCGACTACTAGGGAATAATGCTTTTTTTTAGTTATCATTCTTTTATAAAAAAACAATAACAATTATAGGGAAAAACTTAACTTTATTTTAAAATGTTTGAGTTATGGCAGCTCTTTAATTTTTGGTGGCATATTACATTCAACGGTGCTCTTACTGTTAGTGATTATTTTACAATGAACCACTAAGTGTTCGACTACTGGAGACATGACCCTACAAGACGGGGCAACAAGCCACATAATACGACCAGTTATGGCTTTATTGCGTGATAAGTTTCCTGATTGCGTAAGTTCACGTTTTGCCGACGTCAATTCGCCACCAAGATCGTGGGATTTGACACCGTTAGATTTTTTTTTTGGAGCTACGCAAAAGACCGTGTTTACGCGAATACTCCCTGAACTCTAGACGCAATAAACCCCAACCTTACTTAAGTTACGGCCGAGATACCGCCCGAAATGTCCGAAAAAGTGGTTAAAAATTACCTCAAAAGAATCGCATGCTGCGAATCCTCCCGAGGCGGCCATTTTAATGATGAAAGGCCTGTTTTTTTAGCTTCGATCTCAGCAAAGTAAAGTAGGATTTTCAGCACGCAATTACAACGACTACGCTCTACTTGACACTTCGAGACTCACAGTAGTTGTTTTAATTGTGTGCTGAAAATCTTACTTCACTTTGCTTTGGTTAAAACAAATCTCATAAAACACGCCTATTGTATTTCACACGTAATGGCAAAGTCCAAACTTTAAAATGAAATAAAATGTTCATCAAAAATGTATCGCTGTGTGTGTTTTATTTAGCTTTACTTTCGAAACCGAAAAATGAATGACCCTTTACAAAAAAGACAATTGTTCTCGGAACATCACCGAATGTTGCTCTTCAACTGAGTCGAAAACCAATTTAGCAAATATTTAAATATGCTGCCCTTTGTGACAGCAATAACCAGAGTGGCATATCTTTTGTCGTTTTCCATAGGTTTCATTCGGGGATCCACTCATTCTGCGATCCAATGGAATAACAAAACTGCTTCTGATTGAACCCACAAAAGTTTCGGTGAAATGCCAAAAAATAATCTTCGGCGGCTGTCAGCTACTTGTATAAAATACATAAATTACATTTGTGTGAGTGCTTCTTGAGTGGATTCTGACTTCAAATCGAGAAGCGAAATTCTCTTCTCAGAATCACCAGAAGAGTATTTTTTGTGCCAATGGAACGGTTTCAGAAATGATTTTTTCGATTCCGAACTCTCCCGGATGCTTCTTTTTGACCAATGGAAAACGACATTTGACTTTGACTCTTCTATGCAACCTTTTCTAACTCTGCTATCATTTGCATCACAGTAATTTCTCCCTACAAGTCAATTAACAGAAACACCTGCCGCTATACCTACGTAAAGACCTTGATCTGCATTTCTGATGTTAGTCCATTCTGAGATGTAAAGCTGAGGACATCTTTTTACTTTACTGCCACTTTACCTAGCCTGTAACAGTTATCAGTCTTTGAGTAGAATCGAGATTGGTCAACTTGTGTTTTTGGATGTGCCAGATCTCAATGCAAATGGTAAATATTTCAGAATCACTTCGTATAACCCTCTTGATGATCACACATCAATTAGCGGGCTTATGTGAATCTCCATATAGATCGAGGAAGGTCTTGAAGACTTTCCCAGCGCCAACTGCCAGTCTACTGTTTATAAAAAGCCACTGTGTTAATAAATTAAATAACTATAATTAAATAACTATAATTGGTTCCAATTAAAATGCGACTTCAACACCCGCTCAGATCTAAAAAAAATTCAAATACAATCGACTTTTGAATATTTCCATTCATTGCTAACTATTTTCTTTTATTTCCAGATTTACTTGTCCATTCCACATCCGCGGGAAACCTAGTCGCCTCACTTTGAAAGATATTTTCAAATTCAAACACAGCAAACTAACAAAAAATGGATAAACGCAATTTCGTCAGCCCCTTCGGACAACGGCCTTGGATGGCGAATTCTGGTGCCGCTGCCCCTGCTGGACAGACCAAAGGCTTGAAGGGTATCGTTGCCGGCGGTATTACAGGCGGCATCGAAATCTGCATCACATTTCCCACAGAATACGTGAAGACACAATTGCAGTTGGATGAGAAGGGTGAGCAAACCAATGAGTTGCATGTGTCGGTTTAATAATTACACTCTCATCCTTTCCAGGTGGAAACAAGCGATACAACGGAATCGCCGACTGTGTGAAAAAGACTGTAAAGGAACGCGGTGTCCTCGGCCTGTACCGAGGCCTAAGTGTTCTTCTCTACGGAAGTATACCAAAATCCGCAGCGAGGTAGGCGAACGATACATTTTCCCAAAGCTACAGACTAACCACCTATTTTAGGTTCGGAGCGTTTGAGTACTTCCGTGCGCAATTGGTCGACGAACGCGGCCAACTGAGTACCTCTGGAAAACTGATTTGCGGTTTGGGCGCTGGTGTCATGGAGGCTATTTTAGCTGTGACCCCAATGGAGACCATCAAGGTCAAATTCATCAACGATCAACGCAGTGCCAACCCCCAATACAAAGGATTCGCCCACGGTGTGAGGACCATCATCAAACAAGAAGGTAGAGTCTGCAAGGGTTTTCCAAATTCAAATAGTTATTTGCATTTTTTGTTTGTCACAGGTTTCTCAGGCGTCTACAAAGGCCTAACCCCAACCATTCTGAAACAAGGCTCCAACCAAGCCATCCGTTTCTTCGTCGTGGAAAGTCTTAAAGATCTGTACATGGGCGATGATCGAAGCAAGCCAGTTCCAAAGCCAATTGTGGGTCTGTTCGGTGCTATCGCTGGTGCTGCATCCGTCTTTGGCAACACCCCACTCGATGTGGTGAAGACACGCATGCAAGGTCTCGAAGCGTCCAAATATAAGAACACCGTCGATTGTGCCGTCCAAATCTGGAAGAAGGAAGGACCATTCGCCTTCTACAAGGGCACTGTACCCAGATTGGGTCGCGTCTGTCTCGATGTCGGTATCACCTTCATGATCTACGATTCCTTTATGGAATTGTTCAACACAGTATGGAAGTAATTGCACCCAATCCAACCAACGCAATCACGTAGATAAGTTTGAGGTCCTAGTCGTTGAGCGAGCAACACCAAAAACACACCCCCACACACACACAAATCGACGAGCATTACTAAACATTAAGACACTTTTCCTTGCAGTTATTTGTTTGTAGAAAATTCAAATAAGGGGGGGAACAACAACTATACGAAATCCGTGAAAACCTAACGACTAAATCAGAAATTGTGCATTTAAATGCGAAAAACTTGTATATTTTTACTATATTTGTAGAGATTAATTAATTTTGTGCGGTGATTTAAAATTTTTGCTCACACCTACCATCAAAGTATGAAAAAAGATTGTTATTGCTATTTTATGTTGTTCTAATTTTAAACGCAAACGCAAAAAAGAGTAAACATTTGTAGAACTTTATACAAAAAGAGATAAAAAATAATGAATAAAAATAATAATAAAAAAGCATTCCAGTACGTATTGAATATTGTTGAATCGAATCTTCCGCCTCCACAGCGAAAGAATGTCCTTTTTACTAACATTTTATCAACCACAAACCAGAAATACGATCCAAATCCGCAACATTTGACATGCGGATCTCAATTGTATAGAATGTATGCGTTCACGTGAATAAGAGAATACCGTACAGTGCTACCGACGTTACCGACACTAACGGGGTAAACCCACTTTCGCTTTGAATGAATAGTAGAATAGTGTGCAGTGAAAATTGAAGAAAAATTCCCCCCGATGAATAGCAGAATAGGGCTGATAGATTTGTTTACAACCCCACGATTACCAACTTAAGTATTTTCACAACAGCAAGTAAACCTTTTGCATAAGGTGTGTTAAAAAATAAATTCTAGAGTTTCCCCTAATTTACTTTATTGAATTAGCTACTTGGGTATTTAGTTTCGGGTTGTAGTGCCTCGTATAGGGCCCGCAGGACCCTTCTACAAAACTAAACACCATACCTTACGGCCATAGTATTTACTCCGGTTGTAACGTAAATCAGGTTTGAGTTAATTTTGCATCCGACCATTTAATGCGCATTTTCTAGACCAGACGATTCAAATGTATAATCATAATATTCACTCAAAAACATGCAGCTTAAACCGATTTTAAACCGTTTTAAACCTACGATGGCGCAGTGGCTTAGTGGTGAGTGTGTTGGGTTATTAAGCGAAAGGTCCCAGATTTAAATACCGACAAAAAAAAGCAAAATTCCAACTTTTTTTTTTACTGCGCCACCTCTTGCGAACGTCTGACAAACACCCGAGAATATAAATGTCATGATCATTGAAGAGCTTCTCAAGTGGCCATTTGGACTCGGCTCAAAATTGTAGATCCCTTCAATTCGTCCCAAAAATGAAAAACTCAAGCAAAACGAATGGAAATTCCGCATAATTTTTATACGAGTAAATCCGCCTGTAATTTTCGTACGGGAAAATTATATTCACCTCTTGAATGAGGTCGAATTTTAGAGCACGTCAAGTAAACCATCAGATTGTAAAAAAAAACAATATTCAAATTTAAATTGGTTACGAATTGTTGTTTTCGATTGACAAAAAAAAAAGGATTAACATTTATGTGTTTTCGCAATGGCTACTTTGGGCGATATGAGCTCCGCATTTGTTCGATTGAATCAGTTAAGCTACATCGAAATATACCAGATTATCTGAGAGTTTGAAGACTGCTTTTAACGAATGGCACTATTTGCAAGCATATTTATGTCAATGGGAAAGGGATGTCATTCAATAATAGGGATTCGATTTAAATTGTTTGATTTACTTTAAGTTGACTACTATTTTCTCGCACACAAATCAAAAAACAACAAACCATTCTTTGGGGTGTCATGCCCAAGACACATGTCCAGAAATCACGTAAATTCTGCACTCACCGCAGCACTACAACATTTGTCTATTTCTAAATTTGTGGCAAAATTCAAGCGTACCACAACACAAAAGAAAATGAATTAAAATTTCAAGTATTTGGCATCACCGGCTTTTGACAATTGATGATCGTTTTTGTTTTTTTTTTTTTGATGCTGCTTAATCGTTGAATTACAGTAGCCATATAAGCCAATGCAAGACATATCAAATAATTTTCTGCACATCTGTTTTACTTGCAGCACTGCGTTCTTTTCTACGTCCAGAATTTCTACATATGTCTTTTGGGCATCAAACTCACAATTCGGTATGCGAGACGCAAATTCGCATGGAAAAAGGCAGACGAGTACAATTCGAAGAGAAATTCTATTTCTCTACGGATTTCGAGAATTGCAAATTTCTTTTCTCATAGCATCGGAGATTTTGACAGATAAACGTATGCGAGAATTTTTGAGAATCCTGTTGCGCCAACTATTTATTTATTTTATAAGCTAACGTTTATGTCACATTTCACAAAAAATTAGGTTCCTTCGTGTATGCTTTCAGCATAGAAAAACGAAAAAAGTCAAATATAAAAAATCGAGAAAGAAATCTCTCAATTTCAAGAGAAGTTTATGAAATGAAATGACATTATCGCAAAATGCAGCATCTACAAAATAAGTTGGAATTTATTTTTTTATAAGCTAAATACCTGTGATAGGTAGGTAAATGGGTGCTCTTGCGGCAGTTGCTACAGCTTCACGTAGACCATCAGTTGAGTCCATTGTGTCCTAAATTACTATTAAACTTAACATTTTAAGTTTAAATACCTATTAACCTTAGCATTTTGAATGCGCTGATATGTTCCAGGAGAACATTCAATTACAACTTCTTCCTCTGAAGAAGAAAATAAATAAAGTTTTACTTGTCATACTTTTGAGTTGTCACTTAGTTGTCAGTAGTCATTTTTCATTTTTCAGTAGTCGAAATTCGGCGAGTAGAAAATTACGAAAAAATGAAAATAGGGTACATTTTTTTTCAATTTTCTCAGTAATTGGTCGCATTCGCACAGTTTCTTAGCACATTTTTAATAATTTTACGTTTACTAAAAAGTAGCCGAACGAAACTATTACATTTGTTTTTTGTTGTTTGTCACTTGGAAGTTGATTTGATTTGTTGTGTGCGTAGTTTAATTTTCCCTATTCAATTATCGAGTGAAGCCTGAAGCCTGTGCATTATTAGTTTTAGAAATATGATGTAAAATATAGCGTATATTTCAATCACATTTCTGATCTATAAATACTTATGATTGTCAAGAATATCACATTCAAGTACCTGAGAATTTAATTGATCATATCAGAGAAAGTTCAATCACATTGCAAATTGCAACCAATTATACAACACTTCATTTTTAAATTTTAAATCTTTATTCAATTAATCGCAATAAAATAGTCTTATGTAAAACTATCTGCAACGAAATGTAAACGTCAGATGTGAGTTTCCAATTTATTCCGTTCCGAACCACGAGAGCTACCGCTTATGTTGGAACCAACGCGAAGTTGTCTACTAGCAGTCCATATATATTAAGTCAATGAGTAAATACCTAGTCACTTTTAACTCGCCTGTTTCAAACCCAGATTGTTGAGGGGTAAATGATTATAGATAAACCAATGTAATTTGGTAAGCAGAAGTCGTCGATTGTGATTTGGTCGTCTGTATGTGGTATCATGCCATTATCGCCACGGTATCCAGTAGTGTTTGCTGGATACTCAATTCATTATTTTTTACTGCATCTAGCCGAATTGTGCAGTCTGTTTGATTTATTTCTATAGCTTGCCTATAACCACTATAAAAAAAATCGCCTAAAAACCCTACGCGTCTTGATACACTAAGTATTGCAGCATTTAGTACACTGTCATATCCACATCTATTCGTTCGGTCTCATTGATTCTCGTTGTCATATAGAAGAATAGTCCTTCTCGATTATGAAAGCATGAGTTGACACTCGCATTCGCATGCCCAATGTGACTTCAGCCAAAGTGAATCCAGTTGGCACGGTAAAATGCATTTTTATTGTCAATGATTGTTACTGCGCAGCACTTCTTAAAAAGCCCTTGCTATTTCTCCTTCAATAGCCTTAAACGACGTTTTAATAGCCACCATCTGTTGTGCCTTTGGAAAATTGTATCGTTGTTTACCTAGCTATTTCAGATGATCAGTTCTAAAATGTTTCCAGTTACATTCAGTAAGCTTCGAATTTATTTTGTAGAATGTCCCAACCAGAACACTCAATCACAACTAGCATTTCTTCATGCGGTTAGAAATATACCTTCATTTTAATAAAATGAAAGACCTCCTGAATTTAATGTACACAATAACTCGGGCTCTTTGTGTTCACTTCCAAATGATTCGTCATACGTTTCTTGTTTAATTAGCGTTCCGTACTGATCCTTCGCCGAGCCCTTATAAATAAATTTGCGTTAAAAGCTTACTTGGTTTGTAAAGAATGTATTCTAGAAATCCTGACTCATATCTTGCTTGTCGTCCTATCAAATCCGACACATTAATTCAAGGAAACCAACATTTTCCAGGAAACCTCCCTACAGATCTGTGCTTAATATTGCATACTTAGTGGGAATTATTAATGCAACTCAGGTGGACTTTTAGGCGAATGACTCCAAAAGTGGAATTAACAACTAAACCTGTAGACTTTTTGAGACTGATTTGGAGTGCGGTATTTCTATTGTATAGCGGTAGCAAATGAAAAGACTTAAATTTAGCGATATGTAATATATAGCGCCTTTCTAGCGAATTATATTTCTTACACGTTTGAAGAGATAGGCGGTTTTTAATTACCACTTATCGCCCCCAGATCACTGAAATGAAGAAGACATTAAAAAAAATTGTAGACTATTGTGTTATAGAAACGCCTTAACAAGTCTCACTGAATCAGAGAAGATTGTTGTGGTCCATGGAGCTTCATATCAAATCGTGTGCGGTTGCGCAGCATGAATAACTCTCATCAATACTACATTTACCGGCCAAAGTCGTTGATTGCATTCATCAGTCACACCAACCGCGCGACGATCATTTCTTACCCAATATATTCAATATTCCTCCAATAGATCAGTTCAATCTGTGCGCAGAAGAAGCGCTGTCCAACTTTCGTAATAAAAACACAAATACCTTTTTTTATTATTTAAATTTATTCAATTCGCGCCAAGCCAATAGCCAACAAAGCCCTAAACTGGCGAACAGAGAATAAAAACATAAGTACTATTAATAATACGTGGTATACCATTTGAATATACTTTGCGGAGTCACACCCTTTGTCAACCCACAATAACAAACAGAAAAGAAGAATAATAAAACCGCACAGTGCTACGGTCAAAATCGAGATTTCAACTCGAAATTTTTATGAATAAAATGTGAAATAAAAAGTTACATAAAGTTGTATGCGGCATAACAAACATAAATAAATAAATTTGCATAAATTGACGATATTTACAAAATAGATACCTACAGCGTTTCGGAATTTGAGACAACAAACAGTAGAGATTCGAAAATATTCTTTGTGCATGCGAATGCTTATCTGATAACATTTAGCGGCAAAGTGGAGTGAGTACTGCTCACCATCCGGCCGATCTTGTCCTCCAGTTCGGGGCTCATTTCTTGCCAAACAGCCTTTCCGATGACCGCCACGTCTTCGACAGGTGGCCGAAAGACGACCAGCAACGTCAAGCAAATACCATCTGTTGTGTGTGGTATTGCAGCGGGACTATGCTCCACTGTCAGCAGACCATGCGGGCGATGTTGGGGCAGTTCGGCTCCGAACAGCTCGATCATGAACTTCCTTAAAGTCGAGTGGAGACTGCGTGCTGGATGTACCTCTACCGTGGGCAAGTGATGGATATTCCTCTCGCTAACGAGGACGTTGAGGGTGTTGGTTGCTCGTTTGCGTATCACCGCTACAATTCGCAAGTAGTTCTTGTGATGAGCGTACTTGATGGGCATTATGTCCGAGTGCCACAGCGAAGGGGACTCGGAGCGAACCTTGTAGGCTTTTGTCATTTTGATGAGATTCAGAATGTCGTTGGCGCGCAAAGGGAGGTCGCCGATGTCAGCGAACCATTTCGCTTGGAGAGATTCACGGTCAGCCTGGTCGGGGATCTTGAGAGTTCCACTAACGACTCGGCCGGTGAGAAGAAATCGAACCCATGATCCACCAGCCGTCTCCACACCAACCAGTGTTGTCATTTCGCAATTGAGTCCAGTCTCTTCGTACACTTCGCGTACGGCGGCTTCATTGATACTTTCACCGGGCTCCATCCGACCAGCGGGCAGATACCACTTGCCAGCGCAGGACTGCTTGGCCTCTTGTATCATTAGAACTTCGTCGTCATCGTTGATCATCACGACCGCAACTATGTATGTCACCGACTTTCCAATGACGGGAACAAAGTCCGAAGAGGCAGACGGCTGAATGCCCTGAGCTTCGTTGACAGCATTTTGTTCCTCCAGCGAGAAATCACACAGTTCCGGGGTGATATCGCCAAGTTCTTCACCAGCTACCAGCCTGCTGAGTTGATCGTTGATCGTTGACGAGACTGTCTGCGGCATGATTTTTGTATTGTTGTTCTTCGAATGCACTGGAACGGAGTTGTTTTTAGATTCGCAAGCGCACTAAGCCATACGCTTCCGGTGTTCCCTTTGTAGTTCTCGCCACTCTATTCTGACCTGGAATTCATATTTGGTCAGTGAAGAACGAAAACAAAAATTAATTTATGTTAGTGTGTATGAGTGAGTGTATTTCGGTTAATTGCTGCGAGTTTCACTTCACCAAACGACAACGCGACGCGCACAAGTTGCAATTATTTATTTTTTTTCTTATGAAAATAGCTCTTGGTCAGTAGGTAGACAAGAAAACACTCGGACGAGACTGCGCTGCCGCTGTTGTTTTGTACAAACAGTCAAGAGACAAGAAGCGAACTAAAAGAAAGAAATATCTACTCGACCATAGTTAGATGGATAGGCCATAGGCGGTCTATGCTAATGGTAATGATGATGACGAAGCTTGCGAACGACCACGGCGACGCTGTTGATTGTGATGACTGCTAGAGGAATGCTGTCTACGCTAGCCACAAGAGAAAAGCAACTGAGGGAGAGTGGTAGTAGGAAAAGAGATAACGAAAAAGAGACTATAAGAGACGATGCTTATGAAAGTTTGGCTAGTATGCTGTGTCTTGGAGCGTGTAGACTGAGGCTGACTGGTAGTGGAGAGGCTAAGAACGGGCGAATAGAGAGGCAAAGAGTGAAAGTACAGAGGCGTATGAAACTGATATGCCGCCCTAGTGAAGGAGCGCTGATTTTTATGAAAATTGTCTGCCGGGCGGTAACCCCGAAGGAAGACATACTGAGCTTCTTTGAAAGATAATGATGGATGACGAGAAGGTCTGCGAAACACAGTTTTAGCAGGAAACCGAAGTTTCAAAGATCACCCTGCAGCGAATGTGTAGGCGCTATGCCTTTGTAAAGGCTGTAATAACTGGACGGTCACAAAGCTACGCCATAAACGCTGGAAAGACAGTTTGGTTGGTAACGCTTTTAAAACGAAGCATGAGTAAACTTAAAAGCAAACATCAAATGCGGCCGTGGTAGCTCACTCCAACCAAAGCGACAGTCGCAGATTCTTAACATATAATAATGTCCCCGTGACTCAACCGCCATGAAGATTCTTATGATTCATTGTAAAGATTGACTGATAACTAAATACATTTGTTACGAGTAGTGGGGAGGGTGACAAAACTGTCGCAAGAGACCACCCCTCCGTCGATGCTTAAATGTCTTCAGCAATACAGGTAACTGCGCCGTCGGAAAAATACCTCCTCCCTTTTGTAACGATTTCATTCATTTAAGGAGGCCCATCTAAACTTTTCTGTTTTTCGAATGAATTCACAAACACTTGAGTCCCATCTTGCCGATGCGTATTAGCAAGTTTGTGAATAACAATAAGAGTCCGTGAGATTTTATTAATTATAATGCAAGTTATAGCGACTCAAATGTTGTCACTGCCACCTCACTAATTTGCATATAAAGGAAAGTGTTGACGAAAATATCAACGGAGTCCAACTCAACTGCGAATTTAGCACGCGGCTGTGTATTACGTATTTAAATTGAAATCTAAACTGGTTTCGGTGGTGCTAGATGAGCAATTATGTAAGTTCGACGACGATCACAATCTGGAGGACTAGGTCGACCAGTAGACTTACATTCGAAGTGTAGATGTTTTTTCTCTTTTAGCTAGCACCCGATTGCTAGCGATCGAAATGGTTTGTTCGTTTTAGTGCTCATCGATGTTTTGTGAAAGCACAAAGGACAACATTTCGGAACAAAATGCTCGTACACACATGTACGCAGAGGGGTATGATGAGCTGAATCGAATTTCTTAGAAATTGTTAACAGATCAAGTCGTGAATTGGGAAACGTAATCCCGTCGGTCATTTAACCCTAGAAAGATAATCCACGTCCACGAGACGTATGGCGCGGGACAATTGTGTGATAACTTTTAAATTCTAAACCGCAGCGCGTTGACCGTCTCCACTATATATAAAAAAATCATTAATTTATTTTTTTTGAATAGTATCTATATAATTATTTAAATTAATTATAAATAATAAGAAGTTCATATGTTTAATTAAATACACTAATTGGCGTATGAGACGTATGATTATCTTTTACGCTCTTTATTTTATGATTATCTTTCTAGGGTTAAGAAGTAATTTACCGCGTAATATTTATTAATTGTTAGCAAAAGTAAGGTCGCAGATTGATTGTCTCTGAGCAGTGGTGGTTTTAGACAATTGTACATACGGCAAATGAAGGTTGGCGCAACAGGTTCATTAATTACGCTAGAACTAGCTGCCAACCAGCTGCAGCGTTTCGTATGCTACAAACAGCTTCTTTAAAGCTAGCGACACTTTTCACTTTATGCGTCTTGATGCATCAGGTGGGTGACTGATGTGATTTAGGATTTAATGCAGCCCTGGAAGTGCTTCACTCTTGCTGCTTGATATCAGCTGCTTGATATCAGCAAGAGTGAAGCACTTCCAGCGCTGCATTAAATCCTAAATCACAAGAGTGAAGCACTTCCAGGGCTGCATTAAATCCTAAATCACATCAGTCACCCACCTGATGCCACCTGATGCAGCATAAAGTGAAAAAAGTTTCACATTTACGCTTGAAATTGCATCTCGTGGTGAGATTGCATTGATGAAAGTTGCACCATACGCAGGCGATTCGTCACAGCTGATTGAATGGCAACAGAATCACTGTCTCGACAAAGATCATTCGATGGACCCGCTAACAAATGGAAAGCCACTTGTAATTGTATCATCATTTAAAGGAAAGTGCTCTTGACTCTTGCCACAAAATCTAAGCGAGGTCTGTTTACACTTTCCGTTTCCACGCATCAAAATTGCAATACAATCTCTCCTCCGACCGCCATTGAAATTGAGCGCATATTTACAGTAACACAAAACCAGTTCCCATCTAACACTATTCTAATTGAACCCCACCAGCAAACTGCAGCGGCTGACAACGAAAGCAAACGTTTTAACAATTTTTGTAATTAACGTCCAACACCACTCTTGGTTTCGAAGACAGTTTCTCCAATCGGCAATCACTTGATTGTCGCCTATCAAACGCCTACTACAATGCATGATATGCGCATCTGATTATCGCCCTACAATCAACGCTTCGTTGACCCCAACCGTACAGACCCGAACAATGAGAGCAAAAGGTACTAAATCACCTACGTTTAAACAGTTTCAAGCAACCGTTAGACATTCATTACAAAATAAACGACAACCTTCCTTTCGACTTAACTCTTCTCCTACACTTGATTTTCGCTGCTTCACTGAGCTGTAACAGAAACCTCCTACAGTACCACTCCTCTATATAGCGAACAGCTAGCACTTGGTGGTACTCGGGTGAGGTAAACACGATTAAAATTAAAAGAAAAAAAAAAAACCTCTCCAACCGAGAGAACAAGAATCAACTGCGACGAACAGGTAAATGAACAAAAATTGAAAAATTGAAGCTCTACAGCAATTCTCTGGCCGGTGCGCCGTTAATACTCAAGTCCGAGAGGATTGAATCGTCTGCACTCTACAGTGTCTCAAAGAAAGTCGTGTAGGGGTACACGCCTGAATATATCGTTAGCAAATTGAAACTTAAACGCATTTCGACAACTCGCGCCCATTTAGTAGATTTAGATGATGGGATGAATTTGAAATGCATATATCAAATGGGCTATCATGTGAGGTTGCAAAATTGTTAACTTTCGTACTTTTGGTTGAAAACACCGAAATTGCGCATCTTGTTTGGAAGTTTGCAACACTTGGAAGCTGGATTTTCTGGAACACGCAGCAGTAAAACGAGTAATTATCAGTCATTTGAATGTCAAAATTGTAAACAACCAGGCTTCATGACCGTTGAACATGGAGCACTTCGGTTACATTAGCTATACCCAAAACTTTGTCACGATCGTCATGTAACTTGCAACACTGCGGCGGAGAACAAACAAATGAGTCCTCTAATGTGACATGACCAACCAATTATCACTTCCACAGTGAATATGCAACATAAAATAAGCAGTAGGTGGTGTTCAAGGTCGTAATCGAATACAGAAAATAAATTTAAATTGGAAACAGACGCATTTTTAAAAGGTATTGTATTAAATGGTCTATAATGAAGAAGAAACATTTTAAAATTTGTCGAGCTCCTGTTTCCAGCGAAGCTTTATAGTTGAATACGACACCAACTCGTCCTCACTTATGAACTGAAAGTTAGTTACGTACCCTGGTCGCAGTGTACAGGGCCTATTACAACACGTAAAAAAATCCCTATCAGAATGATCTATTTATTCGAAGTTACTTAACTCACTCGACCAAAAACAAAAAAAAAAAATATATAAAAAATCGCCTTCGTTCACCTTTATGAGACACTGTACATTGCACATGAAAACGAACAAAAATGATTATGTAGCCGCAATTCGAAAGGAATGCACTCAAAGCGAGACTACGGTTTTGTGGAATTTCAATTTATTATCCCACTCGCGTTTGTTGCTCCGGCTGGCAAGCAGAACACGAAAATCAGCAATCAAATTGACTTTCCGTCGGCATACGATTTCCGTGCTCATGAATCGAAAACAGAAATACATTATGCCCAAATGGGTCTGGTAAACTGTATTTTTCAGTGCACAAAGTTGCTTTTAAATTCAAATCGAATCAATCTCTCACTTACAGGTGGAATGGGAGTTTGAAATTGGAAACTTAATAGGAGGGTAGCACCATAACAACAACAACAATAACACACGTTCTCTAATGGCTACACGATCTTAGATTACCCACTGCTTGCTGCTGTCGTCGTCCACATTGAATTTTTTAAACCAGTTTCCCCGGCGTGTGCGTCGCTGCCGCTGGTGGCCATGTAGAGTAGATATAGAATTCTGGTTATTCTTCATTTTTCCATTATTAGGTCACCCGAAGAGAGCACAGGTATCGCTGCGCCGCAGTCAGACAGCGCCCTCAAATGTCCCGGCCTCAATGTAGAATAATGCAAAATATTGTATTAACTTCGGCATTTGAGAAAGGTGTGCATTCTTTTGTGCAAACAAAAAAAAAAAAAATCCATGAAAGTGGGTGTTGAACGTGGTGAAGGTGGTGTTTCATGCAGTTTTGATGCACACTTTTTCGACGTACTCACCTGCAGTATGCAAATGTGCAGTTTCTGTTTTCACTGTATCCGCCTTATGATGAGTAATCCATTCAATAATAATTTCAATATTGAGTCAACTCGTAAATGCTGCGTGAACCAAAAGATAACACAAAATAATATTCACACTCCCGCACGTGAAACGTCGACGACCTGCCACCACAGTTGATAACAACAAAAAAAACAAAACAAACTTTTGAGTGGCGATGCATATGCAGTCAAGTCGAAGTCAGTTGCGGTCTGCCTGTGGAATGTATTCGATGTGAGAAATGTCAAATTGGAAATGTAGAAATTGTTTGCCTTTAAGAGATTGCTGCGACATCTGTGTATGAGCAAGAAAGATTGTGAGTTATTCGGTTGTTCGTTATTTTTGAATTTTTTCGTGAGAGTGGATTTTTAAATCCGAAGAGTTATCATCAAATAATTAAACATCAACTAATAGACACAAAAAACGTTAAAAATTGGTAGTCAGTTAATAAATCATGGGAATTTAGTTTGTCAAATTTGTTCTTAGTTTTCAGACTCGACTCTTTTATTATGCTCACAAAAAAAAAAGGATGGAAAGAATCACTATTTCGTGCTCCTGGACATCATTTTTTCACCTGCTGAATTTAGTGAAAACTGTGAGTCATTAAAGTAATTGACCGCTATCGATTGCCCGCTAGACGTCTAGCACAAAATATCCCAGACGAAGGAACGTTCGCGCTAGAACCCTAGCGCCAGCGGCAAATTGACATTTGACAATTATTTTGACACTACAACTAAGGAAATGATACAATGTATTATAGAAACAATATCTGAATAGCTATTTTACTCACTTTATTAACAATTTTCTCACAATAACACTTGCTCGGCTTCGTATTTATTTTTATTTTGTAAATGTTTGAACGATTTCCTTTGACAGGTTGTTTTTTTTTTTGTTTTTCCTCGCGCGGGTAGTTTTGCGCTAGATTAAAAAATTTCCCTGAAAGGGATATTTCACAAAACGTGCTAGACGTCTAGCGCAAATGGTGAAATGTCATTTTTTTTTATATGGAGTTTGATATGCCATGCTAGTCACCTAGCGGGCAGTGGAACGCATCCATTGTAATGGCAAGAATTCTATTTCTTGACATTAAGTAAAATTGAGTAGTTACAATCTTTAAATAATAATGACGTATTAGAATGATTAAAATTAATCTTCATTTGTGACCAAAAATGTTCACAAAAAAACTATCGTCAATATGAATACTCAACATTGAGTAAAAGTAAAAGTGGCAGGGTCTTAATAATAATAATGGCGCAAAATTACAGTCGGATATAACCCACTTTAAAATTATTTCAGTACGTAACAATGTCCATATAAGTGTTTTGCTAATAAAGGGTGATTTTTTAGCTGGTTTGGTTTTGGCAACACCGGTTTTGACAGCTGACGTGTGTTTAGTACCTTGTGTCACTGTCAAACAGCTTCAGTTTGGTTTGCAATTTAACCATGGATCGTCTTACAAATGAACAACGCTTGCAAATTATTGAATTTTACTATCAAAATTCGTGCTCGGTTCGAAATGTTCATCGCGCGCTGCTTCCATTTTATGATCGGCATTCTCGACCTTCTGAGCAGTCTATTCGGAAGATTGTGACCAAATTTCGCACCAAAATTACTTTGTTGGACATTAAACCACCAACACGTTTACGTACTGTGCGTAGTGAAGAAAATATTGCGGCCGTATCAGCTAGTGTGACAGAAGACCGCGAAATGTCGATTCGGCGCCGTTCCCAGCAGTTAGGCCTTTGTTACAGCACTACGTGGAAAATTTTGCGGAAGGATTTGGGCGTAAAGCCTTTTAAGATACAGCTGGTGCAAGAACTAAAGCCAGCCGACCTACCACAACGCCGAATTTTTGGTGAATGGGCTCTTGGAAAGCTGGCCGAGGATCCGCTTTTTTATCGAAAAATTGTGTTCAGCGATGAGGCTCATTTTTGGTTGAATGGGTACGTAAATAAGCAAAATTGCCGCATTTGGAGTGAAGATCAGCCAGAAGCATTGCAACAGCTACCAATGCATCCCGAAAAAGCCACTGTTTGGTGCGGTTTATGGGCCGGCGGCATTATTGGGCCATATTTCTTCAAAGATGATGCGAATCGCAGCGTTACTGTCAATGGTGAACGCTACCGAGCGATGATAACAAACTTTTTTTTGCCCGAAATGGAAGTTCTTGACTTGCATGATATGTGGTTTCAACAAGACGGTGCCACATGCCACACAGCACGCGAAACAATGGCGCAATTGCGAGGCGAGTTTGGTGAACAGTTAATTTCACGTTTCGGGCCGGTCAATTGGCCGCCTAGATCGTGCGATTTGACACCATTAGATTATTTTTTGTGGGGGTATGCCAAGGCTAATGTGTATAGGGACAAGCCCGCTTCGATTGACGCACTGGAAGCCAACATCCATGCATTCATTCGTGAGATACCGGCCGATATGTGTGAAAGAGTATGCCAAAATTGGACTCAGCGGATGGGCTACCTGAGACGCAGCCGCGGTCAACATTTGCATGAAATTATCTTTAAACATTAAATTGCAAGGTTCAAACTATCGATTCAAATAAATATTTCATTCATTTTTTCGAATTTTTTGTGTTTTTTTTTTAAAAAAAGTTCTAAACCTCTTAAAAAATCACCCTTTATTATAGTCGACCCACTTAATAGTTATTACCTGGTATTAAATTTAATGATTTTTAAAGCCAGGGAACTCCTTCCTCCAAAAATAGCAACTAAGTGCCAAAATTATGAGTTTGAGACCTTAATCCAATTCATTTTCCACAAATGTAATGAAAGCTGACGATAGTGAAACAAATTCGGGCAGAATATAACTTCTTAGGGTCATCAAAGTTTCAAAAACGATATCGTCCCGACGATTATTGTAATACGGAATCTGCCCCCCAGGATATTAGACTTTGGGCAGTTTTAAGAAAAACAACAAAATATAAAACCCGAACAAATCCTTTTGAATATTTTAATGATGAAGATCTTTCCTCTCAATATAGATTTGACAAAATAACTGTTCATTTTTTAATTGAAAATCAGAATATTGAAGATCCTATAACGAAAATCGCGAGCTTTATTTTTGCTATCATTGTCATTTCAGTAAAATCTGTTAAATGAGAAATCCCCAAACAGTGGTTGGTTGCTCAAACTGTCAGTTCTTGGATCTGTTTGACAAAAATTTACTTCGCACCCGCTCTAAGCTTGGTATTTGTTGTTGTAGGTAGTTTAGAAAGCGTTGATAATGAACTAAAAAGTAAGGCACTGGCTTTGAAGTTAGAATGCTGTTACTAAACTACCAACTACCTACGAACGAACGAATATTCGCAAATTTTGACATTCCATTCACATGATACATTTTATTCGGTCGCAGATACCCGCGAAACCAATGACAGTCGCCGTCATTTGTTTCTACTTTTTGAATAAAAAAAACTCGACAATTGGAGGTAGCGACATTCTATTAAGCAAAAAAAAATAAAATATTGTTGACCTGCTTGTGGTGGAACAAAATTTAAAACACAGCAATTAATGCATGTACATCCATCCAAAAACTAATTAAACAAAACTAATAACAGCAATAAACAAATAAATTATATTAATTCTTCCCATTTGAAGTATTTAACCTTTTTATCTGTTGATTCAGCCATACCTATTTCTTTAATTTTTCATTCGGACCAAAACAAAACGACACCACAAAATGAAATATGTAAAAAAAAATTCCAAAGACATTTCAAGTTTGAGGTTAAATTCGATCGAATGTTTTATTTGCTAGTTTGTGGAACGCGAATTGAATGATATGGATTGTGAATAAACTATGACAATTCGCGCCAAGGGTGTATTCGTTCGCGGCAAAAAGTTTGGAATTTGAAATTTCGTTATTTAAACTGTTTATTTACTTGTTTTCTTAATACATTTTGATGGGATAATTAAATATCCTCCTCTTGGAATAGTAAAATGTCCAGAAGAACAGAAAGTTCATAAATGTATCAAAAGTGGTTTGTTCGCATTTTAGCAATCGTTCGAATTTCAGCAATTCGTTTGCTCGCTCTCATGTGAATAGTCCATTACAGTTGCACTAGCTAATGACAAATATAAATATGACTTTTACACATTGTTGGGTTCTACAGTCCTACACAATATGCACGCATTCTATTGAACGCTAGATGGATGACTAAAATTCATCAAATTAATGTCAAACTTAATATACAAAAATTGACATTTTTAGAAATTTGTTTTCCTCCGATTCGTTATACCTGTCAAACCCGCACAAAAAGTTAGAGGAGAGTCAAAATTTTTCTCACGCTCTTTTATTTGTTTTTGATGCACTTTTTGCGAAGCGCACGCAGTTTCGTAGTTTATAACTTTACTAAAAATATAAAAAACAAAAATAATAGGCAACTAAAATCCACCAGTTAATTTTTTTTTTATAAATTTCTTTTCTTTTTATTCAAAATTATGAAACAAGCGAACAAAAAAATAAAACCAAACATGAATAAAATTAATCACATTGATGATGATAAAATTGTTTTTAATACTAAAACGTAAAACTAAGAAAAGGGAAAGTCAAAAAAAATGTTATTAGTTATAAAAAAACTTACAATTAAGTAATATTATTAACTTAAATCACAGATATCTATTTTACAATGTTTTTTTTTTTTATAATTTACTTTCATTTAAATATGATTATGCATTTTATTCCACTTAAACAATTTTCGCCTGTTATACATTTTTAACTCTGTTTAAAAAATAAAAGAAACGACTGTTAATTAATTCTAGTATGGCTAAAAGTTCCCATCTCAAGTACATACTGTTAAAATGTTCTCAATAAATGATAAAAATAATTGATAATGTTAGTGTTATTAAATAACCGATTACAAACTAGGTTAAGATTTCTGTTTTATAATTAAAATGTTTAAATTTGTTGCATGGTAATAGCATGCATTTTTGAAATTCATTCTTTCGCTAAATTGAATGACAGTTAGTAGAATGGCTTATTTACTTTAATAGATTTAAGTACAACTGCATTAGATGTTGCCTTCAAGGCAGGTGTCATGTATGCCAATAAAGTTATGACTTATGAGTTTGCTTTCTTCCAATGGCTGTATTAGTTGACAAGTGCTCTGTGACTGTCAAAGCAGATGTTGCTGTTCGAATATATTTCTCGCATTAACTATTTCCGAAAAGTACAATGGATTACTGCGCCAGTTTCGTTTAAGGACAAAGCAAACGATATGTAAGAGAAGGCTAGATTGACTAGTAGCCCATTTCAGGTATATCCATTTTTGATACAAGCTTAAGCCGGCTTTAGAGTTGTAGATTGATAAGTTAACTAAATGAGTTGGGGCATCAAATCTCCAGAGCGCTTTTTTCGCTTGTCAATAACTCGATTTTCTTTTTGCGTTCAGGGTTCATTTAGTCCAGACAAATCTAGACGACATAAGATGAATAGATTTTCGAATGTCCCATTCTGATGACAATTGACAATTAAAAAAACTTGACTTAATCCATTGTGGACGTTCAAGTATCTGGTTTAGTTTGACTTGATGTATTTTAGTTTTGATTGGCTTCGATCTGTTTCGATTGATGTTTATGGATGGAATCTAGTCAAAAACTTCGTGACTGTTGACAGTAGAAAAAGTGACGCTTCCAATCAATTTGGTTTATGCTTTCGACTTAAGATAACAAAATTTTTGAATGTGCCCATTTTCATCCAAATTGCGTGACGGCTGTCAAATTTATGCGATACATGCAAAATGACTTAACTTATAATGTTAGTGATATGTATGTCTTAGAACAACGAATGGTAAAATAACAATTGAGTAATGAAATTGAATACAAAAACAAATGCTTCTTTACTACTCCATAAATGCGTGTTGTTCATGAAATGTTCCCGATCTGAACAAACTTAACCCCAACTCGGATATGAATGCATCTTCTAGCCTATAAAATGTCTTATTCTACGCAGAAATCAATGATATAAAAACATAATAGGACAATTTTCAGACATGAACCTCCGGACAATCTTCATCCTTGATCGAGGTGTAGTGTACCTTTTTCGAAACTGTGTCAAACACTGGCGTTATCATGTACTTTATTCTGTCCCTGCTGACATAAATCAATGCCGCCACTAGAGCAATCAGAATCATACTCAACACTATCAGCAAGAAGATCAGTGCCATTGTATGGCCTGTCATTGTGGATTTCGTTTTCGCACTGGCACACTTGCCATATTGAATCTCCATGATCGGTTCCGGTTTTATGCGATTTCGGAAGCACATGAGATTCTCCTTGTTTCGCACTGTCACTGCTGTCACCTTGATCCAGTCGTGCAGTACACTGATCTTGCAATCACATACAAATGGATTCAGATTGAAGTCCACGATCAAATTGGCAGAACGATCGGTTCGTTCCTCTAGTTCGTCCATTAAAATCAAATCCCGAGCCTTGACGTATTCGAACTTGTTTCGTTCAAAATCGAGAAACCGCAGGTTTTTCAGGCACTTCACATCGAAATTGATCTCTTTGAGGTTGTTGTCGCCCAAATGGAGATCACGAATGCTGGGTAGATCACAAAATACCTTGCGATCTTTGAAATGTGTAATTTCATTCTGTTCCAGATGAAGCTTTTGCAGCTTGATGAGGTTGCTGTTGACGAAGATGTCGTGTAGGTCTTCGCTGAGTCGCGGTGAGGTATTATCATCGAAGGCATCGGTCAGGTGAAGTGCCTCTAAATTGATGAAGTTCGAAAAGACTCTCGGATGATGGTGGTTTACCTCATCGTCATCCCTGGATATGCTGAGGTTGTTGTGATTCAGTATGAGACGTCGCACGTTTTGAACGTGATGATAAGTCTTTCCACGGATTTCTCTTATGTGATTATTACTCATGTCGACTATTGTGAGCGAGGCGTAGTCATTTATGGTGCCGAAAACATTCCATGGCAGTTCAGGGATGTTATTACCAGTGAATATGAGAATTTCTACCTCGGAAGGCATGAACTCTAGCACGCTAGTATTGTGAAGACCAGCATTTGTGCAGTTAACTACATATCTGATGTCAAATTCGTACTTTTCCTTCCCGCAGAGGCATTCGTCGGGAAATTTAGGTCCGCACGTGCCAGCAAAGACTGTACTGCTGATGAAAATTGTTGCCAGCAGCAAGGTGGTAATCGCGATTTGATTCATTTTTTTCGGCTGAAAAGAGAGAAAAGTAAAAGAAAAAGTGAGTTGGTGTATGTCTCATTAAATTATTTTTTTTTTTAAGTAATACTTCTTAAGGCGCGCTTGATTTGGGGGGTAAGCTGGTGAATGCGTCACGAAAGCGTTACGGGAATTGCGAGCGGAAGTTGAGAGGGAGATATAAGCTAGTGAAGATAGAAAGAGAGTTACGTTTCGTTTCGTATATTACTATAGAGGCAGAGAGAGTTTCGAGCACACATTTCCGTTCTCTCTTCTCTCACCTAGTTACGTTTGTATATCTAAGACACAGCATACAGTGCAGCAGTGATACCAGATCGGGGGATTTATCCCTTGTCACTAATAATAAGCTAAATGGGACAAAGGGATTTTTTAGACCTCATAGTACAAAAAGAAAGGGATTTTATTTTTTGGCCAAATTTTGTTCCTAATTGCTCATTTCATTAAGAATACAAAAATTATTCAACCTACGATCAAATTAATTATTTTCATGTTTAGAAAAAAGTCATTCAAAATATTTTATGTTTTCATTTACTTTTTCTTACTTCCCTAAACTGTTTCATAAAATGACATATCTGTGAATGAATCACGAGTATTTTTTAAAATAATAAATTTATTTATTTTGTAAACATTAAAGGGATATTTTGAGTATAACCGTGGGATAACCTGCCTCTAAAGTCCGGTATCATTGCACTGCAGGCTTATTGTCTGTATTACACTGTAGGTGCAACAGAGTGAGGTGCGAGCACATATTTTCTTTTCATTCTCTCATAGACAGTTACGTTTCGTATATCTAAGATACGCCTATTGCAAGGTTGCCACTTTGGTACTAACCAGTAACCTGTGTTCTGTTGTTTCCTCCTCTTCTCCGCAGAGTCGACAGGAGTCATCGTCGGAAAGTCCCATTGTATTCATGGTATCTTACCTATGGTATCTTAGTGGCGATTGACCAGTAAGATAACCCGTTAGGATCCTGAGATCTTCTTTGCTTAGCTCAAGTAACTTATATGTTTTACTACAAGCTGGGCTTATGAATATTTTTGCCTAGCTCTGCCCTTTGGATTCCGTCCAGTATTCGGCAATGTGATCATCTTTCCATTTCCTGAATTTTGAGTGTACGTAACTCAAAGGTAACCCGAAATAGGGCTCAGGACCGGTGAGCAGGCGTGATGCGCCTCTTCTCGCCAATCAATCCGCTCGTTCATTGCCTTCAAATACCTCATTACCTGGTATCCAAGCAATGGTGACTATGTTGTCCTTGGCCAGATCTTCGAGGAGATTGAAACATTCCAAAACCAGCTTTGACCTGATCGAGTACGATCTTTTATATATTTATTTATTTATTTATTTCATTAATTAGATAAAATAAATAAATAAATAAATAAATAATAGGGCCTTAAGAGCTGCTTGGCTGTCTGAGAGGATGTAAATGCGGGCACCTCTAGTGCGCCTTCGTAGGCATTCTCTGACACATATTGCGTGTACCTCCACTTGAAAGATGTCTGGTGATTTTCCCAGTACTGTAGCTCTTTGGAACCTACGTCCATAGACCCCAGTACCGGTGGCATCATCTTCCACATTTGATCCTTCGGTGTACCAGATTTGTGATCCTGATGGTATCACAAATTGGTTGGTTCTCCAGGTACTCCTGTCAGATATGATTATCTTAAATTTCCCTCAACCTTAATGCAGTCAGTCTTTCAGTCTTACTCAAGTTGGGGAAAAACACAGTTGAGAAAGGTCTGTTTTTAGAAGAAGAAGGGGATTTAAACTAGCTAAAAGGTGGGGGCAGTCAGCTTAAGACCGGGCTAACTGAAGAGGCTTTTAAGTGAAGGCCTTTGCTTACCCCAATTTGTACAAACGCCTGGCTAGTAAGTTAAACCAGTATCGAGAGGACTTTCAGTCGTTTCATTGGCAATTTAACAGATTTCAAACTCTGGCGAACAGTGAACGGAATCACAAATTCTAAATCACTCCTAACTTAGCCTGAGGTGTTCATATTGTTTTATGCCGATGAATTCTAATATCTGAATCGCTCAAAGTGATATAAGAAGTCTTTTCCGTTGTTTTCACTGTACAATTGACCCTCAGCATAACTGCGGGCCGTAAAATCGCCATAAACGTCCATACTCCTGCGATCATCAAGGTTTTCTTTTTTAACAGGCGTAGAAAGTATCATTCTCTTTACTCATTCTTTCCTGTTACATGCACAAACTAGTGCTGAGCCAAAAACGGTCCCGGCCACGCTAAACTTAGCTACTGAGGAAAACAGATAATTCAAATTCTAATATTAGTACTAACAAATTTGAATTATCTTGAACAACCATGGTTGTTTAATATGTACTGACGTTCTTCAGAAAAATCAGCTTTCAAAGTGTGATATGGCAATTTTGGGTCTTTCCCAAACCCATTTCGACACCTTCTCCCCCCGCTTTATCCCATCAAACTGAACTCATGCGACAGAAGACAGAACATTCTATCTAATCGTTCCGAAGTCGATACCTACACGCGCGTGTTCTATTCCATCGAACAAGACACTCCCCGTTCATTGGCTTCAATTGATATCGCATACATCAGTCGCTGTTGACTAGACATCCTAAAACCACAACACTGAATGCGTTACTGTGTGATAGGCACCTACCTATGCCATGCCACACAAAGCTACAAAGCAATGCCACCGATGATAACCTACTAACCAAGCAAGCAAAAAAAAAAAAATAACCACTTTTAAAACCACCTCGTTGAGGAAGAGCGGTTTGTTTTTCATTTTCCACAACGTGAAAATCAATTTACAAGCGGATAACTTTGCAAACTGAAAACACCATAAAAGCAAAACAAAACAAAAAAACATTCTCATTCGATTTATCTTTTGAAATAGATCGATTCGTGACAAAGCTGCCATGTCTCCCACTTTAGATACGGATAAGGCTGGTTGACCCCAAAACACGTATAGCCAACGGGAGAAAAAAAAAAGTAGGAAAACACCGCCGACGCGACGAGCACGTGAACAATATTCGAAAAAAGTTCGGTTGAAAAAAAAGGACACCGAGTGCAGAAACAGTGAGCAAACTCAACACCAGTGTAGGCGTCGTTGTACGACATTTGTGTCACTTATTCATACAGCAAATATGCCAATCTCCTACAATTCTCGCCCTCGCCACCCCACCCACGGTTTGTTCATTTCGTTGATAGTTTACCACCCTGCACACTGCACAGGCCAGGGAGAGAAAAAAAAACTCCAACGCCCGGAAAACTGAAACAAAAAAAAATAAAAATAAAATAAAATTCAATCTGTGAATGTGAAATTCATAAATTCAGAAAATCCGTTTCTTTTTCTGTTTTGTTCTCCGTCTGCCGGTCCTCTGTTGTCTTTTCTCCATTTCGACATGATATTTGTCACCTGCAGATGGTGGGCATATACATAAATACCCCCCCACTGTTAACGGGACAAAGAGTGGAAAAGAAATATACAAATTCGTGCCTGTTCTCGTTTAAGTCACAAATAGTATCCTTTATCCTATCCATAGAATAGGGCATTGCGCTGCGGAGCCTCGCATCTTATGTGGTGCGAGATAACAAACGGAACCTAAAGGTAAATGTGTATTAAAATGGGCTTGCCCGTACAACAGTGGCGACTAATAAAATGTTCCAAAAAATATTCATTCCCGCTGCTTCTAGTCACTCAATAAATTTAAAACGCTTGTTCGTTATCGTGAGGCTAGTGTCAATTTAAATTTGTTTACTTGTCACAGTCTGTCATAAATTTTGCGAAATGCACTTTTGTAGATGTAGACATGCTTTATTTATTTTTAGGCGGTTCGGTTCTATGTATGCAGAGGGAATTCATATGAAAGGCAATTTTGGTTGTGCTGTCAAGAGATATAAGGCGAGCTACACGACTTTTTAAGGTTGAAGACGTTGTTAAGGCATCTGGCAGAATATTTATTGCAATAGGTACGATTGATTTTCTGTGATCATCCTTGAGAACGTCTGCAAAGACCTTGGGCCTTACTAATAATCATTTTTAACCTCAACACTAAATATTTTGTAGGTTACAGTATGCAATTTTGTACGGAAAATTTCGCCATTGTGAGTTCGACAAATTTAGCCTTGGATACTTAAAATGATTATTGGTATCGCGGCTTATGTTCTTTTGTTCAGAATGGCGGTAGCATATTGCAACATAATGAGATAGCAGAAACATCAAACATTTTATAAACATTCCATTTTCAAGCCACTATTAAACATATTGGCATACCGCAGGGTGGCGTCATAGCTGCTGTACTCTTGTCTACATACAAAAATAAGGGCTAGGGGCTTCTTACCTTTTAACATTTTTTAAAACTGTACGCTTTCGCATTCACTTTGACAATAACCTTGGCTGGTAATGGAGCTCCACCTTGAGAGTGTTTTCCATGAAAACTTTTCTAGATTCGATGTATTATGGGAAATTTAACAACAGGTCCATGAACACCCATCCATAGATAAAAGCAGGCTACTGATAAAAAAACCTAGTGTGCTCGTACCAATGGATTTTCTTTCCGACAATATCAATTCCCATATTTAGCAAGAACCATGAGGCTTTAACAGAAGCTGCACTGGTATTTTTATCAAAGGCCAAGCCAAAGAAACACTAAACTTTAATACGATAGAATTGGCGCAGGGATATAAGTCCACGAGACATAAATCCATTATGGATTTATGCATAGACTAACCAAACTAGACGGTCAACTGAGAGCGGAAACGGTACTTGTGCCTACAAGCTGCCTGTCCTTCATAACAGTGCATAAGTATTCGTGCAAAAGAGCGCCATTGCTGCCGCACGCGTACTTATAAAATCGTGCGGCCATTTTCTGGTGCGATTTCAAGTGGGGGCGACTGTGTTTGGAATATTTTGTAACCATTTATTTACATGGTGCTCACATCGCAGTTGAATTTAAGAGTTTTTAAAGTTTATGAGGAATGGTAGATAGTTTTACAAATAAACTGTTTCGTTTTTGAAGGAATTACTGGGTTAGAGGTCTTACATACCGTCTACTCACTAAACAAACGGAAGACCATATGGGAACGATGACATCTGCAACGTAACGCTAAAGAAAAATTGCCCCTAATTCAGTCGGTATCTTAGCATATCTTTTCAATTTTAGTATTTTAAGCGGAATTTTTCCTGAACATCAGAAATGTCAAGTGCAACCATCTTTTAAAAAGGGAAATCGAAAATAAATGAACAATCTCAGGGCCGGTCTGTTCACAGTTAAGTAAATCCGTGGTTAGGTTACAACAGATTTAGATTAACCCATGATTTGAAATCTGTGATAACCGATGAGTGTTTGTTGAACGATTTTTCACTTCGGTCACCAAACCATAGCTTTGCGACAATTCGTTCCACTTTTAAGGTATTTTATGAATGTCATAATTAAATGATACTGACGTTTTTTCAAAAAACTGAAGAATAAAATCTTGTTTTTGTGAGACAATAAGCAATTTTTTAAAAACAAATCCGAATCAAAGACACAACAAAAAAAATTGTGCAAATGGATCATCTCAATTTATTCAACGACCTTCACAATTTTCTCATTCTTTCAATGTTTGCTCGAATGCGCTTTATCTCAATTTATGACAGCTGTCATCGGCTAAGAAGGTTGAACAAATGAAATTCCAGAAAATCATTGCTTAAATCTCATTAACCGTGCAAAATCGGCTGGTTATCGATTTCTCTGATTAACTAACCAAACCACTGATTCTCTAGTAAATATCTTGCTGAACAAACACATTCGATGATTACCAGCTGGAATAACCGATGATAAAAGATAACCAAGATTGAAGAAACCGGCCCTTAGACCCATTTTTCTGCTTTATTCAAATTCGAAAGTTGTTAAAGAAGCAGTTAAGAAAAGTATTTGTTTATTTCTGCAAAGAATACAATTTTTCAGTTCAAACTAGTTTGGGTTTAGGGAATGGTGCTCCACTGAATATGATCTTTCATATTTTTGCTCTTTTTTTAATATAGCTTTGAATTGTTAGTAAATTTTGTGCTGCTCTATTTATTGTTATAACGAAAGAGTTTGACATGGTCTTTCATGACATTCTTTTGTACAAATTTTATAATGCGATTCCGCGGCTTTATTTACAACTGGTACGCAATGAATTTAAAGGACCGCAAACAGAGTGTGAAAGTAGGACTCTTAGCAACACTCGCACACTAACCTCTGGTGTACCACAAGTGTCTGTCTTGGGTCCCGTTCTGTTCTTAAGCTTAGTATGCTGGTCCAGCTAAGCAGCGTTCTGACCTTCTCTGAGGATGGAGAGGCCCTTGGTCCCTTATCGGTCAACTAAGCTTGGGGTCAGTTCTCGTTTTGTGAAAGAGTCAATAGAATAAATCGTTTTCACATTCGCTCTCACAATTTGCTTTAATTTGTTCGATTCACTCGGTACTAAAAAGCGATTCTCGCTCAGTAAGTGAAACAATCGTGGTGAGTTCAATATCGCACACTGTTATTTACGATATAAGGTTCTCAATTTTAAAACTATCACTACAAACATGCACTTAAAAATGAAAACGTAAAAAAAAGTGGACGACTGGGTCGAACGAAACTTTCTCGTTCACCAAAAGTTTGCTTGGTTGTATTCTTATTTTATTAGGTAAGTATACGTAGGCAAAAAACTGGAAAAACATTGCTAGATAAAAGAAACAGTGCATAGATAGAATATAGGAAAAGGAATAGTGTTAAATAAAATTCACTTTTCGGTAGTTTATCTGATATGGCAGTACATGTCAAATATCAATGTGAGTTTTTAAAAGTTAAAGCTCTCAGTAAAAGGGAATTGTCGCAAGTTCTGGTAAGAGAGTTATAAGTGCCACTGTACTATTTTATAAGCTCTTACACTCTTTACAAGATTTTTGATTACGAGGACAAGCGTTCTAGGAGTTTTTGTTTTCGGATCTGTTAGGTAATGTTTTTATTTTGATTAGTAACGCTGGTATAATGTGACTATGATTGGAAGCAGGGTCGTCATAGATCTATATCTTTATATAGATATATATTGTAAGAATTGGGAGATTTGTTTTTGAATTTGCATTAGCAGTTGTAAACTGAATATCCCAATTGACGTGTGTGGAGTGAAAATGAAGTGGGAGTTTCTGATTGCGGTTGGTATTATTTTAAGGTGCGTACTCAATATGGTTAAAAAAAAGAAGTGTGTTATATTTGTTAAAAATAATGCTTAGCTGTAATTGCATTTTTATTAGAAGTGGAAAATTGAGATAAATTAATTACAAAATTATACGGTAGATATGTGAATACAAATCGGGATTTGTGAAGTAATTTTTGAGAAATAATTATTATTCGATTTTTTTTGAGAAATCTTATTTAGAATACTTTTATTATCCTTAGTAAGCATTTTGATCAAAATCGATAGAGCGGCTTTTGTAAAATTTGGCAGACAGAACAGTACCAAATATTGCAATATTTAGTTTGAAAAATACTATTAGGTACTTAACTATTTAGCATTACTAGGTTTTTAAAGTGTTTTTTGAAATCGAAAATGGGGTTTTCGAGACATGAGTTTTTTTTTTAAATTAGCGTTTTCGGTGAATTCGAATTCCAATGGAATTGAAAATTAAGGACGCAATAATTTTGAAAACATCAATTTTACTCTAACTTAGCATTTTGGTCGAAATCGATGTTGCCGTTTTCAAGTAAACTAAAGAAAGTTAATTTTTAAAAAAAATTACTTTTCCCAAAAATCCATTTCACGATAATACAGCGAAAAACTGAGTTTGCTATTAAGTTGGAAATGACAAACTAATTGTTGTTACAATGGTATGGACCGTTTTCGAGATATGTCCAAATTTCAAAAGCACCGTTATTCGATCTTTTAGCGGGAAACTGAATATGCAGTCGTGTTAACCACACCTACTTAAGCTTGAATATCAATTTTAGAGCCGTTTTCGAACAAATCAAACTGGCATGTAAATTTTATATGGGAAGTACCATTAATATTGAGGTTACCGTGCACAAAAAAAAACCGCCGCGAACTGTAAGCCCCCAAACTCCAAATCCAAAGTTTGAACGAAATCCGGGTAGTCGTTGAGGCTGTAGACCTCGGAACATACAAACAGATGGACAGAATTTTGCCACCCACTTTTTTGAGTTCCTCTATCATCGTAGCGTCAGAATTGATTAACATCTCGAGTTCGAAATTTTGTACGAATACAATATCTTTCTCTTACTACGTAATGGAGAAAGTTAAAATTGATTTATATGAAAATTGTTGAAGTTCGGATTCACATTTTCCTAAGTGCGGTGAAAGGCTGAAAACCTTTTCATTTCCATTTTCACGAGCTCGTTAACGAAATTCTCCAATAAAAGTTCCGTATTTCAAGTATGTGACTTTGATTTAATTTCTATATTTGCCATGGGATTTGATTATCAGTATCATTGTTGAAGTCTGACCTATCGACAGCGAGGATCGCGGATTACCATGTACGACTCTGGGGTCAGATTCTGTAAGGCGAAACGATCGAACGTTTTCGTGCGCACGAATGATTTGCCCTATGTTACACAAGCAAATTTCTTCGTGCACACGAAAACGTTTGAACGTTTCGCCTTACACAATGCCGACCCTGGATTTTTTTCCATTGGCTGAGCATGCGAATTCGACTTGATCTTTAAATTTACTTGTGTATTTAAATCAAAACCTACATAGCAATTACAAAGTCCAAATAATAATTTTAAAGTTAAATTTTTTTTAAAAAAACTTCCCTCAATTTCAAGTGGCCGAAATACTTTCTCCCCCACTGTAACCTCCTAGATGTGTGTATCAACAATGACAGTCACTTACGAAAAGTTATATTTGCTCTTAAACAAAGCGAACAAATAATGAAAAACAAGAGTGACAGACACAGAAGGCAGAGGTGAAAAGAAAACACCAACAAAAGAGTTTCTGATAGGCAAAGAAGAAAACACGTAGTTCACATAAATAAGTAAATAACTACAATACAGTACGTACTACGTACCTAGGTACCTATTTATTTACCAAGTGCTATATGAGGAATCTGTCTCGGTATCTATTTTGTTGGTTTTGTTGTTCTGCTCCCATTCAATTCCAGTTTTTCGCTTAGCTCTGCTAATTGTTTCTCACAGACCCAGGTCTGGTGGAGATGACTTCTACTGGTTCCACTCACACGTCCCACGTCATACTCTCTATCCAAGCACACACACCGACACCACTAAGTGGGAGGGCAGCCGGCTAACATTTTTATTATGTTTTGTCTGATATACTTATACTTCCAGCGAATAAATATTATCCCAACATAAAGGCGGAGAGATAACCAAGTTAAAGAGAAAATAAATCTTCGCCATGAGGTAACTTTCAATTGAAGCCGAACCGAAGGCATCACTAACGAGGAATGTGTATAAACCGACAGCACATAATATGTATAGCCATCCTTTCGCTCCTTTCTTCAACTTTGTACGAGTATCTTATGATTTTCGCATTCTCGCAATGAAATTATGAAAACTTGCTAAAGTTGCACGGTGAATACTTTTTTTTTGCGCGCGCAAAAAACACTGAAAGTATGCATCTTCTTTACCGCTGAAAGGAAGGCGATCGGAACTTTATAATGGGCTTGTTTAAGACTATATTCTTTACAAAAAGCAAACGAAAGGAGGAATAATAAGAAAAAAAAAAAAAAAACGCCCCACGCACACACCCAAACTAATTGAATGAGAATGCGGACGCGGAGTTCCCTCGGCGGTAGTATGGCGAAAGCTAAATGAAAGGTTAAGTGATTTTTAATTAATTGGAGTAGAAAATTCTAGTCTCACACAAGACACAAGCCACAAGCCACGAGCCACGCGTCCTTCGGAGTTTGAGCGTTGTCCCATTTGATGTGCTTCGCAAAGAAAACTGAATTGAACAAGATGGCGAAATTAAATTTGGAAATGGTTTACGCTATGTGCTGGTAATTACTTAGGAGCAAAAAAGAAAGAAAGAAAAAACACGACAACCCCTCAATGAGATTGAGATACAGAAAACCAATTAGTGAATGAAATCCTGCCCAAGGGAATGTCATCACTTTAAGTCAGTCCTTGTCGGCAGTTGGTTTTGCTTTACTTGGGCGCTAGAGGCTGAGGCTGTGTTAACTTGGATTTGTTCTCGGTATTGCTTTAGTTGCGACATTCTTCTCAAAAACAAAACGCACTCGAAACAAATTGTTATGTGAAGGTATTGGTCTATGAATCTTTGTTAGGCAGGCAATTTATTACTATTTTAAGCCAAATTTTTGTTGTTATTTTTAGTTCAGCAATATAAAAGTTTTTGAAGTAATAATTCTTTAGGCACGCTTGACCTGGGGGTAAGCTGGTGAAGCGTCACAAAATCGTTACGGAAATTGCGAGCGGAAGTTGAGAATATTACTGTAGAGGCAAGAGAGATAGATGCACGCTCACATTTTCGTTCTCTCTTACTACCAGCCAGTTACGTTTCATTATAAAAGACACATCCTACAGTGCATCAGTGATACCAGATCGGGGGATTTATCACTTTTTGCGGGATTTTTCAGAACTCAAAGTACAAAAGGAAAGGGATTTTACTTTTTGTCAAATTTTGATCCTAATTGCTCATTTCATTAAGAATAAAAAAATTATTCAACCTGCGATCAATTTAATTATTTTCATGTTTAGAAAAAAAGTCATTCAAAATATCTAAATGCTTTCATTTTCTTTCTTTTACTTCCCTAAACTGTTTCATAAAATGACATATCTGTGAATGATTCACGAGTATTTTTTAAAATAATAAATTTATTTATTTTGTAAACATAATAGGGATGTTTTGAGTATAACCGTGGGACAACCCGCCTCTTAAGTCCGGTATCACAGGTGCAGGCCTATTGTCTGTACCGCACTGTACACCCCGCAACAGAGAGGGGTGCGAACACACAGTTTCTTTTCATTCTCTCATACACACTTACGTTTGGTATATCTAAGACACGCCTATTGCAAGGTTGCCACTTTGGTTTGCTTATTGAGTTCTGGTAATGACCAGATATCATGGTTAATTTTTGAGCAGAGAGAAGAAGACTTTATTATAAAGATTGTTGAATAAGTCGAAACGGCAAAAGAATATAAAACGACAGTCATCTTGTTGTGGACTGTAGATTTGTCAATGCGGATTGTGGAAGTGGATGTGTTCAATCAATGTTTCGAATTACTCACCCAACATAACTGTCATGCAAGATCTTCTCCAGCCATTTGGAATCGGCATAAAATTGTTAATCCCTTCAATTCGTCGCAAAAAATGAAAAACTCATACAAAAAACCTATAGGGTCCTTATGGACTAATTTTTAACTTTCTTGATTAAGTAAGAGAAAGATATTGTATTCGTACAAAATTTCGAACTCGAGATGTTAATCAATTCTGACATTACGATGATAGTAAAACTCAAAAAAGTGGGTAGCAAAATTCTGTCCGTCTGTCTGTTTGTTCCGAGGTCTACAGCCTGAACGACTACCCGGATTTCGTTCAAACTTCGGATTTGAGTTTGGGGGCTTACAGTTCAGTGCCGTTTTTTTTATGCACGGTAACCTCAATATTAATGTTACTTCCCATCAGAGACAATACTGAGACCACCAACTTCGGCCGATTTCCCGTTTACCTGCCTACAAGCTAAATTTTTATGGGGTGGCAAATGCTAAGTGCGCTAGTATTGTTACATAGAAATTCGTATTGACAAATGTTACGTTACTTCAAAAATTCCGGCTCACCAACAAACTCGCACCTTGCATATGCCACTTCCGCTGTGGCCAAAGCTGCTGACAGCGATCGTAAAATTATATCCGTTAAATTTGAAATTATTCGTTACAACTAAATTTGTGTGGACAGTGATTTATTTTATGAATAATTGTATATTCTTTTGACATTATAAGAATAATAAACAATGCTAAAAAATTGTAAACAAATAAAAACCATTTTTAGCGAAAAAAGCGGAAAAATAATATTATTTAATCATAAAAACTAATTCAAATAAATTAGTTTCGTCCCTGCAGAAGTTCGTGGCATGTATCGTTTTTGACTTTAGAGAACGATTAATTTCGAAAAAACAATCGTGATCTTAATTCAAAAAATATTTATTACGATAAAACATCTTCCAAAGTAGCAATAAGCTCCTATCACGCGATTTGCGGCGCGAAAAAGGTGAAAATCATTCGCGAATTTAATTTTTAAATATGCCAAAGTGAAGCAGATGATACAAATTAAGTAATGTCTTTGCTAGAAAAAGAAAAAACCCTCCCAATTAGTACGCGAAGTCCACTGGTGACTAAAAAAGTAGGAAATAATTAACTTCAGTCCACCCTATTGAAAAGCAGACAACGTGAAGTGTTTAGTGATTTTTTTCAAAATTTGGTAGCACAAATTGGTTTATTATTTCCGCAAAAATAAAAAAAACAAAAAAACGGTTTGATAACGCATTTCGAAGTGCCAAAGTTGTAAATTTAATGCATTACTCTAAACAATGTATTCCATCTTGTAGAGCGCAATCAAACGAACTTAAAGACACCAAATATTAAGGGGTAGATTGCCCAGGTTCCTAGGAAACGGTGACAATAGATTCAGTTTTTCATCAATTTTCCCAACTTCGCTCTAACTTAATGAAGAAATTATCTATTTTCACCTGTTCCTAGAAATCCAAGTAAGCTACCCCCTAGTATTTGGTATCCCTACATTTCTCTACCTGTGCTCCACTAAATGATATATTGCCGTTTTCAAGTAAACTAAAGGAAACTAAATGAAACTTTTTTCAAAAAACCATTTTACGATAATACAGAGAAAAACTGAGTTTGCTATTAAGTTAGAAATGACCATTTATTACCTTAGAAATGAATTTTTGTTACAATCGTATGGAACGTTTTCGAGACACATATTATGTCCAAATTTCAAAAGTACCGTCGTTCGATTTTTAAGCGGAAAACTGAGTATGCATTCATGTTAACCTCACCTACATAAGCTTAAATATCAATTTTGGTTGAAATCGTTGGAGGCGTTTTCGAACAAATCAAACTGGTATGAACATTTTATATTGGAAGTACCATTAATATTGAGGTTACCATCCAAAAAAGGAGCAGCCTCGAACTCTAGGCTCTCAAACTCCGAACTAGGACAGCCATTTGTGCTGTAGGCCTCGGAGCCTACCTACAGACAGGCGGACAGACGGGCAGAATTTTACCACCCACTTTTTTTGAGTTCATCTATCATCGTAATGTCAGAATTGATTAACATCTCGAGTTTGAAATTTTGTACGAATACAATATCTTTCTCTTGCTGAGTTAAAGTTAAAAAAGAAAAAACAAATTTAGTACAACATAAAAACAATAAAATACCTATTTCATTAGCTAAGGCTTTGAGGTTTGTTTTTATTCAAAAGGCATCTCTTTTTTATTTCAAATATTTTTCTAATTGTTTTTGTAATTGCTATGTTTGTTTTGAAACTAAAAGGTCATGAATTTTGTTCCTATTAAGAATTTCTTCTGTGATTTATATTTAAAGTTTTTTTTTGCAAATAAAAATTTTTTTTTTGTTAATTTTTTTATATTTGCGTTTAATTTTTTAATTATAATTTTAGGCATTATTTAATTGAAAGTCATATTTTTTCTCAAGTTGGGCATTTTTCCATACAAAAATTGGTTGGCAATGCTGGTCCCGGACATCAAACCTGATAATTTATAAAGTAGTCTTTAATTTTTGTCATTATTATTCTTTACCGCCATATCATGTAAGAAAACAATACTCATCACTACTACGAAATCACTTTTCTCAAGAATGGCTCAAATCGAAAATACTGCTATTATCCTCCAAACGTAAGTATCATCCATATCTTATTGATTGGTAGTCAAAATCTATAACCCTTTCAAATTGGCCTGGGTATTTATTATTAGCAGTGTTGCCGGAGAGAAATATTAATAAGTATTGTGATAAAGATAGTAGTACCGACAAATTTTAGGGCACAGACATTTTTTTTTACTTAAAAAAAAAATCATGAAAAAAAAATTCAGTAGATATAAATAAATATAAAAAATCTGTCTTATGGCAGAACGATTTTTGATTTCTCATGTCTTCCTCATTCTATGATTTTTGTTTTTTTTTGTAAGATATTTTAGGTCTTTAAAAAAAATAGGAGTACGAATGTGAAATGAGGACAGAGGTGTTGAAAGTAGTATAATACTCCTATGGGAGTACGTCCGGCAACACTGCTTTTTAGCTGTACGAGACGACTAGCTCGATGAATGTATTAGGGAATTCCCCTGTTGGTTTTGGTTGTATGTACTGCCAACTTGAGTGTAGTGCGGTGCAAAGCATAATTTGTGGTGTGACCAGCGCCCACTTTTACTAATGCACTAAAAGTTTAAATTATAGTTGTACCTACATTGAATTTAAAAAAACATATTTTCACGCTTCGATCTACAGTAAACCCCGGATAAGTGCTACTCGCTTAAGTGCTTAGCCCGCATAAGAAGATACCTTTTTTTTTTGAGGACCAAAATTCTGAGGAGTTTTTTATATAAAACTACCTTTCGCTTAATTGTCTTTAATTTTATATACTTTTATTGAATTTTATCTGAAAACAAAAATGTTTTAAGAACACATTTCTGAATCAGCTGCAAAAATACAATTTTTTTTCTTTAGCGCTTCCTTGTGGTTCATGCTTTAAAAATCAAAAATAAAAAAAGTAATAATCTTAATCTACTATAATGGTATAGACTGACTGGGTAGCTATCACTGTCAACATTTTTAAATAAAATTAAATGTTTTTTTTGTTTTAAAAAAAGAATATTTTTTTTTCTAAATTTAGAAATAAGTGTCTATGTGCACTTAAGCGGTTTTTTTAATAACTGCCAATTAAAACGGGACACTTATCCGGGTTTTACTGTAATATGTAGATAGTTTTTACGATCAGAAAGCCTTTGTGCGCGGGTCCCCAAATGGGCGGGGCCCGTAGCATTTGCTACTCTTGCTATGTGGCTAATCCGCCACTGACCACCAACTATATCTACAGATTCAAGGGCAAATTCGCCGTCGAACCGGATCATTGTTATCAAAGGGTGATTTTTTAAGAGTTAAATTTTTCAGGTTGGCAGCACTGGTTAGTAATGGCGTCCAAACGTCATCTGTCAAAGTGAAAAGTTTTCAGTATACTCTGCCATTTAATCATGGCTAGACTTACAAACGAGCAACGATTGCAAATTATTAAAAATTATTAATGCTCGAATTAAAAATGCTCGAAAAAGTGCCGCAAAATTGGACCTTCCAAATGGAACATTTGAAACGGAGTCGCGGACAACATTTACATGAAGTTGTATTTAAAACGTAAATGACAAAGGCCTATTTATTGATTACAATTAAAATTTTGAATATTTAATGCAAATTTGAGTGTTTTATTCGATTTAAAAAAAAAACTACGCTTAAAAAACCACCCATTTGATCCGGCTGAATTTGACCGATGGCGCTGGTTATGTTGGCTTCAAGGGCATCGGTCAATTTCAGCTGATTGAAATTGACCTGCGACTGCAGACAAGAAAAGGTCTAGCGCTCGAAGGTATGGCGGTGGCCAATTTACGTCACTTCTGCGAGAAATAACCATATCCTGAAATCGTTCATGCCATGCATAATTTCCATCGTGGCGTCTGCTGTTTGACACTTAGCTCCTATTCTGTATATGGCAATTTTGCTAATTAGCCATTCGTCCTTAGATGCGCCTCGTCGCTAAAGACGATTCGGCTAAAATTTGGATCCTCTTCAAGTGAATGCCCGCATCCGTGATCGATTACTACGTGACTTAATATTTTATTGTTTTGCTTGTAAAATCCAGTGTTGCCAGATTGGGGGCTCTGTTGTATTTTGGGCTATGTTTTTTGTTAAAATAAAAGTTTTAATCTCATACTATGCACATTTACTGTCACTCGTGTACATAAACTCGCTCACATATATAAAACGTAGTCTTTGAACAATAAAAAGTCAGTTCGAGTTCGTGGTTTAAACTCAAGCGTTGCGTTTCCTTTCTCGTTTTCGTCTGTCGCCTAGTCGTCTAGGATTTCACCCGCTTCTATTTACCCCTTTTAGAACGATAGAAATTTCTTCCATGAGCGCCCAACACAGTTTTTGGCCATAATCGTTTTACAAATTTAATGCAAATTTTGTTTCACAAAACTACAAAAACGAAATATTTTCGAACCAACCCGCACTTTTAAAACTTGGCAGCACTCTTGCAGTCAATTGATATCGAACAGTCGTTCAATTTGCAGTAAGACCAATTTATTTTGCAGTCCTTTTAAATTGACATAAGCTACAAAAGCCAATTGCAGAAGATGGAAGTCAAACAAAAAAAAAAGTCCTTAAGGAATTGGGAATATTTTCAACGATATTTGGGCTTCTTTCTGGGCAACGATTTTGGGCATCATTTTTTTAAGTTTTGGGCGCTTAAAGCAAGCTAAATTCTGACAACCCTGGTAAAATCCATTAAATTCAGTGACGCTCGCTCACGGATGCGGTAATTCGACCCCAGATTAGACAGACGACCACCAAAAAAAGATGGCCACCACAGGTTGGCAACAGCGACCCATGCCATTTGGCAATTTTTATTGCAATCAGAGTATGTCAATTATTTGAATATTTCCCACGATGTGTTCCAATCTGTTTTGCTCTTTGGAGCGCCTAAGTTCCGCACGTTCACCGCACTCATATATCTCCACAGCGGTAGCATCATTAAGCCGGAACCCAATTCACCCTCATGAAGTGTCTAATTGCCTGGCATGGCAATGCATATGCAAGCTGGTAACGCGCCATTCGACTTATGCATGCATTCCAATTAAAGACAATAACTAACCACAGCTAACCTAAAAAAAAACGTTCTATAGTCTCATTCGTGTGCGTGCATGGCAGAAGACGACAGCCAGGTCGACACACGAGTAACTTTGTGCCACCGAAGACCGAACTAATGAGCTGCAAAGAAATGCAAAAACAACAACGACACTAAAAAAAAAACACCGCAATAACCAAAAAAAAACAAAAGTGCACGAATTGTGTGTGCGCCCTTAATGCGACAAAGGCATTTAAGAGCATGCCAAGCATCTGCTGCATATCGTGTTGTCAGTGTGGCTTTGCAATTTGCATACATCGTGCCAGGAGCTATGTTTTCGAAGGCACTTTATGCCCTCGCGCTCATTTGTGTAGCATTTGCCAAGAGTTTCCTCCTCCTCCTCCTCCTCCTATATCTCTGGGTTGATCTCCCGCCAACGTGTCTCACCCTACTCTCACCCTTTAAGCTCTTAGTAAGGCGGAGAGTGTGCCTCGGTTTGATTTATTCGTGACATCGGACTAGTTACCTACTATATCTACCGCCATACCTTAGCCAGTGAGCCGTTTATAATTAAACGACTCAATTTCCACCGGCGCCATTACGAATGTGTAACTACTCAAACAAGGGGGCATTAAGTATCTATACACAGGTACAGTGGTGTGTTTCTTTGGCAGGATGGCCATGGCACAGCGAAATATGGGATCATGGCTCAGCTTAACTGCGCCTTTGACGTGTTTAACCTTTTCGACATGACAACCCAACAACTTGCTGTACATCATTGAACACGCTCTTCCAGGATGTCGCTCTCGTACGCGAGTATGTGTGCACGCTGTTTGTACGGCCGTTATTATAATGATTTTTGTATGAAGAAGCGGCGGCCAAAGGGATTCTGTTTCGAAATCAAATTCATAGAAAATTGCTGGCCGCCAGCAAGGCAAGGGTTAACCGTCGTTAGTCTTTTTTTTACTTGTTTTTCTCATTCCAGTCGAGTTCGGTTTGAAAGAAATAAAAATAAACGCTTCAGCTAAATGTATTTCAAGGATAGCGGGCAATGTGTGCACCAAAGTAATGAATTTTCTGGTGGAAAGTGTTTCGTTTAAAGGTTAATGTGTTGCAAAAAGCGATGTCTACTTGTCGCTGTAGTGCTGTGTCAAGGCGGTTTCTTTGCGTGAAATTAAAATGTCTTTTCACTTGTGTGTCACCCGTTCACCGCATGACTTTCCATGGAATTTTAATGAACACGTTTTTGGGTAACAGGGACGCGAGAAGGAAAGCAATTTTTGACGATAGACAGACATGTGATTTGGGAAAATGGAAGGGTTGAGATTTGTTTGGGTGGTAGAGTTTCCATTTTGTTTTTGCGTGCGAGTTCCATTTGGGACATTTAATCAGCGAGACATTAAAGAGACTTACATTTTATAGATTGATAAAAATTTGTTTGGACAGTTCTTTCATTTCCGAGACACTTTTTTTTAACCCTAGAAAGATAATCTACGTCCGCGAGACGTATGGCGCGGAAACATTGTATTGTTCATATTAAACTTTATTTGCACTCATTAATTTATTTATTTCGATATTACCTACATAATTAAATAAAATACTAATATATGATCAAAATTACCAACATGGGTTTCATTAAACACACTAATTAAGTGTCATTCGTCCCTCAGACGTATGATTATCGTTTACGCTATTTATTATATGATTATCTTTCTAGGGTTAAAGTAACTTTGTGCTGTCATCTTTTGGGATAGGTGACAGTTGTTTTATCAAACTTCAAGTCATTCGATGATAATAGTTAGGTATTGTCCCTAAACATTTGTCGCTTTACATTATCAATTTGCATGTGGAAAAATTTCGACCTTTTTGCGATTCTAGTTAATGTTTGACGTTTGCTATAATTCTGACAGTTAAAAATGGATTTTTTTTTCGGAATCAAGATATGATCTCTACGAATGTAAAGACTTCTTCATACCTCCTATGAAAAACGTACTCGAAGTAAAACTGTAAAAAAAAGTGTGGTTTGTTTGTCAAACTGACAGACGACAAAAACTATTAAATCGACTTTCATATTGCCAATTTCTTTCCTCTTTTGTATATGATGTAGATCTGCAGAGCCTGCATCCACATAAACATCTCTTTACTTTTTGCTGCTATCTGCTATGCCAAATTCGTAGACGTCACTTTGGCGAATATCCCTTTTGACGAGAGTCTTATTTCTCATTTAAATTCGAAGTGGATCGCTTGTAATATAGAATTTAATAAGCCGAGAATACTGGCCATAAAAAGTTTGAGTTCAAACTTCAGAAAAGACAATTGGCTAAAAGTGAGCTTACGTCACACGTACGTATTTCTTATTGGGAAATCTGTAGTTCAGGCGTCATACCTGAAAATAAATGAAATAAAGTACATATTAGAAAAGTTGTATGAACAATTAAATTATAGAAAATTATAAATTAAATGATGACAAACATTACATTCACACAGAACAAAAGCTAAAGAAAAACAGAGAAGAGTGGCACTAAAATAACGAGTAACGAGTAATTTTCTACTTGAATCAAAGAAGCGATAAGTTCGTGTGTCTGGATTAGCTCAAATTGTTGGATGTTGAACTTTCGCGAATTCGTTGACTTAAGCTGGGTCATTAAACACGAACATGTCCTTGAATTTAAAAGTTTGACAGGTTTGTTTGTATCATTTAAGGAAACTGTTACTAAATATTGCCAAGTGCTTTCCTATTATCATTGCCGGCAAAATTAAGTCCAGTCCATTGAAAATTAAATGTTGACAAATGCTAGTGCTTTGACAGCTATTTCCACACGTGCTGTTAATTCGAAACTGAAATCTATAAAGCAGACTGAGCAATGAATTAGAAACTGCTATGATTTTTTATTTACTCTTTTTTTTTTTTGTAAATTTTGACATGCAAATGTATGGAATCCTAGAGTACGAGAAAATGCGAAGCACTTGTAGCGGAATTATTTATACAAGACAACGCAATGCATGTCAAAAATTGATATTTTCTTCATTCGTGGTACTGATCTGTATATATGTGTCGGTTTTTACACCAATTGTTGTTGGAGTTTTGAATGTTAACAGTTTTTCAGCGGTTATTATGATATCAACGAGGAGATTTCGAGCTTCATTTCAAAGATCTTCATCTCTAGTTAGGTCAGTTGCGTTCTCTTGTGTTTCCAGTGATAAATACAATGGGCACGTTCAAGAATCTAGTTTTATTAAGTCGACTAGATTGGTCTGGATGAGATTTAACCTGAACGCAGAAACTAGATTGGTCGGGAACGTCACTTTATCAAAGTCAGCCACATAACCGAACTGTCAACTAAGTACTAAGTCACGAATTTCTGGACTAGATTCATCGGCCTCCATAAACGTTAAATGAAACAGCTGCTCATATGATCGATTTCAGCCAATCAAAACTGAGATACATATAGTCAGACAGCTGTCAGACTTTCTAAACTAGATACTTGAACGTCCCCAATGCCAACAAATGTTCAGTGCCATTCAAAGACGAAGTGATGTTTTGCTCGCCAATTTTCAATTGCTTCATGGGGGACGTTTACTAAATCTGACAGCAGGCATCCATCGTATACGTATGCCTGAATTCTGAATTTTTATTTGAAATTTTACTGACCATATGAAGAGTTGACGTTTATGGAGGGGTAGCCGACAATTGAAGGAAAATTTAGTTCAGACAATTCTGGTCGTTTCAAGATGCCTAGTGTCTTAAATGTCATGGCCGATTTTATTCCAATTCTGTTTATAAATATTCTGGATGGCAACAAAATTCCCAATTTGTCAATCCAAAAAACAACGACCATTGGAAATCTGGCTTAATTGGTTCAACCATTTACCACATTTTCAATGTTCTTTTTTGGTTTTCTCCAAATTTAGCGATTCAAGATATCTATCCAGTTTGTTTGGTCTGACAGTGATTGTCATACTTTTGATTGACTCAGACTACTCACGCGATCAATTTCTAATTTGACGTCTAAGAAGGGGCAGTCAACAAAAAGTTTTTGACCAACTTTTGACGTTTCGTTGCGTCAAATCAAAGTTCAAATTCAAAATTCGCTACGAATCGCTCAAATCAGCTGAACGTATAGCAATTTTTCGCTCAACATTGAATGGATTAAAAGAAATCTGACAACTAACAGTTAAGTTCTCCCTAAATAAGCTACTATCATGCTTCGACAACGCCGCAAATCAAAACAATTCGAATAGCACCACTAAATTTTGTAAATTATATAAAATACAAAACCAATTTGCTGTCAGTATATTTCTTGGGCAAATGTCACTCGATATGTTCCTTAAATCGCCTCGGCTTGTTCGTTTCGTTTATGAAATCGACTCCATCTTTGCCGGTGACAGGCAATTTTCGAAAGAAAATAATTGAGTCCACAATCAAGCAACCAAAGGCAAACGTAGATGTAATAACGAATTATGTGCTGTATCAGCAAGCAAGCTTACAGCACAGGACCGATGACTGAACCGATAAATGGTTCCACACCCTAGTGCATGACTCTCACTATCAATCACCACAATCCAATATTTCCCAACGTTTCACTAATTACAATCGCAATTCATTACATCGCACATTTGAGCCAGTGAGCACCACCCTCTCGATCAATCATTTCCGAGGACACAAAATCGACGACAAAAAAAAACCCCAATCTATATCCTGATGGTCGTCAACAGCCTAATCCCATTCAAATCTAGTTATCACCACACCCTGGCTTGCCAAATCCAATGACAAGAATTTACATATTCATACGCCTACAGCTGAGAATTTAACTATTCAGCGCGACTAATTGTCGTTCTCTCCTCTCTCACTATCTCGCTCACGCCAAAGTGTCAAAATATATCTAATTGGATGACATTCTGCAGGCGAAATTTCAACAAACAAAATCCCGCCCACCTTGTCCACAAAAACTCAATTAAGATTCCGAAAATTGCGTTGCCACCTACACCAATTCCAGGACGAGTGTTCTGCTTCTGCTCCCATACCCTTCGACCACTTAACCATTTATCATCACTGCCGACAGTCGGCGAAATTTCATTGAGCGTACGATTTAATCGATATTTAATTGTTAACTAACCGGGAGGATTTGCAGCTCAGATCCCGCTCGTGCTCGTTGGTTACCAATGCCAACTATCATGGCGGTCGGCATATATATTAGTTGAGTACAGTTGCAGTCCTAGTACAACTGTCATGAGAAGATACCATATTGGCACACACGGCTATCAGTATCATTAAAGCCGCCCCCGTTCGGCATACAGTCCCTGGAAACGGGGCAATGAATTTTAATCATCAACGGAACATGCACATCGCGGCTTCCCAAACTAGGAAGGGAATTCCTATTATTTTGCTCCGGTCGTGTCGAGGAATAGACAGGATACAATATCCATGCTTATGCACGGATGAATATTACGGAGGTTTTGTGTACGCTTATTTTTTTTCACTTGCCAGCCTCATCCTTTAAAGCCTTGCAGCAGACGAAACAATAGCGAAAACGCTTTGCTGTTATCCGAAGGCAAATGCGAAAGCGTGGTGTAAGGGAGAAAAAACATAATATATAACAGAAAGGCGTTGGTTAGAGACAAAAAAAAAAAAAATAGTAAAACTGGTGCAGGCGTAAGCAATTTCACTCGTCGAGCTGTGTATATCCTGTTTGAATGGATGGAGGATGACATAGACAACGTAACGCAGGAAATTGCCGATGGCGTGTTGGCGTTTTAAATTCGAAAAGAAATAACAGGGAAACACATTTGATGGAGATGAGTTTTTGTTCTTTGTTGCTGGTGCGAAGGGTGTCCTTCTGGTTTAACCCGCTCTATATCAGTACTGACAATCGATGAGGCACAGGCAGCTGTAAATTGTTGCCGAGGAATTCATTTAAAAAAAAAAAGAGCGGCATGACAGTCGGCCAAATTGAAGTGACTGCAGCTACTGTTGTCAAAGTTGATATGCATTTTTCACAACGTAAATGGATTTTCAGCTCGCCAATCATGGTTTTACTAGCAAGTTTTTAAATTATATCACTGACAGGCAATTTTCACTATTTTTTCTATCGGAAGCTTTGTGCATATACACCTTTTGGGGCGATCTAAAAATGGTCTGTCGTTGTTGACAGCGAGAAACCCCCCAAACATATTAAGGCGAAAATATAGTGACTGTCCAAACTCACTTATGAATACACCATGAACGAAGCTATAACACACCTTTTTGACATTTGACATGTGACTCTATTATAGGGATTTAAGGAACAACAACCTGAACTTACAACTGACTCTGACAATGAAAGATCACTACTTAGTTCCAATTTAACCTTTCTGCTAAACTGATTCACAAAATTTAGCAACACAAAACTTCTCAAGTACCTCTTCAAGTGGACATCAAAACTTTCAGTCACAGTTATTACCAAACAAAAACGAAAAACCGTCATAATTGCCTCCCCAAATGTTCAAACTACCTCTACAGAGTCATTAAATTGACCGCCTTGAGATGCACTTTGGCACGCCGTGCCAAAAGTGTAAGTGGCAACTTTCTTGTAACAAGTGCTTGATGCTTTTGCCGAAACTACCCCTCAACCAGACAAAGGCGAAAGTGCATAAAACTGCAACACACAATTAGGATTAACCACCCTCCACACCATGTGAGCTGCGACATCCTAAAAACTAAACTAATTGCTGCCAGGCAAGCCAGACGCTTCGTGTGTACTGAAAGTCATGAAATTTTAATTAAAATCCTGTAAGCAACTTCCACAAGGTAATTACAATTTGCCATGATGAAAGATAAAAGATGAAACCCTTAAATTTGCTAATTAACGACTCTGCATTTGTAGGTAGAAGTTTCCTGACAGCATGTCACTCTTGTCAGACATGTCAAAATAATGAAATAAAAGTAAACGTCAACCGGAGTAGATGTGACTTTGTCTCATAGCATTGTGGCTGCGACATATCCCTGGGCGGAAGGAAAATCACTTAGCAACAGCCAATGAAAATAGAAACGTTCCCCTCGTTCCACTTCATCCAATTTGCAGCTTAAGTGGATGTTACACTATATAAAAGTTCCTGTTTCGCAGTCTTTACTCCGGTGCTGCCAGCAGTGTCATTATATCGCCATTATAACTGAGAGTGCACTTCCATTCGATTTATGCAGAACACTAGGAGTACATCTACATTATACTTCCAGTCGCACGCTCCACGTTCCACACTCCACATCTGAGGCGCGTGGTGAAATTATATTCTCGTTCGTCTAAACCCGGGCAAACTTGTCGCCGCCTTCCTGCGGGCCTGATCCATTAAAAAAATATTGCAAACAAAGCTGTCCGTGTGTGAGCGTATTGAATTTATGGCGAAATTATACCGCGAAGACGCAGAGCACAAGCGTACAAGTCATTCACCGAGAGAGCTCATATATAAGTTAATTACCATCACCTAGCTAACAGCACAAGCACCGGTGCAGTACCTACCTACACTTAGGCTCGTGCATAAAGGAATCAAATCGCAAAAAGGCGCACATTCAAGGAGGCAAAATGAAAATAATTATAATCAGTTTTACAACGGCAGGTGGTGTGTGGAGTGTAAACCGTAGAGTGGAGTGTACGACTAGAGCAGTTGAAAGAACTTTCATGGGATCAAAATTATACATTCTTCTGAAGGAGTTTCTTTTGTTTTTGGTGTCGCTTTTAATTTAGTTTCGGCACACAAAGGAGAAGTGGAAATGGGCGTGTAATGCGTTGTGTACCTTTTTTTATGGGACACCGATAAACGCAATTGTGGCACAGGTATAAAGTGGGTCATGCAAATTGATGTTGTGCCCATAGTATAAATATGCCGACATTGTTTTTTTTTTTAAGTTAACAGAAAAGAAGACAGCAAAAATTATAGCTGTCTACCGGTATTCTCGATGTTTCCACTGATAAATATATTGAACCTTCGCAAACAGTAAAATAAAATCAGTAAATTGTCAAACGCTTTAGTCAATTTGCGTCACAAAAGTAGGTAAAGGAGACGAATCAATTCAAATTGGAATTGAATCCCATTGTTCTTGACATGTCGCTCTTTCACTTACCCACAAATACTGACGCATTGCAGCGCGAAATGGAAGGAAATGGAATCTATTTCCGCTATGATTTATACACTTCCAATGCTTGAGTTTCCAATTTATAATATTAAACGAGTAACTGACGTTGACGACGTGTTTGGTGTGCAACTGTGATAGAGATCTGACGTTATATGCTTTGAGTGACATATGAGTCAACGAAGCGACAATGGTTATCCCTTATCCGCTATCAACTACAATTGATTTCGCATGACCAAACGTTGTAAACAAAAACCATATCAAATATAGACATAGGTCAGCAAGCGTTTTCTATAAAGTGTCAGAGTTTTGCTTTGACATAAGGTAGCGTTTTCGACAAAGCGTCAGAATAAATTAATCTTTGGAAATAACTGTCATTCAAATTATTATTGCAGGAATTTTAATGGCAAATACAAATTATTTCATTCTTCAGAATATCTTCGTTGAACTTCGTCAAGTTTTGCATTTATTTACAGACGCAAAAAAAAAACAAACAAAGAGTAACGGGATCAGTCAAAATTTACACAACCCGAAGGGCGTAGTGAGGTAGAATTTTCAAAGTGGAATACAGCTGTGACCAACTTCTGACTATTTCCATATAAAAAGGGAGGGAGGAAGCCTCTATGGTTCCCCAATTAGCTGACAAGAACTGTCAAAATGCACTCCACGCGAAGGTGGTAGTTAGGAACAATTTCGAGGGAATAAGTATCTGTTACCAAGTCATAATATTTTGTATACAGAAAGCAATGACGCACCCTTGTGGTTTCCCACTTAGCCACACCACTGACACGAGCTGTCAAAGTTTAGCTTGAGTAAATATTCCGACATATTGAGCTCATTTAAAAATCCAGTTGTCTTTAGTCGACTAGATTTATTTGCACTCGATGTTACATGAACGTAAAAACTAGATTGGTTGGTAATATCAGTTTTCTTACAGTTTGGCATATATGAAATGACAACTTAGTATATATAGTCAAGATTTGATTGATTATCTTGAAAAAATATCTATTTGTGTGACACAGGAAAACTCAAAAAGCACCTGTCAAACGGGCTATCAGATTTACTAGAGTTTTGAACGTTTTCATTAATTAAATTATTTTTTTATTTTAATTAATTAAATTTTGACAGCTACATTTTGCACATTCTGAAATTGGAGTATGATATGATTTTAGAGCTAAAATCACTCGGCTAAAATGTTTTCACTTCAAAGGCTGGTTGTGTTTAAATTTGACTCGCATAGAATAGAAAATTAATCTTTCGATTTTAGCGGACCAGTATACCACATTTTAGCCACATTATTTTTTAACTACAAAAATGTTTCAAAAGTGTTTTGGCCTGCTTAATACTTGAAGATACTCAAGACAATTTTATAAATTAAATCCTAGCCTGCCGTTCAAGTTAAAAATAAGCAAAGGTAGATAAATGCAAATTTTGAAATTTTGTTTCCACAATTAAGCCACAATAGCTGCTAAATTTTTGGCGAAGGAAATTAAACAAATATATTATTCGCGATGTTTAAATATTCACATCGGTTGTTAATGCGAATCGAATCAACTAAGTTTCTCTTGATATGTCAAAATTTAGCTTAGATACTAAAATGTGACGCATATTCATAAGGCTAGCTAAAATCCGGTGAAGAGGTTAAGACGAATGTAGATGAAGTTCCACCGCTTGGATAAAACGGGAGAATTATTTTAAAGCTTCATAAAATATCAGCTCTAACAGAAGACTAGTTTGAACAGTTGAATTTGACGTAGTTGGCTGAATTAGTTGCGCAAGTAGTATACGGCCGGTGTTAGACCATCTTGTTTAATGCCTTGTCGCATCTACTGGGATTTTTTAGAAGCCTAGTACGCTGTGGACAGCTAAAATATATCGCCTCTTCTGTCTCTTGCTCCACCATCTTGCTAAATCTTTGCTTAATTTTGACAGCTCAAAAAAAAGAATCAAAAACGGATTTTATATCATCCATTGATCTGTCAAAATTAAGTTGTGGCAAAATGTAAATGGATACAATTTAGTTTTAAATGTGTTCTGATCTTCTTATTTGCTTTGCTTAATTTTTTCTTTGGGGACATTTTTTTATGGGACCTTAATTTAAGCGCAAACATTCTTCTTGGCTGTAGAGACAAATTATAATTCAGAACGAATACGTTTTGTGATCGAAAACTATGTTCATTTGGCGAAATATTATAAACAAAAAACCAAAACCTAGATGACGAAAAAGTGCGCCCCCTTGCAAAAACGTTTTACTCGTGAATTACATTTTAAAACGTTACTAAGAAAGTTTAGAGCAGACAATGTATGCCGAAATAATGTTCGATTTCCATCATTAAAAGGAAAGTGGCTGCTGAAAACCTCGCAGATGAATATGCCCCTGAATTAAAATTGCGAACCTTTAGGGATCTAAGATGATTTATATTTAAAGACGTTTCTATGGTAATATGGCGGCGACAGATAGAATGTCACCAAAATGCTTTCAAATAAGCGTTTTGCATGGGGAATTCTTTACTTAATAACTCATATACCCACGATTTCTTGTCAGTGCAAAGCTAGTGAAGTAAGAACCCGGAAAATTGTAAACGACTGTAAATAAAAATGCTAAATAATGCGTCTGAAAAAAGGATTTGAGTGCAAATAGCAAAAAAGGCTCCGCCTCGTCAATAGCGCGAGAAATGTGACAGATGACACTTGTAGAGAGTGGCGCAAAAGTCGTTCATTTAAAATGGGATCAATTTGTGTTAATAACTTCTTCTTAGTTTTTGAAGTGAAAAATTCTTCAGGCGCGTTGGGCATTTTTGAGACGGGAAAAAAAAAACATTTAACCCGCGAGACCAGTTCGCGTTGCCAACCACATTTGAAGCAAAAATGCGTAACTTGAAAAGCGAAATCTTCTTTAGGCGCGTTGGGCATTTTTGGGATGGAAAAAAAATCATTTTACTCGCGACACCAATGTTCCCACACCACTGTTCGCGTTGCCAACCCCATTTGACGATAAATTGCGTAACTTAAAAAGATGCCTTTTTCTATAATATAATTTCGAAAATAACTTTTTTGGTAAAGTGGAACAATAAATCAAAAACTAAACACAAATATAAATAAAAAATATACAAAAACAATTTTTATTTATCCAACTATCAATTTTTTTTTTAATTTCATTCCACTTACTGGAATTGGACGCTGGAATTATTTTTATAGAATGACAGATAAAGTGACAGGTGGAAACACATTCTTTAAGGCCGAGGTTACATATACATTTTTTTGGCAAAGATTTTTTAAGAATGTTTAAAAAGTTAAAAGTCGGTATATTAAACAAAATAATGCCTAAAAGGCATGAAAAAGCTTTACTTGGCATTTTTTGGTAGTAGTAGTTTATAGTAATAAATAAAAAACACTTCATTTAAAAGTATTTCCTACACAATAAAATATTTCCTGACGATTCAAAAATTACACACAAGTAGTTTCAAGTTTTCACTCTTGTCAGCACTTCCGGAGTGCCACTGTTTTTTTTTTTCTAGAATAGTTATAGAGTACTTTAGGAGTGCAGAGTTAACTTTCTACGATTTAAAAAATGTTATACATTTAACTTTAAAGTGACCTTTGCGCTCCTCAAGTTCCTTGCCTACTTGTTGTGACCAAAGCCCCTTTAATCAGATAAACAAAAAGGTTCAATTCATACGCCAGTCGCACAGACCAAAAGTGTTTCCACTATAATTTTTCAAGGATAACGTTTGTTTTCACAATAATTTATTGCCTCACTCTATGAGTCCTGCTCCTGACTACGAACACCAACTACCGCCAGTCTCGCAGATTCCCTCTCTCGTTTCTCGTATTTACATTTATTTTTATCCATTTTCCATAAGCGTTTTAATTCAAAAAGTCCTTTCCTTGGGTGTTATAATGCGTGTGAAGCAGAACTGTGTTCTGGGCAAAGTGGCGTAAAGAAAACCAGCCCATCCACCCGCTCTCAATTTACCGCATGTAACCACAGCCAGACCGAACGAAAAGCACTCTGAAAGAATTCGCATTCAGTAGGTTTGTGTTTTATTTTTTTTTTTATTTTGTTTTTCCTTTCCAACCATAAAGTGAAAAATGTTCGCTCGAATTGTTTTTTTTTCTCTCTGTGGAGTGCGGGTTTTGAAGATCTAGGTTTTGGGTTAAAAAAAAACGAACTCCTTTACTTCGCAAGTACTCCTGGTATCGTATTTGTTTTGCGATTCTTATGACTCGCTCTGCCAGCATTACTCATGCAATGCGCAGATTCATGTGCAACTTACGTATGCACTTTTGTTCATGGAAATGTTGGGTTAGATGCGGTGGAAGTAGGTGCATGAACACCATTTAACTTTTTTTTTTTTGGCAAGCTGTGTACACGTTTAATGGATGGGATGTGTTGTGTTTTGTGGATGGCTATATTTGGGCAGTGTTCTTGCGGTATATATAGCTGTATGTGTGGGAGAAAAGACGTAAGACGCGAATTAACATAGCTGGCTGGAGATGGACTCTTACAGGTCACGAGTCAAACAAAATGAATGTCCATTGTCTTTGGGGGGCCTTACTCTAGTGTGCTTTGTTGTTCTGTCTGCCGTATGTCAAAGTCGTGAGGATGATTTCAAATCGTTGCGAATGCTTACTCACTCGTCAGTCTTTAGTCTTCAATCTTCTTGCATATGGGTTGCTCGTAATGAATAATAATCAGAGAACGTGACGGAGGAGATTGATGGCTCCCCAAGGAGTGAACTGCGAATAAGTACCCTGGATGATTCATCAAAGATCAAAGTTGAGTCATGCACATTCGCTTTTGGAAGGAGATCTTGGAGCTTATGACTTGCTAATTTGTTTGAGTGGGTAAAACGAAGAAATGGACCAGTTGGTGAGCCGGCAGACATCAGTTGGCACAGACAAATTTGACACATACTTGTGACTGCTGTGTAACTAGTTGATAACTTTTGCACAGCCTTTATGAGTACCAGGAAGATAAATACCTACTTAGGGATGTTCTTGGGAAATAAGTCGCTGGAGTTCCACAAGGCTGAATATAGAGGTCTAGCTATACGATTTTTTGGGGAAGTAACCAAAAAGAAAAAAACCTAATGGACCCATGAAAGCCGTTCATTCCTGAGAGATGTCAATGCAAAACAGTGCTGCCACTTCATGGCAGTTGGACAGATTTTTCCTTAAATGAGCTAAACCGCCAAAAGTAAAAAAAAAAAAACTCTTTTCCTTGGTTTTAACAGAAATTTTCTAGTTCCTTGAACTAAATCACAAAAAAAAGTAAAAAAAAACTTGTTTTCTTGGTTTCAATAGAAATTTGCTTGTTTCTTGAAAGAGAAAAAAAAACAACATTATCTTCTCCTATTAAAGTTTTCCAATAAGAGGTGTTATTTTGGTATTCAAAGAAAAATGTTATTTTTTTAGATAAACGGTCGGATGTTTATTTCATAATAAAGAGGAAGGTATGCCGTTAATAATGAAAAACGACATCAGCCAAATGGCCACCACGAACACGCATACAGGACCATATCCTTTTCATGAAATTTTCCATAACCAAATCGCAAAGTGGCTGCCCTATGTCCTCGATAGCCTCACGAATTTTATCTTTGAGGTCTTGAATCGACGCTGGGCTGTTGGCGTAGACCTTATCTTTCACGTGGCCCCAAAGGAAGAAGTCGCAATGTGTTAAATCACAAGATCTTGGTGGCCAATTGTGATCACCTCTTCGAGAGATAACACGGTCCGGAAACTTTTCCCGTAAAAGATCAATGGTTTCGTTGCTTGTGTTTTTTCACCATTTTTTTAGTGAATTTTAATAATTTCAATGCGTTGTTGAAGCGTGTATCGTTCCATTTTTAGTAATGGCATAGTTTCTACTTGTCAAATGTCAAAGAATAAAAGCTTCAAAAGTGACAGCTACCGAAATAGCGGGTCATTCACAATAACACCTCTTATTGGAAAACCCTTACATAAAAATGAATTCAACACATTTGTCTCTCTGTTGAGCTTTATACGTTTCCGGAATTTTTATCCGTGGACCGCCAATTAGCTTCCTTTGAAGGTTTTCCTACCACAGTGAAGCGTTTTGGATTAGGGGGCGTGGCATTAAAGAGATCAAGGGATCATTTGGTAGGCATTGAAATGTAAAGCGCGTATTTTGGAGCTTATGACATGTGTGGATGCAAAATTCGGTTCATATTGCGGGTAGCAACAAGTCTATAAAATGTGGGCGGAATTTAGTAACGAGGCATGGCACATTTCATACAACAAAGTTTTTTGAAACGCTCCATGTAAAATTTATGACAGATTTTCCTTCCAAATTTGACAATTAGAAGTATAGCAAAAGGCATTTTGGAAGAAGTGGGCGCGATTTGTCAACCCTTCTCATAGAACAATTTATTAAAAACGAAAATCTATCTTAAAAGCGTCATATTTGCTGTGAAGCCTAGTACGCAGTTCACGTGAAATCCAATTTTTCATACAAATTTTTCACTGCGAAATGTCAAAATGAACATTCCACATGAAAATTTCACTAGGCAGTACGAGTGAAAAATAGCGCTTCTAAAACTTAGTTGCAGCTGGCGGTAGTAAAATCCTCCACAGCTATTTCACTTGGATTTTATTGCCCGTCGCATTAATTTTATGACATTTCAGCGTGAAAAATTATTTGAAGGACAGCGGTTTAGAAATTTATTGGAATTTCAGATGTGTCTTTAAGTGATTACTAAATTTTTCGCACTTATAATAGTTTTATAAATAGTTTTTTCATTGAATATAAGGCGATAATGTGAGGTGCACAAAAATTTGGTGGCAGCTGTGCTAAAAATTAATTCACGGATCTTTGAAAGTTATGTATAATTTCCATGCACTGTTATTTGTTGAAATTTGACGGCTGTTCTTATTATATTACAAATCAGACATTATTTGCCAAATTGAGAACTATTAAAATTGTCATGAACAAAACACAAAACATTATGTTTTTTTTTTGTTTGAAGGTTCACTGAAAGGGAAAATCATCGAAAGGCATTCCAGAGCTAGTAGGTAAGCCAGAGATGCTTCTGCAATAGGGAGGGGCTTTGAACTGAAATAAAATCCAATCCGAGGGCACTGACTTTTGTCATACCTACCCTATGGGATTGCAAGTAGCCGTTCCACTGAAAGGCAATTTATTTATGAATTATTTGAAAAATGCCTCTTTTGTCGAATTTCTGATAGTCGGCATAAAATTGTAGATCCCTTCCATTCGTCCCAAAAATAAAAACTCACACAAGACGAATGAGAAGATAGGCCTAGGACCTGTTGCGCCAATTATCTATTTTTTTTAACCTAAGATCGTAGAATCGTTTGAGCTCAGTCGCCCTGCATAAATTTGTCCACGAAAAATCTCCAAAAAAATATTTCACTTTCGATTTCACAGCACTTTTTGGAGAGTAGTGAAAATTTCACTTCACTCGAACAGCGTACCAGCCTTAAGGAATGTTGCTCTGACTTTAAAGCTAAGATAGCCCGCACTCTTGCAAAGGGAGCGAGAACAGCACTGTGGTCCCTAAAGCTGTTCTTAAATCTAGCAGCTTTTGATGAAGTAGGTTTTCGTAAGAGCTCTGGCAAAGCTACAGTTTTTTAAAACATGTAAAGTCAATATTTGGGACGATAACAACTTACAAACACCCTTTGGCCTGTAGGAAATATTTGCACAAAACGTGCTGTTACAAATATTTCCCAATCTTTAAGATAGCTTGTTTTGGGTGAGGGTAGAAGCCTTATTTTATTTTTGCAGTCCGGTACCGTTGTGATTCAAGTTCAAGTAAAATCACCATAAAGTGAAATTATGAACTGTTGCGATCGTTGGGTTTATTGGACCAGTGGTGGAACTCGACTTACATTTTTTGTTTTATTTTTTTTTTCAAAGGTTAATATTTCTGCATAAAGTGTCCTCTCCGTTAGGTGTGTGTTCCGCAGTTTAAAGTTTTTTTTTCTACTAAATTGAGTCCACTAGATCAGAGGTTGACAATTTTTTTCGGTCACGGAACCCTTAATGATCAAACTGTTTTTGGCAGACCCCCATTTTGATATTAATAGAAAACATCGTTCCTTTGGATATTTTAATGTTTGACGAGAAAGTAAAGAATAAATATTATAAAAATATAATTTAAGTTTTTTTAAAACATTTAGTGTACAAAAAAAAAAAATACGTTGTAACATTTAAATGTGAAGAATGAAATTTGTTCACACAATTACTCAAAATATCCTGAAAATTAGGCTTAATGTCCGACAACTGAATGCGAAAGTCTGGAGCTGCGTCCAGTCTGATTCTGTATTTGTTAGTTTTTTGTGCAAGTGTAAGCCGAAAATTCAGGCTTGCATCATCGGTAAGTTCTAAAAATTCTAAAAAAGTTGTTACAGATGGAAGGAGAAAAAACATTTTCTTCGACTGTAGATATTCATCTCTCAGTCCAACCCGAAATATATTCAAATTGGAATCTTCCGATTAAAAAAAATTTTGTTTAAAAAGTGAATTAACATTTTGAACATTTGATGTCGATCAAATTTGTATACTCTGGCACAGTTAGCATCGATAGTTTGCTATAATATGAAAATGGATTCTGTACCCAGTCGATGCGGTCCTTTTTCTCGGGGAAATACTCTTCGAAAGAATTTTTAAGGGTATCCAAATTTTGGTGTATGCTTTTTTTATCATCTGAAGTAACCGGCAAGATATTTTCTTCCAAAAATCCGTGCGACGCAACGGCATGTTTTTTCTACGGAACCCCTTTGACCCACCAGGGTTCCGCGGAACACGATTTGGGAAACGCTGACCTAGATAGACGAAAGACAAATAAAGGACGAGAGTTAAATTCACGCTGGGACTCGATTTAAATTGAAATTCTCTCCAAAAGCATAAACATCTAAAAAGCGTCCCCTAAAAAACCAGTGGCCTTATAACAACTTGGCAAATGAGAAACAATGCAACTGCCAGACTCGACCAAGTTTCAAAATAGCTCTATCAAGTCAATAATCGAACAATGTAGAGAAACCTGGCAATCTAGGACCTGGTCTGTTTAAATTGGGTTTTTGTTAAAAATAATTCTACCACTGGAACGTTAACACCGTACATCTTGTCCATCCGAAAGGGGACTGCTGGAGTTCAAGCCTTCCGAACTCCGGTTACAAGAAGTTTGCTGGAGCTCTATAGATCTAAAGTGGGTTTTTCGAATGATTCCCGCTGTCAATCTGTTTTCTTTTCTCATGTCGATTGTGCAAAAATGTCCCCTTTCACAAGACGTACATTTTGAACTTTCGGCGACATAAAGTCTCCCGTATATGTACATATACCGTTCTTAACGTTGCAGCACTCTATTCCGCAAAAGAGTGCATTAAACAAACTTCCGACAAACGCATCAAGTTTGTCAAAACTTTCGAAAACTCAACGCATCGCACACATTAGTGTTAAAAGTTGATGTTTTTGTTTTTGCCCAGGATACCATCCCCGATGATAACACTTGCAAAGCAAAACTCTCCAAACCACGATTGCGAAAATATAGAACTACTTCCGTCTTCAATTTCCACATTTTCTATGACAGCGCACGTTTCCTCTCGTGAAGTAGGTTCAAAGATAAACATGCTTCGGAGATAAATAAACTTTTTGCCAAAAACTTCCCAACGAAAATAATGAACTCCAGTCCTTGCCGGTTCACTGTGCTTGTGAGGGTGGTTGCCGCACCAACTTTTCATCACCGCCAATCCAATTTCAATCTTCTAATTGCAATCGCAGTATACCCGTTTTTGTTTATCGCCAACTTTCGGGCCAACATTTCTCCTAGGGCGAACTAAAGTTTGCACTTGACTTTTTTTGTGGCAGGACCTGTCACCGAGTTTTGCGTGACTTCTCCCATTTTGTGGTTGGAAAAAGTTTAAAGCTAACACTGACGCGCCACTCGTCCATATGATTAACACTGTCGGCGTCGTCATGGAGACCGCACAGTATCCCCATCCACACTGAACGGAGTTAACCAACTGTGAAGGAAACACGCTTTTCGACAATGACCAACCGGAATGAGATCAATGTTGGGTGGAAGACACAACGTTTCTGCAAGTACCCTTGGGCGTGCGGAAAGTTTCTTCGTCCACGGGATCATCTTACCTTTTTTCACTGACAAAAGAAACAATGGTTAACTGTGCTCGACGGAGGTTGGTAAACAGTGGAAAGAAAAACGAATAGAAGAAGTACAAAAATTTCCGCCACAACGGGATACATTTCCAAGGTAAAACATAAATCTACGGTAGCGGCCAACAATGAAGAGCACTCTCTCTCTGGCTCTGTGTGTGACTTTTTTTTGCGTATAAATGTCACCGCGAAGCGACTTGTGTAACTGTATCCGCTGCTTATGGTACGATTTCCCAACGGGTCAAAGCAAACTCTCATCCTCAGCTATATTTAAACGGGAAAGCGCTGGAAAAGACCTAAAAACCGCTCTCGCTATCATATTTCAGTTGGCAGCAGCGGGGCATGACAACGTGTGCGAAATCAAAAACACAAACTGGCAGCAATGTCATTGCACGCATCGCACACTTCAACAGTTTTGACGGGTTGCCATCTGCCTTGTGGGACGAAAATTCGTCATATGGGTAGCGTGCGGAACTGAGGATGCTAAACGAGCTCCCTCCGACTAGGTTACTCAGTAATAAATAATCTCCCCGATGACAGCGATGATCATTTCAATTTTAATTCCTTCTAAAGATGGCGGTACTGACAGGCCTTACTTGTGTACGTATATCTTGTTTACGTGAGGTGAACACTTATCGACAATTTTACTAATGTGATTCCGACGCAGTTTGAATGCGAAATTTGTTTACTTAATTATTCATAGGGAAGACGTGCTGAGTGGGAGCAGTTCGACGTCGCCATCGGCCCACATTCACGAACGCTGCCATTTCGGATGTTTTAAGTTACGTTCTGGTTGGAGTCGTGAATCGTCCCACTGCCAGAGGGATATATACAGCTTTTGGAATTTAAACGGCTGGTTGGCGGGAGCGATTCGAGCGGGGTATTCGATGATAACATCTCACAATTCGCAGATGATGCTCATTAAGGTTTCAGCTTGTCTGTTGACAATAACATTGTCAACATTTCGTTAGAGAGGGAACCACTGATTCGGGATTGGGAATGAAGGGAGCGCTCACATTAATACGTAATGAATGTTTGTGATGTACAATGTGTACACGTCGGCTATTGTTGTGATTTGCTGTCAAGCTCAAGAGATGTGTCGTTTACATGCGGTTTTCTATTTCACTTTTGTTACCTGTGGGTCTTGTTTCTGTAAAAAAATGGATGAGGATGACAGTTGAGACAACTTTTGTCGCATACGTCAGCGAGTTTTGCAAACTTGTGGCTGTCGATGAGTTGGGCTGTTGACAGTCCTAATATGGAACATGTGTTGTGCCAGTTAAGCATCACCATGACAAGAAGGTCAAGTGCTGTCACACTTGGCTGTCACTGTCAACTCCTAGAACCACGTTGGTGATAGCCAAGTGCGTAGTACCGGAGTTTTTTTTTTATCCACAGCTTCTTTGGAAGGTCGCGCAACACAGCGGTCTGCAAATCATCAAACTTTTAACCTAATTGATCATGCAGCTGTCCTTCCACCGCAAACTAGGTCTTGCGGTGGAAGGACAGCTACCGGCTTTGCCCTTATAGCCGAAATCGTCTGTTACAATTGAGCTGTCAAATGTCGGGGCGAGTTCGAAGACCATGGCAAGCGGCTATATACAATACGGGGTCTATGTTTACGACGCTTTATCGGTCCTTTTTCTGAGATCCCCATGAGCGTAGATTCCGCGATTGCTCTGTCCTTGAAGCTGGTTTTCGGCAGGCGCAGCTTATAACAAGTATTTGTCGTATTTTAATTATTTTAACAGACGTCAGAAAAGTGAAAGCTCAAGTGGCGGATTTTTAATTCATTTTTGCGCCACTCTAGTTTTATTTTATTTCCAGCTACGTCGTGCACTCTGGGAATGGAACACTGAATTGTTGTCGTATTTTGAAAAGTTTTTCCTTTATGTATGCCCCATCATCACCTGTAAATCTGCCTAAAAAGTGAAAGCTCAAGTGGCGGATTTTTAATTCATTTTTGCGCCACTCTAGTTTTATTTTATTTCCAGCTACGTCGTGCACTCTGGGAATGGAACACTGAATTGTTGTCGTATTTTGAAAAGTTTTTCCTTTATGTATGCCCCACCATCACCTGTAAATCTGCCTAAAAAGTGACAGTTCAATCAGTTGGCGTTGCCATATATATTTTTTAAGATATAGAAAGAAAAGTTTCATGAGTTGACATTCAAATCCCCACCTCAAGAAGTAGTTCTTCTTCTGCTCAAAATCCGAATTCGATAAAAAAAATAACGCCTCAAGCTACCGTCTGAAATAACATTTGTTTCAAATCCACAAGTGATTTGATGCGAATTCAAAATTTAACCATTCGATAACCGTCCCAAGGCACCCGTGCATATGCGCCGCCGAAAACTCAATTTGAAAAATAAACAAAACTGTATTTGCTTGTCGAATGTTGACAACTAAACAAGTCCATGTGCGTAGAAGGGGGTCAAAACCAAATTTACGATAACCAATTCCCAATGCAGAGCATTTATCTCTGCACACATTTCAACCCCCACCTGAAGGCTAGACGCACACAAACGAAATTGATTGACTTATTGGTGATTTTTGCTATGGAGCTTCATTTCCATACATTTATGCATGCCCAGAGCGCAGACTGCTTGTGGTTGTGCTGTGCGTTTGCATGACGAAATATTATGAGAACGATGTCGGAATAATAATACCAAGAAGCAGCTCGCCTGCTGTTCAATCATTTATCCTCTTTATATCACAATCCTCGCTGTTTGGCAAGCGATTTGTCTTCAGTTGGGATTTTATTTTTTGTTAGCTCTATCTGATGGGTATAGGATAGGGTATATGTCAGTTTTGTCACATTACTTGTAACGTAAAAAATTCGCTGAAGGTTGACAGTAAAAAAGAAGAAGAATGCGAAATTATGTAAACAAATACTCTGCGAAGAATTAAACCTGTCGATTGTAGTAGTGTGTGGTTCACAAGTGGAATATTTTCCTGTTTGAGCTGAATCTGTCAATATGGCTGTCACCCTGCTTACAACATCTCTATTTTCTGTTTTATAGGTCAAAAATTGCATTAAGCGACGACAAGATTAAAGCACTCAGTGCGCGAACCGAAGGCAGTTTCTAAATTCAAAATGGCGGACATTTTCACTGTATAATCGTTCATAATTACCACCAATGAGAGCTTAGATCAGAAAAGAATATTCGACAAGAATGGCGTTCGGCAGTCCCATGGGTCACAATAAAGAGAGGGGCATCTATATAATTCCATAAGAATAATCCAGCTTAAGCCAATGAGCGTTTTTTCACTAGTTTGTATGTGTGACCATAATATTAGGAGACTAAGAATGAGTAAGAATGATTTCAGAGACAAATTTGTTGATTGGCCTACTGCAATACACCGGATCGCTAATAATTTGAACGTGTAATTTTTCACAGAATGTTCATGCCACTGTCTCATTTTGAATAATGAGTTGAACACAATTGTGAACGGATGTTCAATTTCAATTGACTTATTTGAGGGTACCAAAGGTGAATAAGCGGGCCAAGACGCCAAAATGGCTTGCTCAAAAATTCGTAACGCCAATGGTGGGAACTTTAAAAATTAAGCTTTTATTCGCAACAGTAGTATGTGCGCTTAAATTTCAGAGGCACTTTACCTGCAGTCCGAAATGAAGTTAAACTTTTTTGAGCTTAAGCTGCATACCACTCGGCTTAAATGATTGTTTAATATTTAGCTTAGTTAAATTAAAGAGAGATCTTATAGTATGGAAGCTTAAATCAAGCTCGAAATGCTAACTACATTTCAACCCGAGTAAAATAATATCCTACGCTCTTATTCCACGTATAAAACTACGCACGAATTTAGCAAATTTATGGATTAAAAATATTTATTCAACTTGGTTTAATTTTAGGCAAAACAAACAAAGTGGGGCACAAATATTCTCTCTTTAGTGTCCAGGTTACATTTTAAGCACAAATGCAATTTTCCCAGCAATATACAATAACCTGCAAAATTTAAGCTGACAGTTAAACGACGTTTAGTAAGGATCTCTAATAGAGCGTTACTATAACTGTATAGTTTAGGTGTTATCAGTAAATATACTGAAAAATCTGCAAGTCAATTTGGGCTAAATATGTATTTCTAAAAAAACAGCGTTCCACCACGCGTAGATGTCAAAAAGAGTCAGCACAAATGAGGGTGATCTAAAAACCGCCCTAGTTTCCTAAATACTATATTTCATTGGTCATCATTAATATCTAATACTCATTTGCAACTTTCTTGTTAAATTTATTGTACACTAGCTGTACCCGCCCGGCTTCGCACGTGAAAAATGTGGTTTCAGAACAATTTATGGAAAAAAAGTTCCGAAAGAGCCTTCTGCAAAAGTGAGGGACTTGAACCCGTACTAAAAAACCTCCCGTAGACTGGGCCCACTCTGCCTTTATCTTCATGGCATTGCACATGCTCGTTGGACTAATCGGCAATAATTTAATATTCTTTGGACAATGAAAATAATTTTATAATATTTAGCTTATTAATATAACGCTTCTTTGTATAAAATATTAGCGGTTTCTATCGACTAAGATAGTGATATTTGCTGCATTACTTACCCTGAGCTAGCTACATATAAGGCATAACTGCCCGTGGCTGAAGCAATTCTTAATTAATTCAACTCCCGCTTTTTTTAAAGTTTAACCTTCTAACTTATTGATTGTCATGGCAGAACAATAATAGGAAATTGAGTCCGTTTAAACTGAAATGGATAATTTCTGGGAATTATTTGTATTCTTGGTATAAACACCGTATCTCCTTTATCAGACCCAGTTAAAATTAACGCCTCAATAACGTTTTTCTACAACGAAATCACTCTCAATCTGGTTCCATTACAAAGCTTAGGGGATTCAAATTGCGAAGCAGCATAATGGGAACTCCAATTACCGAGTAATTTACTGCCTCATCTTGATTGCAAATAGCATTTATAAACAGGTACGACGTGTATCATCAGGAATTTTCCCTAAAAATACCACGATCTGGTATCACTGATACCTATACCTATTTGACATTCCTTTCCTACAGATTTGACATTTCTTTTATGGCTTTTTTTGTTTTTAACACACCAAACAGTATACTGCCTCTGTCTGTCTCCCTCTCCGTCACTGGAGTAAAATAAGGTTAAAAGAGATGTCAAAATATTGCGCGGTTAGTATGTTTGATTTGAGAATGAAGTGCATATCTACTCACTCATGTGAAAATCGTAGAAATGTCTTGCCTATTTATTGGATATCCTAAGTTGTACCTGCAGATGTCCTCTATAAGCTGCTGTTAACTATATTTAAATGCTCGCCGTATTTTCGAACGGAAAGCGTGACAAAGAAAAAAGCAAAACGAAACTTAAAAATAAATTACTCTTGTCCAATTTTTTTCCGGAATTTATAGAGATATAGACTTGAGACAAAGTAGTAGGCCTAGGTATCCTCTACAGGCCTGTGAAAAATGCACCAAAATATACTGAGCATTTTCTAAGATTTTTGCATTTAAATACATGCAGTCAAATTCAATCTTAGTCGAACAGAACTACACCAATTTTATTTATATGATAGGTAGTTCACAATAGCCAAATAATTCTAATATTAATCAAAATGGGCCTGTTGAGAATGAATATTAATGATAATTATAATTTAGTCTAATCCGCGATAATAAAATACAGATTTTTATTTAGAAAGCTGTACATATTTTGTTATGATTCATAGAGTATACAGATTGGGGTTATGTATGGAATACCACATCGGGTACAAGTGGCAAGTACGTACTCTTTTGTTGAAATTTTCTATAACCGTTTCGTATACATGTGACTGATGTTCACCTCCCAATTTGCTCTTTTAAGGCGTTGGTGGTCGTGGGCTTGTTTGCATAGACCTTTGACTTCAAAAAACCCCACATTTTTACTAGCCCCGAACTGTCAGCTGTCACATTATTATCTTTTTTACGTTGGCATCACTGTTAAATCACTATTTTAAATGGCGAAAAGTTTAAATTTTGCGTAAATTATGGGACACCCTTTAATAATCATTTTTAGTATCCAGGCTTAATTTTTTCAAACTCACAATGGCATAATTTTTCATACAAAATTGCAATTGTGACTGAGAAAATATTTAGTGTGAATGTTAAAAACGATTATAATTGAGGTCCATTGTATATAAAGTCATAAGCTTAGAATTGACATTTGTCAGTAAAACTCTACACTGTATTGTTTGTAAGCAAAAACTATAAATATTAAGAAAAATATCAATAAATAAATCACTTTTGTGGCAACAAGGAAAAACAGCATTTCATTTCATTTCATTTTTAGCCACTTTTCAGGAGCGCAAGCTAAAGGTTTGACTTTCAATGTGGGAAAATGACTTATACGTTGTGATATTTGAATGACAAAAATTTTACATATAGAACAGAGTACTGTGCATCCGATCGTAAATTAATTAACAATTTTGACATAAGTCGACTTATGCTGTTTTTCGTTTTTGCCACAGACTTATAATAAAACCAGCAAACTTATAATTGTGCGTTTCGCTTGCTTTAATTTATCAGTTTTAAGTAAAAGTTGCTCCCAAATGGAAGTTTTTTCTCTATTGATGCACTGTGCAGCTTTTATGCAAATTTTAATGCAGTATAAATAAAACGTAGGAAATGATTTTACTCAAAAGAAACGTCAAAATCGAAGCATTTGCTAGGATTCGCGTGAATAAAAACTGGAGTTTACTCCAACCTTTTGACATGTTCCAAAAGCCGGCGCTACTCTGACCTTTTACTCAGACCTTTATAAATAAAACGCTAAGAAATTAATTGCTGCAAAAATTCCAAGCGTGCGATTTTGCTGCTGAACTATTTTAAATTCGTTGAATATTTAAATTCCTCAATTTTGTTGCCTACTCATCGCATATTGTTCGCATTTTGATCGCCGGCGATTCTTCCATCGAAATTCTACGCGATTCATCATTACATATCAAGTATCCGATGAAAGAAATCATCTTCCGAGGGGAAGAAAGTGCAAAGCGCCTATTTTACTATTGTTGCATCACCGACACGCCTTTTCTACTTCAAGTGCAAAACTCGGCTTTCAACAGCCTAGGCTGCGTCTTTTAGAGAGTGTGCGTTGCTCCATGAAAAAATTAATTTTTATTTTTTTGCAATTAAAACAATAATAGGGTACATTGCCGTCTGTGACAAAACACTGCATTTTTTCTGTAAGTCGTCAGCAGATACCAACTCACACATTCGAATCATTTTTGGATTTGCTAAGCCCAGCTATACCATTTTTGGAGTAAAAAAAAACACCTCTTTCCGCCGTAAACCTGCCGCTGTCAGCCATTTATATTGGATAGCGACACAGTTGAGAAAAAAAAAACACAAACGGATATAACGCTCATAAAAAGAAAAATGAAGAAGCGACAGAAACGATTGAAATTGATTTCTTAATAATGTGCGCTTCAATGCCATGATCCACTCTAAACCGCACGGCATGCGCCATATTCCGCTGAGACAATGAAATATGGAATAGAATTGTCCCCCGGATGATAAAACGTCAATTGACAGCTCAGTCAATTTCGCCGCCTCGTCACATTTAAATTGAAAAATGTTAATGAACGATGAAGTTCTACTCGTCTGACTAAACAGTATTCCCGTCATGGCTACATTATAATACAGCAAATGATTAATGGCGTGCTTGTGCACGTTCCAACAGCACAAACAAATAAAAAATAATGCCGCGTTAGAGTCTAGACGCAGAAGGTAAACACATAAAGCCAGAGTTTAACCTAAGGGCTGTGGTGACGGTGAGGTACTATTTCACTATCAAAATTCTAGGTGTATGGGACGTACGAGGTACGACGCACGACCCTCGGTTACAAAATGAGACATTTGTGAATTTAAATTAAATTTCCACGCTACACACAGTGTAATTGCGATCTCTTATACAAATAAAATTAAAAAAAAAAAAACCCCTAGAGGTCAACGACCGACAACGGCTGTAAGTGGCGCCCTCTAACGTGCTCATAAATTCCATGTTTCGTAAATTTACGAATCCAATTTGAGGGCGTTCATCCGATTCCGCACATGGATATGGAAGGAACTGAAATTTAATTTCCAACATTGATAAGCCGTTTGGCAACGTGCTGGAATAAAAATAACGGCAACCCGCACCCGTATGGCACTTTTTTCTGTCGTCAAATATGGAAAATGGAAAATGGAAAATCCTTTTACCTGCAACAGTATTTCAGCAATTTGGTTCGTAAATGGGGAGCGGTACTTTTCGTGCGTGTCCTTTTGTCAGGATGAAGGATGAGCCGCTGCAGGGGTAAATGAGTTTTTCGAAACCGTATTTGGAAGTAGGTAATGAAGAGATTTAATGGTGACATGAATTTAATAAATCATTTGGTTGGGTCTTCAATGGCGCTGACTGTGTATTAGATTGGAACTGTTGGTGCTGTTTTGGGGGGTTTTGATTTATCTTGTTTTTGTTCTGTCATAAAATGGAAGCTCTCTTCCGTCATTACGCTGCTGGGAGCATGAGAGATTGCCTTGGAATAGACGCTGCGGGTGGTGGGATGTGAGCGCTTAATGAGCTTCTATATATATAATTGAACATGGGACCAGTGGTACACGGATACAGGCTATACACAGGAGCGTGCATCTATATTGAACAAAAGGGTTTAGAGACTGTAGATGTAGAATGAAATGATGGCCCATCGTGTTTGGGTATATATTTGTAAATTAAAAGTGTGAACAGTTGGTTGGATGGGATCGTTGCATTAGTATTAGAAAATGAGTACGCCTTGGTCGGAATAGTTAAACGAATTGTTTTTTGAGGGTCCTTTTGGCGTTTCCTTTACCCTCTTCTTTGGGCATTTAATTGCATGGAATTCATTTAATTGGTAGTTTGTTGTGTTTCGTCTACAATTCAGATGGAAAATGAGTACAAGTTTGGTTTGATTACTTAAGTGGCCAGTTAGGAATTTGTTCTCAATAAAAGGGATGAAAGTGCGTCCATCGTTTTACAGACGGTCTTAGTTCTGATTTTGTTCCTTCAGTGGTGTTGCATCCGCAATAAATAATTAGTTGGTATCACCGGGTTCTCAAGTTCGACCACCACTGAACGATCACCGCTCAGCTGTCATCGGTCTGTCATTCTTTTTTTAACTTATTCGGTGCACGCTGCACTTTTCCCTTTTGTATTAAATGTAATTTGGAATTAGATTGATATTCGCTCTCCACACCGAGGGTTGCAACAAGTGGTAAGTGATGCCTTGTTCATTTTAAGTGTCCCCATTGCTTGGACGGTGGTTTGTCAAGTGCGTTCAAATTTAAACGGATCCGCAGACAGTGCAGCAATTTTCGTAAATGAAGATTCCATACCAACGATAAAAATTCGTTTACAAATATTCATGACACATCTTTCTATCCCGTGCTAAATTGTATATCGTTCCCCGAGAGTGTTAACGAAATTAGCAATAATATTCCATTTAAACCCTATGCCAATCGAGCATCGAATAGAAAATATTAACGAGTGCAGTTTTCGATTTGAATCAATAGAAATCAACGAGCTAAAAGAAACGATGAAGAGTATGAATAATAAAAAAGATTTCAACCTTTCGTCAGTTAAAATGCTGTTAAGCGTATTTGAAGTCGTTGGGCCAATCTTTCTTCAGATCGTTAATGAATCACTTCGTTCTGGAATTTTTCCTGACTGCTGGAAAGAAGCTACAGTGGTGCCTATCGAAAGGGTAAAAAACACTGGTAGAATTTCGCCCAGTGAATATGTTAATGACCGAAAGCAAAATTTTCGAAAAATTGGTTTTTAAACAATTAACCAGATATATTGAAACCAATAATCTACTATCAGAATATCAGTCTGGTTTGAGACAACAGCACAGTTGCGAGTCGCTCTTAAATCTTGTGGTAACACAATGGAAAACAGACGTGCACGATAAAAAGGTAATAGTGGCAATATTCTTGGACCTGCAGAGGGCGTTTGAAACTATATTCAGACCAATCCTCATTGATAAACTGAAGAACAATGGAATAGAAGGAGTTGAGCTGAACTGGTTTGCAAGTTACTTGACAAATAGACAACAAAGAACGCGAGTGGCAGAGCATATCTCAAAGTCGTTGACAGTAGAACTAGGAGTTCCTCAAGGGGCAGTTCTTAGAACGTTACTGTTCCTTATATATATTAATGACATAGGAAGGGTTCTTCAGTTCTCTGAAATCAGGCTGTTTGTTGACGATGCACCTATTTTTGTGTCTGGTTTTTCGGTGGATGAATGCATTGATCAAGTTAATGCCGATTTAGAAAACACAACAAATTATTTAAAAACGAATAAAATAAAACTTAATACAAAAAACGAATAAAATAAAACTTAATACAAATAAAACTAAAGCTATGATCATAAATGCAGAATCAAATAAACAAATTTGTATTGATAATGTTATAATAGAGCCTAAATGAAATTGAATACTTAGGTGTGATAATTGATAAACAGTTAAAATTTTATAAGCATTTAAGCGAAACTTGTAGGAAAATTGCTCAAAAAAATTGGATTTTTTAAACGAATAAGGCAAAAATTATCAATAAATACTTCGTTAAAGATTTATAACGTCAAGATAAAACCGCATTTCGAATATTGCTCAACAATTGTATTCCTAAGTCAAAATCAATTTAAAGAAAGATTACAAAAACTACAAAATAGGTAAATGAGATGTATTTTAATGTGCAATATATTAACTCCCATCAGGCTAATGATTGACACTTTAAAATGGTTAACAATAAACCAAAGAATATTAATGAATGTACTTTTATTTGTATTCACAAATGAAGAATAGCCATACGGCAAAGTATTTAACAAATCATTTAGTTTTCGTGGCAGTTGTTCAACCATATAATCTGAGAAGCATAGGTGATTTTGGACTTGTTTTTTAGAAATAATAGATCTCAGAATATTTTATTGTATAATGGATTGAAATTATTTAATGGTCTACCAAATGAATTAAAGATTGAACGCAATATTAAAACGCTTAAAAGAATGTTAGCTTCTTATATTAAGTTAGGCTATAATTAAGTTATTAACTAGTTATTTACCTTTTAAGAACAAATGTACCAAATTTTGTCCAAATAGCTCAAGCTAAATAAATCGATCTATCTATCTATCAAACGCGGCTTTATAAAAGTTTTTTTTTTAGATGGACACACTATTTGTAACACAGACTGTGTTAAACAAAAGCAAAAACATCATTTCACGCTTCACGGTGCAAGTTTTCCTTTTGCCGACATAAATTCGAAAAATAAACTCTATTCAGTCACTCAAAAGAAATAGACCGCGACGCGACCAGAGATACAGGCAAATCTGCGATCCCGCACCTAACCCCAAGATCATAATAAAAGTGGCCCGCGTTAGATGTGTCTCTGTGCAATGTAATCAAAGTCTTAATGGTGTCCCCCCGGACCAAAAATGGAGCTCTATCGTCTTCGAAAATTACCCAGGCGCATTCAATGAATATAATCGCCCACCTTCGGTCGGTCGGGCACATTCGAGACTTGGTTGCCGAGAAGCACGTTTTACGGTCATCATCTAGCTATTCGACGCTTGATTGCATGCGCAATTATAAGGTTTCTTCTCTATCTCTATATACAAATACAGAGATAGAGAAATATCTTAATTCCAAGGTGTAGATGACTATGATTGTGCGTGGGGGCACCATACCAGCTTTGGGAAATTAGGATTACGGTAGGCAAGCAGAGGCAGCAAAGTCGGGGGTAATGATTGGAATCTTTCTTCTTTTCAATTTGGGAACAATTCACGCCAGATTTCCAATTTGTTTTCGAACTGTGTGTGTGTGGCGGTGTGGGGAAACTTTCCCTTTTCCAGTTTTCCCTGTTTCTTTGATTGCTTTTGTTATCAAATTGGAATTGGAAAGAACACTCCTCCGAAGAAAACGCCAGCTTAAAGCTTGGCAGGAATATATCGTAAACTCTGCATACTATCGGGTGGGTGAGTTTCGCACTAACTCGTTCAAGTTAACACTCGTGTGTCGTTCGTGTGCTTCAAAAATCTGTCAACATCCGGCTATTTAGGTCAATAGCATTGCCAACATTATAATAGTGCAACTCACTCTGTGTAAACTCTGAAGAATGAAATTTGAAGTTGCACACATGCTGCATCATCGTGACTCTTATATGTAGAATAGTTGTGGCAAGTCCTTGTGACCAGGATCACGTTGAATGGACTTTCAATAAATTCGTGACAAACTGCAAATTGGATATTGTTGCAGGAGGCATGCCTGCCTGTGGCTATTGTGCGGAGTTATGTGTAGGGTATGCAAGAAACGAATGGAGGTTGGCTTTTGAGATTTTTGACTAAAGCCAATGGACCATACGTGAATATAAAGGGGGTTGAAATGTACGGAAATGGATGAACTTCGGGATAATGATGTTTTATGGACATTGTTGCGGTTAATTTATTTCAATGCGCCTTCGGAGTAGACTGCTTTGGGAAAGCTTTTCAAATTGCGGCGAGGAAAGTATATCTTTTATTTTGCTTTATGTTGATCAAAAAAAGAGAAGAGACTAAGTATATCCATTTAGCTCATCTGCGAGAGTTGCACAATTTTTCCTTTCATTCGCATTTAAACTTCGTAGAGATCTTCGCAAAGCGTTCTTCCGCGTTGGTTTTTGGTGAATTGCCGACGATTATTCCATTCGCCGCTGTGTCTAGTATTTTACGCGAAATATGATTCGCATGGGATTCTCAGATGAACACACTGGCGAACAAAATGCGAATCGGACCCCTCTTAGCTCTTGATCTTTCCCCACCCACTGTCATTAGTAACTCGTATGGAATGGCCAATTCGCAAACTGTTGGAGAAAGAGAATACTATGTCGAACTTAATCTAATAGATAAACCACAGGCAGAGAGAAAATCTAGTAATTGTCCATGACAGCAACAGTTTCCACTTGGCTCTCGTTTTGACACTCAAAATCTTATAAATTTAAGGGAACTCTTTGACTATGCAGGTGAGTCCATGAATTATATGTAATAGATGCAGCTTGTGAAACATTTGGAAGAATCACAGGCGATTCACCAAAGCCTACGCGGAAGAACAGAATGCGAATATCCATCGGAAGTTTATGCGATTTGGGAAACGTTATGCAAACTTACGTTAGTGGTTCCGTTTGGCAATGAAAAATATAAAGATAACTCGCCAGAGCTTTCTATTTGTGTGTAGATTTCTTTTGCAAAACGGTTTATCTGCAACAATTGGTCATACCATATATATAAATTTCGAGTTGAGGGCAAAATTTTAAATGGGTCAAAATTTTGCTTTCAAGTTTTCAAAATTCTGTGTTACATAACTTTTTTTTATTGTTTTTTAGAATTTTGTAAAACAGAGATAAAGAGAACATTTTCTTTTTTTAGTTTGTATTTTTTCAATTTGTGTTTGTAATTTTTAAATTTCAACTTCTCTTTTCTTAATATTTTTCTTTCTTCAATATTTAATCAAATTTTTATTGTTTCTTTTTTATATAAATTTTATTTCAATTTTTTATTTTTTTTTTAATTTTATTTATTTTTTATGTAGTTTATATTTTTGTTAGTTGGAAAAAAAACTGAACTTTATTGCTTTAAATTTTAAAAGCTGAATTTTTTAAAGCAAAACTAGAGATAAACAGAATTTTGTAAATCAAAATTTTTGTGTGAGAAGACAGAATTTAGCAGAGCAGAAATTTGACCCGGTCCCACAAATTAATTTTTTACAAATGCTTGGCATTTATGCATCGTCACACTTTCCATTCCTAAATGTCATCTTTTAGCAATGACCGATTTTTTGGATGTCAGATGTAACACTTTTTTTTTATTTAGATATTTAACGCCATCCCATTTTTTGCAATTCGAAAATTTAGTGCGAGGTAGGTAGTAAGAAAAAATAACATCTTTCTTATTTTTAAATAAAATGAAACGTTCGCGATACATCAAGAAGAATGCATTCGGCAAAAGTTTTACTCTTTAATCATCAATAAATCATAGAATGTCCTACTGGTAGCAGTTTTGTTGGGTAATAAGTTTTAAAATTTGCATTGGCAACTAACTATTGATTTGCTTATTTATTTTATTTATTAGGCCCTTAATTTCTGTCAAAATGTTTAACTGGTCATAGGTATTTACCGAGCAATCATAGAGGTTCTAAAAAATTGAGCGCTTTCCCCATTCATTGTGCTTTTTTTTACAGTAGAAGTCGGTTATAACGACGGTGAAGGGACCGAGGAAATAAGGTCCTTATAACCGACTGTTACTATATCCGACTGCCTTCCACAAATATATATATATATATTGAAACTAACTGGTTGTTATAAGCGACTTCCACTGTACTCATAAAATGAATTTGGGTGGTGGACACTTTGAAAGAACAGTGTAATAAGATTTCGCGATAAATCTTGCCTGCGAATAGGCCGTCCATTTTCCATTGTTAAAGGCCAATTTTGAATGACTTATTTCATCTTTTGGCGAGTAATGTTGGCTTCCTAATTGGACCGTAATGGACGAGAAAGTTTCGGGTGAGCCAGTCGTGCACTTAAATTAAATATAAAAGGCAATGCAGGAAGAGTTACGCTGAAAGTACTGTTACACAAAAGCATTTCTGGCCTCTGCTGAAAAGTCAAAGGTTTTTCTTCACGAGAGAAAAAAATTGTGGAAAACCTAATTGTAACTGACATAATTTCTGTCGATAGTTAGAAAAAAAATTGATTTCGTTGAGGGGTGCACATCTTTTTTTAAGTTTTGTTGGACACATCCATACGTTGGCCCGTCGTGGGGTCGCATCGTGTGACAGAATCGCATGTAAAATCGACTTAATTCATCGAACTGTAGCTTGTTTACAGAAACGGCCTCTGGTGTCTAGTCCAAATTTCCCTATGCATGTAGCATAGCCACACAACTATACAACAAATCACATATATGCAGGTTTATTTTTTGCACAGCTTATGCCGCATTTGGCATTATTTTGTGATATCTACCCCCAACTATGCATACATACATCGACACCGGTCCGATACAGATCATTATGGATGACTACACCTTGATGTCATCATAAATCATGTGCAGCAATCTCCCGCCGGAAATGTCAATAGAATGAGTCAACATTCCTAAAAGCCAACGCAATACGCCGATATACAGGGTGGGCCATCTAGTGGTTTCTTTTTAAATCACAGGTTATTTTGACACTGACAGCTGTTTTCCGCTCGAAATCTTGACAGGAAGTCAGTATCATACCGAGGAACGAAATGAGTCGCTTTACGCTTGAAAAGCGTTGGGAAATATTAACATTTTATTTCCAAAGTCTTGGAAAATTGGAGTGACAGAATGCGCAACTGCGAAGCCAGCCGAGGCAGCCACTTGAACGACTTTGTGTTCCATAATTAATGGGAATGCTTGTTCTTAACCATAACACATGGAAAAAAATAAATTTTGTAATTGAAACTTGTATTTGGCCCACCCTGTATATACAACAGCCAGTCACTGCATTTGATGGCTTCAAATTACACCAATGTAGGATGGTTTCAAAACCATACCCGCACTAATCCCTTCAACGATGCCACAGCAAAAATGGGTCATTCGCACTCGAATAGCTTTCCTAGTCCAACTTTCTTCAATAAACACCAAAGGCAGGCATTAAGCTACTGCTGGGATCCAACCTAATTTTGTGGCCACATACGTTACCCCATTGTTTGTTTGACACTACTAGATATGTACCATGCGAAGAGATTTATGTTCCGTCATGTCGTGCGGTTGAGGTGAATCTGTGGGGAAAGGATTTCTCCATGGACACGGCAACAGGTTTACGGATTTTCCACTCGCAAAGGCATCATGTATGTTGAGTCGGTGGTAATCCGATTCCTACTTAAATCATTTTGACAATATTTTATCTCCTGACACCAGCCAACCAGCATCACTCTGCCTTTCCTCGTGTGGGCGGGAAAACACTGGCCGTGTTTTTTTGAAATCTTAAACTGAGGTGGAAATTGCAAGAGTATGATTTTGATGTGCACAAGAGATATTTGTTGAGCGAGGTCTTTGTAGATTCGCATACCCTTTGTAGTCAGAGTTTTCCAATGGCATACGAATGTGGCATACCAACAGAATTATGTAATTTTATTTCGAAAGCACATTTCATCGATGAATTTATTGGCAAATTCGATGCGAGCTATTTCGTTTATGGAATAGTTCATCTGCCAAATTTATTTAAACCGAATGTGGCTTCAATTGGATCAGAATTTATGATGGGTTCCGGAAGAATGGAAGCACGCACATTTCGAAATAAAATAGCGCACTACGGGGGACCAATTGACCTTTGGAACGCTGTCATAGAAGAGCAGCTACAACAGGAATTCTGACAGTTAAATAAAACAACAGTCAACACGGTGCTAAATAGAATTTGGAGCTCCATGAGCGATATGGTGGAGACTATAATCTCTTGTTGGAATCATTGAGGTAGAAGCTGCTAATTCAGTGCTAAATGGCTCAGATCTGTGCGTGAGTGGGGGTTCTTTGACGTAGGTAGATTAGAAACAAATTAGCGCTTCTCCGAAGTTTGCTTTTTGTTGATGAAAGTAACATTTGTTTCATCAACCGATCATACAAGTTGTTCACACCAAAGGTGGTAATTTCTCTGTCCATTGTTGGTGGTGGCCAAAGGGCTTGGGAAACCAGGCCACGAAAAAGAAATGTCGAACGTATTTTTAAGCTGAAGCTATGCTACCTAAGTACTTATGAAGGTGTAGTGTGTTACAAAAAGCTTCACGCTTACACATATTGGAATTTAAATTCGGAACCATATGCTGTCATCCCTATACATAATAGAATGGTCTGCCTATTTTTATGTGGATTTGTTTCAATATCACGCTGAAAATACACACCTAATTCGTATGGATTTCTCAGACGTAATACAGGGAATATTGGAACAACGTTTAGTTTTTATGTTATCACTATTGGTCAACTTATTCAGAAGATATAGAAGTTTAAAGCTTTTTGAAAAATTTTAAAGATTTCATATTTATTGGTTTCAGAAGATCGGCAGCCACAAGCTGTACGAAATAAAATAAGAGGAAACTAGTATAAATAGTAAGGCACGACCTTCTGTAGATGGTGACAGACAAGAACAAGTCTAACCAATAAAATTTCGGGATAGAGAAAAAGCCGAGAGGGTACAGCTGGCCCCAAATATCTGTACGGTATTAAGGGGAGACCTGGCACAGTGGTTAAGTATTCGTTATTCGCGTCTTGAGTACAAAATTAGGTGGTCGAATCCGATACTTAACGATTTTAATGAATACAACAAATTTTAAATCCACCGAAATCTTAGTTCTAATTACCGCTGACTTTCTGCCAAAGGAGAGATTGACACAGAACGAAACCTCTATTTTTTCTGCAGCTGCAAAACCTTATTTAGAAACAAAAAAAACAGAATATTGTGTTTAATTTTAGGGGCAAGCCAAAAATATTGCTAAATCGTCCAGCATTGTAAGTTACTGAAGGGCCATTCATTTCGCGGTTTCAAGTTGGTAGCGCTGGCATTTGACACCTGTCAAACTCAGTTGTCATTTGAAGTGTCATAATATTAGTTGAATGTTTGCCATTTACGATAATGGATCGCCTAGCAATCAAAAAACGCGTTAAAATTACAAACTTACACTTACACTTATTACAAACTTACTGCAAGACGGGCCACTCCTGGCTTTAGTTCTTGAGTTAGCTTGATCTTGTAAACGTGTAGGCCAAGATCCTTACGCCAAATTCGCCATAATATGGTCTGGGAGAGGCCCAATTCTTGAGAACGCCGTGAAATTTACTGATTTGAATCGTTTACGGCAGCAATATTCTCCACACTTCGGGCAGAACATGGCCTCACTAGATTGTCTACAAGAATTACGGCCGAAAATTGGTGTTAAAGCTCTGAAAGTTGCGACCACCGATTCGGAATTTATGTAGTAAATTTTAATTATTTTTAAACGTTGTTGCTTCGTGTATTTCACCATGCATTTTACTGAAATGGCATTGACAGATCGGTAATCGGTTTAAGGGTGCGTTCACACTAAAAGTTTGAAGTTGTCAAGTCGCTTATGAAAGACCCTTTACTTATATCGTACTGAATACAAAATACCAGCTTGAAGTATTTCACATGGTTCCTGGTGACGAGCTTCTTTACAGCACCTATATCCCTACCCAATTGTTAACCACTCTGAAGTCAAAGGTTTCAAAATTTACTTTGTCTAAGTACCTCCTAACTGTCATGAAAGAGCTTCTCAATTGGCCGTTTGGACTCGGCATAAAATTGTAGATCCCTTCCATTCGTCCCAAAAATAAAAAACTCACACAAGACGAATGGTTGTGAGAAGCTAGGCTTGGGTCCACACGGACCTGTTCCGCCAATTATTAAAAGTACCTCCTAACATGACCAAGCATAGCTACTTGCCAATCAACTATATAAACTCGTTTGCCTAACAACGTTCGTGACGATATGATGTTTGAGTTTGAAGCGCTTTTAGCTCTGCCCTTGAATTGATTTTTTGTAATTGTGTTGAGTGTCTACTTGCTGTTCGTTTTACAAGTTCAAGTAGTAGTTGCTACACTAAGAGATAGATGATTGGAAAATTGGAGGTTCCAAGTAACCTTGAAAATCAATTCTTCTATAGCCAAAGCCGTTGTGAACTATTTATGAGAAAAGAAATAAAAAACCGGATTTTATAGATAGGATGCTTTGAACCAGTAACTAAATGAGCACCATGAGAGGTATAGGCATTTCGCAGAAGCCATAGTTTTCAAATCGATTTAATTCAATATGCATGGTACTCGGTCCTTTTGACACAGGTTTATGTGTCCTGGAGTCTTACTCACGATTAATGGAAGGAGAAATGCCGAATTGTCCTTTAAAAATGGCGAATTATAAGAAGAAAGGGCTTCATCTCTTGTAGGGAGGACAGAAATCGGTTTCAAAGCTGATTTATTATTTCTGCACCCGGTTTTTTGTCTATCCTATGATCATATGGGATACACTTAGGTGGCGCTACAGCCCGTGGTTGACCTGCGCCTATTATCATAAGACCGAAATAATTAAAACAAGCTTATTTGTTTTTTGCGATGGAAGGTTCAAACCTTGCATATGGTCCGACGTCCATTGATAGTGCCGGATTCCTACCGGCTAAAACCACCTCCCTTCCCGAACAGGCCGATTTGTTTCCCCAGGGGAACCGCCGTAAGACATAACTTCGCGGGGGTCGGTATGAAGACTTAGCTTGTTGTTGCTCTATTGTTGGAACTATTAGCTTTCCGTTGGCGTTCTAGGCGTCTAAGATCGCTGAGTATACGCACCGCCACGTTACTTACAATGGTCCAGTTTTCGTCATTCTGAAGCATGTAGTTTACGACATTGTCCGGAGTGGGCCACTCTCCGAATTCGTCCCGTAGGGAGATCCTCTCGATTTCGTACCGTTGGCAATAAATAAATACGTCTCCCATGTTTTCAGAAACATTTTCGCAATGCGGGCAATTTGGGCTGGTTTCATGTCCGCGTTTGAAGAGATCTTCTCTGTAACAGCCATGTCCAGTCAAGAACTGAGTCAGGTAGAAATTCTTATAATCTTAAGAAGATAGTCCGGTATTCAAATGCTGTAGGGACAGTTAAGATACCCTCCCAATTCGCCGAATTAAATGTGTGTTTTACATCAAGCACTATAACGGCGCAGTATTTTGTGGTTCCTCCTCTTCAGCGCAATCCTTCTATAGCGGCTCGGGCTCTGGTTATTACCGCATTGATTGCATCTACCGTAGATCTTGATCTAGGAAAACCGTATTGGTGTACCAATAGTCCTCCCGCCATTTCAATTGCTGGCTGGAGCCTGTTGTAAATAATTCGCTCGAGAGTTTTACCAATCGTGTCTAGAAGACAAATAGGACGATAGGAGGATGGTTCCTTTGGGTTACCCTTTCATTTCGGCAGTAGGACAAGTCTTTGGTGTTTCCAAGACTCAGGGGAAATGCTCTCCTGAAGACACACGTTGAACATTTCGGCAAATAAGTCACGTCGTGTTTTAATTGCGATTTTTAAGGCTCTATTTGGGATACCGACCAGTCCCTGTGCCTTTCTATCGCTTACCTTCTTACAGGCTTCGGATAATTCTTCGCGTGTTACCAATTTCTTGGTTACTTTGACTACCGATCTCTGTTCTATCTTAGGTAAGTGGGTTGGCGAGACAGGAGGATGCTAGTATTGTCCTTGGGGTTTTGTGACCTCCATACTATGGAAACCTATGAAACCGGGTTTTCAAGCCATCCCGTGGCTGTAACAAATTTATGCAAGCCTTTCATAGACTTGTCAGTGAGACGTCTTTGAAAAGTGTCTTCCAATAATTCTGTAGCTGATGTGGCAGAGTGCCGGGCAGTGGCAATGAAATAGTGCAGTGTTCTCATATATTTACCTCCTCATCACAGCGAAGGAATCACAGGACGAAGGTTTTTATTGTGTCCGGAAACCCAGCAGATTCGTACATTGCGCTGAGCGCCAGGAACTCGCAGCTCTTCGCAAAAGCGACTTACAAGCTTCGATTTAATTTCAACGGCAGAGGTCGCTCCAATTGCCGCTTGGCTGTCAATGAAAAAAGTAATATGTACATGAGGCATTGCCATCATTGCAATCCGTTTTGCAACTATTGTCACCGTCAGAATCCTGAAAAACCCTTCTGTAGTCAGGCAGTCCAAGTACTTCAGGCTAGAATCCCGCTCCAACTCCGAAGTACATTTTGGATCCATCTGTATAGATGGGTATTGCTGATTCTTTGGAGAGCCGTTGTTCTTCCTGCCATTCCTATCCCTACTGGGGAAGTACGTGACAAATGATCTTTCGAAGTCTAAACGGCGAGTTGTGTAACCTCTGCAAACATTGTTTCCATTGTATTTGTTAAGAATCTCGGGCATGACCCGCAAGGATGTATTTCCAAGTCTGGCTCAACGAAGGGCGGCTGATTTCTGTATAAAGGATAGGGGTGCTCGATAGCCAAACAACATCGTAAACTAAAAATAAGTTAATATGAACGACGATATTTTTTAAACATAAAATAAAAAATGATTTCAACACTTTCACCCAACAATCTGCTTCAACACATCCCAAATGAACACCACAGGAGCTTCAGATCCAAAAATAGCCGCCAAAATGTAACCCACACTCATCGTCATCTCCTCCAAGACGCTTCCATTGCTGCTACTCCGTCACAATCATCGAAAAACATAATTAATTTAATTATAATCACAACGTATAGGTATCCATCCACTTAACAGCCAGTAAGCAAGCAGTTTCTCAAAAACGTAAATTAATAAAAAAAAAGAAACAACCAAAAAAAAATCATCCGGCAAATTCACATTCTTCTTGCTCTCGCCTCTGTATCTGCAAAGACACAAATCCGGTTTTGCCAATCTAAATGATTGAGAAAAAATAAAAACAAACAGCGACAGACCAAAGACCGCGAGCAGATTCCGCATGGCCATCAATAATCTTACACAAAAATATACCGCAGCAGAAGATTATGAGGTAAAGGTAGAGGTAGAGGACTCTCGCTCTCTCTAAACAGACTGCGGTTGCATTCAACAGGGCATATATATCAGCCACCAAAAGACCCTCTGAAAACCCACTCGATAACCTGCCCACATAACTTGCCCCCCCCCCGGTCCCGAACTGGACTCTGTCTACCATCCCACCATGAACCACCGTCCTTTTTCAAGAATTTGCCTGTAAATCTGATTTTCGCTATAAGCAAAGAAGAAAGAACAGAAACTGATTCACGAGCACACCGGTCAACCAAAAAAGAAAGAAGAAATGTCATCATTCGCAGCCCCCACACACAGGATTCACAACTCTCAAACGTATCTCGATACAAAAATAAAAAAAAAAAAATAAAAAAATCCCCAAACTCACCTCGTTTCAACCGGAAATTAAGAAATTCCAAAATGTAATCCTTGTAAATCCTTGTTGTCCGAGCAATCGTATCTACAGTATTTTTAGTATCTTTCGTATTTTTTTTTTTTTCGAATTAATTACGCATTCCACACGTAGTCCGCTTTAATGCATTCGAAATAGAATCAGAGACAAACCGAAAGCTACGCGACAAACCAACGCAGCGATTAAGACGATTTTTCTGTATTCACTTCACGACATTAAAATGTGTGTGTCATTGCGTACTTTCGCCCCACTCAGGTTACACTCGCACAGCACTTGCAACTCACAAAACACTGCGTTTCCAACTCAAATTCTAGTAAAACAAATATTTTTTAACAACTATTTCATCTGTTAAAGAGAAATACCACCACACACAATTAAATACGGTGCCCACCGCGACGAGTCGAAACTCGAATTGTATTCAAAACCCCATAAACGAAACTGAAAACCGAAAACCGAAATCCAAAACCAGTACCAGAGGTACGACTGCGAATACGAAGTGACTGTGCGACGAGAAAATCCACACTGAGTCTCTTGAACGAGAGATGAAAATCCAACGTGGAGCTGGAGCCTTCTGCTGGTCGTCGTTTCGGAACCCCACCCGTAGACCGGTTATAAACAGACTGACTTGACTACCAGCGGCGGATGGTGTGCGATGCCAATGCGACTGAATAAAGTCAAAGTGAGGTAAGTTTTCGAGCCGACCATCGACTAGATATACTACGAACGACGGAACGAGGCGACGACGACTACGATGACGAAGTCGATGATGATGATGATGATGATGGTGACGATGCCCTCGTTCCTGCCCACCTCCCACGATGTGGGACCAACCAAATAGCTGCAAGCCAGCAGCGTTCGAAACGTTCAGATGGGTGCTCTGTCGAGTACAGTGAGATGTTGTTGGTATGGTTTGGGTTTCTTTATTTGCACACACATGTGGAGGCGAAGCTATGCGTTGTCTATACCTATACCATATAGCATAAGTATATGCTGCTGGCTGGCGGAGATGACAATTACGGTGACGCGATGGTGGAGCGAACAGCGAACCGCGAAGCAAAGAGATACTATTTCGAGACACCACACTTTACCAGTCCGCATCCACACCACACAGTGGAGGCGCACGCTTGCATGAGTGGGGAGTATAGAAAATCCATTTAGAACCGGCACTGGGTACAGCCGTACGGGCATCTAGTTAGTCAGGGATGGAGCTGGGGGATAAAGGTAGGTGCGGTTAGGGCGAGGTGGGTTTCTGTTTGGGTATGGCCCACACACAAAGTAAATAAAGTGGTTGATAGGTGAAAGTGGAGGTTATTAAAAACGATGGGCATGGTTTGGGATTGGGAATGATTTTAGGGATAGACTTGGAATGGGGATTGTTTTAGCCATGTGATAGGGGTCTCGATTTAATATTTGTTTTGATTTAGATACACAAATGGACTTTAATCTGGGGAGCAGGCAGATAACAGATAAAACTTTCGAGCAAAAGGGAGATGTGGTTACACAGAAGTCTCGCATGAGTTGATCACCGTATCGTAACGTGCCAACCCATTGAATCGGTAAAATCACAAGTTTTGTGTGTAAAGCGTTGTTAAAAGGTAGGCAGGTATGGTTCTGGGTCGCGTTTCCCGTCCTTTAAATAGTTTAAAGCGATAGCCAGCTATTGCTGTGTCTACACACTTTTCTTATCTATTAAGAATCTTCTTTTCCAAATATTGTTGAAATGTATCTGCTGTGTATTTGATTTGATTGCGGATGTGAGCACTGATGCCAGATAGTGGGTAAGTACCCATTTTGGGGGCATTTTGCCCTTCAAATAAGGGCGAAAAAGGGCATTTTTTTATCTCTCAGAACACAAATAGTATATTTTGTTGTTTTTTAACGTCGGCATGGGCAAAAATGGCATTTTTATTAATCCTCGTGGGCAATTCAGTGCGAAAAGTCTGGCATCACTGGATGTGAGCTGTTTTTCTGTTCATATATACATATGCGGCGCACCTTTTCCAAAAAAATTCATGGCTTTAGGAAGTTATATCGTCGGTTTTAATCACTGCACTCTCTTTTAGCTGACCCTTTTCCAGTAACAGGAAGAAACTTTTTAGCTTGCATCCTGATGGAGAGCAAAGGATATTTCCAAAGGACAACATTACTACAAAAAAGCAAAGGTATTTCCAGAAGTTATGTTGCGAGCTGTTGAAGTGGTATAGGTTCATCTTTACCAAAAGAAAAATATAAAAAAAAAACTTTGTAACAATTTTGACGATTTAACGAGTAATTTATAAAACAAGCACAAACTGAGTAAGATATTGCTTCACGGCTTAGTTTCCCTGGTCATCTTTGAAACTGAGAAAAATGATTGGTTGACTCTAATAAACTAGCAATTTGTCTACAGTTATGCTAGTGTCGAGTCGTCGCATTCGAAAACTAGCTGGTATATTAGACCGATTTAAAACAGGAAACAAAACTACTTCCTTCACATAATTATTTATTATTTTTTTATTTATTTATTTATTTGCAGGCTTGCATTTTAAGATACAATATCTTATAAACTAATACAAGCTACAAGGCTACTTAAAAATGAAAAAAAGAGATTCCAATACATTTTATTAAGCTTAACAAACAATTATAAAAAAAAAAGTAAAATTCATTCCTCATTAATATTCTTAATTAACATTACAATTATATAAAAAGAATTAAAAGAAGCCAGGAAAACTCCATTATATTAATCTACATAGATAAATATTCAGCTTTGGTTAACACAACTTATAACACAAGGAAAATTAAACAAAACCCCATTGATTATTGAAACGATAAATGTGTCGCAAGTTCTTTTTTAAAACACTCGATATCCCCAATTCGCCTAATCTTACGCGGTAGAGAGTTCCATAATCGAGTGGCACAAAAACTGACGTTCAGAGTTTAAGCAAGAGAATCGAAATTGTGTAAGTTGTTGCGATCTACTTGATGAGCACAGTTGCAATAATTACTCGTGTAAAGCTCAGTCACTTCTGTACTCATTATTAGATTAGGTGCTGCCATCCATCAATATAACCATCATCCCCATCATCCACAATTCTTCCTCAGATATTGCGAACCACGTTTACTGCTCCGTTTATTTGGGTAAGCGTATCCAATTTTGCAGAATATTTACGGTGACCATCATAATAATAATAAACGGTTCTGTATTTGAAGACGATGTTCAATATTAATTATTTTGTATACAAAAACATCTTCAGAATACCTATTTGTATTTTAGAAGTTGTTCATTATATGTTCTTTTTTAAATTTAAAATAAAAATAACGTAAACATTAAGAAAACCAACATTAAAAAACATTTTTTAATAATGCTAAGGTACAATATCTTGCTGAACGAGCAAACAAGTGATGTAGTACTAAAAATGTGTTCTATTTAAGCTTTTCTTATAAAGTACACATTTTTATCAAATACAAAAGAAAAAAATTAATTATACAAAATTGTGTTGAATTTGTTGTCTTTTTCCATTGTTCATCGTTTGCAGTTCTCAAATATGGTCACCCTAAGCATATTTAAATCTGTAAGGTGCTGTAACTGCCTTGAACTTCTGTAAGAAAACCTTTCGAGATGCAACCTTCAAACTAAAACTAAACATTTGGTAAACTGTTTATCTCCACTGTGTACCCCTCGAGTATTCCAAGACATCCACGTCCAAGGGTATTACTTTCAGAAGCCTCTTTTTTAACGCGTTAGGAGACGGCCTAATGTTGTCGATCCGTCCAAAAAAATATAACTCATTCAAACTAAATCCCAGCAGACTCAACTCCCAAAAAATACAACAAAAATACATCTTAAGTTTTTTTTTCCACTGCTCCACCTCTTGCGAACGACTGACAAACAGCTGAGATCATAACTGTCATGAAAATCAATTAGCTTTAGCCGTTCGGACTCCACATTAAATTGTAGATCCCATTCCATTGGTCCCAAAAATAAAAACTCAGACAAAGCGAATGGTAGTGAGACGCTAGGACCAGCGTCTGTACCGATCTGTATCATCTGCATCAACTATTAATTTTTATTTATTTAAACGGAGTTTTTTTTACCTATTTTGGCGTTGAGATAAACGAGAACGATTTTTACGTCATTGTCACTACTTTTTCTGACCAAATGGATTTCTTAAATAAAACAGATTTTAAGCTTTAATTTTGTTTAATTTTAAACACCTTTTGGGTGCTTAAATTACAGTCTCTTCTTAACATTTGTTTTAAGTTATTTGCCCTTTCTTTTTCCCTCGATTTCCGACTTTCCAGTAACGATACAAATCGAAATAAAATATAGAAAATGGTTCCGAAATCAAATGGCAGCAGCCAGACTGAGAAGTTGAGTTGTTTGTTGTAATGGATGCATTCAAAGTATTATAGTCTTCGATTGTATTTTTGTTATTTAATGACAGTCATTTTTGTTTTGTTGAGAAAATCATAGTCAAATTATACCTATATATTTATTTACAAATAAATTAATTGTAATGAGAAACTAGGTCCGTGGCTCCTTCCTTCACCGAGTGATGACGTAGACTGCATTTATATGATACCAATACGTCCTACCTTGAGATAAATCACGTTGTTGATGAGCTAATGCATTTATATTTATTTTTAAGTAAAAATAGAATTGGCGCCCTACTTACCAGCAAAATTCATTATCGCCTTCAGCCCGCACTGGTGAAATATGAATGCGCCGATCCAAATAAAAATAAATTAAAACGACACGTATAACTCGATTGTGTATATTGTGCTTGTGTGTCGCGCGCCATTGATGCTGCTGACGCTGAAACAAATGCAAAATTCAGGCAAACTTACCACACCTGTCCATGCCCACCCCCTTGTTCTATAAACCAACCGTATAGAAATATTTTTTCGTTCAGTGTTTGTATTTGGTTAAGTAAGTGTTGCCATTTTGTTAACTGGAAAGCAGTTAATTTTTTTAATACATATGTTATGCTTTTATGTTTTTAAATATATAATCAAAATTTTGAAGTTCTTTACCAAACAGTTTCAGACCCTGGACTACCGAAAATACTCTTTTTTTACCTCTTTTGGCGTTGAGCAAATGAGGACGACTTTTACTTCATATTTCTGTCACTGTTCATGGGTCATTCGTTTTGTTGAGGAAATCATAAGTTAGCCTTGATGGTGACTGCCATTTATTACATTCGAAAACTCATAACTTTATACCTATGACTCCAGTTTAAGGCAAATTCCCAGTTACACAAAATCAAAACTTCTTGACGTTCAAGGACTTAGTCAAAACAGTGGGTATCTTTTATACTTTAGTTTACTAAATCTGACAGTAGACAGGATTTATTATGGTGACCATTGGATTACTGTGTAGACGAAATGAATAAAACATTTAAAGTGTATTATTAAATGCTGAGTTAAAGTTATTAGATGACGGTTGCTAGTTAACAGACTTTGCTTTTTTGATTGACGTTTTCTGTCTTAGTAATTTGTGCGTTTTTGTTTGCAAAAAATGCGGGTAATTAATTTTTTGTGTAGTTTAACTTGTTATAAACAGTAGGTAATAATATAGTTTTTCTAATAAATATCTTAAAATATTTTTTTTTTAAGAAGCTTGTGTTCGGTGTTATCGAAAATACGTCAGGAAAATCAATCGAAGGCAATTTATTTAGTCAATACGTTTTTGGAAATTTAAATTCTTAAGAAAAATAAAAGTGCGTTCTTCAGCTATTCGAAGGCATTTTAACAAAAAGTTTTTATCTCAAAACAAAGCCAAAGTTGGTTTTTCTTAAGTCTTCTGTCAGAAATATTAAAACAATGTCAACTTGATAGTTGAATAGGTTTTTTAACCTAGGCCGTTCAACCGGTTTAAATTATTATTCTTGTATAATTTTTTAGTAATATTAGAGAATTGATGACCTTTCTGAACTCCACAAGCTGGATCTAAACTCTCCTTTTCGACAATCTTAAACACACAGGTCAAATGAGTTGTGGTAACAAAACGGCACAGAGTGCTACTTGGGTTTTTCTTATAAAACCGCCACTCCTACCTACCTACCTACCATAATTTTCTAACATCATCGCTTTTAAAAACGAATTTTGCAACTGTCAAAAAATGGTCTGGCTAATTTTTTGACGTTCCTTTTACAAAGTTTTTAGTATAGCATACTATTGGTGAGGGGTGAACTATTTCCCCCTATAGGAATCACAATGAGTCGAAACTGAACTGAGAATGAGAACACTCACCAGTCCACTAACCTAACCCAACCTTCGTTTAGGATTTACAAGAGTGTTTAGGAGAAGGTAAATCTCAATTGAATAATAGTGCAAAATAAGAGAAACCTGTGTTTTAAAATTTGGGTTTGATAAACTTCTCTTTTCAATACTCCCAAATGTGTCAGATAATAGTTAAGTGCAAACAAGTGATTCCTTTCTGTACATGCCACCACTGAATTCCAACCAATATAAATGGTTACAGACCGGTACACTTCGGTAACAATATTTTCCCGCCATTATTGTTGATGCTGGATTTCATTATTGTAGTTAACACGATCGTCCAAGGCCAGCTACAAAATACACCGCAGCCAATCGTATGGGAGTGGCTGCGTCATCACTTTCGCATATCTACCTGTTCCCACAGTCTGGGTGCAATGGATCGTATGGCACACGCGCGATCGTCTCCGGATGCGCGTGCATGGACACTTTGACCAGTCAGCAGTTTCACCGTGGGACCAGCGATTTCCTAACGGGAAATATTTTAGTTTGTAAGTTAGTCTGAATCTGGACTTGAAGGTGCGCGGACGTAATACTTAACAATACAAATAAATATTATAACGTTTTATTGTGTCTTTCATTTTAATCGAACAAGTGGGCGTGTCTTCGGGCACGGTTCGAGTTTTTTTTAGAATTCAAGGACAAAAGATCCTTTACTGGCGCCCGAGCAGGGACCTTCACAAAAAAGTAATAAGTGAAGGTCAGTGTTGAATAAAAAATGCAACAAGCATAAGTGAACTAAACTGTGAAATTATAAGTTAAACTTCCTGTTAATGGAAAAGGCAACAAGCATAAGTGAACTAAACTGTGAAGTTATAAGTTAAAATTCCTGTTAAAGGAAAAGGCAACAAGCATAAGTGAGCTAAATCAAAAAACAATAAGTGAAAGTCCAAAAAGAATTAAAAGAAAAAAAACACGCAAAAAGCATAGCTAAGTGAATTGAACTAAATGAAATCCAGTGCTGGAAAAAAAGCAGAAAAAGGAAGATACAACGAGGATTAAATACCACCATATCAGTAGACGACTAGATTCAATCAGAAGGATGCAATTGACGTCAGCAATTTTTGGACTTTAGTAAGAATTATGAATTAAGATTCAAGGAAAATTTCTAAAGCCATAAATTAATATGAAAATTTAAAAGAAACTTGTTCAATGAACATTGTCATACAAATAACATAGCTTAAGAACTCTGCCTAGTACATAAGAAAATTGTGGAAGTAAATTACCCACTCGTTAACGAATTCTAGAAGAAAAAACATTTATGCCTAGGGGCGAATTCTCTTGAAAAAAGGGGCCGGTTCACTGAAAATTATACTTAATTATCCGTGTGAAGTCCCTTGTACCCTAGTAGGTCGCTGCAGAAATACATGCATTAACGACTAAAAAGGACATATACAAGCCTTCCGTGAGGACAGTGACTACCCCGAAATTTTAAAACAGAGAGCGCTTAGCAGGCATCTAGGGAAACAATTAAACTGAGCTTTAACCAAATCAAGTTAACAAATTAAATTAATTTATGAACGAAAGAGCGAAAATCGAACTAACTATATGAAATTGAAATTAATAGATTCAACTGTGAAATTTATGAAAAGAGTAAATCCAAATTAACTTCTGCCACTAGTCAGCTTATTTAACATATTAAAAGAGGTCGTTTCACGGTATATTTACACTCTCACTTACTATCCATCGTTATTAGAATGGACGAACTTAAGAATTCGGTGACTCAGTTAACGGGAGCCGTCAATTCGGTTCTCGAGCAACTAAGAGGATTTGAGTCCCGAATTGCTCGCATTGAACAGGGGGATTCGAGACAGGAAATTCACGATTTAGTAAGGCGGCTTAGTTCCATTGAAAATAGAATAACAAACATTGAAGGTGTAGGCTTGGGAGTGCCAGCGGCCCAGCAACCCGAAATTCAAGAACAGTTGCGAGGCCCGAACAACGAGGCCGAATTAAGAGAAATTTCGAAGCTGCCGGACTCCGTGAAGGAGCTCCAGATATTTGAGGGTAATCCGGTTCACTATGTATCCTGGGTACATAGTGTCGAAACAGTCCTCAGGGACTACGCGATCGTCCGTAATAAGCCCATTTACAGGGCTATACTTCAACATATCAGGCAGAAAATTAGGGGGAAGGCCGATTCTGCGCTCGTCTCATATAACGTGTTCGACGACGAGTGGACGGAAATCAAAAGGGTCCTCTCTCTGCATTACGCGGACAAGAGGGACATAAGGACCCTCGAACACCAGCTAAATCAGCTGAAGCAAGGTGGCTCTCGAGTCGATGACTTCTACGCCACCGTGAACCATCAGTTCTCACTTGTCATAAATAAGATTCGGTCAGAATCACACTCCGTCGAGACGATGAATGCATTGGTAGAAGCTTACCGCAATCGTGCATTGGACGTCTTCGTGCGAGGACTAAATGGGGACCTTTCGAGGCTCCTTATGATCCAGAGACCAAGAACGCTCCCTGAGGCCTATTCTGCTTGCCTCGAAATGCAGAACCTCAATTTCAGGAGTAATACTGTGCATGTGCAAGCACAGAATGTTATATCTTCCCCCGTGCATTATAACTTCAAGAATGAGAGGGGCCCTCCTTTGCCTGCAAGAAACCCGAATAGGTTTTCGAACGATGGATTCGGGCAGCGCCAATATCACTCTTGGAATGGAGGATTCCAAGGCGGGCCATCCACATCGTCGAGACCAGGGGACCCGAGGCCCCCAGTTAAGATGGAGGTAGACAGTTCTGTCCAATCCAGAAACGTTAATTACATGAATCGGCCTAACAACCGGTTCAAACGGGAACCGAGATCTGATAATTATAATCCGCGTAAACAACAGCGGCTGCATCATATGGAGTCGGTCGGTTCCGAAGCAATAAAGGAAGCGGAATCCGCTGACCTTGACCACGAGGTACCATCGCCGGAAAATTTTATGGCAGGAGCCTCGTTTCCAGCGTACCATACCTAGAGTATGTAACGCGGGACGGGGCTGTTCTGAATTTTTTAGTGGATACAGGGGCTAACAAAAACTTTATCAGGTCAAATTTAGTTCCACATCCAGACCCCGTCCAACAACCATTTTTTGTGAGCAGTCCAGGCGGGAAGATTCACATCAATAACAAAATAAGTGGAAAATTCTTCCGTGATTTGGGTTGCGAGCTAGACGTCACATTCTTTGTTCTTCCGAGCCTTACATCCTTTGACGGTATAATTGGCGATGACACGCTAAGGCAATTAAAAGCGGTCATCGACAGAGAAAAAAACGAGCTTACTATTGCATCAAACAGAGTCATAACCCTAAAAAATCGAGCCTCCGCCGCAGTCAATTTCCTATTACCTTTGAGCGACAAGATTTCGGCGTTTGCGAAGCCTAGATTGGAGGCCATTTGTAGTAAATTTAAAAGTCTTTTCGGTCCTGTGGGTAACGAAATGGTAAGGACGAACGTAAGAGCGGCGATCCGTACGAACACAGATGAACCGATCTATGCGAAAAGCTACCCTTATCCAGCTTGTATGAGGGACGAAGTCGAGCGACAAGTTAGGGAACTTCTGTCGGAAAATATAATCCGTCCTTCGAATAGCCCATATAATTCTCCAATATGGGTTGTTCCCAAGAAGCCAAAACCCAACGGCGAGAAACAATATAGAATGGTGATCGACTATAAGCGCCTAAACGCTGTAACCATTCCAGACACATACCCCATTCCCGACATTAATAGCACTCTTGCCAGTCTTGGAGATGCAAAAATCTTCACCACCCTCGACCTGACTTCAGGATTCCATCAGATATTGATGAACGAGAAAGATATTCAAAAAACAGCCTTCTCAACCATGAATGGGAAGTATGAATATCTGAGACTTCCTTTCGGACTCAAGAATGCTCCCGCTATCTTCCAAAGGATGATAGACGATGTCCTCAAGGAATTAATTGGGAAGGTATGTTATGTATATATAGACGACATTATCGTTTTTAGCAAATCTGAGGAGGAACACTTGAAACACATTGAGACCGTTTTCTCCAAGTTAAATGAGGCCGGACTAAAAATTAATCTGGAGAAAACTAGCTTCATGGCCACTAGCGTTGAGTTTCTTGGATATCTTGTTACCCCAGGGGGCATTCTCCCAGACAGGAAAAAGATAAAGGCCATCGAAAACATTCCTCCTCCAAAGAACTTGAAGGAACTAAAGAGCTTCCTCGGTTTGACATCCTATTACAGGAAGTTCATTAAAGACTATGCTAAGATCGCCAAACCTCTTACCAATTTAACACGTGGGGATCTTTCAAATGTTAGGGCCAACCAATCTAGAAACGTACCAGTCTCTCTCGACGACGATGCAATTAGGGCATTTGAAACTCTAAAGGAGTTACTCACGTCTGCTGATGTCCTGGCTTTTCCCAACTTCGATAAGGGCTTTAATTTGACGACTGATGCATCTGACTACGCCATTGGTGCTGTCCTATCCCAGGGTGAGCATGGTAAGGAAAGACCTGTGGCATACATCTCCCGCTCCTTGAATCGAACGGAGGAGAATTATGCCACCAATGAAAAGGAGATGCTTGCCATAGTTTGGGCTCTCGATAATTTGAGGAATTATCTATATGGAGCCAAAAAGATCAAGATATTCACTGATCACCAGCCTCTGACGTTTGCCTTGAGTAACAGAAATCACAATGCCAAGCTCAAGCGTTGGAAGGCAAGGATTGAAGAGTACAACTACGAGTTGATTTACACTCCTGGTAAATCGAACTCTGTGGCTGATGCTCTTTCACGATTAGGGGTAGAGGTCAATCATCTTTCAGATATCAGCACCGATACGGCCAGCGAGGCGCAATCGAACTCACGAACGGGGGAGGTCACAGACACCGCAACTGAAGGATCCCAGACGGGTACAGCTGAGGAAGGACTTTGCGAGCTTTCTAGTAGTGATACCGAATCCTGTACGGTGCACAGTGCTGACCAAGACAACTCAGACCTCATACCGCATGTGGAGGCCCCGATCAATGTTTTCAGAAACCAATTGATCTTTAGGACAGGTATCGATCTGCGCTCTCACGAGGAGCCGCATCCTGGCTATCATCGCCACTACATTTCAGTTAACAGTTTACACCGCGGCAACCTCGTAGAGCTATTGAGGGAAAATCTTAATCCGAGGGTAGTAAATGGAATAAAGATTCCAGAGAAGTACCTTTGCTTACTTCAAAGTGTTTACCTGGAGAATTTTGATACTTACAAAATACGAGTCACTCAAAGAATAGTTGAGGATGTCGCTAATGAAGAGCGCAAAATTATAATAATTGAGAAGGAACATAGAAGAGCCCATCGCGCTCCAAGGGAAAACAGGGAGCAAATCTTAGAGAAATTTTACTTTCCACAAATGATGTCCCAGGTTAGGAAATTCGCTGCCTCATGCGAGATCTGTGGGTCAAACAAATACGACAGACACCCGCTGATTCCCGAATTCCAGTCAACGCCGTCTCCTAAATATCCATGTCAGATCCTTCATATGGATATCATGGAAATTCAGAATAACAAATTTTTAACCGTCGTCGACAAATTTTCAAAATTCTCCAAATTTTTTCATATTAAAGAAAAATCCTCCATTTACATTCGATCAAAATTAATTAAAATCTTACACTATTTCACTGTGCCTGAAATCCTGGTAACAGATAACGAAAGGGGTTTTCTTAGCCCAATTGTGCTAAACTTCATAAGAACGCTAGGCGTCAAGCTTTACCTGACCCCCTCCTATCGAAGTGAAGTGAATGGGCAAATAGAGCGAGTCCATTCCACAATATTGGAGATTTATCGATGCCTCAAAGTAGAAAACCCGGATCTTTGTGTTAAAGAACTCGTCGACGTAGCGGTAGACCGCTACAACAACACCATACATTCGGTAATCAAACGAAAACCTACCGACGTTTTCTTTAACCGTTCTCAGAGGGTTAATTATCAGAACCTTTTGAATATCCGCTCCAAAATCAATAAGGACCTGAGAGGTATTATTAAAAGGAATATGGAGGCTAGGAATGTGAGGTTAAATCTAAAAAGGAGTGCGCCCAGGAAGTACTGTGAGGGTGAGGTAGTGTACGCTGCCGTGAAATGCATTAAGGGAAAAAATAAACCATTGTATCGAAAAGAAATTGTCGCAAAGGACAACCGCGTAACAATAACTACGGCTAGTGGCAAAAGGATTCACAAGGCTCACCTGAAAAACTTAAAAAAATGCTAAACAAAAAGCTCATAAAAAAAAAAAAAAAAAAAAAAACGGGGGATGGTTCCCTGACCTACCTACCTATTAAGCTAGTGAAAAAGTAAAGAGTAATTATCAATTTTGAGAAGGAAAAGATTAGTAAGTAAGAAAACGAAAAAGAACAAAGACTTATTAAAAAGTCTCCGATTAAAGTAAGAAATTCTTTTGAGCAAACTATTAAGTCCAACTTGGTATTTAGATAATTAATGAATTAATAAAATTAATAAATCATAAATTGTATTGCAGTTTAGCTTTCTTGGTTCCTGTGCAGCCCTTGCACATTTTTGAGTACACATCACCAATCGTTACCGTAAAGGAGGGCAACGCATGGGTGATAAATGGCTACTTCAAGCTAATCCATGTTATTGATTTAAACAAATACAGCGCGCTCATCGAACGAACCGAACAACTCGCCGCAAAACATGTAGCAGATCAGGAAATGCAACTGGTTTTAACCTACCATCTGAACCAGGTAAAAGACCGATTAAAGGAGCTAGGGGAGCCAAGGACGAGACGGGCTCGATCTATCGACTGGATAGGGAGCGCATGGAAATGGCTGGCGGGCTCTCCTGACGCAACCGACTGGGGAAAACTTTTACAGACGCAAACAGACATAATAGAGAACAATAACGACCAATACAGAATCAACGAAAGACTCTTCGAGGCGACGCATGAGGTTATGAGCAAGGTTAACAAAATGATTGATGGCTATAATAACGCGGTACAAGAGGGAGAGGCAGAACGATTGAGGCACGACTTACTCAACAAGGTACTTATACTAAAAGAAGGCGTGAACGAAATAATAAGAGCCTGCCAAATGGCCAAGACTGGAATAGTCAATAGTAACATATTAGACGCTGAGGAGGTTAACACTATCATTAATGAACTGGAAACTCTGCCTTACCAAAACTTCGTTGAGGCAGTGGAGTATGGACGACCCTCTGTATACAGCAATGGAACCCTTCTGTTGTATGTCCTATCTATCCCTAAGGTTGGGACCAATATTTTCCATCTTATAAACGCTCGTGCTGCCATCAAGGATGGTAGACAAATTGACTTAGACTATACGAAATTACTAGTTAATCACGACTTGACCTACGGACTCAAGGGTGACTGCTTCCATATAGGGAACACATCGGTATGCGACGGTAGCATTTTAGAGAAAATGGCAGAGGACGGATGCCTTCCCAGGATCCTTAAGGGTGGTATTGCAGCGTGCGACTTCAAAAGCACTAACGAAGAGTTCATAGAACTTATTGGGGAAAATACGATCTTTGTGACAAATTTTAATGGTTCTGTCTTAAATAAAAATTCTTCTATTCCTCTAGAAGGTACTTACCTCATCCAACTAGACAACGACACGGTCATCATCAGGGGCCAGACGTACTATAGTGGATCCGCTTCGAGTCTACAAGCACTTCCTGCTGTCCTGGCTAATGTAACCAGCAAAAGGATCAGGCCTAATCTGGAATTGGTGCATGATATCAGCATCAAGAACATCGAGCTCATCAAAACCCTGAAAGAGCATTTTAATTCCTCTATCGTTACAGAAATCCTCATTATCATAGCACTAGCTATCGCCATCTGTCTCTTGTGGAAGAAAATCTATGGAAGGGTCAATATCCCGGAACTTCGCCTATCTTTCCGCCGGAAGCGTATCCCTCGCCCAGCTCAACGTTCAACGGAAGTTCAACGACCAGACGGTAACCTAAGCTGTTCCACATGTTCAGCGATAGATCTGCGGGACGCAGATATTTGAAGAGGCGGCAGTTAACACGATCGTCCAAGGCCAGCTACAAAATACACCGCAGCCAATCGTATGGGAGTGGCTGCGTCATCACTTTCGCATATCTACCTGTTCCCACAGTCTGGGTGCAATGGATCGTATGGCACACGCGCGATCGTCTCCGGATGCGCGTGCATGGACACTTTGACCAGTCAGCAGTTTCACCGTGGGACCAGCGATTTCCTAACGGGAAATATTTTAGTTTGTAAGTTAGTCTGAATCTGGACTTGAAGGTGCGCGGACGTAATACTTAACAATACAAATAAATATTATAACGTTTTATTGTGTCTTTCATTTTAATCGAACAAGTGGGCGTGTCTTCGGGCACGGTTCGAGTTTTTTTTAGAATTCAAGGACAAAAGATCCTTTACTTTGTTATTGAGTCGCATGTTATCGAATGGTATTGCGAAAATAATAAAAAAAAAAGAAATTAAATGGAAAGCCGAGCTACAGCTGCAACTGCATGTGTTAGGGCAATGATAATAATGCATTCGTGCGGTGGAAATGCGTAGGAACCTACGTGTGGTTGCATGAATTTCACCATGTATGGTTGATTTTCTTATAGAGTTGCCATGATGGCGTTGTTGTGACATTTTTGAGTCGCAGATGAAAATTATTAAAGTCATAAGTGTCAGTTGGAATTACAAAAGACAGGTCAGGGCAGTCATTTCGCAACTTTTCACACGGTTATCATCGAAACGATAGACGCCGAAAACAAGGGTCAGCATTTTGTAAGGCGGTGCCAGAGCCCCTTGAAGGCTCTCCAGCTCTTTCAATCTAATCTAATCTAAAGGCGAAACGTTCAAACGTTTTCACGAATGATTTACTTCTGTAACTAAGAGAAAATCATTCGTGCGCACGAAAACGTTTCAACGTTTCGCCTTACAGAATCTGATTCCAACCCTACAATACTAGCAAAACTAGTGCGGAAATTCCGAGTTTGACAGCTAAATCCAGCTAATTTTTCGCGAATGTACGTAAGCTGACGATAGCCAAAAAATTCGGGCAGATTACACCTAACTGGTTATGATCATCAAAATTTGGAAAGCGATATCGTCCAGATGATTATTCTTATATATGAAATCTTACCTCTTTTACCTTATCACTGTATTTAATGGATGTTCAAGATAAGCCTGTTCTATGCTCAATTATCGTGAAGGAGTTTCCCCACGCATAGCAGACGTTTGATCCGAACATAAGGTCTCAGTTACAGTGATAGCCATCATATACGTGACATACAACTGAAAAAGTTGGAACAGCATGTAAATGAATTTTTGTACGTTTAAGCCTAGTATCCTGCTCGCGCTAAATTTTAGCGTCCCTAGTCTCCACTTCGATTCTCCACACCAAAGATTAATGGTCGCTAAATAATTATTTTGTATTTTGGTTTTGTGTTTTCTTTTATTTATCACGCTAACGTTCTTTGCGATTACCTGCACAAAATCCATAATAATTAAAACACAAACTTTTTCCTTCTTTTTCTTCTGTCAAAATTTATCTTCGATTTAATGTACCGGACATTTATTTCGCGAGCTTAATGAGTGGAGACTTGCCATCGGGCTATCTATATGAAGTTAAGAATTTAGCGAACGAACAGGAACTGCTTTGCTAAACTGCCTCACTAAATTTTATCTTTGTAGACATTTTTGTATGGGAGATAAAATTTAGCGCGAGCAGGATATTTAGCTTTAGCGAGCGAATAGGAACTACTTTGCTAAACGGCCTCGCTAAATTTTATCTTTGTAGACATTTTTGAATGGGAGATAAAATTTAGCGCGAGCAGGATACTAAGCTTTAGGCGGTCGTAACAAAAAAAAAACTGTCAGAATAAATTTCCTTACGAAAACAATTCAACCACCAGTGATTTAATTCCACCAGAAAACAAAAATTCTGACGAATGGAACATTTCGCTGGAATGATTTGTTTTTTTTTTGTGAAATTAACAGAGAAATAGATCGGAAAATGTGTTTCGTACGGGAAAGTGAATAAATTATTTTTTTTAGAAAATTTAAATATCTTTTGCTTATTTGTTTTTGACAAACCCCCATTATAATTTATAAGTAACATTTTACGACCAAGATTGTGTTCAACCATTAGGGTTAAGAAAAGCAAAAGAAAATTTGTACGGCTATAACTAGAGCCGAAGAAAATATTCAACCTTGGCTGCTTCCATTGCGGGTGACTAGCTCATATTAAAGCCCTCATTGATCCGCGTCCTTGCCAAATTGCAGGCTTAGACACTCAAGAAAGTGGCACAGAGCACATCGCTGTTACTTAATTGGGATTTGAAAAGATATGTGGTAACCCTTGGCACACTCGTTCATGCTATTTTTGGTGGACAGCGATTAGCATAATCGCACAACGAAAAGGAATACACTTCTGCAATCCCATTCAGCACAAAAGTGCATACTCCAACTTAAACTAATAGCAACAAAAGTGTGATACCATCCATAGCGAAATTCATCAGCAAATTTCAATATGCAGTCAACGCCAAGCCAAGCTAGCAGCACCATCCGCACGATGACAATCGTACTCATCCTATTGTCTCAGCTGACCATAGAGGCCAAGCCCTTCTGGCTATAGGTGTTCCGAGTGCCAAAACAGATTATCGAATGCAAATCGCATCTGCAACTGTGCATCTATTTCAACCCAAAAAAGCAGGGAATTGTTAATTGCCCAGGAAAACCGTGCTGACCGCTACGTCATCCAGCTAACAACAGTTAGGTGTAACCAAAAAGTGTCGTCATTTCTCACAGTTCTAGACCGGACGGAATGCTATAGTGAATGACAGACCAAATGGAATGATAAAGAACACAAAAAACCGGAATTTGTCGGAACAGTGGGTACAGGCACAGGGTCCAACGTACAGTGAGGTAAGGCAAAGGCTCTCTGAACTCTATAGGTGCATAAATGTGTACTCAAACATATTTCCCACTACTCCCAGGTAACTGTGTATGCTGGCGACAAAAATGGATGCCTTCGGTGTAGAACAGACTATAGATATAGGTACACTCGCCGCGTGCGCTACTATGAATATCTTTTAGGTTTCTTGTTGATTTTATTTTCCTGAATCGTCAACAGAATTTATTAGCATATTTAATTTCCATGCAAACAATTTGTCGAGTGGTTCAAGAAAGCCTTCAGCAGCGTGCCACACCCTCCCCTCACCAGCCCAGAGATGAACACGAGATTATGTATCTGTAGCATTCTTTTTATGCTTAAGTAGTACTTAATGGTTGATGGGTATCTTTAACTGTGTGCTCGAGCAGCAGGAGATTTATGATCTATATTGGGTTTGAGAAGCTCATCGCATCAAGAGTTAATGGCAATGTAGCCTCACTAAGTGCGAGTCGTTTAATGACTTTTCTCCGCAAAAAAGAAAAACGAACAATGCACGACTTTGGTGAGTTTATTTTACATGAGTGCCAGCCATCGACTGTGCGCGTTGTGTTCGCCGATTTCAGTTCTCAGATGCAAAAGTATTCAAAGATCTCCAAGTGTAAGATAAATCGGGAGTCATTCGTTATGCCAAGTCGAGTGGCGGGTATATGGTTATTTTTGGCTTCGAGGAGGTAAGAATAAAAAAAAAACCGAAAACCGAACTTGTGTCACATTCGTAGGCCCAATTTTTTTTTTGGTCGATTGTAGATGCGGGAGATAGATTTTTGTACACCGATTTACATAAATTTTTATTGCATACATAATATTGAAGCGGCTTGTCGCATGGACTCTCAAATTGGGGAGAACGAGGGATGTGTACCAAACCAATGGCTCTGATTTACGTTACCTAATGTCTATAAATACCCATCCGGAGAGTGAAAGAAGAAATGTCATCATTTAGATAAGACATGGGACAAAATCTTCGAAATAACTGAGGGGAACAATGAGAATGGACTGTTGATCACCGATGGCGGGCGTTTTAAAAATAGAAATGCAGTTTGTCGGCTTGGAATTCTGATTCACTGCGTGTCAGTGGATTTTGGGTCATCAAACCATAGTATTTTATAGGGGACACGGGATACTTTTGTTATAATCGATTCGTAAAACAAATTTATTTGAGGGACCGGTTTCATAAGTGAACAATAAAGTTTTTGACTTGAAGTAGCACCGATAAAGAGTATTTGGGCGCACCTCAAACTCGGCCAAAGTCGGCATATCCGGAGGTGAAACTCTTGCCAAAGACTTAAATGTTGCCGTACTGGCAGTTGTCTGTCAAAATCTAATAACAGGAAAAGCGGGAAGGGAACAGGCCCCTGAAAAAATGTTGGGTCATTCATTTAAAGGTATTGTATTTTTTTCGATAGATTTTTGTTTTTACAGATCACACATACCTGGCCGCATTGTGTTATGCTGCCTTTGCATATGAACAGCGATTTGTCAGCGGTACGTAGCCGAGAAAAAGAACTTAAGAACCGCGTTTTTCGTATTATTCTTATTCAGTATTGTGTGACAAATCATTACGGAGAGACTCACACCTCAACAACGTCACAGCTGTATTACGAACATCAGCGAAACAATTGCTTTATTGAGAAATAACTTTGGTGGAGATCTAATTTCGAGTTTCGGACCTGTCAACTGGACACCTAGATCTTGGGATATGACTCCAGTGGACAACGGATTGCCTGATAAGCCAGCAACTATGCAAAAATACTCGCGTAGTTCGGCAAATACCGGTCGCAAAACTGGAAGCAGTGATCCAAAATTGGACCTTCATAATGGGCCATGTACGGCGTAGGTTTTTATTTACATGAAAAAAAATGAAGTGTCATAAATTTTTCGGTTTCGAAAATAAAGCTAAATAAACCACACACAGCGATACATATTCGATGAAAATTTTATTTCTTTATTAAGTTTGGACTTTGCCATTATGTGTGGCCATTCTTTGGAAGTAATTTTTAACCACTTTTTTGCACATTTCGCTCGGTATCTCGGCCATAACAGCACTAATAAAATCTTATTAAAAAAATATTTGAGAGCGTAAACTAAATTTGTATCCTGGCAACATTGTTTTCTTTCAACGTCAACGGCTTTCGGTCATCTTTTCAGTAGTCGCTTGAAACTAGCTCGTGTTGAATGTTTTTATGCTGCATTTTCAACTTTTTTTTTCTATTTGAAAAAAATATTTTTCGAAGGCGAAATTTCATTTAGAACCATATTAAGCTAAGGTTTTCTTATATATGAGTACAAATTATTAAAGCTAAATTTTTGTGACAACACACATTGGGGCAGGTTTGAACAAAATGGTCGGGGCAGGTTTGAACATGTTCAAAATGATGACTTGCTTCTGACTTCTCTAAATTTCAGTTAGGTAAATGAGGATACTCCTCGTTTATGTAAAAACTTGTTTGTTTCGTTATATTTATATGTAAATAAATAAAGTTATCTGTGAATTCTAGTGTAGCTATTTTAAGTTTTATTTTTGTTTATGTTATATGTTCGTCGTGATATATGAATTCTAGTTTATTTATGTTAAGTTTTTTTTATTTCTAATTTAAAAATCAAAACTTATTTACAATTTAAATAAAGTGTAAAAAGTGAACTGTCCCTCCTTGTTCTCGAATCTGCTCTTTTATATCCGCTCCGCCATTTTTCGGGAACTTTCTAGCGAATTCCGGTTCGTCCCTCTCCACTTATTTGACAGATTCGAGTCTCCAATTGGAAGTAGGACTAATGGGTTGTTTACATTTTAGGTTCCACGCTACAATATATTAAATAGTTTATTTTTAAATACAAGTATTTTAAGAAAACAATATGAATTCGTATTAAAATAAAATAATTTTGGTATTGAAATAAATTTCATTGATATTCAAATCAAATCTAAAAATGTATTAAAATATAAAAGTTTGGCTTATATTTTCATATTCCTTGGGTTTATAAAATGCAAAAGAAGTGGTGAGTATGAGGTGAAAGTATTATATTTAAAACTGCAGTTTATTTAATTCGAATGCCAATGTATTCAAATTCTACAATTTTTTAATACAAATAAGGGTTTAATTTAAATACTTTCACGTTGAAACCCATCTCCATCCATGTAAAAATTAAATATTTCAGACATATTTTGTAACAGATAATAAAGGGTCTTTCATTAGCGACGACTTCAAACTTTCCGTGTGATCGCACCCTTAAACCAATTACCGAACTGTCAATGTCAAAATATTCCGTAAAATCAACGTTTTCATCGTGGTGAAGTAGGCGAAGGAACAAATTTACAAATAAATAAAATTTTCTACCGAAGTTCCGAGTCGGTTGTCGCAACTTTAAAAGCGTTAACACCAATTTTCGGCCGTGATTCTCGTCCCAGTAGACAAGCAGTTCATAGTCTAGTAAACGAATTTGAGTCAAAATATTCGCAGCTTGAAGTTGCCGTGTCAGTGAGACCACGTTTTGCCCGAAGTGTGGATAATATTGCTGCCGTAGAGGCGTCCGTCGCAAGTGATCCAAATCAGTCAATTTCTCAAGAATTGGGCCTCTCCCAGACAACATTTTGCGTAAGGATCTTGGCCTACACCCTTACAAGATCAAGCTGACTCAAGAACTAAAGCCACTTGAAAGCGACTCGAATTGGGCTCTGGACATGATAAAAGAAAATGAAGAATTTCATCGCAAAATCATCTTCAGCGAAGAAGCGCATTTTTTGGTTAAACGGCTTCGTCAATTAGCAAAATATACTTCACTGGACAGGTGAGGACCCTCATGCGCCTCATGGTTTTCTTTTGGACTTTTCCAGGACTTCTGTGATTGTAAAAATTTGGTCTTAGTTCGATCTCCCGGGACAAAGTATCAAACTGCTGTGTTGGTGCGGTTTTCATGCTGGTGGCGTCATTGTGCCCTTTTTTTTCGTCGATGAAAGTGACCGTCACGTTACGCTAAATGGTACTCGCTACAGAGACGTGTTGGAACGTTATTTCTTTGAGCCATTACATGAATTGGACAACAGTGAAATGTAGTTCCAAAAAGACGATGCCACAAATCACACAGCGGGTGCAACAATCGAGTTATTGGAGTCCCAATTCGGTGAGCCCTTTATCTCGAAAAACGGACCTGTCTATAAATCGTGTGATTTAACGCCTCTAGACTTTTTTTATGGCGCTACATTAAATCATTCGTCTATGCCAACAAGCCGGCAAGGAGCTCAGAGCCAATATTCAACGAGAAATAGTGGCCGTATCGGTCGAAATGAGCAGCCGAGTGATCGAAAATTGGGTTCAACGTATCGACCGCTGCATACTTTTCCGTGGTGGACATATAAACGACGTCGAATTCCATTCATAAATGTTTTGAAAGTCATTCAAGCCAATAACACTTTTTTTGAGATATCTCTAGCTGTTCGCATTTTATTTAAAAAAGAAGTTGTCAGGTCCTTAATGAAAGACTCTTTATTATTTAATTTGAATAAAAAAAAAATAATAAAGGAGTTTTTTTTTATTTTGAATACAAGCAAAATATTAAGTTTAAATATTTTCCCGCCGTTGCCATATATACTTACAACCCCAACAATTATGAAAAAACGTCAGGATTTTTAACCGTGAATGTGCCTTCGTTAACCGATTCCAAGTCAAATAATAAAATTGCGTATCTACCTAGTACTGACATAAATTCTGTTCCACAATTAAATTAAATTAAAAGCTCGGGGTGATCTTCACATGAAGGCCTATCGTCGATCAACAGGCCTTCTTCTCAACTGAAAAAAATTAGGGCGGAGAGATGAAAGAGACTCTTGCTGTGGCACGCGAACAAAGGCCATGAGAACATTCTTTTTACGGAATAAAAAAATGTTTACCATGGAAGAAGTTTTTAACCATAAACTAAGTAGAAATAGACAGACAGCTTTCCTACGTCTCCCCGATTTAACCCGCAGATTTTTTCAATATAAGCCCCTCCTTCCGGTCGCAATTTTACTGTCTGTGAATACGTGTGAAGCAGCAAAAAATAAGAAATTGTAAATGGCGGGAGTTGCAATAATCTACTGACATTCAGCTACCTTTCTGTTACTTTCCGTGCGTAAAAGGAGAAAACATCAAAATTGTAGGAAAAATATTCAAACTACATTTCACCATGAATATCAACTCACTAAATGTCCATAAAAATGAGATTTGCATTTAGCAACAATTTCCAGTACCAAAAATTATGATTATACCTAATGTTAGAAAAGTGCGATTTTTATACTGAAGATTAATTTAATGTGATTTTCTTTCCGAATAATACAAATTTTACTTTTAAAAGTAAGTTTTTTTTTCATAAAAATAAATAGAGGGAATTTGAGTTTAGTGAAAAGGAAAAAATGAACACTCTTCGTGGGAAAAATAAAGAGAGAGTGCTAAGAACCAGAGACAATACTGAGACCACCAACTCCGACCGATTTCCCGTTACTTAGTCTACAAGCTATATTTTTATGGGGTGGCAAATGCTAAGTGCGCTTGTATTGTTACATAGAAATTCGTATTGACAAATGTCACGTAACTTCAAAAATTCCGACTCACCAACACACTCGCACATTACATATGCCACTTCCGCTGTGGGCAAAGTTGCTGACAGCGTTCATAGAATTTCATCCGTTAAATTTGAAATTATTCGTTACGTGTGCATAATATTTTTTTTAAGGAATAAATGGAGATTTGCTTGAAATATATATGAAAAATGAACAATGCAGATTATTTGAAGTAAAATAGAAATATATTGAGAAAATTTTCTTCAGTTTTCTAAGAAAAATTTACGCATGAAATCGAAGTTAATGATATTCAAAAGCGCAAAATACGCAACCATGTTTGTCATAATAAGTTTTAAGTATATAGAACATCTCATTTAGCTAGTTTTATTAACCAAAGAAATCAAATTATTCGCCTTTTAACAGTATATAATTACTAACCAATGGCATTCAGTAATGTGAAAAGGTGGTATTCCCGAATTCTATCACATTTCCCCACGGTTGTCGAGGTTGGCAGCATTTATTTTTGTATTTTTTGTACGTTTTTACATGTCACACGGATTCTTAATTGACACAACACCGATAGGAAAACAAAATGGCGAATTTGAAAATAAACTGAGGTGGCCAGCGGCAAGAGGATTGTGAGTTGGGGGTCTCAGTATCATTTGTCTCTGCTAAGAACACTGACTGAGATTTACGTGGTATTCGATTGGGTGCTCTCAGAGCAATTTTTATGTTCGTTTGGTACAAAAAAAAGCAATCTTTTCAGATTTCAGAGCACTTTTGCGAATCTGGATTTTTTCTCAGATTTACCAATATAATTGTATTTGAGTTTGACACCTAGTAGAGTTTATTTCATGTTTTCGTGAAAATTTTCATTTTGGGCGCAAACTTCGAATGTTTGAATATAAAATGTAACCAGGGCACTCATTCCGTAACTCTGAGAACGATAATCGTTTGCGCGATAGTAGTCAACGATCTCGTCATTAATTTGCTTCACGTAACTCCATTACTATCGTGTCGTTTGAGAACTTTCGGTATATCCCAGAAGCTCACAAACTGTAGTTGGAATAGGCACTAGACGTCATCGTAATTGTCTTAATGACATTTGTTAAACAATTTTGGTTTTTGTCTTTGGTGCCGGCGAATTATTTGATTCTCAAATTGCAAAATGTAAGAACTTACCTAGTTAATCTTTGTTAATTTTTGATTAATAATATAAATGTCTAACATATTTTTATTAAGGTCAGCTACGCCGAAGCAAATGGCAATTTTGATTGAATATATGGAGTCACATCCGGACTTGGCAAAGGGCTGCAAACCCAATTCTGTCCAAGGAAAACACAATATAAATAAAATGTGGGATGAATTGGCAGGAAACACATATATAACACATACATATTTGGAATCATTAAAAAAAATTACACTCAAATTACACGATAGTAGTCTGTCGATTATTGAGTTCCGTGAAGCAAATGTTCAATCGTCAAAACGATATCGTCTGGATGATAGACGATTATTGAAGTAACGTGAAGCAAAGCTATCGAAACCATAGACTAACCAAACTAGACAGTCGACTTTCAGTGCACCCACCCGATTATCCCCGCAAATTTTGAATGACAGCTCTCTCTCGCGCTCTCTTTTTTTTCCTGTCTGTGAATACGTGTATTAAAAGCCGTCGGGTAGCACTATTGCAATAACAAACAATTTGTAAATGAATCTATAACAATAAATGTAAAAAAAGTAAATGTTGAGTATGGTTTTTTAGATAGCTTAATTCGTCCTCTATCCATCTTCGCCAGTAAAAGGTGTTCATTCATTCATATATCAGTTTATTTTTAATTTTGTTGGTATGAATTCTATGTTTGACAGCAAAATGCATAAATGAAATTCGTGGGGGTTGTTCCAAAAATGAGTCAACAACATGCAGGTTAACCCAAGTTTCCACTAGACAAAATCGAATTTTAGTAAATGTTCATGTATATTGTATAAATTTCTATTAGGGTGAATGTTTTCAAATTCGTTTATTTAACACGATATTTGTACAAAATCAATGTATGATTGGAAATTCTGTAGTTTAATAACACTTAACATTGTTGAATAATGTTAATTAGGAACAGTAAGAATGCAAATGCTATTCTTATTTTAAAACCAAAAAAAAAAAAATATGATTATCGGAATGAAAAACAAAAAGACAAGCAAAGTAAAGTAGGATTTTCAGCACGCAATTACAACAACTACGTTCTACTTGACACTTCGAGATTCGCAGTAGTTATTGTAAATTGTGTGCTGAAAATCTTACTTTACTTTGCTTTGCTGAGAACAAAGCTCAAAAAAACACGACTAATATAAAAAATATTTTTTTTTTTCAATTTAAGAAATACATACTTCCATAATTATATTATTGTGCAAGTATACATATTACGTACTAATTACAGATTATAAATTATTCTAAAACTAAAAAAATATTTTCCCCACGACATAAAAAAAAACGTTTTCGCTAAAATGTTTTAAAATATATATTTTTCATTATGGCTTCGAAAGTTAAAGCATTAAAATCAACGGAAAAAGGAGTATTTTCTTTAAATATGCACCTGAAGTTACAAATTCTCTTTTAACAAAAGTGAAAAAACCGTATTAGTTCATTTTTCTTGATTGATATTATGAGATGGATATTGACAAATAATTATTATATTAATTTATTTGGCATTGTAACGAATGGTCCATTTGATACCAACAATTACAAAAACTTTAAAATTCTTAAAATGAACTGTGATGTGAACTCCGCATCACTAATGGGCACAAAGTATGCCGAACACAGTCGCACACACTTCATTTCCCACCATAATAATGGCCGCCCGAATGACATCAAGTCCCTGCAGCAAATTGAATAAGTATGCGTGCGGCATCAATAGCGCTCCTTTGATTTGTACATGCACGAATACTTATGCAATTTGCTGCAGGACAGGCAGCTTGTAGGCAGAAGTACCGTTTCTGCTCTCAGTCGACTGTCTAGTTTGGTTAGTCTATGATCGAAACGCTATCGTCTGGTGATAATCGACATACGGAATGAGTGCCCAGTGAATGCAAAATGCTTAGAAAAGTGTCGAAGGCTACACATATTCGAACTGCACTAATATCAACACAAAATAGAGCAAATGACGGTTTTATGTTCGATTGAACACACGAAATCTGAAATCTGAGATCAAATCTGAAGAAGCCCAATCGATAACCACGTTAGTGTATTTCGTGAGTTGTTGTCAGTTGATGGATGCGTTCTGAGAGCTTAAATTCGTATATTCGGGAAAAAATATGTCAGTGAAATACTCAAAAATTATAAACACACCAAAATAATCAAAATGAAGTTTCAATACCAAACTCAAGTAATTCTTTTTATTTATAAATCAACTACATCTTTACACTTCCACTCACGAAGCTTATTCAAACGAGACTGCCCTGTCTTCGTGTTGTCTCTTTTTTATGCTAGTAAATATTTCGCCGGTAATGTCAACAGAAAAACGGTAGTGAATTGATTACGATTATTGTGATTTGAAATATGAGTTTTGAGTTATAATCTTTTCCTGAAGATTCCATTTAATAGCGGAAAACAACAAAAAAAAAACAATTAAAAATTATTAGAACATTTTAAATAATTCCATTTGAAAACAACTGCTTCAGCCAAGAACATGATTAGTGCTAGTTTAAAAAAAAAAAAAAAAAAAACGCAACTGAAAAGTTTTTGGTATACATTTTATGAATGATTATTTTCATTTCACTATTTATATGAAAAGGAAATAAAATTGCAAAATGATGGCTGCACATTTATTATTGTTTCTTCACAATTTTTTTTCTAGGAAACTGACGATACACTTTTTTAAGTGACAGTACAGTTGTCAGTCTCGTTTAATGCTGTAGTTAATAGTTTCACCAAATCGATCATTAAAAAAAAATGGGAATGTGAAAGGAAAAATTGGTTGCGAAACTTAAAGGAAATTTTATGGCGAACATGCGAACAATTTTATTATATCAATATCATAAAAATAATGCCTTTCTATCCAAAATTCATTATAAAATGACTTAAAAAATATTCCTTTTCTTTTTATCCTGTAATTTGAACATTAATTTCTATTCAAGCGAAAAATGTCAACCTGGAACTAAGAAAAACTATGGTTTACAACACAGCCCTTGATATTGAAATGAAAGTCCACCTCAGGCTACCGACATGGCGACATTCGGTTTAAACCAGAAGAGTGTAGGCTGGTTTTTTTTTCAAGTATGAGTGAGTCCTCTTTGATTAATATGGGCACAAATACATAAATTCAAACTGAGCTACATCTAAGGTCAAATTCAGCTTGTAGGCCATTTATCTTTTTTGGCTGAAGCTGTCAGTCTATTTAATAGTTAGTTTATATTTTTAACAAACAAAATGATAAAGTTTACGCTTTGTCATCAAAGGAAGCGGAAAAAGTAATTTCTAGGGTTCAGCGTGCCCATCATCCCGCTTCCGTAATGGTTTGGTGGGGGTTCTCTCACCAAGGTGTCACATCTCTCCATTTCTGTGAAAAAGGTGTCAAAACAGGTACAAAAGTCTGTCAGCCAGATATGCTAGAGGGTGTTGTATGGACGATAACAAATACTCTATTTGATGAAGAGGGATGGGTCTTTCAACAAGACTGCTCCGGCGTATAAAGCCAAAACCACGCAGGAGTGCCTCAGGGTCAATATTCCTGCTTTTACAGCCGCAGAGGATTGGCCGCCGGGAAGTCCAGCTCTGAACCCATTGGATTATAGTATATAGTCAAAATTGGAGAGCAATTGATGTCCATGGAAACAGTACGTGCCGCAATAGCTCAATGGCCAACACGTTTGAGAGCTTGTGTTAAGGCAAAAGGTGGTCATTTCGACTTATGAATTTTTTTTTTTCAAATTACCAATTTTTACACGGGCACACTGACATCATTCTGTCAGGATAACGAAAGAGGAAGAAGAGAATAAAGTTGTAAGCGGGTGGGAGTCAGTCTATGTGCACAGCTGAAGACGAAAGGAAGTTATTAAATAAAGAATTGAAACGAAAGGTGAAAAGTGTTTTAATTAACAAAAGACAATTATTTAAAATACCATAGTACAATATTAATATCGATTAAATGTAGAAAGAAACAATTCAATATGTTTACTCGTTTTTTTTGTATGCCACTTTATATTTGTAACAGAATTTATGACTGGACTAGGTACAGCGCAAAATATGTCAAAAACGTGGTCATCCTCGTTGGTGTTGCCAACTTCCAAATGATGGCTCAGACTATATTTTTGTTCATCCAAATAAACCTATCACCGATTTGAAATCCTACAGTACAGCCCCACCGCCTGATCACTGTTTTAATCAAATCGTTGCATACTCTTGGGAGGGAAAACATCGCTGAAACTTTTCGACTAGAAAGCTGAGATGGCCTGCTTGATTATTTTGTAACAGAATTTATGACTGGACTAGGTACACCGCAAAATATGTCGAAAACGTGGTGATCCTCGTTGGTGTTTCCAACTTCCAAATGATGGCTCAGACTATATTTTTGTTCATCCAAATAAACCTATCACCGATTTGAAATCCTACAGTACAGCCCCACCGCCTGATCACTGTTTCAATCAAATCGTTGCATACTCTTGGGAGGGAAAACATCGCTGAAACTTTTCGACTAGAAAGCTGAGATGGCCTGCTTGATTATTTATTTAACTGCCCAGTCATTTACTGCACAACAAAAAGATACCATTAGAAAGCACTTCTTCAAAATGTGTTCCCTGTCAAATTATGTTAAATTATTCTCTTCATGGGCACGTTTCTTTGTCACTTTTGGTCAATTTTCTAAGCAGGCACACACACCCAATTTTTTATTATACAAATTACTACCCACCAGAACTTGATCTTCCCGCTCAAAATAGAATCGAAACTGAAACACGCTTAATGTGTGCCTCCACACGTTTCATCATCACGCGACTTTGTTGTACTTCTATTAGATTTCCTAATTGTTTCTTCATCGCATGGGGGGCAATAGAATGGTTGATCCCTCGCTGCGTATGGTTCGAGTTCCAATTCTGCTCCCTTTCGTTTTCACACCCCTATCGACGGCACAGAGATAGAACTCAACTAAATGAAACAGTTTTTGTGTCTGTTTTTCTTGTTTGTTTTTGTTTACGATCTTTGTTGTGTCAATTGCAAAAAAAAAAGCTTAAACAAACTTGCCTCTACACAAAGAAGACGGTGTTTGAATACTGAAAGTGTATTTGCATCGTGTCAGTGTGTGGGTGATATGACTATTCCATGTCTGAGAGTGCCGCACGATCAGTTTGAGTTCGTGTATCGCAGAGATAGGTGCTGTTTCGAGTTTACTATAGAAAGCAAATAAATTTTGAATCGAAAGTTATAAGTGACAAAAAAAAAAACCTTCCCCAGTGCAGTATCTAGATACAAAGAATATTTTTAAACTGAAACCAAAACATGGCCCCGTTCGCGTATTTTCTTCTATGCAGCGCGTTTCTGCTGCTTGCGGGTCTCGAGTGCATAAATGCAGCACGCATTTTGGCGATTTTCCCCGTTCCATTGCGAGACCATCAGATCGTCTTTCGCCCCCTAATGGAATCCCTAGTGCAACGTGGTCACAACCTAACGATCGTAACGACAGATCCGAATAATTTCGCCCACTTGGCGGACGTCGATGATGCGTCAGTGTCTGTTGATTTGATTGATCTCAGTTTCGCACATCGATTGACGGTCTTGAACAAGCTGAAAAATCACGAGAACATGATGAGCGGATCGGATATGCTGCGCACTGTGTATCACGTAATGCGTACTGTCGCTGAGGCTGAACTCAAATCGGCTGAAATGCAACCCCTGTTGGGTCAGATGGATCGCGAAGAGGAATACGATGCGGTTTTGGTGGATTGGTCGGGACCGGCTATGATGAACGCATTTGCGCACAAATTCAAGGCACCACTGATCGGTATCACACCGGGCGGTGCTTATATTACGTCACACGAGGCAATCGGCAATCCCAATCATCCGGTTGCGTTTCCAAGCATCTTCATGCCCTTCAGTGAGGATCTGTCGTTGTTCCAGCGTGTCGCCAGTACTGTCTTCACATTGAAATACAGGTGAGTTGGGTCTTGGTTGTGCGAGTGATTTATTTGCAAACGATTTCTCTTGTGGTTTCTTTCTTTACCGACTCTTTGACGTGTGCTTTCGCAGTGTTTCGTTATTTCGGCGAGGGCAACGCATTTGGGGATTTTTCAAGAGTTTCACTTGCGCGTGGAAAATCCCGAACTATGAATAAACACACCCCGGCAGAAGAGTGCGTTTTTATTTAATTTAAAAAATTGCGAGAAGCGAAGGTGACTAAGGCATGCCTCTGCGACGTGCTGGGCACTCATTCCACAATTTTCCAGACGATAAACCTCCAAAAGTGGCAACTATATCAAGTGCCAAAATTACGAGTTTGAGACCTTAGTCCAGTTGATTTTCCACAAATGTAATGAAAGCTGATGATAGTGAAACAAATTCGGGCAGAATGTAACTTCTTATGGTCATCGAAGTTTCAAAAACGATATCGTCCCGACGATTATTGTTATACGGAGTCTGCTCCCTGGTATAACTCAAAACTACTAAAATCGTGATTTGCAGATTGTTTCTATTTCCTTCTTTTTGTCTTTCGTGATGGATTGGCTGGGATGGCGATGGATGAAAAAAAGCAAATAAGTAGTCTCATGACCATGGTATTGAATAAATCCAGCTTAAGGTTGCAGACGGTACCTAATTAACACATCTGCGGCTTCCTTCGCTGGAAGGCATGGGTTTTATTGTCGACAGTGATCGTGACCGAGAAATAGTTCGTCACATATTGGCGATTCCGAATCGACTATAGAGTTTGTTAGACATTGGGTACATTCAAAAATCTAGTTAGTTAGTTAGATTAGTCCGGATTGACAGAAATGTCACTTTTGTTACGTCAGCCACTGTACAATCTGTCAACACAGGACTTAGTCACGAAATTGTTGACCTTAAACGACAAATTTATGCCAATAAAAACCGTAACGCATCCAAGTCGGACAATGCATCTGTCAGACTTACTAGGAATTTTGTTTGAAACGTCCCCAATGACGTTTATTAACACTTAAATGCTGGACACTTTTTTCTGTATGAAAGGTGATGTTTTTTTTTGTGAATTTTTGAGAATTTTTGTGAATTTGAGTCGCAAACCGGAACAAAAGCTATCCCGGCGGAGCAACTGATATTATGTCTTAAATCCGGGACGTTTGGCAACGCTGGATGACACCCTTATGAAACTCGCTTCGGTAAGCTGTGAGGAGAATTGGTACGCATGCTTCTTGGTTACAAATGTCACGGTGATTGGGCTTTTACAAGTTTTGAAGTATATGGAAAAATTAAGTAGGGCTAGGAATGATTCAAGTTCGGAGATAATTCTGTTTTGGACATTCGATATAAACCTTTCATTCGCCAGCGCATTTATATAGTCTACTAAGACGATATAGATATACCCGCCCTTCAATTCCCTCAGGTTTGTCTCCCTGCAAACGATTTCTGTGGAAGATGCATGGTCAGGGATGGGGCGCCTACTCTGGCTACACTAATTTTATGATCTGGCACCCGATTCTAAAGCATTAAGTTGAAAGATCAAAGATCAGCATCAAGTCTTCGAAAGATAAGTTACGTTAGGTTATGTTGTAGCTCTGTGAGTGATGGCGAAGTGAGAAGGCCTGAAATTCTAGGGCTGACACATTGGTAAGAGACTTTTTGCTCTGTGCCTACAACCTACCTTTGATGAGCTACAATTTTTGCTTCGTCGAAAGTTTTCTAAGGGGTATAAAACAATCAACCCAAGTTCTTTGCATATTTGGATTATTAAAGAGACTGAAGACGTTTTGTTTATTGTTTATTTATTTAAGTCTACCATTTTACAATTTATAGACTATATAATTAGGTAAATTTTTTAAAAAAACTTCTGCTCCGATTGACAGGTTTTCCTTGGGAAGACAAAGGGTGGCTGAAACTCAATCTGCCCTCGCTTATAGCATTTTTCAGCCTGTTGGTGGTTTGGAATATTGTGTCTTGTTGCTGCACCCTCTCAGTCAGAGTCAGTGCTTTTGGTTCTAAATAACTAAAATCCCTTCACCGCTCGAGGATTAGATTGTTTTTGATCTAAAAAGATAACCTTTTGGATATCAGCTAACATTTTAAAGTGAATTTGTTTCTTTGTCCAGGTTATACACTCCAACGCCTCAACTCGACATCGTGAAACTCAGAACAAGGTTAGTGTCTGTCACGGGGACGGACATAGACTACAATTTATCGCGATCAAAGTAATAGTTTCTATAGAAAAACACAAAGATCCGTTTTTTCTGTTTATTGCATTTTAATGGATTTTCTCTCTCGTATACGAAATTGACGCCAGCACAGTATTTCTCGTGGCTATGAACAATTTTAAAACTCAATTAGCAAATCATTTTCTCTACAGCGCTATAGAGTTCGAATCTTCTTTCAGTTCAATACTAATAACTTTTTCAAGTCGAGATGAACAAGTCCATTAGACCCGGTCGCCAGCACGGAAGCCAAACCAAAAAAAATGGCATATGAGGTACCTAGTTAAAAAATATGCAATCGCCTGGTTGACACAGTTACACCACTAAAGAACTTAGAGTCCACCAGAAGGCAACTAAAAAAAGTTCACATGATGGGGGGCTAAACTTTTTCCCACAACAGTGGTTGCGAGCGAAAAAGACGCATAAATTTAGCGAAAGAAAAAAACCCTTTGTTTGGCTTGACTCTTCATTATCAACTTTGGAATTATAATCGGTCGCATAAATATTAAAAATTTTATCGCCAAATTTGAACAGCAAAGTCACAAACGATTTCTGCTATCTAATGGGACTTTGCACTTGAAAGCGCGTGTACGAGTACGCATATCTGATTTATACAGCAAAATGTTTTAAAACCTCTCCCGTACACGCAAGAGCAGGATATTATTTATAACTTGTTCGGTAATACCATGTCCATTGATTGGGTATACTTGCTACTGTAATTCATGAAGCTAAAGAAATAAAAACAAAGAAGAGAAAGGGGGTGACATTCTCAGCCTTAAAAATAAATTAAAAACACCCACACTCTTAAAGACTAGTGCATTGTTTGAGAAACGAATTTCAACATTTGGAAGTAAAACTACAGCCAACTGATAAGGTTTTGAATTTAGACTTTGACACAAAGAAGTGTTTAAAATTATATAACAGCGGGGGTGACTGTGTAAAGTAGAACAGAGAGACAGAGAGATAGAGAGTTCCGAAAGAAAACCAAGTCATTGTGGGTGAGTCACAATAACAGCAGTAAACCCGAACTGAAGTAGTTAACGATGGAAACGGGACACAATCGAGTAATACTTATCTGTAAGGGGTATTGTTTTATTAGGAAAATGATAAGTAACAAATGCAAACGGTTGCGGGCAAATTCGTCAAAATTGTTAAATACTTTTGCACGTCAAATTTATCGCTCGGAGCATGAAGGAGAAAATAATGAGAGCCAAGAATGAAGCGAAAGGAAAATTAAAAACGACTGTCATCAGCGCTCATGCAGCAATTGGTAATATTTACATCAACGAAAGCCTGACATATAACTCTCGACAACTTTACAAAGCAGCAGCAGCAGTTAAGCATTCTATGAACTTTAAATTTTTGTGGACTAAAAATGGGATTGTTTATATGAGGAAAAAAGAGGGTGATATTTCTTTTAAAATTACTTGTACTTCTGATTTGATGAAACTGACATAATGAGCGTAGTTAACTTAAATCTAAACAATCCCATTCTCCATCCCAATGTAAACAAAAATAATGTAAATAATGAAATGTATGCTCCATGTATTGAAGAATTTTTTTGCATCCATCAAAACATTCGAAGTATGAGAATGAATTTTGATAATTTTTTGGTGCACTTGCAGTCTCTTAACAAGTTGCCCATTTTAATTATTCTAAGTGAGATTTGGGTGTATGAAAGTGAATTTGGCTCTTTTAATATAGATGGTTACATACCTTTTGGGAACTGCAATGAAAATTATTCTGCCGGCGGTATAGCCGTTTACATAAAAAGTGGTATTGTGCACGACTGTTTAAAAATCAAATTAAGAAGCGCGGATATGATAAAAGTAAATTTCTTTTTTCAAAATCTAAGCTATACTATGCTCTGTATTTATCGACTACATAATTGTCAAAAAAGCGTTTTTATTGATGAGTTGCATACCGTTCTAGATAATACAAAAGCTAAGAATCTAATAGTCTTAGGCGATATTAATATAGACATACTAAATGTTTCAGATTCGGATTGTGAAAATTATATGCTTCTTCTGGCTTCGTATGGTCTTAAAAGTTTAGTGAATGTACCAACTCGCATAACTGACTCTACAAATACCTGTATCGACCACATTTTTCTCCGCCTACATAAGGATAACAATTCTTTTTTCTTCAGTGAAGTGCATGACTATAAAATTACTGATCATCACTTATGTCTACTTAAATACCATGTGGGTATCGCATCTAGGAAAACTAACGTGAACAGGATAAAGACTCGAGTCGACTACCAAGATCTTTGTGAAAAACTCCGGTACGAATTTTGGGAACCAGTTTTTTCTGAGAATGATCCTTCTGTGTCATACGATAGTTTTATATTTATTTTATCAAGTCATATTAATAGTGCAACTTCCGTTGTAAATATTAGCCAGCGCAATACATTCTTAAAACCCTGGATGACATTGAGACTATTAAATCATATAAAACGTAAAAATGAGTTCGCAAAAAAATGTAAAAAACATCCAAGCAATACAAGTCTAAAAATTTATTACACTAAATTGTGCAAAAAAAGTAAGAGTTTGGTCGCACAAGCACGTGACACTTACTACGCCAATCGTTTAAGACAATCCAGAGGAGATTCTAAGAAAGAATGGGGTCTAGTAAATAGCATATTAGATAGGAAAAAAAAGTCAAATGATATTCCGCATATAGAGATCGAAAATTCAATGATATCGGATCCACTCTCAATTGCAAACCATTTTAATCACTTTTTTGTCAATGTCTCTGAGACTTTGGAACCTTTCGAGTCTCCTTCCAGTAGTTGCAACTGTAGTATTGCATCGGGCTTAGCCGAAGAAGTAATGCAAAGTAATAGCTTCAGGTTTCATCAGATAACATCTTATGAAATTTTTAAATCAATCATGTCCTTGCAAAACAAAAACACATGCACCAGTGATGGTATTTCTGCCATACTATTGAAAAAAATTGCGTGGGAAATTGTCGATGTTTTATGTTATATCTTCAACCTCAGTGTTAACAGCGGTAAGTTTCCCACGTCTCTAAAAAAGGCAGAAGTTATTCCGTTGTTTAAACGGGGGAATCGCAAATGTATAAGTGATTACAGACCGATTTCTCTACTTCCTACGATATCTAAAATTTTTGAAAAATTAATGAAATCAAGAATAATCTCGTTCTTAAACAAAAATAATTTTTTTTCGGTAGACCAATATGGTTTTAGGGCAGGTAGATCCACGGAAGACGCAATCTTAAAAGTCTGTTGCGATCTGTTTAATGGTATTAACAAAAGTCAGTCAACTATGGCTCTCTTCATTGACATGACCAAAGCATTTGACATGGTAGATCTGCAAATATTACTGGATAAGCTATATAGGGCTGGTTTTAGAGGTATGACTCATGAATGGTTAAGGTCATATTTGTTGGAAAGGGAACAAAGAGTTTTCGTAAATGGGTCTTACAGTCTATCACTCAATCTTAAAAATGGTGTACCACAAGGGTCCGTGCTAGGTCCCATAATGTTCCTTATCTACATTAACTCACTTTTCATTCAAAGCTTTCATGGCAATCGTAGTGCATTTGCAGATGACATTGCTTTCACGTACACTGACCTTTCGCTCCATGAATGCGTCTCAAAAGTTAGCTCAGATCTTCAATTACTTCGGGTCTGGTTTAATACCCACAAGCTTCTTATCAGTCAAAAAACAAAAATAATGAACTTCAAGCTATCACAAGATGTCTTAGAAAATTTCGAGTTCATCTTTCACTCAAGCATTTGTCAGAAATTTAGCTTACCACTACATACCTGTGGGAGGCATAACTTCAACGTAAACGGACAATGTACAACTAGTTGTTTCAAAGTTGAATTAGTTGATTCCTACAAATATCTCGGTGTTTTCATTGACAACAAACTTAACTGGAAGGTCCAAACTCAAAATTTAAAATCTTATATGGCGTTAGTAACACGTAAAATGTATCATTTAAAACCATACTGCTCGCAAAGAGTTCTTTCAATGTTCTATTACGGATTAGTTCATTCGAAACTCCAATATGGAATCGTTAGCTGGGGAGGTGCATACATGAATACTTTGAGACCACTATTGATTGCCCAAAAGCATATAATTCGAATTATGTGTGGAAAAAATCGTTATGCGGAAAGTTGGCCTCTTTTTAACAACTTGCGAATATTTCCACTGAGAAATCTCTACGTTTTTAAGGTACTGAAAGAGTTTTTTAAACGAAGCGGTAATGTTCCTTCTAGAAATTCTTCAATCTACAGCTTACGAGTTAATAACATGGCTTTATTTGACATTCCACGCGTACACAAATCCCACTTTATGAACTTTTACTTAGCTTCCTCGATTAGAATGTTTAATAAACTCCCTTTATACATACGATCAAAACAAAACTTTCACTCATTCTTGAAATCACTTAAAGACTATCTTTTTACTGTGAACCCTCTTAACCTGGAGATACTTATGAAGTAAAAACTTAATACAAAAAAGGCAATAAGATTCTTCACATACTTTAAATTCTTCTCAATATCGGTTCTTAACAGAAGATCAACTGATGGTACCCCACGTCAGTTATTCCTTTGTATGCAAATTGTTTTTTTATAAGCTATCATTCAACACTAACTGTTAAGTTAAGAATGATAATGAATTTATTATAGTCACTTTCTATTATTAAGCAGAATTACTATTGTAAACTAGTTTATAGTGATAATGAATAAATAAAAAATAATAATAATAATAATAATTTTTGAATAAAAGAAAAATGGTTTAATCTGTCTTAAGGCGAAATTACAATTTTATAAAAATAATAAGTTGGATAGAAATTAACACACACATGGGGGAAAAATTCAGGCTGGACAATAAAAATGATTATTAGTATCGCGGATGGTCACTTATTGTGATCAAACGAATGAGCAAAAGAATGCTCATTCGTAACATATTGGATAACAGCCAAACGGTTATATGGGAAACAGATTGCGTCGCATACTAACAATAACTTTAAATCTCGACTCGACATTTTTATACTAATAATAAATTTAAGTGTCGACTTTAAATTTACGGAAGCTTACAATTGCGAAATTTTAATGGAAACTATAGCCATTGTGAACTGCTTATTTAAAGTCGAAACTGAAAATACTTATTGGTAAGGCCAATTGACACAGAAAGGGTTACTCCAAGCTGTCAGTTGCAGCGGTGTTTTTGGAAGCATTGATTTTTAATGGCAACATAGACATAGATGATATAAGACTGTTCACAATTGCGAACAAATAAATTTAATTGTGTTTATGAATTGAAATTTTCTTATTATAGAAAAGAATAACAGTGGTCATCCAGTATTACGAATGATATAATGTTTGATGTCATTCACTATATCCAGCGCGTTCGTTATATCGATCGATATTTTAAGCTATTTTTAAAAAATTAAGTCATTAAAAAATATGTTTATTCAAACGGTTTTATTTGATGTTAAATTGAATCGATTATGGTTTTCCGTTTAAATACTTTAAATGTTTTTTAACTAACTTATATATACGTTCGTTACATCGGATAGCAAATCGTGGGCACCGTTCGCTATATAGAGATACTAATGTATAGGTATCTAAAAATTGGATATTCGTTATAATGGATGTCCACTGTATATTTAATTAATCTATCTTCGAATCTAGAAAACCTGCGTCTTAATTGATTTAATTTGCAGAAATTTACAATTACAGCAATTTTCCTGCGAATTGAAAATTCTTGCCGCGAACTGTCGCATTTTATTCACAATCCACAGTCGCGATCCACACCACAAGGCCACGAATGAAAAATTCGCTCGAACTTAACATTTAAAAATGAAACTGTATCGCGGGTATCTGCGAATAAAAAACGTTTTGAATATCATAAACTACCAATATCCGCTTGTTCACAATTCGCTCTCATGTGAATATTCCTTAAGTCCTAACTTTGATTTTACTGCGCGAATTCTTCTATCGTTGCCGTGAGATTTTTAGACTTCCAACTCGGATTTTTGTTATGTTTTTTATTTTGCAAATTTTCGCCTTGGTCTGTACCTATCGACAAAGTAATGTCTGTCACCAGGTGACAAGAAGTCTATCTACTTGACAGATTTTCATAAATGAATTAGGAATTATTTTTTCAACAACGTGCGGTCTATTTGACAAGTTTTTTTTGTTATACAAAATTTGTGTTGCATTTCTGTGTGTTTTTTTAATGACAGTCAAAATTGCAAATATTTTTGAAACAAAGCGTAGGAGGTAAAAAGAACCTCCCAAGGCTACAGAGCCCGAACCGAAGCCTGCAAGGACGAACAAGGGAACATCGTAGTAGAATCGCAGTCAATGCTTAGGGTATGGAAGAACTACTTCTGCGGACTGTTTAACGGCGATGACGAACAAAATCCCGCTGTCAGGCAGAATGAACCTGGACTATGAAGACCAACAATTCCGTCCACCCGACCTGGACGAAGTGAAGATAGCCATATCTAAGCTTAAGTCCAACAAAGCCGCTGGAGCAGATGGCCTAGCCGCCGAGCTGTTCAAAGCGGCAGGCGATGACTTGGTTAGGAGCATGCACCGAGTCATCTGTAAGATATGGTCGGAGGAAAGTATGCCCGATGAACGGAACCTCAGCATTGTTTGCCCGATCCTCAAGAAAGAAGACCCTCTGAACTGCGCCAACTACAGAGGTATAAGTCTTCTTAACATCGCCTACAAGATCTTATCTGCCGTGTTGTGTGAACGCCTGAAGCCTTTCGTCAACAACCTGATTGGTCCCTATCAGTGTGGCTTCAGGCCAGGAAAGTCTACCGTTGACCAAATATTCACACTGCGGCAGATCTTGGAGAAAACCCAGGAAGTCCAAATCGATACCCACCACCTTTTTATCGATTTCAAGGCCGCCTATGACAGCATTTATAGAGCTCGTCTAGTTTTGACATCGCTGCCAAACTCATCCGCTTGTGCAGGATGACAATGGAGAATGCATGCTGCTCCATTAAGGTCGGTAAAGAACTTACCGAGACCTTCGATGTCAAAAAAGGATTTAGACAAGGCGATGCGCTGTCATGTGACTTCTTTAACATCGTTCTTGAAAGAATAGTGCAAAACTCAAACGCTAACACCAGAGGCACTATCTTCCAAAAGTCCGTCCACCTACTCGCTTACGCCGACGACATCGACATAATCGGCAGAACGCAACGTGATGTCACTGGCGCCTTCGTGAGCATTGAGACGGAAGCGGCAAAGATGGGTTTGGCGGTCAATGAGGGCAAGACAAAGTATATGCTGTCATCAAGAAAGGACACCCAACACCGACGTCTTGGACAAAATGTCACCATAGACAGGTATAACTTTGAGGTGGTAAAGGACTTTGTCTACCTAGGCTCCGCTATGACTTCAGAAAATGACACCAGTGCTGAGATTAAGCGAAGAATAACTCTTGCCAATCGCTGTTTCTTTGGGCTAAGAAAGCAATTGAGTAGCAAAGCCCTCTCTCGAACAACTAAAGTGACCCTTTATAAGACCTTGATCATCCCAGTCCTACTTTATGGTGCAGAGGCATGGACTCTATCAAAATCAATAATCAAAAATAACACTTGGTTACTTCGAGAGGAAAATTCTTCGAGTAATTTTCGGTCCCGTCTGCATAGAGGGTGAATGGAGGAGCAGATACAACGACGAACTGTACGGGCTGTACAGCGACATCGATCTGGCCAGAAGAGTGAAGATCCAACGACTGAGGTGGCTGGGTCATGTAGAGCGAATGGACGTCAATGCTCCGGTCCGGAAGATCTTCGAATCCACACCCGAGGGACGGCGCAGTAGAGGAAGACCGCGACTCAGGTGGCGCGCGCAAGTGGAAGGGGACCTTAACCAACTTAGCGTGCGAAACTGGAGACAGCTGGCCAAAGATCGTGCTGGCTGGAGACGCTTGTTGGTTGAGGCCCAGGTCCACCCCGGACTGTAGCGCCACCTTAAGTAAGTAAGTAAGTAGGATTGATTTCACCATTGAATTATCATAAAGATGGTCTGGCAAAACGGCCACAGGGTAGAGTCGTTACTTTATCGTTTCACTAGAATAAATAGAGTTTTCGTTCGCTTATAATGCTATTGGACAGTGGAAGGGTATTGATAAAGAAAGGATCGAAAAATATATTTTTCTTACTTTTCTTATGTACTGATACGTATTCGCCTTAACCAATTGTAGGTTTTAATGAGAAGGGAAATCGTTTGTAACTACAAAGTGCATTTGTGAAAGTGTTGAACAGATTTAAGTACATAAATCGGCTTAGAGTTTGGTAAAGAAGCACTAGTTAAAGACGAAGGTATTATTATTCGTTAAACTGAATTGATTAAGTGCATTTGACGCAAATAAACGAAGGTACTATACCTAAAAGAAACTCTCTAACCAAGGTTTTGTTTCCGTGAATTAACCTTGGCAATCTATGTCGATTACCGCTACATAAACAAAAAGCATATCCAATATTCTAAAACTTCCACCGACTTGCACTCACTTAAATTTAAGAGTGATCTTTAAAAATTCTGATTTTGGAAACCCACTGAAAGGGAAATATCTTGCTCTCACGATGTCGCTTATTACTTATCTTTTATTCTGGTGTCTATTAAAAAAATGTTATAGTAAACATTTTTACGAACAGACCCTTCCAATTAAAAAGTTTTTCAAACCTTTAAACAAAATATTAAAAAAAAAATACTTACGCAGTTAAAAACATTATAGATCGTAGCATAAATTGAAATTGTAATGTCCAATTAAATTTGAATTAATATTAAGATAGCTAGTTATTTGTATAATCGAAAATTGGTAAGGATTTCGAATCTAGAACAACATCGATAAATAATTAGTAGGAGCTGTTAGTCATTAGCATTTTAATTTCAATGACATTTACTTTTTAAATTGTTTTAATGATCGGCAACTTTATTATTTAAGGGATCTTGATAAATTTCAAAGATGAGTGATAGGTGTTGAAGATTTGAGTTACATTTGATTTTTTAAAATTCTATCGGCCTCGTTCAAATTTTATCCACCAAATCTTATCAACAAAGTTTTCATTTATAGTCCACGATTCACAATCACAGTCACATTTTATGTACACTAGGTTGTCCAAAATTTTGTTGGTCATTGAAATTTAGCTCAGTAATTGGAGACGTTCGAATACTTAGCTTATGTAATAAAGTCAAATAGATTTGTGTGAACAAGTTATACGAACGCGTTGACTAATCAATTTAAATTGTTTTTCTATTCTTACTGTTAATTTTGAAACTTAAAGTTTAGTACGCTGCTCGAGCTAGACTAAATTTTATTTGGTCTCCGACTTTTCTCTCCAAACATCAGCTAAAATCGTAGCTAAATTTTGACATAGAGTACGCCGTGGTTAAGTGTCACAGTAAACAGCTGTTCTTTGAAAAAAAAACTTCCTTCAAAAATTAAATTTTCTCTTATTTCAACTATTTCCGATTCTAGATACTTCTCGTCCATGTAATAATTAAAAAAGTTCATCCTTGCATACTTTTCCGTAACAGAACAACAAATACACAACGATCTGTCATAATTTAGCTTGAGAAAATGTGCCGACCCATTAAATGGCCACGCTAAATTTTGACAGGCACATGATTTACATTCTGAAACAAAAGTTTGATTATTTAGCTCCGAAATCCGAACGTCCCCACTTTTATAATTAGGAAAGTAGTCGCGACTCATAAAATTACAAATATGACGACGTATTTGCTCAGAGAAAGAGAGAGAGAGAGAGAAAAAGAAAGAGAGACTTCGCGAATTATTGTAATAGCAATTGTTAATATCTGCTTTGATTTTCTGAAAGATTTCAATTCGGAGATATGGAGTCGATTAAATCTTTATCCTGTCAAAAAAAAAATATGTCTGCAAGTTTAACTTATTCCAAAAGCACAGCTTTCTAGAACTTATAAATTGAGGTCCTCAAATGCGGTCAAATAAATAAAAGTTGGCGCAACATTTTGGTTCTACGTCTATTACAAATGACGAAACAAAAATACCCCAAACTCATTTGGTTTCTCACGACGCTTTTGGATTTCCCATATTAAAAGCAAAACTTGTATGCCATTTAAATGGCAGTAAAGATCGCCCCCCTTTTGTGATGAATCACAACTTCTGTACCTCACTCACGCCCTGGCCGATCCAGTACCGTTTTGTTGTAACACTTCTATGTTCGCATGTCAGCCAGCAGTACCCAGAAACCAAGCAATTTGCCACTTAAATTTGATTCACCTACCTACCTACTTACGCGAAGTTAATAAAACCCTGACATGCTTGCGTCAATCTCCCAGCGAGATAGTCGCCATTAATAAAATATATTCACCCACCATGATCTGGAAACTTCAAACCGACACAACCATTAAAAGCCTATTCAACCAAAATCCATTTCCTCTTGAAACCGCTGCGAATCCTGAACTCCTGAAAGCTTTTGGGTAAATTCACATTGAATACTTTTCATTTATTTTTAATTCTTTTTTTATGATTGCAATAAATTTTGCGACTTGCCAGTTAAAATGTAATTAAGAGCTCTGATTTCCATGTTTGTAATCCAGCACTTGAGGCAAATATTTTTACATCATTACTTTGCAAATTGACAGTGTAGGTGTGTAGGGGTATATTATATGTGTCGATGCTATTATCAAGTTCAGAGGTTAAACATGCGACTGCTGCAACTACTGATAAATGGGGATTAATTTGCGATTAAATTAAATTTGTCATTTAAAATGCACACAGAGGAGGAAGTGCTTTATGTTGATGGTAGCAGAAGTTTTCGATGTGCTGGGAGTTCAATTTGATCTTTCCTACACTGCAAGTTCTAAAAGTTATGTTGGAAAGTCTTTGTCCTTTGGCATTTACTTTTAAGGTGATAAAAAGGCTAAAATGGTATGAAGGTAGTGTTCATGGTACTAGATATGTTTGACAGATGAGTCCATTTGAGAGAGAGGTCACTGAGAGTGTTTGGTTTAGTGTTAATGGGCCTTACCATTAATCACTTTTAACCTTCAGCTTATATATTTTGTAGGTCACAATATGCAATCTTGTATGGAAAATTTCGCTATTATGAGTTAAAAAAATTTAGGAAAGATTATTGGTATCGCGAAATGTTTGTATTGCTACAATGAGTTCAAAGTTTGCGATTCAAAAAGACCTGGGATAGCAAATATCGACGAATAGAAGAGAGCGTTCCAATTGACAGCTATATACTTTGAGGTGGTGTGGCAACAACGAAGCACAAGAAATATATGGGTAAAGGAGACTGTAGATCGACCAGACCGTCTGACCCGGACCAGCGGAAGATAGGTAGGAGCTGTGGTACGGGCAGTAAATATTTCTTTGCCTTCTTTGGAAAAAACCTTGTCAATCACTGTTTCTTTGGAACTCAGGGGTCAGATTCTGTAAGGCAAAACGATCAAACGTTTTCGTGTGAACGAATGATTTGCCCTATGTTACACAAGCAAATTTCTTCGTGCACACGAAAACGTTTGAACGTTTCGCCTTACGGAATGCCGACCAAGTTTCATTCCCTAAAAAAAACTTTGTAAAAAAACTCAATAGTCATATATCGACTCTTGAGATCTGAAGTATCTTTGGTCGTTTAGAGAAAAAAAAATCTTCGTAAGATATTCGATCCCGATTGAGTTTGGATTTGGAGTACACAATAAAACGCTATGGGCATATTGAAAAAATATCAGTTTCAGAAGGCCAGAGTGAATTGAAATTGGCCTTCCCAATTCCAACCTAAGCGTTCAACACCACCAGAGAAATATGTCGCCTAACGTTTGCACGCACGGGAAACAGAAATTGCAGTCTATAATCGCAGGTAGTCAGCTATGGATAGGGATAACTGGAGAGGCTTATTTTTTTAAGGCCCATGTCCATCACGAACTGTCCTTTTAAAAAAGAAGACGAAGAAGATAGCAGTATAAATATTACGTTCGTTTTAGAGTACATCTATTTCATAAAACCAAAGGAAAGTAGAAAAATGATCAATAAAACAGCTCACACCGACTTGCCCAAATCGGCCTTAATGTATGCAGGATTTTTTTTTTTGGAAAATATGGTATAAATTGGTATATTTAGTTGCATGTCTCGACTTAAAGTTTGATTAATTGTTAAACTAAATTACGCTGGCTGCAAATGAATGAAGCTAAGGGCTAAAAAGGTTTTGAGGGTAAACTGCTACTGTGAACTTCACATACACTTGGAACAAATATCTAGTGTTAGTCTCGGAAGAGTCATGGAGAGTTATTTCTGCTTTGCTAAGATAAAGTATTGGTTTTGTGCATGTTATTGATCTCTAGTTGAGCGCATCATAATCTGCATGTTTGGATCATCATGCGTTGACATTCATTCGCCAATAGGTGTGTTTTATTTAATAAAACTCAATAAAACACACATATAAAATGTTAATTTGGGCACCATAACATTACGTTTGGATCATCATGCGTTGACATTCGTTCGCCAATAGGTGTCTTGTTTTTAATTGTGTTGTTTTGTTTTATTGAGTTTTGTGTTTTATTGAGTTTTGTGTTTTATTGAGTTTTGTGTTTTATTGACTTTTATTGAATAAAACAGACCTACTGTCCAATGAAGGCAACAAATCAATTAGAGATAAATAACTTGCATAAAACCAATACATTGCCTTTGGAAATTCTCGTGTGTCACCTCTCATCCCATAAATGGATCTAATTGACTTGCTAATTGAGAATCTAGAGCGTTTAGCCTGGCAACGAACAAGGTGCGTGTGTGTAGATTTTAAAACAAAAATTTCAATCGATTACATACGAGTACTCTTTACAGTTTTTTTAATCTTCAATTTGGATATCACGATCGAAACTAAACAGAAAAAGAAATACCTAAGCACAGCGCCTAAGCTTGTTATGCAATTTACCTGTTGACAAACAATATAGCCGAAGCCTATAACAGTAAACAACGATTATGTGGGTATCGCAGAACGTGGCCTAAAACCAGTATAATCTCCCTGTTTTCTTGTTTTGAAAACATAGCACAAGCACACCGCATTCGATTAAACAACGCTTGCGTGGATATCACGTAATTCACTCATACTTTTGTCGAGATCGGGCTTTTCAACCGAGATACGCGTATCAACAAATTCATTTCATTTGCTTGTTTGTGTGTATTTTTATACATCTAGGGGGCTCGGCTCATTTTGTTTTCAATTGTTTACTTCGATACGACACTTTTTGGCAATGAAATGGGTCAATGTTGGTACGTGATACACCGATAACCTTCGGTTAAGTGGGTTTTCTTTTTTTTTGCCCGCCAATTAAAGAAGTTACAGTGACTGAATACGTTCGGTTGTTTTCGAACTTTTCCCACGTGTCGTTGTACTATATGCCATGCGTAAACAAAGGTACATGTTATAACGAAACATGAAATGCGCACCTCAAACGATTTAAATTTCTTATCGGTTAACAATGAGTTGCCTTTCATGAGATTTCCTTATTTTGATGTACCTTGGCCCGAGCTAAACACTGTACCCATGGATGGGTTTCATTGTTTATATTCACACGCTGTGATATAGAGCGATGACACAGGGATGTGCCTGGCAGGCTTTCTCCAGCTGATTTTCAAATAAGTTGGTGCAGAGACCAAGCCAGGAGGAAAATATTTCTCTACAGTCGCTTCTTTTATAAAAAAAAAAACGTGAAAATGGAGGGGTTTACCCTTGAACCGCTGCAATTGAAATTTGAAAAAGTGGGCGCTATTGAAAACGATTTGGGAATGACTTGCAATTTTATTTTTAAGCCATCGGTGTCTTCGTTCTGTTGTACTGATTGTCTAACACATCTAATCTGATTACCAGCTTGCCTTAAACCTCTTTCGTGAACTATTTAAACATGCAGTCACAGTTCGAACGCATGTACAGCTTTTGTTATCATGTACATCAACCTACATAAGCAGAGACATACCTTAAAAGCCTATGTCACTGATCAACTCCACTGTTTGCTCAACATTAGGTTTCTGTATTGAGCAAGCATAGTGTGGCCAGAAGAGGACACCTTCAAAAATATCAAATGAAAAATTGAAGAACAAAAAATAACAACCAAAATAACAAAAAACATCAATTTCAACAAATTCAATTAAATAAATGAAAATAAGTAAGTTATACAAATAAATAAAGTCAATTCTAACTTTAAATGTAAAATAAAAATAAAATAATGGCGCTGATTAAATTATTGACTTTGATTAGATATATTTGTCGTTTGACTGTATTTTTTGTTTTTAAATATCACATGATACCTCAACAAAACATACAACATCGATGTATTCACTATAAACAGAAATTTAGCTGTCAAATGAATGGGTGTGTTCAGACGATTATTACAAAAAAATAACAAAATTTTGTTTTGTGTTCAGAAGTGAATGAGTTCGGGTACAAATATATTTTAGGTCGTGTTCAGAAAGGTGCAGAAAATTTCTGAACTAGTGTTAAAAAAAAAGTTTTGTTGCAGGTTTGTGGTGTCGAAAAATTCCGTAAACTGAGAAATCCCACAAAGAGGATTAATTCCATATTTTTTCAAAAAGACGGACTTTTTTTTCGATAAAAGGAGGACAAATCCTCTTAAAAGAGGACATCAGCCTAAGCAAGCATCGATTCAGAAAAGCTTACTAATATCGTTTTCGATTTGACTTTTGATATGAGATTTCAGATTTCTGTTGCCAAATCGAACAAAAAATCTGAATTTTATTGGTTCTTGTGTGAAATTATTTAGAAATCAATTTCAAATAGCTTCACACATTTAAAATAACGCATTTCAAAATAATTTAATATACAAAAAATCCTTTCCATACGCGAAAAATGAATTATTCAGTCAAAGTAGCAATTCTTCCAACGATAAAATTGTTTATTGTAATTGTAACCGCCAGCTGTGTGCCATACACATTGGTATTAGTGAAATTATGTGTAATTCTGAGAAAAAAATCGAAATTTCTCAAAAGTGCCTCAGATAAAAAAATAAATTATTTTTTTGCCAAATCGAACATTAAAAAAAGCAATCTCGATAAAAAAAAAATAGACTTTTCTCAAAAAAAAATCTTTTTGCCAAATCGAAAACGACATAAATGTGCAGTGAAACAATTTGGTCTGATTTGCTCCAATGCAATCATTTATGACAAAGTGTTGTACACTGGTTAATCTGGTGCATGTCACGACTTTTGGTCTCATTTCAAAAGGTTGTCAACTTGGTCTATTTTCCTAAGTCTATAAATTTTCGCTGGTCCCAAGGCACTTCTACTTAGAATAAATATAAATTAGAGTGAACCTCAGAAGTGCCAGGTAGTTGTTCCTGCTGAAGATTCTAAACGGTGTTTCATTAAGCGCTTCCTATCTTTAAATTTAAATAAAATAAAGTTTGTCGGAGATATAATCGAAATGCTCTCGAATCACTCGTGCAGAATTTCCTATGTGGCACGTAGCGTCGTCCTGTTGAAATCACGTGTCTTTGGTATCCATATCAACCAATTCAGGTCAAAAGAAGTTGCGAATCATCGGCCTGTAGCGCTCGCTATTGCCTGGCCAACGTCGTTCTCAAAGAAATATGGACCGAGTCCAAAATCCACACCAAACAGTGAATTTTCCGGAATGCATTAAACGCTCTTGAATCTCATGTGGATTGCTATCGTCCCAGTGGGCTCAAATTTATCCCCTACACTGCGAATAGTCCTCTCGGTGGAACGATTATGGCGACCGCAAAATGGGCGAAGCGCGCGGAACGTTGCCCGAACAGAACACACATTTTAACAAAACAATTTTATCACTTGCACGTGTTGTTGAACTCATGTCCATCCATGGTAATTTGGCAAAACAGACTGAATAAGTGACAGACAATTTGACAGGTGTAGCTGCAACAATATGGCCGCTATCATCTGTCAAAGTTCGGAAGTCACTATTTGAAGGCCCATTAGGGGTACTGAATAAATGACAGCCAATTTGACAGATGGAGCTGCAAAAATATGGCCGCTATCAACTGTCAAAGTTCGGAAGTCACTATTGGAAGACCCTTTAAGGGTACTGAATAAATGACAGCCAATTTGACAGTTGCAGCTGCAACAATATGGCCGCTATCATCTGTCAAAGTTCGGAAGTCACTATTGGAAGACCCATTAGGTGTACTGAATAAATGACAGCCAATTTGACAGTTATAGCTGCAACAATATGGCCGCTATCAACCGTCAAAGTTCGGAGGTCACTATTGGAAGGCCCTTTAATGGTACTGTATAAATGACAGCCAATTTGAGAGTCTTCCGGGAGTGTCCGTCTGCTACTCTCTGTTCGCGGAACCCAAAGAAATACTTTGCTTGTCGGGTCTGAAGACTCATTAGCTTCAGCATGACCTTATTCTCCTTATCGCGTTTTTGTCGACTGTACAGACCCTGGCCTAAAAGAAGGTCTCCATATACTGTTGGTGTGGTACTTAGTTGTTGCGCTGGACTGGTGATTGACGGGTTTCCGGTTAAACCCCCGGAAAAATATTTTCTTTTTATGGTTTTAACGTGATGCGGTAACAAATGGATTTGTATAATTCTAAAGATTTTTATTGCATCAATAAGCTTAACTTAGAGATTACGAATTTATGTGTAACGCAAGCAAGAATGAATAAAAATGGTTGGCTCAACAAGTCTATTGGTCTTCCTACATTTTTAAGCAGATCGGATGCTGAGTAGTTTCGCACACTAAACCCTGGGCCACTGTACATGGAATGAGCATAAGAAGTGCTAAAAGGAACCTACGAGCTTAGGTCCTATTGTCAGTCATCAAACTTTCCGTATTTTCCTATGCGGTTTGCATTGTTAAGAAGTCGAAACGAATGTTTCCATAATTCCATCATCATTTAGCTTACCCACTCTACACTTACCCACTACTACTACTTGCGCCCATAAAGCCAATCAAATTCCAATAACAAGTATCAAGATAAGTATGTAAATACTACGAACCAACTTGCTAATAATTTCCTACAAAAACTGTCACAGTAATGCTTAATTGGGGAAAAAAAAACATTTTTCATTCTGAAGTGCGCTCTTATCACACATGCGTAGGATGGGTTTTTTTGTTTTATATTTTCCACACAAATCTGATGGGAAAGTCCATCCGTACGCTTTCTGTTTACACTTGCTCAGATCGATTTGCAATAAATTTATCTCACTTTATTTTTCCAATCAACAGATATCTGTACTTCAACGAAGAGCTACCCAAACAAGATGAGATAGTGAAAAATGTCTTCGGCACGAACACACCGTCCATTTGGGAAATTGAATCGAATGCAGATCTACTGCTGGTAAACTGTTATCAGGCGTTGGGTAATGCTCGACCAGTTGGCGCCACTACCATCTATATGGGTGGCATCCATGCGATTGGAGACAAATCACTGCCATGGCATTTGCAACATTTCCTCGATAGCGATGCAGACACAGATGGCGGTGTAACCGGTGATGGTGGTAACAACGTAGCGTACATTAATCTTGGTGCATTGCTGACGCGGGCATTTGTGGACAGCCATCGGATGGAGAAACTGGTGAAAATTCTGGAAAAATCTAGTTTTGATGTTGTACTTAATGCGAATGGAATTGAGGGCGGTAACGCATTCAATACGACCGTGAGGATGTATCAGGGTGACGATTTTGAACAGGAGAGCGTGTTGGGTGAGTTGGTTTTTATGTTTTAAATTGAGTTGGATTTCTGTCACTTTATGCTTTGAGAGAGATTTTGCTTCTTGCCTTCAGGTGAAGTTTTTTTTTAATTTAATCGGACAGAAGAGCTGTAAGGCTTTGTTGTCAGGCTTTCGTCAGATTTTACGGTAGATTAGTAAAAGGAAAATACAATTTTTCAATACCTATGAACCGAGATTCTTGCAGAAAAGGTAAGCTCTGCGCCTAAATTGTTCTACGTTGTCCTTTTACCCATTTGTCGCTCTGAAGTATACTATTTATAAGTTGGCTATAGACGTCCTCTTTTAAGAGCAGTTTTAACTAAAACAAAAATGTCAAAAATATGCAATTTGTCCTCTTCTTGGGATTTCTCAGTTTACGGAATTTTTCGACACCACAAACCTACAGGAAAACTTTTTTTTAACACTAATTCAGAAATTTTCTGCACCTTTCTGGTGTAAATAATATTTGTACCCGAACTCATTCACTTCTGAACACAAAACCAAATTTTGCTATTTTTTTTTTTATTATTCGTCTGAACACACACATTCATTTGACAGCTCAATTTCTGTTTAAAGTGAATACATCGATGTGCTATGTTTTGTTGAGGTATCATGTGCTATTATAAAAAAAATACGGTGAAACGACAAATATAATCAAAGTCAATAACTTAATCAGCGCCATCGTTTTATTTTTATTTTATATTTAAAGTTAGAATTGACTTTATTTATTTGTATAACTTATTTATTTTTATTTATTTAATTTAATTTGTGGAAATTGATGTTTTTTGTTATTTTGGTTGTTGTTTCTTGTTCTTAAATTTTTCATTTGAGATTTGTGAAAGTGTCCTCTTTTTGCTGGGCGTGGATCTGGTTACCCTAACTATGAGTGTTTTGACTTTAAATGTGTTTCCCAAGGCTCAGCTAAGTCGGTTTTCTGTAGAGGTGTTGGAAGTTATCTAACTAATAACCTAGATATTGTAAGCCTAGCCTGCATGTTCTGTAAAAAAATATGACACACTCCCACAAAGCCACCTTTTAGAGTAGAGTTGCCAGAGCAAATTTGAAGGAAATTGAAAATTCCGGAAGGATATTTTGTCACTAGTCCACTGTTTTCCTTTTTTATAACTATAAAATGTAAATGACCCACAAAATCTGGTTTTATTTGACTATATCTTACTTAGTATTTTCGAATTAATTAAGAAAATAATGAAAATGAGTTTTAGACCTTCGAATACTAATTAAGCAAATAATGAAAATGAGTTTTAGACCTTCGAATACTCAAACAGTTATTGCTTATAACAGTTTTGTACATACTGAGTGCTAAGTTTTATCACATTGATTAGGTTGATTTAGTGTAAGACGGTGTTTACAATTCTTTTAATTTCATTTACTTAAGTGAAATAAAAATAGGGACAGGTATTGCTTAAAATTTCTATAACAACATACTGAATGAGGGTTTTGACAGGCATCAGATGTCTCAATTTAGCACAAGAGTCCGTGGTATTTTTTCTTCATTTCATAAGTTTTTCACAGCTCGAAGAGCTCATAAAAATAATATAGTGCTGTTTATATTTCTTATACGAGCCAGCTGATAGCAGTAGCCAATTAATTTTGACATTTCACTAATCTACGAGTGAATTCAACCAGAAGAAGTTTTCTTTTCTTTTTTTCTTTTAATTGGATTCCTGAATGAGTGAATGTCCGAGTGAATCCAATAGAAAACAACATTAGGTTCGTTCGGGTACTTTTTAGGAAACGTAAAATTATTAAAAATTTGCTAAGAAACTGTGCGAATGCGACCACGTGCTGAGAAAGTTAAAAAAAAAAATGAGAGAGAAATCTCTTTTAATATTTTTGTTTTTTTTTACTCGCCGAATTTCGAAAAATGAAAAATTAAATCTGACAACTAAGTGACAGCTCAAAAGTTTGACAAACAAAACTCAATTTATTTTCGTCTTCAACGATGTCGGAGAAAGAAGTTGTAATTGAATGTTCTCCTAGAACATATCAGCGCATTTAAAATGTTAAGTTTAACAGGTATTTAGCTCATAAAAAATTCAATTCCAACTTATTTTGTAGATGCTGTATTTTACGATAGTGTCAAAATGGCAATTCTTAAACTTATGACTACTACTCTTGAAATTGAGAAATTTCTCTTTCGATTGTTGATATCTGACGTTTTTCATTTTTTATGCTGAAAGTACACGAACGAACCTATTACTAAAATACTCATACTCATTCCAGCTACATCTGCACAAGTTCACACCATAGACAAACCATACTGAGACGACCAACTCCGGTCGATCTCCTGCTACTTGCATACAACCTATATTTTTATGGAGCGCTAGTATTTTTACATAGAAATTCGTATTGAAAAATGTCACATAACTTCAAAAATTCCAGCTCACCAACACACTCGCAATGAGCCACTTTCTTTGTGGGCAAAGTTGCTGGCAGCGTTCATAGAACGAGCTAAACTAAATATGGTCTCCAACATCAGCTAAAGTCCTAGCTAAATTTTGACAGAGAGTATGCCGTGGATAAGTGTCACAGAACAGCCTTCCTTTGAAAAAACTTACTTTAAAAATTTAATTCTCTCTTACTTCAACTATTTCCAATTCTATGTACTTATTGTTCATGTAGTAATTAAAAAAGATCATCCGTGAATACTTTTCCACAACAGAACAACAAATACACAGCGATCTGTCACAATTTAGCTTGAGAAAATGTGCCGACCCATTAAATGGGCGCGCTAAATTTTGACAGACACATGGGGTACATTCTAACACAAAAGTTTGATTATTTAGCTCGAGCTACGTACCACTTTTGTATCGGAGCGAAAATTTAGCTCGAGCAGCGTACTAAGCTTTAATTTGAAATTGTTCGTTACGTGTTCATAGATTTTTTTTTTGAATAAGTGTACATTTGCTTAAAATGTTCATGAAAAATTAATAAATTATTTAAGAAAAATTTACACACAAAATCGAAGTTAATGATATCCAAAAGAGGAAAACATTCAACCATGTTTGTCCTAATATGTTTCTAGTATATAAAACATCTCCATTAGATATATTTAAGAAATATATAATAATCACAATGGGTACGCATGGACCTAAGTGGGGTGCTGCGGGGCTTGCTCTGCCGCTCCAGACCAATCTAGTCGACTTAAGACAACTAGATTCTTGAATGTGCCCTATGGTTCACTCTTCAAATTGACAGCGACAAAGTAACGAATAACCGACATTTGCATGTCAACACTTAACAACCGAAACATCGGGAACACCATTCTACCGCAAATAGTTGCATGTTCATAATATCTCGATTGGATAAACAAAAAAGCACACGAAACACTTCCTAATTCTATTTCTTCTCGCGTAGCAATATCAAAGCGTAGCGCGCTTAGTCGTGAAAAGATTTTGCATGATAATGCATTTTGTATCGGAATTTTGTGCATTTACTTGCAACTGTGCGGAGCAGTTGGCCAGATTGCATTTGTTTTTGTTTTTATCTGTATAATCGGCGCGTCGCCTTCCTGTTGTTGTTTTCGAAATAGTATTTTGTTTTGTTGTTGTTATGAAATTATCCACTCTACACGGTATAATACTTGACCGTGTCCTTGATTGCGCTACTGAGAGCAAATATTTACAAGATAAAATGCATTTGTGTCATGCAACACGAAGAAGTGGGCATTTTGTTTTTGTTTACATGTTTGTACTTCGGTTGCGTACCTCGCATGAGGTAATAATTTCGCCATATAATATGTTGTTTGGTTTTTTTTTTGCTTTAATGAAATGATAGTTTTTGTTGATAAAAAAAAAAATACAAATCACTCAGGTGCGTCGTAAGTTTTAAGTGATGTATAATTGCGTCTACTTTTTGTGTGGTTAGGTGTATGCTGCGCAAAAAATTGCTCGGAAGATGTTGCGTGAGCTGTAAGCTGAATTGTCACATTGAAAGTCCAACTTCTGGCGGATGCTAAGTGCGATAAGTGGTTAAAGTTTTCCGTCACAAAAAACCTACCTAACCACTGACCATTCGAAACGTCATTTGCACCCCTGCGGTGCTTTTTCACATTTGAAGTTCGTAAAAAGGACTTTCTCGTTTTGTTACCTAACAAACAGGCATTGTTTTTCCGCGGACCAGTAATAGAGCCCTTAGAGAGCAGAATTTCATTTTCAAGACGGTAATCATATGTTTAAGTTGATAAATAACTAAATTTCGGTACTGTATTCGAAGATTACTTCGAAAATAGGAAGCTAGGCCTAGTCATATGCTGTGGTGGCATTCCTCATTACATGAAGCATTGGCAACGCTTGGTTACTGGCTTTACTCTATCCATAATACACTTTGGGCCGATCACTAACCTTAAAACTTCGTCTACAGGTACGTAATCAGATGACGACTTCACCCTGAGAAGACTAAATTTAAAATATTTATGGATCTCCACAGTTCCCTATTTATGGGCATACCTAGCTCTAAGTGCTTTCAAACAGATCTCTCAAGATGAATTTGAGAGTAGGTTGGAATCTTAACAAATCGAAACTACCAGCTAACTTAGGTACTTGATCTTTCCACCTGGGAAGAGTCTTTTCTTATATTCTCCGCGAGCTCAGAAACGTTGCTTTCAAGTTTCAAGATCTACTTGATCAGAGTTTCGGTTTTTCTTGTCGTCCCGAGGCTGGAGTTGGATTTCGAAGTCTCTCATGGCTGGGGATTATTGTTCTTCGGTGTGACCTTTACATGGAGTTTATGTGAAACAAAATATTACTGAGAGCATATTAGGCCTAGGAACCTGAAAGTTGAAACAAAAGTTCATGGCGGTGATAGGAGCTCCACCTTCTATATGCACCGATCGTTTTTACAGAGTAGGCTCTCACGAAAAATGGTCTTTCTTGTATCTATCAGTTATGCTAGGGAGCCTCTCCTAAAATGCCTGGATCTATTCTGAATCCAATTCTGTTAATTCGAGAAGAGAAACTAGAACACGGAAGGAATATTTGCGGATGGCCTAAGAGGTCTGTTTAAGCCATTGATTTGGCTTATAATATGTTGTAAAAAATGGGTGGACGAGAAGTGAAACGTAAACCCTTAACCTTTTCAAAAACTAAAGTTTTATTTAAGTTTAAAGTTTATTTCTGCAAATTTGGTCACAAGGCAAATATTTTTTGGATTAGAAATGAGCTCCACATAGCACTCATCCCAACCTTAAATTACGTCGAATGTTTCCGCAAACTCTTTGGGCCTTGCTAATAATCATTTTTAACCTTCACACTAAATATTTTGTAGGTCATAATATGCAATTTTATACGGAAAGTTTCGCCATTGTGATTTCGAAAAATTGAGCCTGAATACTAAAAATGATTATTAGTATCGCGGTTTAAATCCAAGATGCTTTTTTGTGCAATCTTTGTATTCTATTCAATTGGGCATAAACCTGCTTCGAAGCAAATTCATTTAAAACAATAGACACACGGTCTTAATTTTGAAATAAATTTGCTCTAAAAAAATTACAAGTCCACAAAACGTTGCAGTGTTTCAACTGACTTTTCGGTTTGATTTGAGTTCAAAACAAACCCGTTTCAGACGTCATTGGGCGGCATATCATCTTCTTGAGAGACGTCATTTCTCTACCAATCTCTCTCATTTCGCTTAACCTTTTTCCTGACGTACTGAATATCACTTCTATTTTTAAATTTACCACATTTTCCTTTCATTGACTGTTACTTTTCATATTTTTTCGCAGTTTGTCAATTTCCACATTGATAACAGCTGAGGTTTTAAATGTCAAGAGATAATATTTTAGTCACAGCGATTGTTTTGATTTGATTCTCCACAGCTAAATAGAAGATAAGGACATATTACGGTGTTTGTATAGGGACATACGCTTTTATTATGAGATAGTTGTGCCGCATTGAGTTGGGTGATTTTTATGACAGCTGAAAATATTAACGAAGTCAGGTCTCCCTCCTTTTTGATTTGAAAATATAAATGTGACAGTGGATGGAAGTGCTTATGTCATCGAGTTGGCTAATAGTGCCAATCTAAGGTTGACACAAAGTCAAATTTAATCTATTATTAATTGCAGCTTGCAAAGTCACAAGTAATTAGTTCGATTGGCTAATGGAGCGTTTTATGGTGACAACTCCTCCTCGGTCACGTTGTAATTTGTGCAAATTTAATCAGTTCGATTGGTTTCGGTTTTATAAAAGACTGAATGTTTAGGGTTTATATTCCTGTACGAGGGTTTATATTCCTGTACGAAGCTTTATAAAAGTCGCGTCAACTAATTGTTGGGCCAATAGAAAACAATGAACGGGTCACGTGGACGGTACCAATCGAGAGATCGACGTCAACCTACTTAGTGTGCGTTGCGTAATCGGCAGCCAGCTAGGGTCCGATCGAGCTCGGGAGTTTGAAAAAAAACGCCTCCGTAGCAGAGCTGTTTGCTTACGCCGGTTCTATATTCCGTTTTAAAATCAATACCATGATAAAGACGTTGAAGGAATGTCTCTAACTCCGTCCTTGATAACTATCAGTGGCGTATAGGCACAAGGAGAACTAATTCCCAGCAACATTTGCTCAATTTGCTCACTTCACTTCACTTCGGGAGCTTAATCTTCGCCATACATTTTTTCTAGCTTACAATAGCAAATTTTCTGGAGAAAATATTTCCATTGTGAGTTGGAAATTTTGAAAAAGAACATTTAATACGATTGTAGGTGCATTTTTAGTCTCACCTTAACCATATTTAAAGTCACAATAGATCATATTTAGGAACAATTTCGTCATTGTGATTTTGTTCCAGTTATGGATGGCTCCAACAATGATTTTCCGCACCGCTGAAGTATGTCTTAGTTATACAATTTGATACTCACCTTCAACAAATTTTAGATCACAGTTGATCTTTTTTTATGTTAAGTTTCGTATTGTGACCTCATACAAGTTAAGGTGAACATTAACTATCCTAATTGGTACTGCGCAAATATTGTATATTATATAAATATTCCTTGCTTATAATTTTAAAAGATCACATTGAGATATGTATTAGATCACAATAGCTTCTTTTATATGGACGATTTCGTCACTTAAGGCTCGTTCAATTTAAGAACGAAACCAAAAATTATTATTGGTACAGCGCAAATGTTGAAGACACCCTTTTAAATCTTCACCTCAAATATTTCTTAGATCACAATGGATGCATTTGTTTGGATCGTGAGTTCGTTAAAATTTTTTTAACAAACCAACCAAGACGGAACATATTTGACAGCAACTACTCCATTTAAAGCTTCGCCTTCATTTAGTTTCATGTTTTAGTGAAAAACAGTTTCAATTGCAAAAGATTATTACATTCAAAATTCAACCTCGTTTCCAGCCATAATCTGCCAGCTGCGCTCGAAATTCATTTTTATAAATTTCATTCCAACTGCAATGCCATTCTACCTGCTGTTTGCACTGTCCTACAGCAGTCTGCACTTGAACTTGTCCACTCAGTTCGTTTCACATTAAATGGGGCTGAATGTGTGTACGTAACATGGCACACAGTAATCAGCATCAGACTGTCTTCTTGAGTGACAGTTAGACAATTCGATCTATTTATATAGTTTTCGCAGTTCGTTTAATCGAATTTATGGCACTTGGGTTGCATTGCTTTTGCCTGTTCTCTTGCGGTTTCGGAATAAAGCTTGAGGTTAGTTGTGGGCGCGCTGCTGGGAGGTGTGTTCTGTTTGTCGCACAATAAATAAAAGAAATCTGCATTGACGTACACTGCGACTATTGTCCGGTGAATTTATTTCAATTAAAGATGAAAAGAACTACTCGTGCTCAGCGCATACCTATTCTGTTGAGTGCGAGCAAGAAGAAGAGCTTCTTTTCAGAATTCGCCACGGAAATGTGTATTTTGTGGATTCTTTTGTTGTGGCTTTTGTGTGGCAAAACGTGCGTTCTTAACTGTCGCAATTATTTGCGAAATTAGGTTGCTTCAAGTGAATAATGTGGGTACCTTCTGGAGCGCCCCCCCCCCCCCCCCCCTCTCTAGAGCGGTGTGTATACGCGATGGTAAAGAATCGGTTTGAAAGCACGACTCATATCATGGCGGAGGTGGTGATGGAGTGTGACTAATTTTAGTAAATTAAAAGAGTGGAAATTGTTTGCGTGTTTTTATTAATGGAACTGACATTAAGCAGGGAACATTCTTAGAAATGTGATAACTAGCTGGTGTCGATGTAGCGCCACTGCTCTGACCCAATTTAATGACCTTAACTATGTCTTTCTTTTGGAAATTCATTTGTGCCGTGTCGTCCTTGTGGATACTTCTCTGCATTGGGTACTGAATAGGTACAGAAAAATTTTTTTTTTCGTATGTTTTTTACAGTGTGATTACTGTCGGTTCAGGGTTCAGTCGGTCTACGGTTGCAAACATTTAGAAATGGGTACCCCACAAACATTTTTGCATCGAAATTTTTAATATTTTTACTAACATTTTGCGCGATGGCGATGGCTTTAAATCATTATTATTAAGGACCATTGATTTAAACGCTTAGTTAGATTACAGGAGACACAATGGGAAATGTACAATGTTAAATTATCCATTGTGAACTACAAGTGCGATGGCTTTAAATCATTATTATTAAGGACCATTGATTTAAACCGTGTGCAAAATACTATCTATTGATAATAATAATTTCTCACAATGACCTAAATGTTCCTATAGTATTATCTATTGTGATCTATGATATATTTAAGGTGAATGATTAATTCCACCTCTTGCCCGAAATGTCTACTCGGTACAAAAAATAACCATTTTCAGAGTCCTCCTTAAATTTAACGAGTTCACATAACAAAATTTTCCATTAACATGTTCTAGATCACAGTAGATAGTATTATCAGCTGTGATCTAAAATATGTTTAAGGTGAAGAATAAAAACTAGCACTAACCCACAATATTTGCACAGTACCAATAATCATTTACAGTGTCCTCTTTACAATTTCAAACTCACAATGAATATATTTTTCATACAAAGTCAGCTATTGCAATCTACAATATATTTTAGGTATATTGTTATTTGGTTCTAAACAGTACAGCGACAAATAAGAACTGCAATATCAACTTCACCAACTATTAAAATATAGCTGAAATATAAATATAGCTTAAACGATTAAATTGATGCAGTTTCGCAGAACCAATGAGCGTAACAACTTTCATATTTTGAACCATTTTCTTTACTAGTAGCACATTCAAATCTTTATGTGCGCTCACAATTGTAAAATTTGTATTAAATTTATGTAAGCTCACAATTGTAAAATCTGTATAAAACATATAGGAATTGTGAATAAAAATTATTCACAATATAATTATGTTCTGCGACGAGATTAAGCTGCTGATTAATTTCAGCTTCACCCTAAATTCATTATATAGGCCACAAATCACAATAGATCAGCACTCAATATTTTGTAGGTCACAATATGCAATTTTGTATGCAAAATTTCACCATTGTGAGTTCGAAAAATTAAGCCTGGACACTAAAAATGATTATTGCGGTCTATGTCTATGGAAAAAAAGTCACACACCCAATAGCAAGTACCAAAACTCATCGCAATCGTTAAAATGCGTCTGAAAATCACTTAACGGTCAACTCATTTCAATAAAGCAAGTTTGCAAAACTACAATTACATCGGACATGCATAATATTCGATCGTTCACGACAGCATGACGATACAACAAGCAATACCTACTGTATCTGATTAGCATAAACACAACTAAAGTACCCACACAAGGGAAGTGCTAAGTCGTTGACGCGTACCTGTCGTCGTCAGCGAAACAAATGTCTGCGGGTTATAATTTGCAATTCCTTTGTTTTGTTGTTATTTATGTCATTCTAATTGATTTTCTCACCTTCTGTCTTCTTAAACAGCTCATGAAAATGTCAAGCTTTTCATCACACCCGGTGGTCAGCGGGATATTGAGGACGCCATTCATCACAGAGTGCCAGTTTTGGGTTTTACATTCTCAAGCAATTTGGAACATTACCTTATGCAGATTGTCAAACACGATGCTGGACTAGTGTCAAACATCGATATGGATTCTTCTGCTGAATTGTTGGCGAAAATCGAAGCATTCGCTATTACAGAGAGGTGAGTTGATTTGAAATCAAAAGGGAATTTGTATATTATTTGAATGGCCGCAAAATAAAACGGATTATGTAATAGTTTTATCAATTCACAATGAAGGAAATTTCTAATATAAAATTATAATCTTATTGTGACCAGAAAATATTTAGGCTGAACATTTAAAATGATTCTATGTAAATGTGATTGGTGTTAAAATATATTCCAATGACTTGTAAAAAAACGTCCGAATGGAGTCATCAAACTAAGAACTCATGACTTGTCAAATGAAAAGCCATTGGGCCTTACCAATAAAGCTCCAATTGCAAAATGTGTATGAAAAATATAGCCATTGTGAACTACTTCAATTTAAAGTCGAATCGAAAAACGTTTCAATCAAAATCAATTATATATGTAGATCATGTGTGGGTAAAATTAAAAAACGCTTTTTATGGAATAATTAGTCACATTATGAAAACTTTGAATCTGTTTCTGAGTTTCTAAAATAGAAAATGGGGGTGTAAATAGAAGATAGGGGAAACTTCGTACCTTACCTGTCAGTTGATTTGATAAATTATATTCAAAATTATATTAAAAGCTGCAGATTTACGATAAGCTATTGTCGTGTAAAGAGTTCATCATAACCAAAGACATGGCAGATCACAATAGAAAACCTTTTTCCATGAAAATATTACTAAATATCAATTTTAGTGTTCTAGATTTCTTTTATAAAACTATCAATGTGACGTACAAAATATTTAGAGTGGTACAAATATTTATTTTAAGAGTCCAAATTAATTGTTGCCAATTCACAATGGCATAAATGTTCATATAATATTTTAACGAAATATTTAAGGCCTATTCGCACCGCAATTTCGTTAACTGTATAATATGAACACTAACAATGAATACCGCGCAATGAGTGTACAACTGAAAAATGTTTTCTTTTGAGTGGTTGCCATGGATTTCATTCTATTTCGAACGTGAATGTGGGCAGGGAAAGCGGCAACAGGGCACGTAGCACGTTGATAGATTCTCAATAGATTTTAACTTAATGCAAATCAGCTCCCTGGCAGTGACAAGAGTGTGTCTAGATAATGATGGGTGACATTGGTAGAATTCTTTCTAATTTCGGTTTCTTTGTTCGGCAGAGTTCGTCATGTAGCTTGCGTAAGAATCGAGTGGTTGGCACGTGTCAACTTCTAAGTAATAAAGACCCGCGTATATCATTCAACGTGTATGTGAATGAGGTTGCGACTAAAGTTCAATTTCAATCCATTGTATTCCCCTTTTTCACGGTTAATTAGAATGATCGCCAACATGGTTTATCGCTAATTACACATCGTATCTATTGGATTTTCCTCCCGCCTTGCGCAATCCAAATGGGAAAAATTGTGCAGTCAACAATACAAATGATTGGCTTTATGAATTGTCAAGTCGGGAAATGGAAACTGTACTTTTGCCACGGCAAATACCTACACAAATATTCGACGGCTATAGTAGTGCTGAATGCAAATATCACCGACTGATCCATTTTTGGTGTCTTCGACTTTTAAACTACAAAAAACCGCCCGCTTCCTGTTCTCGTTCTCACATCCAACTGTCATTATATTCATTGCGTTCAGCACAAATAATTCATATTCAGCACTGAACAGCTGGCTGAGCACTTCAAAACAATAGCAGGTGGTCCGCTTCATATAGATACACGCGCAAATAGGAATTTGCAAATGCAAATTCCCTCGGACTGAGCACAATATGCGTTCAGTAGTTAACGCACCAATCTTCAGAATGTATTAAATATTGTGACGTCTATTTGTTGTAAGACAAGGCTTGTCTTGATTGCGAAAAATCCGATGGCCTTGGTTAGTTCGCAATCGGAATCGTAAACAAAATAGTTGTCGGCTTTTAGTTTTTTTCTTTCCATATTTTTGTTCGTTTGTTTACAATTGGATGGAATATTTACCCATTTGTCTTAGCTGACATTTCGATGAGCCCAAAATGAGTTGTGCTAAACAACTGGTTTATCAAACCTGCGATTTGACAGTAGAGTGTCACGATTTCTTGAGAATAAGACCGATTGCTCTTATTCTTTAACTTTTATGTGCCGGACGCTAAAGAAGCGAACACAATTTTTATTCCTATCAGTGCAACTAACTGTGTATTAAAAACTTTTGACAGTCCAATACTCCAATTACATGATACCGATACCGACATTTGACAGTTACCCACGAGTCCACAATTGCAATGGCATTTCGATTTTGAAGTTAAGTTCGAACAAGCCCAATAATTTCGATCAAAAACAGATTTCGTCTGAATAAAATATCAAGAATCGTAAGTTGGCTACTACTGTAAGAACTTGCGTTCCAATTGCGGTCCTCTTGGTTCCACTTGGTTCCACTTTGAATATGATTGCATGTAGATTTAAAAAATATGATATAACACTATCAGAAAATATACCTTTGATTAAAATTCCACTGACTCTCTTTCATTTTCTTTGCAGATATCAAAAGAACATGAACAACCTGCATACGCTACTCGCTGACGAGCCACAGCGCCCTGTGGAACGTGGTGTCTGGTGGATTGAGTATGTGCTACGAAATGGTGGCACCCAACATCTGCGTCATTCTTGGGTTAAGCTCTCATGGATTCAATATTTGCTAGTGGATGTTGTCCTCGCTGTGCTGCTAACAACTTTTGTCTTTGTCTGTGCTATTGTGGTGGCGTGTATACGAATGCGTCGATATTCGAAAAGTTTGCCCTTCGAAAAGGTGACGCGCCGCACAAAAGCGAAAATGTTATAAATACAAAAAATAACCAATTATCTCCATCGTGAATTGACCACGTTGATAGTGGTTATTTGGTAGATAGGTATGTGCAATAGTGAGAGGCACTATATAAATAGTTTGTTAATTTATTTTAAAAAAAAGTTACTAGCGAAGGTGTCTGATGAAAAAATCAAACCCAGAACTGATGATTAAGAGAAAATTGTGTCCCTAGAGTTTAAGTTTAGGTATTTTAGAGTTTTACAATTCAGTTGAATTTTTTTTGCGTAGGCTTAAGAATATATTATTCGAACTGTATAATGATTCAAAGAAAACATTTGTTACATCGGCAATGTGATATTATGCCATGAGTTTCTAAGACATATACATTACATACAAACAAAAGTGATCAAGCGAAAGACCAAATATTATAAAGGAAAAATATGCTTTTAAGATTTACTATAAGTTTTCTAATTCTAAGTACTATTATAAACAATAAACGAAGAAATTTACAAGAGCAGCGATTTTTAATTTCGGAGTATAATTTATTTTTTTTTACCTCGGTTTGGATTTATTGGACATTTTACCCATCACAAAAAAGTAAATTAGACTAATAAAATCAACTTTTCCTTTTAAGAAATTACGAGATGTATGATTCTTCCACCAGCAATCGCTGCGTCTTTAAGTTTAGTCTCAGTCTATAGAAGATTTCCGAAATCTTTCTGTTGGTATGCATTCCGATCAAGCTTCCTCTAGGAATTCGCTTCTTATTCTCCCGCGTGAATTTGTTGGCAAGTCGTAGACGATTCTTCCACCAGCAATCGCTGCGTCTTTAAGTTTAGTCTCAGTCTATAGAAGATTTCCGAAATCTTTCTGTTGGTATGCATTCCGATCAAGCTTCCTCTAGGAATTCGCTTCTTATTCTCTCGCGTGAATTTGTTGGCAAGTCGTAGACGATTCTTCCACCAGCAATCACTGCGTCTTTAAGTGGAGTCTCAGTCTATAGAAGATTTCCGAAACCGTCCTGTTGGTATGCATTCCGATCAAGCTTCCTCTAGGAATTCGCTTCTTATTCTCCCGCGTGAATTTGTTGGCAAGTCGTAGAATTCGCTTCTTATTCTCCCGCGTGAATTTTTTGGCAAGACGTAGACGATTCTTCCACCAGCAGTCGCTGCGTCTTTAAGTTGAGTCTCATTCTATAAAAGATTTCCGAAATCTTCCTGTTGGTATGCATTCCGATCAAGCTTCCTCTAGGAATTCGCTTCTTATTCTCCTGCGTGAATTTGTTGGCAAGTCGTAGACGATTCTTCCACCAGCAATCACTGCGTCTTTAAGTTGAGTCTCAGTCTATAGAAGATTTCCGAAACCGTCCTGTTGGTATGCATTCCGATCAAGCTTCCTCTAGGAATTCGCTTCTTATTCTCCCGCGTGAATTTGTTGGCAAGTCGTAGACGATTCTTCCACCAGCAATCACTGCGTCTTTAAGTTGAGTCTCAGTCTATAGAAGATTTCCGAAACCGTCCTGTTGGTATGCATTCCGATCAAGCTTCCTCTAGGAATTCGCTTCTTATTCTCCCGCGTGAATTTGTTGGCAAGTCGTAGAATTCGCTTCTTATTCTCCCGCGTGAATTTTTTGGCAAGTCGTAGACGATTCTTCCACCAGCAGTCGCTGCGTCTTTAAGTTGAGTCTCATTCTATAAAAGATTTCCGAAATCTTCCTGTTGGTATGCATTCCGATCAAGCTTCCTCTAGGAACTCGCTTCTTATTCTCCCGCGTGAATTTGTTGGCAAGTCGTAGACGATTCTTCCACCAGCAATCACTGCGTCTTTAAGTTGAGTCTCAGTCTATAGAAGATTTCCGAAACCGTCCTGTTGGTATGCATTCCGATCAAGCTTCCTCTAGGAATTCGCTTCTTATTCTCCCGCGTGAATTTGTTGGCAAGTCGTAGAATTCGCTTCTTATTCTCCCGCGTGAATTTTTTGGCAAGTCGTAGACGATTCTTCCACCAGCAGTCGCTGCGTCTTTAAGTTGAGTCTTATTCTATAAAAGATTTCCGAAATCTTCCTGTTGGTATGCATTCCGATCAAGCTTCCTCTAGGAATTCGCTTCTTATTCTCCCGCGTGAATTTGTTGGCAAGTCGTAGACGATTCTTCCACCAGCAATCACTGCATCTTTAAGTTGAGTCTCAGTCTATAGAAGATTTCCGAAACCGTCCTGTTGCTATGCATTCCGATCAAGCTTCCTCTAGGAATTCGCTTCTTATTCTCCCGCGTGAATTTGTTGGCAAGTCGTAGAATTCGCTTCTTATTCTCCCGCGTGAATTTTTTGGCAAGTCGTAGACGATTCTTCCACCAGCAGTCGCTGCGTCTTTAAGTTGAGTCTTATTCTATAAAAGATTTCCGAAATCTTCCTGTTGGTATGCATTCCGATCAAGCTTCCTCTAGGAATTCGCTTCTTATTCTCCCGCGTGAATTTGTTGGCAAGTCGTAGAATTCGCTTCTTATTCTCCCGCGTGAATTTTTTGGCAAGTCGTAGACGATTCTTCCACCAGCAGTCGCTGCGTCTTTAAGTTGAGTCTTATTCTATAAAAGATTTCCGAAATCTTCCTGTTGGTATGCATTCCGATCAAGCTTCCTCTAGGAATTCGCTTCTTATTCTCCCGCTTGAATTTGTTGGCAAGTCGTAGACGATTCTTCCACTAACAATCGCTGCGTCTTTAAGTTTAGTCTCATTCTATAGAAGATTTCCGAAATCTTCCTGTTGGTATGCATTCCGATCAAGCTTCCTCTAGGAATTCGGTTTTTATTCTCCCGCGTGAATTTGTTGGCAAGTCATAGACAATTATTTTACCGGAATTCGCAGCGAAGTCTATTTCACCGCTTTCAATTTTCAAATGAACTTTCTGACGAACAAAATCTTCTTCCGGGGACCTCGAACAGAACGAAGTACGAATCGCATAGGTTTGCTGGAAGAAGTGAGGACAGAACCCCTTGAGGAATGCTGGCCTCTTTGTGAATATGCTGACCCAATTACATCATCCTTTGCGAATTTTGACATACACCTTCAACTATGATGCAACCTACTTCCACACTAGTCTTTTCCTTACCCGATGCAACATAAATGTATAGGCCGCCCATTTGAATAACAACTTGTCTTGGACCGTCCTTAGGCCTTGCACTGAAGAATTCCCCCTCAGCATCTCAACATTTAATCCAATCATTGCCATTAAGTCCCCACCAGAAATTTGTGACAAACAATCGGCTTGTTCCACCACAAACGCGTCCTTCCACGTGCCTCCGAGAGAAAACCCATCCAGGTGTGGGTACCAGGGGAAGTTGTATATACATAGACCTATCTGTCACACAAAAGACAGTTCACTTAGGCCACTTAAGTCTGTGGCATGTGCAATGCAACACTCCCGCCGTAGGCCACAACTGTTCGTTTGATGTTTTCATTAAGAGGGCATACACTCTAATGCATTTGCCTAAGCAATTTGGAGTGATTACCATGAACATCGAAGAGAGCTAGAGAGGGAACGGGCGTTTTTCCCAGAGACACGTTTGGCCCCAGAAAAATATGTAAATCTGTCCATTCCATCCCGACCGCGGAAACAGATACATTTGGCAAAGAACGTAGACGAACAAGACATTGGGTCAAGTGAACGAAATGGCCGATCGTGTGGTTCTCGTCGAGACCTTTCTCGTTGTGAGATAATAAGACGGATGCAGTGAAAGTTACTGCAGTCATTTACATAGGCTGATCTCATGTGTGTGGGGGGGGGGGGGGGGCTAATGACTATGGAGTACAAATAAAGGCTGGGCTGCGGTGTTCGATAGGTACTGGGATACAACTTCTACCTGGCGGTGTGGCCAACTATAATGAGCGTCAACTTTTTGGTGATCGCTGGTCATTACGAACCTTTATCAGTCATTCGGGATGGCTGCCTTTTCCAGGTGTTAGTCGTCGTTATTCTTTTTTTGTTTGTTTTTCTCTCAACGAAAGTTGCACTTCAGCTCAAATCAAATATTCTTCGTCTACCGATTAATCTTTGTTACCCACCGATAACTCGACGTTCACATTGAAAGCAAAAGTCATCAAAGGTCAAGCTTTCACTTTCAACATCTCCTGCATTCCATACCGAATATTCCCACGCATCGCAGGTTGGATGAGGCATTTCTCTGAATTCGCCGTCAAATTTCAACGCAAGATGTACATAATGCCGAACGAATCTCATTCAGAACCATAAGACACAACGACCCAAAAAGCTCAACAGTCATACATCAACGAGCTGTTCCCTGAATAGGCACCAACATAATTGTTCAACAAATTGGGGTTAGCACAGACCCCTGCGCCTCCCTCACTCCATTACCATGCGAACATGTAAATATACAGCCAGTGGGCGATAAAATATTGTATAGCATTCCTTCAGTCTTTTGTATCGTAAGAGTGAAGCCGGCGATTGAATAGAAGTGGCGATCAATCACGCAGATCGTATAACCCCGCTGAATGTGATGAATTTATCAACGAACTTGGAACCTCGCTCCCTCAGAGGCTGCGGAAGAAAAATACAATTCTCATCTTTAATTGGTTAAAGTAGATCGAATTGCCATTCCGGATAGGTGTGGTGAAGCCACTGTCATCCATATATGAGAGAGAGAAACTGCCAGCAGCAGTGTCTAGAATTCCAAATTAGATAGACATCGATCCATGACCTGGCGTGCTTGTGAAACGCTAATTTGCATCCAATTAATCTTTTCTATGACGATGTCGGCAAGGAAACTGCCTCAACAATTGAGGTTAGCGGGTCATCTAAAAGGGAACTCACTGAAAGGGCCTTTATGATCGCGTGATGAGATTTGATGGTGCTCTTTAGATGCGCAATCCATTGACGACCACTTGGAAATGAGCGACACCTATGGTAAACTCTTCCTTTACCGCAATGCTCCTCTGGGATTGCTGAGTTCAAGATTTTCCAGGAGCATTGCACATATTTTGATCGGCAGCAAAGAGATGCGATCAGCTGTACCCTGTACGTTCTTATATAGCGAGAGATTGTGGATGCTCTTGTTCGATATGAAACCTACTTGAAACCTACTGTCTATGTCGCAGCCATCTTTGTAAAGTGGATTGGTTTGATTCTTCTCGACTAAGTCGATTGTAACATTTTCCCCAAACTTTGTAAAACTGCGGTACTTCGCTTTTGCATTAGCTTCTTCTAGACGTTCGCCTTATATTCTTTGGTGAATCGCAGCCGATTCTTTCCGCAGCACTTTCCGCAATACTTGACAAGAAATATGTGTCGCCTGGGATGCCGAGACATACTCCCTGGCGAACGTAATTTTGTTCTGTAATGCAAATCGCTTGATTGAATTTGCAGTATTTGACGTTAAAAAAAGAAAATTAGATAAGAAATTCATGAATTGGGAATTGAATTACTTTGACATTTCAGTCACAAAAACAATACGTCATTGGAACGAAATACATATTTGCCGATGGGAAAATAGTGGGAGCGTATCGGAATCCCGCTTTTTGAAATCCCGCTTTTCAAAAATCCCGAAGAAAAAGTTTTAAAATCCCGTCTGCTAAAATACTGTTTTTTTTAAATCCCGTCTTCTAAAATCCCGCTTGTTCAAAATCCCGATCTGTTACAATCCCGTTTTTTAAAATCCCGCCAAATCCCGCTAATCCCGTTTTTTTAACAAAACATTGTTATCAAAAAAATAGATGTTGGTTATATGCGCTTTTTAATTATATTATTATATAGGTACGAGTATATTAAAAAATACTCGACCAAAAAGAAAATGCATCCGTCCGAATGTTTTTAGTTTTTACTGTAAGCACACATTTGTTTTTGCTTATGGACAAGAAAAATTATATAAAAAAACAAATGTTATAAAGTCACGCGCTGTAAAAAAAATAATGAGAAATAGAAAAAATATGAGTAAAACAGGTTTTTTGCGTCGCATTGCTTACAATATACAGCTCTAATAAAAAAAAATGTTGTTAATGGTTTGAAGTTTTTTCTGTTCCCTTTTGCAGAATATCATATAACATTACTTTCTTTTTTTTTAAATTATTGAAGATTGTCATATTTATTACTTAAAAATTTGTTTTGATATTACTTATTTCTTATTTTGTTACTTCCTCTAAAAATGATAAATGTTAAAATAAACTGCATTTCAAAAAAACACTCATTGCTTGATTTATTTAAATTTTCTCATCAAAATTTTAGAATCAAAAGTAGTTGTTTTATTTTAAAAAATCGCGCGATTTTTTAAAATAAAACAACTACTTTTGATTCTAAAAGCGGGATAATAAGAAACGGGATTATAAAAAACGGGATTATAAGAGGCGGGATTTTAAAAAGCGGGATTTTAAAAAAGCGGGATTATAAAAAGCGAGATTATAAAAAGCGGGATTTTAATAACGGGATTTTAAGAATCGGTATTATAAAAAGCGGGATATCGAACCCAACCCGTATTTTTATCATTCTACTGATCTGATCGGCACGAGGTTTAAACTTGAATAAATAACAAAATTGACAAACAACCGCGGAGTTATTGGAGGACAATTATAGCAAAAATGGTATTAAATAAATCGAAAGCGCAACCTGCAATCCTTCTTTTTTCCCTACCCTCGCAGCCCTAATATTTTAAATGCAGAAAGTTCAATGACGTGGAAACGATTCCGATGACAATGCGAGGATTATTTTTGCAATTGGATTTGAAGTACAATTTACCCTATTCACTCGAAATCTATTTGTCTCGCCTGACATTCAGCTACGATCGTAATTCCCAGTACTGCTGCCTGTTCTGTTTGTATTACAACTGTTGCCACGACTCAAGAAGCAAATTTTTCAACGATAACATATTCTGATAACGCTGACGATAAAAAGCGGGAACGCTATTGCGTTTCACCGCATTTACTGAAGGCAAGTGTTCCATTCAACAAGTGTAGTCTTGAAAAGTTTTGACATCCGAATTGCATCGGTTTGGACTTGTGAATCAACTTTGAAGCTGATAAGAACAGGTGCGTTTGACTGTTGTACCATTATTTGATCCTTAAAGGTGTAAATAGCTGTTCCTTGTAAGTAAACATCATTCCGCCGCTATTTATAGAACGAAGGGCCAAAATGACAAACGGAAGGATAAATGCAATTGTGCAATTCCATGACAAAGTGTAGTGTAGTGTTTGTGGGTTGTGATTGTGTAATTGGCGAATCAAGGAAGTTCACTTAAGAAAGGGGTCCGTCAGTTGGCAAACCGAGTGTCATTCCTCGCAGTAACAAGTGAAATGTGACCACCCCTCTCTGTCATTTCGTAGCGAGATTCGCGGAGTGATGACTCAAAATGGGAACTCATTCAAATATCGCAACAGAAAATTAAGCGAAATATAGTTTTTACGTACGAAAGCACTTATGATATTGCTAACGCAAATCTAAGTCATTATCAGAAAGTTGCCAGTGATAAGAGGTGTTAAACAGAAAGTCGTCACGGACTGCACTAGTACCGCGCAATAAACTCGTTTCGTGTTTTCGTGTGTGTTGAGTGTCTACAAACTGCAACAGGGAAAATGAATATAAAAACGTATTTTTACTTAAGTATTAGAAATAGTGCTCTAAATTGTTTCAGGCCAAGCGGTAAAGCAGTTCTGACTTGCGTATGAAGTTCAACGATAAGCTGATAGGGCTCTTGACAGAAAGCATTCCTCCTCCACCTTTACCTTTTGCGCGGGTTTTATTGAACGTCTGTTTCAGCAAAGTAAAGCTTCAGTCACAATGGTCAATTGTGTCCCACTGGTTTACTAATTTATTGAGTGTCTCGACTGTTTGATTCATCGATAGCTTTTACTAGTCATAGACGTATCTCTCGTATCAGACCGAGACAGATGTTCTGTGAAACACGAGATTTGGCCGGCATTTTTCGCAAGTAGATTTGTCCATTGTGTTGGTGGATTTATTTATTTTTCTTTCGACTTTTTCACAACAAATCGCAGAGGAAAGTGCTCGCCATTTTCTTTTTTACCAAACAATTACAAAGTATTCTTTTTGACCTGAAGTTGGTTGCTATTTGAGAATGGACGTGTTCAGTATGATTGGTTGATTGCTGATCTCGGAAAGTGATCCTTGCGTTAGCTGTCAGACTAGGACACTGTTAAATGATGAAATAAAAGACTGATAATTGGTTTACGTTATAATAAGGTCTGATCTAATTGACTGTTGAAGTGATAATGTCGATATTACAAAAGAAAAACTACATAAATTCTTGACATTTTACATTAATTTGACAACTGACAACAGCTGATAATATCATAATATAAACAAAAAACAATTGGTCTAAATGGGCAAGTTACATAGATTTAAATATTATTAATTGTAGATAATTGATCACAACATTCTCCCCGCCTGTGAACGATATGTTCGCAATTATCTTCCTCTGCAGCCGTCACGTTACGTTGTTCGCCTCTTTGCCAATCCTGATAATTATCTTCAGCATATTGTCATCTTGTAAATTCGTTTGTTTGCTCCAACTCACATGTAAATAGAGAGAACATTATAATACGGGAAAATGAAACATGTAAATGACAACAACTGAACACGGAGACTAGATCAATGAAAACAACAAATAACATGTTTATCTCCTTCCTTCCAATAACACACAATCGCTGACAAAAGTGCAAGCCTCTTGCACTTGCTGTAACTCGAGTAGTCGTTGGACGTAGTAAATTTGCAATATCGTCGCGTCGGTCGGTTGCAAATCTAGAATTTTTATTTTTAATTTAATTGCGTGTAAAGTCGGTTTTAGTTATTAAAATCAGTGTTTCGCATGTGCATAGATGGATTCAGGTGAGTTTTTATCATTTATAAACGTTTTTATATGTAAATTTTGTGTTTTTAAGTTCGCGAAAGGTAATCCCCTTTGATTACATTAGTTTGTGTGTGTGCCCATTCATCAATGAGATTTTCCTCTTTGTTGTTTCTTTTTCTTGTTGACTGGTTGCTTGCTGCTAGGTGTAATGCGGTGTTTGGCTCGGTGTGCGGGTAGAGGGGGGATTTGGTGATTGTGCATTGTGTTGTATATGCAATTTGCATTTTGCCGTGAGTAGTTTGTTTTGGATGTTTTGTTAGCGGACTGTATTATGGTAGTGTTATTATTATTATTTTTATAATTATATTTATAATTAGATGTTGCTGGGTAGATGTTATTTGGTAAATAAGTGTTGTGCTTAATGATTTGTACAGGGTGTTTCGATATTTGTAATTAATGTTTTTATTTTTTTTGTTGAGTTTGTTGAATCGTAAGATTAGGTAAATGTTGAATTAAATGTTGAATGTTCATGTGAGTAATGAGTGCGAGTGTGATTTGCTTAAATGTATAGTAGAATATAAACATATATGATTTTGATTGCAGTGTTGAATGCGTTTGAATAAATGTGACATCCTATTAAAGTGTTGAGTATGATGCCAAGTGAGTGTTTTAGATCGATATCCATTGAGTGCTTAAGTGAGCTTGTGATATGATATCGTTGATTATATGTTTTGATGTGTATAATGCGAGTTTTGGTAATGAATGTAATATGATTGAATGCTTAAAGTGATTTTTAAATTTTGTTGTGAGTGCAGTGTCGTTCTTTAAAATGATTTTTGTGCATGTTTTGTTGAATGAGTGCTAGATTTTAGGTTGTTGTTAGATAGTTGAGTGTTCTGAGGTGCTTGTGTTAGATGGTAAGCGACATATTTTAGTAATGGGTCTCTTAAATTCTCCTGTTTGTGTTCTTAGTTTAACGACGCGTATTAGGTTGTCCGTTCCTGGATACAATACAGTGATACGGCCGAGTATCCATTTCGAGGGTGGTAAACGTTCATCTTTGAGTAAGACAAGGTCACCAATTTTGGGTTGTGACTCAATTTTTAACCACTTCGGTCTCTGTTGCAGTCGAGCCAAATATTCTCCGCTCCACTGCTTCCAAAAAATATGAACTGCTGCTTGAATTCTCTTCCATCTATCTATATGCGATGCGTTGTCTAAGGATTGATCTGCTTGTGGGATGAGCTGAGCTGAAGAGCCTATTAAAAAATGCGATGGTGTTAGTGCAGAAAAATCATCAAAGTTGTCTGTGAGCGGACATAGAGGTCTCGAGTTAAGACACGCTTCTATCTGAGCTAGAAGGGTGCTGAGCTCCTCAAATGTCAAAATTTCGTTGTTGACGATCCTTTTCAAATGAAATTTGACGGATTTCACTCCTGCTTCCCATAGTCCTCCAAAGTGGGGAGAAGCAGGAGGAATAAAATTCCATTTTGTTCCGATGATTGCTGTTGTTTTTGCTATCTCAGTCCAATCGATGTTTGCGGCCTTGAGCATCTTCTGCAATTCAGTGTTTGCTCCCACAAAGTTTTTTCCGCAGTCGCTGTAGATCTCCGAACAAACTCCTCGACGTGCGGTGAATCTCCGGAAAGCTGCTAAAAATGCCTTGGTAGTCATATCACTAACTGCTTCAAGGTGAATGGCCTTTGTCGCCAAGCATATAAATATCGCGAAGTATCCCTTAAATATTTTTCCTCCGCGTCCCTTCCAGGCCTTTACCTCAATCGGTCCAGCGTAATCCACTCCGGTATGCGTAAATGGTCTCGAAATTCTTACTCGAGGTGCCGGTAAACTGCCCATCAACTGTTCCATTGGCCTCGCCTTGTACCGGTAACAGATGATACAGTGATGAATGTGCTTCTTTATGCTTCGCTTGATGTTGAAAATCCAGTATTTCATACGTAGAAATGCAAGCATTTGCTGGACTTCTCCGTGGAAGGTCTTATCATGAGCATCTCGAATAAGCAGTTCTGTAAGATGGTGGTCTGGCTTGAGGATGATCGGGTGTTGTTGGTCGTACTGAAGATTCGCATTCTGCAACCTACCTCCAACTCTTAAAATGCCTTTTTGGTCAATGAATGGATTTAGGGACCCAAAATGTTTTGTGAGAGATGGTTGTTTAGTTAGATCCGCAATTTCCTTCGCAAACATTTCGCTCTGAGCGAGCCTAATGCAAATCAGAGTTGAAGCCTGTAAATCTGATGGAGAAAGTGGTAATACGAGTTGTTTTCGACAAATCTTTTTGAGACACATTAATGCAATTCGGCGACAGTATGAAACGATTCGAATCAATTTCTGTAGATCTGAATGCTTGTAGATTTGTTTCAATAGCTCGTTCTTATTTTCAGTTATGCAAAGTGTATGTGTTCTAACAGCTCGTACCTCTTCTTCTGTTTCCAATGCAGATGGTTGATTTGGAATAGCAAATATCCAACGCGTTTGTAGGTATTCCGGTCCCTTCCACCAAAGATTGTTATTCAGCAAGTTCGACGGTGTTGCTCCTCGAGAAGCTAAATCTGCTGGATTGTGTTGTGTGGGAACGTGTCTCCAAATATTGACGTTGGTTAACCTCTGAATCTCCGCGACTCTATTGCTAATAAAGGTTTTCCATTTCGATGGTGGTGCAGTTATCCAGCACAGCGTTATAGTAGAATCAGTCCACGCGAATTCTTCGATATCTCCTAAATGCAAAACCTTAACAACATAATTCAAAAGTCGGGCAAGCATAACAGCGCCGCAAAGCTCAAGCCGAGGAAGTGAAACAGTGTTCAGGGGTGCGACCCTAGTCTTAGACATAATAAGATGCGTGTGAATAATGTTTTGACTATCCAAAACCCTAAGGTACACTGCAGCCCCGTAAGCCTTCATAGACGCATCACTAAACCCATGCAACTGTAATGCCTTGTTTCCCTTTTCAGTTAAGATCCATCGTGGTATGTTGATTTTTTCCAGTGATGGTAGTTGTGATCGCAGCGCTAGCCATTCCTCCTGGAGCTGAACTGGAACTGGTGTATCCCATGTCAAACCCTTCAACCATAGTTTTTGCATGAAGATTTTTGCTGAAATCACGCAAGGAGATATCCAACCTAGTGGATCAAAGATTTTGGCAATCGTTGAAAGGATAGTACGTTTTGTGACGTCAGAAGACTCAGAATCAACCCACTGAAATGAGAAAGAATCGATAGATGGAAGCCATTTGATGCCTAATGTTTTGATGTATTTGGAAGATTCAAACGGCAGCACAAAATCCTTTTCGCGGTCTTGGGGGTTGACCATTCGTAGAACATCTTCGCAATTACTTCCCCACTTGCGTAAATTAAATCCAGCTGATGAGAGTAGATTGACAATTTCACTAAGCTTCTGTTTGGCCTCTGCTATTGTGTCTGCTCCACTGACCAAGTCGTCGACATACATATCCTCGCGTATCATCTGCGCTGCAGATGGATAATTAACCTTTTCATCATCAGCCAACTTTTTCAGCGTGCGAGTTGCCAAATACGGAGCAGAAGCCGTTCCGAAAGTCACAGTCTTCAACCGATACATCTTTATGGGATCCATCTTGCTCTCCCGCCAGAAAATTAGCTGATAATACGAATCTGCTTGACTGATCTTGATTTGCCGATACATTTTTTCGATGTCAGCCGTTAAGGTAATCTTGTACCTCCTCCATTTTAAGATGATGTCCATTATATCTGCTTGCGTTTTAGGTCCAACCATAAGATGTTCGTTTAAGGAAGTTCCGTCTGTGGTTTTAAAGGCAGCATCAAAAACCACCCGCAGCTTGGTTGTTGTACTTGACTCCTTAAATACAGCATGATGTGGCACAACATAATGGAATGGTGATTTAAGAACTTCATCTCGACTGACATCTACTTCACTCATCTGATCCAGCTGTAAGTATTCTGCCATACAATTCTTATATTGTGTGTGTAGCGTTGGGTTGTTTGCAAATCTTCTTTCCAGTTGGTGAAATCGTTGTAAGGCTCCTTGCTGACTTGCTCCTAGCGCTGGGTGAATATTGTCCTTAAATGGTAGGGAAACCTCAAAACGTCCTCCTGGCAGACGCCTAGTGTGTGATTGAAAATGTTGTTCACACTCCTCGTTTTCTGTTGTGTCGGATTCCTTAAATGGGAGCTCCTCTACTTCCCAGAATTTTCGCATCTGCGTCTCCACATCAAAGGTCTGAAGATGAACACGAACTGTTTCAGTTGAGGCTCTACCTAAAACAATCCATCCGAGGTGAGTGTTTTGAGCAATGGGAGCTACAGACTCAATTCCCCTAACTATTTCAGGCAAAACTACGTCGCAAAAGATGTCGTTGCCTAAGAGCAAGTCAACGTGGCCGGGCTTGTAAAACGAAGGATCAGCTAATTTTAAACCTTGAATGTGACTCCATTTGCTTGGGATCACTTCCTTGATGGGTAACAGACCTGTCAAGGTTTTGAAAATAAGCGCCTTTACTTCAGTGACGAAATCGGTTTGTGTTGATTTTAAAGTCAAGTACACGTAACTGTGACAAGATCCATTCTTTGAGTTGCCTAACCCTGTCACTTCTGTAAATGTGCGACATTTTCTTAGCCTTAGTTTTTGCGCAGCTGCTTCGGTGATAAATGTTGCCTCTGACCCTGGATCTATCAACGCCCTGAACTTAAAGAATTCTCCGGTAGAAGATTGAATCATCACAATGGCTGTGGCTAGTAATATTTGTGTGTTACTGTGGCCTGAAACGTGATAATTACGAGCAGACGAACTCGTACTAGCCTGGTCATGTGATGGATTAAGAGCTGGCGCGGATGGATTCACTTGGGTTGAGACTTGGTATGACTGACTGAAGGAACTGGGTGCACTAGACTGGTGAGTAGAGTAGTTTGGGTATGATTGAGTGGAAGCGGAATGTGTATCTGTTTGTTGTATGCGATTAGGCTTATGTTGATTGTGTGAAGTAGTACTTTGATTATTGGAGTACTGCAAGAGTGAATGATGTTTTTGTTTGCAGTGGTAGCATCTATTTTGACTTGGGCATTGTTGAGATTTATGGTTGTAAGCCAAACAATTTTCGCAAACACCAAGCCGTTTAACCATATTAACTCTTGCATTCACATCCAACTTCAAGAAAACATAGCAGGAGCGAAGCGAATGTTGTCCCTTATGACAAACAGAACAATTGAGCATTTCCTTGTGAGTAGAATTGACATGCATGACCTTCTTCATTTTATTTTGATAATTTTGGAAAGATGTCCTTGAGTTGACCTTCTGTTGACATACAACTTCCAAAGAACGAAAACGGGTTTCCAAAAAGATCGAAAATTCTTTGAATGTTGGTAAGTTTTTACTCATACCTAACTTTTCTTCCCACAATTGTTGTGTAGGCACAGGTAACTTTTGCAGCAGTACGAAAATAATAATTGTATCCCAATGCTCGATTGGAACACCTAAGCTTTTCAACGAATGCAGCACTTCTGTCGATTTATCCAGTAAGCCCTTAATCGAATCTGCGGTTTCAGAATGGATCGGTGATTGATCGAAGAACGTTTTCAACTGCGTACTAACCAAAATGCGTTTGTGGTCATAGCGTGTAGTTAGTATTGACCATGCTTGATCATAATTGTCGTTGTTAACCTCGAGGTAATCTAATAAAGACGCAGCATTACCCTTCAAACACGATTTTAAGTATGTCAATTTTCAATTTTAGACAAAGACGAATTATTATGGATCAATGAGACGAAAAGATCATGAAATGGACGCCAGTTAGTATAATCCCCAGAGAAAATTGGAGGAGTGATGGATGGAAGTCGAATATCATGCGAATGTGATGTTCGAGCGACATTGCTTGAATTAAATTCCTGATTTCTTGCTACTCGCGAATTTTCATGGAGACCCTCTAACGTGTCTAGTTCATTCAGAAGCACTGTTTTATACATGAAATAAGTTTCCATAACTTCATCGTATAATTCTTCACTTTCTTTTGAACCTTCTTCGTTATCCTCAGAATTCATGTCATCGTAATGATCACACACCTTTCGTAAATTATCCTCTAAAACGTTCAATCTACTAATCAAGTAGTTCTTAGTTCTAATATCAGCACTCACTTTTTCGAAGCTTAAGCTATCCTTGCCAATTGACTTGCACAACTTCTTAAATATTTTCATAGCAATCACACTCATTTTCAATAAATTTGTTCAATTTGTATATACGAATTATAAAAGGTAAGTAAAGATCGCACTCACTTTGAATATCCTTTAATAAATCGTTTGGTTTTGTATTCAGATACTGCAGACTCCACTGGCAAAAATGACGACACTCAAAAACTGTTGTAAACTGGAACTGTATACACATCAACGGTGCAAGACAACGGCACAGACTTCAACGGTACAAGACTCCAACGATGATAAAGAACGGTGCGTCAATCCAACGGTACGGTATTCCAACGGACGAGATTCCAACGATGTAAAAATAACGCAGCACAGTAAAACGTATATGGACGATTATTACGTATGCATTGAACATTAACGACGTACTCACATGAATTTGTTTAAATGTTTTGTTTTGTTTACAGGAACTCGGACTCGACTTGGAAGAAACTCAACTTGGACAACCAATGAAACAGCAACGGGACGAAGAATCCAACAGCTTGAACGGGACGATACTCCAACGGGATGAAATCCAACTGCAGATTGAACGGAACGACACTCCAACGGGATGAAACTGCAGCTTGGTGAGTCGATTACTGATTCGACTCCAACAGCAATTGTTAAATTCCCAATTCAGTTTTAAGCATAATCAATGAAAAAACTGGTCTATGCAATTTTATAAATTCGGCTCGAAGCGACCAAATGTTAAATGATGAAATAAAAGACTGATAATTGGTTTACGTTATAATAAGGTCTGATCTAATTGACTGTTGAAGTGATAATGTCGATATTACAAAAGAAAAACTACATAAATTCTTGACATTTTACATTAATTTGACAACTGACAACAGCTGATAATATCATAATATAAACAAAAAACAATTGGTCTAAATGGGCAAGTTACATAGATTTAAATATTATTAATTGTAGATAATTGATCACAACAGACACAATGGACCCAACTGATGGTCTACGTGAAGCTGTGGCAACCGCTACAAGAGCACCCATTTACCTACCTAGCTGTCGGACTAAGGCTGAGTAAGGCCAAACGCCTTGACCCAGGAAACTTAATTGCCAGTAGTTTAGTGGCACTAGTTTTCGGTGGCACTGCGGTATTTCGCAAATGCATGAACAAGGACTATGGACAGAATAGCCAGTGGATATCAATTGATTTGTGCAATGCCAAACATTACCCTAGCCCATTTTTAAATTATATCACGCCCTACAACACAGTTCTGCTTTTATGACAGTTTATGTTGACTTACAAACTTAAAAACATATTTTCCTAAGTTCTGCAATTTATTGAACTGAGCTTCTTCACATTTTTCAGTCGTTTTGCGCAGCCCAAACATTTCACATAAAGAGAACCAGAAGTGCCAAAGCAACGCTATAGATCAAAGGAGGAAAAGCACGTCAAACAGTGGAGTATCTACATGTAAGTTATCCTGGTAGCTAGTTAAACGTTTAATGATTAATTTTGCGTTTCTAGAGTCTGCACCATGCCGCTTAATGCCAAAACCTTTGTGTGTGACCACCAGGCCAGCAACATCTCAGAAAGGATGCAGACCTTCTACCGAGACCAACTGTTCTTCGATATTGTTCTGGCGTCCAAGGTAGACAACTTGAAGGTGCACGCTCATCGTACGGTCCTCTCCGCATCGAGTGACTATTTCCTGGCAATGCTATCCAGTACGTTGAAGGAAGCTAGATCGGTCGTCATTGAATTGGGAATCGATGGGGCAACCCTCAAAGCGGTCGTCGACTTCATGTACAGTGGCACGATTGAGCTTCGTTGTGAAAACGCCGCCCGAGTACTAGCAGCAGCGAATGTCCTGAAAATGAGCAAACTGAAAGTTGCCTGCTCGGATTTCATTGGAGAATCTATCGACGTCACTAACTGCATGAGCATCGCGTCCATGGCCAAGCAACAACAGTCCGCTGAGCTATATAAGAAGGCCTTTGAGTTTGCGTTGCAGAACTTCGAGGAGGTGTCCAAAGAGGAAGAGTTTCTGCGGCTCACAGAAGAACAGTTGATCGAACTCGTTTCGAGCGACGATCTGTGCGTGAACTCGGAGGAAACAGTGTTCCACAGTGTGGTGTCTTGGGTGAATTACGATAAAGGCCGTCGAGAGGAATCCATGACCGGCCTCTTGTCCCATGTGCGATTCTCGTTTTTGACGCCCGAATTTATCATCGACAACCGACAGTCACTAAGCAAAGCTTGCGAGTCTCTGCTGTTGAGTTGGCTGGAATCGCACTTGTCACAGAAGAAGTTGACGGAACGCCATTCCGAACGGAAGAAGGCAAATGGAGCGGGAAGAGAGACACTTGTATTTGTGAGTGGAGACTGGACCGACAAATTGAAAATGCAGTCTCTTGATCCAGACTCGAATATCTGGACCTGCGAAGACTTACCGTCTCCACCAGCAAAGAGAGGGGATTATAAGGCCATGGTAGTGGATAAGAAGTTAATAGTCGCTGGGGGTTGGTGTATTAAAGGGGCTCCCACTAATATCGTTGAGTGCCTGGACCTTCAAACAAAGGAATGGACAAACTTACCTCCAATGCGAAAAGCACGTAATCACCCAGGAATTGCAGAATTGAATGGCAATTTGTATGTTGTTGGTGGACGTTTTGGTGAAAATTGGTTACGTTTAGTGGAGAAGTATGACTTTCGTGCTCGCGAGTGGCAGGAATTGGCTCCTATGCACTTAGCACATGATTTTGTGAAGGTGACCGTTCTCGGCAAACTGTTGTACGCTGTGGGCAATGAAAGCTTGCCTGTTGAATGCTTTAATCCTGCTGACAACAAGTGGACTCAGTTACCACATAAAAACGAGAGATCAAGAAGGTATGGTATCGCTGGAGTTGGTGGATATTTGTACGCAGTGGGGGGATATAATAACGGGCAAGCAAGTAAAACTGTTGAGCGCTATGATCCGTCGAAAAATACGTGGACGGTGATAAGCCCAGGATTGGGACTGGCGCATTATAATTTGATATGTGTTTCTTGGAATAATCGACTTATAGCTTGCAGAGGATGGGATGATCAGCATGTAGTCCAAAATTCTGTTCTCGAGTACAATCCAGAAGGGAACGAGTGTAGGACATTGGCTAATCTTTCTGCTCATTATTTAGATATGGCGTCTTGCAGTCTATTTACAATTACAAAATAAATAAAAGTGTATAAAAAATACCATTTTTTTACAATATCTGATCGAGCCGTGCGTCTGTTTTCTTTGAATTCCATCAGCTTAAGTCGGCACAAATATCCCCGAGTTGAATTATACACCAAAACTTTAGAGTGATTGACAGGTTCCTCGGATCTTGTGGCACAACCAATGTATTATTTATTTATTTTAAATCAAATGAGTATATCTACTGTTCTCGTTAGATTAGGTCACACAACAATATACTTAAAAATTACCACCAAAGACTAACAACAAACAGAATTAATTTTTTCCTAAAAGAATCCCTACTTAGGTGAAAATCGAATATACAACAATAGGCATCTAGAAATTGGTTCATTGTATCCATAATTAACTCTGTGATAAGATCCATAAAATAAAAGATGATTTCTAAGAACTCTCACAGGAGCATAAAATCCAATTAATGATAATAGGAAAGGACATTCGATATGACCATATGATTATTTGTCAAATCACGAACAAACATCATTGAAAAATATTGCCTCCGTCTAAAAAGAGGAAAGATACCAAATAATTTGCGCCTCGTCTCGTAAGATGGCGTTTCAGTATTCCATCGCAGTCTACGAAAAGCTACTCTAGCTAGACGCTTTTGGATCTCCTCTATTCTAATAGATTTCCGAGCTGCGAACGTCGACTCTGACCATTTTCTTGTTGCGACTAAATTCGGAGCTCGACTGTCAAACGAGAAGAAGCTGCGGACCGCCCAGAAGAAGAAATTCGACGTTAGACGCCTTAGCACACCTACAGGCAGGAAGTAAAACGGTTGAGCGCTTTCATCCAGCCCAGGATTGGGACTGGCGCTTTGTAATTTGAGGTGTGTTTCTTGGAATAATCGATTTATATATATATTTTGAGAAAAGTTCAAAATTTAGTTGTAGAGTACAATCCCGACGAGAACGAGTGGAGGACATTGGCACCACTTTTAGACTATTTTTTAGAACAATATTCCAGTAGTCTATTCACATTTACAAAATAAATAAAAATACATCAAAACAGACTGCTTTTGGTTACAATATAATTATAACACGATCAGGGGTGGAATCCCGTAAAGTGATAGGTGGGGGTCAAATGCGATAGTCACATGATTCTCCTCCTACGTAAAGTGATCGCAAAACATACATAATTGCCATCACTTTTTTATTTAAAAACATTTCTTATGAATTTGGGTACAGGGATAGATGGGAGGCTACCTTTTGTCGCGAAAACAAAACGTAAAGGGGATGAAATAGGGGATGCAAATTAGCATGACGAACCAATTATTTCTCAAGTTAGGGATATACAAATTCATCGTATCTATACTTTCGGTAAGACATTTGCTGCATTGGTGAAATTCTCCCAATCAGCGCCAAATGTACTTTTTTAAGCGTCACCTCCGAAAAGGTTTAAGGTTTTATCCAGCTAAGGAAATGTGGATATGCGTGGAGCTCTCATTTATTATTGAGACAAATCAAACAAAGTAAAGACGTTTGGAACTGCATCTTCTGATTAACGAACTTAAAAGTCAAATAGGATACTATAAAAATATACCAACTAAAACTTAGGTTGCATTTGTAAGCTCAACGACATTGAATTTTGTTTATTTGATACAAAAACAAATTAAGGAAACCGATTAGTAATTCTTTTTTAACTAAATAGGTGTCACACAAAAGCGATCGAAAAAAATCGACTAGGACTCTGAGTATCACTTTACGTACAGCAAAAAATGTGGTTGTGAGTATCAGCTATCGCAGATCGCTTTACGAAATTTCACCCTAGCTAAAAAACAAATTGCTGGTTGGCCTTTTCGATTTTGCTCGACCAACTTGTACGTTCTTTGACACCTCATTCGCTAAGATTGGTCAAATGGGACAGCAGCATAATGATGGCATACTCTGTCGTATACGTAACCTTTTTAGGGGATATCGTGCGCTTTGTATATGCATTCGGTTTCCACTGCAATTTACAATAAAAAAAACGAGTGTGCTTTAGACCACACGACTGAAGTAAAATTTCTTTAGCCCCATCTATACATACATGTTTAGTTTTTACATTCTAATATATCAATTTTCTTCAATAATTTACTGGCTATGAGAGGAAGGGAGCACTGCTCTCTCTTTCTCCTACAGTATGATACAGACAATAGGCCACGGTTGTCACTTACAAAAAAATACTCAAATTATTTTATTTTCTTACAACAAACCCTTAACAAATTACAGTTTTATGTCTGTATGTAAATAATATGATTAATTAACCTATCCATATCTCAATATAGTTATAAACAGAAACAGAAACTATTTCCAAGTTCACCATCTGTCAAAAGAAGAAAATGAGTGCATTCTGTAATTTTTTGAATAGCGAATAGTTTTATATGAATGGTGATGACGCATTTGCAAATAATGCAATGCGTTCACTCAGAAGCAGTAGGGTAGCATTTAAATAAGGTGATATCGAGTTCGCATTCGTGGTAAATCTGCTCAAAAATTTACCATAACCAGATAAAAATTACCAAAATAGCAAAAATCAAAAAGCAAAAAAAAAAGCCAAGTTTGGTAAAAAATTACCAAAGTGGCAACCTTGCAATAGGCGTGCACTATGTCTTAGATATATGAAATGTAACTGGCTATGAGAGAATGAAAAGAATATGTGTGCTCGCACCTCACTCTGTTGCACCTACAGTGTAATACAGACAATAAGCCTGCAGTGCAGTGATACCAGACTTTAGAGGCAGGTTATCCCACGATTATACTCAAAATATCCCTTTATGTCAACAAAATAAATAAATTTATTGTTTTAAAAAATACTCGTGATTCATTTACAGATATGCCATTTTATGAAACAGTTTAGGGAAGTAAAAGAAAGAAAATGAAAGCATTTAGATATTTTGAATGACTTTTTTTCTAAACATGAAAATAATTAAATTGATCGCAGGTTGAATAATTTTTTTATTCTTAATGAAATGAGCAATTAGGAACAAAATTTGACAAAAAGTAAAATCCCTTTCTTTTTGTACTATGAGGTCTGAAAAATCCCTTTGTCCTTTTTAGTGAGAAAATCCCGCAAAAAGTGATAAATCCCCCGATCTGGGATCACTGCTGCACTGTATGATGTGTCTTAGATAATGAAACGCAACTGGCTGAGAGAAAGAGAGAACGAAAATGTGTGCTTGCATCTATCTCTCTTGCCTCTACAGTAATATACGAAACGAAACGAAACGTAACTCTCTCTCGTTTTATCTCACTAACTTATATCTCCCTCTCAACTTCCGCTCGCAATTTCCGTAACGCTTTCGTGACGCTTTCACCAGCTTACTTCCCAAGTCAAGCGTGCCTTAAGAAATATTACTTCAAAAAACCGCTAATCTAAGAACACACTGCCGAGCACAATTTTCGCCAAAATATTCTTCGAAATTGGACTTCTATGTGACTAACAGCTGCCCCAAGTAGCTCAACTGTTGGTCAGATAGAGCAGCTTTATTGTGGATTTCCATTAAACTATAGACTGGGGTAAGGACTGATTTGCAGGAAACTCAGAAAATGGCCCATCGCTATCCCTTACTTAACGTCCGCGGAGCACCTGGGCCTCAACCAATACGCCTATCAAGTTAGCTCGACCTTTGCCAAACTGGGAAACTGGGAAAACCTTAAGACCTACACCTGAGCACAAATTATGTAGACGGCTTAAAATATTTGTGTTAGTGTAAGTGGCTTCCTATGGTAATCTCTTTCTTTTTGTATTGCTTAAGTACTGTTTCAAATAGGAGCATGAGGAGTCAGACAAAATATTCGTTCTAGCTAAAAATAGTGAGAAGGTGTAGGCGTTGTGTTAAGAACTCGTTGAGTTCATGATGATCCCATTCGTTTCTCGAATTCAAGCTCAAAGTTTACATTCAAATTGCTTTAATGGCGATTGATAAATCCAGTCAATAGTCCGCCAATGCGAATCCTTTGGCTTGCTGGTTCCTACCCGCATCCTTAGATGAAGGTTTTTTTTTGTTTGCCGGGTCAGGAAACTGATTTTTTACAGACGTTTGGGTGCATACGTTTAGTCGGCCCGCATCGTTGAGAGAGGCCCAATCGTCTCAATGGAAGCCATGACTGCGGACGCTGGTTCGGGGCCTGAGAAAATATCTCCTGAGATCTCATATAAGAGTCAAAGAATTCGGACTTGCCGAACCAAACTACTCTCGAATTGATTACAGGGTTGTGCAAGGCCTTCAGCGCAGCCTAACTATCGCTACAGATGCAAATACTTCTACCTAACAACCGAAGAGGTCTTATCGAAGGTAAGCCCCATGACTTGTTCTTGCACTGCCAGAAAACTGAGAGCGCTTTGGATGTCTTCGACTCAATATGTTCTGTGCCAAAAAGTTTCTTATCTATAGGATCAGTCGCAGGTTCAGTTATTTCGCTTGATCGGATGCGTGGATAGCGACGTCTTTTTGCACTATCTGAGTCAGACCGCTAAAACCTTTAGTCTAGTGAAGGCAACCTCTTAACGCCCATTCGCAGCACACTTTTCATCGACCTAGTACAAAACTGCCCGAGCACTGGCAATTACAGACCGACCGTAGGCATGATCCGACGGAACGTATGGCAACATCGTCCGCGTATGCCTATTGAGGAACTATTGGGGTTCAACTACGATATGCATTATATAGCAGCGGGACTAAACGCAACCTTGCGGGCAGCCTCTCTCAAATCCCGGTACAACATTGCACCCATAGTCCGCATCTACAACCAAAGGTCTGTTCATCAGCCCGCTGTTTGGCAGAGTCACACACGCAGTCAGAAGTCGCATTATCGAAAATGATACTTAGATCAACCCGGGACAAGATGTTATCTGGTTACCCGAAAAATGAGTTTCTGAAAGTCTCCGCATTTGGTCCGATTTTCCAAGTTTCTCCGGTTTCACTAATTTGCCCCTACTGCGAAATTTAACCAACCCAATGGTTTTACCTAGAGTCTCGATCTTTTCACGAAAATCCTTGTAGGGGGACGAGTTGCAATTAGGGGGACAATATTATTAAACACACACCCCCTGGTCACCTTCCACAGTCCTCATCTGCATGGCTGCATCCGAATGACGACCGCAAAATTAGAAGTTACCGTGCGGTTAATTTTAAGGTTATAGTGACGATCTTCGGGGTTTTAAGTGACTCCCTTACTTATAGATAATTTTTGGTGATCCGGTGAGCTAGATTGAACCAATTCTAGTGCACGCCTTCACTGACACCAAGGACGAGCAGTATTTGTACAGGCAAGTGACAATACCTATTTCCCCAGTTGTTGCATTCAGAATAAGCTGCCAGATATAGTACAAGATGGTCCAAAATGCATCACTCGATGGGGAGGTGCTGTAACTCTGACAAATGGCGTCAACTGTCAGTTTTGTTTCATATGTGCGAAGTAAAAAAATGGACAATACACGTCGACAAGCCGTCTTGTCACTCGTCCGCAAGAGGCAACGCCTTGATATTTTCAAGATATAGCATAACAATGTCTCCCTGTATTGACCAAAGAACAGCCAGTCCCCACTGAAACCGTCAGGATCAGGACACCAGCAGAATTCGAAAACGCCGCCCCAGTGGCGTTGATGAGCTTCGCAAACTCAACTTAAAATTTGCGCTCCTCAAGAAGCCATTGCTTTAAATAAGAACACCACCATTTCTTAACATCTCTTTTTTAACTTTTATTTCTTTTACAATATGTTTAGTATTTTTTTCAAAATATTATAAAATTGCAATTACAAAAATGTTTCACTTTATTTTTTGCATCTTTGGGGCAAGATAATTATTGTCTTTTCTTTTCATTCTCATCTCTATAACAATTTCTTAAATATTCATAAAAAATTGAGTTTATAACTAAATAAATATTTTACATTTACATTATACTCGGCTAGATATATCTAATAATGTTTGCGCTTAAGTTCGTGTCTGTTTCTTGGTGCAAAGAAATATAAATATAAAAATATATAACAACAAATTACATTAAATACTTTAACTTAATATACTATATGCGTTTGCGTCTTAATTATGTTTATCTGAGGCTAGATTATATTTACAAAACAATTAAATAATTAGTCTTCATAACTTTCTATTGTGTATTAATTTTTTATTCTTGTTTTTTTTTTTTTAATTTTTTCTATTAAGTGATTTTGCAGTAAGAAAAAAATAAATATAACTACAACAAATGAGAGGTTGCATGGATATTTATACGATGATATAATTTAGCTATAATTTTTTTTTTTTAAATCACAAAGTCAATACAATTCACTTTGGTGAATTTGGTGAACTTTTTCGTTTTTTGTTCTGTTTTCGAGCTTGTGTTAAAAATAAAAATATTAAATATTTACAAGAGTGGCTTCGGTTTGTCAGTCATCAGTCATCATACCACATTTTCCATTATCCATGGAACAAATTTCGATATTCTCGTACAGACACCAGGCAAGTTGGCCTCGGCACATCCAATTCCCCAGGATATGATACCGGCAAGGAAGTATCTACCGTCTTGGGATTTTACCTGCAAATATGAAATCGTCAGAACACAATATTGTAAAAGACGATTCGAGAGAAAAACTGGGACTGCCTTATTCAAGGCTACCAAATCTGTGTAAACGGGTGTGACCTACTCTAGAACCAATATTTACTTACTACTTTTACAACTTCACGCAAACCAGGCACACCCATAAACTAAAGTATTAAATAGACCGTCAGCTCCTGCGCACATACCCGATTCCCCCCGAAAATTTTGAACAGAAAATTCTCTCTTAAATTTCCTATCTGTGAATACGTGTGAAGCAGCAAAAAATTAAATTCAAAATGGCGGGAGGTGTAATAAAATACTGACACTTAGCAGTGTCCCTACATCCCTACCTTTTTGAGGGAAATTAAATTTTTTTCACAAACTTTCTGTGCGTCTAAGGAAAAAACATTAAAATTGTGGGAATATCAATAATCTGACAAAAAAACATTCAAACTACATTTCACCATGAATATCAAGGCACTAAATGTACATAAAATGGAGATTTGCCTTTAGCAACAATTTCTAGTACCAAATTTGAGTTTAGTGAAAAGAGTAAAATGAACACCCTTAGTGGGAAAAATAAAGACAGATTGCTAAGAACACTGACTGAGAGTTAGTGTATTTGGTGAGTTTCTGTCAGCTGATGGATGCGTTCTGAGAGTTTATATTCGTTGTTGTATTTCACCATGGAAACATGTATTCTACCAAATGTAGATTAGCGAACGTAATCAACATAAATAAATGAAAGAGTAAAGTGTGAAAATTCATTCGTTGAAATAAAATAAAATATTTGTTTGCTATAATTATTATGTCTCTTTTCGTTTGTTGTTTTTGGCGAAAAATTATTTCAGCGGCGAATGTCGATGGATAAAATGCAACCAATATAAAGAGAAAAATTGATTAAGAATAATTTAAAATATGTTTCAGGGGAAAGATATAAACATTTCTGTTCGGGTATAACTTTTGAGTTATAGAGTTTAGTATCGACTTTAAATTTACGGAAGCCCACAATTGCGAAAATTGTATTGAAAATAAAACCACTGTGAACTACTCGTAATAAGAGTCGAAAATAAAAATGTTTATTGGTAAGGCCCAATCTTTCCATGAAGATTCCGTTTATTAATGGAAAACAAATTAAATTTATTAGAAAATTTGAAACAAATTAAATTTTTAATTATGAAATTACATTTGAAATAAAATGTCGAGAATATGAATAATGTGCACTTATAATAAAAAGAAAAAGTCTTTAAGACACAATCAACGAAAATTTATTTTCTTTAAAATGTACGGGAAAGAACGAAACTCAAAATGTATATAAGCAAAATTTGAAATAAATATATTTGCTGATTTGTACCCTGTTATGTCTCACGCATTTAAGTTTTGCTGCATACAATTTTCTTTTTATTCATACGAATAATGATTAGTAAACGGATATTTTTTTATTTTTGTCGATAATTCATATAGTTCATCGATTTCCATTGTTTGCAACATAAATGTAAACATCCCGTACTATATACATTATCCTGGTAAAATGAGAGAAATCCTCTATACCTATGCGTTTTAATAAATTTGGTACTAAATTCACCACACTGCCCACCGTTTTCTTAACACGACCCGATAACGGCCAATTATTTGAATTATTTGAATTTTTGCCAATGTTACCACAGAATGAACTGTCAGGCATCTGTCAGGTTCCTAGGTGCGAGTGTATGCGTGCGTCTAATCTACTTTAACATGGCACACATACTTTGCCACATAGTAACACGGAAAACAGCTTGTAGGCAAATTCTCTTAAGTTGAAAGAGCTGACGGTCTATATAATACTTAGTTTATGGTCACACCAGTTAAAAGGGATGCACAATACTAAATTGGGACAGCACTACCTAACATGCAACAATCCCGTACACATATTTAGGTCGGCCATCTTGCTTTTGCATACGATGGCAAATATGGGACGTTAAGTGCGTTGCTATATAGCCCATGCAGTCTTAAAACAAAATGGCAGCCGTAGCTTGTGAATGGATGACAATTTGTCCATTTCGTTGAGTTTATTAAAATATTCCGATTGGCAAAATTTACGGAAACCATTGACTTATTATATATGAACTGCTAGTAGACAACTTCGCGTTGGTTCCAACATAAGCGCTAGCTCTCGTGGTTCGTAGCGGAATAAGTTGGAAACTCACATCTGACGTTTCCATTTCGTTGCAGATAGTTTTGCATAAGACTATTTCATTGCGATTAATTGAATAAAGATTTAAAATTTAAAAAATGAAGTGTTGCATAATTGGTTGCAATTTGGAATGTGATTCAACTTTCTCTGATATGATCAATTAAATTCTCAGGTACTTGAATGTGATATTCTTGACAATCATAAGTATTTATTGATCAGAAATGTGATTGAAATACACGCTTAAGTGTTATTACGTCATATTTCTAAAATTAATATTGAAAAACAACATAATGGACTAATTCGCAATAAATGTAGGAAAATTGTGCAATTTATGGTACAATGAAAAATGATTTTTTATTCAAATTTTGTTGGTTCCGTCTATTATTAATTATTTAAACTAGTGCAATTTTGAGATGACTTCTATTGTAAACAATGTCGCAACAATTTGAATTTCAACCGTTTCACTTGGCAAATCCTTTCAAGCCTAATAGGTGGCTCTAGCATTCTATGGAGAAATCCAAGATGGTTGTCATTTTGTTTCACTTATTTTCCGCATAGAACCACGAGCGCTAGTTATGTTAGCGTCATTTTCTGGGCAGAGATCGTATGGAAGTGACATTTCACTAGCAGTCCATATTTATAATAAGTCAATGACTGAAACTTATAACTACTCTCATATGTTATATTTTGAATCAGTAATGGAAATGTTTTCAGTTGATGTCAGAAATGCTGATCAACAAAACTAGTGTTTTCGTTCAACATTTATCATGACGCCAACTCTATCAACTTTATCAACATGCCAACTCTTTCATGCGTGATAATGTAAATGCCCCATTGTAACACCACCATTTTTATTATATATGATTATCATTTTTGTATACTTTACATTGTTCATTCTTTGAATACTTTACATTGTTTCTTTTGGTAAATTTATTTTTAACATTTTTTTTATTGAAATTATTTTTGTTCTTTACATACTTTTATCATTCATTGTTGAAAACATAAAACAAACAAATTCAAACTTGGCATCACTGACTGGCAGTAATTAAAATTACCAAACACTCCCCAAAAGCTCTTTCAGCAAAACAATAAACAAACATAAAAAGCTCTTCCAAAAGCTTTCAGATTTTAGTATAAAAGCCAGAGCAAATAGCATATCGGGTCTCTCACATTTGGTATTTCGCCTGATCGAAGGTTACGCTACCGTCATCTCGAAAAGTGCCACATCTGAGTTTTGCCTTTTGCTTCTGCTGAGTTTTCCATTCTTTGTAAACAAACGGATTGCTTACTGCGGTTCCAGGACTGCATAAATAACCCGTTACATTCAAGATTGAACAACTACAGCCAGAATTGCCACAATAATTTGTTCCCTTTTAAACATTAATTTTTCCCTTTCTGACAAATAAAACAGAACATTCTTTTGTTAAATTATAACAAGCCGTGTTTTTTTTATCGGTTCTTTTCGCTTGTTTTACGCTTGTTGTTGTTGCTGGGTTGTTGCGCAACGCACTTCCCGTACCTTTTTCCCCCTTTGTTCGTCTGCCTACTCAACGTTTACTGCGGCCTTCGGACAGCATAAGCGAGGTAGAGAGTCAAACAAAGCTGCAGAGTTGGCGAATGGAAGACGGTGACGCCGAGGAATACTACGAGGCCCGAACACAATCCAACGTAGTCCAACCCCGAAACCAGGAGGAAAATATCTCTCTTATAACTGACGCCCAACGAGAGGGCCATTCCCCGCACACATCGTCTGACCCCACTATAGACGAAGATTGCATTTTGTGTAGAAGTTCTCGCATTGCAGCGAAAATAGCAGCAAAAAACACAATGGCACAATTTTCCGAAGACCAATTTAAGCAATTCCTCGCGGCAGTTCAAAGTCAGCCTAAGAAGGGTAGTTTCAGTAACTGCACAGCTAGGTTTAACGGTGAACGAAATGCTGAGACCGTTGAAGGATTCATTGCTACAATAAATGTCTATAAGGATATCGAGCGGAAAACTGACGAAGACGCTATAAAAGGTTTTCCGCTTCTACTCGCTGACAACGCCGTTAATTGGTGGCAAGGCGTTCAGAAGGAGGCGAAAACGTGGAACCAAGTCATCACAATGCTACGAAACGCGTACGCACCAGTAACACCGGCATATCGCATTTATATGGATGTTTATTCACAGAAGCAGAAACCTAGGGAGCCCACTGATGATTTCATCTGCAAAAAACGGGCCTTATTGGCAAAGCTACCCGAGCCAGCGCCAAAAGAATCAATGATGATCGACCTCGTTTATGGGTTGCTTCATCTTTCAATCCGTGATGGTGTACCACGAGAAAGTGTCACTACCTTTCAAGACCTGCTAACTAAGGCAAGGGCAGTTGAACTTTCGCTTTCAGAAAAGCAAGCGGATCATGCTTCCACTTCGACATCATCAGATCCCAAATCAAAAAGATGCAATTACTGCAAATTCACGGGTCACACCATCAGCGAATGCAGAAGGAAGGAAAAGGATGACCTGCAGAAAAAATCATCTGCGCCAGCAAAACCCGAGTCAAAGCTTCACTGCTATAAGTGCAAAGCACCGGGATTCGTAAGATCTAACTGTCCCACTTGTAAAGACCTTCCGAAAGGACCAGCTACGGTTTCTTTCAACTGCATAAAAACCACATTGGGTACAGACCTCCCTACAATTTCAATCATGTCCCATGGAGAAGTTGGACTAGCATACATCGATACTGCAGCCAGAACAAGCGTCGCTGGAAGAGAACTTTTTCTGCATCTCCTCCGGAACGGTACAAAGTTTTCTGCAGCCGATGCCAATGTTACCCTTGCTGACGGAGAGTCCTCCGCACAAGAAATTTACCTCGCCGATACAAATATCGTAATTGGAAATCGATTACGCCCAATACGATTCATCGCTTTACCTAAGGCAACAGACAACAGAACTCTAATAGGAATAGATTTCCTAGAGCAGAATGGAATTGTCCTGGACCTAGGTCAAAGAATATGGTACTTTGGAGACCAAACCGAAAAAGTGTTCGATTTTTATGACACAACCCATACAAAAGTTCAGAGAAAACCTACACCAGATCATGCGTTAAGAGATCTTTTTGCGGCAGGAAACTTTAAGCCCATATCACCGCTCGCCCGAACACCAGAGGTGGCAGCACAGAAAACTTTGTCTCCGCCCAAACCGCCTAAACGTACATCTGCTTTTCTAACATGGTTTGAGCCATTGGAACACACGCTACAAATTCCCATGACTCCTCGAGTCATCCATTCCGGACAGACTCCACCGCCCAAGAAAAGAAATGCCCCACACATGAAAAAGAACGATTATTCTCCAAATACCATTGAAAATATATTCGTGGATGCTCTAAGAACCACTGATGTAACTCCCGAGCGGAACCGCGAAAGGGGAAATCTGTTTCCGAATCTAGTACGCTCGCAGGAAGATATCGACCCCAAGTCATACCTTGTGGAAATCAATGCCATAGACGTTGAACTCCGATGTGATGAGGCGGTTGAGCTAAACAAAAACGATCGGGAAAAGCTGAATACATTCCTGACACAGCAAGAAATCGTGTTTGATCAACTACACGAACCAACCCCATTCGCCGTGCATAAAATTAGCACAGGAAACAATAATCCAGTAGCTGTAACACCTTACAGGTTATCGCCGACTAGAAGGGAGCAGCTCAAGATCGAATTAGACAAAATGCTAGAACAGGAAATAATCGAAGAGTGCGAATCGCCATGGGCGGCCCCAGTGGTTTTAGTTCCCAAGAAAGACGGAGGCATTCGCGTCTGCATCGACTATAGGCAGTTGAATAGCATCACAATTCCGGACAGGTACCCGTTACCAAGGATAGATGACCTGTTACATTCAACATCAAATACGTCATTCAAAAGTACACTGGACTTGCAGTCCGGATACTATCAAATCGCTATAGACCCGGAAGATCGTGATAAGACGGCATTCATCACTCCATTTGGAATGTTTCGCTTTAACCGCATGCCCTTTGGTCTACGGAACGCTCCAGCCACATTCCAAAGATTGATGGACAGATTTCGTAACCCACTAAAAGATGTATTGATACTAATATACATAGATGACATTATCGTATGCTCCAATAACTTTAACAAGCATCTACATGATCTACAGCTAGTTTTTGAACGCCTTAAACTTTTTAAGCTGAAAGTAAACAGGCCAAAATCCAACTTCTGTAGTCCCGTTGTTAAATACCTGGGACATATCCTTACCAATCATGGTATTGAAGTCGACCCCGACAAAGTCACTGCTATACGAAACCGACAAGAGCCAAAGAATGTAAAGCAAGTTCTTTCATTTTTACAAACCTGCTCATGGTACCGCCGATTCATAGCAAACTTCGCAAAAGTATCAAAGCCTCTAAGTAACTTAACCAAGAAGAATGCTTTGTGGAAGTGGGGAAGTGAAGAACAATCCTCTTTCAACGAATTGAAAACCCTGCTTACGAGTGCCCCCATCCTCAAACAAGCTTGCGATGGTAAACCTTTTATTTTAAAAACGGACGCCAGCAACTACGCCATCGGTGCAGTACTAGTCCAGGGGGAAAAATCCGATGAACATCCTATAGAGTACGCCTCACGACTTCTCACATCAGCTGAGCGAAACTACTCCACCACGGAAAGAGAAGCCCTCGCCATCGTGTGGGCTGTGAACAAGTTTAGGGGATATATAGAAGGAGGCGAAATAACTTTGTTGACGGACCATCAACCTTTGAAATGGCTTATGAGTCTCAAATCCCCTACCGGTAGACTTGCCCGATGGGCCCTACAACTCCAACCGTATAATTTTAAAGTTGACTATACACCAGGAAGGACGAACATGGTGGCTGATATGTTGTCAAGATCCATGCGGAAACAAGGGACACACCGACGCCACATGTGAAATCTGCAACTTCCATATTGACATGCCCTCAAGAAATCCAAAGGAAATCAGAGAGGCGCAGCTGCAAGATGACCAATTAAAACCAATCATCGAATCCTTTGAAAACAATGATGAAAATCTTACTCGATGGACATCCCGTGGATATCTTCTTAACGATGGAATACTCTACAGGTATTCATCCGAATCAGACTCTGATAATGCACAACTCGTCATACCATCGGAAGAGAGAGAATCTATTCTCTACAATTATCATGATACCGCTACCGCAGGCCATCACGGTGTCGAGCGCACCATTGCAAAAATAGCTTCAAGATACTATTGGCCTGGCATGAGAAACGATATCACCAAGCACATCGCAAATTGTCTAGCTTGTCTCAGATACAAGCCAAGCAACATGAAACCGACTGGACTTCTTCAGACTGTGTCCAGCAATCAACGTTTCGAAGTACTTTCAGTCGATTTATTTGGCCCTTTACCTCCCACGCAGGACGGATATCAGTGGATCCTTATTGCCGAGGATCTCGCCAGCCGATGGGTAGAAATATTCCCATTAATCGAGGCCACGGCTGAAAACTGTGCAATAACCCTACTCAACGAGGTATTCCTGCGCTATGGAATTCCGCGTCGTTTGCATACCGACAACGGCCCGCAGTTTATTTCTGCAATTATGCAACAACTTGCCCATTGTCTTGGAATCCAGCAAACGCTTACACCTGTCTACCATCCTGAATCCAACCCAGTCGAAAGAAAAAACCGAGACATGAAGACACAGCTCGCCATACTGGTCGGTCGTAACCATACAACATGGGCGGATGACCTTCCATCAATACGTTTTGCCATCAACACCGCTAAATGTCAAAGTACTGGCTACACTGCATCATATCTGACGTTTGGACGTGAACTACGGACTATAGATGACGTCACGCACGACTTACGAACCATTGCTCTATCCGAAAATTTCATCCCGCAAATCACGCCTACATTGCTGAAACTATCCGATGTTATGAAAAACGCAAAAGAAGCAACAGAGAAAATGCAAGATTGCAACAAGAGATACGTTGACAAGAAGCGACGACCACACCCTCCCTTTAAAGTGGGTGATCAAGTGTTAATAACTTCCCACTTTCTTAGCAAATCCTCCAAGAACCAAACTGCAAAGTTCATGCCGAGACGAGACGGTCCCTACGTTATCACCAATCAAGTCGGGTCAACGGCCTACCAAGTGGCCTCCAAAGATGACCTTACAGTGCCATTGGGGACCTACCATGCCTCCGCAATAACGAAGTATACCCATGCTGCCACTCCAGATGAAGAACCAATCATTCCGCTTCGCCGACGTGGGCGACCACCGAAGACTTCTACTCAACCTGTCGCATCATCGAGACGATCTCAGCGCCAGAGGGGGAGACTGTAACACCACCATTTTTATTATATATGATTATCATTTTTGTATACTTTACATTGTTCATTCTTTGAATACTTTACATTGTTTCTTTTGGTAAATTTATTTTTAACATTTTTTTTATTGAAATTATTTTTGTTCTTTACATACTTTTATCATTCATTGTTGAAAACATAAAACAAACAAATTCAAACTTGGCATCACTGACTGGCAGTAATTAAAATTACCAAACACTCCCCAAAAGCTCTTTCAGCAAAACAATAAACAAACATAAAAAGCTCTTCCAAAAGCTTTCAGATTTTAGTATAAAAGCCAGAGCAAATAGCATATCGGGTCTCTCACATTTGGTATTTCGCCTGATCGAAGGTTACGCTACCGTCATCTCGAAAAGTGCCACATCTGAGTTTTGCCTTTTGCTTCTGCTGAGTTTTCCATTCTTTGTAAACAAACGGATTGCTTACTGCGGTTCCAGGACTGCATAAATAACCCGTTACATTCAAGATTGAACAACTACAGCCAGAATTGCCACAATAATTTGTTCCCTTTTAAACATTAATTTTTCCCTTTCTGACAAATAAAACAGAACATTCTTTTGTTAAATTATAACAAGCCGTGTTTTTTTTTATCGGTTCTTTTCGCTTGTTTTACGCTTGTTGTTGTTGCTGGGTTGTTGCGCAACGCACTTCCCGTACCTTTTTCCCCCTTTGTTCGTCTGCCTACTCAACGTTTACTGCGGCCTTCGGACAGCATAAGCGAGGTAGAGAGTCAAACAAAGCTGCAGAGTTGGCGAATGGAAGACGGTGACGCCGAGGAATACTACGAGGCCCGAACACAATCCAACGTAGTCCAACCCCGAAACCAGGAGGAAAATATCTCTCTTATACCATTGGAATGTTTAAAGCGTAGCTCCCTGAAACATGAACTTAGTATGAAATAGACTGACAGCTTTCCTACGTCTCCCCGATTCCCACTCGCTCTAAATTTTACTGTCTTTGAATACGTGTGAAGCAGCAAACAAAAATTAAATTCTAAATGGCGGGAGTTGTAATAAACTATTGACACTCAGCAGTGTTCCTACATCGTCGTATCTCAACTTTTTGTGGGAATTGCGATTTCCGAAAAGCTTTCCATGCGTTAAAGAAAAAAACATCAAAATTGCGCAAATATCAACAATCAGACAGAAAAACATTCAAACTACATTTCAACATGAATATCAACGCACTAAATGTACAAAAAATAATCATTATAGTATTAGCAAACATAGATTTTAATACTTAAGCTTAGTATCCTACTCGCGCTTAATTTCCGCGTCCCTAGTCTCCACTTCGATTCTCCACACCAAAGGTAAATGGTCGCTAAATTATCAAACATGATATAGATGGGACAAAAACCATATTATGTTCATTGCAGTTCCTTCGTATCGGGTAAAACCCTATTTGCATTGGAACTATTTTGCAATCTCCTTCTTCTGTTTTCTCCACAAGCCCCGCAAGTTTTTTTTTTTCGTTTTTTCATCGCATGAAAAGGAATTTTTGATTTTGTTTTTTTCTTTTATTTATCATGCAAATGTTTTCTTCGGCTTCCCCCAAAACAAAATCCAAAGTAAACACAACACAAATTCTTTCCTCCTGTCAAAATTTATCTTCGATTTAATGTACCGGACATTTATTTATTTATTTCGCGAGCTAAATGAGTGGAGAATTGTCATCGGCCCATCTATATGAAGCTAAGAATTTAGCGAGCGAACAGGATACTGCTTTGCTAAACTGCCTCGCTAAATTTTATCTTTGTGGACAATTTTGTATGGGAGATAAAATTTAGCGCGAGCAGGATACTTAGCTTTAAGATACAAAACAATTTTTACTTTTAGAATTATGGTTTCATAAAAAAATTGAAGGAATTTGAGTTTAGTGAAAAGGGAAAAATGAACACGTTTCGTGGGAAAATTAAAGAGAAAGTTTTAAGAACACTGACTAAGAGTTAGTGTACTTGGTGAGTTGCTGTCAGCTGATGGATGCGTTCTGAGAGTTTAAATTCGTTGTTTTATTTCACGACGAAAACATGTATTCACAAAATGTAAAATAGTGAATCAACATAAATAAATGAATGAAGAATTCATTCGCTGAAATAAAATAAGATATTTAGTTTTCTTATAATTATTGTGTCTGTTTACGTTTGTTGTTTTTGGCGAAAAATTATTTCGCCGGGAAAGTCCACAGAAAAACGGAAAACAATTTAAAGAGAAGAATCGAAAATTTAGATTGGAAATATGACTTTTGAGCTACAACCTTTTCTTGAAGATAAACTAATTATATTCATTAGACAATTTTAAATAATTGATATAATTAATGAAATTTGAAAACAATTGCTTCAGCCAAGAATATAAATAACTAATGCTAGTTCTTAATAAACAAAATAATAGCATCAAGGAATTATTAAAAAAAACTGGCAATATTACATACCAAAAATATGTTAATGAAGCCCAATCTTCACAGTATAGGTTGAACTACAGCAAAATAAAATATCAACTGGAAGAAAGAACTTATTTTTTAAACTGCTTCACGACAGATGAAATAAGCACTTTTTTCAAAATGAGAGGAGAGTTGGTCCAGTTGAATTACATACCGCATCGACCAGATCTAACAATTTTGTTCAATATCTGTGTTTTCCTGAATCTCTCCGTTTCTCCACTTTCCAACTCCCTGGATTTCCTGTTATAAATTTTTGAAATCAATGTACTCAAAACCACTAATAATCAACAGAATAAAACCACTTTCTTTTACAATTATACCGAGTTTTTATTTCAACAAAAAAAAACAATTTAACCTCAAATGTCATTAAAGTGACATAAAAAAAACATAGACTTCATTTTGACATATTATTGTCTTAAAAGGCATTTGCATGAGTCATAAATACAAATAAGATTGAATCAAATTGAAATGTGAAATTGGAACAATAAATTATTTTAATTGAAAACTTTATAATCAATAATTAATTTACTCCAACAATCTGCAATATGAAAGTAAGGGAGGATGTACTACACTTTCTAGCAATATGTCCAATTTGAAGAGAATTCCGGAAACCGAAAAATTCGGTTCCTATGTTCTGGATGAGGAAGTTGCAATCGGAATCTTAAACGGAGAACAAGGCTGGGATCTATTGTTCAATTATACAGAGAACGCACTTCGCAGAAAATGAAAATTTATAATGAAATAAAGTCAATTACAACTACTACTACTAATCCCATCAACGAAAATAAATGTATTTTCTTTTTCTTAAAATGCACGTGAGAGAACGAAACTTAAAATGTATATCAACAAAATAGCACATAAAGCTGTTAACTGATTTGTACCCTATGCCACGCAATAAAGTTTAGCTGCCTAAAGTTTTATTTCTTAATTTCTTACGAATTCACAATTCGATACCTTCCCGGAAGAATGTATTAAGCGACATGTTTAAAATTTTACAGGAAACTAATACAACTTCCTGTGAAGGTAATTATTTGCATATTTTTTAGTAATATATGCATGCTTGGCGCAGTGGCTTAGTGGTTAGTGTGTTGGACTACTAAGCGAGGGGTCCCAGGTTCGAATCCCGAGAAAAACCCAAATTTCAACTTAAGGTTTTTTTCGCTGCGCCACCTCTCGCGAACGTCTGACAAACATCCGAGAGTATAACTGTCATGAAAGAGCTTCTCAATTGGCCGTTTGGACTCGGCATAAAATTGTAGATCCCTTCCATTCGTCCCAAAAATAAAAACTCACACAAGACGAATGGTTGTGAGAAGCTAGGCTTGGGTCCATACGGACCTGTTCCGCCAATTATTTATATGCATGTTTTGACTGAGATTTGCACCGCAAATTGTTTTTAATTATTCTGTGAGCAAAATGTCAATTAGATAAAAAGTTGTTGTTGCTTAGAACATTCTTATGGTCTAAAGATTTTCGCTTGATACAGAGTTAAATGGCGCTTAAATCTTTGACATGGCAGGACTTAATACAAAATACCAAAAAAATTGTCGGTTAATTCATTTTTATTACAAAATCTGTTAAAATACTTATTTAATTTAAATTTTTGCCATTTACAGCTGTCAGTTTAATAATATTCACTCAAATCAATACACAAACAATTGGCAAATAAAATGACAACAGTCTAAAAATATTCCAAAATAACGATAATATCTATGTCTAGACAAAAATGTTTCAAGCGACAGCAAATGGAACAACTTTTCGGTGGCACTATGTTCTAAGTGACAATATCAGTTAAACTAAGCGCCATAGGCATCATTTTTTATCTCGTAGGATGTGTTGCATAGTACAATTCTTTTTTATTTAATAGCGCTTAACATAAAAGTTTTGGTGGTTAAAACAAATAAATGTCATTTGTATCAATTATAGAGACGTCAAACCAAGATCAAAACGTGGCGTTTGGTACAATTTTTAAGAGCATGCCAAAAACTCATTTGCTGCAAAATTGTAGCTTCATTCATACATTCTTCCGGGAAGGTATATCGATTCATTAGTAATCCTAATCAGATATTTTAGTAAAAAGTTTTTGGTAGACATTTTATGTCATTATTTATGTAAAAAGTAAAATAAATTTGCAAAATGATGACTGTACATTTATTCTTGTTTCTTCCCAAAATTTTGACAAGTGACAGTGACAGTACAGTTGTCAGTTTCTTAAACCAAATCGATCATACAAAAAAATGACAATGTGAAATGAGAAATTGGTTGCGAAACTTAAAGGATGTGGCGAACATTCGACATTGTTTTTCATACATATTGATATCATAGAAACTATATCTGTGTATATCCAAAATATTCCTTTTCTTTATATACTATAATTTGAACATTCATTGCCATTCAATTATTTCGTATTTTTGTTTTAAGTAAATAGTTTCTGTTCGACGATGTGTGATCAGCTTAAATGGTCGTTTGCCGCTGAACGCGTTACATGTAAAATATCTTTCCTTTCATTCTTCACTTCCCTTTTTTTGCAATAAACGCTTCGTCCTGTTGTAATTTCAACTACCACGCGTCTTTCATTTTTTGGTTTACCACAATACGTTTTTCTTAACTGCGTTTTCAGCCCGGAAATTTCGACCAACAATATAATCTAAGCACCTTCAACGCTAACGAATAAACAGTTTCTTTGAAATGCTTTTTTTGATTAATGAATTTGCGGTGTTTAGAACTGATTTGTACTGCATGGTGTCTAGCTACATATGAAATTCGTTTCACTTGATACGAGGACATAAGAAAGTCGAACAACTATTCATATGAAAATGAAGCAAAAAATTTTAAAATGGGACTAAGAAAAACTATTATTTACACCACAGTCCCACACTCGATATTGAAATGAGAATCCACCTCAGGTTACCTGACATCCGGTTTAAACCGGAAGTGTAGGCTGGCTTTTTTCAAGTATGCGTGTGCCCCCTTTGATTAAGATGGCACAAATACATGAATTCAAACTGGGCTACACCCAAGGTCAAATTAAGCTTGTAGGCAATCCGTCTTTTTTGGCTGAAGCTGTCAGTCTTTTTAGTACTTAGTTTATGCCCCGAAGTCTTTTGGCAAACTAATGGCCCAGTTCAAAGAAAATACTAAAGAGTGTGAACAGGATTAACCTTTTAGGTTCTTCCTATTTAAACTCGATTCTAAATACCCCTCATTGCATAAACTTCACGTAGCATGAGTCACTATCGATACCAATTGAACGCCGAGTGACACTCTCAAGGGGGTTCCCATAGTTGGTACACTTGCTTTGGTCCCAAAACAATTTTCAAGCTGATATTTATTCGAATGGCAACGACGCCACAACGATTGAGTGTGGCTACACCATCATTGCCATGGACTTTGTAGCTACGCACAATACCGCGGAGTCAATAAAATAAAATACAATTTGGCAAAATGTGGAACAGGTAGTCCTTTCTTCAGTCCTCACCCTCAAAATGAAGCTTTGTATCAAAGATGTGGGAAGGAACAATTTACCCTACTCACTCGATATCTATTTGTCTCGCCTGACATTCAGCTACGATCGTAATTCCCAGTACTGCTGCCTGTTCTGTTTGTATAACAACTGTTGCCACGACTCAAGAAGCAAATTTTTCAACGATAACATATTCTGATAACGCTGACGATAAAAAGCGGGAACGCTATTGCATTTCACCGCATATACTGAAGGCAAGTGTTCCATTCAACAAGTGTAGTCTTGAAAAGTTTTGACATCCGAATTGCATCGGTTTGCACTTGTGAATCAACTTTGAAGCTGATAAGAACAGGTGCGTTTGACTGTTGTACCATTATTTGATCCTTAAAGGTGTAAATAGCTGTTCCTTGTAAGTAAACATCATTCCGCCGCGATTTATAGAACGAAGGGCCAAAATGACAAACGGAAGGATAAATGCAATTGTGCAATTCCATGACAAAGTGTAGTGTAGTGTTTGTGAGTTGTGATTGTGTAATTGGCGAATCAAGGAAGTTCACTTAAGAAAGGGGTCTATCAGTTGGCAAACCGAGTGTCATTCCTCGCAGTAACAAGTGAAATGTGACCACTCCTCTCTGTCATTTCGTAGCGATATTCGCGGAGTGATGACTCAAAATGGGAACTCATTCAAATATCGCAACAGAAAATTAAGCGAAATATAGTTTTTACGTACGAAAGCACTTATGATAATGCTAACGCAAATCTAAGTCATTATCAGAAAGTTGGCAGTGATAAGAGGTGTTCAACAGAAAGTCGTCACGGACTGCACTAGTACCGCGCAAAGCTTACATCACTTAGGTTCCTCCAATAAACTCGTTTCGTGTGTGTTGAGTGTTTACAAACAAAATGGTAACAATGAACAAAAAAAAACCCTATTTATACTAAAGTCTTAGAAATAGTGCTGTAAATTGTTTCTGGCCAGCGGTAAAGCAGTTCTGACTTGCGTATGAAGTTCAACGATAAGCTGATAGGGCTCTTGACAGAAAGCATTCCTCCTCCACCTTTACCTTTTGGGCGGGTTTTATTGAACGTCTGTTTCAGCAAAGTAAAGCTTCAGTCACAATGGTCAATTGTGTCCCACTGGTTTACTAATTTATTGAGTGTCTCGACTGTTTGATTCATCGATAGCTTTTACTAGTCATAGACGTATCTCTCGTATCAGACCGAGACAGATGTTCTGTGAAACACGAGATTTGGCCGGCATTTTTCGCAAGTAGCTTTGTCCATTGTGTTGGTGGATTTATTTATTTTTCTTTCGACTTTTTCACAACAAAATGGCAGAGGAAAGTGCTCGCCATTTTCTTTTTTACCAAATAATTACAAAGTATTCTTTTTGACCTGAAGTTGGTTGCTATTTGAGAATGGACGTGTTCAGTATGATTGGTTGATTGCTGATCTCGGAAAGTGATCCTTGCGTTAGCTGGCAGACTAGGACACAATGAACCCAACTGATGGTCTACGTGAAGCTGTGGAAACCGCTACAAGAGCACCCATTTACCTACCTAGCTGTCGGACTAAGGCTGAGTAAGGCCAAACGCCTTGACCCAGGAAACTTAATTGCCAGTAGTTTAGTGGCACTAGTTTTCGGTGGCACTGCGGTATTTCGCAAATGCATGAACAAGGACTATGGACAGAATAGCCAGTGGATATCAATTGATTTGTGCAATGCCAAACATTACCCTAGCCCATTTTTAAATTATATCACGCCCTACAACACAGTTCTGCTTTTATGACAGTTTATGTTGACTTACAAACTTTAAAACATATTTTCCTAAGTTCTGCAATTTATTGAACTGAGCTTCCTCACATTTTTCAGTTCACATCTCATCTATAAAGAGGTCGTTTTGCGCAGCCCAAACATTTCACATAAAGAGAACCAGAAGTGCCAAAGCAACGCTATAGATCAAAGGAGGAAAAGCACGTCAAACAGTGGAGTATCTACATGTAAGTTATCCTGGTAGCTAGTTAAACGTTTAATGATTAATTTTGCGTTTCTAGAGTCTGCACCATGCCGCTTAATGCCAAAACCTTTGTGTGTGACCACCAGTCCAGCAACATCTCAGAAAGGATGCAGACCTTCTACCGAGACCAACTGTTCTTCGATATTGTTCTGGCGTCCAAGGTAGACAACTTGAAGGTGCACGCTCATCGTACGGTCCTCTCCGCATCGAGTGACTATTTCCTGGCAATGCTATCCAGTACGTTGAAGGAAGCTAGATCGGTCGTCATTGAATTGGGAATCGATGGGACAACCCTCAAAGCGGTCGTCGACTTCATGTACAGTGGCACGATTGAGCTTCGTTGTGAAAACGCCGCCCGAATACTAGCAGCAGCGAATGTCCTGAAAATGAGCAAACTGAAAGTTGCCTGCTCGGATTTCATTGGAGAATCTATCGACGTCACTAACTGCATGAGCATCGCGTCCATGGCCAAGCAACAACAGTCCGCTGAGCTATATAAGAAGGCCTTTGAGTTTGCGTTGCAGAACTTCGAGGAGGTGTCCAAAGAGGAAGAGTTTCTGCGGCTCAAAGAAGAACAGTTGATCGAACTCGTTTCGAGCGACGATCTGTGCGTGAACTCGGAGGAAGCGGTGTTCCACAGTGTGGTTTCTTGGGTGAATTACGATAAAGGACATCGGGAGGAATCCGTGATTGGCCTCTTGGCACATGTGCGTTTCTCGTTTTTGACGCCCGAATTTATTGTTGACAACCGAGAGTCAGTAAGCCGAACTTACGAGTGTCTGGAGTTGCTGTTCAGTTGGCTGGAATCGCACTTGTCCCGGACGAAGTTGACGAAACGTCATTCCGAACGGAAGAAGGCAAATGGAGCGAAAAGAGAGACACTTGGATTTGTGAGTGGAGACTGGACCGACAAATTGAAAATGCAGTTTCTTGATCCAGACTCGAATATCTGGACCTGCGAAGACTTACCGTCTCCACCAGCAAAGAGAGGGAATTATAAGGCCATGGTAGTGGATAAGAAGTTAATAGTCGCTGGGGGTCAGTATATTAAAGGGGCTCCCACTAATATCGCTGAGTGCCTGGACCTTCAAACAAAGGAATGGACAAACTTACCTCCAATGCGAGAAGCACGTGAGCTTCCAGGAATGGCTGAATTGAATGGCAATTTGTATGTTGTTGGTGGACATTTTGGTGGAGATTTGGGTGAGAATTGGTTACGTTCAGTGGAGAAGTATGACTTTCGTACACGCGAGTGGCAGGAATTGGCGCCTATGCACTTAGCACATGTTTTTGTGAAGGTGACCGTTCTCGGCAAACTGTTGTACGCTGTGGCCAATGAAAGCTTGCCTGTTGAATGCTTTAATCCTGCTGACAACAAGTGGACTCAGTTACCACATAAAAACGAGAGATCAATAGGGTATGGTATCGCTGGAGTTGGTGGATATTTGTACGCAGTGGGGGGATATAATAACGGGCAAGCAAGTAAAACTGTTGAGCGCTATGATCCGTCGACAAATACGTGGACGGTGATAAGGCCAGGATTGGGACTGGCGCTTTATAATTTGAGGTGTGTTTCTTGGAATAATCGACTTATAGCTTGCAAAGGGTGGGATGATCAGCATGTAGTCCAAAATTCTGTTCTCGAGTACAATCCAGAAGGGAACGAGTGTAGGACATTGGCTACGCTCTCTGATCATTATTTAGATAGGGCGTCTTGCAGTCTATTTACAATTACAAAATAAATAAAAGTGTATAAAAAATACCATTTTTTTACAATATCTGATCGAGCCGTGCGTCTGTTTTCTTTGAATTCCATCAGCTTAAGTCGGCACAAATATCCCCGAGTTGAATTGTACACCAAAACTTTAGAGTGATTGACAGGTTCCTCGGATCTTGTGGCACAACCAATGTATTATTTATTTATTTTAAATCAAATGAGTATATCTACTGTTCTCGTTAGATTAGGTCACACAACAATATACTTAAAAATTACCACCAAAGACTAACAACAAACAGAATTAATTTTTTCCTAAAAGAATCCCTACTTAGGTGAAAATCGAATATACAACAATAGGCATCTAGAAATTGGTTCATTGTATCCATAATTAACTCTGTGATAAGATCCATAAAATAAAAGATGATTTCTAAGAACTCTCACAGGAGCATAAAATCCAATTAATGATAATAGGAAAGGACATTCGATATGACCATATGATTATTTGTCAAATCACGAACAAACATCATTGAAAAATATTGCCTCCGTCTAAAAAGAGGAAAGATACCAAATAATTTGCGCCTCGTCTCGTAAGATGGCGTTTCAGTATTCCATCGCAGTCTACGAAAAGCTACTCTAGCTAGACGCTTTTGGATCTCCTCTATTCTAATAGAATTCCGAGCTGCGAACGTCGACTCTGACCATTTTCTTGTTGCGACTAAATTCGGAGCTCGACTGTCAAACGAGAAGAAGCTGCGGACCGCCCAGAAGAAGAAATTCGACGTTAGACGCCTTAGCACACCTACAGGCAGGAAGTAAAACGGTTGAGCGCTTTCATCCAGCCCAGGATTGGGACTGGCGCTTTGTAATTTGAGGTGTGTTTCTTGGAATAATCGATTTATATATATATTTTGAGAAAAGTTTAAAATTTAGTTGTAGAGTACAATCCCGACGAGAACGAGTGGAGGACATTGGCACCACTTTTAGACTATTTTTTAGAACAATATTCCAGTAGTCTATTCACATTTACAAAATAAATAAAAATACATCAAAACAGACTGCTTTTGGTTACAATATAATTATAACACGATCAGGGGTGGAATCCCGTAAAGTGATAGGTGGGGGTCAAATGCGATAGTCACATGATTCTCCTCCTACGTAAAGTGATCGCAAAACATACATAATTGCCATCACTTTTTTATTTAAAAACATTTCTTATGAATTTGGGTACAGGGATAGATGGGAGGCTACCTTTTGTCGCGAAAACAAAACGTAAAGGGGATGAAATAGGGGATGCAAATTAGCATGACGAACCAATTATTTCTCAAGTTAGGGATATACAAATTCATCGTATCTATACTTTCGGTAAGACATTTGCTGCATTGGTGAAATTCTCCCAATCAGCGCCAAATGTACTTTTTTAAGCGTCACCTCCGAAAAGGTTTAAGGTTTTATCCAGCTAAGGAAATGTGGATATGCGTGGAGCTCTCATTTATTATTGAGACAAATCAAACAAAGTAAAGACGTTTGGAACTGCATCTTCTGATTAACGAACTTAAAAGTCAAATAGGATACTATAAAAATATACCAACTAAAACTTAGGTTGCATTTGTAAGCTCAACGACTTTGAATTTTGTTTATTTGATACAAAAACAAATTAAGGAAACCGATTAGTAATTCTTTTTTAACTAAATAGGTGTCACACAAAAGCGATCGAAAAAAATCGACTAGGACTCTGAGTATCACTTTACGTACAGCAAAAAATGTGGTTGTGAGTATCAGCTATCGCAGATCGCTTTACGAAATTTCACCCTAGCTAAAAAACAAATTGCTGGTTGGCCTTTTCGATTTTGCTCGACCAACTTGTACGTTCTTTGACACCTCATTCGCTAAGATTGGTCAAATGGGACAGCAGCATAATGATGGCATACTCTGTCGTATACGTAACCTTTTTAGGGGATATCGTGCGCTTTGTATATGCATTCGGTTTCCACTGCAATTTACAATAAAAAAAACGAGTGTGCTTTAGACCACACGACTGAAGTAAAATTTCTTTAGCCCCATCTATACATACATGTTTAGTTTTTACATTCTAATATATCAATTTTCTTCAATAATTTACTGGCTATGAGAGGAAGGGAGCACTGCTCTCTCTTTCTCCTACAGTATGATACAGACAATAGGCCACGGTTGTCACTTACAAAAAAATACTCAAATTATTTTATTTTCTTACAACAAACCCTTAACAAATTACAGTTTTATGTCTGTATGTAAATAATATGATTAATTAACCTATCCATATCTCAATATAGTTATAAACAGAAACAGAAACTATTTCCAAGTTCACCATCTGTCAAAAGAAGAAAATGAGTGCATTCTGTAATTTTTTGAATAGCGAATAGTTTTATATGAATGGTGATGACGCATTTGCAAATAATGCAATGCGTTCACTCAGAAGCAGTAGGGTAGCATTTAAATAAGGTGATATCGAGTTCGCATTCGTGGTAAATCTGCTCAAAAATTTACCATAACCAGATAAAAATTACCAAAATAGCAAAAATCAAAAAGCAAAAAAAAAAGCCAAGTTTGGTAAAAAATTACCAAAGTGGCAACCTTGCAATAGGCGTGCACTATGTCTTAGATATATGAAATGTAACTGGCTATGAGAGAATGAAAAGAATATGTGTGCTCGCACCTCACTCTGTTGCACCTACAGTGTAATACAGACAATAAGCCTGCAGTGCAGTGATACCAGACTTTAGAGGCAGGTTATCCCACGATTATACTCAAAATATCCCTTTATGTCAACAAAATAAATAAATTTATTGTTTTAAAAAATACTCGTGATTCATTTACAGATATGCCATTTTATGAAACAGTTTAGGGAAGTAAAAGAAAGAAAATGAAAGCATTTAGATATTTTGAATGACTTTTTTTCTAAACATGAAAATAATTAAATTGATCGCAGGTTGAATAATTTTTTTATTCTTAATGAAATGAGCAATTAGGAACAAAATTTGACAAAAAGTAAAATCCCTTTCTTTTTGTACTATGAGGTCTGAAAAATCCCTTTGTCCCTTTTAGCTTATTATTAGTGAGAAAATCCCGCAAAAAGTGATAAATCCCCCGATCTGGGATCACTGCTGCACTGTATGATGTGTCTTAGATAATGAAACGCAACTGGCTGAGAGAAAGAGAGAACGAAAATGTGTGCTTGCATCTATCTCTCTTGCCTCTACAGTAATATACGAAACGAAACGAAACGTAACTCTCTCTCGTTTTATCTCACTAACTTATATCTCCCTCTCAACTTCCGCTCGCAATTTCCGTAACGCTTTCGTGACGCTTTCACCAGCTTACTTCCCAAGTCAAGCGTGCCTTAAGAAATATTACTTCAAAAAACCGCTAATCTAAGAACACACTGCCGAGCACAATTTTCGCCAAAATATTCTTCGAAATTGGACTTCTATGTGACTAACAGCTGCCCCAAGTAGCTCAACTGTTGGTCAGATAGAGCAGCTTTATTGTGGATTTCCATTAAACTATAGACTGGGGTAAGGACTGATTTGCAGGAAACTCAGAAAATGGCCCATCGCTATCCCTTACTTAACGTCCGCGGAGCACCTGGGCCTCAACCAATACGCCTATCAAGTTAGCTCGACCTTTGCCAAACTGGGAAACTGGGAAAACCTTAAGACCTACACCTGAGCACAAATTATGTAGACGGCTTAAAATATTTGTGTTAGTGTAAGTGGCTTCCTATGGTAATCTCTTTCTTTTTGTATTGCTTAAGTACTGTTTCAAATAGGAGCATGAGGAGTCAGACAAAATATTCGTTCTAGCTAAAAATAGTGAGAAGGTGTAGGCGTTGTGTTAAGAACTCGTTGAGTTCATGATGATCCCATTCGTTTCTCGAATTCAAGCTCAAAGTTTACATTCAAATTGCTTTAATGGCGATTGATAAATCCAGTCAATAGTCCGCCAATGCGAATCCTTTGGCTTGCTGGTTCCTACCCGCATCCTTAGATGAAGGTTTTTTTTTGTTTGCCGGGTCAGGAAACTGATTTTTTACAGACGTTTGGGTGCATACGTTTAGTCGGCCCGCATCGTTGAGAGAGGCCCAATCGTCTCAATGGAAGCCATGACTGCGGACGCTGGTTCGGGGCCTGAGAAAATATCTCCTGAGATCTCATATAAGAGTCAAAGAATTCGGACTTGCCGAACCAAACTACTCTCGAATTGATTACAGGGTTGTGCAAGGCCTTCAGCGCAGCCTAACTATCGCTACAGATGTAAATACTTCTACCTAACAACCGAAGAGGTCTTATCGAAGGTAAGCCCCATGACTTGTTCTTGCACTGCCAGAAAACTGAGAGCGCTTTGGATGTCTTCGACTCAATATGTTCTGTGCCAAAAAGTTTCTTATCTATAGGATCAGTCGCAGGTTCAGTTATTTCGCTTGATCGGATGCGTGGATAGCGACGTCTTTTTGCACTATCTGAGTCAGACCGCTAAAACCTTTAGTCTAGTGAAGGCAACCTCTTAACGCCCATTCGCAGCACACTTTTCATCGACCTAGTACAAAACTGCCCGAGCACTGGCAATTACAGACCGACCGTAGGCATGATCCGACGGAACGTATGGCAACATCGTCCGCGTATGCCTATTGAGGAACTATTGGGGTTCAACTACGATATGCATTATATAGCAGCGGGACTAAACGCAACCTTGCGGGCAGCCTCTCTCAAATCCCGGTACAACATTGCACCCATAGTCCGCATCTACAACCAAAGGTCTGTTCATCAGCCCGCTGTTTGGCAGAGTCACACACGCAGTCAGAAGTCGCATTATCGAAAATGATACTTAGATCAACCCGGGACAAGATGTTATCTGGTTACCCGAAAAATGAGTTTCTGAAAGTCTCCGCATTTGGTCCGATTTTCCAAGTTTCTCCGGTTTCACTAATTTGCCCCTACTGCGAAATTTAACCAACCCAATGGTTTTACCTAGAGTCTCGATCTTTTCACGAAAATCCTTGTAGGGGGACGAGTTGCAATTAGGGGGACAATATTATTAAACACACACCCCCTGGTCACCTTCCACAGTCCTCATCTGCATGGCTGCATCCGAATGACGACCGCAAAATTAGAAGTTACCGTGCGGTTAATTTTAAGGTTATAGTGACGATCTTCGGGGTTTTAAGTGACTCCCTTATTTATAGATAATTTTTGGTGATCCGGTGAGCTAGATTGAACCAATTCTAGTGCACGCCTTCACTGACACCAAGGACGAGCAGTATTTGTACAGGCAAGTGACAATACCTATTTCCCCAGTTGTTGCATTCAGAATAAGCTGCCAGATATAGTACAAGATGGTCCAAAATGCATCACTCGATGGGGAGGTGCTGTAACTCTGACAAATGGCGTCAACTGTCAGTTTTGTTTCATATGTGCGAAGTAAAAAAATGGACAATACACGTCGACAAGCCGTCTTGTCACTCGTCCGCAAGAGGCAACGCCTTGATATTTTCAAGATATAGCATAACAATGTCTCCCTGTATTGACCAAAGAACAGCCAGTCCCCACTGAAACCGTCAGGATCAGGACACCAGCAGAATTCGAAAACGCCGCCCCAGTGGCGTTGATGAGCTTCGCAAACTCAACTTAAAATTTGCGCTCCTCAAGAAGCCATTGCTTTAAATAAGAACACCACCATTTCTTAACATCTCTTTTTTAACTTTTATTTCTTTTACAATATGTTTAGTATTTTTTTCAAAATATTATAAAATTGCAATTACAAAAATGTTTCACTTTATTTTTTGCATCTTTGGGGCAAGATAATTATTGTCTTTTCTTTTCATTCTCATCTCTATAACAATTTCTTAAATATTCATAAAAAATTGAGTTTATAACTAAATAAATATTTTACATTTACATTATACTCGGCTAGATATATCTAATAATGTTTGCGCTTAAGTTCGTGTCTGTTTCTTGGTGCAAAGAAATATAAATATAAAAATATATAACAACAAATTACATTAAATACTTTAACTTAATATACTATATGCGTTTGCGTCTTAATTATGTTTATCTGAGGCTAGATTATATTTACAAAACAATTAAATAATTAGTCTTCATAACTTTCTATTGCGTATTAATTTTTTATTCTTGTTTTTTTTTTTTTAATTTTTTCTATTAAGTGATTTTGCAGTAAGAAAAAAATAAATATAACTACAACAAATGAGAGGTTGCATGGATATTTATACGATGATATAATTTAGCTATAATTTTTTTTTTTTAAATCACAAAGTCAATACAATTCACTTTGGTGAATTTGGTGAACTTTTTCGTTTTTTGTTCTGTTTTCGAGCTTGTGTTAAAAATAAAAATATTAAATATTTACAAGAGTGGCTTCGGTTTGTCAGTCATCAGTCATCATACCACATTTTCCATTATCCATGGAACAAATTTCGATATTCTCGTACAGACACCAGGCAAGTTGGCCTCGGCACATCCAATTCCCCAGGATATGATACCGGCAAGGAAGTATCTACCGTCTTGGGATTTTACCTGCAAATATGAAATCGTCAGAACACAATATTGTAAAAGACGATTCGAGAGAAAAACTGGGACTGCCTTATTCAAGGCTACCAAATCTGTGTAAACGGGTGTGACCTACTCTATAACCAATATTTACTTACTACTTTTACAACTTCACGCAAACCAGGCACACCCATAAACTAAAGTATTAAATAGACCGTCAGCTCCTGCGCACATACCCGATTCCCCCCGAAAATTTTGAACAGAAAATTCTCTCTTAAATTTCCTATCTGTGAATACGTGTGAAGCAGCAAAAAATTAAATTCAAAATGGCGGGAGGTGTAATAAAATACTGACACTTAGCAGTGTCCCTACATCGTGGGATCCCTACCTTTTTGAGGGAAATTAAATTTTTTTCACAAACTTTCTGTGCGTCTAAGGAAAAAACATTAAAATTGTGGGAATATCAATAATCTGACAAAAAAACATTCAAACTACATTTCACCATGAATATCAAGGCACTAAATGTACATAAAATGGAGATTTGCCTTTAGCAACAATTTCTAGTACCAAATTTGAGTTTAGTGAAAAGAGTAAAATGAACACCCTTAGTGGGAAAAATAAAGACAGATTGCTAAGAACACTGACTGAGAGTTAGTGTATTTGGTGAGTTTCTGTCAGCTGATGGATGCGTTCTGAGAGTTTATATTCGTTGTTGTATTTCACCATGGAAACATGTATTCTACCAAATGTAGATTAGCGAACGTAATCAACATAAATAAATGAAAGAGTAAAGTGTGAAAATTCATTCGTTGAAATAAAATAAAATATTTGTTTGCTATAATTATTATGTCTCTTTTCGTTTGTTGTTTTTGGCGAAAAATTATTTCAGCGGCGAATGTCGATGGATAAAATGCAACCAATATAAAGAGAAAAATTGATTAAGAATAATTTAAAATATGTTTCAGGGGAAAGATATAAACATTTCTGTTCGGGTATAACTTTTGAGTTATAGAGTTTAGTATCGACTTTAAATTTACGGAAGCCCACAATTGCGAAAATTGTATTGAAAATAAAACCACTGTGAACTACTCGTAATAAGAGTCGAAAATAAAAATGTTTATTGGTAAGGCCCAATCTTTCCATGAAGATTCCGTTTATTAATGGAAAACAAATTAAATTTATTAGAAAATTTGAAACAAATGAAATTTTTAATTATGAAATTACATTTGAAATAAAATGTCGAGAATATGAATAATGTGCACTTATAATAAAAAGAAAAAGTCTTTAAGACACAATCAACGAAAATTTATTTTCTTTAAAATGTACGGGAAAGAACGAAACTCAAAATGTATATAAGCAAAATTTGAAATAAATATATTTGCTGATTTGTACCCTGTTATGTCTCACGCATTTAAGTTTTGCTGCATACAATTTTCTTTTTATTCATACGAATAATGATTAGTAAACGGATATTTTTTTATTTTTGTCGATAATTCATATAGTTCATCGATTTCCATTGTTTGCAACATAAATGTAAACATCCCGTACTATATACATTATCCTGGTAAAATGAGAGAAATCCTCTATACCTATGCGTTTTAATAAATTTGGTACTAAATTCACCACACTGCCCACCGTTTTCTTAACACGACCCGATAACGGCCAATTATTTGAATTATTTGAATTTTTGCCAATGTTACCACAGAATGAACTGTCAGGCATCTGTCAGGTTCCTAGGTGCGAGTGTATGCGTGCGTCTAATCTACTTTAACATGGCACACATACTTTGCCACATAGTAACACGGAAAACAGCTTGTAGGCAAATTCTCTTAAGTTGAAAGAGCTGACGGTCTATATAATACTTAGTTTATGGTCACACCAGTTAAAAGGGATGCACAATACTAAATTGGGACAGCACTACCTAACATGCAACAATCCCGTACACATATTTAGGTCGGCCATCTTGCTTTTGCATACGATGGCAAATATGGGACGTTAAGTGCGTTGCTATATAGCCCATGCAGTCTTAAAACAAAATGGCAGCCGTAGCTTGTGAATGGATGACAATTTGTCCATTTCGTTGAGTTTATTAAAATATTCCGATTGGCAAAATTTACGGAAACCATTGACTTATTATATATGAACTGCTAGTAGACAACTTCGCGTTGGTTCCAACATAAGCGCTAGCTCTCGTGGTTCGTAGCGGAATAAGTTGGAAACTCACATCTGACGTTTCCATTTCGTTGCAGATAGTTTTGCATAAGACTATTTCATTGCGATTAATTGAATAAAGATTTAAAATTTAAAAAATGAAGTGTTGCATAATTGGTTGCAATTTGGAATGTGATTCAACTTTCTCTGATATGATCAATTAAATTCTCAGGTACTTGAATGTGATATTCTTGACAATCATAAGTATTTATTGATCAGAAATGTGATTGAAATACACGCTTAAGTGTTATTACGTCATATTTCTAAAATTAATATTGAAAAACAACATAATGGACTAATTCGCAATAAATGTAGGAAAATTGTGCAATTTATGGTACAATGAAAAATGATTTTTTATTCAAATTTTGTTGGTTCCGTCTATTATTAATTATTTAAACTAGTGCAATTTTGAGATGACTTCTATTGTAAACAATGTCGCAACAATTTGAATTTCAACCGTTTCACTTGGCAAATCCTTTCAAGCCTAATAGGTGGCTCTAGCATTCTATGGAGAAATCCAAGATGGTTGTCATTTTGTTTCACTTATTTTCCGCATAGAACCACGAGCGCTAGTTATGTTAGCGTCATTTTCTGGGCAGAGATCGTATGGAAGTGACATTTCACTAGCAGTCCATATTTATAATAAGTCAATGACTGAAACTTATAACTACTCTCATATGTTATATTTTGAATCAGTAATGGAAATGTTTTCAGTTGATGTCAGAAATGCTGATCAACAAAACTAGTGTTTTCGTTCAACATTTATCATGACGCCAACTCTATCAACTTTATCAACATGCCAACTCTTTCATGCGTGATAATGTAAATGCCCCATTGGAATGTTTAAAGCGTAGCTCCCTGAAACATGAACTTAGTATGAAATAGACTGACAGCTTTCCTACGTCTCCCCGATTCCCACTCGCTCTAAATTTTACTGTCTTTGAATACGTGTGAAGCAGCAAACAAAAATTAAATTCTAAATGGCGGGAGTTGTAATAAACTATTGACACTCAGCAGTGTTCCTACATCGTCGTATCTCAACTTTTTGTGGGAATTGCGATTTCCGAAAAGCTTTCCATGCGTTAAAGAAAAAAACATCAAAATTGCGCAAATATCAACAATCAGACAGAAAAACATTCAAACTACATTTCAACATGAATATCAACGCACTAAATGTACAAAAAATAATCATTATAGTATTAGCAAACATAGATTTTAATACTTAAGCTTAGTATCCTACTCGCGCTTAATTTCCGCGTCCCTAGTCTCCACTTCGATTCTCCACACCAAAGGTAAATGGTCGCTAAATTATCAAACATGATATAGATGGGACAAAAACCATATTATGTTCATTGCAGTTCCTTCGTATCGGGTAAAACCCTATTTGCATTGGAACTATTTTGCAATCTCCTTCTTCTGTTTTCTCCACAAGCCCCGCAAGTTTTTTTTTTTCGTTTTTTCATCGCATGAAAAGGAATTTTTGATTTTGTTTTTTTCTTTTATTTATCATGCAAATGTTTTCTTCGGCTTCCTCCAAAACAAAATCCAAAGTAAACACAACACAAATTCTTTCCTCCTTTCAAAATTTATCTTCGATTTAATGTACCGGACATTTATTTATTTATTTCGCGAGCTAAATGAGTGGAGAATTGTCATCGGCCCATCTATATGAAGCTAAGAATTTAGCGAGCGAACAGGATACTGCTTTGCTAAACTGCCTCGCTAAATTTTATCTTTGTGGACAATTTTGTATGGGAGATAAAATTTAGCGCGAGCAGGATACTTAGCTTTAAGATACAAAACAATTTTTACTTTTAGAATTATGGTTTCATAAAAAAATTGAAGGAATTTGAGTTTAGTGAAAAGGGAAAAATGAACACGTTTCGTGGGAAAATTAAAGAGAAAGTTTTAAGAACACTGACTAAGAGTTAGTGTACTTGGTGAGTTGCTGTCAGCTGATGGATGCGTTCTGAGAGTTTAAATTCGTTGTTTTATTTCACGACGAAAACATGTATTCACAAAATGTAAAATAGTGAATCAACATAAATAAATGAATGAAGAATTCATTCGCTGAAATAAAATAAGATATTTAGTTTTCTTATAATTATTGTGTCTGTTTACGTTTGTTGTTTTTGGCGAAAAATTATTTCGCCGGGAAAGTCCACAGAAAAACGGAAAACAATTTAAAGAGAAGAATCGAAAATTTAGATTGGAAATATGACTTTTGAGCTACAACCTTTTCTTGAAGATAAACTAATTATATTCATTAGACAATTTTAAATAATTGATATAATTAATGAAATTTGAAAACAATTGCTTCAGCCAAGAATATAAATAACTAATGCTAGTTCTTAATAAACAAAATAATAGCATCAAGGAATTATTAAAAAAAACTGGCAATATTACATACCAAAAATATGTTAATGAAGCCCAATCTTCACAGTATAGGTTGAACTACAGCAAAATAAAATATCAACTGGAAGAAAGAACTTATTTTTTAAACTGCTTCACGACAGATGAAATAAGCACTTTTTTCAAAATGAGAGGAGAGTTGGTCCAGTTGAATTACATACCGCATCGACCAGATCTAACAATTTTGTTCAATATCTGTGTTTTCCTGAATCTCTCCGTTTCTCCACTTTCCAACTCCCTGGATTTCCTGTTATAAATTTTTGAAATCAATGTACTCAAAACCACTAATAATCAACAGAATAAAACCACTTTCTTTTACAATTATACCGAGTTTTTATTTCAACAAAAAAAAACAATTTAACCTCAAATGTCATTAAAGTGACATAAAAAAAACATAGACTTCATTTTGACATATTATTGTCTTAAAAGGCATTTGCATGAGTCATAAATACAAATAAGATTGAATCAAATTGAAATGTGAAATTGGAACAATAAATTATTTTAATTGAAAACTTTATAATCAATAATTAATTTACTCCAACAATCTGCAATATGAAAGTAAGGGAGGATGTACTACACTTTCTAGCAATATGTCCAATTTGAAGAGAATTCCGGAAACCGAAAAATTCGGTTCCTATGTTCTGGATGAGGAAGTTGCAATCGGAATCTTAAACGGAGAACAAGGCTGGGATCTATTGTTCAATTATACAGAGAACGCACTTCGCTACAGAAAATGAAAATTTATAATGAAATAAAGACAATTACAACTACTACTACTAATAGCATCAACGAAAATAAATGTATTTTCTTTTTCTTAAAATGCACGTGAGAGAACGAAACTCAAAATGTATATCAACAAAATAGCACATAAAGCTGTTAACTGATTTGTACCCTATGCCACGCAATAAAGTTTAGCTGCCTAAAGTTTTATTTCTTAATTTCTTACGAATTCACAATTCGATACCTTCCCGGAAGAATGTATTAAGCGACATGTTTAAAATTTTACAGGAAACTAATACAACTTCCTGTGAAGGTAATTATTTGCATATTTTTTAGTAATATATGCATGTTTTGACTGAGATTTGCACCGCAAATTGTTTTTAATTATTCTGTGAGCAAAATGTCAATTAGATAAAAAGTTGTTGTTGCTTAGAACATTCTTATGGTCTAAAGATTTTCGCTTGATACAGAGTTAAATGGCGCTTAAATCTTTGACATGGCAGGACTTAATACAAAATGCCAAAAAAATTGTCGGTTAATTCATTTTTATTACAAAATCTGTTAAAATACTTATTTAATTTAAATTTTTGCCATTTACAGCTGTCAGTTTAATAATATTCACTCAAATCAATACACAAACAATTGGCAAATAAAATGACAACAGTCTAAAAATATTCCAAAATAACGATAATATCTATGTCTAGACAAAAATGTTTCAAGCGACAGCAAATGGAACAACTTTTCGGTGGCACTATGTTCTAAGTGACAATATCAGTTAAACTAAGCGCCAACGGCATCATTTTTTATCTCGTAGGATGTGTTGCATAGTACAATTCTTTTTTATTTAATAGCGCTTAACATAAAAGTTTTGGTGGTTAAAACAAATAAATGTCATTTGTATCAATTATAGAGACGTCAAACCAAGATCAAAACGTGGCGTTTGGTACAATTTTTAAGAGCATGCCAAAAACTCATTTGCTGCAAAATTGTAGCTTCATTCATACATTCTTCCGGGAAGGTATATCGATTCATTAGTAATCCTAATCAGATATTTTAGTAAAAAGTTTTTGGTAGACATTTTATGTCATTATTTATGTAAAAAGTAAAATAAATTTGCAAAATGATGACTGTACATTTATTCTTGTTTCTTCCCAAAATTTTGACAAGTGACAGTGACAGTACAGTTGTCAGTTTCTTAAACCAAATCGATCATACAAAAAAATGACAATGTGAAATGAGAAATTGGTTGCGAAACTTAAAGGATGTGGCGAACATTCGACATTGTTTTTCATACATATTGATATCATAGAAACTATATCTGTGTATATCCAAAATATTCCTTTTCTTTATATACTATAATTTGAACATTCATTGCCATTCAATTATTTCGTATTTTTGTTTTAAGTAAATAGTTTCTGTTCGACGATGTGTGATCAGCTTAAATGGTCGTTTGCCGCTGAACGCGTTACATGTAAAATATCTTTCCTTTCATTCTTCACTTCCCTTTTTTTGCAATAAACGCTTCGTCCTGTTGTAATTTCAACTACCACGCGTCTTTCATTTTTTGGTTTACCACAATACGTTTTTCTTAACTGCGTTTTCAGCCCGGAAATTTCGACCAACAATATAATCTAAGCACCTTCAACGCTAACGAATAAACAGTTTCTTTGAAATGCTTTTTTTGATTAATGAATTTGCGGTGTTTAGAACTGATTTGTACTGCATGGTGTCTAGCTACATATGAAATTCGTTTCACTTGATACGAGGACATAAGAAAGTCGAACAACTATTCATATGAAAATGAAGCAAAAAATTTTAAAATGGGACTAAGAAAAACTATTATTTACACCACAGTCCCACACTCGATATTGAAATGAGAATCCACCTCAGGTTACCTGACATCCGGTTTAAACCGGAAGTGTAGGCTGGCTTTTTTCAAGTATGCGTGTGCCCCCTTTGATTAAGATGGCACAAATACATGAATTCAAACTGGGCTACACCCAAGGTCAAATTAAGCTTGTAGGCAATCCGTCTTTTTTGGCTGAAGCTGTCAGTCTTTTTAGTACTTAGTTTATGCCCCGAAGTCTTTTGGCAAACTAATGGCCCAGTTCAAAGAAAATACTAAAGAGTGTGAACAGGATTAACCTTTTAGGTTCTTCCTATTTAAACTCGATTCTAAATACCCCTCATTGCATAAACTTCACGTAGCATGAGTCACTATCGATACCAATTGAACGCCGAGTGACACTCTCAAGGGGGTTCCCATAGTTGGTACACTTGCTTTGGTCCCAAAACAATTTTCAAGCTGATATTTATTCGAATGGCAACGACGCCACAACGATTGAGTGTGGCTACACCATCATTGCCATGGACTTTGTAGCTACGCACAATACCGCGGAGTCAATAAAATAAAATACAATTTGGCAAAATGTGGAACAGGTAGTCCTTTCTTCAGTCCTCACCCTCAAAATGAAGCTTTGTATCAAAGATGTGGGAAGGAACAATTTACCCTACTCACTCGATATCTATTTGTCTCGCCTGACATTCAGCTACGATCGTAATTCCCAGTACTGCTGCCTGTTCTGTTTGTATAACAACTGTTGCCACGACTCAAGAAGCAAATTTTTCAACGATAACATATTCTGATAACGCTGACGATAAAAAGCGGGAACGCTATTGCATTTCACCGCATATACTGAAGGCAAGTGTTCCATTCAACAAGTGTAGTCTTGAAAAGTTTTGACATCCGAATTGCATCGGTTTGCACTTGTGAATCAACTTTGAAGCTGATAAGAACAGGTGCGTTTGACTGTTGTACCATTATTTGATCCTTAAAGGTGTAAATAGCTGTTCCTTGTAAGTAAACATCATTCCGCCGCGATTTATAGAACGAAGGGCCAAAATGACAAACGGAAGGATAAATGCAATTGTGCAATTCCATGACAAAGTGTAGTGTAGTGTTTGTGAGTTGTGATTGTGTAATTGGCGAATCAAGGAAGTTCACTTAAGAAAGGGGTCTATCAGTTGGCAAACCGAGTGTCATTCCTCGCAGTAACAAGTGAAATGTGACCACTCCTCTCTGTCATTTCGTAGCGATATTCGCGGAGTGATGACTCAAAATGGGAACTCATTCAAATATCGCAACAGAAAATTAAGCGAAATATAGTTTTTACGTACGAAAGCACTTATGATAATGCTAACGCAAATCTAAGTCATTATCAGAAAGTTGGCAGTGATAAGAGGTGTTCAACAGAAAGTCGTCACGGACTGCACTAGTACCGCGCAAAGCTTACATCACTTAGGTTCCTCCAATAAACTCGTTTCGTGTGTGTTGAGTGTTTACAAACAAAATGGTAACAATGAACAAAAAAAAACCCTATTTATACTAAAGTCTTAGAAATAGTGCTGTAAATTGTTTCTGGCCAGCGGTAAAGCAGTTCTGACTTGCGTATGAAGTTCAACGATAAGCTGATAGGGCTCTTGACAGAAAGCATTCCTCCTCCACCTTTACCTTTTGGGCGGGTTTTATTGAACGTCTGTTTCAGCAAAGTAAAGCTTCAGTCACAATGGTCAATTGTGTCCCACTGGTTTACTAATTTATTGAGTGTCTCGACTGTTTGATTCATCGATAGCTTTTACTAGTCATAGACGTATCTCTCGTATCAGACCGAGACAGATGTTCTGTGAAACACGAGATTTGGCCGGCATTTTTCGCAAGTAGCTTTGTCCATTGTGTTGGTGGATTTATTTATTTTTCTTTCGACTTTTTCACAACAAAATGGCAGAGGAAAGTGCTCGCCATTTTCTTTTTTACCAAACAATTACAAAGTATTCTTTTTGACCTGAAGTTGGTTGCTATTTGAGAATGGACGTGTTCAGTATGATTGGTTGATTGCTGATCTCGGAAAGTGATCCTTGCGTTAGCTGGCAGACTAGGACACAATGGACCCAACTGATGGTCTACGTGAAGCTGTGGCAACCGCTACAAGAGCACCCATTTACCTACCTAGCTGTCGGACTAAGGCTGAGTAAGGCCAAACGCCTTGACCCAGGAAACTTAATTGCCAGTAGTTTAGTGGCACTAGTTTTCGGTGGCACTGCGGTATTTCGCAAATGCATGAACAAGGACTATGGACAGAATAGCCAGTGGATATCAATTGATTTGTGCAATGCCAAACATTACCCTAGCCCATTTTTAAATGATATCACGCCCTACAACACAGTTCTGCTTTTATGACAGTTTATGTTGACTTACAAACTTAAAAACATATTTTCCTAAGTTCTGCAATTTATTGAACTGAGCTTCTTCACATTTTTCAGTCGTTTTGCGCAGCCCAAACATTTCACATAAAGAGAACCAGAAGTGCCAAAGCAACGCTATAGATCAAAGGAGGAAAAGCACGTCAAACAGTGGAGTATCTACATGTAAGTTATCCTGGTAGCTAGTTAAACGTTTAATGATTAATTTTGCGTTTCTAGAGTCTGCACCATGCCGCTTAATGCCAAAACCTTTGTGTGTGACCACCAGTCTAGCAACATCTCAGAAAGGATGCAGACCTTCTACCGAGACCAACTGTTCTTCGATATTGTTCTGGCGTCCAAGGTAGACAACTTGAAGGTGCACGCTCATCGTACGGTCCTCTCCGCATCGAGTGACTATTTCCTGGCAATGCTATCCAGTACGTTGAAGGAAGCTAGATCGGTCGTCATTGAATTGGGAATCGATGGGGCAACCCTCAAAGCGGTCGTCGACTTCATGTACAGTGGCACGATTGAGCTTCGTTGTGAAAACGCCGAACGAGTACTAGCAGCAGCGAATGTCCTGAAAATGAGCACACTGAAAGTTGCCTGCTCGGATTTCATTGGAGAATCTATCGACGTCACTAACTGCATGAGCATCGCGTCCATGGCCAAGCAACAACAGTCCGCTGAGCTATATAAGAAGGCCTTTGAGTTTTCGTTGCAGAACTTCGAGGAGGTGTCCAAAGAGGAAGAGTTTCTGCGGCTCACAGAAGAACAGTTGATCGAACTCGTTTCGAGCGACGATCTGTGCGTGAACTCGGAGGAAACGGTGTTCCACAGTTTGGTGTCTTGGGTGGAGTACGACAAAGGACGTCGAGAGGAATCCATAACTGGCCTATTGGCACATGTGCGATTCTCGTTTTTGACGCCCGAATTTATCATCGACAACCGACAGTCACTAAGCAAAACTAACGAGTGTCTGGAGTTGCTGTTCAGTTGGCTGGAATCGCACTTGTCACGGACGAAGTTGACGGAACGCCATTCCGAACGGAAGAAGGCAAATGGAGCGGGAAGAGAGACACTTGGATTTGTGAGTGGAGACTGGACCGACAAATTGAAAATGCAGTTTCTTGATCCAGACTCGAATATCTGGACCTGCGAAGACTTACCGTCTCCACCAGCAAAGAGAGGGAATTATAAGGCCATGGTAGTGGATAAGAAGTTAATAGTCGCTGGGGGTCAGTATATTAAAGGGGCTCCCACTAATATCGCTGAGTGCCTGGACCTTCAAACAAAGGAATGGACAAACTTACCTCCAATGCGAAAAGCACGTAATCACCCAGGAATGGCAGAATTGAATGGCAATTTGTATGTTGTTGGTGGATATTTTGGTGAAAATTGGTTACGTTCAGTGGAGAAGTATGACTTTCGTAAACGCGAGTGGCAGGAATTGGCGCCTATGCACTTAGCACATGTTTTTGTGAGGGTGACCGTTCTCGGCAAACTGTTGTACGCTGTGGGCAATGGCAGCTCTCCTATTGAATGCTTCAATTCTGCTGACAACAAGTGGACTCTGCTACCAAATAAAAACGAGAGATCAACAAGCTATGGCATCGCTGGAGTTGGTAGATATTTGTACGCAGTGGGGGGATGGCATAACGAGCAAGCAAGTAAAACTGTTGAGCGCTATGATCCTTCGACAAATACGTGGACGGTGATAAGGCCAGGATTGGGACTGGCGCTTTATAATTTGAGGTGTGTTTCTTGGAATAATCGACTTATAGCTTGCAGAGGATGGCATAATCAGAATATTCTTCAAAATACAGTTGTAGAGTACAATCCTGACGAGAACGAGTGGAGGACATTGGCTACGCTCTCTGATCATTATTTAGATAGGGCGTCTTGCAGTCTATTTACAATTACAAAATAAATAAAAGTGCATAATAAATACCATTTTTTTACAATATCTGATCGAGCCGAACGTTCTGCTGGTTCTGGGACTTTTGAGAAGTTTTGGTCAGGATGCCGACAAGTAGTTGGTCTTTTGAATGCCATTTCTACACAATTTAATCAGCGGAGAGCTTTAAATAAATGACCACACTTCACCTTTGGGTTGCTGCTGTGGTGCTACATTGCGTTTCACCTTTCGTTACGCTTCTGTTTCCCTGCAAATTGGCTGCCTTCAGCGATATTTACTTGGCCAAATTTCATTTCTAAGATTAGATGTACTCTTTGCGTCTGTTTTCTTTGAATTCCATCAGCTTAAGTCGGCACAAATATCCCCGAGTTGAATTGTACACCAAAACTTTAGAGTGATTGACAGGTTCCTCGGATCTTGTGGCACAACCAATGTATTATTTATTTATTTTAAATCAAATGAGTATATCTACTGTTCTCGTTAGATTAGGTCACACAACAATATACTTAAAAATTACCACCAAAGACTAACAACAAACAGAATTAATTTTTTCCTAAAAGAATCCCTACTTAGGTGAAAATCGAATATACAACAATAGGCATCTAGAAATTGGTTCATTGTATCCATAATTAACTCTGTGATAAGATCCATAAAATAAAAGATGATTTCTAAGAACTCTCACAGGAGCATAAAATCCAATTAATGATAATAGGAAAGGACATTCGATATGACCATATGATTATTTGTCAAATCACGAACAAACATCATTGAAAAATATTGCCTCCGTCTAAAAAGAGGAAAGATACCAAATAATTTGCGCCTCGTCTCGTAAGATGGCGTTTCAGTATTCCATCGCAGTCTACGAAAAGCTACTCTAGCTAGACGCTTTTGGATCTCCTCTATTCTAATAGAATTCCGAGCTGCGAACGTCGACTCTGACCATTTTCTTGTTGCGACTAAATTCGGAGCTCGACTGTCAAACGAGAAGAAGCTGCGGACCGCCCAGAAGAAGAAATTCGACGTTAGACGCCTTAGCACACCTACAGGCAGGAAGTAAAACGGTTGAGTGCTTTCATCCAGCCCAGGATTGGGACTGGCGCTTTGTAATTTGAGGTGTGTTTCTTGGAATAATCAATTTATATAGAGTACAATCCTGAAGAAAACGCGTGGACAAAATTGGGTCCACCTGTAAGCCATGTGTTGAGAATTGGGTCTATAAGTTCTATTTGCATTTACAAAAAAAAATAAAAATGTCAAATTTAATACTGTCATCGTTTTCAATGGGTCAAACAGTAGTGTGGCATGCTTTAAGTCTGTGGTTCTCTTAAAAGCAACTGAAATGAAAATTTGCAAAATGTCGCACAAAAATTGACAAAAGCTGCGCCCCTATTATAGGTGCAAACGAAGTTTATGCTGCGCAGAGATCAAGCGAAGAATCATTCTTCCCAATCGCTGTCGCACCGAGGTAAACATTTCGGAAGTAGAGCCCATGTCACCTTGGTTCTATGGAAGACTCTGTCGATAGCCGATAAAAACCGTTGGACTAGTTTGTGTCGCTGGAGTGTTTAGAGTGGACCATGCGGACTATAGAGTCACGTTGACCCGGTTAACGAGGTTAAAGTCCAACGACTAAGCCCGACGAGTCTTTTACCCCTCAGAGGAATGCACTCATAAGTACACGTGACGTGCTACCTCTCCCAACTAGCGCCTGAGAGATCATAAGTCCTTCGCATCTACTCAAGTACTTCACTCACCTGCAACGGACCACCCGAATCACCCTGGCACGAGTCCTGGCCACCCGTCTCGTAGCCAGCGCACAAGAAAATATCCGGAATGAATTCCTGTCGTCCGGCTCGCAGAAACATCGACTTGCATCGGTCGTTGCTCACAATCGGCACAGATACCTAAAACGGTTGACAGACATAAATGAATGGTGCAATGGTTGGTAGCAGCCAACTCACCTCCTGCAGCACCGATGGCAGTGTGCCACCCTCACTCAGTCGGCCCCATCCTGTTACAGTTGCATTCATCCCAATCAGCAAGCTATCCGTCGACGGCAGACAAATCGGACTCACATGCGCAGCAAATTCCAGAGGTTGCTCCAGTTTAACCAGCGCCAGATCATACTCGTACGTGAAGAAGTTGTACTTGGGATGGACGACTTTTTTCGCAACGCCACGCTCGATATATGGCAACTGCTCCTGTACATGAGAGAAATCATATTCCCCAACTCGGATGCGGATTTGTGACGTTAGGAGGCTGCAAGCACAATTCTATGCTGTTAAGTGGAACTGGCCGAAACCAAATTTGGATGCAAACCGAATACTTACTCATCCACACAGTGGCCGGCTGTGGCGATCCAATTCTCGTTAATCAGTGCGCCGCCACATCGGTGCGTGCTGGAGAAGCCGAAGAAGGATGTGCGACGCACAGACACCTGCCAAGGCCATCGACCGAACGGCGCATTCTTGCCGCCAACAATGCGGGTTTCCGGTCGCGTTAACGATGGCACGCCGCATTCTGTAAACGGTTAATCGGTGTCATTGGAACGTGTTGCTATCGGACAGACTTACCACTGCGTGCGGCTGAGATGGTTTTTATGGGGGTCTCGTTGGTCACATGGTTGAAGATCTCATTTGACTCGATGGTGGTTAGGTTTAGGGGTGGCTGTGTCGTCTGTCGCACTGGAGTCAGCACGATCGAGGTAGTTGTTGTCTGCTGCGGTGGGGATCGCGTTGGTTTGTATGTGGACGTTACATGCGTTGTGGATGGGTGGGGATAGTGTGTGGACGGGTTGTAGTATGTGGATGACGAGGACGGCCTATAAATGGTGGTTGAGGTTGTTGACGAGGACAGCGGGCCGCCAGAGCTGCTCGCGTACGGGGAGTACGGTTGGGTGGTTGTCACCGGTTTTGTCGGTTTCGTGCCAAATATCTACAAACAGAAGTAGGATTGAATCTAGACCGCTAGATCTATATATGCGTATGACCCACCTGTGGTTTTGTCTTCGTTGGTATGTTGCCCGAGGTTACGATCGGCCGCCGTGTCGAATACGTTATATATGGCGCCTGAGTCTGGATGGGCTTCTTCGATGGCTTCGACGGTTTCGATGGCTTTTCCCATACCGGCGGCCTTGGCTTGGTAATAAAGTTCGCCTCCGTTGTCATGTGCCATTGCGATGTCTGCGGCGATGTGTTCCATAGACCTGCTGAATGGACGCAAATTAAGCAGTTAAAACCGAAATTAAGTAATAAAACAGAGAAACCCACTCGACGGCACACTGGCAGATGTTTCCATATCGGCTAATGAATTTGTAAGACTAGGGTACTTGGTTGTGGCCACAACCACCAGTGTTGGCGACGCCGTTGATAATGATATGACTGGCTTCTGGTGCAGCGGCTGCTGCGGCTGATAGTAATTACTGCTGCCATGGTGATGAGTTATTGACGTCTGGTGGTGTGGCCCCGATGGCCGGATTACCAGTGTACCAGCACCGTGCGGTCGTTCGATAGTTGTCATTCCACTACAAGAAATAAAAAAAACCAAACATCGATTGCAACCAATTAAACATCGAAAACAAGTGAAAATTACCTTATACTGGACGGTGGTCTAGGTTTATGATGATGATGAGGATGACCGCCATACGATGACGGCTGGTACGCAGATGAGGCCAACGATGGGGGTGGTCGCGTGAATGAGAACGTCTGCGGCATGACAATGTTTTGAGTTAGATTGTGGGCACAACATGAGCCAAACATGAACGAGTCCACGCACATGCCAACGTGTTGGCCCTCGGACTTAATGCACTCCCACACAAACATGCATGTGCCGTCGATTTTACCGATCGTGCATGGTTTTGGGCTGATCTTGAAGTTCTGACTACGATGCAGATAGGGCGCTGCTGACGAGTGCAATAGCGGCTCTGATGCGGCCACCTGATCATAACTATTATCGCTTATACTATCGTAACTATTACTAAATGTATCACTTAGGGTGTCGCTGTAGCGCAGGCGGCTATTACTTCTGCTGCTGCTGCTGCTGATGAAGTCACGTGTTCGTGAGCCAGCAGCACCACTGAAGGCAGCGTCCGCTGTCAGTGGCACTACGTGTAGGCAATTTGTTATCGTTAATACTATTTGGTAATAGAGTAATATGACTGGAGCGCTGACTAGCCATCTACTCCACATTGTGGAGAAGATATGATTTCCTGAAAAAAGAAGAGAGTTACAGTTAGTCGGATACATTTGCTGAAGGTATTTGAACAGAGAAATTGAGGACGGTTGAGACTTTTTTGGGTGCGCTTTAAAAATGTCCCACAGTATATATGGTTCAAGATCTCCACTTTTGGGTTTATTATCTTTAGTTCGAAAATACTATTGCTCAACTATACAGCTGACAAATGAGTATAAGAAATTGTCCGGGATGTAAGCTTTACTTGGTTTTAAGAGTTTTGTCCATGTCGAAAATGGGGTTTTCGAGATATAAGCAGTTTATAAAATTATAAAATTAGTGTTTTTGGATATTCGAATTGTAAATTAAGGACAAAATTAATTTGAAAACGTCAATTTTATTCTAAGTATGCATTTTGGTCAAAATCCTTGCCACCGTTTTCAGGTAAACTAAAGAAAACCGAATTTTCAAAAAATGCATTTTTTCAAAAATCAATTGCACGATAATATTGAGAAAAGCTGAGTTCGCTGTTAAGTCAGAAATGACCGTATTACCTTAGGAATGAATTTTTGTTACAATCGTATGGACCGTTTTCGAGGTATGTCAAAATTTCAAAAGTACCATTATTCGATTAGTTTTGCCAAAAAACTGGGTATGCAGTCATGGTAACCTCACCTACCTAAATTCAAATATCAATTTTAGTTGAAATCGTTGCAGCCGTTTCCGAACTATGGACACTTCCCATACAAAACTAATTAATATTGAAGTTACCGTGCAAAATAAAAAACTGCCCCGAAGTGAAGCCCCACAAATTCAAAAATCGAAGTTTGAACCAAATCAGGGCAGCCGTTTAGGCTGTAGACCTCGAGACATACGGACAGACAGACGGACAGAATTTCGTGACCCGCGTCCCTCTTTCATCGTAATTGATAAACATTTCGAGTTCGAAATTTTGTGGAAATATAATACAATTTTTTTTTCGGAGTATTCGAGAGAGTTAAAAATTGGTGCTGACCGAGTAGGTGGAGGATGTGGCGAGGAACAACAATGCTCAGTTGTATAGGTGTTTCATTAACCGTGGTAGAGTTAAAGAGTACAAGAGTTCAGGCCCAATCGACAAGCCCGATCTAACGCTAGAGACACGAAGCTGGTAAAAGTCCCACTAGTGTGTCTTACCAAAGACCAGGTCTTCCTCCTTCGTTAGATGTAAATACACAGAGACACGAAGCGCTATTTTCTATTTGCTAAACACAAGTCCCGGCCGATATGTGGATACAGGAAAAGGGAGTTTTTCGCAAGAGCTTTGTTCTGCGAATTGGCAGCACTTTTACAATTTTGATAGCTGACAAGCTGATTTGCGACTAACGATTTATGAGGCTAAAGATAGTTGGCTCCCATATTGAGCTTTATACGAAATAGTCCCCGGCGCCCATATGCCCACAATTAAATTTATTTTTTTATATGTTTGTCAAAAGTACAAGGTACCTCAAATGTCATAAAGTTATCTGTCAAATAAAGTCAATAGCATTGCCCATGAACTTCTGAAGAAAAACAACCTAAGATAAATTGTATTTACCGCTACAAATGATAGAACCGTTTGTTTGGTTTCTGATTTGTTACCGCGCACTTACCTAAAGTGTACAAATTTCTCAGACTGTCCAGGCTAAAATTTTCGAACTCACAATAGCGAAATTTTCAACACAAATTTTCATATTGTGCCCATTTTGTGAGTCAATATAAGGTGGAGGTTAAAATTGATTGTTAGTTTATTTTATCGCAATCGGTCTGCTCGTTCAGAACATATACGGCTGAAAGTTTTTTTTGAAAGAGAGGCCTACCTTCGCACAACCATTCGTTTTGTGTGATCTACTACCGAGTTTGAGAGATTTGAAAGGCTCTTCCATGACATTCATACTCTCGGATGCTTGCCAAAAAAAAAAACTTAATTCTGTAGTGCACACCAAGCCAGAGAATTTTGAAGACTGATTTCAAAGATGGCACCGTGTATGGGAGACCTAAGGCATCATTGTCATTTTTTGTTTACAGCTTACAGTTCACATTTTTTCCCATTGACACTGGTTTTTGTTTCATAAGTTCGCCGGATCTTCGCTCCTACCTCGGAGATCAAAAAGCTTCTGGCAACATCTGCAAAATAAGAATTCAGTTTCTTTCATCCACTTGACAGAACTGTCAGATCCCAAAGCATGTTAAGCACTGGACCCTTATCACGTAACTTCTGAGACGACTACCGTCCAAACGATAGACCTCCAAATCTAGAAACTAAATGCAAAAATTACGTCCATAGCTTGATCTAGTACATTCTCCACAAATGTATTGAAAACTTAAGATAATCAAAAAAAAAAAGGACTCTTTGTAGTCATCAAAATCTCAAAAACGACATCGTCCTATGCGATCGGTCGCCTGGATATCCATCACCATCCACAACGAACATAAATAGAGAAAGCCTAACAAAAATGTTCACAAAAATGACGGCCTTACGTAACTCCTTTCACGCGTTTCGCACGGATCCCTATCTCAACGAAATGTCCCTATCACCGATCATGCAGAGCCTATTAAAACTATTCCGTCGCCTATTACGGCCAAAGTTACGAGTGCTCTTGTTCATGTCAGCAAAGTTTTATGGCTTTCCAGCCATGCGGTGACTTTTAATTAACAATCTGTCACAGAATAGCGGTAGGTAAATGAAGTAATCTTCGGATTTGTTGACTTTGGCAAGTTTGTCACGCACTCCTTGCACACCAACCGGCATGAACTTCAAATTTGCATTACAAATTCGCACCGGACAAGAATTGTATAACAGTTTCATAATCGAATTCCGTTTGACCACATTATTTGACAGTTGACACTTCAAAAAATGTAACATGACCATAAATTGTAGTATTTATGCCCTTCGGGCACACACCGCCATGCTAATAGCGTCACTTATTTTTCGGTCAATTGTACGTGATTGGCATTTTTGATTTACGTGCGGTGAATTCCAGTTGTGACACTATTTTTGACATTTAAATGCAAAGATGGCGGTGCGTATGAAACTGAATGAACCTTAATTATGCGAGATTGTAATAAAGAGGATTAATTTCCCTTTCATTTTGGACGGAGTTTTTTTTTAATGACAGTTGTAGTGCATTTTAGAAATGCTCTGCGCGTGAAACGCCAAGGGCACAAACAGTTTTCCCTTTTCTGACAGCGATGAATGCAAATTGAATGATCGGAAATCGGAGTGTATATGCACGCTGACGTGTGGCGGTGAGTTGAAAGGCATTCTCCTTTTAATGAAAGTGAAATGAAAACAAAACAAAAAATTGGTCGATCGATTCGTTTGACGGATTACCTAACCCGTTATGGAGATAATGAGCGGAATTGTTGTCGGTGGCGTTGTGTATCTTTTTTTGGATGAACCCCGTGGATTTTAGTACTTTTACTTTTATTTGAGACCGAGTGAGTTGTGAACAATGTGTGGAAATTCTAATGATGCTGATGCGAGGGGTCTTAGGTTCGATCACCGGAACAACGCAAAACTGCATCTTAAGGTTTTTTCCACGGCACCACCTGCCGCACGCGTCTGACAAACTTCCGGCAATATGACTGTCCTGGAAGAGCTTCACAATTCAGCCGATCGGACTTGGCAAGTCACCTCTATTCATCCCGTAATATAAGGACTCCCACAAAACGAATGATTGCGAGAAGTTGGACGTAGAGTGCTTGAAGAAAAAGGACATAGATGTAGAGCGACACATGCAACCCCAGGGGACTGATGCTGTACATGAAAAGCTTGCTAGGTGCGCTCAAGTGGACCTGCAACTCCATTCGAAATTATTTGACGGGACATTGGGCCGTTGAACTACCAATAACCGAACTCAACAGGGACGATGAAAATCTCCTTCTAGTTTCCCTTTTTATAATAACAAAAGTCTTGCTGGTCCCTTGAGTCTTCTGATTTTCTTTGATACACCGACTTTGGGGCCATTTTCTGCCGTTGGGTCTCCGTTTTGATACCCTGGCTTAGAAATAAAGCCATTGAGTCGTCTCAGAACCACGTTCGTCGATGGACGTCCTTTCGTCGGCGGGCCTTCTTTTGACAGTGTGACCCAGGAGAGGTCTCAAACTCACGGAACCATTTTCATCGTTGAACCGCCTTCTGACGCCATAACCCAGGCTTTCTCTCTCGGAACCAGTTTCGTCAATGCGCGTTCTTTTGACAGTGTGACCCAGGAGAGGTCTTAAACTCACGGAACCATTTTCATCGTTGAACCGCCTTCTGACGCCCTAACCCAGGCTTTCTCTCTCGGAACCAGTTTCGTCAATGCGCGTTCTTTTGACAGTGTGACCCAGGAGAGGTCTTAAACTCACGGAACCATTTTCATCGTTGAACCGCATTCTGACGCCCTAACCCAGGCTTTCTCTCTCGGAACCAGTTTCGTCAATGCGCGTTCTTTTGGCAGTGTGACCCAGGAGAGGTCTCAAACTCTCGGAACCATTTTCATCGTTAAACCGCCTTCTGACGCCCTAACCCAGGCTTTCTCTCTCGGAACCAGTTTCGTCAATGCGCGTTCTTTTGGCAGTGTGACCCAGGAGAGGTCTCAAACTCTCGGAACCATTTTCATCGTTGAACCGCCTTCTGACGCCCTAACCCAGGCTTTCTCTCTCGGAACCAATTTCGTCAATGCGCGTTCTTTTGACAGTGTGACCCAGGAGAGGTCTTAAACTCTCGGAACCATTTTCATCGTTGAACCGCCTTCTGACGCCCTAACCCAGGCTTTCTCTCTCGGAACCAGTTTCGTCAATGCGCGTTCTTTTGGCAGTGTGACCCAGGAGAGGTCTCAAACTCTCGGAACCATTTTCATCGTTGAACCGCCTTCTGACGCCCTAACCCAGGCTTTCTCTCTCGGAACCAGTTTCGTCAATGCGCGTTCTTTTGACAGTGTGACCCAGGAGAGGTCTTAAACTCACGGAACCATTTTCATCGTTGAACCGCCTTCTGACGCCATAACCCAGGCTTTCTCTCTCGGAACCAGTTTCGTCAATGCGCGTTCTTTTGACAGTGTGACCCAGGAGCGGTCTTAAACTCACGGAACTATTTTCATCGTTGAACCGCCTTCTGACGCCCTAACCCAGGCTTTCTCTCTCGGAACCAGTTTCGTCAATGCGCGTTCTTTTGACAGTGTGACCCAGGAGAGGTCTTAAACTCACGGAACCATTTTCATCGTTGAACCGCATTCTGACGCCCTAACCCAGGCTTTCTCTCTCGGAACCAGTTTCGTCAATGCGCGTTCTTTTGGCAGTGTGACCCAGGAGAGGTCTCAAACTCTCGGAACCATTTTCATCGTTGAACCGCCTTCTGACGCCCTAACCCAGGCTTTCTCTCTCGGAACCAGTTTCGTCAATGCGCGTTCTTTTGGCAGTGTGACCCAGGAGAGGTCTCAAACTCTCGGAACCATTTTCATCGTTAAACCGCCTTCTGACGCCCTAACCCAGGCTTTCTCTCTCGGAACCAGTTTCGTCAATGCGCGTTCTTTTGGCAGTGTGACCCAGGAGAGGTCTCAAACTCTCGGAACCATTTTCATCGTTGAACCGCCTTCTGACGCCCTAACCCAGGCTTTCTCTCTCGGAACCAGTTTCGTCAATGCGCGTTCTTTTGACAGTGTGACCCAGGAGAGGTCTTAAACTCTCGGAACCATTTTCATCGTTGAACCGCCTTCTGACGCCCTAACCCAGGCTTTCTCTCTCGGAACCAGTTTCGTCAATGCGCGTTCTTTTGGCAGTGTGACCCAGGAGAGGTCTTAAACTCACGGAACCATTTTCATCGTTGAACCGCCTTCTGACGCCATAACCCAGGCTTTCTCTCTCGGAACCAGTTTCGTCAATGCGCGTTCTTTTGACAGTGTGACCCAGGAGAGGTCTTAAACTCTCGGAACCATTTTCATCGTTGAACCGCCTTCTGACGCCCTAACCCAGGCTTTCTCTCTCGGAACCAGTTTCGTCAATGCGCGTTCTTTTGACAGTGTGACCCAGGAGAGGTCTTAAACTCACGGAACCATTTTCATCGTTGAACCGCCTTCTGACGCCCTAACCCAGGCTTTCTCTCTCGGAACCAGTTTCGTCAATGCGCGTTCTTTTGGCAGTGTGACCCAGGAGAGGTCTCAAACTCTCGGAACCATTTTCATCGTTGAACCGCCTTCTGACACCCTATCCCAGGCTTTGTCTCGCGGAACCAGTTTCGTCAATGCGCGTTCTTTTGACAGTGTGACCCAGGAGAGGTCTCAAACTCTCGGAACCATTTTCATCGTTAAACCGCCTTCTGACGCCCTAACCCAGGCTTTCTCTCTCGGAACCAGTTTCGTCAATGCGCGTTCTTTTGGCAGTGTGACCCAGGAGAGGTCTCAAACTCTCGGAACCATTTTCATCGTTGAACCGCCTTCTGACGCCCTAACCCAGGCTTTCTCTCTCGGAACCAGTTTCGTCAATGCGCGTTCTTTTGACAGTGTGACCCAGGAGAGGTCTTAAACTCACGGAAGCATTTTCATCGTTGAACCGCCTTCTGACGCCCTAACCCAGGCTTTCTCTCTCGGAACCAGTTTCGTCAATGCGCGTTCTTTTGGCAGTGTGACCCAGGAGAGGTCTCAAACTCTCGGAACCATTTTCATCGTTGAACCGCCTTCTGACGCCATAACCCAGGCTTTGTCTCTCGGAACCAGTTTCGTCAATGCGCGTTCTTTTGGCAGTGTGACCCAGGAGAGGTCTCAAACTCTCGGAACCATTTTCATCGTTAAACCGCCTTCTGACGCCCTAACCCAGGCTTTCTCTCTCGGAACCAGTTTCGTCAATGCGCGTTCTTTTGGCAGTGTGACCCAGGAGAGGTCTCAAACTCTCGGAACCATTTTCATCGTTGAACCGCCTTCTGACGCCCTAACCCAGGCTTTCTCTCTCGGAACCAGTTTCGTCAATGCGCGTTCTTTTGACAGTGTGACCCAGGAGAGGTCTTAAACTCACGGAACCATTTTCATCGTTGAACCGCCTTCTGACACCCTATCCCAGGCTTTGTCTCACGGAACCACTTTCGGCGGTTTCCCCAGCGCAACGATGCAAGTCACGAATGGGTTCTATTTCTAACTTTATTCTCAACTTAGATCGAAGGTTTCACCGCCCAAACTGAATAGTTATCTCGTACATGAACACACCGACACCATACACCAACAGCCCCAAGTCCCAGCTGACCCCTCGCACCGCCTTACTCTGCCTTTGGCAACAGTAAACATGATTCCCATGACCTACTGTTGAAAAATTCCCAAAGTTTACTCCGCACTGCAGAACAATTAGCCACTACCCACTCTGAGCTCGGCAGCTTAACGGCTTTCAATTCAAACGTCCACTGGCTTATTATTAAATAATAAAACATTTAATGGCCGACCACATCTCTAAGTGGCCGGTCGTAGAAATTGTTCGCAATCTTCCCATCTCGACGGCCGCCAACATTTCGCCACCTTTTCAACTGGCCAGCCATCAGAGATGAGTGCAAACAGCACTGCAAAATCGAAATAGACACCAAACGCATTTCGCCGACAAGATAATTGACCTAATTGCATACTCGGCTTACACACACCAAACAGCAAACACCATCCATCCACACTCTGCAGCGCGAGAGCAGCATTTCCACCTAATTGCCACACAAACACACAATACATATCGAACACTAATTAAGCGTACAGGTACTGCGGATGCGGACCGCCGATCGGCAGCAGGTGGAAAGCTACACCAAAAGTGGGAGGCATACACCAGACAGACAGACAGACAGAGGGACAAACCTAGTCGACTGCTACCAAGCCAAATTGCATCTAATCAGCAAGAGAGTTTCGCTATCATGGCCCAAAATCAGCGGGAAAAAAGTACTCACTTTGTTGTGTTGGTTAATGTTTGTGGCTGAAACCTATACAACGTCCAATTGCCGTGTTGTGTTGTCCGACAAATTTAAGAAGGAGAAAAAAACTCCAAAACCATCCGCCTTTTGCACACTTTGGTGCGATGTGTTTCTGGTGCGGCCAAAGCTGATGCTGGTGGCCCAGCCACTCGCAGAGCCGCTGTATATAATCTCGGACAACAAATTTGTCCGACACGATCTTATTTTGTAACACTCTGTGTGCTGAGTGTATGTGTGCAGTCTGGATACTGGATGTTTGCTCCCGGGCGGCAAGTGAATTTCACTGCGCTAAAGTATCTATCCAATAGGCGGGGGGCCGGGGGCACCCTTATTGTGATGTATGGCGGACTTGAAACCGGATGGAAACAAAGAAAATGATACACTTGGGCGCAATTCATTAGCACACCGAACACGGGTCGCATGACGGCCGGCGATGGCTATAAAACGAAATTCCGTGCCATGTTGGGTGATGTGCTCTAGTTTTATCTGCGATTGTGTCTTTCACTTTTCTTTTATCCATTTGGTTGCTGCTGTCTAGAGCTAGCTTCTCTTAAACGATGGGAAGTGTTGACAAATTGGCCAGCTTTATATGCGCAGTGGCCGATTGGCATAGTTCGGTTAGATGTAGGAGTGGAGATGGGCGCTGCGGCTTCGGAGGTGCTCACGATGAAGCCTGGGACCTCATGGAAATAAACTTCAAATGGATTCATAGATGCGTTCGGGAATGGCTTGTGCGTCAAATATCAGGTGGTTGTTTGTGCGTGACGAATTCAGTTGGTGACTGATGCTCAGCTTTGGGCTGGTGTAGGTCAACAGGCAAACCGAGTGCGACAACTGTTATCTGAAAGCTGCTACTGACAATGGGCCTTACAAGTAAACATTTTTAGTTTCGAAGTTTCCAAAGGGAAAAATCAAAAAAATAATCATGATTAGAAATCTGAAATGCAAACGGTTGACATCTCTATTTCATTGATGTCTGCCTGATTTCTGAAACCCACTTTTAACAGCGAACAAGGATTACAATCCCTGGGTACCTATGTTACCACTCTCCCCATCCATCTGACAGTGCGCCACGGGAGGTAGTGCTGGTAATAGTAAAAAGTATTTTGAAATCTTATGAAATGCAAGAAGCGACAAAAGCATTACCACCACCCACCCACCGAGTCATCCGCCTACAGAGCAAGATCTTAATGACCTTTTTCGATCTCTAGGCAATAACTTTACCATTGGAGGTGATTTCAATGCAAAACATAACTACTGGGGGTCAAGATTTGAACGAATAAAGGCAGGAAGCTCTATAAAGCAGGGCAAAATTTCAATTGTAATATTATTTCGACTGGATCGCCCACTTATTGGCCATCCGACCCAGCGACAATACCAGACCTCATTGACTTTATAGCTTTTACGAGCTATTCGTTTACGTCCATCAAACGCGAGGGGCTATTTATTAAATATTTATTCGTATACAATATATACATATAAAAGAAAGTGTCCGAAGCGATGTAATGTAAAAAAATGATTTTGATGATTTATACTTTGTTGGAAAGGTATTTTCTCAGTACAGGTTTTAAAATTTTGAAATACGGATTTTTTTCTATCTGACAGTTCAATTGTGATACGATATGTTACATTCAAATTTGATTCTTTTTTCGGTTGTTGCCAAAATAAAATGAAAAAAAAAAAATTCCGGTATGGTGGCGCTGTTCACGTTGGCTGTGCCATTTGATTCAGTTGCGCAGTTTCTTCATTCGTTGCTGTTTCAGCGTCCATATTGCACTTTGCGAATTCGTGTTTTGTTCGATCGAATAACGTTTGCCGGCCATTGCGCATTACATATTCGGATTTCTTCATTGCGATTTTGTGAATTAATGATCTAAATATATAAAAATTGAGTATTTAAATTGTGTTCGTTTGACGCCGATTAACGCCTTAATGCATATACCGATTTTATTCATACTATCACACATTTTTGGTATTGGTCTATATATGGTTTTTGTGAAGTTTAGTTGATATCGGAAAACGTTTGTGTGTGTTGTGCATGCGCGAAAAAACACATGAATTTCAGTACATTTTGGTTTTATTTCCACACATTATAAATATAAAAATCAATTGTTGTGCGTTATTCCAGTAAAAACTCAAAAATTCAGGTTTGTCTTGAATCAGGGATGGTTTAAGATGAAATTAAAATGAAAATTTGGAAAATTCTCAACTTCTATAAATATATAGCAAAATGAGTTGCATTGTGTTTGAATTGATGGTCTCTTAATCTTAATGCGTTAACCGATTTTGTTTCTGAAAATTTCAAATGAAAGGTGACGTCAACACCAAGGTTTGTATGGATATACGCTTTTTGTATGTTTATTGGTTATAGGAGTTATAGGAATTTTGAACATTCTTGTGCTGTCAATCTCCGTCACCACTCAACTGACTTCAATTTTGTGGATGAGTATGTTTGGTTTCAGTTGGGAAGCTAGAATAGTTTTGGATAGGTGGCGCTGTTGTAGATATCTCTTTGCTTTGGGGTGGTGGGGGCAAATCGCAAGCATTAAAGAATATGTGATGTCGTATACTATCATTTTTACAAATTGACCACTCGCCCAAGTAGTCCAGCATACTAATAACAGAGCCAATGTCTTCACAAATCGCAACTAATGATATTTAATGTTTTATAGCACCTTTATCGAATTTGAAGTGGGAACAAAATTATCTGAAAGGTGATTCTTACTTCCCGGGCAAACTTCGGACGACCGCCATAATATACCGCACGATTATTCAAACAAAAGCTGAAAACGATCATGGGCTTCATCGTTAGGCACAATGTTTTTGGACAATTGCGTTTCTGGATGTGTACTCGGTCGAATGGCAGAAGCGAGGATTGCCGGGCATTCGCTTTGGTTGATTTGGTTAATTAAGAAAATCTGACCGCGCCGGACGAACTCAATTCAATCAGTAGTGCGGAAAAATCGTTCAAGAAGCCGACCTATGAGGTCCTTTCTATGCATTGAACTTAATTTAATTCCAAGGGAGTTTAATTCTTTCAATAGAGAGGTTCAACTTTATCAAAAAATGTTAATAATTTATTCAATTTAAGGCGGTACAAAGTTCTCCGGGTCAGCTAGTAATAATATAAAAATTAAAAAAGTTTGAGGCATTTGCCCCACCACAACCAAATGACTACTGTGTCCCGACTTTTTGTTCTTTTTATTATGCGGGCGCGAAAACGAAAAAAACCTGGTGAAGTTTTAAGTCGCCACTGAACTGCGTGCGTTCATCGTGACAGTGTTCAGACAACAACAAGCGAAATCGCTTTATTAGCGCTTTGTTTGTTGAATGCATTTTCTTTCGCTTATTTTTTATTGAACGTGCATGTCCGCTACAACTTCTAAATACCGAAAGGAATCAATAGAAAAGAACTAAAAATTGAAAACAGTGATGATTTGTCTTCGGATCATACACATACTAACGGTCAACGGCATGTCAATAGAACAAACAAACATTGAAAGACTTACCAATAAAAGAACGATCTAGTGTAAATCCAAAGATTTACTCGAAAGTTTTATATACCTTAGATCTCCACTGGTCACAACAAGGCATATTGACAACGAAGTCGAACAATTCATTGCAGATATACAACAGGCAACAGAAGATAGTACGCCAATTTATCAACAACATAAACAAGCATCGGTAAAATATCCCACAGATATTAGCGAACTAATATTAGAAAAGAGAGGAGCTGACAAGATATCCCGGCAATAGAACTATATTCAAAAGACTGGAGAAAACTTAAAAAATAATCGGTTAATTTAAAAATAGATCTCTATCTAACTATATTTGCAACTAAACAGCTGACAAAGTCACAGACAACTACCCTTTGGAAGGCTGTAAAATAGTTAAAGAGACCTCAAGCGCAAGATCACCCGTAAAGAACATCTGATGGGAAGTGGTTCGGCGACCCTAAAAGAAAAGGTCAAACTTTTTTCGGAACATCTGACAAATGTTTTTAAACCTTTTCCACCTAGATGAAGACGTAAACACTTATGTTTCGCTTAAAGAGATCGGGGGGCAGATTCCGTAAGACAATAATCGTCGGGACGATATTGTTCTTGAAATTTTAAATGACACAAGAAGTTATATTCTGCCCGAAACTATCTTCAGCTTTCATTACATATGTGGAAAATGAACTTGTATTATTTTGTCACTTGTTGATAATTTTGGAGGTCTATCGTTTCAACTATAATCGCCTGAAATATAACGGAATGAGTGCGCGGAATATGTATTCATAGGCTGTCTAATAGAAAATCGCCAGGTTATGATCTAATAACTGCTCATATCTTGAAGGAACTACCCTTCATGGCATTGGTAAAACCTATGCTTTTAATAAATGCTTGCTTTAAACTAAGATATGTTCCACATCTCTGGAAGATTGCAGAAATTATAGTTATACCTAAACAAGGTAAACCTCTATCAGAAGTCGCCTCATGCCGGCCAATCTCACTTTTACAAGTATTATCAAAACTTTTTGACAAACTTCTCATTCATCATTGAGCAAAGAAGGCTTATTCCCACCCACAATAGACCCAGTACATCGGATAAATAATATTATAGAAAAATCACTAGAAGAGAAACAAGTTTGTTCTATATTATTCTTAGACGTTGCACAGGCTTTTGATAAAGTCTGGCATAAGGGCTTAGAGTATAAACTTCATAGGGATCTACCTAGACAGAACTATGAGATACCTACTTAAAGCTTATATTTTAAATAGATTCATTAGAGTTTGCTATGGTTCAGAGTATTCTGAACTTAAAGAACTACAAGCAGGAGTTCCACAGGGAAGTGTTCTGTGACCAACCCCTTACTTATTGTATACTAGCTGTGCCCGCAACTTCGTACGCGGCGTGAAACTGTGTAATTTCCAGTAAAAGAGATAGTAACATTTAAGTTTCAATACATTAAAACAAAGCCAGCCACCTCCCACCCCAAAGCAGAACAGCGATCAGGATCAACGATTGCTGATAATTTTCAATTTTAGAAAATAAATTTAGTTTTTTCATGTTAGATTTTGGGGTGTAGCTCAGCTTCTAGATGACACAGAAAGCTGATTGATGGCTTAAAATAATTATGGAATTATTGCCTCTTGTTGGTATTTTGTTTTGTTTGCATTGATTACGAATTGTTTGAGTAAAAGCGATTAAAAGGCAGTAAAGTCAGAAAAAGAACACATTTTGGTCAAAAACGCTCCCAAAAAATAGGCGTTACAATGAAAAGAATAGCCTATGTCCTTGACTGGTTCTTAAGGGACATTTCAAACAAATTTTCATCGAAATCTGTGCAGTAGTTTCCACGCCAACCGTTAACACATGAAAACGGCTACAGTTAGACTAGTAAAATACCAAACAGAGTTGAAAAACGTGTTACAATTGTTACTTTGAAAAAATACGCAATACAATCGCCTCGAAAAAGTTGCACTCAAAGGTTATTTTTTATTTTGAAAAAAACTGTATGTTTATTCTCATTTGCCCTTAGAAACAAAACATTTTAGATTGGAGTCACCGCTGGCTAATGTCGTTTTCGATTTGGCAAGAAAAAATCTTTTTTATTTCTGAACCGGGCAATTTTCAGAAATCTCAATTTCTTCTCAGATTTGCATGTTACATGATTTAGTTTCACTAATACCAATGTTTATGACACACAGCTGGCGGTTAAGAATTGATTCTATTTGAAAGGATCTCTTTTTTAACTGAATTATTTTTTTTACGCATATGGAAAGAGTTTTTAAATTAAATTGTTTCCAAATTAATTACAATGGATCCATACCAGTCCAAGTAATCAAAAAAATGTTTTTTTTTCGGCCAATTCAATGCACACTTTAACAAATAAAATTCGGATTTTATGTTCGATTTGGGAGCAGAAATCTGCAATCTCAGATCAAATTTCAAAAGTTTTTACTTTTTTAAATTTCTCATTATATATCAATATCCAATCATAATAATTTTTGTTAATTTGGTTCAGATCAACGTCAACTCAAAGATTGAAGCTCGCCTATGGTGGAACAACAAAATTGAGTCACAAGCTAGAAGAAGATGGCTTTTGTTAAATTTATTTCATTCTTTAGAGTCGGATTTTTTTTTTTCTAAGGACTTTTTTTTTCATAATTAGTGCTTTTATCCGATATTCGGAAGTTTCGTTTAGAATGTTTTACAGATTCTGTGTTTATAATGAGAACGATGTACATATCTTTGTAACTTTTGTATCTTGCAAGATTTTTGAGTGAAATTGATAATCCTTTCGGAAATGTTTTTAAATCAATGGGAATTGATTTGGAGATCGTGAAAGTGCATTATTATGCAGATAAACAAGTTGAAAGGCAAATTTAGGGCTTTCAGTGAACTTACAATTTGATTTCTTTAAAAAACAAATTGATTTCTCGCGAATAAAGTAACATTTATGTCAGACCTTCGCCTTAAAATGTGATAAAATATTTTGTGTTCTTTTCTAAAAGTTTAATTGAGCCACAGATCCCAAATCTTCTATCTTCTATCTTCTATCTGTATATATAATTCCTTCGGGGTGAAACTCGATGACGTTATAACTCGATAGCCGCTTTTCCGATTTTCATGATTCTTTTTTTTTTTTTTTTTTCTATTTCTGTATGCTGGATTTCGGGTTTAGACGGAAATAAAGTTCAGATAAATCGATTTATTAGCATTTTCGGGCCTAGCGGAGGTATGCCGGATCCAGCTAGTTACATATTAATGGCAGTAAAGAAGCAACTGGTTTTCAAGTTCATGAACCCTGCTATGGTCAACTGTCGTCGTCGTGCTGAATTATTTTGACACAACGAACGAGAAGAACTATCAATGGGGGACAGAACAATTTGATTGGTGCTAGTTTGGAGAGTTGTCCATGATAAACTAGCTCCAACTTCACATCTATAAGACAAGAAAAAAAGAGCTACAACTCACCTATGACCGGCATGCGTGTCACACATCAATCCAGTTTAGGGCGCATAACTGCAAAGAGAAGAGAAACTGAAATATTAACGAAATGCTCAATAAAACTCTCGCTACCAATAATTTTTTTTTCAAAGTATGTTATGGCCACTTAAAATCGTATCTATCGCGTTATAATCAAAATGAAAAATAAAAATATCCTCCATACATTAAATGCATTTTATTGTTTTTATTATTTATTTTTGAATGCAACTGCAACAGCAATTATATTGTAGCCCTCAACGCCCCGCAGTGCTTCATAAAGTCCCCATTAGATGACAATGCAGCGCAACCATCATCAGAGTCGCCTCCAGTGATCAACGCTCCAATGGATTTCATTAGAGTTTTCAGTTGGCTTGTCGTGACGATCGTCGTTTGTAGATGTGTTTTTCTTTTTTTATGGCCCCAGCAAGAGTGGCACTTTTAAGTGAGGTTCACTATACAGGTCATAGCGGTGGTCATTTGATTCAATTTCGAAATTGAATAGCATTTCGTTGTAGATTAGGTATATGGGTCAGTAGTGTTGGTCGAGCGAGTGGCGCACACGCCTCTTCGAAGTGGGAATACGGATCTCTCGATCAGATGACGGATGGGAATCGAGATCGGACGGCTGTACGGTTGCTGCTATTTGCAATGACAATGGTGACGATTAATGCAGATCAAATGTGGTTGTAGTCTTTTCTGTTGCTTGGTGTTTGGTGGTGATCTGGTCCAGAATCGGGAATCATTTGAATTTTGGGCCGAGAGTATGGACACATGCAACTGAGGTGGGTGCAGTGGGTTTCCGACGCCCACTTTGGGAAAGTTGACCACAGTCTCATATGGGTTGATTTATGAGCCGTGTGTTCGTATAATTAAAGTCTTTGCTCGATGTTACATCTGACAGGTGGTTGTCCATGATATGCTAAGTGGGATAGGGATAGGTATAGGTTTTTTTTATTATCAGGTTTTTGGGTGGTCCTCTTAATCGAGCCATTTGGGCTGGGCATGAAATTGTAGGTCGCTTTCATTCGTCCCGAGCAATATAACCTCAAATATGCAAAGCTAGTGCGGAGGTGTTATAATAAAACTGACTGAAAGGTGTTCATCCAGAATAAATCTGTAAGCAAAACTGATTCCGGCTTTCACAGTTGCATTGCAAAGTGTCGCGATTAAGAAATACGATAAGTTTTGTCGTTATCTGCTATCAGAAAATGAATATGTAAGCAGGAAGTCTTTATTAAATACCTTAAATCTCTCATAGAACTTCTTTTATTACAACTTTCAACTATGCAGAAAGATTTCAAGATAGTTTAGGTCCGTACAGTTTCAACAACTCTCATTAGACCCAGTCTTGACTTGAACCTGGTTCTGTGCCGCGTTTTAAACAGCTTTTCAAAGACATGACAAGTGATTTACTCTTAAAAATGAATTAGATCTTGTTTTGAACCTTTTTTTTTTTGTAAAGGGAACATAGATCAACCAGGTGTCTCAGGTCACATCTAGACCTTAAGACCACAACCACAAAAATAGCAAAGTGTGCGAAAGCAAAACATAAGTAAAGCCAGTTTTAGGCATGATTTAGTAAGGAGTTTCTCAAAGTTATAAAATTTTTAAATTTAGGTACAAGTATCGCGGAAGACTGCTGTCGAACTTCACGTGGCTTTCACCTTCTTTTGAAAGTGTCAGGGGTGTTGCTATAATGTACGAAAGCTCCTATAAGTTTATCTGAAAATATAGAATCAGTGTGATGGAGTGAAGAACTTTTGGGCCCATTTCCAATAAAAAGTAGTGTAAAAATTCGGTTTCACAGCGCAGTAATCGGTGCGACAAAACGATGCAAAACCTATTAACTATCTAAAGTCCATCCTCAGTGCGAGAGAAACTATTTGTCTTGAGTTGGATGGCATAGGTGCAGCTTGTACAAGATTCAAAAGGGTGTAAGGATGCAATATTTGTAAGTAAGGTAGATCAAGAACTATTTCCTTGACAAATGTGAGCGACTACTCCTGTGGCACACACTGACATCGACATTTCATGGTTTCACTTAAAACAAATCTGCGTGTGAAAGAGCCAATGAAGATGTTTAACGTGCGAGTTGATAATACTTTCTGGGCTAAAGGGACTACTGAATACTGAGCTCGATGAGTCGACTTCAATTGACCATTTACAAACGTCAAAATTTGGGGCCAGTCATTTTTAAAAACTCCAGAAACTGCACGCCTAACACTGTCCCACCACCGTGGCCAAGGGTGGGATTCTGTAAAAAATCGAAACGAAAACCAATTTCGCATTTAAAAAAAAAAACGAAAGAGATCACGTGAAAGCGAAAATTTGCTTAATACAACTGCTTTCGTTTTTTTCTCCTCGTTCGCAAGAGTTTAAGAAACGGTTTGACAAAAAAGTTAAAGTTTGAAAAGCTGTATATGTCAAATATGTTGTTTTGACGGCTTTCAATGTAAATATTTTGTTTGTTGATATTTTGGTTATAACAATTAAGTACAATTACCTACATACAAACTGCTTATTTTAATTAATTACATCCTTATGGACGTCAACAACAACACAATCACAACAAAATATAATGACCAGGGAAGGGATAAAGCCGCAGAAAAATGGGAACAGGGACTCTCTATTTCGTTGCGAAAGTCAATCCTATTCGAAATTGCTTTCCGTTGCATTTTTAAGTTAGTACTCAGCAATACTATCGGAACTCTGAATCGGAGTAGTAGTAGGGCTTTCCAATGAGAGGTGTTATTGTGAATGACCCCCTATTTCGGTAGCTGTCACTTTTGAAGCTTTTATTCTTTGACATTTGACAAGTATAAACTACGCCATTACTAAAAATAGAACGATACACGCTTCAACAACGCATTGAAATTATTAAAATTCACTACAATTTATCTCAAAAAATGGCATTTTTCTTTGAATACCAAAATAACACCTCTTATTGGAAAACCCTTATATTTCATTCGGCTTTCGATATAGAGACAGAGAGTACAAATAGTTCATTTTCGAAAAATGTTAACCTCGAAACGAGATACAGAGTAGGGCTCCAGTTGTGTAAAATATTAAATGAAAATGGTCCGTCCATAAAAAAATACTGCACGTAAATAATATTCAAACTGGGCGAAAACAAAAATGTCAATTTCAGTGCACATCAATTTTATAAACAAATTTTTCATCGGGCAGCGTAAGAGGACCCGATCAATCTCGAAGATTTTTCTTAAATTTACACAATTCTCCACATCGCTATTGCTTGCTATTAATAAATAAGTCGTCAGCATATTTTATAGAAATCCAAAAATAATGAGAAACGTCAAACAAATAGAATTCGCTGTATTCCTTTCGCATGAAACGAAAATATCTTTCGTTTTCGGAGTTACATGAAGCTAAGAAAACGAATACGTCGATGAAACAGCTTTCGCTTTTTTGCTTTCGCGCGAATGAAATTTCCTTTCGTTTTCGAAGTTCATGAAGCAAAACGTTCGTTTGAATAAAAACGATTGAAAGTTTTCATCCTACACAATTTCATTCCAGGGTAACGGTACTTCATAGGCAAATGTCACCAAATGTCAAAGAGTCTCTCTCTCTCCCTCTCTCTTTTTTGCTTTCGCGCAAAAGAAATTTGCTTTCGTTTTCAACGTAACATGAAGCAAAACGTTCGTTTGAATAAAAACGATTGAACGTTTTCATCTTACAGAGTCCCACCCCAGGGCAATGGTACTTCACGGGCAGATGTCACGAAACATCAAAAAGTCGTTCTCTCTCTCCTCTCCCTCCGCCCTCTCCCTCGCTCTCTTTCACACACTTTTGTATTAATTTGATGGATAAATCACAGAAATACAAGATTATGACATATTTCCCAAAATTTCTTGTTTTTGTTGTAGAATTTGACAGCGGAATTTATCAGATTTCACATTTTGTGACGTAGCTATTTCGTATAAGGTGACGCATCAAAAAAATGCAAGGCACTTCTGGCGGAATCTTAAATAGAGGGCAACGTCCCACATAAGTGTTTTCTCGTTTGACCATGGCTCTTTCTACGCACATCACAACGAACGGGCAAAAATTTAAACTCAAATTGTACTAGACTCGTGTACGTTTTTCAACTTTGCAAAAGGCAGCTTGTCAATTTTTATATATTGTTGAGTTGGCTTGTGGTCGGTTGTTTTGGAAAAACGGTGTCCAAGTACAAATCAAATGCAAAGCATTGATGACGTGATGGGAGCTGCGTCATTTGAATTTCTCGGAACTTACCATTTACCAACCTAACAAAGAAAACGTTTGCCCACGCTGAATGCACATCCCCCACATTGTGCTAATTTTTTTTTTCGGAAGCCATTGACCCTTTAAAATAACTTCTTAATACAAACGATTCCAAATCAGCAGCATAATGATACAAAACTGCCAAAAGACACCCTCATTACCATAATTCCATTCAAAGCTTTTGCGACTTGTTTGATGTCCACACAAATTAGCACCTTTACTATAAGACCTCCCACTTGATAAGCACCTCTTCGTTAGAAAAAAAAAAAAAACATGAGCCATCCCAAACCGTAATTAACAATTTTACCAAATTACAGTGATTAATTTCAACAATCCATCGGTTCGGCAGGGGGCCTCCATTACAATGGAATGCAAATTAAGTTACCAAAAGTAAATCCCCCCTCTGCCGACTGGCGCTCAAAAAGAATTGAGCAATTATCCGGAGACCGTAAATTAAATTTTCGGCATTTCGTGTTTTTTTTTCTTTTTGATCGCGAATTCTGTTTTGACCGATTGAGAGGAACGGATTTTTTTGCCTTAGCCGCTTTTGATATCTTGGCTAAGTGAAATGATTTGTCACAATGCAAAGTTAATTTTAAGCGATGATGGCTACAAGAAGGACCGGTTCTATTTTGTGTCGGGAATCACTCTTGTTACCCTGGCCGGGGGGTGATTCGAATGAGCTGTCAAAACAATCATCGCTCGTTGCGATGTAGGTAACTAGGAGTTTGCAGACGAGAACATACTCGATGAAAGCTTTAATAGCCATTGAGATGGGTATTACAGTTAAACGGCATGCAAAAGTACAATTTAATTAGAAGGCCTTGGGGCCGCTTGCTGATGGTGATGGTATTTGAGTGGTGAAAATGGACTCTTCGCCGATAGATGTTTTAATCTGCCGAGTGTGCTGAGGAATTACGATAGATTGACAGGTTGAGTGGCTGATTTTGGATAAAAGCAGTTCTGCTGTGACTTTTGGTCTAGTTTTGTGCTTATTTTGGGCTTTGGTTTGAAAATTTTGAAGGACCAAGTGACACTGGCGGTGAAGAAATGTGGAACGAACATGATTTGTTGAGCGAATTTTAAATCAAGGTGGTAGTTAATATTTTAGCGGATGATATACCTTAGCGCACACATGTGTGCGTTTGCGAAATAATTGCTGCTCTCATGATTTTGCACCATTTTCATGTCGATCTTTGTTGAATAAATCGGCGAAGCATTCCCAATTGAAAAATAAGCGCGTGCGTTTCCATGAATGTACTATGTTAACGCACGTGAGTAAGGTTGGTTTATTTATCATACAAGCTGCGGGCGCATTTATGAATACGTAAACTCCTGTCTCTGATAAAACTTCATAGAACTAAATGGAATTTCAAAATAAAATGTAAAATAAGTGTGCGCAAAAAAATGGAGATTGCTTGCATAGGGTAACAACTTAGAAGGTAGAACAGCTATACGAGCAGTTTTTGAGTGCTAATTACTATCCAATCAAGAACATAGTTGAGTCGGGGTAGTATGAGACACAAATCGGATCATCTAAATATGAACAGATTATGGCAGATTCTACTTCCGCACTTTAAAAATCTATGAGAAAGCTAAGAAAAAAGAGACAATCTATTAGTAAATCGCACAAGTCGTATTGTGCGCACATCGGTGTGCGCCTAATTTAAAGAGGTTAAGCTTAATATTTTTAAACACCAAACACAGTCAAATTTCTGTCGCCTTCAGAGTGAGCTGAGAAACGGTGTGCGTGTGAATGAGCTGAGTCATCATCTCGGTAAAGGGAATGGAGGAAATTTTTCCTCGAAAAAAAAAATGTATTTTAACGGTATTGCAAATGATGATGATTGCATATTGGTTGAACATTTTTAACGCACACAGTTGTGTCTAATTTTATTAATACAACTCAAAACAATTGTAATGATGAATGGTAGCGCAACGATCCGCATTGCGCACATTGGTGTGCGTTTATCTTAAGTGTGATGAACCTTTTTCGGCATGAGTGATCTTGATTCATAAAAACTCTTTGAAATGTGATTTTATGTCAAAATGTATAATATGCGGAAGCATATGCTCTCCCTTATGAGCACCTTTAACGCTTCTAAAATTAAAATATATTTACAATGCAAACGACATAAAAAGAAGAATTACAATTGCAGGCTGTATAGCTGCGCACATTGGTGTGCGTTTGCCTTATATAGGTTGATATCATTGAATTTTCCAAATAAATCCAATTAACGAGAAAATGTCTCCTCCAAAAATCAGCCTTGTCACCCACAGGCTTACGAGTCTTATGTAAGAATCCGCTGGCTATCCATAAGCCCTGTCAAAATTAATTGCAGCACACAAAACGTTCCACAAACGAGTGCACCGTGAAATTCCATCACCACATATACCATTCAGTTCGCTGGCAGAGTTGTCATCCATTAACAATAAACAAGGCAATAATATAGCTGAACTTCTTTTTTTGTTTTTGCAATCTCAGTTGCAATCGTTTCTTGCAACATCCCTTGCAACTCACTATAGTTATCGGCGCACAAATTGCATGCTGTGCGTTTGGCTTGTGTGTGTGCAGCAGCACCGCACCGTTGCGCTGATAATTGAACTCAAAACAACATGTTTGGATTGTAATTAAGGGCACCAGCTATGGACGTACTAAAAGCACACACTATGCTTGTTGTCGTTAAAGTAATTCCGGCATTTTTGTTTTCCATTACATGACCAATTTCAGCAGGAAGCCTTCCCGCAGCAATGCTTCGTTGCAGATGGCTGAAAAAATTGCTCATTTCATGGTAACGTCTTGCACTTTCTACGATTGCGCGCCACAGTGCGTGCCAACATTTTGTTGGTAGGGGGAGCGGGTATAGCAGACTATCTGGGGGAAACAGCAAACAAAGTATGCGTGATGACAGTCGGCAGTGTAATGTCCTATAATTTGATTAGTGGAATTAACTGTCGATCACTTAATTGACATCGAATGATGTGTTGGTTGGATGGGGTTGTTGTAAGGCGAACCGTTTACTGGCACAGTGAGGGGTTCCTCTAAATGCCACAAATTCACAAATTAAAGATGAAAGAATGCTCTACTCGGATTGGGGAGGACAGATAATTGCACTTGACAGTTAATTAAGAATGGACGTCTAGTTTGACATCGGAATGTTACCTCTTCTGAATTGAGGATGAAAAGGACTGCAGTTTTGGTGGTGGATGAATCTAAAGTACCTCAGCATTTGGGGGCTTACCATCCATTAAACGCATTCGCCGTCAAAGAATTTGCAAATATTTGCCTAAGCGCACACTTCAAGCCGTGCGATTCGAATGTGTGCGCATACTTAGCTATTGAAATTTTGACAATTCCCCCAATTTTATCCTCTATACTCATGTGCGCTTAATTTTTGTATGTTTGTGCATAAGTGGAGCAATGTTATCAAAGCGCACACTCTAATTTTACAGCTCAATACCAGCAAACCCATAATATTCGTATTTTCTGGTGTGCGCACAGGGTACATACATTTTATCAGAAATCTTTTTCTATGGGCACCGTTTACGAATGTGTTTGCTGAGTTTTCAGAAGTTAAGTTCTACAATAGTTCCCACAATCCGATTGGAAACACAATTTCAAGGTTGGAATGCAATTTTCCTCACAAAGCCTACTCATTATCTGGATCTCTAACTTCAGCCAAGCCAACGAAATCTCCCACAGTAAAATTACGTAGTTCCCATTCCCCCATCCAAAAAGTCCTTACCTTTAAATAAGCCGACTCTGATAAACTCGACAGCTTACCAACAAACATTTCAAAACAGGATACGCAACACTTGGAGTAATAAAATCAGCCAACCTAATGGATCTATTCTAAGAACAGAAAACTCTCTGAAATTGTTCCACAAAAATAAGACGATTAAGCCAGAAAGTATTCCACCTACTGGCAATGGGATCCATCGTCACCAATCCGTATTTCGCTTCTTCATCTAATGCAAATTGCCAAGTGCCATTAATAACTAATCAGCTTTAGCTAACTTCAACTGCCCGCACCCGTATGCAACAAACACCGGCATCCTGTCGATAAGCGACCAAGATTAGTCCCTTTTCCAGTCAAAACCTTGCCATCAGACCAGACAGAGAGAGAGAGAGAGCGCGACCACCATAATGGAAATTTTCTCCTCTGCAAGTTCTGGTCAGTCTTTCGTTAAAGCAAAATCTTGTTGGCAAGTTTAAAGAAAAAAAAATCTTTAATTATTTGAATGGTCGATGGGATGAACTAATTTATGAGGTGACTCCATATACACTGTCCCACCAGCGAAGGGGAGTTCATTAAAATATACTTAGTGACCAACCAGTTTTAGTTTCGTCTTGATCCTTTGGGCAGCAGTTGGTGGTACACGCGTCTACACAGTCGGGGACCGGTCTTTCTGGCGTTAATGGTTCTCACATCATCTTCGCCAGGAGTGCGTGACAATCTTCATTTGCGATGTGAAATCTCTGCACTGCAGCTGGCTATAGATGTAGTCCGGCTTTGCCAGCAGTAATGAGTCCGTTCAGATAAAAGGGAGCAAACATTTCTATGCTAATTTTTACAGCTTTCCAAATCGTTTGACATTATTATTTGCAGTTAAATTTGATTTTATTGAGTGTTAGACATGAAGATGGCGCTGAACATGACATATGTCATCTTCATCTGTCATGCGGCAATTATTTGCGGAAAGATTGCTGATAAAGAAATTCCCTCGAAGGAGGAATGCTTATAAATGGGTTTGACAAAACTTTAGTGGGCTTTTGTCTGAGATTAATCAGAAAGAATAGTATTGTGGTTGCGCCTTTAGAAATCAACCGTCAGTTTTAGTGTAGAAATTTCTGCAGAAAGTCGATGCAATCTGTAAAAATCCCAATCAAATCCGAAGATGAATGTTGGCCTTACGGATTCGCCGGCAATAAGAAAAAGCTCAAGTGGCGCTATTTTCCATATAAAATTACGCCAATTAAACATTTTTATTTGACTTTCTCTTACTTTTATAAATCGGAACCTGTTTAAGTGTTTAAATTATCCAGTCGTTCGGAGATGACTGTTTTTGACCTTCAGTTCCACGCTAGGCTCCGGAAGAATACCTATCAATTATATTTAAAGTCCACTTTCTTTTGATAAGTGGTAGAAAAAATTAACAGTCTTAAAAGCGAGTTTCGGGTTTGAAGCTTCGAGTTGTAAGTCGCCGATCAGCGACATCAGTTGAACACATAAAGTTATGTATTAGTTATGGCTCTTCCACTGTGGAAAAAAAAACACTCGCCAGACATTGAACACTCATCCTTACGAACCCCAATTAAGACCCAAAAACCAATCAAACGAAGCTTCATTTGTTAAAATAAAAAAAAAAGGAATCCTTGACAAGCACATTCACTTGAAAGACCTCTCGAATTGGCTTCCCTTTACAATTTCTGCAATTATTTTTACCGAAAAACATCGTTTCCCTTAATTAAGGCCAATTCACTCGATGAACGCATTAAAGGTCCCTTCGAAATGCCATAAAATTGTTTTTTTTTTTTTCAAGGTAAACTTCACCGTGAAAAGGCAGACCCTTCACAAATGAAATTCTTCCTTAACCTCGACTGGAAGCTGCAGATGAAGAACACGAACCAAGCCCAACGCAGCATCGTGCTCATCATTTCATTAAACCGCAAAAATCCAAGAGTTCCCATGACAGTTAACCCGACTCTACTCTGGTCCAGCGCCAAAATTCTGCAGAAATTCGGTGGACAAGCAGCGGAGAACAAAGATCCCATTAACTGTGGAGGCACCCATGAGTACACTATACTGCTGCCTTGGCCTTTATCTCAGTGCAAACAAAATTTGTCTGACGAATCCCGAAAGACAATTACATTTACTGGCCGAATGTCTCTGTCTTCGTCTGGGTTGAAAGGAATTTATTTCCTGGATTCTGTAAACGCATTTTTTTTACTGCGCTCTTTGATGGGGAATTTTACTTTTAGTGGGACATTTCGTATCCGGATTTTGTGGTGATAATTGGGTGAGTGGAATTGTGCTGTTGGTTTTTTGTTTTGTTTGTGACTTGTAAGGGATATCACCGTTAGCTGGTAATTAGAGCCGAAAATGGAAATGGGTTTGCGACTTTGTGGTCGGTAGAGAAGAGAGTATGATGGGAGTGAAAGATGGGCGATTGCTTTTCAGTCACGTTCTTAGAATCAGAATTTACCGGGAATATATAAAAAGGGAATGCGTGAGAATTTTCTTTTTATGCGCCATTTATTTGGGAAGCACATATTTACATAACCTCCGCTAACTCATGCGGCTCGTATACGAATGTCAGACCTTTTGTTCAGTTGTCCATCAGACTAAACAATGCGTCGCTGTTACGAAGTTGTTCCATTTGTGTCGCAAAAAAATCATCGCTGTCCTCAAGAAATAACCGCATAAGTTGGCTTAAGTCGAAATCATGTCAATGATGCCCCGAGATACATGTCGGTCGAGTCTGTTGCATCGATGTGTTAGTAAAAGTCCTATAAAATTCATCGCCATCATCAAAAGACAGACAATGTTGGGATTGAACTGTCAGTGGCTTTTAATCGTATTAATTTTATATTTTTACAGTTTAGTCACGACACCAAAATAAAAAACAAAAACGAAAACACTAAACCGGCTTGAGGAGACAATAAAATGAGTCAAAAAAATGGCATTTCCAGACGAAAAGCAAAAAAAAAAAAAAAATAGCTGTCAAATTCATGTCAGACATCCATGCCAAGAAATAATCGCCGAGAGCGATCGCTGACATCCAATCATGAGATGAAATAGAGTGACTCCACATGATATTTTATCTCATGATGAGCATTATGAGAGAAATTATCTCCTGTGGAGTCGGGGTGTAAAGAGACTTATCTCAGTTCATTGATCGGCCATTACAGTTTCACTCATTCTCTCAGTATTTACACCAATGCTTTATCTCATGACAGTTGCTCTCTGCTCTTAATAAAGGGTGTCCCATAATTCACGCAAAATTTGAATTTTGCCCCATTTAATAGTACAGTGATGCCAACGAATAAAGAGATGACAATGTGACAGCTGACAGTTCGGGGTTAGTAAAAATTGAGCGCTATACGAAATAACATCGCAATTTCATTGTTGAGCAATATTTTAAAAATAATTAAATAAAAATAAAATAATAATATTTTAAATAATAAATAGTCGGATAAAATCATCTTCAGTGATGAAGCTCATTTTCGTTTTGATGGCTTTGTCCATCGTCGAAATTGTAGCATTTGGGGTTCAGAAAACCCACGAGTAATTGTTGAGAAACAATTGCATCCACAACGCGTGACTGTTTGTTGCGGATTTTGGGCTGGAGGCATTATCGGACCATTCTTCTTTGAAAATGCAGCTAGCCAGGCAGTAACAATTAATGGTGTTCGTTATCGTGACATGTTAGCCCAGTTTTTAGTGCCTCAATTACAAGATATGGATGTGACCAACTTGTGGTTTCAACAAGACGGTGCCACATGTCATACAGCCAGAGAAACAATTCAATTACTGCACAAGTCATTTCCTTATCATAGTCGGCAGTTCGGCGATCAGAATTGGCCATCCATATATTGCCATTTGACTTTTTTCTTTGGGTTGTTTGAAGTCAAAGATCACCAACGCCTTAAAATAGGAAATTGGGAGGTGTGTTCATGAAATGCAACCACATTTATGCGAATCGGTCATAAAAGAGTACGTACTTCCCAGCAAAGCCGCGGCGCCCATTTATCCGATGTGCTATTCCATACATAACCCCAATCTGTATACTCCATGAAAACCTACGAGACCGTACTCAAGAGGTGGTTGAGACCTTTGCAACATCAGGTGTTCCACAAGGAAGTCATATTGGACCCTTGCTTTTTGTCCTATTTGTCAATGATATTATGCGTTTATATTTGTAATTCCACCTGCCTTTTATTCGCTGATTTAGAAATCTTTCATAGTATTCAAACTGCTGAAGATTGCTTGTTCTCCAAGATGATCTAAACAGTCTAGGAAATTGGTATCAACGTAACTTTTTAGACTTAAAATTTGTTACCAAATCAATAAAGTAAAGCTTTAAAAAGTACTTCTAAAAAAAGACCTTGGAGTCATATTGGTTCCACAACTCACTTTTAAGCCACATGGTGGCTATATTGTGAGTAATGCATTTAGAATGCTCGGTTTTTTAGGCGGAATACGAAAGAATTCTCTGATCCATATGCACTGAAAGCTCTGTATTTCACATTTGTGAGATCGGTTTTGGATTATTGTAGTGTAATATGGAATCCTTACTACCAAAATCAGTCCTGCAGAATAGAAAGGATGCAAAAATGTTTAACTAGGTTCGTTTTTAAAAAGCTTAGGTGGAATATCGAAACTCCACCCTACTTAACTAGATGCCTTCTTTTTAATATACTTATTCTTGCAAGTGTTTTAGTGTCATGTTTGTAAGAGATATAATAAATTGCCACATTAAATGCCCCTATTTTATTGAGCGGATAAACTTTTATTTTCCTGGAAGTTTGTTGCGTATGAGATTTCATCTTCGTGGTCAGTTTCACAGAACAAATTATGGCAGTATTGAACCAATTGAGCGTTGCAGCAAAGAATTTAACTTATAGTACATTTACACCGCACATAAATTCAACATTTCGGAAAAAAAAATTTCGAAATCCAGTTTGGCATTCCCACTGAAACGTCAACATTTCAAATGACAGCTAGTGTCAGAATTCTTTACTGATCTTCTTTTTCTGTTTAGTCAGAAGTGGTTGAACCTAAAGAACATTTTTTTAGCTACATATATTAATTTAAACATGAATTTTAGTGCTAATTCAGATTTATTAAATTTATTTTTGACTCAATATAGAGGTATGGAGTTCGCGATGAAAAATGATTGATTTGTTGACAGCTACTGTTTTTTGTCAGCGGGCTGAAAAGTCAACAAATGACGTGCGGAATTTGTAAAGAGGTTTGTTCGATTTGACAAACTTACAAATGCAGCGACGAAATTTAACATTTCACTGAAATTCAATATTTGAAAATGTTGGAAAATGTATGGCGAAATGCTGGACATTTTGGCTGGAATGTTGAATTTAGCCGAAACGATGAATTTAGGTGCGGCGTAAATGTACTATTAGTTATTGACCGCATTGATTGAAACTATTCTAGAAATTCTTTAAAGAATCAAATAATGTCTGTTCCCTACCATAATAATTAAATATTATAAATTATAATAATAGTCTTATACTATGTTCCCACCAACGTAATTTAGCTAAAGTGATTTATAAATCACGAAAGGCGTCTCCACCGAACTTTAAGTGATTTAGTTTGACATTTTTGTCGACTTTGACATTAGGTGTCCAACACTAGATAGTTATTTTTGTTTGTTCTTTCTGTTTTTTGCCATTGTATGAACTTAATAAAAATATCAAAAACTCATCGAAACGCGAACAAAATTAGGAAATTGAATTTGAAATAATTTGTTTGACAGTTTTCTTTTTTTTTTTGTTTGCTGAATAAAGTGCTGAAGTTAATAACAGGTATGTTCGATTTTATTTTGTGTGGATTTGCGATGACAGATACGTAATTAAAAGTTAAACACATATAAATCACGTAAATATAAATCACCAAAATGTATAATAAATCACGTAATTTATGAGATGATTTAGCTTAATCACATTGGTGGGAACATGGTATTAAGTTCATATTAAAAAAAAAAAAAAAAATAATAATTGGCGGAACAGGTCCGTATGGACCCAAGCCTAGCTTCTCACAACCATTCGTCTTGTGTGAGTTTTTATTTTTGGGACGAATGGAAGGGATCTACAATTTTATGCCGAGTCCAAACGGCCAATTGAGAAGCTCTTTCATGACAGTTATACTCTCGGATGTTTGTCAGACGTTCGCGAGAGGTGGCGCAGCGAAAAAAACCTTAAGTTGAAATTTGGGTTTTTCTCGGGATTCGAACCTGGGACCCCTCGCTTAGTAGTCCAACACACTAACCACTAAGCCACTGCGCCTAGACGCCTAAGTTCATATTATACATATTATAATATCTTTATTTTAAGTTGTCTACATGGGTTTGTAACTCAAATTGACGAATAAATAAATAAATGAATAATATTTTGCGCGAATTATGGGACACCCTTTATTTCCACCAATGAATGTGCTTTAACTCATTTTGTCACTTAATGTCACTTTCGAAAATGTCAACGGATTAAATAAACGAAAGGATGAACCTACTTTATCTCACGTGCCGGAATATGCAGGCGGCGGGACAGTTAGACATACAAGTAAGTAATACTGATTAAAAAAATGTGTATGTCCAAGCAAATTGTTTTGAAAATAATTTACATTTTTTAGCGGGTATTTGGATATTTTCCCACCTATAAATTGATACACTGAAAGAAATTTCCTACTTTTAGTAACATTTTTCATAAAAAAAATCACTGTCGCTAACATTTCAACAATTTCATGACATTTAGCCGTTGCCTGTCAGATCAAAACTAGTTGTTGCTTCAAGTATCTCTGACTGTCAGTTTTTCCAAGTATGTCTTGCAAGTGCAAACGTCTCATAAAACAAAGCGAATCTCTTTCCACATGTAACCTTAGACCAGTTTTTGTCTCTAAAGGATTTAGCGCACTCATATACGAATGGTTGAGAAAAGCTACGTAAAACAAAGTGTCGAAACCCCAAGGTACGAAACAAAGATATATTTTTGGCGTTCCAAATAAAACAAATTTGTTTCTATTAAACGGTGAAAAGTGACATCTGTGAAGGCACGAACCCTGGTTTTATTTCATAATTTTCAATCACAACTGCAACTCGGTGTTTCGTCAGTTTTTTATCTTTTTGAACAAAGCAATGCATGCGGAAATTCACCTTCAATTTGGTTCATGTTTAATGAAAATAGGTTTTGAAGTAACGCCGCGATCGGTACGACAAAAGTCGTGTAACTTTCAGTAAATAATAACCATTAACCTTGCTTACTAAAATGTTGATTAATTTTCTCTGGAAGCTGACGCATCAGCATGTCATTCCTACAGCAAGACATTTTATACCTCCGGTGACGAAGATTTGTCATATGAATTTGCATGGCTTGACTCGTAGGAAACGTTGCAAGACAAATGCCAACAGCCTTAGTCACAGCAACAACAACTTATACACGACTCCCGGCATATCATTGGCCTTGGTGGCCAGAATAATAGACTTTGGCCCAACATGACTCAGATCAAAGCCCATCGTAAAATGATTCGCAAGTAAATTCTATGACCACTGACTTTCGCTGCCTCAACTATTCGGTATAGAAAAAAAAAAGTTCTGCACTCATTCGAGTGTGCAATTACCACCTTTTTCAATTACCCACCAGTCAGCGTCATAATTTATTAACCAACAAAATTAATAATCAAACAAAAAAGTCCCAACCAAAGGACTTTCTCCTCATTTCATAAAAAAAATTATCGCCACTTTGCGGTATGATGATTATGATGATGATGGGAGTAGCCGGACCAACAATAAAACATTAACAGCATCAAATCGTAAAAACGGTAGCAACACAGGCCTAGCCCAGCCCAGCCTCAGCTCAGCCTAGATTGTAATCTCCGCGCAAATCTGGTCGACTCTGACAATCGGACACGTATCGAAAGTCAGACTTGTCCGTAAGTTAATTGTCTGGTTGGGCAAATTACCAATTGATCGAGTGTGCAAAGGAATGTGCGCCGAAAACAACAAGTGCCACCAATTCAACAAACAGACAGTCGCAACGCAGTCAATGTGCAGCAGCTGGTTCCAGTTCCAGTGGTTATGCCATCTCATGGTTATCGGGCAGGTTAATCTAACCAACAGCGATCGTGTGCCGGGCGATAGTCTCGTCTCGGCCTTAAGTTGGTCCAATTAAATATGGGATAGCTCGTCGATAACGCGATAGCGAAAGTGCATTTCGTTTCATTTTTGAGACCGGCGCGACACGTCTTGACAACTTTATCATGTGAATGATGGTAATCGATGAGAGGATGATGTGTTTTCTTTCTGTAGCCGAATATGTGCTTGTAATAAATTTTCTTTCTGTGGTAATGATGGTATTTAGATGGAAATGCGATGTTGGCAAGTGGCAGGAGAGATTTATACTTGTGGTCCAGTCACAGAGATAGCCGACCTTGTTGCAAATGGATCCGGAATTTCGACTTTGGAATTTTTGTCGCCATAAGGCGTTGATCTGTATTCGGAGATTGAATATGAGTTGTAGTTCCCCAGAGATATGTCTTCAAGAAGCGAGTTCCAAACTCCTTCTGTCCAGTAGCACAAGGAGTTTTGGAAAATTGGGTTATGGTGATTTTCTTAAATGCCTATGTAAGCTGGTGGAGTTCAAGGTTGTACCGAAAGAGACACCAACCTTCAGGCCACTGTACACTGTAAAATGTACTTAACTTCTTATCTTTTTATGTACGATACGCGTAAGCTACATGGGACTACAAATGGTGCAGCGCTGATAAATCGTCAGAAGGCAACTACAAATGTAGTCCTCGAAAACTGTGAGAAATAGTCAGACCACAAAATGCCTTTGTAGTCATGGAGATATATCAGATTACAACCGTTGTAGAGCAGAAAATCTTCAAACCACAACTACTACACCAGTCATCGAAAAGCTTCAGACCACAACTGGCGTAATGCGAGCAAAAATTGTCAAACCATAACAACTGCTGTATTTCTGAGAAATTGAACGACTACAAAATCCTTTGTAGCCATGAAAACAGAAGCATGTGTAGCACAAGAATCACAACTGCTGATGTAGTCTGATGTGTAGTGCAGAAAACACGTTAGACCACAACTGCTGTATTTCTGAGAAATTGAAAGACTACAAATGCTTTTGTACAATCTGAGAAATTGTACGACTACAAATGCCTTTGTAGAAACATGTGTAGCACAAGAACCCCAACTGCTAATGTAGTCTGACGTGTAGTGCAGAAAACACGTTAGACCACAACTGCTGTATTTCTGAGAAATTGAAAGACTACAAATGCTTTTGTACAATCTGAGAAATTGTACGACTACAAATGCCTTTGTAGTCCTTAAAACAGAAACATGTGTAGCATAAGAACCCCAACTGCTAATGTAGTCTGACGTGTAATGCAGAAAACACGTTAGACCACAACTGCTGTATTGCTGAGGAATTGAACGACTACAAAAAGAATAGTATTTCGGTCTGGAAATAGTACTTTCACCGTACATGCTGCCAAGTAAGTTTTTTGGGCCGTTTGCTGATACGACTCATTCCGAATTAAGTGCCACATAAACTCTTGTGACAATTTATGCCCTAAAAAAAGTAGCCTATAAATATTTAAGTAGAATTTACATCGTTAAGAGTCGTATGAGAAAACAGCCCTAATTGTTGTCGAGATGGCAGCCTTTGTATAACCTTTTCTTTTTCAAAAAAGTAGAAGTCACTTCGATCTAAAGTCCCGATTTTTGGAAATAAAAATTGGGCTTAGAGGTATAGGTATAGGTAAGCGGGTTGGTAAGAAAGGGGCAACCCGCACCCGCCACACTTATAGATCAATGTAGATCCGTTGTGATGCCCTTAACCACCATACTATAGAAACCTTAAAATCAAACCTTACACATCGATGGCCCCGTGCAAGACCATACTAAGTGTATCTGTGCTATTTTTCAGGAGAGGTGTTTGAAGTTTTTTGAATAAAAAATTAGCGATCGCTTTAGGTGTTATCCTAATTAAAATGTTCATGTCATGAGGACGCTCTTCTTGCGCTGCTAGACAATTAGACATGTAGCGCAGCCATTTTATTCGAAAATTGCCTACAAGCAAGAGTCTGCTTTGAATCTTTGTAACTATACCTGTCAAACTCTGTGAACAGTTTACCCAACAATATTTTGTTCCTTTTCTAATTAGCACCAAAAAATGAGATTTCCACAGCAAACGTCAACTCGGCTGTCTCATACCGACCGACAGGTCGCACTGTTCAGTCTCATCGTTCACCAAGCATTCGTTTTGCTCTAATTCACTCATAAAGTAGTACAAAACGCATGCGTCCCTCAGAACTGTTGTTTAAACAGTGGCAACGAAGTTGCAACCGCACCGACCGATTCCCCCATAATTATCGATTGATTGTGTATGGAATTGGACCCTGGAATGTCGACCGAATGGGTTGGCCTCGTCCCATCGATTAGATACCCCTTCACATTCACATTGAGTAGCTGCGCAGTCGCGAGTCGCGATTACATTCGCTGTACAACTTCCGCTCGATTGTTATTGCTGACCATTGGAATTCGTGTCGATCGATTAAATTCCATTACCGGGTCACCGGTGCAGTTACAATCAAACTAGGATCAGAAGGGGGAAAAAAAAACAACACACATCAAAAGGCGCACCCAGAGTGCTTCGAACTCCTCAAGTGGATTATTACCCACCACCAACCAATTTGAGGGACTCTTTGACACTAACGATGACCGAAAAGCCATCATCGTGGGATTTTCTGATTATGACGCTGCGTCATTTTCGTGTAAGTAAACAGAAGAGAAAATAACCCGCCGCCACTCGAGTGTTTGCCTGCGTGAAGATGTAGATACAACGAACCGACGCGACGGTCTTATAGGTTACCAAATCTGTCGCCTATTCCGTTTTTGTATTTTTATTTTTGTTTTTTTCGAAAATGCATTCAATTTTGAAAAACTACCTTTATCACTCATGCCATGGCTACGGTCACACTCACTCCATTAAGTGTGATGTAATCGCGGGGCCAGTAACCGTACCAAACAATGGCCCTGGTAATGAACTTGAAAATTAGTCCCAAGTTAATAGATTTATTATGGTGCGACCCTGCGAACCGCTCACGGGAAAGCCAACAACTTTTTTGAAATAAAGAAGGCATCTCACCCGGCGGAGAGTTGTTTAAATGATAATTAACGCGGCCATTACCAGAAAAGTGGGGACGGTTCAGTGCACTTGGCGGCGGCATTTTGAGGCGCTCTGCGCGCATGTGATCGCAGTTGTTATAAATTATCACCGAGCGAGGGCTGCAGGCCGAGGCGTTCCCCCATTTCGGCGATTAATTTGGCTTTGAGATGGATTTATGAGCACGTGCGTTTATGGTATGATTGTGTGGAACAGTATTGGGGCGACTTAGTGAGGGGCTTTCTGATCCATTTACTGTGAGTTGTGGCAGAACTTGTGGGAACTGGATGTGTCTTTGGTAGTGAGATGCCTCACTGAAGAGGTCAGTTTAAATGACTCGGAGAGTGACGTCAGTTCTGTTCGTGTATACCAAGCCTTCTGCTCACTTCCTTGATAAGGTGGAATTGGTCATCGATCCGATTTGGGAAGGCGATGTTAGTTTTCGGTTTGGAGAACACGGGTCTTCACAGCGCTGTGCTGATGGCGCAATTAGTGCAACACTGAGCTTACATTTTATGTCTGAACGGAGGCTACCTTAGCACGACAGATACGGGGCGACTGACGGAGAACAATGCTTAGTCAAACGATTTGCATGGAGCATCCGCTAAGTCGCGCAAAAATCTCATTTTGTAAAAGGTGGCCATTAATTGCGCACGTTGAAAACATGGGCATATCAGTCCTGAAAAGAATCTCCAAAGTCACCACCAAACGAAGGAATTCGAAGAGTCCCGTCCCGGTGATCTCTATAAAGAAGACCTGGACCCGACCAACACTGCTGTCGATGTACTTCTCTCGACATACTCCTAGCGAGGAGTTAAATGAACTCGAGAGAAGTTGTGTTCATGGAAGGTCAAATGATGGGATACAAAAAGAATTCATAAAAGTAATCATCAATCAAAAGGGCGCGCTTTTTAACATTTTCCAACCTTTTTTTCAATTTGAAATTTATTTATTTTTAACTAGCTAGAACTTCGTTTCGCCCCAATTTAACGCCTTCAGATAAACTCCAGAGTGGTAATAAAGCACAGATAGTTCAAATTTCAATGTGATTTATTTGAAGGGGAATCGAAGTCAGTAGAATCATGTTTTTCGATTCGTTTTCGATGACGGTTTGCCAACACGCGAACAGGTAACGTACAGCAGACCGGGCGAAAAACAGGGAATTCGAGAGTAATCCCGCAAACTTCCAACGATTGGATTGATTTTCATCGCAAAAGCCAATTGAACGGAAAACTGAATCGGCTCGAATTGGAATGGAAGATCAGTTGGAATAATCGAAATTCGTGGGATAGGGACTTCCTCTACTTTGAATTTGCCCTTGATGATCATCGCTTGAATCAGTTTCTTGACGGCCAACCGCATACCGTTGCACAATTTCGGATGATTCAGATTCCTCGGCAGAGTTCCTGGCACATCAAGCGAGTTCAAAAATTCCTTCGGATAGTTGGTCGCTTCATCCACGCTGTCAACGGATTTGTACGAATGCAGTTCTCCAGCGATTTGACTTTGAATAATGAAATTTAAGCTATGGACTGGACGTCATTATTCTTCGCTGCTTGTATTTCCCGTTCACTATAATCCAATCGAGATTTTTATTAGTTTGGGCAATGCCGGGGAACACTTTGGTGATGAGTTCCTCCTTCAACGATGTGAGCTCGTTATAATTTGCCAGGAACGATATCAATCCAGTCGAAACATCAACAGGAATTCGGTCATTGACAAGCGCCAGCAGTTGTCTCGAGAATTCAACAGGCGATGGGTCATTCTGCAGTGCGACTCTCATGTTCGTGGTCAATTTCAACTTCTTGACATGCCGCCAAAAAAGACGACGATTTGAGGCATGCATTTAGTATATCGGCAGCAGTATATTTCGTAATGATGGGAAGCGTTTGACGCAATTTTCCGGAGACCATTATCATAGCCCCACCAAACCGTCTCGAATCACCTCGTATGCTCTTCATTGTTCGGTCAACATCAGTTTCCAAAGCTCGTTTATGCGTCATCGTGCATTCATCCCAAATGATGATTTTGAATAAGCAAAATGCTCGCAAAACGTCTTTTGTAATAAAAAAATAATCTAACAATTATCCGAAATGTTTAAGCTTCACAACGAATTTTCCATCTTTACATCGTCGAAAATCATCAAATCCTAGGATAAAACGCAAAATTTCGGGAACAATTGCACACAAAATTCCATACAAAAACTCAATTTTCGATTTTTCAAATTTCCCGACTTTTCCGGAGGGTTTTCTCAAAACTTTCTTTCGTAAAAATCCTCACCTGGCAATTACGAACAACTGAAAGAAAAATTGAGCCAAATCGGGCCAGCCGTTCTCAATTGATGAATAACTAAACATTTTTCGAAACAATTTTATATACCTACATATATCTTCTATATACATTTATAGTAAAACTGTAGCCGTTTTCATGTGTTAACGGTTGGCGTGAAAACTACTGCACCGATTTCGATGGAACTTTTTTGAAATGTCCCTTAAGATTCTGAGAAGAACATAGGCCATACCTTTTATTGCTATGCCTATTTTTTGGAAGCGTTTTTAACCAGAAAGTGTTTCCTTCCTTACTTGACCGCCTTTTAATCGCCATTACACAAACAATTCTTAATCAATGCAAACAAAGTACCAACAAGAGCCAACACTTCCATAATTATTGTAAGCCGTCAAACAGATTTCTGTGTCATTTAGAAGCTGAGCTACAACCTAAAATCTAACATGAAAATAATAAATTTATTTTCTCAAATCGAAAATTATCAGTATGGCGCACATCGAACAAGCACAGAAAGAGAAGTATGCGAGGAGAGTGTGGATGCAATCAACAGCGACAATGTTTTTCTGAGGAAATGCGCAGATGGCTGATGACGTGTGATGATGGGTGTATGGTGGTGTAAATATATATGTACTTTAAGGGTTTGTTTTAGTGGTTGTTTTGATATTATGTACCTACATGTAGAAGTGAAAAGTTCAAGAAGTTGAATTGTATTACTTACGTTGTTGAATTTAAATTCCTTAAATTGGTGATTTAGGTGAATAGATTTGTTTGATTTATTGTTTGACATTGACAAGGTTTATCGCTTTGTTTTAATGAATTGAAACCATACTGTTATTATCATTTATTGGAAATTGCACAGCTAGTATATATTAAATTTCATATTTTTTAATAGATATTATTTCCCTTTTTTTTAATTTTTAATGATTATTTTCAATTTTGTTTTTCATTTATTAATTTTTTTTTAACTTTTATTTCTTATTTTTTTTATAAATTTAAAAATATTTTTAAAACCTAATTTTCTTATATTATTTGTTAGTTGGAGCAATGCAGAATTTTATTGTTTTAAATTTGAAAAGCAAAACTAAAAAAAGGCAGAATTTCAAAAAGCGGAATTTTTGTGCGAGAAGACAGAATTTTGCAAATCAGAATGTTGAAAGTAGCAATTCGGGCCGCTCCCTTCAAAACGTACAACCACCATCAGTTAGGGAAAGAAAACAGCGACTGGTACTACTCACCAAAAAAAAAATTGTACATTTTTGATACAAGCAAATGAGGAATCTAGAGTTGCTAACTTTTTTTATAGTTAAAAAGTGTTTCAAAAAATTGTTCTTAGGGGACGTAGCCCGAGTGGCATCTTTAAAGGCAAAACCACATTTGGTTACCTGGTGGTCATTGTAGTTCTTCTCTTTTTTCCTATGGCCCATATTCCAAAGGCTGCTTGTCATTTCTGACAGCTAAGCAAGTTTTGAGGAGGTTGTCGTTGACTATAAACCATAACCTTTGATAGCGGACTGACGCACGTCGTTATTGTTTTATCATAGCCCGTAGGTCTTCGTTTTTATTTTCAAAAGAAGGTATCAGGTTTGAGATTCGTCTCAAACATATTACCACGAACATGGTTTTGAGAGGCTAGGTCTAGGGTCCTCTACTGACCGTTTTATTTATGTTATTTTAGTTATCCCGATATGGAACTTATCGACCTTTATTTTTTTAACTTACACTGTTGACACCGCAGCCCTTCAAATTCCAGGTGGCTGTCACTGGTTAAGGCAAGCTGCTTGAAATATGCAAGATCTTAATCTTTGAAACGGAAGTTCGGTCTTCTCTATCGTTTCGAACTGGGCGCGAAGATTTTTGAAAATCTCATTGGTCAAACCTATCTATGTGACTTATAGCTAGTATATGTACAATTATAGGTACTAGATCATAGAGGGGTTGATGGAAAAAATTTCACAAAGTTTTCAAGGTCACTTTTGCCAAGGCTGCGGCCGGCCTCACAGTTTTGAACCAAAAGCCGTAACTTATATGATAATAAAGACCCTCAGGTGTCACTTGATAAGTGAGGGTTCGAGGTCTTCGATGTCAAGGCAGACCGAATTTCATACATTCATACATTCAAAGATGGCATTGTCCCCATGTTTAGGAAGACCAGCGAGTGCTTAACGCACTCTGACCACAAATCGTTTGTCAATTTCATTTTCGAAGACTTGCCTTCTTAAAGGGCGCGTGCTGGTTTTCATGAACGCCCAAAGGTCTGGGGAACAATATGTTTAAGCTGCACGTGAATCATTCCGATGAGACCTTTTGTCAGAAATGATAAATGATGAAAGACTGATATTCCTAAGCATTTTAAGAGGTTATAATTCTCTTCTTCACAATATGTCCGCGTGGATCTTCAAATGCTTTCCGCAATCATTCCTGTCTAATGACCCGTATCGACACAAACAAGTGTCAAACTACATAATATTTTCTGGACTTTCTGGACCTTCTAAACCTTCTTGTACCATTGTTTTGAATGTCCCTTGCATAGATTAAGTTGAATGTTCGCCATAATAACATTCGGCGAGCTCATGTATTCCTCAAAATATTTTCAAAAGCGTCATATTCCAACGAGCCAACGAGCGATTGATGCCACAGAAAAATAAATTGACCCCGACTGCTGGTCACTTCTGCAGCCGGCATCCCTGAAGGTCATACCACTCCTTAGCTAGCCGCAAATAAATCATACTTCAGCCTTTCGCTTTCAGTTGTCCTTCCTGCTGAGAACGAGATGTCACCCCTCCCCTCCATCGCTAATAACTCCATCTCAATCTCAGAGCAAGCAACATCCTTTTTGTGTCACATTCCTGCCAAACGAAAGAAGACACTCACAAAACTAATAATGAAAAGAAAAATAACACTATTAACGAATATCTGCGTGTAATCCTTTCCTGAACGCCAAGAGAACGAACAGAGAGAGAAAAAAAAACAAAACAACACAAATCTTCATGTTTGTAGGTTATTGCCCCAAAGCTGCTGTGTGCCTGTGCTGTCTTTCATGTTCCATCGCAATCCTATTGGTGTGTCTTTTATTGCATGTTTCTCTGTTTATCTCTGGCTGTTGTTGATTCGTATCTGGCTGATGGTTCAAAAATAAAGAGCTCAACAAGACAAACAAAAAAACACACCTTGAGCGCCACAAGTAGGCACCATAAGTCGACCGCCTCTCTATCGCTGTAGCCATCTCTCGTTTATCTCCACATCTTTGTGTGTCTTAATAATCTGTCACAAGATGATAGTTGCCCTGGGGAGCATCTGCAATGCTCCAATGCCACATCCTGATGAAACCGATCGCAATTTCCTCCGTCTCGAGGACGGACTGAGCAACGCAACGGTAGCTGCGGTGTGACATGCAATCCATTTCTATTACAGAAATTAGCTTCACGCTTTCGATTAGTACGAACGCTGGCGCACCTGTACATACATATTGCGACCGATTCCTTCGAGGAGTAGGAGTAACCACAGTTAGAGTTTGCGAAATCAACGCTCGCAGCGGATCCGTCTGTATGGAGTCTCATTCACACTTCGGGCCGAAAATGACGGGCAGCATACCTGCCTACTGCTGGCGCATTGTTGGTTCGTTCATCTGTCGTGTATATATCCGCGGCGGCAATCGCGAGGGAATCCGAACTGGCAAAATTAATGATATTTAATGAGCGGAAACCGATTGCTTCCTAGTTCACACCATAAACGAGTTGTCACTGTGGCGGCAATCAGTGGTTGGGTGAGGATTTTATAAAAATCATGACGAAGTACGCGTTGAGAATCTAGTACATTCCTTTTTATATTTCTGTGGCAACAAGGAAAAACAGCATAAGTCGACTTATGTCAAAATTGAGTTAATGCTACGATCGGATGGACAGTACCCTGTTCTATATGTCTAATTTTTTTCATTCAAATATCTCTTATGGTTGCTGTGTTATGGATCAGGAAAAAACGCATAAGTCATTTACCCACATTGAAAGTCAAACCTTTAAACTGCGCTCCTGAAAAATGACTAAAAATGACTTATGCTGTTTTTCCTTGTTGCCACAGATTTATATTGCTCACTTATCTAATGTACCAAATTATACACATTTCCCAACACAAGTTAAATGTCATCAGTCATCCTTCATCCTTTGACACTTTTTTAATAAACTTACTTCCGTTTTTGCATTCACTTGAGCTGGATCTTTGTCTTTTCTTATTTTCTTTCGAGCAACATCGTAATCTTTAAACATCTCAATAGTCCGTCTGCAAACAGGAATGCCAGTTCAAACTTTGTTCAAACATTGATCCTCTTCGTACAGGGTGTCACAAAAATAAATCAAAATTTTTTAACCAAAAATATATAGTGAAGCCGTAAAGGTCTTTATATGTGTTACCGGTTGACAAGAAAACTACTAAAACGTTGTTGATGAAGCTTTTGGAAAATACTGCCTAGAACTGTAAGAAGGCTCTTTGTTTTGTGCCACGCCTTCTTTTCGTGCGTTTATGATCAACTTGCCACAACTCTAAGAATTCTTTATAAAACAGAGAAAAAAAATGCTTAAGGACGCCAACACTTTCACAAATATTTCAAGCTATCAGCCAACTTTCTGCTCCGGACCAATTTCCAACAAGATCAAATTGAATCGAAAAATATCACCAACGATTGTTTTTGGTGGTTGTGGTGGTTGGAGCGCTTGTTTGCGTCCTGTGTGTCGTGTTCTCCTAGCGTTAGTATTTTGTTGGCTTAGTTGAAATAAAAAAAAAAAATAAATAATTGGCGCAACAGGTCCGTATGGACCCAAGCCTAGCTTCTCACAACCATTCGTCTTGTGTGAGTTTTTATTTTTGGGACGAATGGATCTACAATGTTATGCCGAGTCCAAACGGCCAATTGAGAAGCTCTTTCATGACAGTTATACTCTCGGATGTTTGTCAGACGTTCGCGAGAGGTGGCGCAGCGAAAAAAACCTTAAGTTGGAATTTGGGTTTTTCTCGGGATTCGAACCTGGGACCAACACACTAACCGCTAAGCCACTGCGCCGACTTAGTTGAAATACGTTTGTAAAAATGTATTCGTCAAAAGGTCTTCTAATTTCAGACTGATTTAATATTATTGAGCAACCATGCACAGTGCTCGGGGGAAGCATCTGCAAACTGTGGATGATATAAGGCGACTATTGGGTAGTTTGGTGTCATTCGGAAAGTAGTCACCGCACGTAAAATGACGAAACCGCATATAGCGGGATGGATTCATAAAGAATTAGGGCTTTCGCCTTGCGTGTACTTCCAAACCTGTCCCTTTGACGCTAAAGACCCTTAAAGAAAAAGAAAACATAAGCCGATGTGTATCGGTTTGACAATAATTGTCGGAAAAGTTACGTGAATGCACCAAGGTGTGCTTACGGACAATACCAATTATTATGTTATGTTATCAGATGACGTACTTTTGAAAAGCCTTCTTCAAGCATATTCTAACTTTGCTTGTCATGTGCAGCCTATATAAAATTTGGGTTATTGACAGGCCCACCTGGATACCTTGGCGTAGGTATACGCTCTTGACGACTCAAACCCTTGGACCAAGTCGGTTTAGGAAACACAACACTGATGCAGTGAGACGCAACGGTACGCATTTTTCATAGAAACTAAATCGACTCATTTTACGAGAACTGTATAGCCGCTCGCTGTTAATTAGCTCGTTTTGAAGCTCAAGGACTACACAAGACCGTGAGAAGTGGTGTCCTTTAAAACAAAACAAGAGTAACAGACACAAGTAATAGTAAGAGAAGAACATTTGAATTCGAAGAGCACCGAATGCCATGCAGAGTCCACGGTTATTTTACATTTGCGGCCCTTGAAATAGTTGAAAAAATTATGAAAGACCATTTTACCTTTTGTTAAGAAGATACATGATTTTTTATTTCTTTTGTAAATGTAAATAGACCGCAAGAATACTCATCGAAATCATACTCTATAAATGGGGCCAATTTCCTCCACTCGTTCTCGTCAGGATTGTACTCTACAACTGAGTTTTGGGCTATATTCCGATTATCCCATCCGCTGCAAGCTATAAGTCGATTATTCCAAGAAACACACCCCAAATCATAAAGCGCCGGTTCCAAACCTGGGCTTATCACCGTCCACGTATTTGTCGAAGGATCATAGCGCTCAACAGTTTTACTTCCTTGCCCGTTTTGCCATCCCCCCACTGCGTACAAATATCCACCAACTCCAGCGATGCCATAGCATGCTGATCTCTCGTTTTTATGTGGTAGCAGAGTCCACTTGTTGCCAGCAGGATTAAGGCATTAAGCTGTCATCGCCCACAGCATACAATTGTTCGCCAAGAACTGTTACGATCACATATTCCTGCAGTGAGTGCATTGGAGCCAATTCTTGCCACTCGCGTGTACGAAACTCATACTTCTCCACTGAACATAACCAATTTTCACCAAAACGTCCACCAACAACATACAAATTGCCATTTAATTCTGCCATTCCAGGGACCTCACGTGCTTGTCGCATTGGAGGTAAGTTAGCCCATTTCTTTGTTTGTTTGAACAGCAACTCCAGACACTCGTAAGTTTTGCTTAGTGACTGTCGGTTGTCTATGATAAATTCGGGCGTCAAAAACGAGAATCGCACATATGCCAAGAGGCCGGTCATGAATTCCTCTCGCTGCTAATAGTATTCGGGCGGCGTTTTCCCAGCGAAGCTCAATCGTGCCACTGTACATGAAGTCGACGACCGCTTTGAGGGTCGCCCCATCGATTCCCAATTCGATGACGTCCGATCTAGCTTCCTTCAACGTACTGGATAGCATTGCCAGGAAATAGTCACTCGATGCGGAGAGGACCGTACGATGAGCGTGCACCTTCAAGTTGTCCGTGTTGGTGGTCAGAGCAATGTCGAAGAACAGTTGGTCCCGGTAGAAGGTCTGCAACTTCAAAAAGGATAATTAACAATTTCGCGGAACAGTAAGTAATTAAGGACAACGACCTCCAAAAGTAGCAACTAAGTGCCAAAATTATGAGTTCGAGACCTTAATCCAATTCATTTTCCACAAATGTAGTGAAAGCCGACGATAGTGAAACAAACTCGGGCAGAATATGACTTTTTAGGGTCATCAAAGTTTCAAAAACGATATCGTCCCGACGATTATTGTTATACGGAATCTGCCCCCAGGTGAATTGTGTGGAGTCCTCGTAGGCTCACCGAAAGAGCAGAGTAAGTTTGCAGCCTTTGGCTAGTTTCCCTATGCCTCCTTTCTTCTGTTAGAGTATTGCACCCAAGCCATGTCGTCGAATGGTGTTTCTGTTGCCAATGAACTCTGGAAATCGCCTACAGGTTCATTGACGGCAGGCAAAGCTGCAATATTTCCGCATAATGTCAAGTACATCAGATTCCATCGGAACAGAATTTGTCTCGTCGGGCAAATAAACAGAAGCCGCCCTTGACAACTCTCGTTCGATGTTTGTCTTACGCTCTTTCCTGCTGACTCCTTGATACTCGTACCTTCTTTTAAAACGCTGAAGGGTATCTCTCCGTGGGTTGTTCTTCTCGACCTCATTTCTATATATTTAGCAACCACTCGATCAATTCGGTTGATTACTTCGAGTTGACTCCCCAAAAGAATAAAGAGCCAGTCAAACCAATTGACACATCATCTCGGGGCTCAATTCAATGGCCAAACAAACCCCCGAACAACTATTAGTTACCGGGAGGTCCAAGACTTAATTAAAACTCCAGGTCGCTGTAGGACTCCCTCGACCAACGTCATTTTTATCTCTCAATTTATGGCCGCTCTGGAGCAGTAGTATTTCTGCATTTCAAATCCTCTCATAAATGTATACCTAGGCCGCCAAAGTGTAACATCTCTACCGGTTGGCGGCGCCGCTAATCCATACGATAAATAAACGTACGGCACCAATGGCGCTCCTTACACTCGTCTGTCAAATTGTGAGCTTGTTTGTATTGAACATGTGAATGTTTGTGTTGATAAAAAGAAGTCGTGCTAAAACTCCACCCTGTGGCAGTTCGCTTGTAGCGTCTCTGACTGATTGACGTGCATAGTCGCCGTGGTAGGAGCCAATCAATTTTAATAAGTAAATATTTGTATCATCTTCTTGTTCAGGGAAAAGTTCCTGGTGGCTTTAACACACCTTCATGGGGCACTTAACGCGAAATCACATGTCTACAGTTACAATCCACAGCCACAGACCTATTAACAACCATCGACCCATTAACGCTTCATTTCATGAATCATAAATCTGGAACGACATTCCCAACTGACAGCTTATTTCCTATCCCAAGCCTAAGTTGAAATTCGCATTCGATTTCCTGTCGTTCGCACTGAATCGGATATCCTGCGAACACAGTGTGACTTCAAATGCGAAATTCATCAACAAATCATTCAGTTAGTCTAATTATTGGTAACTAGTTTGGCTGTTGCCAACAACCGTGTGTTAATTGATTTCCACGATATTCTTCCTCACAATTCCGCTTCTTTTTTTTTCTGTCTACGAAAATTAATATTTTTTCTTAGATGGCAGCCGCTACTGCTGCTGGTTCCGTGATAATAATTGGCGTTACATCATCAAACGCATTACATACATATCATCATCATCAACATCCACAGAGGCATGCACGCACGCAAGTCAGAGAGCTGAGTGGATTCGAGGCTCTGATTTTAATTGATTATTACCTGTTGAAGTTGAATTTCAAATATCCAGCACATCGAACAACGGTTTGAAGAGATTTCGGTAGGTAGATCGATAAATGAGTGGCTCTGTATCAAAATTAACACGACCCAAATGAAGGAGATACGAATTAATCCAGTTCACGCTTTGGTCTGCTTTGTGAGCACAGATTAAACGAGACAACAGTATGTGGGACAAGAAATGCTCATTCCAACAGACAGCGGGACAGAGAGATGTATTGTTCTTTTGTCGATAGAAAGTTTGTACATTGCAAAGGCAATTTCTATTTCTTCCTCGGACAGGATATGAACCTGCAATTTCGTGGACCAAGTGCCTTACACTAGCGCCAATTGAGCTTTGAGCGTTAGGCGCCCAGTTGTTGAACAGGAACCGAGTGTGTGACGATCGGCACGCAGCTTAGTTGTCGCTTTACAAAAGTATTGCCTTTTCAGACTCTAATTTCTCATGGAGTCCTTTCAGATGTTTGACTGCATCCTTTCACCTAAATCATTAATCTGATTCGTTAGTATTATTTTTGTCTTTTCTTTTTTTATTAGAAAGACCACGACCGGATTTTTCAACAAGTTTCCAAAAGATCTTTAGCAAGTTTGCTGTGCAGAGCTCTCAGTTAGTTTTGACAGAGGCTGTCTAAAAAAAAAAAAAAAAAAACATAAAAAAAACACAAATGTGTTGCCTCACTTTTTACCGCTTTTTCTAAATATTCAATGGCGAAGAATTGTCTATGAAAATTCGAAGTACATTGTCAGATAAAGAATCGCTTAGATTTTTTTCAAAATATCGTCTCTGCAGGTATTTTTTAAGACTCTGCTGAGGACAAGGCAACCTCACCTGTCAACCCCACTGTTTTAACAATTAGCTACCATCACATTCAATTTGTTAAATTTCCATCTTCATGCACAGAAACTAAGCTGATATAATAAATTTCTGATGTGAATGCTTCTCCTTTCCGCCAGCAAACTTCGAATGCGGCAACATCCCGCTCTCATGCCACGAGCAGGCTCATAGATAGCAGTCTGCAATTACTGCATCTTCATCAGATTTTGTTATTGTAATTACTCACTTGACTGGCGCAGTCGCAGTTCGCAGTATCAAATTGATTGAGTGGGGTGGAGATGCCTCCTGCTACGAAAGCAAAGGAATTCATTCCAACGACGGCCATTTCCTGATTTGACTACCAGTTCGGCAAACCACTTCGCTGGCAGTTTGGTTTATCAACTGTTTGGATCTATTTGCTGCGACCGAAGTTGCAACATTTTAGCCAGGCATGTGTGTCGCCTCCTTCGCGCATGTGGAGCTAGTTTGGAATTTATTCCGAGTGCAGAATTTAACGGTGGGACGAAGCAAACGGTTCAACTGAGATTATCATGGGACTTGACTTATTGCCCAGAGAGTACCTAAGTTGACCGATAGTGGTCGTGCAATGTAATAGATGTTGAATTGCATATATACAAGGTACTCACCTGGGTGGGGTGCCGTGTATATACTTGCGACAGAGATATTTGTGTGGAGATATACTTTTTTGGTAAGTGTGAATTTTAGAGCGCCTTTTCTTGGGTTGCGTTTAAATACTAGTCCCGAGAGACTGAGATTTATGTAAACGATGGGATTGATTAGAATAGTCGAGGTTATTTGTTTTGAGTCTTTTAGGACTGGCGATTTGTTGCTGGTCAACAGCTGTGATAACGAGTAACGTGTCCGATTGCAAAGTAAAGTTACATCCAACGTTCCTGTGTTCAAACTAATAGCTAAGACTCTTGAGACCCATTTAAAATGTTATTTAGTACTTAAATTGACTAACAGATGGCGCTTACTTCAAACATGAAGTAGACTTTGATATAGTACGACGAAAGGTTGAAATCCACCTTAAGTACGTTGAAATTAAACGTTCAGGTTCTTTAAAAAATACGTGGATTTTTTTATATTTAACTTCACTAACAGATGGCGGTTATTTTCAATGCGGTTATTTGTCATACCTTAGGAAGTATACATTGACCCCCAAAGAGGCATTCACCTTTCCTGTGTTGAACTGATAGTGAAGACTCTTAAAAAATACTGCTATTGACAAACAGATGACGCTTGCTTCAAAAGTTGTGGCAGGCTTTGATACACATAGCTACGTCCAAAAGTGGGCATCCACCTTAACTAACTTGACAGAGTAAACCTTGTGACTATTGAAACCTACGCAAAATGGTGAATTTTAATATTCAATTCGAATAACAGATGCGCCATCTGGTAATTTGAATATTCAATATGAATAACAGATGCGCCATCTGTTAGTCGTATTAGATTATTTGCCATTTCTTGGCTAGTATGCATTGAGGAAGCTACACCCAAGGGTGGGCGACCGACATATCTTTGTTGAAACATAACTTCAAGACTATTGAAACCCAAATAATATTCTATTTTTAGTATTTTAGTATATAGCGAGAGGTCCCAGGTTCGAGTCCCGAGAAAAACCAAATTCCAACTTAAGGCTTTTTTCACTGCGCCACCTTTCGCGAACGTCTGACAAACATCCGAGAGTATAATTGTCATGAAAGAGCTTCTCAATTGGCCGTTTGGACTCGGCTTAAAATTGTAGATCCCTTCCATTCGTCCCAAAAATAAAAACTCACACAAGGCGAATGGTTGTGAAAAGCTAGGCCTAGGGTGCCTACACCTGTTGCGCCAATTATTTTTTTTCTTAGTATTTGAGTGTTGACTAACAGATGGCGCTTATTCCAAAAGTGATTAGCTGTCAGTTCTATGCATTGCTACGACCTTAACCTTCGTTTTGCCAAACTCTGATTAAGGGATAATTGCACTACATGCCCACACAAGTCGCGCAGCTGTTACTTTTTGGCTCCAAAAGTTCAATAAGCGTGTAAGCAGCTATTCTGATAACGTTATGCTTGGCTACCGCTCAGCTGATATTTGACGTTGTATGGACTGCAAAATCAGGGGGCAGATTCCGTCTATCAACGATCGCCTAAACGATACGTTTTTGAAACTTTGATCACCAAAATAAGTCAAATTTTTTGACAAACTTCAGATTTCATTGTATTTGTGGAAAATAAACTTGATTAAGCTATCAAAGTTGTAATTTTAGCACTTAGTTGCTAGTTTTGGAGGTCTATTGTTTCGACAATAATCGTCTCAGAATTTACAGAATGAGTGCCCAGACTGATGAGCTGCCAAGCGTGCCCAGGTAGTAATTTGAATAAATTTATATTCCATAACTAATCGCAGGCAATCATAAGTTTTGCCGGAAAACATTAAGCCCGATTTCCTTACTTTTCGGTTAGGTACCACCTGTAACATTCATTAATGTGCGATGGGTGGCAACTTTCTCTGACCCGTCCGACCTTCCTTAGGAACCTTGTAAATTCTTCTATCTTATAAAATTTTAGGTAGCAAGATATAACTTCAGATTGCTAGAGTTGTTGTAGCAGCTTTTCATGAATGGCTTAGGGTCATGCAAACGTAGCAAAAACTGTAGGTATGTTTACCATCAATGCCTTTCTATCTTAAAATCACTTTCTAACCATTCCTTCTGGAATTTAGAATTTCTCCTCGCCACCACAGTCGCATACAATCAAATATAGAAATTATCAAAGAAATTAGCACAGCCCATTGTAACTAATGCCATTTCTAAAAAACAAGGTTATACGAGCCTTTTTTTTGTTTAATAAATGAAAATAAGACACTTCATCTGATTTATTTAATCACGGCTTCTATCCACTGATTCCGTTCCATAAATCATCAATTTTCAGCGTATTATGAAGACACTTCATTAAGTAACCGTAAAATTAAATTTACCAATTTTATTTCGTTGCGGTACAATCAAAAAGAAGTTATAATTCGCGACGTTCGTCAGACCGTACCTCTTGCTGACTTGATTGATGTGTCCAATGTTTTCTGTTCAAAATGGAAAGTGATTTCCATTTTCAATTTCGATTTAATTAAATCAGATTATTTTCACTAATCGAGGTCGACGAACTATGAACGTTCGAAAAGGAAATTCGGATGTCGAATGGATTCCCATACAAATTCTGAGTGAAACAGTTTTTCTTTTTTTTGTTTGTATAGTTTTTAGGGTGCTTAAGGGGACTTGTGAATCGCTTCTGTTGTTAGTTTTTTGAAGACCAAGTGTGGCTTTTCAATTTAAGAACTGAAAAGAGCTTGAGGCCATTGTAATAGAGGTTTAAGTTCAAAGAAGGGAGGCTCGGGGTTACCTTTCATATCTGCCAGCTTTAAAAATACTTTATGTAAATTATTATGTTGTTCAAGGAAACTAAATGTAGTCTCCTCCTTAGCGACATCTCTCTATGAGCTTAAGGACCACACTCTTACCTCAGAGAAACTCAAATTCCTTTAAAGTAAATAGATCATCAGTTTCATAAACAGAATTGAAGCTCTAGCCTAGAGCCTCTAGGTACTGATCTATGGCTCATGTGGGTCAGTGATTTAGTTTTATCCGTGAAGAAACGATCCGAAATGGATTCGAGTTTATAAGTGAGCTCGCAGCTCGACTCAGTGGTACAGGTCGTGGAAAACTTTCACTTTTTGGTGGGAATTTTTCATCGAAAAACGATAAAAAAATGTGCTAAGGGAAGGTGGGGTAGCCGGGATCTATACTCTAAAAATCCAAAATTCATATTATATCTAAAGTTTTATTTTATTTGTTGTTTTTTTGGACAACTCGAAATCACATTGTTCAATCGCGTGTAGAATTGGAAGTGCTTCAGAGATGATTTTTGTAGAAAAGAGTGGCAAGTCTGCCTTAGGCCAAACCAGACGTAAAGTTCAAACCATGGGTATAACTTGTGCTTCTTTTATTATAAAAATGTTTCCATCCTTGAATAAGCAAAAGTCTTAGTAAAGGCTATTTGCAATAAATAAACTTTCGTAAAAAGAGAACACTTAGCCGAGTCTACGAATTTATGTGCCCCACTTACCGCACTCTACCTTATTTTTCGAACTCAACTTTTATCTGATTTTTTGACGTTCAAGAAAGTTTTGAAATAGAGAAAAATTTATGAATGAGTGCGTTTTAGTCAATTGCAAATGTAACTTTCTTAAGCAGTCTATATATTTAAGACAGTCTTACTTTTATAAAAGCAACATAAGAGGTAAGCAGGAGACCAATCAGTTATCCGCTACTCTTTTTGATTGGTGTTACTCAAAATACTTGCCGAAATGTGTGAATCCGAAGAAGCCAATAAGTTTTGTCCCGAATTTTCCTGCCTTGAAAATTGAACCCAACATCTACGAATCCTTTTTACAACAATACAATCATATTCATCGACTTCTCATGGTTTTTAAGAAATATGGAAAATATTTAGCACAGCCTGTAAATTTTCTTTGTTAGAAAATTCATGAAAACGATATCAAATCAGAGGCAACTACTTTTATCTGTCAGAAAGCTGAAAGTGATCCAAATAACTACTTGCTAAATTTAATAATAGGGACAAACAGCTAGTGCATTCTAATATAAAATGTTTGCAAGCAATATCTGTGGCAGAGTGACCGTCTCCTAGGTGTCTGTTGAAATTGAATGGCGCTGGCTTAAAAAACAGTTTGCTAGAAATTTCATGAAAACGATCTCTTGTGGGCCGCTACTGTCCAGTTGTTTCTAATTGGGATAAATATTTCTTTAGATATTTGTTAAACGTTAATTTCTTTTCGATGACTCTCTCACTAGTCCAGTGTACACTGCGCAGTATTAATGAAATAAATTCGAAATCGGTATTTTTGAATAATTTTTACTGACTTATAAAAAATGTGGTCGGAAGACACTTTACGGGAAATTCATTGCAAATCGTTTGTCTTGAATTCGGAAATTTTTCGTACAATTTGCGACATACTTTTCGTATAGTAAAAAGTGTTTCTTTTTTGACTGTAAGGTGTTGGAGGTTTAAAAAATACTCCACGAAGTTGCGAGAGTATTTCACGAATACCTTCCTGCCACTCGCCGATTGCAGTTAATTTTTTTTGGATCTAAATCAGCTTCGTAAATTATCCTAAAGTTAACATTTATAAAAATAAATGTTAAGTTTTACATTTTTTATAAGAACTTAAAAAAAAGTAAAAACCTCGCTTGGGGCATGTTCGCCAACGAACAGTGGAACAATTTTCACCCACCCATCACATCGGGGCGAAATGTCTAAAAATATGATCTGTCAATGGACCTTGGCTTTATTCCATAAAACAAGTGACAGTTTATAATAAATTATGAAAATGTTATATTTTATTATTAACTGTCACCTGTCATAATAAACTATAACATTTCCAATATTTCTTGTTGATGTATAATTTGACAACTTATCGACATTCAAAATTCAATCCTGTCAAACATTTTACTGGAGAGAATTATTTTTTTTTTAACTGAAAAGGTACCTAAGGTCTTCATCTTTACGACATCCGTTTCCATTATTTTCTGAAAAAAAACCCCCGTATTTCATCGCCTACTCATTTTCTAAGAATCATTATTGCGATTGTACATTCTTCAAGCCATGCAATCGTCATTCAAACTCCCTCGGTCTAACCTGAAATAACCCCAAACTTCATAACGTGTGAATTACCACAGAAATTAGTACACCTCTAATTTAAGCAAATTCTGCAAAAGGTGCGATCGCATTTTGTAATATTCTCTTTATATATGCAAGAAAGAAAAAAAATAACACGTGCTTCGATTTAATCACGATCACAACGCAAACTACCCACAGATTCGGTTGCATAAATCAATCATCTTTTATCGTCTTATGGACATGTCGTTAAATAACCATAAAACTAAATTGGCAAATTTAATTTCCTTACCACGATCAAAAGTAGCCAATTCACAACACAATGTTCAATACTCTCTTGATTAATGTGTCCAATTCGCATTGTGTTCCGTCCGTTCAAAAGAACAAAATTAAATTGAATGAAAATGATTTATGGCGCGGTATATTTTTGAATTTATTAAAATATTGAATTATTTTTCCGGGTGACATTTGACTTGACAATAATAACTGTCAAAGAGAAAACCAATAAGAAGCGATTAGCGCTAAATGTATCGATAAAAACGAGTTTTCAGATTTTGGGAATTTTCCGCTCCCATGTTATTTATTAATGAAAGCCTAAATAAGAATGTCCATTGAATTAACTTTCAAGTTTCGAACTGGATTTGTGGCATTAACTTGTTTGATGTTTATGTTATATTGGTGGCATTTGCCTGCTCCAGCCAGCGGAAGTGGTAACTATGTCCAATGAAAGTGACAGAGAGTGGGGGAGATAAAATAACTAGTTCTCGTACTTTCATAGAAATCTGAAACTCAGAGAATTGAGCGAGATGCTGTCAGGAAGGGGAATGGGCACGTTCGGATACCTGGTTCACGTAAAATGTCAACTAGAAATGTCAAATCGTTGCCTAGTCAATTTGAATTGTTTTTGTAATCTATAGGCTGCCCCTCGATAAACGTCAACTGGAAAAACTATTCGAGTGACCAGCATGGGCCAATAAAACCTGAAATACATCAAGTCAGTCAGCTGTCAGATTTAATAACCTATAATCTGAACGAATCGAAAATGTGAACTTAAAAGTACGGGCGTAACAAAACTTCTTCAAGCTGCAGCCAAATCTTACAATTCGTTGGAAATGGAGACTAGATTTTTATTTTATTAGAAAATGACATTTACCGACGCTCTATGGATTTTTTTTTGTCTGTCAACATAAATTCGTTAATAAATGAAATGAATTCAAGAATATACTTGTCACCACCAAAATGTACGTGATTTATTATTGTGACGCAGTTATTACTTATAATTGTGACGTGACGGAATAGAGAAATTGCAAAGCATGTGTTTTTCTTTTGACCATGTCTATTCTTACGTATATTCAGGAATAGAAGAGAACGTAAACGAATTTACAGCAAATGTTATCAAATTTGTTATTTTCTCTTTTTCTGTCAGTTTTCATGAGAATGTGCATAGATTCTGTGCGATTGCGTTTGATTTTAACCGAAATGAATCAACCAGCTCAGTTGTTTGTTCACGGTTGCTACAATTGGCAGTACTCTACTCGGTGCCAAATCGTCGGCATTTTGCCTTTCAAAATAAGCTAAAAGGGCGAATAGGTGCATTTTTTTATCTCTCAGAACAAACAAAATTGTTTAATGCAAAAAAGGCATTTTTGTGTATATTTGACAATCATCGTGAGCAATTCAGTCCAAAAAGTCAGCATCACTGAATCATCTGTCATTCTGTCAGAATTGTTGTACGTCGACAAAAAATCAAGAAATTAATATATTTCTCCACCAACAAATTAGAAGATGTTTCTCCACTGCATCCGATAGAACTGCATAGCTGTCATGAAAGAGCTTCTCAATTCAGCCGCTCGGACTCGGCATAAATGCCTAGGTTTCTTTTATTTCTTTCAAAAATAATACCTCAAACAAAGCAAATGGTTAAGTAAAGCTCGCTCTGAAGGGTAACGATGCGGACTTGTTGCGCCATATATTTATTTATTAATTTATAATTAAAAGTTAGTAATATGTTAATATTAAGTTGCATATAATCCGAAAAATGTAAGTCATCCGTGAATATTTTTCACACTTTGATAAAAAATGTCTAAAAACTACTGGACACCTCATCCACGAGCATTACAACTAAATTTTATTAAGACGCTGCGTCTTCTCTTTTAAGACAGTTTCCAATTTGGCCGCTTAAATGCAATTTAAAGTTTGCTTCGTGGCGATTGAAATTCACCTCCCACCAGTATCAGCAAAAATTAGGTTAGTGGATCTAAAGTGACTCGCATTTCGATTTCGAACCTATGCCTGCGATTTTTTAATTAAAAGCAGCACGAAAACGTAAGTTTGTAAGTATGCCTCTGGATCAAAGAGCTCACAAAGCTGCCAACTACCACCCATAAAATGAGACATCAACTCCGAACTCCATGCTCTCATTACCGCGTCATCTTCTTTAATGACTCTCATAGGCCAACCCCGAGAACTATAGCAACTCCAACGCAGTTTTGTTCCCATTTCCCCAGAAAGCCCACCTAATTAGGGTCCATTACGAAATCTACAAACTGTCAATCAGACAACAAATTGCTTCTCCTTTCACTTGGTTTCGGTGGATGGCACACCGGTCAAAGCCACTTTGTGTCCACTTTGTTACAAGCCATACAAGTGGGTATCATGTATTTCATCATAAAGTTTACAACGACCCCAAGTAGCCCAACGCATCATCAAGCGATTCGTTGTTCTATCTACATATGGCGCCCATGTCGCAACAACTCATAGTGCCAACAGCAGTCCTCACCTTCGTTGTTTGGCCGCTATGACATCGACTTTCGCACCCCGGCTGGCTCGCTATACATATATCGCCTGTAGAACAGTACAACAGGGCCATCGCCAAGCGTGCGCGCCGCTAAACCACACAAACACACATGCAGCCAGTGTTCACATGATTTACGCTTTTTAATTGCTGACCTTTGGGTGTTCGGCATAGAAACGAACGCAGCTGAACGTTTATGTGGCCTCAGAGCGGCGAATCGATGGCATGTCCCGCGAGAACAATCTTCAACATTGTCCTGTTGGAGTTTTGCCAACATTTCCGCTAATGAGATTTGTCAATAGTTGAGCTGTCCACTTCATTTGGGGCCTGTGTCCATTGCACAGCAGATAAATGCACGAGGAAGGCTCTCTGCTCTCCGCTGTCCACTCTCTGGCCGGCTTGCAGTGTCATTTCGATAGATGCGAATGGGATGGCCATTCTGTCCATAAATGGTGACCATTGATGGACTCCTGTTTGGCAAGTATAAATTCATTGCCGCACTTAATTTATTCCATCTGTTTGTGGACTTTGTGATGGTCCCAGACTGGGCGCGGATAACAAAGCGAATGTTCATGGAACTGGAGTCACAACTGACTGACAGATTGCTTCAAGGGGGTTCATCATTTGAAACAGTAGTGGCGCATCAAAAGCGGACTCAGTCGTCTGATGTACTGACAGTTTGACAGATTTGCATAGATGGCGCCGCTCAAAAGTAGGAAAGCTGTCAATTCTGAGCCAACAGCTCCTGGTTTGTTGGGCGATGGTTCCAATTTATATATAGAGACTGCTGAACTGGTCTTATAAATCATTTAGACCAACAAAACGGACACGTAGACCTATTGGGAAAAGGTTTTTTTTCACCGAAGGTGCCTTCCAAAAGTGTCCAACTTGATATCGTTCGAAGTCGAAGAACGATATCGAGCAACGATCTCAACCTTAAGCGGGTATAAGTTCCATGGCACGAAACGAGACAAATTACAAGCAAAATTTGCCAACTTGTTGAGGAGTGCTCTACCTCAACACCTGATTTCTGAAATGAGAAATATTTGAGCAGTCAATTTTGAGTGAATGGCACTGGACTGGTTAGAAATTTAGACCAAAGCCCAAAATAGTCTGGGACAGTTTTCTGACAGTTTTCTTTCCGTTTTCTTCGTGCACCCACTGTCTCCCTGCCTTAAGTTTTCGAAAGGAGTGTGAAAGCGCAGGACAGATGTTCGCATTTTGTTCTTTCGTGTAAGATTTTGGAATTTTCAGCAACGGCAAACATTTCACACAATTCCTGTATGGGACACTATGGCGGACTTAATGTGCCTCCGAGAAACTAAAGGAGAATAAATTTCTTTGACGTAGTTAACTTCTTTCACAGTAAATGATGAAAATCATGTCTTCAAGTAAAATGCAGGTATTTAATATATCCGCCACTCGTTCTCTTCTGGATTGTACTCTAGAACAGAATTTTGGACTACATCGTGATCATCCCATCCTCTGCAAGCTATAAGTCGATTATTCCAAGAAACACACCTCAAATCATAAAGCGCCGGTTCCAATCCTGGGCTTATCACCGTCCACGTATTTGTCGAAGGATCATAGCGCTCAACAGTTTTACTTGCTTGCCCGTTTTGCCATCCCCCTACTCCAGCGATGCCATACTTTATTGATCTCTCGTTTTTATGTGGTAGCAGAGTCCACTTGTTGCCAGCAGGATTAAGGCATTAAGCTGTCATCGCCCACAGCATACAATTGTTCGCCAAGAACTGTTACGATCACATATTCCTGCAGTGAGTGCATTGGAGCCAATTCTTGCCACTCGCGTGTACGAAACTCATACTTCTCCACTGAGCGTAACCAATTTCCACCAAAACGCGCACCAACAACATACAAATTTCCATTCAATTCAGCCATTCCAGGGACCTTGCGTGCTTGTCGGTAAGTAAGTCCATTCCTTTGTTTTAAGGTCCAGGCACTCAACGATATTAGTGGGAGCAACTTCTCCAAAAAGGTTACCCCCAGCGACTATTAACTTCTTATGCATAACGGTCACCATATAATTGACCCTCCTTGTTGGTGCAGGTGGTAAGTCTTCGATGGTCCAGATATTCAGATATTCAGATATCAAGAGACTGTCTCCTCCACTTACAAATCCAAGTGTCTCTCTTTCCGCTCCATTTTCCTTCTTCCGATCGGAATGGCGTTTCGTCAACTTCGTCCGTGACAAGTGTGATTCCAGCCAACTGAACAGCAACTCCAGACACTCGTAAGTTTTGCTAAGTGACTTTCGGTTGTCGATGATAAATTCGGGCGTCAAAAACGAGAATCGCACATGTGCCAAGAGGCCGGTCAGGGATTCCTCTCGACGTCCTTTGTCGTACTCCACCCAAAACACCACACTGTGGAACACCGTTTCCTCCGAGTTCACGCACAGATCGTCGCTCGAAATGAGTTCGCTCAACTGTTTCTCCGTGAGCTGCAGAAACTCTTCCTCTTTGGACACCTCCCCGAAGTTCTGCAACGCAAACTCAAAGGCCTTCTTATGGAGCTCATCGTACTGTTGTTGTTTGGCCATGGACGCGATGCTCATGCAGTTAGTGACGTCGATAGTTTCTCCAATGAAATCCGAGCAGGCAACCTTCAGTGTGCTCATTTTCAGGACATCCGCTGCTGATAGTATTCGGGCGGCGTTTACCCAGCGAAGCTCAATCGTGCCACTGTACATGAAGTCGACGACCGCTTTGAGGGTTGCCCCATCGATTCCCAATTCGATGACGTCCGCTCTAGCCTCCTTCAAGGTACTGCATAGCATTGCCAGGAAATAGTCACTCGATGTGGAGCGGACCGTACGATGAGCGTGCACCTTCAAGTTGTCCGTCTTCAGAGCAATGTCAAAGAACAGTTGGTCCCGGTAGAAGGTCTGCAACTTCCGTGAGATATTGCTGGCATGTTGGTCACAGACGAAGATTTTTGACTTTAGGGACTTCGTATATTGGCAATCTGATGTGTATTTCTTGAGTTTTGTCCTACAGCTTTGCTTAGGATCCTCTGTTCTAATTTATGACAAATGATTAGACAACAGCAAACTCTGAGATGAACTGACGCTTACCTGCGAGGATATCCAGTGTTCATATTGCGGTCCGGGGTATGGATCGGGATCGATTCTTCTTTCGGTTTTTCCGGGTTTTTACACACAAGCATGCTCACATGCAGGCGGTAATTACGACACCAGTTCGCGCATATGTAGGTTCGTTACCTAGCGTAGGTCAGATTGTATATAAAGAAAAATCAATTCAAAAGCTGATATAATGCATACCTATACTACAGGTACTATTTAGAGACAATTACTTTCTTGGAAAAATCAGTTATTAGGACTATGGTCGCATGAGACCCACAAAAACATTCGAAAAGGCTTGACAGAGGTTTAAACTGCATGTATAGTACCGCACAATCTGGTCATGTGTGTGCCAAACTCGCCTGAAGGACTACGTTCCGTATGCTGGAGACCACTAGAACTCGCACGTTCACGTAGAAGCAATAAATCAGCACCACGTTCTTCTTCTAAACGGTGGCTATATGTAAGAGTAAGTTTGACAGAGCTACTCGACTCAATCTTTTGAACACCAAATGTATTAATAGAACTTTAGTGCTTACATGTGAATTGTGTAGTTGGCATGGATTCCAGATGAGTGAAAAAAGGATTGCCTTTCAAGGCAGACTGTGTAAGGACACCACCGTCATCTGTGTGCTACTTTCTGAAGCAGCTGCAAATAAATTCAACCAATTGAAAGCATACTTGATGCAGGAGTCCCTACGATTGTCATTGAACAATGTGCTGGATTTACATAGCCACTGTAGGTAAGGTGAATCAGTTTTTAAAAATGCCTGCTAGCAAATTTATGCGTGCTTTCTAAACGAGCTAGGGTTTTACCAAAGCTTAATAGATTCTTTAATCTGTTTGGAGACGTATCCGAGATACACATATGACTGCAGTGAGGTGAGTCCGTCAGTCGCATGGGAAGAAAGCGCTCGAAATTGATCTAAAATAGACCAAACCGAAGGAGCGAATTCCTGCATATTAAAAAAGGTAACACTCAGTCAATAGTTGCGCCGGCAACAGGCATCAAACATTGGGCACATTCAAGAATCTAGTTATCTTAAGTCGACTATAGATTGGCCTGGATGAGATGCAACCTGAACGCAAAAACTGGATTAGTCGGGAACGTTACTTTTCCTACGTCAGCCACATATGCGAACTGTCAACGTAGTACTCAGTCACGAATTTCTTGACTAGATTCGTCGGCTACCCCTCCATAAACGTCAACAGAAACAGCTGCTCAAATGACCGATTTTAGCCAATCAAAACCGAGGTACATCTAGTCAGACAGCTGTCAGACTTAATAAACCAGATACTTGAACGTCCCCATTGTCGACGTGTTCTCACTCTGAAAAGTAGGTTAACAGTTACCACCAGCCAAATGGCATCTGTCATCTATTGGCGGCTCTCTACAATGTCATTCAATCAACAGAGAACCAGCACTAAACAGTTTAAAATACCGCACAAAAATCGCTCGCCTGAACTGCGTTTACACCGCAATTTTCTATTGAAACGATTTTCTGCAAACGAATTACATTCTGCCGTCCCACCATACCGCACTGGTAATTATAAAAGATACAATGTATCGCTGCTGTGCTCCACTACTGCTCGTTTATGGTTATTACGATTGTTTACAGATAAAAATTAACGCTCGTCGATGGGTACTCGCCTAACAGCCATGCCCGGCAATGCAGCTTTACGCATACTCTGCCATTTAACGTAGACCTACTATACATACAGTATCTGGCCAGTGGGGGCTGTGCGAGTGGTGTTCTGTGTACACATAGATTCCGTAATCGATTTACGAAACTGATATGAATCGAAAATAAGAGAGAGAGAGGAGAATGCAAACAAAAAGAAACGAAGCAAAATCAAATTTACTGACACAGATAGGCAAATGTGCTCAGGTTGGCACTTGGCAGATGAATAGTTTTGTTTCTTTTCAACAAATCTAAGTGAGTCATACTCACCCAACCAAAATTTAATTTATGTCATTTATGCAAGGTACGCCATATGACTGTACATACTTTCTAAACTCTGTGACAGAGAAACCCCCAATCAGAAGTAAATCATCGAGCAGAATAATTGTCTAAATATGCGCAGAAATAGTATCTCAAGCTGTCAAAGATACACCAGCCACTGTCACGAGTCGGGTGGCCACCAAAACTATTCTATCGTTTTTTAAGCTGCGACCAACCATACACATCGACACAAATTTCATTTAAATTGGTTAAGGGGTTTCGGAGGTCGACAACATGTTCACTAAATGCCTATGACTTGTATAACCAATCCACATACAAAGACCATAATACAAACTTTGGTATTGACGTCACCTTTCATTTCAAGTTTCCAGAAGCGAAATCTGTTTCCGCATTAAGAGAACATCAATTCAAACAAAATGCAACTTGTATTGAAATAAATATATATAGAAGGAGATAGATGAAAAACGAAATGTACCTACAGCGCCACCTGTTGAGAATTTTACGAATTTTCAGTTTTCCTAAATCATCCCTGATTCAAGAAGAACAAAGTAAAAATAAAATGATTCAAATCTGTCGATCCGTTCTTGAGTTTTTACCCGACTAACTAATTGATTTTTACATATACACAGGGTGCGCCAAATACAAGTTTCTTTTTAAAAATCCAATAAAATGAACATAATTAAGAGTTTTCCATTTATTATGGCTTTATTAGTAAGAGAAAACTTTCCCATTAATTATGAAAGACAATGTCGTTCAAGTGGCTGACTCGGCTGGCTTCGCAGCAGCGTTGCCATAATGTGCCCTTCGCCGGGGGCCAACAAGAAATGGGCCTCATATCTTATTTTTTGTATTCCTTAAACAAAATATTCGAAAAAGCACACTTTCTTGTTCCAAAAATTAGCAATGTGTTTCCTCCATATACAAGATCTCTCATTCTGACTGACGTTTCATTTTCGTTTGTTCCCGTCATAATAATTCGACTTTGTATTTTTTGTCTTGTTCCTGTCACTATAAACTTATGTTGCCTTGTAGCTTTTTTTAATTTTTGTTTTAAGTTTTCTCTGAAGAGTATCTGCCCGCACTTTTTCGAAATGCTGAAAGCACTCAATATTTTTTTTTTGTAGCAACGCTGCTTCGAAGGCTCTTGTTGATGTCGCTGTAGCTCACGGACTGCATGGATAATATTGGCCTTAAGTGCTTGATTCATTTCCGGATTTTTGGTATAACATCGGTCCTTCATGGTTTCCCACAAAAAAAAAAAAAACTCCCAAAGGGTCAAATCACAGCTCCGAGGCGGCCAATAGCCATCGCCAAGACGGCTGATAACACGATTTGGGAATTTGGTGCGTAAAAGATCGATTGTGGCATGGGCTGTTTGGCATGGCGTGCCATCCTGCATGAACCAGAGGTCGTCCAAATCCTGAAGACGTGGATTTCAGTAAAGAAAAAGTCAGTTAATATGGCTCTGTAACGTTCAACGTTGACCAAAAAAATGTTCCCAGCATCATTTTCTAAGAAAAATGATCCAATGATGCCACAACTCCACAATCCGCACCAAGCTGTCAGTCTCGTCTGTGCGCACGACGACGGCAGTGATGCCAACATTTTTTAAGTTTTTTTTTTTGGAAATAAAAATTGTTTTTGTTTAATTTTATTTTAATTCTGTTTAAATTTTGATTCATTCTTCCAGTTTATATGAAAAAATTATTTTATTGAAAAAGTCAACTTTTTTTCTCAAGTTAGGCATTTTTCCGTCAAAATTGGTTGGCAACTCTGGACGACGGGGACCATGAGTGTTGTCCACTAGCATACCAGTCATACGAACTTTTTGCACAAACTTGCGTATAGCTGGCCCGGTGGGTACTTCATTTCGGTCAAAACTTATTTCCAAAAAAACGCACTGTTTGAGCTACACAGCACTCTCTTTGGAAATAAGTTTTCAATATTTCCCAACGTTGTTCAAGCGTAAAGCGACTTATTTCGTTCTGCGAGGGTATGATACTGATTTCTTGTCAAGATTTCGAGCGGGAAACAGCTGTCAGTGTCAAAATAGTCTGTGAATTAATAAGAAAACACTTGATGACCCACCATTTAAAGATGTTACTGTGTGCGAAAAACCCAAAATGTACTCAAACTAATGCACGCACAACACACACCCTTTAAAGATGTTACTGTGTGCGAAAAACCCAAAATATACTCAAATTCATGCACGCACAACACACACGTTTTCCGATTTCAACCAAACTTCACAAAAACTATTTATAGACCAATACCAAAGATGTGTGAAAGTTGGGTTAAAATCGGTAAATGCGTTAAGGCTAGAATCGTCGACAAATGAACACAATTTTAATGTTCAATTTTTATATATAAAAAAAAATAAATAATTGGCGCAACAGGTCCGTATGGACCCAAGCCTAGCTTCTCACAACCATTCGTCTTGTGTGAGTTTTTATTTTTGGGACGAATGGAAGGGATCTACAATTTTATGCCGAGTCCAAACGGCCAATTGAGAAGCTCTTTCATGACAGTTATACTCTCGGATGTTTGTCAGACGTTCGCGAGAGGTGGCGCAGTGAAAAAAACCTTAAGTTGGAATTTGGGTTTTTCTCGGGATTCGAACCTGGGACCCCTCGCTTAGTAGTCCAACACACTAACCATTTTTATATATAGATAAATAAATTCGCAGCACTGCAATATATCTCTATTTCTATATTTGCTGCAAATTTCAAGCGTACCACAACAAAAAAGAAAATAAATTGCAATTTTAAGTATTTGGCATCATTGGCTTTTGACATTTGCTGATCGTGTTTTTGTTGTAAAGACATCAGCTGCGCTGAGAATGACAGTGGTCACATTAGACGGTGCCAATGGCCGCGTTCACACTGCCCACTAGATGACTAGCGGCACGTCAAACTCCATATTAAAAAAAAATTGACATTTCACCATTTGCGCTAGACGTAAGGCCTTTTTCTGGAATATGCCTTACAGGGAAATTTCTCATTTGCGCTATGCACAACTACCCGCTGCATTGAGAGAAAAAAAAAGTAAACACCTGTCAAAGGAAATCGTTCAAACGTTTACAAAATAAAAATAAATACGAATCTGATTAAGTGTAATTGTGATAAAATTCTGAACAAGGTAAGTAAAATAGCAATTCAAATATTGCTTTTCCATTTCATTTCCTTAATTGTAGTGTGGAAATAATTTGTGTTAAATATCACGTTGCCGCTGGCGCTAGGCTTCTAGCCTGGACGTTCCTTGATCTGGGATATTTTGTGCTAGACGTCTAGCGGGCAATGGAACGCAGCCAATGCATGTCAAACAATATTCTGCACATCTGTTTTACTTGCAGCACTACAGTTTCATAACACCAACCGACCGGCCTTCGTGGAACAGTGAAAAGCGTTTAATTAATGTCTCATTTACAGTTTTCCATGTGAAATTGTTCTTTTTTTGACTGCGTCACACAGTTATTATATATATTTGCTACCATTAGCCGCCCCTCTCGAGCCCGTTACGGCACGTTAATTGATTTTGCATAACAATATGAAAAGGGGGAGCAAAGCAACTGAAATCTTTTTCCTCTCTGTCCAATGTTGACGACGAGATATCACATGACAGCCCATCTCTAGTCGAATCTAGTCGGATAGAGCGAGAGGTGTACGAACGGCAGCCAACCAACAGTAGTAGGTAAATGTCTCTGGAGAATTGAATTTTTCTTTTTTTTTTTTTCTTTTTTAATGACATCAATGAACTCCACACATATAGCTGAGGGAACTGGGAACTGCTCTGCTGTGTGTTTACATGCATCGACATATATCTTCACAGGGTATAGTCGGAGATGCACTAGCAGTTGCAGCCGCACGCAACGTTTCGTTTGCAAATTCCGTTTTTTTCCCGTTTAATTTGATATTGTATGCCAATGCCAATGTCAGTGCCAGTGGCAGAGGCAGTTCTTCTCGTTGGCCATTTCGTCGTCAGTGCATATATCTATACAGGCACAGTGGTCGATGTTGTTGTCGGTCGCCACCACAAGATGAATGCTGTCAGTGGAGAGACATCACACACACCATTCGCTTGGAATGCGTTTCATATAGACAGTGGAATGAAAAGATGGACAAATATTTGGGTTATCCTGCGATCTGCCAATTGTCTAATTAGTTTGTTGTTGCGAAGCTGATTGAGCGTGTTTTATTGAACGTGAGCATCTACCTCAGCAAATCAAAGTGAAGGAGTATCTTCAACTAAACTCTTGGCGTTGCCACTTTTAGGACTCTCTCTATGGAATTATCCCAAGTGGAAGTGACTTGATAGCTTTTCGATTGTGTATTCGTGTCATTTCAAGAAATATGGTATGTCCCTCACTTTTGGCGAGAGGCATCTAAGAGGACCCCAAAGTACAGACGCACACCAAAACATACCAGTTTATAATACTTTATCGCAAATGTGACTGTGTAACGTTTTATTGGGCATTTTCTGCGTTACTTTGCTGCGATACGTGTTCAATATGACAGACACCTTGTATCCTTATGAGTCGCTGACAGTGTACTATACTCCCATCAAGACCGATCGTCGTCAGGAATAAATCGGAAAATTAAGGTCAATGCCGGGGAAGCTAAGTAACCGCATAAGAGGAAAGGTTGTCATTCTTTTGTATAGACCTTGTTGGGGATGAGACTGCGTGTGATTCAAATACTGAATACGGCATGAGAACAAATTAGGAATCTGAAATGACTGCGATATTCCGTACACATCCAAGCCAGTTGAAAGCTTCATTTAAAGCAGCGCAACGGCTTAACCCCGGTTTTTGGATGAAGTAGATACCATTTCGTCCTATGCTCCAGAAGGAGTTAGTGTCGCTGTTAATAGCGGCTTCCGGAATAAAAGAAGAAGAGGAAGATACCATTTCAAAAAAACTAGTCACAAATTATGTATGTCTGTATCTGAAAACGGTTTCTAGGGCTACAGCAAACTCCAAGCTTACTAGTTATCCAGTTTACCGACCTCTATTACAGACGAAAGCGAGTAATATCGGCAGTAGTTCTCTCTGAAGGCAAGTTCCTCTATCTGAACGGAACATAAATTTGAAAGTCACACAAAATGGTGGACTCACTCTCTGTATAAGATGTATCTCTTGCCCTTGAAGGCACACGCATTTAAAATCCTTGAACAGCAGAGCGAAGAATATATAGGAGAGTACATCATCATGCATTTGGTAAAATAAATATAATAGAAGGCAGCCATTTTTTGAAGCAAAACGCACTTCGCTGCAGGGTAAGTTTCCATTATGTTGGAAAAAAGAAGCGTAATGAAAAGTGAAACGCAATGTAACACCGCAACAGCAGCCCAAGAGTGGAGTAAGGCTCTCCCTCCGTTTCAATTATCATTGAAAAGACCACCCAAGAACTCACTTCCAACTACATTTATTCCAAAGGTCGATGAAATAGTGTGTTGATCTTTCCATTTTATGTGGTAATTGAGTCCACTTGTTTTCAGCAGGATTGAAGCATTCGCCAACATAAGGCAAAGGCAAAGGTTCCATTTAGCACTGAGGAACAGCAGAAAATTCGGCTCAAATATATATTGCATTCCAATAGTTTTGATGTATTTTTATTTATTTAAAAAAATTAAATATACTGCACGAACGGTACCTTAAATCGTGCTTAACAAGTGGAGCCAATGTCCTCCACTCGTTCTCTTCTGGATTGTACTCGAGAACAGAATTTTGGACTACATCCTGATCATCCCATCCTCTGCAAGCTATAAGTCGATTATTCCAAGAAACACACCTCAAATCATAAAGCGCCGGTTCCAATCCTGGGCTTATCACCGTCCACGTATTTGTCGAAGGATCATAGCGCTCAACAGTTTTACTTGCTTGCCCGTTTTGCCATCCCCCCACTGCGTACAAATATCCACCAACTCCAGCGATGCCATAGCTTGCTGATCTCTCGTTTTTATGTGGTAGCAGAGTCCACTTGTTGCCAGCAGGATTAAGGCATTAAGCTGTCATCGCCCACAGCATACAATTGTTCGCCAAGAACTGTTACGATCACATATTCCTGCAGTGAGTGCATTGGAGCCAATTCTTGCCACTCGCGTGTACGAAACTCATACTTCTCCACTGAGCGTAACCAATTTCCACCAAAACGCGCACCAACAACATACAAATTTCCATTCAATTCAGCCATTCCAGGGACCTTGCGTGCTTGTCGGTAAGTAAGTCCATTCCTTTGTTTTAAGGTCCAGGCACTCAACGATATTAGTGGGAGCAACTTCTCCAAAAAGGTTACCCCCAGCGACTATTAACTTCTTATGCATAACGGTCACCATATAATTGACCCTCCTTGTTGGTGCAGGTGGTAAGTCTTCGCAGGTCCAGATATTCGAGTCTGGATCAAGAGACTGCATTTTCAATTCGTCGGTCCAGTCTCCACTCACAAATCCAAGTGTATCTCTTCCCGCTCCATTTGCCTTCTTCCGTTCGGAATGGCGTTTCGTCAACTTCGTCCGTGACAAGTGTGATTCCAGCCAACTGAACAGCAACTCCAGACACTCGTAAGTTTTGCTTAGTGACTTTCGGTTGTCGATGATAAATTCGGGCGTCAAAAACGAGAATCGCACATGGGACAAGAGGCCGGTCATGGATTCCTCTCGACGTCCTTTGTCGTACTCCACCCGAGACACCACACTGTGGAACACCGTTTCCTCCGAGTTCACGCACAGATCGTCGCTCGAAATGAGTTCGCTCAACTGTTTCTCCGTGAGCTGCAGAAACTCTTCCGCTTTGGACACCTCCTCGAAGTTCTGCAACGCAAACACAAAGGCCTTCTTATGGAGCTCATCGTGTTCTTGTTTGGCCATGGACGCGATGCTCAGCCAGTTAGTGACGTCGATAGTTTCTCCAATAAAATCCGAGCAGGCAACCTTCAGTGTGCTCATTTTCAGGACATCCGCTGCTGATAGTATTCGGGCGGCGTTTACCCAGCGAAGCTCAATCGTGCCACTGTACATGAAGTCGACGACCGCTTTGAGGGTTGGCCCATCGATTCCCAATTCAATGACGACCGCTCTAGCTTCCTTCAACGTACTGGATAATATTGCCCGGAAATAGTCACTCGATGCGGAGAGGACCGTACGATGAGCGTGCACCTTCAAGTTGTCCGTCTTCAGAGCAATGTCAAAGAACAGTTGGTCCCGGTAGAAGGTCTGCAACTTCTGTGAGATATTGCTGGCATGTTGGTCACACACGAAGGTCCTTGACTTTGGCGACATCATACAAATCTTCTATATTGGCAATCAGATGTGCTTAAGTCTTGAGCTAGCTTTGTTAAGGTTTCTCTGGTTTTCTTTATGACAAACGTTTAGACAACACCAAACACTGAGATGAACTGAAAAGTACTTCCAAGGATATGCAGTTTATATTAACCTTCCCGAAACAATAAGTAATTAAGGATTTTAGTTGCAAAATTTCCAACAATTCAGTTAGAGAGGCTTGACAAAAGTTTGAGCTGCACGTAGGATACCGCACGTGCAGGTATAAAATCTAGTTTCCAGGCTAAATTTATTGAACTCACTATGGCGAAATTTTCCATACAAAAATGCATATTGTGACCTACAAAATATTTAGTGTGAAGGTTAAAAATGATTATTGTGAAGCCCCAGCAGAGCAGATGGTTTACGTTCGCCACAACTGCGAATAGGCTTTAAAAATATAAAAATGGCCGCACTTAATGAATGTCTTTAGCATATTTTTACTTCACGCAAACGGGTTTCGTTGGCGGTAATTGTCAGTGCTGTTAGACATAACATTTTGGAGAAATCTCCCGTGCATCGCCTATTGAAACACTTTGCATACAGTGATGCAATTTCAGCTGATTTATTCAAATCTAATCACAAACATGGTTGTTCTTTGTTAATGGCCATCGTTTCGTTATACAAATCCGATGAGCTCGTACAGCTGTGTGTTTAATTCATGATCACAGATCCATGTATTCGGGCCCGTATTTGATGTGGTATTAAGATTAACCTACAAACATACTGGCATCAATAATGATTTGCAAATTAGCCATTTTTCGGTTTTCCCTTTTCGCGTGAAGCACGTAAATTTGCAGTTAATCATTGACATACACCTACACGTGAATCGAGGATACTCGGGGCACAGTTGCAGAGTTTCCATGTCCCTAAGGGGAGCAGTTAAATTTGTATTTTATTAAATTATACTTCGTCAACGTCGTCAGAGTTTTCTAAGAATTATTATTCAAAACTAGTTGTGCTTGCAACTTCATCCGCAGGGTGAAACTCAACTTGACGAAGCAAGTTGATACTTATACAGAATCGAGTGTTTCCTCTAAAAGCCTGGGCAAACACTTGCACGTCCAATTGAGTTTCGCTCCCACACAGTACTAGCGACGTGCGCCCATCGAAGAACTGCGATCAAGAGCGTTCAGTCTTTGCTGCTATTTTTCAATCGGATCAAAGAATTTTGATTGACAGAAGCTCAGCTTTCGGATGAATCAGAATGCAGAAATCTGGGGTGGAATTCTGTAAGATGAAAACGTTCAATCGTTTTTGTTCAAACGAACGTTTTGCTTCATGAACTTCGAAAACGAAAGGAAATTTCATTTGCGAGAGGAACTTTTTCACGTTTCGTGACATCTGCCTATGAAGTGCCATTACCCCGGGGTGGAATTCTGTAAGATGAAAACGTTCGATCGTTTTTGTTCAAACGAACGTTCTGCTTCATGAAACGCCGAAAACGAATGAAAATTTCTTTTGCGCGAAAGCAAAAAAGCGAAATCTATTTCATCGACGTTTTCGTTTTCTTTGCTTCATGTAACTCCAAAAACGAAAAACATTTTCGTTTCATGCGAAAGGAATACAGCGAATGCTATCTTTTTGACGTTTTTCATTATTTTTGGTTTTTTTATAACATATGCTGGCGAATTATTTATTAATAGCAAGCAATAGCGATGTGGAGAATTGTGTAAATTTAAGAAAAATCTTCGAGATTGATCGGGTCCTCGTACGCTGCCCGATGAAAAATTTGTTTATAAAATTGATGTGCACTGAAATTGGCATTTTTGTTTTCGCCCAGTTTGAATATTATTTACGTGCAGTATTTTTTTATGGACGGACCATTTTCATTTAATATTTTACACAACTGGAGCCCTACTCTGTATCTCGTTTCGAGGTTAACATTTTTCGAAAATGAACTATTTGTACTCTCTGTCTCTATATCGAAAGCCGAATGAAATATAAGGGTTTTCCAATAAGAGGTGTTATTTTGGTATTCAAAGAAAAATGCCATTTTTTGAGATAAATTGTAGTGAATTTTAATAATTTCAATGCGTTGTTGAAGCGTGTATCGTTCTATTTCTAGTAATGGCGTAGTTTATACTTGTCAAATGTCAAAGAATAAAAGCTTCAAAAGTGACAGCTACCGAAATAGGGGGTCAATCACAATAACACCTCTCATTGGAGAACCCTACTACTACTCCGATTCAGAGTTCCGATAGTATTGCTGAGTACCAACTTAAAAATGCAACGGAAAGCAATTTCGAATAGGATTGACTTTCTCTGATTTCATGCGAGGAAGCTATGAATCGGTCAGAAGGACAAATTCGACAGCCTTGACAGATTTGAAAGTTCAAATAGGGGAAATCAAACTAAAAGAACAACAGAAGAAACCGCTGTTAACGTCTGTCAGCGCACGGAACCTGATTGTCATTTATCTTCTTTTGAAAGGTTGAGCCCCAGCACATACATAAATTTTAACTCTGACAATAGTGAAAAAAGCAAGCTCAGGTCTCAAAAGGCAACAAAATCTGTAAATAGTCGTTGCCCCAATTCAATTAAAATAGAAGTCAGAGTCTACCGGGACCGAATAACTTAGAACATCTCCAAAGTGCAGCCAGTAGTACCAATATGCTAACATTATTAAATATGTAGGCGAAGCTACCTAGCTATCAGCTAATCAATGAAAAAGCCTTTGGAATGACTTGAAATATTGCCAGAACAACTTGTCAAGATACATTTTATTGCCGGATGAGTCGCAATTTTGGAGTAAATCTGACCCAAACATACTTTATGAGACAGAGCTGTATCCAGCTAGAGCCAGATACAATTTTAACAAGCTGCATAGTAGGGCTGTAGTTTTTATAAGACAACGGTTATACTGTAACGGCTAATAGAGACTGTAAAAATCGTCTTTCCAGACTTTCCAAGCATAGCCAAAGCCTGTTATGAAAGAATTTTTTGGAGATTTAGAGAAAATCTAAAAAACTGAAACCTGCAATTTATAGCAATGCTTTCAGACAGTAAATGGGACTTATTTTCGCTTGAACAATTTGTTATTAAGGTGCCGCCGTAAGTGTTGCACCTTATTAACAATTTGTTCAAGCTTAATTTTGGATTTTACATGAGAGGTATCAGAACTTCTTGACTGACATAGCCCATTTTTAATACCAACCTAACGACGATAAATAGAAGTCCTTTCACCAAATTTCATTCGCCTTTCCTTTGTGCGCTATCGTGCTTTCAACAGACAGACGGACATGACTAAGTCGATTCAGAATGTGATCCTGATTCAGAATATATATACTTTATGAGGACAAAGTGAATATACTTTCCCGCGGAGGGTATACAAATAAATATGCAAAATTCAGGAAATATATGTATTTTGAATGCAGGATCATGGAAAAACAATAAAAAGAAAGAACAGTTTTAAAACTACTGGAAGAAGTCGCCAGTTACTGCCTATCGGCTATACCTATAGCTGTCAGACGGCTATAGCCGTCATTTGTAAGACAAATCAATATTCGCATATAAGTGACACAAATGGCGCCTGTAACAGACTTAAAAAAAAATGCTTTCTATTATTCGAACCGATTTGCATTTCAGTTTCAGACATTTCTGTTACTTGCCAGACCTTAAATGTTACTTCTACCATGATAACAAAAAACGGTTTTCTGACTAGCCCGCATTTAAAAGCGGACAGAAACCACATATAGAGGAAAAGGTGTGTTCAGTACACACAGAGACAGCAAAAGCTCCGCTTATCGATCGTTTTGGTTTAAAGAGTTTTTAACAGGAGCCCGAACGTGTTAAAATACATTTTTTGTTCAAATCGTTTATACCGTTCTCGAAAAAAATTGTAATTTTTAAACTGTCGTGCAAAATAAAAAATGGCTCTCAACTTTAAGCCCGCACAAACTCTAAAAACGAAATCTGAAACAACTCCGCCTATTTTTAGGCACCAGAAGCCGATGGACAGACAGACGGACAGAATTGCGTTGCATTAGAATGAATGAAAATCTCGAAATCATTTGGAATTTTGTACAGCCTATTACGTAATACGAAAAAGTAAAAAAATACCATTTGAGTGGAAAAACATATAAGATTTGCTTACAGTCCACAATTTGTCTTCCCTGGTCGGTATAGACTTTTGGAGTAAAATTCACTTGAAACAAAAGTGCATGCTCTCATAAAAGAAAATACATCTTCTTATCTTTACTTCAACTCAGATTCAAACACTTAACCACCGCCTGCATAGAAATAAAAAACTAATGCCTTCCCAAACTGAAAGAAAAATCCAGTTTCCAATTTGCCCACATAGTTCTAGAGTTGAGAAACTCAGCTAACGATACTCGTTTTACCGGATTAACTGTTTCACAAGTCACAGCCCTCAGTCCACTGTCCGTCACTTGCGACCGGAAATCATCAAATTGATTTTGTCATAGTCATTAAAATGCCCAAACGAACTGTCAAGAACGCTGCGTAAAAGTAAAAGTTACATAAAAGGCTTTTCTTTTACACACACACAAATGAAATGCAAAAAAAAAGTAACAAAACTCACCAAAGTAATTCCAAGATGAAAATGACAATGACAGCTCCAACCGAAAATACAAAAAAAAAATGAGGAAAAAACTTCCGGCACAGCCCTGGTAAGCGGTTGTAAATTGTAAATTCTTTCGATTTATGCCACACAAGAAAACTCACTTTTTTCGTCACACAGAACGCAATGGAAATATTTTCTCTTTCGATTCTTTCCGATTTTTTTTTTCGTAATTTTTTTGCCAATATAATTTCACTTTAATTGCCGCGATGTGTAGGTACTATTAAATAAATATCACGCTCGTTGATCACACGTTGCACGCAGTCACATTCACTCACGTTGTTGATCTAGAAGATTAATAAAATTTTCTTCTTATTTTTGTGCATTTGTTTGGTTTAGCTTTTTATTTTCTATTTCGTATGGGAAATCGCAAGAAGACAATTAATATCATAACTTAATGATTCCGACTCTGGAAAAATAGAAAGAAAAAAATGGAAAATTTTAATTTCGCATTGAAGGTGGGTGCAAATAAAATAAATAAATAGGAAGAAGCAGGAAAAGTTTGAAGAGCAAAGAGTTTCGCCAACCGTGGGTAGGCGAGACGACTACAAATCGTGATGCGTTTCGGTGTTGAAGATCAGATTGTTCTGTTCTTGTTAAGGTGTAGTGGATGTTTGTTGGTTTTAATTATCTGGCGGAGGCATCTCCATGTTATTACACTAATGCGAGCCACAGGCGCTCTTTTGGCCCTAATTAACTCGACGAGGAGGTATGGGCTTATTAGGCGGTTATGAATAGATTTTGTTTTATTTTTTTTTGTTAGAATTTCTGGAAGACTGGTGATTTCCTGGATGCTTGCTGTTTTTTTTTTCTGTGCATTCCTAGCGCGTGCTATTCCATTTGAAATGGAAATGAATTGCTCGATGAAGTTGAACAACACGCAGTACCCATCCATCGAATGGAAAGCGACTTATTTCGAAGCAGCCCACTTGAACTCTTTAAACTGTAAGGTGCTTAAAAGCTTGCGACTTGTGAGTACCATAAGAATGGGAATTAATGATCCACTTTGAAGTTGGAATCCGTAAGAAATTTAATGAAGGAGCCCAATGAAAATGCGCAAGTAACTCTGTTCAGGTGTAAGTGGTGATGGACAACGCAACAGATAGAAAGTGAATGAATGACTGACAAAAACATTTTTGCCGAAGCTTGGCATTTTCACATCGCTCAGCTAATGTGCTCGTATGCGTGTGCATTATTCTACTGAGAAAGGAGAAAGGAGCTGATTCTGAAGTAGTCCGGGTTTTTCAAGTTCTCAAGTATTCTTACGAGCGCCGACAGTGCTTGGACCATATTTGGTATACCATCTTCATCGGTTGTGTGCCTTACGAAAATGACTCCGCTTGCGTAGGTATTCGAAATGGAAATTGTGGCAGGGAATTTCAGCGTCAGCCCAAATGAGGCAAAGCTTAAACCGTCCGAAAATATGTTTGCATTAGTTGGCAGTGGCTGATGAGTGTTTAACGTACTTAACTACTGAGCAAAGGGTCGCAAAACTACATCTGAATTGTTGTTTTTTTCCACTACGTCACCTCTTGCGAACGTCTGACAAACATCTGTTAGTATAACTGACGTTAAAAAGCATCTCAATTCAGTTGTACGAACTCGGTATACAAGGTCCCTGCCATTTGTAAAACTAAACTAAAAGCAAAGCTTCAAGCTGTCTTTGGGCTACAAATTTCTTTATTTTAGGTAGAATGCGGGACACACATGCCACCGAGGTATACCGGAAAAAATCCTTTTTGGGAACTCAACTTTAAGGCCGAATGAGAGTGGCCTACAGGGTTTGCCAACATTTATTAAATACAGCCTTTTCTGTAGATAATTTACCTTCCCATTGTCCAAATGTGGCCTTTCACTAATTATACTCGCATTTTCAAAATTAAATTAAATTTTCTATCTATATACACATATAAAAATTGAGCTTTAGAATTGTGTTCGTTTGTCGCCGATTCACGCCTTAACGCATTAACTGATTTTAACCAAACTTTCAGACATCTTTGGTATTCGTCTATATATGGGTTTTGTGAAGTTTTGTTAAAATCGGAAAACGTATGTGTGTGTTGTGCGTCAGTGAAAAAACACATGAATTTCAGTACATTTTGGTTTTTATCTCACACATTATATACCTATACATAAAAATCAAATGATGTGCGTTAGTCAGGGTATAACTAAAGATTTGAATGATTTTGTTTCTCTTGAATCAGGGATGGTTAAAAAATATGAAAATTCGTAAAATTCTCAGGCGCTGTAGGCTTAATTCGTTTTTCATCTATCTCCTTTTATAAATATATATCAAAATGAGTCGCATTGTGTTTGAATTGATGTTCTCTTAATGCGTGAACCGATATAGTTTCTGGAAATTTCAAATGAAAGGTGACGTCAACACCAAGGTTTGTATGGATAAACGGTCTATGTATGTGTATTGGTTATACGAGTTATCGGCATTTTGAGGAACATTCCTGTGTTGTCGACCTCCGAAACCCCTCAATCGATTTAAATGAAATTTGTCGATGTGTATGGTTGGTTGCAGCTTAACGGATAGGATAGTTTTTGGGCCCGATAGGTGGCGCTGCTGTCAATCTCCGAATCCACTCAACTGATTTCAATTAAATTTTGTGGATGGATTGGGTATGTTTGGTTCCAGCTTGGAAGATAGGATAGCTTTGGACCCGATAGGTGGCGCTGTTGTCGGTGTCTCTCTGCTTTGGGGTGGTGGGCGCAAATCACAAGTATTAAGTTGAGGGATGTACTCGGTCGAATGGCAAAAGCGAGGATTGCCGATTGTCCACATTCTACTTTGGTTGATTTGATTAATTAGAAAATCTGACCGGAACAACTCAATTCAATCAGTAGCGCGAAAAAAAAAACATCAAGAAGCCGACCCGGAGGAAATCGATGAAATCCTTTCCATGACTTGAATTAACTTGATTTAATTCCAAGGGAGTTTCATCCGTTATCAAATAAATTTATAATTAATTTCATTTTAGGCGGTACGAAGTTCGCAGTGTCAGCTAGTATATTATAAAGCATTAGATTCGGCTTTGTAAAGGACCAAAAGAAGGCGAAACGTGATAGAATATAAGAACCGTGAATGTGGCAGTTAAAAGTTGCCGAAAAAAAACTGTTCAAGAACGTGTTTAAAAATGAGTTTGAATTCCGTCAAACTACAAACCATAGTACAGCAAAAGCGTTTTTAATCGCGATGTTTGGACGTATATTTTTTAAGAAATTTTAAAAAACTTTCTGACCTGCTCGAAAGCTGTTATGTATAAGTTGAGGCGTACATTTGTTGAGATGGTTTTCTTTGTTGAGATGGTTTTGCAGGGATTATTAAATAAATAGTTGGCGCAACAGGTCCTTATGGACCTTAGGCGTAGCTTCTCACAACCATTTTCTTTTGTGTGAGTTTTTCATTTTTGGGACGAATGGAAAGGATCTACAATTTCATGCCTAGTCCAAACGGCCAATTGAGAAGCTCTTTCATGACAGTTACATATACCCTCGGATGTTTGTCAGACGTTCGCGATAGTTGGCGCAGTGAAAAAAACCTCAAGTTGGAAGTTGTTTTTTTTCGGGATTCGAACCTGGGACCCCTCGTTTAATAGTCCAACACTCTAACCACTGCGCCGACACATTAAATAACCATTTCTTTTAACCCGCCAATGGTGACGCAAATTTGACTTTGATCAATGGTGAATCCGATCTCACACACCGGGGTTTTCAACTGAAGATTTTTCGAAACGTGTTACTAATAGTTCATATATTTTTGTTAATCTTATGGTCTTTGACAATAAAACAGAGATATTTAATCTATTTAACCTCTTTTATTTCAATAATTAGATCCACAAACAATTTTTTAAGAGGAGCATTAAAAATAACACAGTTTTTAGTAGTTCTGTTTTTAAAATTAAGAAAAAAATAAAAAATCACATGTCCCTTGAGCAAATAAACGTTTTTTAGTCTTTCGACATTCGGAACTTGTACAAAATAAACAAATATTGGTATCCTTTCAAACAAAAAATAATAAAAAAATACATTTCAGAAACTACATTTCCTTAGGTAAAAAGCTGCTACGTTTTCACTACGTTTTCAAGACAAAAATATTTTTGACATTTATGGCAAGCGTATTTGGTTTTTCTATTTTTTTTCCATCCACACTCTTAGCACCGGCCAGTTCTTGAAGGACCCGATGTTCCAGGTACATAATCTATATGTAAAAACTCCGACAGCCTTAGTCTCATTGATTATTATTTTACTTACAAACACGGTGACACACGGTCTCATGAACCGGGTTAGTAAAAAAAATACACAACTAGGCAGGTTCGACATGAACTGATGGTGGGGTACGTGCAATGTGGCAGCTACTCGAAATTGCAACAAAAAACAATAACGGAGAGTAAAGTTATTCGATTTTTTTAACGCACCCGGTCTCCCAGACCAATAGGTCACCATTGGCGGGTTAAATGTAAGTGCGCCCTCTTTTTACTCTCTGAGTGTGTGTTCATCGGTTCGACCCCCAGGGTAACCAGAATAACATCTTAAATTACTTATCCCGGAGCTATGGGGTTTGAAAAACATAATTTTAGCATTCCGAATACGATAAATAGTAGGTCAGTAGTATGTGTTCCAAAATTAAAGCAAGCACAAGCGAGTTGTAAGCTGGAAAATACCTTAGGCTTAGCTTGTCACAATTATTAATTTTTTTTTTTCTTATATTGAATAGAAGGGACTACAATTCTATTCCCAGTCCAATCGGCTGAATTGAGAAGCTTCGCCAGAACAGGATGTTGGTCAGACCTTCGCGAAAAGTGTCCCTGTGGAAAAAAAATGTGTAATTTTGTGTGTTTTCGGAGATCGAACCTGCGACCCCTAGCTTAGTGGTCCAGCAGAATATATTTTAGTGTTAAAGATTATAGTTCTAATTAAAATAATTGCATAGTTATCCGATTTTAGTTCTAGTACTTTTGTGTATCAGCACCGTTACATTTATAAGAGTTCCTTGTTTGTATTCGAAGTTAAATGTCAAAACTCCTCAAATGTCAAAACGTACGGTGCGTTTTTCTTTTCTTTAATCAGAAATTTAAAAAGAGTAAGTCATATCGAAATTATACACATATTGCGATACTACAAATCTTTTCTAATGTCCAAGCTAAATTTTTCCTGTAAAATTGCGTATTGTGACCTACAAAAGATTTAGTGTGATGGTCTAAAAAATGTTATTAGGAAGGCCCTAAGTGTACTTTATAAAGCTTTTTTGGATCAAATAAATTTAATTTAAATTATAAATTAAAATTTAAACTTTATTTGTACACAAAATTGCAAACAACTGCAATTTTATTTAAACTTTATTTTTAGTTTTCCAGCATGCAATTTGTGCCCCATTCAAATGCACTCAAAAAAAGTAGACGCATTTTAAAAATTGTTTCGCGACTTTTCTTTGGGAAATTTCTATGTTTTTGCACGCATATCTATTATTTCGAAAAGAATTAAAAGTTGGAGCGGAAAAATGAAATGTTTAACCACTGCCCTCACATAAATATGATTATATAAATAAATCAACATAATGTGCACGACTGGGTCGCTGGAAACTTTCCATTTTCATTGCGAGTTTCGCCCAATAGGACAGCATCCATGCTGACAATGCACATTATTGATTTTTGAATTTTTATTCACATCTTTGAAGCCAATTTGTGTTAGTTAATCAATGAAGGTTTCTTCTGTTGATTTTGTAGATAATGAGGAGGTAATTGGCGTTTGCAACATAAGCGGACTTGGTCAAGATAAAGGCGATTAGCGATTTATTTATTTTTCTGGCTTCTGGTCAGTGGGCTGATGGCTACAAAAATTTGTGGTTGAAAGTGTTGGTGATATTACATTTCTTTCAAAGTCTCACTAAAGGGGGTATGGATAGCTCTAGAATGCATTGCACAGTGGGAGGTTTATATTGGAAGTTGATCACATTGGGAGGTGTTTAGACGCAAGCAATGAGAGGGTTGGTGTATTTTTATTTCTATCAATACCTTACCAACTATGAAGACTTCTTTATGGTCTCATATACAAAATTCTCTATTGACGTTCAAAACGATAAAGTTGGTTAAAAACAAAAAACGATGGAGGAGCAGCCCTTGCCAGACTCTTACACCCTCAGATGTTTGTCAGTCGATATGTGGCGCAGTTGATAGACCTTTGAACAGAAAATTGTTTTTATTGGGGGGTTCAACCAAGAGACTCCTTAGATCAGCAGCCTTTCCAAAGACAGATTCCATCGGAACCTTTTCGTCGGAACATCACTGCAAAATATAAAACTATAAGGTTCGCCAGTTCGTATATGGATTTGAATGCGCATATCGCGGAAAATCTGGATGAAGCTTTTTTGAAATGTTGTTGATTGTGGGAAGTATTTAGGCTCATTTTGGTAGCATTCTCGAACAAAAAGTTTATTTTTTAAATTAAATTGCTCGCAAAGAGACCAAAATAGGTACAGTCGCAACTTTTTCTCTAGGTATAAGCCTGTCTATTTTATTGGAAAATTGTTCAACAAATCACTGGTATTTTGTTCGAAGAACACGCTCATTTAAAGTTTTTTTTTTTTAAATACCCACTAGAACAGAGAAGACCTGCAAAGTTAGTTAAAAGGTATTAAGATATCTCCTTGTTGTGTGTAGCTTTTTCTGTACTTTTTGAGATGAGGACTTTCCACCATGAAGTAAAGTCAGTGATCTTCATAACTTTTAAAATATGTAGAGCTCTTTTCGAAGCTCATTTTGTATTGTGTTCCGATTCTATTCCATGAATTGAACGAGAGTTCTTTTGTTCTTATTGGTGCATCTCAAATGTGCAGAGTTAAAAAAAAATGACTGAGTTCTTAGAGCCGGCGCTATTTTAATTTGCAGGCACGTCGACAATTTGGAGATAATTATTTTTTGCATCAACTTTGAGTTGAAAATTTGCCCTAAATGTTATGGCAGAAACTACTCAAAAGGTTAAGAGACATTCGTAAAATCACTAAGGACCATTTGCTGATACGACTCATAGCGAATTAAGTGCCACATAAACTCTTATGTGACAGTTTATGCCCTAGAAAAAGTAGCCTATAAGTATTTAAGTAGAACTTAGATCGTTAAGAGTCGTATGAGCAAACGGCCCTAAACGATGGAGAATATTTGAAAAGTCCTGACATCTTTAAAAGTGGATAATATCTACACGACGATAGACGAATGATGCCACAGCAAAATAAACACTCAAAACCGATTCTGAAGCTAAAATGCGACAAAATAAAAACTCTGTACAACTGATAGGCTACGCGATCGAAATTAACTTCATCGACAGTGGAAAGGTTGCAGTGTTTGATGTCCTCTAAGATTGAGCCGTAAGCTATACTAAAATGAGTAGAGCTCCTCATTTAAGCACAAAACTTTGAAAAATGGAGTTCTCTGTGTTCACTTTAACAATATTCCAAAGAGAGTTTTACACTTAAGCAAGAACGAAAAGCAATCCCACGTATAGCCATCTTGTTAAAAGTGACACGATGGACAGATATATTTGAGATTTAGGGTAGATATCTAGACTCTTGGCTCTGGCATTATAACGAAGCAAATAAAAATACTGCGAAAATCAAACAAGTAATGTCACTCACAACTTCCTAATAGCAACCAAACGATGAGAACCAGGGATACCCTGTAAAGATCCTCGTCACGTCTATCTTGATTTATGATCAAAGTCGGCTGAAAGTGTCATTGAAGTCTTTTAGCGAAAAGATATCGGTAAAATAGTCGTACCCTGTTGACCATAAAATGGAGGAGAAGATTCAACCTCAAGACCTTCCACATGTACGTCTACTGACTTGATTTGATTCAAAATATCCAACGAAGTCGTGTATTAAAAATTGACACTTAAATATTTATCCTTACTCTTTAGTACTAGACTATTGCCTGGGATGGTAATAAGTTCAAGGTTATCGAAGGTCAAACACCATAGAATGGTTTTACCGAGATTTGTAAGGAGTTCTGTATTTTTGCACAGTAATAAAGGTTTCTGCATGGCGCAGGGAAATGGGGGTACAACTACCGGTAGATAGCTAAAAACCGAGCTGTTGGTTCGCCGAAATCTCTCACTTTCGACACCTAAAAAGTGTACGAAAATGACAAGAAATCTTTGAGACTTTTTTAATCGTATGAAGGTTATACCGTTCTAAAGAATAAACTGTTGTTTCTTACGAAAACTCAATGCTCTGATTACAATTTGTGGATAGGCGTGTCAACTTCTTTCACTTGTACCGTACATAACAGAAGTGGGGTAGTTTGACTTTGATAAAGTCACAATATAGACATTTACCAAAGAGCACATTTACCTTCTCTATAGTTCGCAAGATTTTACACTTAAAAACTTTATAAACAAACATTTTATAAACAAAAACATTTTTCTATCAGCTTTTCAATTATGCTTTCGATTAAAACAAAGGTCACACACTAAAAAAATACAAAACCTTTATCAATTGTGAGCACACAGTAAAAGAAAAAAATAATTATTGTACCAACCTTAGGCATTTATCTCAACCATTCGTTTCTAAGCTTCGTTTTGAAACGAGTGGAACGGCCTACAACTTGATGCTTGAGAAGCTTTTCCGGAATAGATTACCCCATCGGATATTTGTTAGACACAGTAGAAACGGTCTAAGGATGTAAATTATGTTTTTTTTTATTTTCGAGGGATCGAACCAGATACCGCTCGCTCTGTAGTCCGGCACACTAATCACTGAACGCACAGTAAATCTTTCCAAAAATCGATTGGCAAAAGAAAAATGTCTGTGTCGTCATATCTAATAAAACTAACAACCTGATTTTGAAAATGCGTTTATGTGGCGTGTGACAATTCAAGAATCTAGTTATCTTAAGTCGACTAGATTAGTCTGGATGAGATGTAACCTGAACGCAAAAACTTGATTGGACGGAAACGTCACTTTTTCTGCGTCACTGTCAACTTAGTACTCAGTCACGAATTTCTTGACTAGATTTGTCGGCTACCCCTCCATAAACGTCAACTGAAACAGCTGCTCATATGACCGATTTCCCCCAATCAAAACCGAGAGAGATCAAGCCAGAGAGCTATCAGACTTACTTTACTAGATACTTGAACGTCCCCAATCTGTTAGAAAGGAAGACTTTAATAAACTGTCAGTCAAAGTAATCTGGTAGTGGAAGTGTTTTTGTTTCTTATTTTCGCCGAGAAATCATTTGAGCTAATGATGGTATAAAATCCCTCTCGACAAGTCCTGCAAGCCTGCATCCAAAGCAATCAAGGACCCAAAATCCAAAAAGGCTTCCAGCGAATACACTAATTTCGCAGATAAGTCTGACTGTTCGATGAACTTGACCCTATTTGGCATAGTTACTTGCACAACCAAATGCCGCCTTAACCGATGAGCTCATTCATTGTATTATTGGTATTGGTAGCTTTTCTGCAAAATTTCGGTCAACCTTTCAAGTTAAAACTGATACTGACAATCAAAAAACGAAAGAGTCCAACAGCGAACTGGACAATTGCCGCCGATAACGCGAACAACTACTGAAGAAATTCGAAATTCCTTGGCCGACCATACAACTTAAAAAAAAAAAAATAATCACTAATGAACTGCCACGAAATAACCTCTCTTACAAAACCAGAAAAAAAAAAAAGTATCTGCCCGTCACTTAGAACACTAATTGTCTATCGCGCGCGCCACGGAAATCTTTAACCACCAGAAATACCATAAAAAGCCTCCACACACCATCGACCGAAACCCGCCTCGTTTAACAAAACTACTCGAGTACATACATATATGTAACACAAATAGACAAAAGACCACAAGAAGAATGAACAACCGAAATTAAATCCACAATTTAACAAGAAGAGGCTAAAATTCTTTATCTTCTTCTTCTCTGGCGGCCACAAAGGAACAACGAAATTAATTAGCCACTTAACAACAGGTATCTTGACGCGCATTGCACTTCCTATGCCTCGCAAGTCGAACTCATTAGCCTGCAATGCTATAAGCTCTGCAATTGCATTCATTTTTCAATGCAGAGACCGCGCAAAAATGTCACGACACACAAAACCAAACAAATCCAGAACACAATATATACCAGCGAGTACGAGTACGAGTACGAATACGTGTACCAACCAGAGTAGCGATATATACTCGTAGCTGTCTGGAAGGCAATTAATAAACCATCTGGGAAATTTTCTCTCGGCGCAAAAGACAATTCTGTCCAATTTGAATGCAAAAATACCCGCCGAAGCATACAGAGGAAAATTAAAATAATTCCGCAATTAGACAAAAATTCGTAGAAGAAGAAGAGGACGATGCCAAATTGGATGCAGATCCTCGTCTATCTATCTCAGTGTTTGCTGTGCGCATATATGCGGCGCTCTCCTCGCTGCCAGATAATTATAATTACAACAAAAATTAGAGAAAGAAAAAGATTTATTGGAATTCATTTGAACGCGGACGTGGTTTCTGTGTCTCACGCGGAACAACATCGCGTATGCATATAATGTATCTCACCGAGAACACACCACGATTTGAATATTAATTCGTTGGGCACACTCCTTGCTCCGGCTCGGACTTCAAAGCGAGAGAATCTCCACACAGTACCAATTGGAAGTATTTAGGCTTTTTTTTTTTTTTTGTTGTTTATTTCAATATTTTTGGGGGAACTCTCACTTTTTTTCCTCTTTTCTGCTTTAGATGATTTACCCGCTAATTTAATTTATGAATTTGTTCACTGTGATTCGGGTTGATAAGAGATCCACGCAACAAATTTGGGTGAAAGTTGTCAATCGTTATAAACAAAAAAAAAAACTGTATTTCACTGAGTATCTATTAGAGATATAAGACACAAAAAATAAATTATCCTTCCGAATACCGAATACCAATCAATCAGATACGATGGTTAGTTTATCATTCACGACGGCGGCGACGGAACGACTATACAAGCACAGACGAGACGAGATGATGATGACGACGAGACGGTAACGAATGGACTGACTACTTTATTGGTGCAGCACTCGCGACTTACTGAAGCAACTGGAATACGATCCGTGTCCGCAATGGTACTGTTAGCCTGGTTTTGTGTATATACCTTATACCCCCCCGAAAACTGGTGTGTGACGATGGCGAGCTCGCGTGCAAGGTGGCACAACCAGAAGAAGATTGTGCTTCGAATCAGAGATTTGCCAACAAGAAGGCCAAGATGTACTAGAAGACGAAGAGTACCAGGCGAAGAGACACGCATCGAGTTCGAATTTCCCCAACTCGTCTCGTTTCTGTGTGTGGCTGTGAATACCATGACCATGAGAGCGAGAGCAATCAGCTGGGCCGCAGCCGGGTCACCTCTCTTTGGCACTTTCTTTCGAATTTCGAAGTTTCGAAAATCATTCAACTGGTTGTTCATTCATAAACAAAAAAAGAAACACCCCGAGAGAGAAAGCTTCGATGCAGCTTTGCGTTGGGTTGCTTGAGACGATCACGCATTCGCACGAGGTCGTTCGTTGGTAACTTTGACAGGGGACCCATACTCGTACCCTTGTCAAATGTGTCGCCTCTTCTTTTCTTGTGCTGTCCTTCTCGCTTTGTTTTCTTTAGGCTGTTGTTTCTTTTTATGCTGTCAATCATCTTTTGATGTTTTATGTATGACAGATTATTGTATTAGAAAGCAAACTCTACTTTTGGTGGTAAATATGTCATGAAGATCTCGGTGATTTGTGATGCTAGGCGCATGGAAAGTGACAACATGTTCAATGAAAGTCGCTAGAAAAGCAACGAGCAGTGACAATCGGGGCGCGCGCAAGTTTTGCAAGTGCGAAATGTGTTATTATTTACTGGTTTTACTGTGGGCCTTAACAAGTGATTGGGCTTGTGCCTTTGTGTGAAATTGGTTGGGCAACTAAGCGAGAGTATAAATCAAGTTTGCTGTTGAACTCTTTCGTTTTTTTTTTTTTTTTTTGATTTTATACAAAGTCAGACTCCCTATTTGTTGTGGGCAGTGGCCTAGGCAGGAGGTGGGGCGTCAGCCTGTGAAAAATTCTGTGATGGATTGGCGAACATTTCATCATCGATCGATGTAAATGTCTTCCACAAACTGGGTGTGGAAAAAGTCAAAGACAAACTGTTCGCTGTCCAAGGCCGTGGAGACGAAAATACGGTATTTGACACTAAAGTTGTTCCTTTGAAGGCAAGACAGTCAACCTAAAAGTCAAATCAACCATAAACCGATGGATGGCAGGCTTCTTTCGAACTTCTTTGTCGCAAAAACATTTCGATGGGCAAAACTTTTACTCTCTGACCATTATCTTGTTTAGAACTCGACAAATTCGCACACTGCGGCAAGTTCTGAAAATGCCATCCAAGGATGCCGGTTATAGGTGTCGGCAGATGACGCACTATATGTGTAAAGGCTTCGTTCAGCTTCAGGGGTATGGGGATATCAGTTGCCCCTTAAGAAGTGTCACAATTCGTTGGTCTTGAAGTAAGCGGACAGAAGACTAAATAGGCAAGCACCTGTCTATAAAAAGCCACTGTACATAGATAAGGTAGGCACCTTCGAAGTAGATAAGGAGCTGAACATCAACTCCGAACGAAAAATAGAAAATTCTTAGTGGAAAACTCGGAAAAATCCGAAAAACCGCTAAAAATTTAAATTTTTTTTTCCGACGAAATTTTGCATTTTATCGCATGATTTGATGATTTTGGACGTTGGTGGAAAATTCGTTGTGAAGCTTGGAAAATTTCGGATAATTGTGAAATTCATTGTGCTAAAAGACGTTTTGCGTGCATTTTGGGAGCGAGTATGCAAAATCATAATATGGGATGAATACACGATGGTGCATAAACGAGCTTTGGAGGCCGTTGACCGTACGATGAAGGATTTACGAGCTGATTCGATACGATTTGGTGGGGCTTTGATGTTGCTCTCTGAAAATGTCCGTCAAACGCTTCCCGTCATCCCGAAATCTACTGCTGCCGATGTACTAAATGCATGCCTCAAATCGTCGTCTTTTTTGGCGGCATGTCAAGAAGTTGAAATTGACCACGAACATGAGAGTCGCACTGCAGAATGACCCATCGCCTGTTGAATTCTCGAGACAACTGCTGGCGCTTGGCAATGGCCGAATTCCTGTTGATGTTTCGACTGGATTGATATCGTTCCTGGCAAATTTTTGCGAGTTCATATCGTTGAAGGAGGAACTCATCACCAAAGTGCTCCCCGGCGTTGCGCAAAATTATAAAAATCTCGATTGGATTAGTGAACGGGAAGTACAAGCAGCGAAGAATAAGGACGTCCACAGCTTAAAGTTCATTATTCAAAGTAAAATCGCTGGAGAACTGCATTCGTATAAATACATTGAAACCGTGGATGAAGCGACCAACTATCCGAAGGAATTTTTGAACTCGCTTGATGTGCCAGGAACTCTGCCGCATAATTTACAGCTGAAGGTAGGATCGTTCATAATCATATGTTGCGGAATCTGAATCATGGGAAATTGTGCAACGGTACGCTGTTGTCCGTCAAGAACAATGCGATTCAAGCGACGATCACCAAGGGCAAATTCAAAGTAGAGGATGTCCTTATCCCACGAATTCTGATTATTCCAACTGATCTTCCATTCCAATTCAAGTGGATTCAGTTCCCCGTTCGATTGGCTTTTGCTGTGAAAATCAATCCAATCGTTGAAAGTCGGCGGGAACTCGAACTTCCCTGTTTTTCGCCCGGTCAGCTGTACGTTACCTGTTCGCGTGTTGGCAAACCGTCATCGGTTTGTTGTTTCATTGGAAAACAAATCGTAAAACATTTTTTTATCATATCGCTCTCAACTGATTTCGATTCCATTAAAATAAATCAAATTGAAATTTGAACTATCTGTGCTTTATTACCACTCTGGAGTTTATCTGAAGGCGTTAAATTGGGACGAGATAAAGTTCGCCCGGTCCGGTATTTTATAACAAAAACCAATGTATTCATTACGAAACAGTTTTTTTTTTCCATATTTGTGTATTCTTTGTCTGCCATTTTGATCATTTTTAAATAAGTGAGGGCCGCGGGTCTTGAGGCTTACAACGACTGCATTGGATGATTTTTTAATTGGCTATCCCCTCGAATGTTCATCAGACGTTTGTTAGATGTGGCGCAGTGGGAAAAAAATTCTAAGATGTAAAGGGTGATTTTTTAAGTGTAGTTTTTTTTTTTTAAATCGAATAAAACACTCAAATTTGCATCAAATATTCAAATTTTTTTATTGTAATCGATAAATAGGCCTTTGCCATTTACTTTTTAAAGACAAATTCATGCAAATGTTGTCCGCGACTCCGTTTCAAATGGTCCATTCGAAAGGTCCAATTTTGCGTCACTTTTTCGAGCATTTCGGCCTGTATTCCACGAATTACGCGTGTTATGTTATCCTGTAAGGCTTCAATCGTGTTCGGCTTGTCCACATAGACTAACGACTTTACGTAACCCCACAAGAAATAATCAAGAGGCATTAAATCGCATGATCTTGACGGCCAACTCAAAGGGCCATTTCGAGAGATCAGCCGCTCACCAAATTCATCCTTCAACGTTTCCATTGTTCCACGAGCTGTGTGGCATGCGGCACCGTCTTGATGAAACCACATGTCAACCAAGTTCAACTCAGCCAACTGGGGCAAAACAAAGTCGCGTATCATGGCTTGGTATCGTTCGCCGTTGACGGATTCACCGCAACAAACGGATAATATGGTCGTAACAAACGGTGCACATTTTTCACGGAGCACGAATTTTTATAATAAATTTCAATAATTTGCAATCGTTGCTCGTTTGTAAGTCTTTCCATGATTAAATGGCAGAGTATGCCATTGTGTAAAATTGTGTGCGTCGCCAAGGGCGCATCAAATAAATTGCCCGCATATACCATGGGCATACCAGTGGGACACGTCCCCGCCAAACACCGGTCTCAATAAAATCCCATTCAGAAGTGCGCATAATTCGCAACACATTGAAATGGAGTTACCCCATTTCCCACCGTCCATCTTTGGCTATTGATATATCGCGTGCCTCTCTGTTGGCCAAATCAGTGGCCAAACCCCCATTAGGGGGGCACACACCATATTATATGCAATAAAAGTCTCCTTACCGCATTCCGCTGGCATTGTTACACCGAAATTGTACAAAAGTCCTTCGCGGCTACTCCACAAGTCCACACACCAATCGAACTATCTTTGCCCAGTATTATCGCCGATGCTGCTGATACTCGTTAAATTCTCTCAACGAATACAAACGAATTCCCCTTGTACAAGAAAATTTAATTTATTTCCACGATTATGCATGCAATTTCTCAGCCTCGAATACGCCATTCAAGTGCAACGTTAGAAATTAATCACCACCACATACGCTTTTGGCGTAGATAGATAGATACTTTGTATCTATCTATATGTCTGTACGTCTTTGAGCGTATAAAAGTTGCTACAGCTGAAGTTGCTGCGAATTAAATATACATGTGTGTGTGTTTTTTTTTTTTTTTTCCTTATTAACGGTAATCAAATGTGGCTTCGTGTGCGTGTGTGGAAGTGTGAATGCAGTTGCATCAATGGAAATTATCTGCATATTCTAACGGTAAACGAAAGCGATAGTGAATTGCTAGACATTAGTTTCGCAATCGCAATACGGGCGAGATGGAAGGAGACGACGGCCACTGCCACAACGAAGAAGAGGAAAAAGAATCATTAGCGAGCCGCGCGGCTCACCGAGATATGTTGCTATTGGGATATGGTTGCATAAATAATGAAGAGAGTTGAAATATTCTTCTTTCAGATATTGATGCCAGATATACGAATGCAAGTAAAGATGCTCGCCACAAAAGGCGTCTAATATTGAATGGGAATATTAATTAGGAATTGCTTCTGTGAGTTCTCTTCAATGTCGGGCTCCGGCGTGATGGGTGCGACGCGGTGGATTTAGGTAGGCCTTGGAATTTTTCTCCTAGCTTATGCCAAATTGGCATAGTATCCGTGACAAGTTGCCTAATTCCTGTAGAGTGAACAGAGTTTCTCAGTAACTCGATATGACAAATAGACTGTCACTGTTAGCTGAGCGCGAAAAATGGGAAATTCACCAACACAGCTTGAAGCGTGTAGTAGGAATACGAATGGAAGAGACTTACACACACTTACAAAAAAGCTAGGAAACGATAGATAGATAGAAAATTCAAAAATTCAATAAATTTGTAGGAAAAGTCATTAAAATGTCTGATAAAATCGAAGAGTTGGCTTATTTAAATTTATTAACAATACTTTTAGTTGATCCATCTAGCGATGAAAGTGATTCGAAATTAATCAAACTTCTTTTTGATGAATCCGAGTACCGAGTAATGTGAAAGAGTTGGTACTAATTGAACTAAAAGCATTTTTTTACACGCGCTCTTTTGATGTTCCAGATCTAGATTTGGTCAACTCTGATTTGTCACCATTTATGTGGTACCAAATGTGAATGTTGAGCTTTTCCGCCATCCCCTCATGACATGAACGACAATTTGAAGCGACGCCACGGACTAGATTACGGTGTTCGAACTAGTTCTTTACATCAGCTGAAGTTGTGAACCCATTAGCCCATCTGAACCCATATCAACTAGCATTTGTCAGACAAGGTGAAGATTTGCAGAGGGCACCCCGACACCCCGATCTGGCTCGATTTGTTGTTTTTTATTAGAAGTTTAGACTGCTTCTATCCATAAGTCTCCATCTTCAGCGAAAGACTCTAAATCATCAGGCGAAAAGCAGATATGCCGAACTTGATCTCGCCATCTCTCCCGCATGAGGGCAGCGATTCAATAGCGCGTCTTGCAGTTGGAGTCATGACTGCTTTGGCCTCTCAGCACCATGAGTAGGGTAGGGTGGGGCAGATCCAACACATTTTTCGCAGATTTGAAATAACTTCTTTCGCAAATAAATATTTGAAATCTTTTTCTTTTCTATTTCAAGCTATGATTGTTTTACTAAAAGAATGCATAATTTCTTAAAAGTTAACTTCACCCTTATAATTTCAAAAAAAAATAAAATTTAAAACTGTCCTAAAATGGCGAATCTGCCCCATCGTGGGGCACAATCGTCATCCGGGTGGGGCACTTTCGACGTCAGTTTAGATGACGCAATAAATCAATAAGTAGGAACGTACTGTTTTTATTTAAATTATTAAACAAATCTTAAATCTATAAACATACAAATTAAATAAGAGAAGAAATTCATTTTTAGATTAAAATTAAATTAAATAAATATATTTAAAATCACATTCGTTTTAAGAAAAAAAAAATGTTTAAGTAAATAATAAAGGTAAAATAAAAGGATTTGTTAAAAAAAATCATTGATCCACCCAAATCAATCCCTTAAAAAAGATAAGGTGAGAGTATCTTGACGATCCAGCTGGGTGTTCTTGCAATGGCCTTTTGCCGAAACTGCCCCATGTGCCTTTGTCGAAAGTGCCCCATCCTTTGCTTTAGTAAACGTTATTGTTTTTCACAAAACTTATAAAAGTAATTTAATTAAATGTTATTAATAACTTAAAAATATTATAAATCCAAATATTTCACACTCACAACCAAGGAATTCCCATAAGAAAAAATTAAATATCACTTACCTCGTGTACAGGAAAAATTGCAGAATATCATTGAGCAAATTAAATACCGGTCCAACCAGCACAACTGCTGAAGAAGAACTGTCATAGTTCGTGTACGATCTGAGAGAACATTGCAGCACAAGTTTCCATCAAGCAGTTTATTTAAAAATTAACCGCTTTTCTGTAATAGCGAAAGTCAAAAGTGCCCCATCGTCGAAAGTACCCCACCCTACCTATATAACTCCTGAATTCCTTGAACATGTTTTGCAGCTATTAAACAAAATGTTTAGCGAGGAGATATTCCCAAATAGCTTTCGTCTGGCGAATATATCAGCTATTTGTAAAAAAGGCGAACCAAACCTACCTGAGAACTATAGAGGCATTTCCGTGTTAAGTTCGCTAAGAAAACTGTTTGCACAAATCTTATACCTCTCGAGTTGGGTGGAAAATAATAATAAAATAAGTTGGCTTCAGGCTGGCTTTCGTGCTAATCTGTCAACAATTGATCAATTTTTTGCTCTCACAAGCATTACAAGACGTTTCATCGACAAGAAAAAGCCTTTGTTCGCTTTTTTTGTAGACTTTAAAGCGGCTTTTGACACTATTAATAGAAGGTCACTTTTATATAAGCTTTCAGTAATTGGTCTTTCAACCAAATGTATACGAGTTTATGATCAGCTTCTTCTAAATACGTCTGCAATGGTGTGCAGTGGATTGAATAAATCAAAAACATTTAAATCAAAAATAGGTGTTCCACAAGGCTGCATCTTGAGTCCGTTTATGTTCGGCCTGTTCATCAATGACGTTGAGAGCCACTTACCAGGAGGCGTCTCCTTTGTGATATATTTGTCAAATTACTGCTATATGCTGACGATCTGGTAATTTTCGCCGATAACCCAGTGTCACTCCAACTTCAAATAAATAAGCTGAAACAATTTTGTAATTCATGGGATCTTAAAATTAATCTACCGAAATCGAAAATTATGATTTTTAGACCACAAAATCGGTCTGATAGCAATGTGGGTAACTGGAAATTGGATGGTGCCGATATTGAAGTAGTCAGCGAGTTTAAATACCTAGGCTTTACTGTATCCCATAATTTGAGTATCAAGGCGCATATTAAAGACAAGCTTGCTAAAGCAAAATTAGCTATAAACACAATGTGGCCCCAGTTCTTTACAAAGACCTTCGTTGAACCAACATCAAAATTCAAATTGTTCAACGCTACAATTATGTTATGTTAAAGTGGCTCTCGGTGAGAGGAACACTTAGGCCGTTAATCGGCCCATTGTGTATACCACTGGTAATTAGGGGTTCCTTTGCTGGTTACTCGTTGGGAACCATTTACTTCCATTGATAAAGCCAACAATGTTGGCAGCGCTGATGTAGCTTAGATCACTTAGATCACTGAGGAAGTAGTTTCCTAAGTAAGCCCTTCTTAGGTTGGATAGGGCAGGGCAGCTGCAGACGAGGTGGGTGACGGACTCTTCCTCTTCCTCATCCCTGCAGCTTCTGCAAAACTCATTATGTGGAAGACCAAGTCTTTGCGCATGTCCAGTTGATAGTCCTCTCCAGGAGGGTAAGCCTCCCTGAGTCTGATCTGATGACGATGTCTAGAGGAAGACGATTAAGCATTACTTGTAGAGCGGCGGTAGGAGATGTCCTCAGTGCACCCGTGATGCTGATGCATGCTAGGCGCTGAGTCTTCTCAATGCCCTTCAGCTGGCAGTTTTTGTCCAAGGCCGGCCACCACACGACGATGCCGTAAAGCATAATCGGTCTTATCACCGCGGTATAAAGCCAGTGCAATATATTGGGCTGGAGGCCCCATCTCGAGCCGACAGCCCTCTTACAGGAGTATAGAGCCACTAGGGATTGCCCAGAACGTTCGGCAATATTTTCCCTCCATAGAAGTTTGCTCTCTAATATGAGCCCCAAATATTTGGCACTTTGTACAAACTCGAGTGGAGTACCGTTGAGATTAGGGGCGGTTATAAGAGTAATCTTGATCCTTCTAGTGAAAAGAACTAGCTCCGTTTTTGTCGGATTGACGCTTAGACCGCAGCTCTTGGTCCAGGCTACAAGTTTACGTAAACCTAGTTGCAGAATATCAGAAAGAGTCTGTGGATACTTTCCTGAAGTGAGTAAGGCGACGTCATCCACGTAGGCCACGACTTTGCATCCGGAAAGATCCATCGAAATCAAAAATTCGTTGAGAACTAGATTCCACAGTAGTGGAGATAGCACGCCCCCTTGAGGGGTGCCTCGGTGCACAAGTTTGTCGACAGCGCTGCTACCAAACGTGGCTGTCACTCTTCCACGGTTGAGAATATGGCCGATTAGGCAGCATATTTGTTCGCCGATATTTAACCTGTTTAAGGCTTGAATAATCGAACGAGTCTCTATATTATTAAAGGCTACAATTAACAGCTGCTTTTGTTATGACAGTAAAATATATGGGTACCAACAACTGGAAGAAATTAAATCCGTTCAAAGGTATTTCTTCAAAAGAATATTTAGGCTACCGTCCAATACCCCCAACTACGCCATCTATGTTGAATCCGGTCTACCTCACATATATGTAAGAAACTTGAACGCTAATGCAGGCTCCCTCCTTCTTTCCTTCATGAAAAGACCAGATAGCAACATACAAAAACAAATTTTACTTATATCCCTTCGGTGCGGGTATTCCCCATTCAGTAACTAGCAGGCACTTGCTTCTGCTCATAATTTCACACTTAATTTGAATGCCAACAACAGAGACGAGCGGAAAAATAATTTTTACGACTGTATATCATTGGTAGATGAACGAATATACAACACGCAGCTCGAAAGGGCTAAAGAATCTGCATCAAGGGTTACTTACAGTCGCCTAAATTTGAGCTTGAGTAGTTATTATTTTAACTTAGAACTCTTCGTCTCAGAGATGAGTTTAATTATTAAATGCAGAACTGAAACCCTTGATCTCTATTTCAGGCCTCATAGAACTGACATTAACCCTATCTGCTCTCTCTGCACCATAATCAGAACGAAGATGTTTATCATTTTATAGCAGTTTGTCCTATTCTACAGGAAATACGTAGGCTTTACTTTAATAAGAGTTTCTTGTGGTGCCGTGACATAAGGCCATGTGACATAAGACCATATCTCAAAATATGGCCTTATGACGCTTTCACAAAGTGTCGTAAAGCCATATTTCGAGGTATGGCTTCATGTCGCTTTCGAAAAGCGACATAAGACCATATTAATTTGAGACATAAGACCATATGTTTTTTTTTTTTATTTTTTCAATAACAAAAACCCGTTTTAACCGTTGGAAATATGATTATGAATGACCCTGACCACTGGTAATTGCATGTAACAACTTTGCGCGCTTCTCATTCGTATATCGTGACTCAAACACAACGTGGTTCCTACGATGGAAAACTCTTCCGATTTAATTTACAGTTTCGAATATTGCGAAGGTCTTAGAATAGGCAGTAACCTACTTTATATTCCGGAGATTAAGCATCTTTATAAATTTAAATACAACGCAAAATTATCGAAACGTTACGTATGCTACAATAAAACATGTAGTGCCAGTGCAGTTGTAGATTTTCTAAATCAGAATCTTGTCCGAATCACTAAATCTAGTGCCACGCATAACGATACAACCAACGAAAATGTAAGGAAAAAAATGAAAGACATTTCTGATATAAAAATAGAGTGTGCAAATGTCTCACTTAAAAGAAGTGGCATTCGCGAAGTATTCAATGAAGTGTGTGCAAGGGATAATGAAAATCCTTCACAGGTAAGATAACAAATATGTCGTTAAAATAGGTAGTCATTTTAGGTATAAATATGTTTAAGTGCAACTTCTCTTAAAACCTGTTTCTAATATGCGGCTAATTTATAATTAGGTTCCATTTGGTAAATTACGGAGGCAGCTCATCCGGATACGGAATGAATCGTTTCCAAAAGCTCCCGTTAATGCGAAAGAGGTATCGGACCTATTTAAAACCGAAACTGTAATGGGTAGTTTTGGTATGTCGCGATATCAAAATGCGGAACCTTTTTATAGGAACACTGTCATTGAAAAAGGTTTTTGCTATACAGTGTTTTTATCGCCAACAATCGCAGCAGCCATTCAAAATTTACCTAAAGAATCCTCCCGAAACTATCTTTTGGATGGCACTTTCAGTGTTGTGCCATCTTGCGGTTATAAGCAACTACTGATTGTACATTTTTCACATAACAACCATGTAAGTTACCACTATTTTTTTGTGTTGTCTAATGTAATGTAATGTGTAATGTCTAATTTGAGAATCTAAGCTTCAGTTTTTGAGCATTAGATAAAGTAATAGTGAGAAAATTCGCGCGAATTTTTCACTATTACTTTATCTAATGCTCAAAATATATATATCTAATTGGAAAATCTAAGCTTCAGTTTTCTAACATTATTACTTTATCTTATATTTAGATTTAGGTATTTAGATTTTGAGCATTAGATAAAGTACCCAATAGTCAGAAATTCGCGTGAACGGTATGGTATGATATTTCACTTGCAGGTTTTCCCTTTTATTTACGTACTAATGAGTCATAAGTCGGAGGCCGCTTATCTTCATGTATTTCAATACATTGAAGCCAATTTGTTCAAATTTGAACCAAATTCGTTTGTAACGGATTACGAAAAGGCAATGAGAAACAGCTTACAAAACGTTTTCCCAAGGGTAAAGTGTACAACGTGCTGGTTTCACTTTTGTCAAGCTGTTAGGAAAAAAGCATCAAAGTTACCAGCGTTTGTGACTTCTTTGCATAAAAACAAAGAAGCGAATAGACTATTCCGCAAGTTTTTAATTCTTCCGCTCATGAGACCTGAAGATATACAGTCAGCTTTTGAGTTTCTGAATGGAGAAGCAAATGGCGCACCATTTAAAAAAAATGGGGAAAGCATTTTTAAGGACTTTCTGATTTATTTCAATAGACAATGGATGGAGAGGGTAAATATTTTTTTTTGGTTTCCTAAGGGAAATACTTTCTATACTAATACATATATCTATTACATATTTACTTCAGGAAACTACTTTACTCTTCTCCGTGTTTAGTGCACCGATGAGAACTACAAGTGCACTTGAAGGCTTTAATAGCCATCTCAGCGGGAGGCTTTCCAAACACGGAAATTTCTTTAAGTTTCTTGATATTTTGTTGGACGAGGATCGAGTTAAATCGAGAGAATTTATAATGTCCTTAGATGGCACATATGACATCTTTGAACCTCCAAAAAAGAAATTTAAAGACAAAGGAGCTCAAATTGAAATAGCCCTGGGAAAACTAAGCAAAAAAATAATTTCCATCAACGATTTTCTCAACCAACTTACCAACGAACACAACAATCTGCTTACAGAAGAAGCTGCGAAATTAGATCACTGCCAGGAGCATGAAGAAGAACAAGGTGAAGATTCTTCTGAACATCAATATTTAAATGCAGATGAAAGCACCAGTTCTTTGCGTTATTTGCTGCGAAAATACCCCCACCATTCTCTTGCAGCCATGTAATCACTTTAAATTGTGTTTAAATTGTTTTACAAAGCTGTCGGAGAACTATATAAAGAACAACAATCCAATTCTATGCCCAATTTGTAGACAAATTGTCGCAAATAGCACAACTATATTCTGTTAAGTGTTTAAACATTTTTTCTTTTCATCTGATTGAACATAATTGTATTTATAGAAAAATAAATATTTACAGTTCTTATAATAATTTTGAGCTTTTAAATCTTTGAATCCTTAATAATTTTGAGCTTTTAAAGATGACATTTTATCAGGTAAGGGTTAAAAATCCATTTGAAAGTGACATAAAGCCATAATGGTCTTATGTCGCTTTTCGAAAGCGACATGAAGCCATACCTCGAAATATGGCTTTACGACACTTTGTGAAAGCGTCATAAGGCCATATTTTGAGATATGGTCTTATGTCACATGGCCTTATGTCACGGCACCGTTTCTTGTCCCCTGAGGAATGTATTAGAGTGTTAAACGGTGAGAGTGGATGATAGCTACTCGCACGATATATTTTATACGCGAAAAGTTATAGAAACACCTATTTGAATATGTTTTGAGCTAAACTAAAAGCCCCTTTTTGCACCTACTGGATGAACAATTATCTCAAGTAAATTGTCCAATCTCAATTTAATTTTTTTTTTTTTTGTTTTAGCCAAACTACACGGAAAGAATTGAAAATCACCAATTGCAAATTTTTGAGTTGCAATTCACAAATTATATCTTTGTCGCAAATTACAACGATTTTTTCTTGGATTGATATAAAAATTCGTAATTCGACATCGAAAACGGCGTAGAATACAAAATTCTGCTTGTTGAATTTTGCGATTAGAAGTATTAATTCGAGCTTCTTTTATTTGTAGTGATTTGCTATATTGTTTGGCGCAATTTACCACTTCAATGGGTCAATTTCTCAAGCACTACTTCACAATCGCAAATTGCAAAAAGTATTTGCTGATTTACAAACACTGAGTAATGAATCAATGAAATCTTATAATAATTTAAATTGAAAACGTAAAATGACGTAGAGAAATCGTGAATTACAAAATATTTTTTTTTTTGTAATTTCCATGGAATTTACTACCCGATGTGTGGAATTTTTGTGCGCACAGGCAGCCGACAAAAATGAAACGTCATATGCATGGACTGTAGGCTGTCCCGTCAAATTTTTTTTTCGTGTATCTTAACGAAAGACTCCGCAAAAGTTGCGGAATGAATAGCATATAACGGGACAAAAAACCAAAAAAAAAATCGAAGGGTACTTTTGGGCCTCTACCGCACGCTAAAATGTTAAAAAAAAAATTTAATTTAAAAATTTTATTTAATTTTTTTTTATTCGTTTTTAAGATTATCTTAACGAAAGGCCCTGCAAAAGATGCGTATTGAATAGCATATTACGGAAAAAAAACTAAAAATAAATCGAAATTTTGAGATTATTAAAAAAAAAAATTTTTTTTTTATTTTTTTAACTAATGTGCAGTGAAGATGTAAACTGTACCCATTTTTATATATATTGATCGCTGATATTTATAAAAATATAGATATTCTATCAATAATTTCTGCAGTTACTTACTTGACTAGGTATTTTTATCATTCTACTTTCTTAAAAAATCGTTAAAAAGCTTTTTGTTTTTTTAATTCCATACCTTCCCAAGCATAATCGTATTATTCTTGTGTTAAGTTGTTTGTTTTTTTTTTAAGAATATAAAGTTGTAAAATCAAAGTAAGTTCTTGAACTCGTCGAAAAGAACCAATGTGACATCGTATTTTTTTTGTGTCGTGTATTATTGTTGCAACTCTCTAAGAGAAACTCTTAATTTTTGTTTTGTGTTAAGTTGTGTTGTTTCTCTGAAAAATATTTAAAACGTAAAATCAAAATGAGTTCTGGACCTCGTCGACAAGAAACAATGTGCCCCTTTCTCGGCCCCTTCAGTGAACTAAACAAAAATAAGTTACCAACAGTAAAAGATGTAATCAAATATGTACTCTTCATACAAAGTGATCTCAAAATAAAATACAATGGCAGATATCCATCTAATTCTGAAGTTTTTGTAATTGTAAGCACAGAAATCGAAAAGATATGGAAGAAGGCGTCGATTCCAATTGTGTGTCATAGTCGAATACTACAAATAATCAAAATCCACTTTGATAAATACATGACACTTAAAAGATACCCGAATTCGAAAAAAAATACAATCTATCACAACAGATTGCAAGATTTTATTGCACTTTCAAACACAAAATTGTTTGACATTGCATCGTGTAAGTGTGATTCCTTTAATGACTGTCATTGTGTAAAGGATAAAAAAGTTCCATTTAGTGAAAGATCATTTTTAGTGGACCAGAGAAATGACAGAAAAATGGTGATCGGTGCTATTGACAAAGTTGAAACCCAGAAAATTCAAAAGCGACTAGACAGAAAGCGTAGTGCATTAGGTAGTCAAAGAGCTGAATTTACTACTGTATCAACTTTTTCCGATAGAGTACATTCAAACGTAACGTTGCAAGTCGATATGGTTCATCCAATCGAAGTAGTGCAGCCACAGCTATTTTTATCAGAGCCCTCAACGTCAACATCATCAGGAAAGCGGAATTTACTTACTCTACCATCTTTAGCAAGAGTTTGTGATCGATATGGGCGTTCCGTACGATCTGCTGCAGCAGTTGCTTCAGCAGTACTCCAGGATGTCGGAATAATTGAAAACACTAAGAAAACTCTAGTTATTGATAAAAATAAAATACATCGAGCTTTATCAAAATCAAGAGAAAGCCTATCAAACCAATGCGATAATGTCGTAATTCGCAGAGTTAATTTTGATGGGCGAAAAGATAAAACTCTTACCTCCGAAAAGAAAGATGGACGATACTACCGGAAGGAGGTTCTTGAAGAGCATATTTCCATTCTTGCAGAACCAGAATCCATATTCTTAGGCCATTTAACTCCTAAGTCTGGTACAGGAAAAGATATAAGTAATTCAATGCTTAATTTTTTCAAAAACAAGGGATTTGATTTGAAAAAAATTCTTTGCATTGGATGTGACGGCACTGCAACCAATACTGGCTGGAAAGGAGGGATAATTCGGCACATAGAAATGGAATTATGTAGACCATTACAGTGGGCAATATGCTTACTTCATGCGAATGGATCTACTTCGTGAATATTCTGGGCCTATCGGTAAGTTACTAACCGATTGCGAACTTACTGATGTTGCTCAATTTTCACCTGTGACCGGAAATGTACCTGAAATCGAGCAAAAAATCGTTGATCAATTGAGTATCGAACAAAAATATCTTTTCGAAATATGTCAAGCTATAAAAACAGGTTACTGTTCTCCTGGACTAGCAAATCGACAGCCTGGGAAAATGGCACATTCGAGATGGGTCACAACAGCAAATAGATTGCTTAGACTTTACATAAGTTCAATTAACCCATGAAAATTCTTGTGGAGTATATAATGAAAGTGTATGCACCAGTGTGGTTTTCGATAAAAAACAAACCGTTATTAATAGATGGTCCGCACCATGTTTTTCAACTCATCTCTTTTTCAAGAGATAGGATAAAGAGACACGCTTTTCTCGCACATCCTGAAATCATTTTAGTGGCAATGCTCTACGACGAAAGGGTGTATGTCAGAGAGCTTGCTCTAAAACGAATTATAAAAGCGAGGCAAACTCATACATCAAACCGAATATTTAAGCCGCCAAACATTAAATTTAACGCTACGCACTACATGGACACAATTTATTGGAATGAATGTCAAGTTACTCCACCACCTTGCCTAGCTGAATTGACTAATGATGAACTTTCATTGCTGGTGCAAAGAAAACAACTGAAAATACCGGATTTTCCTTGTCACACGCAAAGTGTCGAAAGCTGCATCAAATCTGTGACCGAAGCAAGCCAATGTGTTATAGGAGCAAAGTCGAGGGAAGGACTTATAAGAAATAAAATAGATTCACGAAGCAAAATGCCTTCTTTTGATTTCAAGGGTCAATTTTCAGTGTAAATGTAAATATTTTTTTTTTAACTTTTTTGCAATGTAAATATATTTATTTGTTTCGTTGAGTCCTTTTATGAAATTTTTGTTTCAAGAAGACTAAAATATGTTAAATCAATAAATTAAAATAATGAAATAAAATACGACCTTTATGCCTCGGCAGAGCCCCTCAAGTCATATCCAAATCAAAAAGTAAGTACACATTCAGAATCTACTTATTAATACGCAAATTTTAATTCGAAAAATTTTTTTTCTTCATACAACAACGGGACACGCTAATGGACAGCCCCAACCATGCGCATTTGGTTTCATTAGAGTCAGACAGTCGGTATTCAATCTTTGCTTTAGGCAGTTCTTGTCAAAGTTATTTATAAGTATAACTCATTCGTAGTGATAGTGAGTGTACTAACCAACAAATTGTAAAAAAACACAACACAAAAGTGGTAATTTACGAACTGTTTTTGCAATTCACAATCCATAGTAATAGCAAATTAATAACTATTTGTGTCAAATTGCGATTGGTTATTGCAATATGTATTCCTCATTTGATCGCATCATTGACAGTAAAAAGTAGCGATTCGCGACTTTTGAGGGTCAATATCTTCACTTCGTACAATTTATAGAATTGCGAATAAAAAGTCGTGAATTAGACAAACTTTTCCTGATTCTGCGCTCATTTTTCTTGATTTGATCTTAAAATTTTTTCCGTGTAAATGCCCCCTTTTTCCACCTATTGGTTGAGTAATTATTTCCTTTATCTCTTTTGTTCTGTTTGCAATTCTCTTCCCTACTTTATCATTTATATTTTTTCTTGCATTATTCTGTAAAGACCGTTAGCCAACTTATTAGTCATAATCAGAGACAATACTGAGACCACCAACTCCGACCGATATCCCGTTACTTAGCCTACAAGCTATATTTTTATGGGGTGGCAAATGCTAAGTGCGCTTGTATTGTTACATAGAAATTCGTATTGACAAATGTCACGTAACTTCAAAAATTCCGACTCACCAACACGCTCGCACCTTGCATATGCCACTTCCGCTGTGGGCACAGTTGCTGCCAGCGTTCATAGAATTTTATCCGTTAAATTTGAAATTATTCGTTACGTTTGGCTAATATTTTCTTTCATGGGTAAGTGTACATTTGCTTAAAATATTAATGAAAAATGAACAATGTAGATTGGTTGAAGGAAAATGCAAACATTTTGAGCAAATTTTCTTAAGTTATCTAAGAAAAATTTACACATGAAATCGAAGTTAATGATATTCAAAAGCAGAAAATACGTAACCATATTTGACATAATAAGTTTCTTGAATATAGAACATCTCATTTAGCTAGTTTTATTAACCAAAGAAATCAAATTATTCGCCTTTTAACAATATATAATAACTAACCAATGGCATTCAGTAATGTAAAAATGTGGTATTCCCGAACTCTAGCACATTTACCCATGGTTGCCGAGGTTGGCAGCATTTATTTTTCTATTTTTTGTATGTTTTTGCATGTCGCACGGATTCTTAATTGACACAACACCGAAAGGAAAACAAAATGGCGAATTTGAAAAAAAACTGAGGGGCCCAGCGGCAAGAGGATTGTGAGTTGGGGGTCTCAGTATCATTTGTCTCTGGTCATAATCATGTATTTATCTATACTTACATTTTTTAAATATCAGATCTCCTTCTCATAGAATGAATTAAGTTAACATCCGGCAGACGGCTTGTATCCTTTATTTTCACTAAGTACTTATGTAAATGCTTTTGAAAATAAAATATATAATAATAATAATATATATACCATTTTTGAGAACAAGGGCTGCCGGAATTGAGTGCCATATTTGGTTCCAAATGTCATTTTACAATCGCTGAAGGCATGCACCAACCCATTTAGACTGTTGTTCAAGTCGACCTCAGTTCGATCTGAAAACGATCGACAAAGTCGTTTCACCAAAGAAGTGAAAAAAAAAATTCTTCAGGAAATCATAAAACCATCACCATCCTGCGACATAACAGCGTTATCCGCCGATAGTTAAAACAACCATCTGCAACTACAGTCGCAGAGTTTCTCATATCAGACTGCTCTTGGTGCACAGTGTACGATGTACATCCATTCATTAAGCCAGAGATTGAGTTAGACTTTTACTTTATTGCAAATCGTTTTGCCATGAGATGTCGCGCGCTGTGTTGCGCCAGCTCCCCTCGCTCCCTTAACCTGATTTACTTTTTCGCACGCAGAGTACACAGACTGACTACATCGGCCACTGTTACCATTATTTTATTGCTGTATCATCAATAAATTAATCACTCCACCAATGATCCCATCAAAGAGACACAAAAATACAGAAAAACCTTTCCCCCATCAACAGATAGAGAGAGATAGAGATAGCGTAACAAAGTATCTGACTCTGTCAGCGGAGAAAACCAAACAAATGGCGCAAGCCAAGAGTTTAATTCGCTCTAATAATTGATAACTGCCGGCCGAATGAATTGTGTTGTCTGTTGTGTGTTTGTGTCGTTCGAATGGATTCGTGCATCGATGTCATCGATGGGCGGGGAAACTGTAGGAATTTCCCCGGCAACAGCCTGTTGCGCAGGAAAAATGGAAATTCATGTCGATCTGCGCCCGGAATTTTCTATTTTCTCTGAGATGCAGGGTCTCACCACAATACCAGCTTTGACAACTTAGTCTTCGAAATAATTGATGTGCAACAGGCTGTGCTGCAGTTTCACGCAGTGATGTCTTGTGTGCCGTGGCCACATTCATATGTTCAGTATAATACTCGTAATTAGCTCACAAATTGACAGACGAATGTAAGGAGCGCCATTGCCTTGTGGAAGGTGGTGCTGTGCGTTTATTTATCGCATGGATTAGCGGCGCCGCCAACCGGTAGAGGTGTTACACTTTGGCGGCCTAGGTATATATTTATGAGAGGATTTGAAATGAAGAAATACTACCGCTCCAGAGCGGCCATAAATTGAGAGATAAAAATGACGTTGGTCGAGGGAGTCCTACAGCGACCTGGAGTTTTAATTAAGTCTTGGGCCTCCCGGTAACTAATAGTTGTTCGGGGGTTTGTTTGGCCATTGAATTGAGCCCCGAGATGAGGTGTCAATTGGTTTGACTGGCTCTTTATTCTTTTGGGGAGTCAACTCGAAGTAATCAACCGAATTGATCGAGTGGTTGCTAAATATATAGAAATGAGGTCGAGAAGAACAACCCAAGGAGAGATACCCTTCAGCGTTTTAAAAGAAGGTACGAGTATCAAGGAGTCAGCAGGAAAGAGCGTAAGACTAACATCGAACGAGAGTTGTCAAGGGCGGCTTCTGTTTATTTGCCCGACGAGACAAATGCTGTTCCGATGGAACCTGATGTACTTGACATTATGCGGAAATATTGCAGCTTGCCTGCCGTCAATCAACCTGTAGCTCAGAGAGCTCACTGGCAACAGAAACACCATTCGATGACATGGCTTGGGTGCAATACTCTAACAGAAGAAAGAAGGCATAGGGAAACTAGCCAAAGGCTGCAAACTTACTCTGCTCTTTCGGTGAGCCTACGAGGACTCCACACAATTCACCTGGGGGCAGATTCCGTATAACAATAATCGTCGGGACGATACCGTTTTTGAAACTTTGATGACCCTAAAAAGTCATATTCTGCCCGAATTTGTTTCACTATCGTCGGCTTTCACTACATTTGTGGAAAATGAATTGGATTAAGGTCTCGAACTCATAATTTTGGCACTTAGTTGCTACTTTTGGAGGTCGTTTCGACGTTAATCGTCTGAAAAGTTACGGAATGAGTGCCCTGCTGAACCAGATGGCAACCGTTTTCGAGATGATGAACGACAACAGCGAATGTGTATCGCTAATGGATGGGGTGTCCAGCATATGGTAGACAGCCCTTCAGGAAAGCCTGGAACAAACATTACAAGATTTGTACCTGAACGTACGATATTCTGCATCATGCAGCTCAAATAGTTTACAAGCCCCTTCGATTGAATTCTTGGGACTGAGCAACGATTGTCCTTAATTACTTACTGTTCCGCGAAATTGTTAATTATCCTTTTTGAAGCGCACTTACCTGCGAGCCGGTGCCGTAATAACCCCTCGTGTGATCATGTGTATGTTGGGAAGTCCCGAAAAAAAACTATAAAAACTGGGTATCCTCGTAGGTACTTGTCAGTTCATCTCAGAGTTTGGTGTTGTCAAAACGTTTTTTATAAGGAGACCATAGGAACCTTAGCAAAGCTGTAGGACAAAACTTAAGAAAAATACAACCGTGTGTGACCAACATGCCAGCAACATCTCAGAAAGGATGCAGACCTTCTACCGAGACCAACTGTTCTTCGATATTGTTCTGGCGTCCAAGGTAGACAACTTGAAGGTGCACGCTCATCGTACGGTCCTCTCCGCATCGAGTGACTATTTCCTGGCAATTTTATCCAGTACCTTGAATGAAGCTAGATCGGTCATCATTGAATTGGGAATCGATGGGGCAACCCTCAAAGCGGTCGTCGACTTCATGTACAGTGGCACGATTGAGCTTAGCCGGGAAAACGCCGCCCGAATACTAGCAGCAGCGGATATCCTGAAAATGAGCACACTGAAGGTTGCCTGCTCGGATTTCATTGGAGAAACTATCGACGTCACTAACTGCATGAGCATCGCGTCCATGGCCAAACAACAACAGTACGATGAGCTCCATAAGAAGGCCTTTGAGTTTGCGTTGCAGAACTTCGAGGAGGTGTCCAAAGAGGAAGAGTTTCTGCAGCTCACGGAGGAACAGTTGATCGAACTCATTTCGAGCGACGATCTGTGCGTGAACTCGGAGGAAACGGTATTCCACAGTGTGGTGTCTTGGGTGAATTACGATAAAGGACGTCGAGAGGAATCCATGACCGGCCTCTTGTCCCATGTGCGATTCTCGTTTTTGACGCCCGAGTTTATTGCTGACAACCGACAGTCACTAAGCAAAGCTTGCGAGTCTCTGCTGTTGAGTTGGCTGGAATCGCACTTGTCACAGAAGAAGTTGACGGAACGCCATTCCGAACGGAAGAAGGCAAATGGAGCGGGAAGAGAGACACTTGGATTTGTGAGTGGAGACTGGACCGACAAATTGAAAATGCAGTTTCTTGATCCAGACTCGAATATCTGGACCTGCGAAGACTTACCACCTGCACCAACAAGGAGGTTGAATTATGAGGCCATGGTAGTGGATAAGAAGTTAATAGTCGCTGGGGGTTGGTATATTAAAGGGGCTCCCACTAATATCGTTGAGTGCCTGGACCTTCAAACAAGGGAATGGACAAACTTACCTCCAATGCGAGAAGCACGTGATCTTCCAGGAATGGCTGAATTGAATGGCAATTTGTATGTTGTTGGTGGACATTTTGGTGGAGATTTGGGTGAAAATTGGTTACGTTCAGTGGAGAAGTATGACTTTCGTGCACGCGAGTGGCAGGAATTGGCGCCTATGCACTTAGCACATGATTTTGTGATGGTGACCGTTCTCGGCAAACTGTTGTACGCTGTGGGCCTTGTCAGCTCTCCTATTGAATGCTTTAATCCTGCTCACAACAAGTGGACTCCGTTACCACATAAAAACGAGAGATCAATAAGGTATGGCATCGCTGGAGTTGGTGGATATTTGTACGCAGTGGGGGGATGTTATTACGGGCAAGCAAGTAAAACTGTTGAGCGCTATGATCCGTCGACAAATACGTGGACGGTGATAAGCCCAGGATTGGGACTGGCGCTTTATAATTTGAGGTGTGTTTCTTGGAATAATCGACTTATAGCTTGCAGAGGATGGGATAAACGGAATATTTTGCAAAATCTAGTTGCAGAGTACAATCCGGACGAGAACGATTGGAGGACATTGGATAAGCTTTCTGCTCATTATTTAGATAGGGCGTCTTGCAGTCTATTTACAATTACAAAATAAATAAAAGTGCATAAAAAATACCATTTTTTACAATATCTGATCGAGCCGAACGTTCTGCTGGTTCTCAGTAGTGAATGGGACTTTTGAGAAGTTTTGGTCAGGATGCTGACAAGTGGTTGGTCTTTTGAATGCCATTTCTACACAATTTGATCAGCGGAGAGCTTAAAATAGATGACCACACTTCACCCTTGGGTTGCTGCTGCGGTGCTACATTGCGTTTCACTCTTCGTTACGCTTCTGTTTCCCTGCAAATTGGCTGCCTTCAGCGATATTTACTTGGCCAAATTTCATTTCAAAGATAATGCTCTATCCCTCTTTTACGACCGATGAACTCTTTGCGTCTGTTTTCTTTGAATTCCATCAGCTTAAGTCGGCACAAATATCCCCGAGTTGAATTGTACACCAAAACTTTAGAGTGATTGACAGGTTCCTCGAATCTTGTGGCACAACCAATGTATTATTTATTTATTTTAAATCAAATGAGTATATCTACTGTTCTCGTTACATTAGGTCACACAACAATATACTTAAAAATTACCACCAAAGACTAACAACAAACAGAATTAATTTATTCCTAAAAGAATCCCTACTTAGGTGAAAATCGAATATACAACAATAGGCATCTAGAAATTGGTTCATTGTATCCATAATTAAGGAAAGGAATGGGCCATTAGGCCGTCAATGTTATATTGGCTTTACATAATGGTAGTACGGCCCATGATCACTTAGAAGGGCTCTTGTTTGGTGGAAGGCCACGAACAAGAAGTTTGTACGGGATATGTTACCAGGGTACAAAGAACAGCCTGCATTGCCGTTACGGGTGCTTTACGTACCCCACCAACGGCTGTTGGTAACAGTGCGCTACGGCTTACTAATTTAGGACTTCTTAAGAACAGTAGTCTAGGGCGTAGTACTATTTTGAAGGAATCATTCTCCGAAATCCCGGAAAAAGCGGATGAAAGTCTTGGTACGCTTGATTTTGACACTGCATACGATGTGTCGTACCCTGACAGACAGGACTGGCATAGGAACTTAGTCTCGAGGGACGATGAGATCTCACTATATACTGACGGTTCCAACACCGGTGAGGGTACGGGGTCAGGCATATACTCCAGCGAGTTGGACCTGGTCTTTTGTGACGATCTCACAACCCCACTCAACCTAACCTAACCTAACCTACATCCCGAACAATATCTTATACTCAGGTTTAAGCTAAATAGTTAAGGAATAGTATTTATCAAACTAAAAATTGCAATATTTGTTACTGTTTTGCCGATTTTGATAAAAACACATATTAAAGACAGTAACAGTATTCGAAATAAGATCCCGCACTTGTTTTTTCTCAAAAAATTCGAACAAATCAGATTATTAGTTATTTCTCAAAAATGACTGCACAAATCCCGATCTGTCATATATTTTGGTAAAACTCAATACAGTACTGCCAACAGCACTCAGGGAAAAAACGAGAATCAAGATAATCAGTGTCAGATTAAGCCTATCCGTTGACGAAAGTCTGTTGGCTCGGAAATTCTTGATTCAAATACTAAATTGGTACTTTGAGCATACTTTTTGATTAACCTTTAATTCTTATGTAAGGATTGTTCTACAACTCTATTAAGATTGTGTAAGCTTAAATTAAGCCCAAAGTCATTTCATTCGAAGAATGCAACAACATGAATTTAAATCTCTGTAAACTTAATTTAAGCTTATGTATTCTTGAACATAACGCAATATTAAGTTAAAATTCACCTTATTTTTTGTGAGCTAATTTGTCATTTATACTGTTTCAAAGTGTTGAAAACCTTCTTTATGAAGTCTGGTAATTTTCTAATATGTTAACTGCCTTTCGTAATTGTTATAGTGTTTCTTCTTACCGCTTGTTCATTAAAAATGTAAAACGCTGGCTCCTTAACTTTCACTATGTTGCCGATTTCATGATTTAGTTACTAATATTCTGGTCTAATTTTAATTTGTATTCTGGTTTAATTTTTATTTTTTTTTTAAATTTAAAATTTTGTATTTTTAAAGTTTTTATTTTTTTAAATTGTTGTTTCTTTCCTTAATAGCTAATTTACCTTAAGCAACTGTAACTTGCTTCTAGTTTTGTTCCTGTCTGTATTAAACTTGTATTTAAACATTGTTTTCCCTAGGGTCGCCCCACCCACACAATTGTATCTTGTACTGTTAAGCCCTTTGAAGTGGCATTCATCACTATTTTCCTATTATTCAATTTTTAAAACAAAGAATGTCTCATTTTTGTATTCTATTATCCTTGTACCATTGATGTTTTAATTTTGTATCTACATGTACATAATAGATTTTCAGAAATAAATTAACTTAACTTATTTTGCATCTATGTATCAGCTGGAAGAATAATGCTCCCTAAAACCCAGAATAATAAATCTTGAAATAAACTTACAAACATTTAAATCCGAACAAGTTATTCTTGTATTATTTTTTTCGGAAAGCTTCCAGAATGTCATATACCAATTTAAGATTGCACAGTTTTATCTGTCAAATTTATTATCAACTTCGTTACTTTCCTGTTTAAGAAAATAAAACAATTGTTTATTTTTTTCTTAAATCATTTTATTTCCTTAAACAAAAATGCCTAAAATAGACTTAAATCTAAAATATGTCGTCATTATACCCTCCACAGGAAGGTATATACACTTTGGCATTACATTTGTAACGCCAAGAAGGAGTCACCGGAGACCTCATAAAGTACATAAGTACATATCCTGAACAAGGATCACATTCTGTCTGTCTGTCTGTTGATGGCGCCCAAAGGAATTGACATAGGCGAATATAATTTGGTGAAAAGACTTATTTTTATCGTCGTCAGGGTGGTATTTAAAATGGGCTATGTCGGTCAAGTAGTTCTGGTACCTCCCATACAAAACCAGTTTTGCATGACTTGTATGCAGTGGATGATGACTTGATCGGCCAGGCCAATGATAACACTTTTACTTGTTTAAATTGCAAATGGGTGGTGATTAATGTTTTCGAGTCCCTGTTTTTTTTTTCCAATATGTCGAAACGGAGATAATTTGGTCGATTTCATTGAAATTGAACTGAAAACAGTTTAACTGAAAGATCAACTGAAACGGAAACGATCGTTAGAAAATGTTCAAACTGGGTTCTGCAATAAATAAAGGCTTCAATCGGCCCGCTCTGTCTTTTCCTGGTTTATCATTCCAACCATCTAGCTTCAGTTTTCATCAAAATCGCGACCCTAAAAAGTCGCCTTCAATTGACTCACTCACAATTGCACTCATTTCACTGTCATGTCGTAAGCCGTCCACGTTTACAACAGTAGCTGCCTACTATTTACCACAAACGGGCAAAATGATACCACTCGTCAAATCAATGCGCGTGATTATGTAATCAAGTCGTCGCAGAAGACCGTGCCAAGACTTCGGTCGGTCGCCCACTCACGTATTGGCGGCTTCCAGCTGTCTGTGCCATCAAGTTGAATGACACTACCCGCCGATCGTGGTGACCATATCTCCTCACATTGTCTTTCTCTTTAAAATTGGCCAAGTGCTCTCCTACCTATAAGTACCGCGTGATGTAATCAATTTCGCCATCGACGGCCAACACAAAAATTGGGTCTGGGTATCTGCAAGCAAAGAAACAAAACTCCCACTAGATGTGTATAGCAGATTCTGGCGGTAATCCGAGGAATTCCAAATTTTCCCATAGATGCGACAAGGGAATGTGGGAAATTCGCAACGAGTTACAATTTTAATCACGATACGGATCATCGTCGCAAAATGCTGTGTACCCCTAGGTGAGTGACCCCTGTACGTGTCTAATTGAACCGTAATGACACACTCGCAATGGAAACACAGATTTCCATGATTTTTCACGAAATCCGCTAGCTAGATGGATGACGGATAAGTCAAGTCTTTGACGCTGAAGTCTGAAGTGTGGTCTTGCGAAGGTTCTCTGTTTTGGTTTGATGAGTTCTAATGACACTTGTGCACAATCGTTGTGTAACAAGATATAATTATGCGCCCAAGCGAGTGAATGAATTGTGCGGTGCGAAAACAATGGAAGATGCGAATTTATGTGAAAGGTCGTTACACTGCCGGCCGACGTCGGTATTAAGTGAATGCGTGCGGTGAATGGCTCTTAAACGGTGGCTGCTGCGGGCGAAGTGAGAACGCCGATTTATGGCAATGAGCGGAATTAGAGTCTGATCGAAATGGAATGGCACAGATTTGACAAAGCTGCGGAAGTCCAAAGGGCGTGAGATTGACGTGGGGACTGTAGATGGAATTGGGCAGGGGGTCGTTGCTTAAATTGGGATTTTTCATAGAAGTTCTGCCTCATGCCCCACTAGCTTGCCGCTGTTTTTGTTTCTTCCTCATAAAACGGAGCTAAAAATGGTTAAAAGAAATGTCAATATGTTGCGTGCTAACTGTGTTTGATTTGAAAATGAAGTGCAGGTTGAAATTCTCAGAAAAATGGTAACCTTTGTCTAAAGGGTGGGCCAACTACAAGTTTCATTTTAAAAATGCAATTAAATGAACAAAACTAATTTTTTCCATGTATTATGGCTTTATTAGTAAGAGTAAACATTCCCCTTAGTTATGGCAGGTAACGTCTTCAAGTGGCTTCGCAGCAGCGCATTCTGACACTCCAATTTTCCAAGACCTTGTTGATGGTTTCAGGCAGTAGCTCCCGGATTGCTTGGATGATATTGGCCTTAAGTGCTTGAATTGTTTCCGGATTGTTGGCATAACATCGGTCCTTCACGGTTCACCACAAAAAAAAAGTCCAAAGGGGTCAAAGCGCAGCTACGAGGCGGCCAATTGACGCCAAGACGGCTGACAACAAGATTTGTGCTGTGTGGCATGGCGCGCCATCCTGCATGAACCACAGGTCGTCCAAATCCACGTCTTCAATTTCACTTAAAACAAAAGTCGGTTAACATCGCTCTGTAATGCCCACCGTTGACCGAAACGTTGTTTCCAGCCTCATTTTACCGAAGACAAATTATTTCCACCACTCCAAAATCCGCATCAAACTGTCAATCTCGTCTGGGCGCACTGTACGACGACGGGGACCATGAGTGTTGTCCACTTGCATTCGAATCTCACGAACTTTATGCACAAACTTGCGTACAAAACTTCTTCGGCCAAAACTTCTTTTCAAAAAAACGCACTTTGGAAATAAGTTTTCAATATTTCAAGCGTAAAGCGGCTCATTTCATTCCGCGGAGGTACGATACTGACTTTCAGTCAACATTTCGACCGGCAAACAGCTATCAGTGTCAAAATAACCTACGATTTAAAAAGAAACCACTACACTAGCTGGTCTGGTACCCGCGACTTCGTCTGCATTGAATTAGTATCTACTTCGAGCAACTCAATTAAAATATTATTTATATCAGCAAAACCAAAACTTGTTTTCAACATTTTTAGACGACGAGAGCTCTCAAAAATTGAAATAAAGCGTACTCATTGCTGCAAATATTGAAAGAACGAGAAAATTGCGACGGTCTTTGAATAAGTTCAAATGATCCATTTGTAAAATTTGATTGGTTGGGGCTTTAATTCGGTTTTGATTTCAGGAAATTGCTTATTGTTGAGAGACAACAAGATTTTATTCTTCAGGTTTCAAAAAACGCCTGTATCATTGAATTCTTTTGCTAAACAAATTTAAACGCTAAATTACGGAAAATAAATACATTAATAAAATACCTCAACAAATTGCTTATCAAAAACAAAGAAACCCAGTAAACAAAAAATGTAACCATAGATTCGGTCAATCACTGAATTGACAAATGAACTGAAAAAGTGGAACGATTTGTTGCAAAGCTATGGTTTGGTGAGCGAAGTGAAAAATCCTTCAACAAACACTCATTGGTTCTCACAGATTTAAAATCATGGGTTAATATAAATCTTTGGTAGACTAATCCCGAATTTAACCAGTTGTGAACAGACCGGCTTTTATTTTGCGATCACCTTACGTAGAAGAAGAATGATGTGACTATCGCATTTGACTATCACCTATCACCCACCTTACGGTGTTAGACCCCTGTTCTGATAGGTAATACACACACACAAAATGAACTTAAGTGGATCCCAAATGTTTTGTTCATAAACTAATGTCGTTTTCAATTGGGCACAAAGAAGCGTCCGGGAGAGTCCGGAATCAAAAAACAATCACTTCTGAAACCGTTTCATTGGCGAAAAAAATACTCTTCTGATGATTTTGAGATGAAAATTTTGCTTCTCGATTTGAAGTCAGAATCAACTCAAGAAGCACTCACACAAGTGTAACTCATGTATTTTATACGAGTCAGCTGACAGCCGCGGTATATTATGTTTTTACATTTCACCAATACTTTAGTGGGTTCAATCAGAAGGAGTTTTGTTGTTCCATTGGATCACAGAATGAGTGGATCCCCGAGTGAAACCAATGGAAAACGGCATAAGTATTAATAGACCGTCAGCTCTAGCGCTCCTATCCAATTCCCCAGCAAATTTTGGATATAAAATTCTTTCTTAGATTTCATATCTGTTTATGCTGTGATCTGTGAAAGTGTGAACTGTGAATAGGGACGTTCATGTATTTAGTTTAGTAAGCCTGACAGCTCTCTGACTAGAGCTATATCGGTTTTGATTGGGGGAAATCGGTCATATGAGCAGCTGTTTCGGCTGACGTTTATGGGGGGGTAGCCGACGAATCTAGTCAAGAAATACGTGACTGAGTACTAAGTTGACAGTTTGCACATGTGGCTGACGCAGAAAATTTGACGTTTCCCGATCAATCTAGTTTTTGCGTTCAGGTTACACTACATCCAGACCAATCTAGTCGACTTAAGATAACTAGATTCTTGAATGTGCCCAAGCCCAATGCATGTTAAAAAAAATAAACTTTAAACGCTTAAAAAATTGATTTCACCGAAATGCAAACGAACCTTAAAATGTTATCTTTAATCTGGGAAAAAATGCTATTGACAACTTGGCAGCACTAAAAACAATTCCAAGTATCCTGTATTCCAGCTGAATTTCAATTTTCAATTTGTAAACAGCTAGCTATCTATATGCAGGCAGATCGGATACCAATGTAATTGTGTTTATTTAGATAAAATGCCAAAACAAAGCACATCCGTGACTCTTCTCTCTTCGAAAATATGTGTCGGAGACCCAGCACAAGTAATACCTTCATTTTGCGTCGATTTATGTGAAACCTTTATTGCTACCGACATCCCTTTAGAAAAACGTATCAACGCACATTTAAGAGATTTTTTTAAAAAAAGTACACAAAAGAAAGTGTACCCAACGAATCTACATACAATAAGAAAAAAGTATGTTGAGGAACTTGCGTTTTTGATGAGATTAAAATAAATGTAAAAGATCTTTTTCATGGGTTTCCATTGATGAAACCATTTTCTGATGCTGCGGATTTTTTATGGCATATTTTGAATATTTTTATGGCATATTTAGTCGTTTTAAGTGCATATTTAGTTTTTTTAGAGCATGAAAATCATGGCCCTGATAATAACTAACCAATGGCATTCAGGAATGTTAAAATGTGGTATTGCCGAACTCAAGCACATTTCCCCACGGTTGACTGAGGTTGGCAGCACTTATTTTTGTATTTTTTGTATGTTTTTGCATGTCACACGGATTCTAATTGACATAACACCGATAGGAAATGGCGGAATTAAACAAAATTGAGGGGTGTCAGTAGATATAATTTGTCTATGCTGTGCATGCCCTGAACGAAGGAATTTCCCCTTTTTCCCAAAAAGTGTTCGGTTTTGCTTGTGAGAAACTTACAGCATTTTTTTCTCAATGAGACTCACCTTCCCTATGTAAAACACTTTCATTAAGAGAAAGTGTTTGGATTTTTTCATTTTTCTGATAACCCTGCTGTATCGACTGTTGATGGACACTCAGCTGTCAGCTTCCTTCTAAGGGGTCCGCCATCTAACTTTTTTTTCAACTAGTGCTTATTTCGCGAATGGTAACACTTAGTTCATGTCTGAGAAGTAGCAAGTACTCGTGAGAAAGAGTCTTCTTTTAATTTTTGACGTGATAAATTACCAATTTATAAATAAATAATTTGGCGTAAATAAACTTTAGAGCTCTACTAACATAAGTTAGTTAAGTTAAAGTTCAATTCATGATCAAAAAATGCAAGAGTGTGATAAATGCAAAAGTGCAATTCGTGGAGAGACTGGTATCCGATGCATGGGAGTGTGTGGTAAGGAATTTCACAACACGTTAAAATGTAGCGGGCTAGACACATACAGCTGTACCGTTCTCCAAAGGCCTACTTTTGTGAGGTATATGTGCGATGACTGCTTAACATACATACACAACGTGGACTTGGTATTGAAAGACATGCAAGAACAAGTAAAAAAGAACGGAACATATTTAAAAGAGTACAAATTGGAATTTGAGGAATCACTCAAAAAAAATGAAAGCGAAATTAAAGTTTTACTAGAAGCGATTGAAGGGAGGTATAACAAGAGACTGGAATCAATTCTGAAAGCACAAGAAAAATGCGAAAGAAGTGTTAAAGAAGTTGAAAAATTGAGCGAATTCACTGAGTCGTTTAAAGCCCAAAGCGGAATAATCATGGAGAGTGTAAAAAAGATAACAAAAGATAATGAAGTGGTAGTAGATAAAATGAAAGAAATGAAAAATGATATAAAATTAGGAGTAAATGAAATGAACGTGTCGAAGAAAAGAGAAGAGAAAATGAATTATGCTGATCAGCTAAAGCATGCAGTGTACATAAAACCGAAAAGCAAACAAGAAAGTGCAAAAACAAAGATGGAAATAAAAGAAAAAATAAACCCTGCCTCCCTTTCCCTAAAAGTCGATAGTGTTTCTGATAGAAGAGAGGGTGCGATAACAATAAACTGTAGAGGTGAAGAAACAGTGCAGAAAATAGAAACGGAGGTAAAGCAAAAGATGGGTGAGAAGTATGATGTGAAAATTTTTAGTAAAAAGCTCCCAAAGGTAATGATAACAGACATAAGTGAAAATTGGCAAAGGGAAGAATTGCAAGAAGCAGTCAAAAAGCAAAACAACATTGCTGGAACAGTAAAGTGCGTAAAAACCTTTAAAAACAAAAAGAGAGAGGGACATAATGCAATTATTGAACTTGATGAATGCGATTACAAACATATATTAGAAAACCGGAGGATTAATTTAGGATGGGAAAAGTGCCGGGTATTTGAACATGTTGATTTGTTCAGATGCTTCAACTGCTGCGGATATTATCATAGCGCTAAAATATGCACAAATGAAATCAAATGCGCAAAGTGTGGTGGTACTCATGACACAAGAGGTTGTAATCTTACTGAATTGAAATGCATTAATTGTGTACGTTATAATGAAAAGTACTCTCTGAATCTTGAGATTAATCACGACTGTCGAGACGCTAACTGTGCGGTATATAAAAAGCTTATACAGTCTGAAAAAAATAAATTCGTGGTTTAGTAACCAAAGAAAATAACTGGTATTTATTGCAATATACAAGGACTCACAGGCAACTTAATAGAGGCTGAACAGCTCTTCATTGGAAAAAAACTTGACTTTCTTGTATTTTCCGAAACGCATGTAACATCTGATATAGGAGACGACGAGATTTTGTTAGTGGATTACCACACCCCCGTTCGCTGTAATAGCGACTCAAGGCATACAGGTGGGCTGTGTATTTATGTTAGAAAGAATTTTGAAGTTAAGCTAGTTAAAGAAATTGTCATACGCACTCATATATATTTGCTTGTTGTGAAAATTACCAACAATAACCAGTCAATCCATCTGGCTGGAGTATATCGGTCACCCAGCTCATCTGAGCGAGTCTTCTGTGACGCGTTCAAGGAATGGTTAGAGGAACTTGTGCGCTCAGATATGAAATTTATTCTAGCAGGTGATATAAACATTGACTGGTTTGATGAATCAAATATTTATAGCCGAGAAATAAAAAACACAATCGAAGTAGAAAATCTTTGTAAACAAGCGGTAACTGAGCATACAAGGGTAACGTACTCTACCCAAACGCTAATCGATTACGTTGTTACAAACACGTGCACAACCGTTGTAAAAACAATCCCGGAACTAAAAATAAGTGACCATGAAACCCTTTTAATCCATCTCAATCTTAAACACACAGTTGTTGAAAAAAATGAGGCTAAAAAACTGCAATTCCTTAAATACAATAAGTCATCGTTCCTAAACATGCTTAGGCAAAGCGACCTAGTCTTAAACAGTGAAGACCTGCATCTAAGTTGGAGAACACTGCAAAATGAATTAATACGAATAACTAAAACTCAAATTTGTACTAAAGTAATAAAAAGCAGTGACAATATCTGGTACAACGAAAGACTAAGAAGACTAAAACGGCAAAAATTAGATCGCTATATGGAATTTAAAATGTTTAACAATGAATTTAACTGGAATAGGTACCGTGCTGTACGAAATCAGTATAAAGCTGAACTAGTGAAAGCAAGAAACAGCAGCATTAGGAATAAAATTGAAACAGCTAGAGACCAAAAGGCCATGTGGAGAGTGATCAAAACTCACGTTTTAAATAAAACAAATCAATCAATAAAGGATATTTTCTTTAATGATACATGCATAAAAGGAGATGAGAATATCGCCAATGAATTCAATAATTTTTTCGTGAAGAGTGTTATGGACATCAACAAGTCGATTCCATATTCACAATTTACCCAGAGTACAGAAACTACAAATACATTATTTAAATTTCAACGGGTTGGCGTTCAAAGCATTATTCAGGTGGTACGATCACTTAATCAAAAAAAAGATTACAATTACATCAGCGCTAAAATGATGCTGGACGCTAAGGAAATAATCATACCCGTCATGGAACGAGTGATAAATTATTCCTTCAGCAGTGGAGAGTTTCCCGAATCCTGGAAGGAATCAGTTATCACACCCATCGAAAAAGTTAAAGGAACCAACAAATGCGAAAACTTTCGGCCAATAAACGCGCTACCAGTGTATGAGAAGGTTTTGGAAAAGATTGTTCAATCACAACTGGAGACTTATTTCGAACACAATAACCTGTTTCTTGAAAATCAGTCGGGATTTCGTAAAAAGCATTCATGCGAGACAGCGCTTAATAGCGTATTAATATCGTGGAAAGAGGAGCTAGCTGCAAAAAACAATGTGATTGCTGTCTTTTTGGACTTTAAAAGAGCGTTCGAAACGATTGATAGAAGTATTCTTTTGTTAAAACTTCATAGTTACGGAGTTAGAGGCAAAGAACTGGAGTGGTTTGACTCGTTTTTAAATAGAAGGTATCAGAGAACAGTAGTAAATGGAATATCATCTAGTAGTGTTGAAACAAAACATGGTGTTCCCCAGGGATCTATTCTGGGTGCACTTCTATTCATAATATACATCAACGACATTAAACAACAGCTTAAATACACCCAAGTAGCCCTATTTGCCGATGATTCTCTTATATTTATATCTGGGAAAAACTTGGAAGAATGTGAACGACGAATGCAAGAGGACTTACATAGATTAAGTATGTGGCTAAGAGCAAACAAGCTTAAATTAAATATCAGCAAAACAAAATGCATGGTTCTTAAAGGCAATTTCAGTATAAATATATCCATAGAAAATGAGACAGTTGAACAGGTCCAAAATATTAAATATCTAGGTGTAGTAATTGACTCCAAATTAATTTTAAGCCCTCATATAGAATACATTGCTAAGAAAATAGCAAAGAAAGTAGGCTTCTTCGGTAGAATTAGAAGCAAGATCTCGATAATGAGTGCAATACACATATATAATGTTATGATTAAACCCCACTTCGAATACTGTTCATCAATTTTGTATCTCTCATCTGACTATATGATTATTAAGCTGCAGCGTTTGCAAAATAGGGCTATGCGAATAATTTTAAAATGTAATATTTATACACCAATTGCAATGATGTTGGATGCGCTAATGTGGTTAAATGTGAAGCAAAGAATATTGTTTAATGTTTTAATATTTATTTTTAAAATCAAAAATGATCTCTTACCGCGTTACTTAAAAAAATATCTGCGATATGTGAGGGACTCTCAACCTTATAATTTAAGAAGTGCTGACGACTTCAAGCTTCCTGACTATCGGGAAAATGTTACACAAAACAGCATCGTGTATAAAGGCTGTAAATTGTTCAACTCACTTCCAGTTAACATTAAAAGCGAATGTAATTTACAAATATTCAAAAGATTAATAGCTAAATATATAAGATGCACTTTTCCACATATATAACTTAAATGGAAACATGAATTAACATATGTATTAGGTTAAGTTTAAACGTGTATAATTTTGTATACTTGATATTGAATGGCAATGTATGCTAAATAAATGAAATGAAATGAAATGAAATTTGACAGATAATTAGTTTTATACTTCCGCTGAACGAATATGGTTGTGTATACGCTTGAACAACGCTGGGAAATATTGCGACATTACTTTGAAAATCATGGTAATGTTGCAGAATGTGTGCGAAAATTGCGTACGGATTTTGGAAGAATAGAAGCACCGTCAGCTCCGTTATCTTGTGAAAAAAGTGAAAGAAACTGGCATCCTCATCGATAAACCAAAGCGTGAAAAGCCAAAAACAGTGCGTACACCCGAGAAAATTGAAATTTTGGTCCAGAGGCATAAGTGGGCCATTTTTCTTCGAAAATGAGCAAGGAGTGGCTGTTACAGTCAATGGCGATCGTTGTCGAGCCATGTTGGACGAATTTTTGTTCACAAAAATTGAAGAGGAGGATATTGGCAACATTTGGTTTCAACAGGACGGCGCTACGTGCCACACAGCCGAAGCTACACTCGATGTTTTGCGCCCTGTTTTTGAAGATCGCATTATCAGCCGCAGAGCTGATGTCGTTTGGCCACCGCGGAGCTGCGATTTGACACCGTTGGACTATTATTTGTGGGGTGCCGTAAAAGATAAGTGTTACGCCGACATGCCACAGACAATTGACGCTTTAAAGGACAATATTCGTGAAGCCATTGGTGAAATACAGCTGCACACAATCGATAATGTGCTTAAAAATTGGACCGATCGTGTAGGCTACTGCATGGCCAGCCGAGGCAGCCATTTGAATGAAATTATTTTCCATTATTAACCGGAAGGATTGTACTTTCAAATAAAAAAAAGAAATTTGAGAAAATATTCAGTAGTTTTTTTTTATAGCATTTTCAAAAAAAAAAAAGTTATTTGGCGGACCCTTTACTACTAGTAATAGCAAATCAACCTATAATGTTACATTCCTACTGTTTTCGCATGTTTAATTTCGTAACAAGGATTGTTTGTTACACGCAGCATTACCATAAAGTAAGTATGAAATATACTGACAGCTTTCCTCCGTCTCCCCGGTTCCCCCAGCAGTTTTTTCAATATAAACCCCTCCCTCCCATTACCAATTGTACTTTCTGTGAAGTGGTGAATACGTGTGAAGCAGCAAAAAAAAATTTAATTCTAAATGGCGGGAGGTGTAATAAACTATTGACACACAGCAGTGTTCCTACATCGTGGTATCTTTAACTTTTTCTGGGAATTGCGATTTCCGAAAGGCTTCACATGCGTTAAAGGAAAAAACATCAAAATTGTGTGAATATCAATAATCTGACAGAAAAACATTCAAACTACATTTCACCATAAATATTAATGGACTAAATGTCCATAAAAATGAGATTTGCCTTTAGCAACAATATTCCTAGTACCAAAAAATAAACTTGATTTTATTTCCGAACAATACAAATTTTAATTTTATGCTTATGGTTTCATAAAAAAATTAAAAGAGATTTTGAGTTTAGTGAAAAGGGAAAAATGAGCACGTTTCGTGGGAAAAATAAAGAGAGAGTGCTAAGAACACTGACTCAGAGTTAGTGTATTCGGTGAGTTTCTGTCAGCTGATGGATGCGTTCTGAGAGTTTTAATTCGTTCTAAAAAAAATTAATAGATACAGTAAAACAGAAAAATGTCAGAGTCTTTCTTTCACTTAAACGGGTTTTTCACTTAAGCGGATTCCGGATACAGAAAAATTTGTATTTATCTTTTGGAGTGGCCTGGAAAATAAAGACATGTTCAAATTCACATGTCATTTTCGAGGAAAGCAAATTTTTTGTTCTGTTCGATTCAACTTTTTTTTTTTCATTTGGGAGAGTTTTTTTCAATGAAAAATCTAAAATATAACTGAAAATATGTTTCAGGTATCCGGGCTTTTCCGGATAGTGTTTTATAGGCAATTGGTCGACAAATACTCGGGTATGAACAAAGTGTTTCAGATAAGCGGATTTTTATCTCATAGCAAATAAACATTTTCACCAGTGTTAGTAACTCGTGGGAAATTTACCTTTTCGTGGGAATTTCGATGATCAGAAACCGTCTCGTGGGAAAAAGGGGAGAAATAAGAAGGCGGTAAGATTCTTTTGGAAATTTGGTCAACTTACAAAAACGCTGTATTAAATATGGATTTAAACGCGGACTTAAAACAGTTTAAAGCGATTGAAAGCCGTTTTAAGCCTACGTAATGCCAAATTTAACAAAAAAAAGCATTTGTTTTTTGTTGTTCGTCACTTGGAAATTTATTTCATTTGTTTTGAGCTCAGTTATATTTTAAGGTTATGCCGAAATGTTCGTCGAATTATGTCCAAAATGTCTCTCTTATCAGGCGGAAACATTTCCGAGAATTACCACATCGTTATAGTCGATGCATATCCGCGTGTGCATTTGATATATTCGACTACAAGGACGACGTTGATTTACCATCAGCTGTTGTTTCATCAGTTCTTCGACAACACATCAACAATAAATTACGTCCATTTCACGAATGAAGTCCTTTTTTTAGTTTCTTGCAATTTTTCTTTTTTATTCCCCTTTTTTACTTTTCTACTCTTCTTATTTCTTGCGCCCTGCAATCGAAAAGATGTCAACATTATAAAATTGAGTTTTAATCCGAGTAAAGGTACTTAAACTGGTCTCCGGAGTGCAGTTTAAATTCAGTTGGATTAAACGCCGTCAATTTAAAAAAAAAAACTGGCTTCGGTTCGGTTTTAACGATTGAATATTATGGACTGCAAACTTTAACCCGGATTAAAGTGAGTAAATATTAAGGCCGTAAAAGTAGCCATTGCCAATTTAACATAACGCAGCAGTAGCACAGCAAGTACGGCTACTACTATATAGCCTATCACGAAACAAAAATAAAACAAAAAAGGGGATGCTCGGTAATCGATGCCGGTTAATTGCAAAGGGATGTGTTGGTAAGGTAAAGTCATATTAAATTGTTGTGGGTTCTTTTTTTAAAGTTTATTTTATCTTTCGAGTCGTATTTCGGTTTACCAATCGTATTTAATGTTTGTACAAGGTGGCGCAAAAATAACCTTCCGATGTTTTTTGGCTGTAATTTAAAAAAAAAAAATTAAAAACTTTGATTCTTCTTGTGGATTATTTTTATTTGATCTTTTAATTTTTTTTTACATCAAGTCGAGAATATGATGTCATGTAAATGGCCGCCGCCACACTTGATTGTCATTTGAGCCCTTTTTATGGCATTTTCCATCACTTTTTCCAAAACTTCCGGCGATATGTCCTCACATTCTTGACGGATATTGTCTTTAAGAGCTGCAAGAGTCTGAGGCTTGTTGACATAAACCCGCCACTTCAAAAAGCCCCACAAAAAGAAGTCTGGAGCGGTAAAATCAGGCGATCTTGCGGGCTAGTGCAAATCGCCAAAAACGACCCGGGAACACCGCTTTCAGAATATTGGTTGTGGATCGCGCAGTGTGTGCCGTAGCTCCGTCCTGGTGGAACCACATGTCCTCCAGTCCTAAATCGTCCAATTGCGGTAGAAAAAAAACGATAAACATGGGGCTATAGCGCGCACCGTTCACTGTTGTCGCGTGACCAGCGGCGTTCTCGAAAAAAAAATGGCCGCGTCAACAGAGGCGATATTCTCGGCACAACGGGCGCTCCGGGCCCCGCAACTCTTGGCAACGTCTCGTGTTGTGCCAGTCTCTTCGAGGCGAGCGGTAAACGGCGCAGTGTTTCACCAGTAGGCGTTGGACGGCTAGGAAATCTGCGACGAAATTCACGTTGTACCAAAGTCAACGACCGATTATTGCTCAAATAAATAGTCACCAATATTCCGCGTTCTGGAGCAGTGTAGCGTAACATTGTTTATTAACGTGTATTTCGCATGTGTTTACTACACAAATGTCAAAACAGAACTGACATTAGGGGCCAATCGCAAAATTTATAGCATTTAATGATAGGAGGATTACTTTTGCGCCACCTTGTATAATATCGGGAAAAATCGTACAAATATTTACGAAATCGCAAAAATTTATTCGAAAAAAGCAAAAATCGGAGCGTCGTTACAACCTTCGAAAATCGTAACATTCACGATAAATACAATCACATAACAACACTGGTCTAGCCTCTAGCTACATAATTACGAAGTTTCACTTGATACCAAGAAATAAGAAAATCGAACAACTATTTCTATAAAAATGCAGCGAAAAATTACAACCCTGGAACTAAGAAGAACTATTATTTTCAACACAGCCCCACACTCGATATTGAAATGAGAATCCACTTCAGGCTACCTGACATTCGGTTTAAACCGGAAGTGTGGGCTGGTTTTATTCAAGAATTCGTGAGTCCCCTTTGATTAAAATAGCACAAATACATGAATTCAAACTGGGCTACACCCAAGGTCAAATTGAGCTTGTAGGCAATCCCTCTTTTTTGTCTGAAGATGTCAGTCTACTAAGTACTTTGTTTGTGGCATGACTTTGCGTCTACTACTACCACAAATCTGACTTACTTCTCACGTTATGCCGTAAATGCATCAAAGATGTTTATCACGTCGACTGCGCTTGCACTGATTTCAGTTGAGCTTCTCACGACGACGAAAACAAACTTGAAAGGTTTGGGTTCGGCAAACAGAAATGTTTTATTTGATTGGCACAACAACTGTTTCTAATTTTATGTTGCATTTTTTTAAGTTTATGAATATTATGACCAGTTAAATAGAGTTCCTGCAAATGAAAAATAAATTCATTGGTATTCGGTACAAGGGAAAGAAATTGCTCCGTACCTTTGTACGAGTATTAATGAAAGGAAATTCTCCAATCGGTTAAATAGTTCCAGAGCTTGCCACCTACAGACAAAAGGATTGAACAAAAAAAAAAATAAAAAAATCCCTTCACAACTACAGCCTCCCCCCAATGTTATGCACACCACCCTCAACCTGCCAGTGCGGGCATTAACCACAATCCATTGGTTTGTGGCATCACGACATGTCCAAGTCCATCTACCTGCACTCGTGTCATCGGTTTCACTCTCAATACCATGCTCTTACCATCTCGAAGTTTTTCTTCAACCAAATACCGCCATCGACCACACAGCGGTGCCGTTGGTCAGAGCTGTAAAATGGGGGACATTGTGCCTAGATGAGGTTCTATTGGATGACTCCTGTGATCTTGATATTGATTATTACGATCATTTGCCAAAGGAATTCCTCCACGCACCATCATCAATATAATAATGATGAAGATTATGGTTATCGTGTGACATCCCAGCGGGGGTCCGCATGGCGCGGCGGCATACATCAACCAATTATGTGGCCATTGACCGGCAGACCACCCGAGCCGGAGCATCATCACCCAGTGTTTGGCTCATCATGCCACATGGACGCTTTTGCATTGGAAATGGAATGGAAGTCTGTGCGATGCTATAGTCAATACCGCACCTTGAGGTATCGAGTCGCATGTTCGATGGATTATTGGGGTGGTAATCTGAGTGCGACATGCGCGCATTGCCACATTGAGTGGCAGTTGTAGTAGGCGGTGTGGAGCAAATGAATCGGAATACTTAAGACGAGTGTTGCTTTGCTTTGCTGATAGGAAGCCATTGAAGGAAGGACGAAGGACACATACACCGGAAGCGGTCGATTGAAGTTGCAATGGGCCCGCTACTTGGGCTGGGACAAGAGGTAAATGAAGCAAGACTGAGCTGAGGTTAAGAGGCATTTAGTGGGGTAATGGAAGACTCTCAGGCAGGTCTTGGTGGGCTTTGACAACGATCTACCAAATGACTTCACCGACTGATGGAGACAGACCAACACGAAGTATGGACAGCCATATCCAATCTTTAGACGAACAAGGATGTAGAAACGGGTGTGCCTGGCGTTTTTTTCAAAGCAGCAATGGAAGACTTAGAAAGGACCTCGAACTTATGTGTTCGGTACTCTGACCTCAAGACAAGAGGTACTCTGTGGCCGATAAAAACCTCTGACGCTGTGTGAGAAAGATTCGTCAAGTGCAATTCGGTTAGGCTTCAAGTCCCTCCAGTTACTAGTTACCTCAAGTATACCATGATTATATGGCTCTTCTAAACTGCAAACTCACTTAAAAATGGAATGTGCTACTTTTAAAACCAAGCTCATAAAACTCAACATGTTTATGAGCATTCCCTTCAAGCTGCGAAGATTCGTTCCAATCCGGTTGAAAATTGAAAACAAGTGCCCGACTGGATCGCAGGAAACTTTCTCAAATTCGGTAAAATACAATTTGACAGCGGGGATTTTTGGTGAATTAATCCAAACGTACCTAAGATACATGCAGCGAACCAATTTTTATAAATTCAATCACACAAGAACCTTCCTTCCTTCAAACCTTGGCCAGCTTCCCTATGACTCCTATGTCAGATCTTTGGCTTAGACACTCCAATACACCAATTCTCCAGCTCCGCATTGACTCCCTTAGCTTATTACATCTGCGATCTGCTTATAAATCAAGCTAGAAGATTCAGTGGAGATAAAGACCATCAGAGACGTTCCGTGGTGGAAGGTTGACCTTAGAAATCAAGTGAAACTTTTCAATCGGGCCAAACGTACCAAATATCGATTTGTAACTCAACTCTGAAAAAGTCCAAAAGAAAGACATGGAAGACCTTTTTGGGAAAATATCGGAGAAGAACGAACGGGCCAATGAGCTAGCCCGCTAAGGCTTGACAGCTGCCTCTGCGACCCAGAACCTTTTTGTGTCTGACTCATTTAAACTCCAGGGTATGCTTAACCAAGAAAAGATAAGAAAGACGGACAAGTGCAGCCATGCGAGCCGCTTTAAGTGAATTTGCCCATCAGAGACCTTAAAATTTCCCTTTTTTCCCATTCTTCGTAAATTCCTCACAATCAAAATATTAAGTAAACTGACAGCTTCTTACAAATTGCTCCCCCAATTTCCAATCGATTATAATGGCAGGGGAAAAATTCCCCTTTCTGTCATTTGTCAAATTGTTTACTAAAATCCCCCACAAAAAGGATTCGTAAAAGTCGGAGAAAAATCCGTTCCGAATGGATACATCGATAGGGGTGCGAGGTCTTTTTCGGTATAAATTATTTGAACATCCAAAGACCCCGTAAACATTTTTAGTACTTTTTTGTAAATGAAAGGGAGTTTAACCAATACTTTTATAATAATAAAGAAGTTGAATAATTTCTCTTAAGCGCATTTTTGATCAAATGAAATTGTTAAATCTTTTCTCTCTCTCATAAACAGATATTTTTGTTGCTGTTTATTATGTTGCTATAGAAGTATGTTAATGCGGGTGTCCCTTTTTCAGATCGGGTCAGTTGTCATTCCCATATTAAAAAAAAAAATTGCGGTAACGCTGCTGTGTTCCCATTTTTTTTTTTTTTTTTTGCTTGATGTATTGTTGCAAGACTCTTTTGTGTTTCGCCCGGAGAGTTAAATATCTAATGTAAAGGGCCCTGCGCGTGAAATTTACAATTAAGTCTGCACGGACTAAATATTTTTATAAAAGTTATTTTCGACCACAAGCGACACTAGTATAAACAACAATTTGAGTTTTTAGAAGTTGAAGCTGTCACTAAAAGGCAATTGTCCCAAGTAATGATTAAAGAGCTGGTGTCTACAGTACTATTTCATAAGTCAAAGTGTGGCAGTGGTTTCTGTTTTTTGATCTGCTAATGGGGCGTATGTATAAAAACTAGCATTTGCTTTGAGTAAAAGGTTGTAGCAAAGTAAAAGCCCTTAGCAAATGCTTTGAATCGGTATGAATAAAAACCTATTATGCTAAAGTAAGTTTAAAAATTCTAGCATAGCATTTATATTATCTATATCTATCTATCTATCTATCTATCATTTCTGTCAAACTTGACAAGTGACAACTGTCCGGTCTCCGGTGGTTTGTTTATTTTGAATTTATTTTCAAATTTTTGCGCGAAAATTATCAAAAGTGGAAAAACAATTCAAAAGAAAAAGTGAAAATAAATAAAAAAAATATGCAGAGCGACGAACAGGACTATTTGGAAGGGCTTTATGGTAAACACAATATTCGATTTTGAATTGACTCTTCTGAATTTTAGCAGACGATGAGGAACTTCTATCTACCGCGTCTACTCCCAAGAGCGATCAAAATGAGTTGGTGTTTGTCCAGGCCATAGAAGCTGTAGGAAAGATTTTGCTTAGCAAATCTCAAACTCCAACTATCCAAATGTTTAAAAAAAAACTTATCGCATCCATGTTTTGTTTGGTTTTCCTGCACGAACAAAACTTTTTTTTAACTATTTATAAACAAAACATCGAAAACTCACAATGCGCAGGTAGATTGTTTTATGTAAAAAATGTGCGTACAAAATATTTAGCAAAAGGTCTGAGTCCACTTAATAGCAGACTCAGAATTTGCATAGCATTTGCTTTGACTGATAAGTTGTATTCATACCGATCTGAGTAAAAGGTCAGTGCCGCCACTTTTCGAACATGTCAAAAGTTGGAACTTACTCAAATTGGTTTGAGTACGAAATGTAGCAAATGCTTCGATTTGGCATTCCTCGTGAGTAAAAGCAATTGCTACGTTTTATTCATATGCATATTTTTATTTTTGACGGAATTATATTAGTAACGCTGGTTTAAGTTGTCTATGATTGGAGGTGGGTTCGTGTTAGACCGATATCTTTACATAGATATTTATGTAAGCTTTCAGAAATTGGTTTTTGAGTTTGCATTAGCAGTTATTAACCGAATATGCCGATGGAAGTGTGTGGGGTGCAATTGAAGTGGGAGTTTCTGATTGTGTAGGGAAGTGGTTGCAATTATTATAAGGTGCATATTCAACAAGTTTGAAAAAAAGGGAAATATTTGCTAAAATGAAGTTTCGCGTACGTAGCTGTTGGTACATTTTTATCGGAATTGGGGAGATTATAACAAAAATATAGCATAGTATGTAAAAATAGATCTGGAAATATAAATAATTAAAAAAAAAATGTTTTTTTTTTTTTCAAATTTTTTGAGAGAAACTAAGTACGGGGTCTTATTTCGAATACTAATTTTATCATCAAATCGTTACAGCGGTTTTTGTAAAATTTGGCAGACAAGCCAGTACCAAATATTGCAATGTTTAGTTTGATTAATACTATTTCTTAACTTTTAAGCTGAAAACGGAGTACAAGTTATTTTTCTGGATGTAAGCATTACTTGGTTTTAAAAGTTTTTTTTTTCGAAATCGAAAATGGGGTTTTCGAGATATGAGCAGTTTTAGAAATTAGCGGTGATTCGAATTGAAAATTAAGGACGCAATCATCTTGAAAACATCAATTTTACTCTAAGTTTGCATTTTGATCGAAATCTTTGCTGCCGTTTGCAGGTAAACAAAATTTCAAAAAAAAAATTACTTTTTCCAAAAATCTATTTTACGATATATCATATAAATAAAATTGGTGTAGTTCTGTTCCACTAAGATTGAATTTGACTGCATGTATTTAAATGCAAAAATCTTAGAAAATGCTCAGTATATTTTGGTGCATTTTTCACAGGCCTGTAGAGGATATCTAGGCCTACAATATCTACTTTGTCTCAAGTCTATATCTCTATAAATTCCGGAAAAAATTGGACAAGAGTAATTTATTTTTAAGTTTCGTTTTGCTCTTTTCTTTGTGACGCTTTCCATTCGAAAATACGGCGAGCATTTAAATATAGTTAACAGCAGCTTATAGAGGACATCTGCAGGTACAACTTAGGATATCCAATAACTCGATAACTTAAAAGGTTTTTAAATAAATAGGCAAGATTTCTACGATTTTCACATGAGTGAGTAGATATGCAATTCATTCTCGAATCAAACATACTAACCGCGTGATATTTTGACATCTCTTTTAACCATATTTTACTCCTGTGACGGAGACAGAGGCAGTATGCTGTTTGGTGTGCTAAGAACAAAAAAAGCCATGAAAGAAGTGTCAAATATGTAGGAAGGGAATGTCAAATAGGTATAGGTATCAGTGATACCAGATCGTGGTATTTATAGGGAAAATTCTTGATGATACATGTCGTACCTGTTTATAAATGCTATTTGCAATCAAGATGAGGCAGTAAATTACTCGGTAGTTGGAGTTCCCATTATGCGGCTTCGCAATTTGAATACCCTAAGCTTTGTAATGGAACCAGATTGAGAGTGATTTCGTTGTAGGAAAACGTTATTAAGGCGTTAATTTTAACTGGGTCTGATAAAGGAGATACGGTGTTTATACCAAGAATACAAATAATTGCTGGGAATTACGGAATTCAAAACGGATTCAATTTCCTATTAATGTTTGTTCTGCCATGACAATCAATAAGTTAGAGGGTCAAACTTTAAGAAAAGCGGGAGTTGAATTAATTAAGAATTGCTTCAGTCACGGGCAGTTATATCTTATATGTTTTTTTTTTTTTTTTTTTTTTTTTTTTAACTTTTTTTGTTTGTTTGTTTAAAAACGTTATAAATAAATATGTTACCTGCGAAGCTCAAGGCTTATCTGCAGGTGATTGCGTTTCAAATATTTTCATGTTTGGAAGTACATATTACAATAAAAGGTGAGCTTAAATGTTAATACTGTGTTTTAAATCTAAAATTGTATGTTAGAGTATTAATAACTTAAAAGAAAAATTAATTAGAGTTAAGGAAATACACTTTAAGATCTTTTTTGCGTTTTTTGAAATTAACTATATTTTTTAGGTTAGCTGGTAGTGAGTTCATCAATGTTGGAATACTGTGAGCTAATTGTCTTCGTCCATATTTGTTAAATACTCCAGGTATTTCGAGAAGTTGTTGTGCTCGTCTTCTAGTGTTCTGATTATGACGTATGGGTTGTTGGAAACGTGAGTCATTGTAGTACTCCAGAGCTGCCGTCATCTTAAATATGCTCTTGACGTCTAGAAATTGAAATGGATTATTGTTATTTTCTATGATTTTTACCAGACGTCGTTGGAGGTTATGTATTTTGTCCAAGTGCGTTTTCGATGCATTTCCCCAAGCCAAAATGCCGTACCGAATTCTCGATTCAGCCAGTGAGTAGTACACTTGCCTTTGCACATCTGTTGTAGTGAACTTCTTCAGATAAACCATCGCAAAAATAGCACTTTTTAACTGCAAGCGCAAACGCTGAATGTGTTCGTGCCAAATGAAATGCTCGTCGATGATTATACCTAAATACTTGATTGATTTGACGACCTCAATTGCTTCGCTCCTATGTGTGGTTGGACAGCTTTCATTTTGATGAAAGATATTTATATCTGCCGTTCTTTGGTTCGGTGTGCGTATGTGTATCAGCTTTGTCTTCTCCGAGTTTATCACCAAGTTGTGATCGTGGCACCATCTTGACACTTTGTCGAATTCCTTCTGCATTATTGCAATCGCCGTTTCGAGTTGTTGATGTTTGACCACTATAGCAATGTCATCTGCGTATGCAAATGCAGTTGATTGTTCAAAAATACGAAGAAGTTCGTTTGTGAACAGAACAAACAATATAGGGCCCAGCTTGGACCCTTGTGGAACGCCATAGATGCTCTTCTTCTCCTCGCTGACTATGTTTGCAATCTTCACCCTAAATGTTCTGTCAGATAAATAGTTATCTAGCCACTTTCCTACCTTTCCTCTAATTCCGATCTGACATAGGCAATCTAGCAGCTTGTCGTGCACCAGCGTGTCAAAGGCTTTACTAAAATCCACAAACATAACTAGCACGTGGTGGTTTTTATTCAAGCCGGTGTTAATAACGTTCGACATCTCTCCCAATAGTCTTCCAGTACTCTTTCCCTTTTGAAACGCATATTGGTTTGGTTGCAAAACATTGTGTTTACTTATAAATTTCTTTAAGCGATCAACAAAAATCTCCTCCATACATTTTTCGATCACAGGTAAGATCGAAATTGGTCTGTAGTTTCCCATTTCTGTCTTAGCTCCTCCTTTGTAAATAGGCCGTAGAATTGATGTTTTCAGCGCCTTTGGTATGAAACCCTGATCAAAACTTTGATTAATGATTTGCTTCACAATCGGAGCCAGAGCTAGAGCGTTACATTTCAGGTCAATTTGTCTAATATTGTCTGCTCCAGGACCTTTATTCGGTTTTAGACAACACAACATTCTATACACTTCCTCTTCACTTGCTTCCTTGAGGAACATAGAGTGGACAGTATTCAGTTTTTGATGTTTATATGTAATTTCGTTACAGATGTGCAAAATTCTAGGTACTTGTGTTGTGAAGTGTTCGGCAAACTCATTCACAATTGTCACTAGCTCCTTTTTCCCAGCAAAGTTGTTGATAATTATGTCATCTATCGACTTTTTCCTCCTCCCAATAACTTCGTTGAGAACATTCCACGTTTTCCTGGGATCGTTCTTTGAATTTATAAATTGTGTCCTGTAGTAGCTCGATTTACCAAATAATATTTTTTTACTTACAAAGTTTCGATAGTGTTTATATTCACTTTGGAAATCTTGATTTCTCGGATTGTTTTTCCACCTTCTATACAATTCGTCTCTTCTTTTGCACATTTGGACCATATCGGAAGTGATCCAAGGTTTGTACTGACGTTTCTTTTTGTTTTTGTATGTATTTGTTGATTGTGTATATATGTGGTTAATTTCATCTACAAGTTTGCTATAAAGGCAATCTAGGTTGGTTTCCTCACAGCGTTGCTGCCAATCAGTTTGTTCAATCAGAAGGTTAACCCTCTGTTGGTTGATTCGTCCACGCACTTCGTGTACATCTTCATTGCCGGTATCCTTCAGTGTGGCATACATCAGTGCGTAGTGATCTGATATGTCTGTTTCGATGACCGCTGACATAATTTCGCTGTTTGTAATGCTGACAAATAAGTGATCAATTAGTGTGGCGGTGTTTGTGTCCGGTACTACACGAGTACTTTGTTTTATAACGTTTGTTAATCCCTTTGTTGCCATCATTTCCATGTATCCAATTACCTGTGAGTCACTTATATTATGTAAGTTTAAATTCATATCTCCCAAAACTATAAGCTCGCTTCTAACTTGAATATTCCCCTCCAGTTCTTTTATGAAGTCTACTATATTTCGTTTCGGTGGTCTATAGATCGCATGAATGTGCTTTTTTGTAGTTTTTTCTATTATTTCTATGTCTATACTTTCATAAGACACGGTATTTGTTTTGAATCTTTCATATTAAATATAGTTTTTTATAAATAATGCTATTCCCCCTCCTCTGGATTTTTTTCGGTTAAGAAATTCTGGTTCGTAACCATCTATATAATATAATTCATTTTCATTCTTTTTTATATTAATTTCGTTTAAGATAATAAGATCTATATAGCTTAAAACATGTTCTATTTCTGCAAGAAAAATGTTCCAATTTTTCCTCATCGACCGAATATTAAAACACACACAGCAAAAAGTTTTATTTTTAAGAAAACTTTTGTCAATGCCGGTAAAACCATTGATTACCTTAAAATCGACATCAGCTTCATTATTTGTTTTCTCCATTGTTTTCTTTACTTTGCTTTGTGTTTCTTTTTTACTCATTTTGTAAGCTATTAAATGAGTATTTTACTAATATCGCCAGCTGAGCTGATGTGAATCGAATCTGTGTTCTCTTCTCTTTTTGCAAATATTTTGCCAGCTGTCTCCCACACAAATCTCCAACTGCACTCTCTAGCCTTGTTCTTCGCTAGCCAGAGCAAGTGCTTGTTTGTTGGTGTCAGGTGGTTGTTCACAAACACAACTGCATCGCCCTGTGTCTCTCTGTTTACCTCATTGTTCTGTAAGTTTTCTCCTACCTTGGACAGTTGGACTCTTCTTTGCAATTTCGCGTTTTTAACGAAATTCGCTTTTCGTGCATAACTTGTAAATGAGACAATAATCGAAGATTTTTTTGCATTTCTTTTGTTTGTTCTATAGATGTCAGCAATGTCGGTTACTTCTATCACGCAGTTAATAGTTTTACCTATAGCTTGAATAACTTCAGTTAAATTTTCGTTTGTTGTCGGTGGAATATTCTTGACTTCAATGTTGTTTTTCAGCAGTTGTTGTTCCAGTGTGTTAACTTTAGTCTCCATCAGTAAAATTTGCTGATCTTTACGTGCATTACTTTCTTTAACCCTAGAAAGATAATCATATAATAAATAGCGTAAACGATAATCATACGTCTGAGGGACGTATGACACTTAATTAGTGTGTTTAATGAAACCCATGTTGGTAATTTTGATCATATATTAGTATTTTATTTAATTATGTAGGTAATATCGAAATAAATAAATTAATGAGTGCAAATAAAGTTTAATATGAACAATACAATGTTTCCGCGCCATACGTCTCGCGGACGTAGATTATCTTTCTAGGGTTAAGTTCCTTTATCTCGTCTGAAAGCTTCTTGAGAAGATCATTATTGTTCAACATGTGTTGATTGATTTGCTCATATTTATGTGCTACAAATTCGCAACTTGATTTAATGTCAGCCATCTCGTTACGGAGTGTTTTCATCTCATATAGCACGGCAGTGTTGTTGTCATTATTTACTGGTACTGCTACGGGTACGATTCCCTTTGGAGAAATTGGACTTCTTAATCTTTTCGGGGCAGGCTGAGTTGGGGATGCAACATTTTGGTTTTCCTTTCTGCACATCCCGCAACGCCATTCCTCCTTTTTGGCTAGGGTCATCTTCCTATAGGATCTCTCCGAAATTGTAGTGCAACCAAAATGCATTTTACGATCGCACCTATAGCAAGTCACGAAATCCCCCTCGGCAGGGAGGTGGGCAGAGCATTCACCACATGAAAACATTGTTATTAATTTAAGAGAGGATATGAAAAAACTGAAAGATTTGGTTGAAGAGAAACAAAAACTGTTTATAATATCAAGTTTGTTTTAAATCGATTTCGGTGAATTCCACAATTTTGTTTTTAATGTCAGTATTTTATGCGTATTACACAAAAATAATTAACAAAATAACACTTATATTCAAGTCTCTGTCTTTACACTCACTATGCAATACCATATATCGCTTTATAAATTGTTTTTAAAAGCTTTTTAAGAAATTTTCTTGGAGTCGACTCTAAAACACAACTGATAACTTCCAATCTGATTGGATGAAAATATGTAGCGTGCTCCAGGGTAAGTAATGCAGCAAATTTCACTATCTTAGTCGATAGAAACCGCTAATATGGTATACAAAGAAGAGTTAAATTAATAAAAAAAGTCATTTTCATTGTCCAAAGAATATTAAATTACTGCCGATTAGTCCAACGAGCATGTGCAATGCCATGCAGATAAAGGCAGAGTGGGCCCAGTCTACGGGAGGTTTCTTAGTACGGTTTCAAGTCCCTCACTTTTGCAGAAGGCTCTTTCTGGAATTTTTTTCCATCAGTTGTTCTGAAACCACATTTTGCACGTGCGAAGCCGGGCGGGTACAGCTGGTATTATATATAAATATATATATAGAGAAAAAAAACTGAGTTTGGTATTTAGTTACAAATTACCATATCAACTAAGAAATGAATTTTTGTTACAATCGTTTGGAACGTTTTCGAGATACGTCCAAATTTCAAAAGTACCGTTATTCGATTTTTTTTTAGCGGAAAACTGTTAAGCACACCTACTTAAGCTTAAAAGTCAATTTTGGTTGAAATCGTTAGAGCCGTTTTCGAACAAATCAAACTGGTATGAAAACTTTATATTGGAAATACCATTATTGAGGTTGCCGTGCAAAAAAAAAACCTTGCCCGAACTGTGAACCCCCAAACTCCGAATCCGAAGCTTTAATGAGCCGTTTAGGCTGTAGGCTTTGGGACAGACAGACAGACGGACAGAATTTTGCCAACCACTTTTTTGAGTTCGTCTATCATCGTAATGTCGGAAATGATTGACATCTCGAGTTCGCAATTTTGTACGAATACAATATCTTTCTCTTACAACGTAATGGAGACAGTTAAAACTACAGCCACAGATAAGATCTTATGGGTTGAAAAAGTTTACCCTGTCAGAAGGTAGGTAGCCTGGTAATTTTTTTTTTTTTTTTTTTGTCGTTTGCTGCAAATTCCAGGTGCCGTTTTTTTCATTAATATATCGAACACCTCCGCCTTCTCTGTGTTTCCTAATTAGAAGCCTGTTATCTACAGTGGGAAGTCAACCATATCTAACATGTGTTTTTCCAGGAATCTTGCATGGATGGATAGGAGAAACCCGTTCCATTAAGATCTGCGATAATCTCGCCGCATGAAACGCGCACAGAACGCAACAAGAAATTCCATCACAATCTCTCTGTCCGTTTGATCTAGGTATATGGTGATGATGGTGGTGTGCTGGTGGTGTTAGGATCAAATAGCCACCCAAACGCGTTCTATTGCAAGTAATTGCATCACACCATCCTGTTCCATAGAATCTATCACCGTCATTGCGGTGGCCATCGTCATCACCATCGTCGTCATCGTCGAAAAAATAAAACCAGAACAGGTAAGACCAACAGATCTAGATCCAGGACGGAAAATCTGTATACAAGACACAGCGCCGCGTTATATTTCCGATATCACTCTCGGCTGTGGAAGCTCTCCAGACTACCTGATCCCTAGAAGATAGCGCTTTTGTTGGCGATTGCGATATCCATGCTGCCGGTTAATCGTTGCTAATGTCTTCGACGTCGAGCGGCATCGGGAGAAATTAAATTTTAATTGAATTAATGAGGGGACGACAGCGCGAGTCATCTGCGCAGGCTGTATGCTAAGAGAGCCTCTGGCTATATATGGATATGGGCCCGGTACTCGCCAATCGTATGTGTGAAGGTGACCATAAGGAAGTTATAAAATTCCGATAATACCAAAGAGACAGAGTAGAGAGTGCAATAACTACCATCGCGGTTGGATGGTAGTGGTCTAGATTTGAATCCAATAAGTTCCTGGACAGGGCTGGTGGCCATAGGCGCATTATTTATGGGCTTCAATGGAAAACTCATCGAGTTGAATTGATTAGCATGAAGAGTTTTGCTCGGCGGGGATTTATGACCAACAAATACGTCAGCAGATGCGTGTTCTCCAAGGGCTCCATTTAGTTGTCAACAAATCCGTTGGCAAGATTGCGCAGATTGAGTGGGTAATTGGTGCGGCTTTGTATAGTTCGATACATAGTAAGCTAAGCTTTTGGATTTTAGTAGGCAACGACGGAGCGTCATTTGAAATTGAGATGCAATGCCGTGTGGTTTTAGTTCTTTTATCAGATGATGGACCATTGAGCCTTCTTTTAGCATACTCTGACTTTGCTTGTCATGTGCAGACTATATAAAATTTTGGTTATTGACAGGCCCACCTGGATACCTTGCCGTAGATATACGCTCTTGACGACTCAAACAAAAATGGCATAGGAAGCACTACACTGATGCAGGGAGACGCAACGGGACGCATAGTTCATATAAACTAAATCGACTCATTTTACGAGAACTATCTCGACAGCTCAAGCGCCAGAAAGTAAACCGGTGTAGCCGCTCGCTGTTAATTATCTCGTTTTGAAGCTCAACGACTACACAAGACCGTGAGAGGTGGTGTCCTTTAAAACAAAACAAGAGAAACAGACACAAGTAATAGTAAGAGAAGAACTTTTGAACTCGAGGAGCACCGAATGCCATGCAGAGTCCACTAGGGTAATGATTCGTTGGAAAAATTACGACAGGCGGTACTTTTTTAACTTTTTCTTTCTTTTGTTAACGCAAATATATACGCAGACCAGTTTAAGTCATGCTCTACAAGTGGAGCCAATGTCCTCCACTCGTTCTCGTCGGGATTGTACTCTACAACTGAATTTTGAAATTTATTCAGATTATCGGAACCTCCGCAAGCTATAAGTCGATTATTTCAAGAAACGAACATTGCCTTTGAGACCCTGTGCCCTTCTAGCTGCGACCATCTGGTGGCTGCTTTATTCAACATTTTCTCGAGGATAACCCATCTAGCAACGGCCATAGGTGGTCCGATACCCTTAACCATTATATTTAGTGGGAGTTCCGCTCCTTCCTTAGCCAGAACGTCGGCTTTTTCGTTACCCTCGATATCAGAATGCCCAGGTACCCAACACAATCTGACATTGTGCGGCAATTCCTGACCAGTTCAGATTTGGTGGTATATGATTCTAGCGCTTTAAGCGCAGCCTAGCTATCAATGTAGATGGCGATAATCTTATTAGATATCGATCTCATCTCAAGTACCTCTGAAACTTTGAGTACGGCCAGAATCTCTGCCTGGGACACACTGCATGTGTCCGGAAGTCTCAGGGCCATATGTAGGTCCAACTCGCTGGAGTATATGCCTGACCCCGTACCCTCACCGGTGTTGGAACCGTCAGTATATAGTGAGATCTCATCGTCCCTCGAGACTAAGTTCCTATGCCAGTCCTGTCTGTCAGGGTACGACACATCGTATGCAGTGTCAAAATCAAGCGTACCAAGACTTTCATCCGCTTTTTCCGGGATTTCGGAGAATGATTCCTTCAAAATAGTACTATGCCCTAGACTACTGTTCTTAAGAAGTCCTAAATTAGTAAGCCGTAGCGCACTGTTACCAACAGCCGTTGGTGGGGTACGTAAAGCACCCGTAACGGCAATGCAGGCTGTTCTTTGTACCCTGGTAACATATCCCGTACAAACTTCTTGTTCGTGGCCTTCCACCAAACAAGAGCCCTTCTAAGTGATCATGGGCCGTACTACCATTATGTAAAGCCAATATAACATTGACGGCCTAATGGCCCATTCCTTTCCTTAATTATGGATACAATGAACCAATTTCTAGATGCCTATTGTTTTATATTCGATTTTCACCTAAGTAGGGATTCTTTTAGGAATAAATTAATTCTGTTTGTTGTTAGTCTTTGGTGGTAATTTTTAAGTATATTGTTGTGTGACCTAATGTAACGAGAACAGTAGATATACTCATTTGATTTAAAATAAATAAATAATACATTGGTTGTGCCACAAGATTCGAGGAACCTGTCAATCACTCTAAAGTTTTGGTGTACAATTCAACTCGGGGATATTTGTGCCGACTTAAGCTGATGGAATTCAAAGAAAACAGACGCAAAGAGTTCATCGGTCGTAAAAGAGGGATAGAGCATTATCTTTGAAATGAAATTTGGCCAAGTAAATATCGCTGAAGGCAGCCAATTTGCAGGGAAACAGAAGCGTAACGAAGAGTGAAACGCAATGTAGCACCGCAGCAGCAACCCAAGGGTGAAGTGTGGTCATCTATTTTAAGCTCTCCGCTGATCAAATTGTGTAGAAATGGCATTCAAAAGACCAACCACTTGTCAGCATCCTGACCAAAACTTCTCAAAAGTCCCATTCACTACTGAGAACCAGCAGAACGTTCGGCTCGATCAGATATTGTAAAAAATGGTATTTTTTATGCACTTTTATTTATTTTGTAATTGTAAATAGAAAGCAAGACGCCATTTCTAAATAATGAGCAGAAAGATTAGCCAATGTCCTACACTCGTTCCCTTCTGGATTGTACTCGAGAACAGAATTTTGGACTACATGCTGATCATCAAATCCATTGCAAGCTATAATTCGATTATTCCAAGAAACACACCTCAAATTATAATGCGCCAGTCCCAATCCTGGCCTTATCACCGTCCACGTATTTGTCGAAGGATCATAGCGCTCAACAGTTTTACTTGCTTGCCAGTTATGCCTTCCCCCCACTGCGTACAAATATCCACCCACTCCAGCGATGCCATACTTTATTGATCTCTCGTTTTTATGTGGTAACTGAGTCCACTTGTTGTCAGCAGGATTAAAGCATTCAACAGGCAAGCTGCCATTGCCCACAGCGTACAACAGTTTGCCGAGAACGGTCACCCTCACAAAAACATGTGCTAAGTGCATAGGCGCCAATTCCTGCCACTCGCGTGTACGAAAGTCATACTTCTCCACTGAACGTAACCAATTCTCACCCAAATCTCCACCAAAATGTCCACCAACAACATACAAATTGCCATTCAATTCAGTCATTCCTGGAAGCTCACGTGCTTCTCGCATTGGAGGTAAGTTTGTCCATTCCCTTGTTTGAAGGTCCAGGCACTCAACGATATTAGTGAGCTTACCCCCAGCGATTATTAACTTCTTATCCACTACCATGGCCTCATAATTCAACCTCCTTGTTGGTGCAGGTGGTAAGTCTTCGCAGGTCCAGATATTCGAGTCTGGATCAAGAAACTGCATTTTCAATTTGTCGGTCCAGTCTCCACTCACAAATCCAAGTGTCTCTCTTCCCGCTCCATTTGCCTTCTTCCGTTCGGAATGGCGTTCCGTCAACTTCGTCCGTGACAAGTGCGATTCCAGCCAACTGAACAGCAGATACTCATAAGTTTCGCTTACTGACTGTCGGTTGTCAGCAATAAACTCGGGCGTCAAAAACGAGAATCGCACATGGGACAAGAGGCCAATCACGGATTCCTCCCGATGTCCTTTGTCGTAATTCACCCAAGAAACCACACTGTGGAACACCGCTTCCTCCGAGTTCACGCACAGATCGTCGCTCGAAATGAGTTCGATCAACTGTTCCTCCGTGAGCTGCAGAAACTCTTCCTCTTTGGACACCTCCTCGAAGTTCTGCAACGCAAACTCAAAGGCCTTCTTATGGAGCTCATCGTACTGTTGTTGTTTGGCCATGGACGCGATGCTCATGCAGTTAGTGACGTCGATAGATTCTCCAATGAAATCCGAGCAGGCAACTTTCAGTTTGCTCATTTTCAGGACATTCGCTGCTGCTAGTATTCGGGCGGCGTTTTTCCAGCGAAGCTCAATCGTGCCACTGTACATGAAGTCGACGACCGCTTTGAGGGTTGCCCCATCGATTCCCAATTCAATGACCACCGATCTAGCTTCATTCAAGGTACTGGATAAAATTGCCAGGAAATAGTCACTCGATGCGGAGAGGACCACACGATGAGCGTGCACCTTCAAGTTGTCTATCTTGGACGCCAGAACAATGTCGAAGAGCTTTTGATCCCGGTAGAAAGTCTGTATCTTTTCTAAGATGTTGCTGGACTGGTGGTCACACACGAAGGTTTTGGCATTAAGCGGCATGGTGCAGACTCTAGAAACGCAAAATAATTCAGTAAACGTTTAACTAGCTACCAGGATAACTTACATGTAGATACACCACTATTTGACGTGCTTCTCCTCCTTTGATCTATAGCGTTGCTTTGGCACTTCTGGCTCTCTTTATGTCAAATGTTTAGGCAGCGCAAAACGACCTCTTTATAGATGAGATGTGAACTGAAAAATGTGAGGAAGCTCAGTTCAATAAATTGCAGAACTTAGGAAAATATGTTTTAAAGTTTGTAAGTGAACATAAACTGTCATAAAAGCAGAACTGTGTTGTAGGGCGTGATATCATTTAAAAATGGGCTAGGGTAATGTTTGGCATTGCACAAATCAATTGATATCCACTGGCAATTCTGTCCATAGTCCTTGTTCATGCATTTGCGAAATACCGCAGTGCCACCGAAAACTACTGGCAATTAAGTTTCCTGGGTCAAGGCGTTTGGCCTTACTCAGCCTTAGTCCGACAGCTAGGTAGGTAAATGGGTGCTCTTGTAGCGGTTGCCACAGCTTCACGTAGACCATCAGTTGGGTCCATTGTGTCCTAGTCTGCCAGCTAACGCAAGGATCACTTTCCGAGATCAGCAATCAACCAATCATACTGAACACGTCCATTCTCAAATAGCAACCAACTTCAGGTCAAAAAGAATACTTTGTAATTGTTTGGTAAAAAAGAAAATGGCGAGCACTTTCCTCTGCGATTTGTTGTGAAAAAGTCGAAAGAAAAATAAATAAATCCACCAACACAATGGACAAATCTACTTGCGAAAAATGCCGGCCAAATCTCGTAGCTTATCCTTTAAACTTTTTGAGATACGTCTATGACTAGTAAAAGCTATCGATGAATCAAACAGTCGAGACACTCAATAAATTAGTAAACCAGTTTATACCATTTTTCACAAATGGGACACAATTGACCATTGTGACTGAAGCTTTACTTTGCTGAAACAGACGTTCAATAAAACCCGCCCAAAAGGTAAAGGTGGAGGAGGAATGCTTTCTGTCAAGAGCCCTATCAGCTTATCGTTGAACTTCATACGCAAGTCAGAACTGCCCTACCGTTTGGCCTGAAACAATTTAGAGCACTATTTCTAATACTTAAGTAAAAATACGTTTTTATATTCATTTTCCCTGTTGCAGTTTGTAGACACTCAACACACACGAAAACACGAAACGAGTTTATTGCGCGGTACTAGTGCAGTCCGTGACGACTTTCTGTTGAACACCTCTTATCACTGGCAACTTTCTGATAATGACTTAGATTCGCGTTAGCAATATCATAAGTGCTTTCGTACGTAAAAACTATATTTCGCTTAATTTTCTGTTGCGATATTTGAATGAGTTCCCATTTTGACTCATCACTCCGCGAATCTCGCTACGAAATGACAGAGAGGGGTGGTCACATTTCACTTGTTACTGCGAGGAATGACACTCGGTTTGCCAACTGATGGACCCCTTTCTTAAGTGAACTTCCTTGATTCGCCAATTACACAATCACAACTCACAAACACTACACTACACTTTGTCATGGAATTGCACAATTGCATTTATCCTTCCGTTTGTCATTTTGGCCCTTCGTTCTATAAATCGCGGCGGAATGATGTTTACACACAAGGAACAGCTATTTACACCTTTAAGGATCAAATAATGGTACAACAGTCAAACGCACCTGTTCTTATCAGCTTCAAAGTTGATTCACAAGTGCAAACCGATGCAATTCGGATGTCAAAACTTTTCAAGACTACACTTGTTGAATGGAACACTTGCCTTCAGTAAATGCGGTGAAACGCAATAGCGTTCCCGCTTTTTATCGTCAGCGTTATCAGAATATGTTATCGTTGAAAAATTTGCTTCTTGAGTCGTGGCAACAGTTGTAATACAAACAGAACAGGCAGCAGTACTGGGAATTACGATCGTAGCTGAATGTCAGGCGAGACAAATAGATATCGAGTGAGTAGGGTAAATTGTTCCTTCCCACATCTTTGATACAAAGCTTCATTTTGAGGGTGAGGACTGAAGAAAGGACTTCGATACCTGTTCCACATTTTGCCAAATTGTATTTTATTTTATTGACTCCGCGGTATTGTGCGTAGCTACAAAGTCCATGGCAATGATGGTGTAGCCACACTCAATCGTTGTGGCGTCGTTGCCATTCGAATAAAAATCTATGGAACCCCCTTGAGAGTGTCACTCGTCGTTCAACTGGTATCGATAGTGATTCATGCTACTTGGAGGTTCACTCAAGGGCAAATGTCTGTTATTCTTTACGTATTAACGGGTGGAACACTTATGCTTGCAGTCAGTATTTAGAATCGAGTTTAAATATAGGAAAGACCGAAAAGTCCAATCTTGATTAAGAAACATGAAGTAATAGACAATAAAGTGCACGACTGTGTCGAACGAACCTTTCTCGTTGGTTTGCTTGGTTATTTATTTCTTACTCCATTAGGTAGGTAGAAGTCTGAGGAGCAATGCTAGGAATAGTGTAAAATAAAATCCACTTTTGAGCTATTCATCTGATATGGCAGAACATATCAAATAACAATGTGAATTTTTATAAGTTGAAGCTGTTGGCAACAGGCAATTGTCCCAAGTTCTGGTTAAAGAGCTAAAAGCGTCTACTGTACTATTTTATAAGCTCTTACACTTTACAAGAGTTTTGAATACAAGGCAAAGTGAAACAGGAGTTTCCGTTTTCTGATCTGTTAGGGCATGTTTTTATTTAGATTAGTCACGATTGTTTAAGGTGTCGATGATCGTAAGCAGGGTTCGAGATAGACCGATATCTTTACATAGATTTAGATGTATGTAAGATTGCAAAGATTTGTTTCTGACCTTGCATTAGCAGTTATAAGCTGACGTGTGAGGGGTGCAAATGAATTGTGAGTTTCTGATTGTGTACCTAAGCTCCAAGTGGTTGGGATTATTCTTAGATGCACGATTAATATGGTTAAACAAAATTTGGAAGTGCGAAATATAGAAAGAAGTTATCCGGAGTTGTGCACTCAGAAGAATATCGCAAGCTAAATTCTAGTCCGATCAGTCTTATTCTTAATTTTCTTAGTTCTTACGTGCTCAATCTCAAAATAAATCTAATGATTCTTAAAACAATAACGAAAATCCAATGAAGCCTATGCAATATTAAAATCTGAATCATATCACCTGAATATCGATCGAATCTTAAACTTGCATGATGGATTAATGTGCATACCAATTAAGACCTAAACGGTCATGACTTACGAATTGATATTCTCCAATCAAGCCGCACAATGTAAAACTTGCACGATGGAAAGGAAAAGTTCATTCATTCCGATTGTTGTCTCGTACAGTCTCTGTGTTTCCGTAGTGTTCGTTCAAAAAATGAAAAAGTGGAAAATTGTAATAAAGTGCATGTGATAACAGAAACGGTGGAATTAATAATACTAGTATCGCTTGTGGTCGAAAATCGACCATTCCTTTTATAAGTTTGTAAAATGTGATTTTTATTAACGAAAAGAGCGACATCTAGATATCGAAAAAATACGTAAATGAGCTGCTCCATTGGGAACAGGTTCCAATCTAAGATGATTAATATTTGAATACGTTACTATGGTAATAATGTCGGCGACAAATTGAGTGTCGCCAAAATCCTTTCAATTACCTGTTTTGTATGAGGAATTCATAACTTAATTTTAACAGCCTTAATGGCGACATATACTCACGATTTTCGGTTTGCCCACATCTACCTTTCGAATGGTATAAGTTCTATTCTCCTCATTTGATAATAAATACTTAAAAAGTGTACCGAAACTTTTGATGTTCTCGTATTTATAATGATTAATTTAATATAAATACAATTGTAATACAAAATATGTCTGCTTTCAATAGTTCGCCCTTGCATTTGTATCCATTAAATGATGGAAAATCATATTTTAGATTTAAGTCCATTTTAGCATTTTTGTTTAAATAATTAAAATGATTTAAAGAAAATAAACAATTATTTTACTTTCTTAAACAGGAAAGTGACGGATTTGATAATAAATTTGACAGATAAAACTGTGCAATCTTAAATTGGGATATGACATTCTGGAAGCATTCCGAAAAAAACAATATTAGGACAACTTGTTCGTCAGTTTATTCCAAGAGTTATTATTCTGTGGGTTTTAGGGAGCATTATTCTTACTGCTGATAAATAGGTGAACAATAAGGTGATTTTGAACTTAATATAAGCTCACACATTCTTCATTGCGATATGTTCAAGAATACATAAGCTTAAATTAAGTTTACAGAGATTTAAATTCATGTTGTTGCATTCTTCGAATGAAATGACTTTGGGCTTAATTTAAGCTTACACAATCTTAATAGAGTTGTAGAACAATCCTTACATAAGAATTAAAGGTTAATCAAAAAGTATGCTCAAAGTACCAATTTAGTATTTGAATCAAGAATTTCCGAGCCAACAGACTTTCGTCAACGGATAGGCTTAATCTGACACTGATTATCTTGATTCTCGTTTTTTCCCTGAGTGCTGTTGGCAGTACTGTATTGAGTTTTACCAAAATATATGACAGATCGGGATTTGTGCAGTCATTTTTGAGAAATAACTAATAATCTGATTTGTTCGAATTTTTTGAGAAAAAACAAGTCGGGATCTTATTTCGAATACTGTTACTGTCTTTAATATGTGTTTTTATCAAAATCGGCAAATCAGTAGCAAATATTGCAATTTTTAGTTTGATAAATACTATTCCTTAACTATTTAGCTGCAACCTGAGTATAGGATATTGTTCGGAATGTAAGTATTACATGGTTTTTCAAGTTTTAGCCGAATCGAAAATGGGGTTTTCGAGATATGAGTTTTTAAAATTAGCGTTTTCGGTGATTAGAATCGAAAATTAAGGATGCAATAATTTTGAAAACATCAATTTTACTCTAAGTATGCATTTCAGACAAAATCGTTCCTACCGTTTTCAGGTAAACTAAAGAAAACCGAATTTAAAAACAAAATATTTTTCAAAAACCCATTGTACGATAATATAGAGAAAAATTGAGTTTGCTATAAAGGTAGAGATGACCGTATTACCTTAGGAACAAATTGTTGTTTTATCGTATGGACCGTTTTCAAGATATGTCCATATTTCAAAAATAAGGTTATTCGATTTTTTTTTAGCGAAAAACTTAGATGCAGTCTTTTATCCTCGCCTACTTATTATTATTATGTGAGAGGAGTTGTTGTACTGCGACCTTCTGGTCTATTGTATTCCTTTCGGAATCATTTTAGGGGTTCTTGTACTCTCGTTTCTCCTTGGCGGAAGAAATCCGTAGGACTCTCTCTAGGATGCGAGCTGGCTCCAGTGACAGTATTTCCTCATCAGATAGTTGGCGCTTGCCCAAGTATTTCAGTCTTTTGTGGGTCAAAGCCCCACATGATCCCAGCACGTGTTCTTGGATTTCACTGGACTCATCGCAGAATCTGCAGAGACCTTCTTCAGATATACCCAGTTTCTTGATGTGTTCCTTGAGTCTGCCAATGCCGAATACAAAATAATTGTCTCAGTACGAGAAAGTTCAAAATAAAATGGTAGAGAAAAACGCGATTGTTATTTGAGAGCAGCAAGGAGGATGAATCTGCGTGTTTGGGCGAAGGATTGGGTGACTCGCCGACAGCAGGAGGGACTTTACGTAAAATTGCTGGTGGAACTGAAAGCTGAGGAACCAGGATTGTAGCGCAATTTTTTTGCACCGAAACTTCGTTCTGTTCGTTCAAATATGAAATATATTTGTCTGTCAATGGAAAATTGTCAGAGGTCGTAGGCACAGCACATCTGACAATAGCAAATGAGTCTGCAAATGTCTGGCAGCGGTCTGACAAGGATAAAATTGTGTGTTCAGACGATTGGCAGATACCTGACAATTTTCAGACAATGGCTTTTCTGCAAATTTTGGTAGATAAAATTGCAATTTCACACGGTTGTCAGACATTTGGGACAAATTTTTCACACCCTGATCTGACAATATTGAACGGCAAGCTTATACCAAGTCCCTGCGGATACACCATTGTGCCGAATGGCGATACTTTCGACTACTCTGTTGTGGATTTTTTTGAACAAATTAAAGCACAACCATCAAAAGCGGTCACCATCATTACAATTTTTTTTTGTGTCGTACCGATTGCGGCGTTGCTTCAAAACTGAATTTTATAAAACGTAGACCAAGCTTCGCAGACGAGACGAATGTAATTCTCTTCCTCATAAATTTTTGTTTTGTGTGCATGGAAACACGTGTACAAAGGGACGATGTGGATAAATCAATTTAACGATTTTATAGTTGTAAGACCTGCAAGGGTTTGAGTTTTAGAAAACGTTAAAATGACAGAACCATGGAGGTAGGTATGGAACGAGGTCTTCGATCATTGCCCTGTCGCTGTAGAAATGAAGAGAACTGTCCAGTCTTGTCCGCAGTCCGAGAAAGTGCAAAAGATGTAGACTTTATCTGCCATTAATTTTGATGAGGAACGTCCATACAAGCTCCGGTTGCAAGCTTGATTGGACAAAATTCAAGCCACGGCTGAAAGTTATACCTCCGCAATGTTTTAGATGCCTTGATCTCAGGCATCTTGAAGGAAATTCTACTTCAAAATGTTTGGGGAGTGATAGAGTCCGTTGAGGGTGGTATGAGTTCTCTCGATAGAGAAAGTAGAATGTTGCTATGGCCATAGGGTATCGCAGACCAGCGGTCCGACTCGCTGAGTCTAATTGCGCTATGTGCTGTGATGTTTATAATGTGCAGGTCTAAAGGTAGAAGATGCAAAAGGACTGTAAGGGCGTCTGACGGTGTTGACCGTAGAGCGCCTGTGGTGCCTATGCATGCCGTTCTTTGTACTTTGCTTAGTTTGGTTATGTTATAAGCTTTTTTTAGAGCCGGCCACCAAACTATAGACCCGTAGGTGAGGATTGGTCGCACGACGGCCGTGTACATCCAGAGGGTCAGTTTTGGTTGCAGGCCCCATCTTTTGCCAAATGTTCTATTGCAGGCTATGCATGCTTTCTTTACCCGTTGTTCGATGTTAAGTTTCCAGTTGAGCTTGGGATCCAGGATCACACCTAGATACCTAGCACTGGTGGATAATGATAGCTGTTGGCCGTTTAGGCGAGGAAGTGCGAAGTCGGGTATTTTGGTTTTTGTGGTGAAAAGCATCAGTTCGGTTTTGCTTGGGTTGACACCAAGACCACACCTCCTGGCCCATGTACTAACCTTCACTAGAGCGTTTTCCATAATTCCACTAATTACAGAAGGAAACTTTCCTGACACCAGTATCGGGTATGCGGACCATATCGTCCGCATACCCGACCACCTTAATTCTTTCTCTGTATAAAGTTACGAGTATTTTGTTCATCACTATAAGCCACAGCAGTGGTGAGATAACACCGCCTTGGGGTGTGCCTCTGCTGGTAAATTTAGTTATTTTGCTGTTTCCAAGAGTAGACTGAATTATTCTGGTACTAAGCATAGAGACAATCCATAGACTAATATGGTTCTCTATCCCTAGCTCCGTGAGGGACTCCAGGATTGCTTCAGTGTGTACATTATTGAAGGCCCCTTCTATGTCTAGAAAGGTTGCAAGAGTGTATTCTTTATAGTGTATTGACTTTTCAATTGTTCGCACTACTTCATGAAGAGCCGTTTCTGTCGATCTTTCTTTAAGGTAGGCGTGCTGTGTCTTGGATATTGATATTTCTATTGTACCACGTAGATGGTTATCTAGAAGTCTCTCGAGGGTCTTTAGAACAAAAGAGGTCAGACTGATTGGCCTGAAGTCTTTCGCGATTTCATGACCCCGTCTGTCCGCCTTTGGAATTAAAACGACTTTCACTTGTCTCCATGAAAGGGGTACATGGTTGTTAAGTAAGGAGCTCCTAAAAATCGGTGTGAGCCAGGAAGTTGCTATGTCTTGGTTTTTTTGTAGCATTATAGGCAGGATGCCGTCCAGACCCGGCGATTTGTATGGAGCGAAACTGTTTATAGCCCAGGAAACTTTTTCCTCTGTGATAATGGATGTTATATTATCCCAGGCGCTGGATTGTGAGCTCTGTGAGTTGTTATACTCTGTGCTGTTATCTTTGCACCCTGGAAAGTGGGTATTCATTAAAAGCTCTAAAGATTCTGCAGTTGACTCAGTCCACGCTCCATCCGTCTTCCTTAGAAGAGAGGAGTTGGAGTGCTCTGTGGATAGAATTTTGCTAAGCCTTGCAGAGTCCTTTAGAGTTTCGATGGATTGGCAATACTCTTTCCATGACTGTTTCTTTGCCACTCTGATAGATTGTTTGTATAGTTTGAGGCAGTCTATATACGGTTGCCAATATTTGCATCTATGGCAGATATTGAAAGTCTCTCTAGTCAATTGTCTAAGATTAGAGAGTTCCTTGTTCCACCACGAGGGTAGTGTTTTTTTTTCCGTATTTGACCGGGCACGAGACTCTAAAAGCAGTACTGAAGGCTTTTTCGAAAGTCTTTACTTTAGTGTCGAGTTCTGTGTTCGAGGTGATCATTGGGTTTGGAGATTTATGGAGTTTAGATTTAATGACCTGGGAAAACTTTGGCCAGTAAATTTTTCTAGGATTTCGGAAAGGTTTTGGTTTCTCGATAACCAGATCTATATCAGAGAGTATCCAGTTAGGGTAACAAAGGCTACCAGATCCTATTAGGACTCCTTATTCCGGTGGCCACTGCAAGACAGAAGTCATAAGGGCAGTTAACACCCCTTCGCCACTCATTCCTCTCCCTCTGAAAACATCTCTGTGCCGCGGTACATCAAAATCCAACCATCATTTCAATTTGCCAGACCTACAAGTACCTACACAGCTACCTACCTTGTGTATGCAAACATAAAACAATTACCTCACATGGCTTCCAGTCGTATACGCGCTAATCGCCCGTGCATTATCGAATTATTTCCGCATCCTGTAGCGGCGAGGCGACCACCTGCCCACCACACACTCGCCATTGCGCACCGCATTTCGCGGTTATCCATCTTGCCCACGATGAAGAGTAAATAAATCAGAGGCGGCATGTCCAAGACTCATTTGCATTGCGATGACCGCCCAACTGCCCAAGCCGGCCGGCCACCTCCGTCATCGGATGTGCTCCATCTAGGATCGCGCCGAGTGTATCCAGGCGCTTAACGCTAGATTACCATTCTCTGAGTTAAACTGTGAAAATTTCCGGCCCAACATAGCCTCGCGCGCTCCAAGTAATCGATATCGTGAGAGAAGACATGCGTGCGACCTACGCGCGTAAGGCCCTGTGTGTGTAAGTCTGCAACTTAGGTTGCTTATGGAAAATGTCCACAGGCTACGCGACATGCAGTAAACACACCGCTCGCGCATTCGTCCAGATGCGTCCGCAGTCGTCCCGGTAATCGTCGCCGACGGTCGTCATCAGACAAGGTGCAGATTCGGAATACCCGAGACGGATGTGGATGCATCCAGCCAACTAAGGTGTTTGGTAGGTTGGCTGGCATACCTTCAGCTGGTTTTGCCGGCTTCTGCATTGCGACCACACATCCACAAATACACTCAGAGCTAAGAGCCACCGCATACAGACTGGATCGGGATGTAGGTAGGTTTTCTTTCAGCACAAAGCGGGACAACCCAGGGTGCGCTGAAGTACGGGACCAACACCGGCCAGATGATGCATTCTTTCCTATACTGGCAACCTGTTGCACTATAGGCTAAGGAGAATTCCGTTACTGCATCACGTATGCCATGCGATCTGGTCGCATATTTTATCATAACATTACGAGCACACATAGATAAATTATTTGCTCTCAGAGCTCTGCAGAGCTTTGTGCCTGTGCAGTGCTGGAGAGATGCGGCTGCTGTTCGCGTTGATGATGTTTATTCACTGTTGGTATGTGCGGTGCGCATCTGTTTCTAGTTTGCACCTCGGCTGGAATAAAAAACATAAAAACAAAAAAGTTGGTCAGCTGTGACACGAAGGAAATTAGTTTGTATACGCGCGAAAAGATGATGTGTCCGTTCGGCAGGGGACAACTATTTGGGGCAAGCGTATTCCCACGTTGCTTGTTGCCATTCCAGCTCTGAATAGTGACAAGTAATTCAACTGTCAATCGTTACGGTATGTGGCTGTCCAATGGTGTGAAAACGAACATGCATGGTAGACTTTTTTAAATGGTAATTGGTGTGCCGCAGGGCACAGTCCTGACAGCAGATCTATTGGAGAAGACCTCTCAAATGATGTCGCTTGCCGCTTTTGTAAGAAGCTGAGGCGAGTGACGATGGGTAAAGTCGAAAGGAGGCGTGTTTAGAGCTTGGTCTAAGGGTCGTAAGATAAAAACTCTCCCAAAAACTGTGAGCCAATCACACTACATCTTTCACGCTAAAGAGGTTTGTGTTCGAGGAGAGCCTTGAAGGCGCACTACTAGGTGGCTGAATCTTCATCCTTTTGGACAGTTAAACAGCTCTTATTTAGCTAAGACCGTCTTCGGTTAAAATTAGGGTCAAAGCCGACTTAGGATTGTCGGAATGTCCAAAAGGAACTGGTTTTAAGAAAATGTAGGCCGTGAAAGCTTTTCCTAGCGCCTGCTCGAACCGTTGATCCACATACTCGAACACTCAAATATCAAGAAATGAGAAGAACATAACTTTGCTCAGTACCGGGCTCAGTCATAGGGCCAAAAGCTGGCTAAGAACTCCATAGGTCCAGATCGTAAAAGTGATAAAAAGTTACTTAAACTGAAGAGAGAGCAGAGAGTGGTTTTAATTGGTTTTATAACCGGGCACTGACCACGACTATACAATCTGAAGGCTGCTTGAGTTCTCCATATGCGAGAAGCGGGCTATATATGAAAGGTGGAACTGAGAAGCTTACACAGAGCCTCTGAATCTGAACCTCCCTTAACTAATGAAATGAGTAGACGCCTCTTGCTAGAATATAGGGAGGGCGGGTGTTACACAGAAGGAATGGGACACAAGCATTTTCCTCAAAGTCGTATACTTTTTGCTCGTTACTGTTCATCCCAAATTTGCTCTTTAGTCTGTATCCACCGGTCAACGAAGCAGGTCTTGTGCGCAGTTAAAATAACGCAGTGAAGAGCAAGAATGGTAATTTGTGCATTGGGTAAAATTTGAGTGAAAGAAAATAATTATTGAGTGAACTTATTGTACAAAAAAGTGAATTAATTAAAATTTTATTTAGTCTGTGCCGTATTTTAAGAGATATTTTGTTTTGTCTATTTGAAATGCCCCACAGGATGATTGGGACACTGTCCCATTCCTCCTGCATTACTTTATGGCTTGTTCTTTTATATTATCTTGATTTTTTAGCTCAATATTCCAAGGGCTTGGAAGCTGAAGACTGCCAGGGAAAGAACCACTCAAATTCAACCGGCCATAAAGGAAGTCACAAATGGTGCATCCATTCGGGCAGTGGCTCTAGCCTATAAGATTCCGAAATCAGCTTTAGCTCGTCACATGTACTGCGCTTAGGACGTATCCTTTAAATAGTAGACAGCATGCATACAGGGTAGGCATGTCTACAGAAACAGCGCTACATCAAGTAGTACGCGTTGCGGAGGAAGAGCTAAATAACGGGGGCATTGCGATGACCACTATAATGGACATTGAAGGTGCCTTCGATAAGATATGCTTTGAAAGTCTGAAACAAGCCTTGGAAAAACTTAGGGTTAACCCACTGGTGGTAAGGTGGGTGGACAACATGTTGAATACAAGAGCGATTCATATTGAGACGGGAACCTCAAAACTCAGAGGAAGGGTTAGCAGAGGTTGCCCACAAGGAGGTGTTCTCTCACCTACACTGTGGAATATCACTGTGGACTCTCTTCTCGACAGCCTTGAGGCGACGGGCATTCACACAGTGGGATATGCCGACGACATAGCAATAATGGCCAGAGGCAAGTTCATGGACGTCACCGCAGATATCATGAGGAACGCACTCAGAATGGTTGAGCGGTGGTGTCTGGAACAAGGGCTCTGCATTAATGCGGGGAAACAGATCTAATAGTCTTCACTAGGAAGAGGAAAAATCTGGAATTTCGGCCCCTAACACTTTTCGGATCGAAACTAACAATGCCTAAGAAGGTTAAGTATCTGGGAGTCTATCTAGATACTGGACTGACTTGGAACTGCCATGTTGAGGAGAAGGTCCGGAAGGCAAAAAGGGTACTACACCAGTGCAAACGTGTATGTGGACAGAGGTGGGGACTCTCGCCTAGGTCAGCATTCTGGATGTATACGATGATAACTAGACCCATTATCACGTACGCCTCGGTTATATGGTGGGCGAAAGCCTCTCAGAAAACCGTCAGGAAGCACCTGGATAGGGTTCAACGATTAGCGTGTATAGGAATTACAGGAGCAATACGTACAACCCAAACATGCGCATTGGAGGTCATCATGGGGATATTACCGCTGGACTTATTTATTAAGAAAACAGCGGCCCAAACGGCACTTCGTTTGCATCGAAATGGCACAATTGTGGTACGATCTATGGACATAGGAAGATCCTGGAACTTGTCAAAAACGAGATTAGGGAGCTGAACATGCCTATGGATCGAATAACAAGGGTGCGTATTATGGAAAGAAATCACAAAACTCGTATTGAGAACGGATTACTTCCAGAAAAAGGAAATGGTGAAATAGTGATTTTCACGGATGGATCCATGATGGATGGCGGACCGGGGGCCGGTTTCTATTCAGAAGAGCTGGAACTTGCCCGCAACATTCACCTCGGGAAATACACTTCAGTATACCAGGCTGAGATGATTGCCTTGCTTCATGCGTTGGACTACTTGCTTGAGTGTCAGGTGGAAGGAAGAAATATCCTTATAGCACTGGACAATCAGGCGGTGGTCAGATGCATCGAACAAACAAACATCACAACATCATTGGCACTGGAATGTATACTTAAGTTCATCTAAAAATGAAGTAACACTGACTTGGGTACGGGGACACATAGGGATCGAAGGCAATGAAAAGGCGGACTCCCTTGCAAAACAGGGGTCAACTGAAAAGTTGCTGGGACCAGAACCATTCTCTTCAATTGGCAGAGGAATGGTAGAACAGCTGATTCACAAATGGATCACGGCAGAACACCTGAGAAGGTGGTCAACCGTGGAACAATGTAGACAAGCTAAAATGGCAATAAAGTGGCCGACCTGCTCTACTCAAAGAAGGGTTCTAAGTATGAGTCGAGGAACTTCGAAATGGGTGGTGGCTTTGTCTACAGGACATGGTAATTTCGGAAAATGGGCCTTATAGAGGATGATACCTGTAGACTATGCCTGGAGGAATCTGAGACAACGGCACATATACTGTGTCAATGTCCAGCGTTGGCTGGCAGAAGAATGAGCATTTTGGGACATCATTGGGTCGAGACCCAGTCGATGAAACAGATCTCCCATAAACAGATGCTAGCGTTAACACTAAGCCCAGAGAAGAACTGTGGAGAAATCCAGAGAGTATCTCTGAGTAAGATTTACAGTGGTAGAGAGACGAAAAGATACCCGACAATGGTGGTCTGATTCGAATATCTCTCGAAATCTATATACAGTAGAAATCGGTTATAACAATACCTGATATAACGATGAACCAGATATAACAATATATTTTCAAAGTCCCGGCAAAACTCCGTTTAACTCAAGGTAATTTGCAATCGGTTATAACGATGCCGGATATAACAATGAAATCGGTTATAGCGATGAAAATTTACAATATTTTAGTCTAAACACTGTTTATAGCGATGGAAAAAAACGTGTTCCTACATGCCTACCGCCTGCTATTTTCATTCTGCTTAAATGTGTATCGATATTATGTATGCACGTATGCACATACTATATATGTAGTAGTAGTAGTAGTAGTAGTAGTTCTTTATTCTTTTTGTAAAAAGATAAGTACATTACATATATATAATATTATAATACATTAAATACTTTCAAAAAAAAAAAGAATAAGAACTGGTCAATCTGTAGCCAAAAGTGACTAGAGGCGAATGACCCTTTTCAATAAAATTAGTAATTATTAATTGTTAATTGTGGGGTAAGTAGTGCAACAATTTCAGAATAAATACCATTTAAACAAATTATGATTTTAACTAATTAATGCAGTAAGTTTTTGACGAGTGAGCAATCCATGGTTAAAAGCCATTTTTTAACTTTAGACAGGAATAAATTACGTACATTTAAAATTCGTATGTCTTGCGGCAATTTATTAAAAATCTTTGGAGCTGAGACAGTAAAAAAGTTCGAATAGTGAGTTTTATTTGAAGTTGGCACATTGACTAGAGATTTAGTATTTACCCTCAAACTGTATACAGTTGAGCTTCTGATGTTAGAGGAAGAACCACTGCGCATAAAGAACACTTTGAGTACCTTATAAACATAAAGGTGTCTTAAAGGTAAAACACCAAGACTCTGAAACAGAGGCCAACTACTGCTAAGCCTATTTTTATTTAAAATAATCCTAATAACATGCTTCTGTGCTAGAATTATAGGTTCAAGGGTGCTATTATAGGCACCTCCCCAACTAGACAAACCATACTGAAGCTTTGATTGTATAAGCCCGTAGTATATTGTTAATAAAAGTTTCTTTGAGCAATATGGACGTAGCATGTACATGTTTCGATTTACGGACATCATATATTTTTTTAGTTGTGTTGTATGTGCCTTCCAATTCATGTTTTTGTCAATTAAGACTCCTAAATACTTAAAACTATCAACTGATTCTATTTTAAAACAGTTGGCATTACACGGAAGATTTGAGTTGTAATTGATTTTACCACAAGTGTGCGAGGCCATGAAAAGTTGTTCGCATTCAGTTGAATGGAAGGGTATATGACATTCAATAGACTCAGAAGACTTTAAGCTACAAATCATAAACTTAGTTTTTTCGCTCAGCAAGAGCTGATGCTTTGCGAACCATTGTCTTAAGATTTGAAGGTCAGTATGCAATTTAACTAAAGATTCACAAATCGACTTATTTGAATATGTGAAAGCCAAGTCATCAGCAAAAGCTGTAAGGTTGCTACTAAACTTTTGAAGAAAAATAGAGTTCACATATATCAGGAACAAAATGGGACCCAAAACTGACCCCTGCGGTACACCAGTACATATTTCAACAGCACTACTAAAAACCCCTTCAAGCTTAACTCGTTGAGATCTTCCATTTAAATATGAAGCAAACCAGTTGTGCACTGAACCCCTAAACCCAGCCTTATAGAGTTTATCCAATAGGATGTCATGATTGACCATATCAAAGGCTTTAGTCATATCAATAAAAAAAGCTATTGTGCTGCAGTTACTATTGAAACCATCACTTATTTCACTGCACAATTTTAATATGGCATCTTCAGTAGATCTGCCTTCCCAAAAACCAAATTGTGCATTACTAAGGTATTTCATTTTGTTTAGATACGACAACATACGGCTCTTCATAATCTTCTCAAAAAGCTTGGAGAGAGTTGGAAGTAGGGAAATGGGTCTATATTGACTCATATGCTTCCGATTTCCTTTTTTAAACAATGGAATAACTTCAGCACATTTTAAGGCAGTGGGAAATATGCCACGAACTACGCTCATATTGAATATATGAGCTATTATGTCGACAACAAAAAAGGCAATGCGCTTAAGAAGATAGTTAGTAATACCGTCAGAGGTACTGGATTGTTTATCATTTAGATACATAATACTTTTATAAATTTCACGTGATGTAAAGGGTTCAAAAACGAAACTATTGCTTTGAAATTGATCGCCGACTAAGTCCGAAAACAGATCGCATCCACAATCTATTTGGGGTGGACATGGCTTTAATTCAGCAGCAACAGAAGCAAAATATTTGTTGAAGTTGTTGGCTATATCCACTGTACTAGAAACTGTTACGTTTCCAACTTCGATTTCAGGAATTGTGTCTTTAGTGCATTGCTTGTTGAGAATACTGTTTACAATTTTCCACTCGCCTTTTAAGTTTCCCTTGCAATTCTCAAATTTATTAGAGTAAAAACTATCTCGGCTTTCTTCTACCTGTTTCTTGACATCCTGACATAATTCATTATAATTGTGTTTCAGTCGTAAGTCGTGAGGGTTACGTTTACATTTTCTCCACATTGAATTTTTCATGGCTATCAATTTAAGTAAACCCTCGCTAATCCAAGGCTTGAGACGTTTTAATTTAGAGCTATTTGATGACCTAGATTGAATTTTGGTAGAACTCTTAATGTGTTTTTTTAAGATTTTTAAAAATGAGTCATAAGCTAATGTAGGATCTGTCTCGCCATAGACTTCATCCCAAAATTCAAGCTTTAGATCCTCAATTAGTTTATCAAAATTTATTACTGTTTTTACGGGGAACGGTATGTACTTAGTTTTAATTAACTTTTCTGGTATTAAAACTTCAATACTCAGATTTACCATGCAGTGATCAGTAATTCTCAAATCTAGAACATCACTTGATACTATATTTGAACAATTTTTGTGAAATCTGACAAAAACGTGATCAATGCATGTTTGAGATTTATTTGTTATACGCGTTGGCTCATTTACTAGTGATTCTAACCCATGAGATGACATTGAAAGCAAATAATTATTAGAGTCATTTGTGCTACTTAGGATATCAATATTCATATCTCCTAAAATCAGTAAATTTCTCCTCCTAATGTTTCTAATAAGGTTATCCATTTCTTCAATGAATACGGTTTTATTCAAGTTGTTCTCATGCAGGCGGTATACACAAAGAATTGAAAATTGTTCATTTACTAAATTACAATTTATTTGTAATACATCAGCACTACTCAAATTAAGACGTTCAACTTTACAATCACCCAATATCGAACTTTTAATAAACACTGCGACGCCACCAGCGCAATAAGAATTATTACAATTGCCGAAGATCTCATAGCCCGGAATATTGTAACTGGATAGCTCATTGTCATACACCCAGATTTCAGTTAATATAATGAAAAATGCTTCACAATTCAATGCATTTAAGTGTGCTAAAAAAGAATTAAAGTTTGTTCTCATGCTACGAATATTTTGATGAATTAAACTAATTTTATTACATGTAGAAGTTTCACAATTTTTTGCGTAATTAGAAGTATTCGAATTCATTTAAGATGTAAACAAAGCAAAAAATTAAATACACTTAAAGACCACATAGGTCGCCTAAACACCTCACTCTAATTACATCGTCTCCTTCTTTCTTGCGCAAAAATATTGTGTTGTTCCTCATCCACATGTACTTGTATTTCTTATCCAGCTTGGTCTTCTTCGTTGCATTGAACAGCTCTCTTGTGTGGGATGTCATGCTGTCATTTAGGTATACGTTTGTACCATCATGATGGTCGCCAAGTATTTTTGTGTTTAATTTAAGTTTATTTTTGAATTTCATTTCCATTACACTGTCTTTTATTTGGCGACGGGTAAATCTCACAACCAAAACATTGGTGACGGGGTTATTGGGAGTCTTGGATTTGGATTTTGAGTTCTTAACATTCATAATTTTATTGTTTATTTTTTTGATAAAGCAAGTGTCAATATCTTGCTCACTTATTTGGACACCAACACCATCACGAACAATTTTTAGAGCTGATTGCACTGCACTTGCATTTTCAACATCAGGCACATTTACAATCTCTATGGTGCTTGCAAGGTTGGATTGCTCCAACCAATGCATTTTGTTTTGCAAAATAGACACAGTAGCTTTCAGTTCACAATTTTCAACTTGGAGACTAGTGATACGGGAAATAAAGTCTTGATTCATCTTTTTTAGTTCTAGGATTTCATCATAAATTTTTTCGATCGTAATATCACTTGGTTTTTTATTTTCTATTTCAATTATTGTGGAGATGGGGTTTTGTTTGTCTATTGTAGTTTTGGGGGTGACAGGGACGGGCATATTATCTGTAGATAAAGAGCGTCTACGAAATGATAAGCAGCGAGAGCATCTCCAACTGTTATTGTTTTTTTGCATAAACTTAATGTCTGCAGGCATCACATTTACACAATTTCCATGAAAAAACACATTGCAATCAAAGCACTCTATTTTGTTAACATCGTTCCGATCGACCTTTTTCTCACAAATGCAATTATTATTCATTATTGTTGGTTTATTTGAATTATTAAAAAAAACAGTAGAAAAGTTCGAAATGACTGTTGTTATAAATTTACTTTTAACTTAGCTTTACGGGCTTCTTTAATTGTCATGTAACGTGCATACCCCACAACGCTAACTGACTAACTGTATGTACATATAGACAATTATTGATAAATTTCCTGTAGCCACTGCAGTGACTGGTCTGTGAATATAATTTCATGGCATGCCTTGTTCGATTTTCACATTTCTGAAGAGTTCATAGTTTTAATTTTTCTTTAAAACAAGTTGAGTGTTAAGATGGTGACAATAAATAAGCGAAAATCATTTTCCATTGCCCAAAAATATGACATTATTTCAAGATTTGAAAGTGGCGTAAGAATTTCTGATTTGTGTAAAGAATTTGAAATATCTCAACCAACTGTGTCAACAATTTTAAAAAATAAACAAAAAATAAAAGAACAATTTGAGGTGAACTCTACTAAATTAAAAAAAGTGCGAAGTGGAAAGTTTGTAGACATTGAAAATGCCTGATTAAATTGGTTTAAGGACAAGAGAAGTATGAACGTTCCCATAAGCGGGCCAATACTTCAGCAAAAGGCTAACGATTTCGGGAAGTTATTGGGTATAAAAGATTTCGTTTGTTCTATGAGTTGGATACAAAGGTTTCGGGTACGTCATAATATCGTTTTCGGAAAAATAAGCGGGGAAGCTGCTGACGTGTCACAACTTGTTTGCGAAGATTGGTTGACCACAGTATTCCCCAAGCTTCGGGAGGGATTTAATGACGACGATATTTTTAACGCCGATGAAACTGGATTCTTTTATAAAATGACCCCCGACAAGACTTTTAAATTCAGGGGGAAAAATGTCTAAGGAACGTTTGACAGTCTTAGTATCTGCTAATATGACGGGAACAGAAAAAAAAAAGCTTTTGGTTATTGGCAAATCTAAAACCCCACGCTGTTTCAAAAATGTTACAAGCCTTCCAGTTTTATATGAAAATAATAAAAGAGCTTGGATGACGTCTATTATTTTCGAAAAAGTATTACGAGAATGGGACAGAGAGCTTTTAACACAAAAAAGGAAAATTTTACTTTTGGTTGATAATTGTGCGGCACATCCACACATCCAAGCCTTAAAAGCTATCAAACTCGCATTTCTGCCCCCGAATACCACATCTGTACTGCAACCTATGGATCAAGGTGTCATTAAATCACTGAAGACTCAGTTCAGGAAATTGCAGATTTTAGAAATCGTGAAACACGTTGAATCCAAACAGGATTATAAAATTACAGTTCTTGATGCCATCTTAATGATAGCCAAGGCATGGGATGAAGTGTCAATGTGCACTATAAATAACTGCTTTCGACACGCTGGTTTCAATAATTGTATAAGTCAGGATGAATACGAAGATGAAGATGAAATTCCACTAGCAGAATGGGCTCGGCAAATACAAATGTTCTCAAAGTTAGAAGTAGATTGGGACTTATTGATAAATACTGAGAATGAGCTGGTAACATCTGAGGTATGTTTACACTATTGAGAATAATTTTCAAATCTAAAGTAAATTTGTACAGTTTCTTACAGATGAGAATATTGTGTCAGATATTCAATTGAATAATGCTGATGACGAGGATGACGATAATGACACTGAAGATGAGGAGACCGAAGAAATACACGTTCCATCTGTAAACGAAGCACTTTCTGCAGTGGCAACACTAAACCGCTTCATGCTCCTGAATCCTGTATGGGCCACTTCGAATTCAAATCCAAACGTTGGAATCCAAACATTGGACAACTCTCTTCGAAAAATATTTTACTCGGCTAAATGTACAAAACAAACACAAATTAGTGATTTCTTTCCTCAAATATTTTCTTAAGCATTAGAAGCGATTTTTTTAAATAAAATTTTCTTTTTTTTAATTTTATTTTCATTGTACCGGATATAACGATGAATCGGCTATAACGATGAAATTCTAAGGTCCCTTCGATATTGTTATAACCGATTTCTACTGTACTATATAGCTCGTCACATGAGATTATAAATATTCAGCAAACAACAAGGCACGCCCAATATTTTCGGATGAGCAGAGCAAGTGATACCTACTTATGGCGAAATATTTAGTAAACTGCTCAAAAAAGCATTACGGTGTTGCGGATGGTTGGAAATTAAAATATAAAAATATAAAAGGAACATACACAAACAAAAGGGTATAACAAAATAAATACAATCGAACGCTTCACACCTAAAATCACCTACCCAACACTATACATATACACTCTTAATGGTCTAAACTGCTAGAATACCTTCCAGAACTTCTCAATTTTTTTTTTTTAAATATCCCACGCTCCCGATCGGTTATCCGACCTATATAGTTACTTGGATGCACATGTTTCCGCCTTTTTAGTGATTCGACCGTTGATATAGTGACACTACTACAGTATCAGTGTAAAACTAGGAAATCTAAAACAACAAAAATACACTGTTAATACACGAGGTAATAATTATACACATTAGCTATTTAAATCAAAACATATTAAAGCGTCGATTATTTCAGGACGAAATATTCTTCAATAATTGTACCAATAATTTTGTTGAGACAAGTGGTGCACACACGTGCAAAAACAGTGTTGAGGGCATCTCTTAAGCGTAAGACCAGGTAGTCTACGAGAAATCTTGTCATCCGCCGGTAGTGCCATAACGTGAAGGCTTATACAGTGCGGTTCATTTGAATAGACGCACCAGAGTTACGTTTTGAATTGTGATTTCTTTTCGTCTGATGTTGATCAAAGAGAAAAAAAACGTATTCAGGGGAGAGGTACAGTTATATTGAGTAAAAGAAACATAATTTTAAATTTAACAAGAGTCCCAAAACGGTAGTCTTACTCTCCTTTTCCTATATCATGCAAAACTGCAAGCATTTTTTCGGTTCATTTGAATAGTCGCACCGGTTTAACTGATTAGTTAGCATCAAGTACTTGGACAAAGAGCAGTAAAAGGTTAATTAGAAAGTGAGGCAAATTGTTTTTTTACTAATTTCATTAAAATGGGCAGAAAAAAAGTGTTAAATTTGGAAGAAAGAGCTCAAATTAAAGCTTACCTTTCGGAGAACTTTTCAAATCGCGAAATAGCCCGTATAATTGGCAGAAGTGAACACGTTATAAGAAACTTTTTCAAGAATGGTGAATCCTATGGAAATAGTTACAAAGGAAGGATCCAAAAAGTTATAACACCGCAAGACAAGCGGAAAATTCAAAGACTAGCATCTAATTCCGCTCAATCCACAAACAAAATCAGGGAACTAGCGGGTGTTTCTTGTAGCAAATCCACTGTGCGTCGTGTTATTGTGAGTGCTCCACACTTAAAGCTTACAAAACTACAAAAAAACCACCGCTTAATCGAGCACGCAAGCAACAGCGCCTTGAATTTGCAAGATTGCATATGACTTGGGATTTGGACGTTGAAGCGGTCTCAAGAAACTGGAGCAAAGTCGTCTTTTCGGATGAAAAGAAATTTAACTTAGATGGTCCTGATGGCTACAACTATTACTTTCATGATCTCCGGAAAGAAAATATGTTTTTAGACCGTCATCATTCAAGACAAGGAGGAGTAATGGTATGGGGTTCGATTTCGTACTATGGTGCTTTTAAATTGGTGATCGTTTTCAACAAAATGACTGGGGTTTCTTACAAAACTCTTTTAGAAACGGCTTTTGTGGAAATAAAGGAACTTTTCGGACCTATTTCATGGATATTCCAACAGGATAACGCGCCTATACACAATTCCCGTGTTGTTAAAGAATGGATTGCCAATGAGAATATACAGATATTGGGCTGGCCTCCCTATTCGCCTGATCTTAATGTCATTGAAAATGTTTAAGGATGGCTTGTCCGTGAAATTTACAGAGGAGGCAAGCAATATCAAAATAATCAAGAGCTGATTGCGGGGATTAAAGCTTCTTGGGCCAAGATTTCCTTGAATTATCTTCAAAGTTTGTATGACTCTTTGAAAAACAGAATTTTTGAGGTTATTTCTAACGGTGGAGGCAGTACACGCTATTAAAATGGCACAAAATTAATTAAAATAAATAAAAGAAAAAAAAAATATTGCGAAAAAATTTAGTGTTTTGTTGTTTTTTAACTTTTTTATGGGTGCGACTATTCAAATGAACCGAAAAAATGCTTGCAGTTTTGCATGATATAAAAAAAGGAGAGTAAGACTACCGTTTTGGGACTCTTGTTAAATTTAAAATTATGTTTCTTTTACTCAATATAACTGTACCTCTCCCCTGAATACGTTTTTTTTCTCTTTGATCAACATCAGACGAAAAGAAATCAAAATTCAAAACGTAACTCTGGTGCGTTTATTCAAATGAACCGCACTGTATATATATAGATTTCGAGAGATATTCGAATCAGACCACCATTGTCGGGTATCTTTTCGTCTCTCTACCACTGTAAATCTTACTCAGAGAGACTCTCTGGATTTCTCCACAGTTCTTCTCTGGGCTTAGTGTTAACGCTAGCATCTGTTTATGGGAGATCTGTTTCATCGACTGGGTCTCGACCCAATGATGTCCCAAAATGCTCATTCTTCTGCCAGCCAACTCTGGACATTGACACAGTATATGTGCCGCTGTCTCAGATTCCTCCAGGCATAGTCTACAGGTATCATCCTCTATAAGGCCCATTTTCAACGTGGAGGCTAGTTTTAGTTGTTTTAATTTACAAAAAAAAAAAAAGTGGAGAAATATCTCAAAAGAAAACAACCAGTAAAAAGAAGTATAAGGAGGTGTAAGAATATTTGCTGTATGAGTGTTGCTTCGTGTAAAATTCTGTCGAAAACGTGTATTTGTGTTCTAAGGCCTAGTATCCTGCTCGCGCTAAATTTTAGCGTCCCTAGTCTCCACTTCATTTCTCCACACCAAAGATAAATGCTCGCTAAATTATTAAACATCATACAGATGGGACAAAAACCATTTGTTCATGACAGTAAACGTTATTTTAATTATTCGCGTACATACAATTTTCCAATTGCAAACTTGAAAGACAATGCATTGTTTGAATAGTTCAAAACAATAGATATAAGCAAAATTGAAGAAGCTGCAGCAGCTTAAATAATTTCTATAGTAGATGACACATTCCTTCGTGTCGGGTAAATCACTATTTGCATTGGAATTTTTCTGCAATTTGCATATTGCTGATCGTTCCTCCACAGGCCCTGCAATTTTGTTATGATTTTTTTAATCGCATGAAACGGAATTTTTGGTTTTGCGTTCACTTTTATTTATCGTACAAATGTTTTCTGCGGTTTCCTCTAAAACAATTTCAAAGTTAACACAACACAAATTGTGTTCTCGGCTTTTTATGTCAAAATTTATCTTCGATTTGATGTACCGGACATTTATTTCGTGAGCTAAATGAGTGGAAACTTGTCATCGGCCCATCTATAGGAAGTTAAGAATTTAGCGAGCGAACAGGACAAGGGCGGATCCAGGATTTATTTCTGGGAGGGTCACAAAGGCCAGATAGGTGAAGAGTGTACCCCATAGTATTGCATTGCAATTTGGTTTTGGGCTTCATTCTTTATCAATGACATTGAAGAATAACAAAGAATAAAAAATACTTTTTATAAAGGTGTAATAATGAAAAATTACATGATTAATGACAGTTTTCTTTTATGTTATCTGCTGAAGATATCTAGTATTTCTTTAGGGTTCATCTTTGAAGCAATGTCTTGATGGATATGCATTTGGGCTAGTCCATTTAGGCGATCTTCTCTCATATTGCTGCGAAGATATGTCTTAATCCGGCGTAAGGTGGAGAAAGATCGTTCGGCAGTACTGGTTGTCACAGGAAATGTACACAATAATTGACAAAGGGTTCTTATGTTTGGCAGAGCTGTTACTTTTTTATAAGCTTCTGCTGATGATTTAGGAATATTTTCTTTCATCTGTTGCCAAATTTGTAACTCTTTTTTTACGGCCGTCGGAAACACAAAAATTGTACGATTAAAAATGTGGTCTATATGACTTTGCGCTTAAGGCTTGAAATTCCATGCACGCGCCCCAAGATTCACATATATTTCTAGGTTCTAGCATATGCAGACATAGATTTGGGTAATTTTTCGTCTTGATTTCCATCGTTTGTTGGAAAAGTGACTTTTATTTTCGCACATAGGCGATCCGCCCTTGGAACAGGATACTGCTTTGCTAAACTGCCTCGCTAAATTTTATCTTTGTAGACATTTTTGTATGGGAGATAAAATTTAGCGCGACCAGGAAACTTAGCTTAAGTTAAAAAAAACAAATATAATAATTATGAATGTTTAACGAAAGAGAAAACGAATACCAACGAATAGCTCTGCAACTTTACAATTTACACGTAATAGATTAAAACAGCAACATTATCCAACATCATCTGTTTCAATGTTTGTGCGCACAATCAATGGACAAGACATCTTATCATCGGCATCATTAACACCCGCATTGGATTAATCAAAATGAGTTGGTATTTTTTTTATATATCGTTTTCTTTTAGCTTTTCAGAAATAAGTTATATACAAGTTGAATGCAAAAATAGTACTACATATGTTCTATATAATTCTTAACAATTTTTTTTTTATATGCATAAATTGGCCTTATATTTTTTTTTTATGTATAAAGATTTGAGTGAACTGAACTATAACCATATATCATACGACAATAATATTGAGTGTTACCAATGAGTAACAAGAGTAATATTTTGAACCCTCCCTCACGAGCATATTGAATTCCCGAAGTACGAATCTCGCCTCGCTAATAAAAATTTTGTACTATAATAACTTTTTTATAAAAATGAAACTGTTCTAATTTAAACCATAGGGGGGAAACTGTTGATTGATATAGGTGAGAAGACAATGTGAGTATACGTGAAGAACAACAACAGGGGCTACACCAAACTCGGAGTACTTATGTACCGATGACAAACATCTCATCTCCGTTTTCTAATCATTGCTAGTCCGTCCGTTTTATGACAATTACGCGAATGAAGTGTTCGAATTAAGTCCTGGCATGTAGTTTATCTTTTGTTTGTTAAGAGAGTTGGTAGTCACAGGAGTCCCCTCAATCCGACGAGCTATCTTTTAAACAACAAGCATGCCAACCGGTGTCTCATCAACTCTAATTTTATATGTGTCATGGATACAATAATCTCATTCCACAACGGCCTCACAACTGCACAAGCACGGGTTCTGGCTAAGGCCCGAACAATGGAACCAGAACGAAGCTGCGGGAAGAGAGTGGTTATCTGTTTTCTTTTTCGCAGGCACCTAGACCTCTCTTTAAGAACACCTGCATCGGAAGGCTTATCACGATGCACAAGCTTTAATAAAACGAAGCGCTTAGATGAAGATGGAGTTAAGTGACGTTCTTGAAGTTTCGAGATATGAGGACTTAAAGTATTTTGAACACAAATTTTTTTGTGATAGTAACTGAAACTTGCTGCTGACGAAAAAAAAAATAAAAAAAAACAAACAGCCTTTCAAAATATGAGTAATTTATTTAATAACAATAACTTAAGGACAATAAAATAAAAAAGCAATTAATAATTTCTGAAAAATGTCACTTAACTCCTCCTTCCACTGAATTATTTTTTTAATAAGTATAATCATAAAAATAAAATAGGGGTTAAGTGACATTTTTGGTTCTGCTTTTTATTTTTTTTTTTTTTCAGCATTATGAATCGTTGAAACAGCTTTTTCGTAGAACCAATGATGCTTCAAGGGAATGAATTGCATTTGATCTTTCAAATTTTTAATTTTTTCACTTGAAAGTTCTTTGGTTTTTTTTTTTCTCTTGGATAAAAGTCGAGGGTTTTGTCAGGATTTTTGCCTGACTTAGCTATCAGAACTTCATTGAACGGGCAGGCAAATGCCATTTTCATTACTTACCCGCAACTCGGGCAGACCTTTTATTATACCCTCCACATGAAGTTATATTCAGTTTGTCATTACATTTGTAACGCCAAGAAGGAGTCACCGGATTCTGAACCAGGATCACATTCTGAATCGATTTAGCCATGTCCGTTTATCTGTCTGTCCACGATGGGGCCCAAAGTAATTGACATAGGCGAATGAAATTTGGTGAAAGGACTTCTTTTTATCATCGTCAGGTTGGTATTGAAAATGGACTATGTCGGTCAAGTAGTTCTGGTACCTCCCATACAAAATAAATTTTAGACCCATGTGTCTCTCTGTCGGTTGAAAACACGATAGCGTCCAAAGGAATCAAACTAGGCGAATGAAGTTTCGTGAAATGACTACTTTTTATCATCGTCAGGTTGGTATTGAAAATGGACTATGTCGGTCAAGTAGTTCTGGTACCTCCCATACAAAATAAATTTTAGACCCATGTGTCTCTCTGTCGGTTGAAAACACGATAGCGTCCAAAGGAATCAAACTAGGCGAATGAAGTTTCGTGAAATGACTAATTTTTATCATCGTCAGGTTGGTATTGAAAATGGGCTATGTCGGTCAAGTAGTTCTGGTACCTCCCATACAAAACCAGTTTCGCATGACTCAAAGCATCGGCCAGGCCGACGATAACTCTTTTACTTGTTTTTTTCTTCATTTAAATTGAAAACTTTGTAAATCATTTTCATCTTTCCATATTATTAATAATTTACACAGTTGTTCACTCAAATTGCAATCAAAAATTGAAGATTCATTTAACTTAAACCACTTTTTACACAATTAATATGTCAAAGATTTAAAAATATTTCTTTAAAGAAAGTGTAATCAAAGAGCTTAAACATTAAAAAAACACATTGATATATCTACATAAATACAGTTAAATTCTTTGGATTTATGAAATTTCTTACGTTACAAAAGCGTAACAGTTCTTAATCTGCTTCGTTCTAAAGGCTGTAAATAAATGCCTTTATTATATAAAAACACTGGCAAACAGCTGCAAGTGAAAGTTCCATAAAGGAGGTAAATCAATCATTTAACTCCTTTATGCCAAAAATAATAATAATGATTTTGGTTTTGCAAGTGTTAAATGATTTAAACACCCTTTTCCACTACATCCTTCACGTTTCTATTGCATTTACCACCTACCACATTTAAGAGGAACCATATCAAAAACTGTATAGAGTAGAGACAAGGCGATTGCTCAGAAATCTAAATTGTCATATCATATTTTCATTTGTGGAAAAAAAAAACAAATTTTCAAAAATGTCACTTAACCCCTTCTTTGTGTAAACGCTTCCTGTTGGACGTCTATTAAAGACATCCATTTGTTGCAGGCGGAATTTGGAATTGTGCCGAAATAGAACTGGCAACTGTGCATAATCCTGCAAAAGTAATTTCATCGAAGCGACTGAAGCAAATCGGGCGGGCTGCTTCTGTAGAACGTGGTCAGCTTGTCACCATGTTCCAACTAAAATTAAATTCCCCCGAAAATGTTTTTAAAAATGCTACGACGAAAACTGCACCAGCAGGCAGCTTAGGACTTGCGCAACCCACAGAACGGATGAACAGTGAATGCCTTTTGAAGGTTATTAATATAAATTTGTGTTTATAACAAATTTTATTATTTTAAAGGGTTTTCCAACACTTGTTGGATATTCACGCAAAGATCCGGTGATCCCCATTTTTGACAACCATGAAAGTTGAATTGATTGACGAAGCAAAAGAGATGAGAGTGCTCGTAATAACCTTCCCACCCCACTCAATAGCCTTCAACCTTTAGATGTCTCAGTTTATGGGCCATTCAAGTGTCGGTACAATCAGAACCCGATTGGATGGTTACAAACCAAGAAAATCCCCTGACAATATATGATGATGGTGGCCTCGCCAACCAATATCATTTAGCAAGCAAAAAATCATCAGCGACTTTCTCAAAAGTGGAATATAGCCCTCAAATAGGGACAACCTTATAGAAGAAGATTATTTAATGTCCTTAATGTCCATAGTGTGACAGATCGGCCCGACCCAAACGTGGACGGTAACACCCACCTGCCATGTCCGACTGATGCTGCAGTGTTATGTGAAATGCCCTCAACATCCACAACATCCACCGAATTCCTCTGTTGTATTATGTGCGATTCCCTCAAACTCCACATCGTCCCTGAAGACTGAGGACACCTATCGATATCCAAGGCAAAACCGCGTTGTATATTAAGAAAGGAATCGAAACCCGGAAAAAATTTAGATAGAAAATTAAAAAAAAAAAAGAAGACCTTGACAGTAAATGGATAAAAAAAAATCTTGGAACTGGCTCTTCTACATCAAAGTCTAAATAAAGAGCACTTAGAAACGTTCATACGCAAAGCACATCAGATGAAGCCGAAGAACCTCCTTTAAAGGATTCATCTGATGACGGAGCTTCGATCCATCCGCGGACGAGCAAAACAAATTTGATTCATCAATTCTTGCAGTTGGAGACTTCGTCTTCGTAAGATTTGTTACCTCGACGATGGTTACACGGTTCGTCGGAAAAATTGTCCAAGGCCAAGAAGGAGGGCTTTCCAAAGTAAAATTTTTCCCGAGTCTAATTTTTTTCGTGTATCCCAAAATTGATGATCAAAGTGGAGTGTTACGGGAAGACGTAGTTCTGAAGCTGCCGCAACTTCAGCGACTTGCACCAAATAAGAGGAATCCAAGGCTGAAACGTTGAATGGTTAAATGTAACTATGGTGCCATCAACGTTGGTATACAGGTCCGATCGGTGCCAAACAGAATTGAATCCAATAGTCAACTTCGGCTACAACTAAACTCTTGCTCTACAGCCAATGGAAAGTCTATGTGCAAAATTACGGGCTTTTTAGGACCACTTCGGCTCACATTTGCAACCCAAATATCTTAGCTGAGCTTCTGACCCCTCATCGAAGCGAAACGTCTCGTATACCATCAAGTTATTTCGACGCCCTTGTCAAGGCTCAGCTCGTTTCGTTCAGCTAAGCCAAACTAAGCACAAATCCCACTGTCAATACGAATCTATGACAAAACAAAGAGCCAACCGATAAGTTCCAGCTTCGCCAAATCCAAGAGCAGTCGTTAAAGAAAGGCATTCGATTCTGAGGAATGTCAAACCCTTTCCTATCGTCCTCATTGAACTGCGCACACAAACGGACAACATTGTCTCGCAAACATCCACATATATGCAACATCACGACGAGGCGTTACATCACATCGATATGTCCCGTCTCACTTCCTTGTGATTGCGACCAAACCCGAATCACACGGCTCGGGCATCTGCATCTATGTGTCAAATTCTCCGCTGACCTACTTAACACCCAGCATCTGCCTCACGCGAGCACATGTGCTAAAGACTCACAATTAGAGGGTCCCTCCTATAAATTTCCATTAACTCGTCCATCGGTTGAGTGGTGGAGCTCAAAATTGCGGCAACACAACCAAACACCAGTCGATGCATCCTTCAGTTTCAAGTTCTCTTCCTGTTTTGCCGAAAACCGCATTTAAATCTCCACCCGATCTCCGTCACATTTCTATGGCTCAGTATGTACAGCCGCAACTGGGTCTCTTGTATAAATCTCTCAAGAAGCTCCATGGAACCGCACACACTACGATGACGTTTCATATGAAAAGTAACAGAACCTCTCGCCAGCCACAGCCACGAGAAGACTTCTTTTTCTCGTTCTGCGGCCGGGTTTTGTCCATCTCCATTATGATATAATCGCCGCGGAGCAACGCTTATGCAATATGAAAGACTGCTCCCATATGCGGTGACTGACTGGCTGAAACCGCACAGCGGGACAGAGAAGGAACCACGGTTGAGTTTCAATTACGCATTTTGCAATAGCGCAAAGAATTCCACCGCAACCATTGCCAGCCAGCCAGCCTCATCATCATCATTGTCAGTGGCAGCAAGAGAGTAGCTGGCCATAAAGCTTTTGTATAGGAATAGCGCAGCTTCTCGGCCCGAAAAACGAAACAAAAACCGGAAACCGTCATTATCTTCAGCGACGACGATACCTTGTCTCTCGCTCTCTGCCTCTCTCTCTCTCTCTCTCTCTCTCTCTCTGTTTGACGCTGGATATTCTGGATTTCCTAGTTACACGCAGCGCCCGTGGTCCGTCGTACAAATGCGGTTTTGGGCGGATTTGTTCCTAAGCGAGAGAACTCTTCCAACTTCCAAGTGCCAATGCCAACAGTTGGCACTGTTTTATTGTTCCAAATTGCATTTAAGTGGCCCGGAGGCAGCTCACCCCAATGCAGGCGTTAGATGGGAGGAAATGTCGACAATGATGACGCGCCGGCCGGAGGAGGAAGAAGTTGTTGCAACCTGTAGCCCAACAACGTCGTCGGACAAGTTCAAGTGTTTGGATAGCTGGTTCAATTCCAGCGCACACACAACAACCCCAGCCGGCGCGTAGATATGGAGAGACAGTCGTCTGCCCAGTTGTGTGTCCATTTGAATTGTTTTCTTAGGCTGATTTGGCTCTTGCTGCTGTTGCTGGTGCTGGCGAGTCTATAAATTGTGGGCACGATAGTGATTTTGGCATAATCTCATGGCATAGAGATTACGATCGTCGTCGTAATGTATCTGGAATGCTTGTCCACTGAATCTATATGGTCTGCTGTTCGGACCCCGAGGACATTTGTCCGGTGGAGGTGGATTTGATTGTAAATTGTCCACATTGACAGTGATGTGGCTGCATGTGTGTGTGCGATTAGCAAGTTCTGCAGAGGAATCTGTGTCTGGAGTTATGCAAGCCGGTTGCATTTACTGGAACAACTAGAGCGAGATGGTTCTGTGGCAAAATGCTTGGCTGCTCCCCTGAAACAATAGTCGTTGAGGTGGGCACGCGCCACTGAAGTCCATTGTCTTTAGAAAGTTTGACTCTTGCCTTCGGATGAATACGTTCCATGAGGTGTGGAGAGAATTTCCCTCTCATCGGGGAGCTACCCCCAAAATGGATATATTCAAGTAAAACAGCCCGAATGCAATATGAAATGAGTATACCTACAGTGATACAACAAACCAATGTCAGGTTTTGTTTTTCACCCGAACTGAAGGCCTGAGTAATGTAGCGTTTTTTTTTATACCCTCCGCAGGAAGGTATACTCACTTTGTTATTACATTTGTAACGCCAAGAATGAGTCACCGCACCGGAGACCTCACAAAGTATATATATTCTGAATTGGGATTACATCCTGAATCGATTTAGCCATGGCCGTCTGGCTGTCTGTCTGTTGAAAGCACGATAGCGCCCAAACGAAATATCAATTGGTGAAAGGACTTCTGTTTTATCGTCGTCAGGTTGGTATTAAAATTGGGCTATGTCGGTTCAGTAGTTCTGGTACCTGCCATACAAAATCAATTTTGCATTTTTTGTAAAGCTTCAAAAGACACTCGGTAAGAATCGGTACCAAACCAAGTAGTGTGGGACTCTTACCTCACCAAAACCACCGGCGAATCAGAACCAAAATCCAATCTACGAAATATCGAGAAATGATTTTTTATAAATCGCATTATGGGAAGTTTAAAGTTGTAACACTTTCCCATAGCGTTTAGACCATCATCTCATGATGTTCTTCTTAGGCTGAAAACACACCGGATAAAGCAAAACGTTTTTGATTCGATAGTCAAAAAAACGTTTTATATTTGAACACACACCAAGCGAAACAGAATGTAACAAAACAAAACGTTTTGTTTTCTTGTTTCGTTTGGTGTGCGTTGAAATAAAACAAAATGGAAACTTCGACTTCCTTTTAGTATTATTCAACATGTGGTCGGACTCAGACGAAGAAGTTGTGCCAATCGTATACACAATTTTTGAAGCAATTGAGGACGCAAATAGTAGAAAGTGGTGGGTGCATCCATATAAGCTAAAACGAAATGCTGAGGATGTGATAATAAACTTAATAGCTGAGTTAAGAACTTATCCTGAAAAATTTAATAATTTCACCAGAATGCGGATTGAAACTTTTGATTATTTGCTGGGATTAATCGAAAATGCTATCAGAAAACAAGATACGAACTATCGTAAAAGCATAACTCCGGCTGAAAGATTATTTATAACTCTACGGTAAGTAAAAACAAATAACAATTTTGTGTTTACAAAATAGACATATTTATTTATTTATAAGAAAAGCTTTTAATCTTGCTAATCTTCAAATGTCATATTGGAAGTAGAGGCTTCATTTTCCCCCTCTTCTTGCAACTCATTCATTTTGGTTAGCATTGCTAATCTGAATGATCTTTGCCTTCTGTTGGATAATTTTTCGTAATCTACCAGGAGACTCTTAAAAAACAAAGCATTGGCATTTTCCGGTGTTTTTTCTCTGGTTCTTGATTTCAAAAATTCGATCATTGGCCCAGCTATTATTTCGGAGGTCGAAGTCCTACTCCTTTTGGATGGCGTTGGGCTCCTTCTGGGAGTACTTTGCTCTGACCTTATACTTTCCGCAGCTGTAGAGTCTTCATCCAACAATTCGTCAAGCGCCTCTTGAAAAACCGGGCTATCTAAGTTGCTGGCTGAAGTGCGGTGCTGATGTACATAGTCTTTTAAAAAAGACATGTAATCAGCTAAATACCATTTTTTTTTCTGCTTGCCACTCGATCCTGACGGCTTTGATTTTTCTTCCCTCAAATATCTTGAGTAGGAATTGCGCAGAATTGTCCATTTGTTTTTACATTCTGATACTGCAAAGACATTTATTGATATCTTACATTAATACATAGAATTAAACCATTTATTTTAATTTTTATTTTGCAGTTATTTAGCAACAGGGGAAACGTTTAAGTCGCTTTCATATCATTTCCGGTGTGGTGCATCTACAATTAAAGAAATTGTAATGCAAACTTGCAAAGCTATTTGGGAAGCACTATTTCCCATTTATTTGCCACAACCAGATGTTCAGAAATGGATCTCAATAGCGGATGCATTTGATAAGATGTGGAACTTTCCCAATTGTTTAGGAGCTATAGATGGAAAGCACATAAGAATGCAATGTCCTCCAAACTCAGGATCAGATTATTTCAACTATAAGAAGTTCCATTCTATACACCTGCAAGCTGTAGTTGATGCACACGGCCAGTTTATTTGTGTTGATGTTGGCGACTTTGGAAGAAATTGCGATAGTGGTGTTTTCAAGTATTCAAATTTCGGAAAACAACTTGTGAATAACAAATTGAACTTGCCTCATAAGCGGAAACTGTTCCCAGGAAGCGATGAATATTTCAATTTTGTTTTTGTGGCAGATGAAGGCTATCCACTTCTTACGAGCGTAATGAGACCTTTCACGCGAAAAAATTTAACAAACGAAACAAGAGTATACAATTATCGTTTATCCCGAGCTCGAAGAGTGGTTGAATGCGCATTTGGTATGATTACCAAAAAGTTTCGTATATTTGATAGTGTCATATTACTGCCTCCCAATAAAGTGCAAACAGTTATATTAGCCGCCTGCGCCTTGCATAATATGATTAGGGAACGCGAAGGCTTGCTTCAGGAAATATATGTCGAGCGTGAAGCTATGGAATTCGTACATCAAGAAGAAGCACATGATGACATTGGAAAAGCAAGACCATCAAATGCTGCACGTAATATACGCAATCAGTATGTTCAATACTTTAACTCATCTACTGGAGCAGTTCCTTGGCAATACAAGTATGTCATCTAATTTTGTTGACATGATTTTTAAATACAGTATGTCAAGTAATTACAGTAATACTGTATATAAATATTCGTACACATTATGTACATTGAAAAAACGTGAATAAACATAAAATTTAATAAAACTTACCTTGACAATTCATTTCAGTTGCTATTTCTATCCAGAGCTTATCAATTGTAAGTTTATTGGCATGTTCCTTATCTTTATAATTATAGATAGGACTTCTTGCCTCTATTAAAAAAATCAATTTTTCTGCATCTACGTCCATATTAGTTGCAATTTGCGTACAGAGTAAACATAGAAGCGAATAAAGCTGTAAAGTGCAACGAAAGAAGAAAATAAAAACAACGGAATCAAAATTTTGTTTTGCAAAAAACAACAGGTCAGCTATCGGCAACGAAGCATGTTTTTCTGTTTTGCTTTGGTTTTTATGTTTCGTTTCATTTGGTGTGTGTTGCGCCATAAAAAAGTAGGCAATTATCGTCAACGACGCTGGTTCGAAACAGTTTTGTTTCATTCGGTGTGTGTTGCTCGTATACAATGGCATGTATTTTCGACAACCACCACCAAAACACTTCAAAACAAAAACTTGTGTTTTGTTTCGTTTTCTTTGGTGTGTGTTGTCTCATAAGAAACAATGTTCTCTTGTTTCACGAAGCAAAAAAACACGTTTTGCTTTATCCGGTGTGTTTTCAGCCTTAATCTCCAAACATTGTTTCGTACATTTAATACGGTCGGAGTTGGTATGACTTTGCAGTCGCTATGTTTGTGTGATACAGCGTGTTTTTTTAACTATTTCAATTTGAAGGTCACGGTGTAGATCGCTATTTCTTATATACCAAGGGGCATTAATTATTCTATTTTATTTATATATTTATTGAAGTAATACTTCTTTAGGTACGCTTTACTTGGAGGGTAAGCTGGTGAATGCGTCACGAAAGCGTTACGGAAATTGCGAGCGGAATTTGAGAGGGAGATATAAGATAGAGAGAGAGTTATGTTTTGTTTCGAATATTACTGTAGAGGCAAGAGAGATAGCTGCACGCTCACATTTTCGTTCTATTTTTCTACCAGCCAGTTACGTTTCATTATCTAAGACACATCCTACAGTGCAGCAGTGATACCAGATCGGGGGATTTATCACTTTTTGCGGGATTTTCATACTAATAATAAGCTAAAAGGGACAAAGGGATTTTCAGACCTCATATTACAAAAAGAAAGGGATTTTACTTTTTGGTCAAATTTTGTTCCCAATTGCTCATTTCATTAAGAATAAAAAAATTATTCAACCTGCGATCAATTTAATTATTTTCAAGTTTAGAAAAAAATCATTCAAAATATCTAAATGCTTTCATTTTCTTTCTTTTACTTCCCTAAACTGTTTCAATGACATATCTGTGAATGAATCACAAGTATTTTTTTTTAAATAATAAATTTATTTATTTTGTAAACATAAAAGGGATATTTTGAGTATAACCGTGGGGCAACCTGCCTCTAACGTCTGGTATCACTGCAGTGCACGCCTATTATCTGTATCACACTGTAGGAGCAACAGAGACAGGTGCGAGTACGCAGTTTCTTTTCATTTTCTCATAGACAGTTACGTTTCGTATATCTAAGACACGCCAATTGCAAGGTTGCCACTCCGGTAATGTTTAACAAATTTGGTAATTTTTTTTTGCTTATTGAGTTTTGGTAGTTTTTATCTGGTTATGGTAAATTTTTGAGCAGATGTACCAAGAATGCGAACTCGATATCACCTCATTTAAATGCTACCTTACTGCTTCTGAGTGAACGCATTGCATTATTTGCTATCATATATAGCTATGATTTATCACCATCCATATAAAACTGTTTTATTCGCTGTTCAACAAATTACAGAATGCACTCGTTTTCTTCTTTTGACAGATGGTGAACTTCGAAATAGTTTCTGTTCCTGTTTATATTTATATTGAGATATGGATAGGTTAATTAATCATATTATTTATATACAGACATAAAACTGTAATTTGTTAAGGGTTTGTTATAAGAAAATAGGTAGATGATCTCCCATGTCTTCTAGCAGCTGGTAATTTTGTGCAAAATCAAATCAAATAATTTGAGGTTTTTTTGTAAGTGGCAACCGTGGCCTATTGTCTGTATCATACTGTGGGGGCAAGAGAGAGCAGTGCGCGAGATAATTATCAAACGATAATATAGGCTACTTCGGCTTATTCATTACATCCCCACTAAATTATAATTACCTTTTAACATTTGGGACACAAAGTAAAACAATACTTTGTGGTCTCTCATTAGAACTATTCGGCGCCGCTCTGTCGAATGTTTGTTTAAACATTCCATAACATTTTATGGATCGACACATTTATCAATTCGAAATGCCTTCTGCAATTAAATATACTTTGTCACCAATGACAAAGATTCCTCGATGTCGCTCTGTCGAGCACTTGTGTAAACAAACACAATGTTCGGACCGACGATTCTGTTACATACCGAGGTAACATTTTAGATGAAGAGTTTTGACCCAAGGAGTCGTAGATCCATCCGCGAAGTAAGAACATCTCTCTTTCCATCTTCAGTCCCTGAAGATATTAATAAATAAATATATATTTTTTTTAAGCCTCTGAAGAAAAGAGTTTTCTCGCGCGCCCATTTTCTTGCTCTCTTCCCCTCATACCCAGTAAATTATTTAAGGAAATTGATGTATTAGAATGTATAAACTAAACATGTATATATAGATGGAGCTAAAGAAGTTTTACTTCAGTCGTGTGGTCTAAAGCACACTCGTTTTTTTATTTATTTTTATTATTTAGAAGATTTAGTAGAGCACGCATACACTCGCACATAGTGTACACTCGCACCTGACAGATGCCTGACAGTTCATTCTGTGGTAACATTGGCAAAAATTCAAATAATTGCCCGTTATCGACACGTGTTAAGCAAATGGTGGGTATGGTGTGGTGAATTTAGTACCAAATTATATTAAAACGCATAGGCTTACAATGTATTGGGATTTCTTTCATTTTACCTAACAATGTAAATCGATGACCTATATGAATCATCGACAAGAAATAAAAAAACGCTTATTAATATAAAAAAAATGATTTGAATTTAAAGAAATTTGTAAGCAGCAAAACTTAAATGCGTGCAACAAATCAGGGTACAAATCAGTAAACATGTTTATTTCCAATTTTTCTATATACATTTCGAGTTTCGTTCTTTCCCGTACATTTTAAAGAATATAAATTTTCGTTTTCTTCTTATTATAAATAAACATTATTCATATTCTCGGCTGACGCAAATGATTTCAAATGTAATTTCATTAATTATTTCAATTGTTGCATAAAACGGATTTTCCATGAAAAGATTCGGCCTTATTTTTATTTTCGACTCTAAATTTAGGTACGGTTGTTCACAGTGGTTATATTTTCAATACATATATCGCAATTGTGAGCTTCCGTAAATTTAAAGTCGATATTAAATTTGTAATTAGTACGCGCACTAACTGAAAAATCATACCCACACAGAAATGTTTATATCTTTCCCCTGAAGCATATTTTAAATTTTAACTTTTTATATTGGTTACAGTTTTTCTGTTGACATGCGATGGTGAAATCTTTTTTCGCCAAAAACAACAACCGAAAACAGACACAATAATTATAGGAACAAAAATATATTTTTTTTATTTCAACGAGTGAATTTTTCATTTCATTTATTCCTTTATATATTTATGTTGATTATATTCGTTATTTTCCATACATTTTCTAGAATACATGTTTTCGTGGTGAAATATGTACAACAACGAATATAAACTCTCAGAACTCATCCATCAGCTGATAGAAACTTACCAAATACACTAACTCTTAGTCAGTGTTCTTAGCAGTCTGTCCTTATTTTTCCCACTAAGGGTGTTCATTTCTCTTGCCACTTAACTCAAATTACGTCGATTTTTTATGAAAAAAATATACTTTTAAAAAATTTGTATTGTTCGGATCGGAAAGAAAACCAAATTAAATTAATCTTCAATACAAAAATCGCAGTTTCATAACATTATAATGATTATTTTTTTGATATTAGAAGTTGTTACTTAAGGCAAATCTTATTGGTTTATGCACATTGATATTTATGACGAAATGTAGTTTGAATGTTTTTCTGTCATTATTGATATTCGCACAATTTTGATGTTATTTCCTTTAACGCACAGAAAGTTTTTGGAAAATTTAAATTCCCTCAAAAAGGTAGAGATACCACGATGTGGGAACACTGGTGAGTGTCAGTATTTTATTACACCTCCCGCCAATAAGAATTTCTTTTTTTGCTGTTTCACACGTATTCAGTATTCACGGATAGGAAATTTAAAAGAGAATTTTCTTTTCAAAATTTACGGGGGAATCGGGTAGGTGCGCGGGTGCTGACGGTCTATTTAATACTTAGTTTATGGCGTAAATCGAGCTAGTTGTCGATAATGGTCGGCGAATTGATTCATTCGCCTAGAAATCAAAGGCTACCAAAATATAAAAACGAAAATGACAGCACCAAAACGTCAATTCGAACATTTATGGCAAAACAAAATGAATTCAAAATAAAAAATTTGTGTGCCTTAAAAATGATGAGCAATATTAATCTGTTTTTTGAAGACAGCAATACGGAGCTAGCATTAGATATGTGTAGATTGAGACGAAGTGTAAGGGACAATTCCAATCCTCAAGATTCTAGAACTTCCAAACCATCTGTAAGGCGAATCAATTTTGCTCAATTCGCTAACCATAATAAAAATAAGTCACATTCGCAAGATTTTTTGTTCGACTCGCTAACGATAATAGGCGCATAAATATTTGGATTTTGTGGTAAAATCCAGTTTTCTGGCATGGCCAACTCTGCATTGCATGCCTCAGAGTCGCAAAACCATCTGCACTATTTGTTTATACAAGCGATGGATAAAAAGGAACCAAGAATGTTGTTTACGTAAAAGCTTTGCAATAAATGTTTTAATTTTTTTTGTAATTTAATTTATTGGAAAACGTTTTTTTTTTTTGCCTGGCGAAGCTGGCGGGGGTTCAGATAGTTTTTATAAATGTTTATGACATGTGTCCGATTTGCTTCAGAAACATTTCTGAAATGTTTCGCTGGTCTGGGCACACCTTAATATGCCAAGATAAACGGAAGTGCTGGCAGTAAAATATTGTTCATAAAAAAAATATGGAAAAGAAAAATTATGCAAATTTGATTCAAATGGTAACCCCTCCGACATTGCAAGTGAAATGTGCCTTGTTTGACGTCACGTTGAGCAGAATATTTGCAATATGGCTTGTGGCAATATGAAATTTGTAATACCCTGTAATATCTGTATTGCCTTTTCTGTTGCCACAATTTAAACATTTAACTTTTCAATGACCCGTCTTTGTCTGATCCGGATCAGATCACACTGATAATAAAATACGGGTATTGTGACTGTAAGGATATCTGTTCCACCCTTTTGTTTGACATTTGCCCTTGAGTGAACCTCCAAGTAGCATGAATCACTATCGATACCAGTTGAACGACGAGTGACACTCTCAAGGGGGTTCCATAGATTTTTATTCGAATGGCAACGACGCCACAACGATTGAGTGTGGCTACACCATCATTGCCATGGACTTTGTAGCTACGCACAATACCGCGGAGTCAATAAAATAAAATACAATTTGGCAAAATGTGGAACAGGTATCGAAGTCCTTTCTTCAGTCCTCACCCTCAAAATGAAGCTTTGTATCAAAGATGTGGGAAGGAACAATTTACCCTACTCACTCGATATCTATTTGTCTCGCCTGACATTCAGCTACGATCGTAATTCCCAGTACTGCTGCCTGTTCTGTTTGTATTACAACTGTTGCCACGACTCAAGAAGCAAATTTTTCAACGATAACATATTCTGATAACGCTGACGATAAAAAGCGGGAACGCTATAGCGTTTCACCGCATTTACTGAAGGCAAGTGTTCCATTCAACAAGTGTAGTCTTGAAAAGTTTTGACATCCGAATTGCATCGGTTTGCACTTGTGAATCAACTTTGAAGCTGATAAGAACAGGTGCGTTTGACTGTTGTACCATTATTTGATCCTTAAAGGTGTAAATAGCTGTTCCTTGTAAGTAAACATCATTCCGCCGCGATTTATAGAACGAAGGGCCAAAATGACAAACGGAAGGATAAATGCAATTGTGCAATTCCATGACAAAGTGTAGTGTAGTGTTTGTGAGTTGTGATTGTGTAATTGGCGAATCAAGGAAGTTCACTTAAGAAAGGGGTCCGTCAGTTGGCAAACCGAGTGTCATTCCTCGCAGTAACAAGTGAAATGTGACCACCCCTCTCTATCATTTCGTAGCGAGATTCGCGGAGTGATGAGTCAAAATGGGAACTCATTCAAATATCGCAACAGAAAATTAAGCGAAATATAGTTTTTACGTACGAAAGCACTTATGATATTGCTAACGCAAATCTAAGTCATTATCAGAAAGTTGGCAGTGATAAGAGGTGTTAAACAGAAAGTCGTCACGGACTGCACTAGTACCGCGCACAGCTTACATCACTTAGGTTCCTCCAATAAACTCGTTTCGTGTGTGTTGAGTGTTTACAAACAAAATGGTAACAATGAACAAAAAAAAACCCTATTTATACTTCAGTCTTAGAAATAGTGCTGTAAATTGTTTCTGGCCAAGCGGTAAAGCAGTTCTGACTTGCGTATGAAGTTCAACGATAAGCTGATAGGGCTCTTGACAGAAAGCATTCCTCCTCCACCTTTACCTTTTGGGCGGGTTTTATTGAACGTCTGTTTCAGTAAAGTAAAGCTTCAGTCACAATGGTCAATTGTGTCGCATTTGTGAAAAATGGTATAAACTGGTTTACTAATTTATTGAGTGTCTCGACTGTTTGATTCATCGATAGCTTTTACTAGTCATAGACGTATCTCTCGTATCAGACCGAGACAGATGTTCTGTGAAACACGAGATTTGGCCGGCATTTTTCGCAAGTAGATTTGTCCATTGTGTTGGTGGATTTATTTATTTTTCTTTCGACTTTTTCACAACAAATCGCAGAGGAAAGTGCTCGCCATTTTCTTTTTTACCAAACAATTACAAAGTATTCTTTTTGACCTGAAGTTGGTTGCTATTTGAGAATGGACGTGTTCAGTATGATTGGTTGATTGCTGATCTCGGAAAGTGATCCTTGCGTTAGCTGGCAGACTAGGACACAATGGACCCAACTGATGGTCTACGTGAAGCTGTGGCAACCGCTACAAGAGCACCCATTTACCTACCTAGCTGTCGGACTAAGGCTGAGTAAGGCCAAACGCCTTGACCCAGGAAACTTAATTGCCAGTAGTTTTCGGTGGCACTGCGGTATTTCGCAAATGCATGAACAAGGACTATGGACAGAATAGCCAGTGGATATCAATTGATTTGTGCAATGCCAAACATTACCCTAGCCCATTTTTAAATGATATCACGCCCGACAACACAGTTCTGCTTTTATGACAGTTTATGTTCACTTACAAACTTTAAAACATATTTTCCTAAGTTCTGCAATTTATTGAACTGAGCTTCCTCACATTTTTCAGTTCACATCTCATCTATAAAGAGGTCGTTTTGCGCTGCCTAAACATTTGACATAAAGAGAGCCAGAAGTGCCAAAGCAAAGCTATAGATCAAAGGAGGAGAAGCACGTCAAATAGTGGTGTATCTACATGTAAGTTATCCTGGTAGCTAGTTAAACGTTTACTGATTAATTTTGCGTTTCTAGAGTCTGCACCATGCCGCTTAATGCCAAAACCTTCGTGTGTGACCACCAGTCCAGCAACATCTTAGAAAAGATACAGACTTTCTACCGGGATCAAAAGCTCTTCGACATTGTTCTGGCGTCCAAGATAGACAACTTGAAGGTGCACGCTCATCGTGTGGTCCTCTCCGCATCGAGTGACTATTTCCTGGCAATTTTATCCAGTACCTTGAATGAAGCTAGATCGGTGGTCATTGAATTGGGAATCGATGGGGCAACCCTCAAAGCGGTCGTCGACTTCATGTACAGTGGCACGATTGAGCTTCGCTGGAAAAACGCCGCCCGAATACTAGCAGCAGCGGATATCCTGAAAATGAGCACACTGAAGGTTGCCTGCTCGGATTTCATTGGAGAAACTATGGACGTCACTAACTGCATGAGCATCGCGTCCATGGCCAAGCAACAACAGTCCGCTGAGCTATATAAGAAGGCCTTTGAGTTTGCGTTGCAGAACTTCGAGGAGGTGTCCAAAGAGGAAGAGTTTCTGCAGCTCACGGAGGAACAGTTGATCGAACTCATTTCGAGCGACGATCTGTGCGTGAACTCGGAGGAAGCGGTGTTCCACAGTGTGGTGTCTTGGGTGAATTACGATAAAGGACGTCGAGAGGAATTCATGACCGGCCTCTTGTCCCATGTGCGATTCTCGTTTTTGATGCCCGAGTTTATTGCTGACAACCGACAGTCACTAAGCAAAGCTTGCGAGTCTCTGCTGTTGAGTTGGCTGGAATCGCACTTGTCACGGACGAAGTTGACGGAACGCCATTCCGAACGGAAGAAGGCAAATGGAGCGGAAAGAGAGACACTTGGATTTGTGAGTGGACACTGGACCGACGAATTGAAAATGCAGTCTCTTGATCCAGACTCGAATATCTGGACCGTCGAAGACTTACCACCTGCACCAACAAGGAGGGTCAATTGTAGGGTGACCGTAATGCATAAGAAGTTAATAGTCGCTGGGGGTAAGCTCACTAATATCGTTGAGTGCCTGGACCTTCAAACAAGGGAATGGACAAACTTACCTCCAATGCGAGAAGCACGTGAGCTTCCAGGAATGGCTGAATTGAATGGCGATTTGTATGTTGTTGGTGGACATTTTGGTGGAGATTTGGGTGAAAATTGGTTACGTTCAGTGGAGAAGTATGACTTTCGTGCTCGCGAGTGGCAGGAATTGGCTCCTATGCACTTAGCACATGATTTTTTGAAGGTGACCGTTCTCGGCAAACTGTTGTACGCTGTGGGCAATGGCAGCTCTCCTATTGAATGCTTCAATTCTGCTGACAACAAGTGGACTCAGTTACCACATAAAAACGAGAGATCAATAAGGTATGGCATCGGTGGAGTTGGTGGATATTTGTACGCAGTGGGGGGATGTTATTACGGGCAAGCAAGTAAAACTGTTGAGCGCTATGATCCGTCGACAAATACGTGGACGGTGATAAGCCCAGGATTGGGACTGGCGCTTTATAATTTGAGGTGTGTTTCTTGGAATAATCGACTTATAGCTTGCAGAGGATGGGATAAACGGAATATTTTGCAAAATCTAGTTGCAGAGTACAATCCGGACGAGAACGATTGGAGGACATTGGATAAGCTTTCTGCTCATTATTTAGATAGGGCGTCTTGCAGTCTATTTACAATTACAAAATAAATAAAAGTGCATAAAAAATACCATTTTTTACAATATCTGATCGAGCCGAACGTTCTGCTGGTTCTCAGTAGTGAATGGGACTTTTGAGAAGTTTTGGTCAGGATGCTGACAAGTGGTTGGCCTTTTGAATGCCATTTCTACACAATTTGATCAGCGGAGAGCTTAAAATAGATGACCACACTTCACCCTTGGGTTGCTGTTGCGGTGCTACATTGCGTTTCACTTTTCGTTACGCTTCTGTTTCCCTGCAAATTGGCTGCCTTCAGCGATATTTACTTGGCCAAATTTCATTTCTAAGATTATGCTCTATTCCTCTTTTACGACCGATGAACTCTTTGCGTCTGTTTTCTTTCAATTCCATCAGCTTAAGTCGTCACAAATATCCCGAGTTGAATTGTACACCAAAACTTTAGGGTGATTGACTGGTTCTTTAGATCTTGTGGCACAACCTGTAACGAAACGCCCTCGTTCGTCACAAATTCATGGCCGCTACTGTACCTTTTCTATGGTCACTACTCTCCTCGCAGTGCACACGCATCTGCAAAAACTCCACTAGAGCTGCTACTGCACCGATCCCATTCGTGACAATGAGTCACACTCTCTTAGTGTCTGGGACACTATGTGTACTTGTCTACGTGTGATTTGTACCAATCTTGTGTACCAGATAAGACTCCCGTTTTGGAAAGTGACTTCGTTCTCTGTTCTAAATTTTGGCGACTGAATCAGAAATCTTCACTATTTCCCCTTCCCCTTGGAACCACGCTGCCGTTGAGCCACTAAAGAACCACGCCGTAATTGGGCCACGTAGTTTAGCTTACATTTACATTTATTGACTTAGACTGAAGTTCATTTGTAGCAAAAGCTAATACAATTTAATTAATTAAGCTAAACAAATATGAATTACATAAAACAATTAGAGATAAGCAAAATAGTAATCATATTCAATTGAAACGATGAAGAAAAAATAATTATGTTAATTAACAAATAATAATTATAAATTATTGACTAGATGTCTGAATAAAACAAAAATGTTTGTACCGCGATATCTTGGTGTATCTAGGGGAAAGGCATTCCACTGTCTGATAACACAAACAAAAAATTGACGTTCATAATTTGTACATGTGAACTCTGACTGTTAAAATGTTCCATGGTGCCAATATTTATTTTTTCATAAAGAGACGAGGGTTCCTTGTTTATTCAAATTTAATTTATCTTAAGTCCGCAATACTAAAGATACGTATAAAAACTACATCCAAATATACTTTTCGAGTAACTTGATATGTGATCGAAGCGTTTGAGATTATATAAGGATCGAATGACATTCTTAAATGCTACAGTTAAATTTCCTTTTGTTTCGGAATTATGACCACAAAATTGTTCACACCCATATGTTATGATCGGCATAATTATTGATTTTAATATGCTGAGGGGTAAAATGCTTGGATAAAGATAAGTTTCGCAGACAACCATAGATCTTACCGATTGACAACCATATATGATAGTCCCAACTAAGCGTAGAATCGAACCAAAGACCCAAGTTTTTAGCCTTTTCTGTATATTCAAGTACTGTTCTTCTTAAGTGCATTCTTGGAAAATAGCTATGGTCAAGTTTATACTGGTAGATAATCAAACATTTAGACTTTTTTGGATTAAGTTGGAGACAATTCTCTTCGGACCAGGATCTTTATTTAATTTATCAGCACAATCTTCGATTATTCCAAGCTTACAACTTAAATAGATTTGTACATCATCAGCGTACATGGGCAGTGAAGAATTTCCGACTACAAGCAGAAGGTCATTAATAAACATTGTAAACAACAATGGGCCAAGTATTGATCCCTGGGGCACACCAGAGGAAGGTCTAAGAAGTTAGCCACGTTCTTATTTATGACAACTGCCTCTTTTCTATTTGTGAGGTATGAGTGCATCAGAGTGGCGGCAGAGCTTGAAAACCAAAAATAGTTCTTGTATCCAAAGTATATTACGATTTACTGTATCAAACGCTTTAGAAAAGTCCAGCAGTCCGAGAAAAGATGCAAGGTCCTTGTCCATAGCATACCTTAAGTCGTCAGTAACCTTCAGTACAGCCGAAACACAACTATGGTTTGCCCTGAAACCAGACCGTAATTTACTTAAGAGTTTATTATTGTTAAGAAAAAGCGATATTTGTTTTGCTTTCCAAAACTTTTCACTAAAATTGAAGTATTGAAATAGGTCGGTCGGGTAGCTGCTTTCTTTAGAATCGGTATTACTTTCGCAGACTTCCATAACTGCGGAAAATATCTTGTTCAAATGATAGTGTTAAAAATATGGGTTTAGCTGGAAGTATATGTAGCAGAATTATTTTTACAAAACGAGGGTGTATTTCATCGGGACTGCCACTGCCTTTGATTTTATATCAATGACAGCTCTTACAACATCTTGTTCTGACACATCAGATTGGTAAGCATCTCGGAGGCCGGGTTGATCGTTCGCAAATAAAATATTTAATGAGTCTGGACTTACAGGACATTCCTCTCTTTGCCGACCGACACCTAGTTCTCGAATATTTTTCCAAAGCGTTGGTGTAGGTAAATTTGGGCTTAACCTGTTCAAGTAAAACAGCTTCTTAGCTTCCCTTATTTTAATTGTAACATTATTTCTTAGGCTCCGAAAAATATTGTGGACTTCTGGAAGCTTGAATCGTTTCCATAGCCTATACGCACTATCACTTCTTTTATTTACCTCTCGTATCTCTGGGGTAAACCACGAATTACTTTCAGACAAATGGGTAGTGTGTTTTGTTGGAACATGCCTATTAAAAAAAAATTTAGTGTAAAAAACCAAAAAACCTGACTGACTGTAAAAAAAAAGAATTAAAAAGATATGAACAAATACCTATACGTTACTATTTGGCAGTCGGACGGTACTCAATACACATATATTTGTTAGGCTGTGTAGGTATATAGTTTCCCGAGCCAAACACTACAAATCCGTCAAACTCAAAAAATTTACCAAAACTCTCTCAGAGAGCTGAAAATATACGCCAAAGAACGTGGATAGACTTCGA